>OV815488.1:12638354-13888354 GCA_929108735.1 Andrena dorsata
CTCGTTTCACTGTACAGAGTAGGTACGTAGTAAGTTCACGTGAAACGTATCAAAATTTACTTCCACTTTGATACGCTTCACTTCCCATCAAGTAATGAACCGATGCTCCCACCGTATCAATAACCGCTGAGACAATGAAGTTTCCATTTAAAGTAGGGGGCAATCTATCGGCGAAAGTGGCACGTTGAGTAACGATCAGTGTTTTTGTTGTATCGATCTCCAAACAAGAATAGAACGCATTTCCTTTCAAGAAATCGTGATTAAATATCGCGCCAGTTTGTAGTATCGACCGTATCCCCGATGTTGCAAGCGTCATCCTTGACATTCCGTTATTATATCTCTTAAAAGTGGCTCTGCGAACAACTGGATGTTCGGTTGGCTGCCGAATTATCCGATACGAAATGTCACCGGAGCGTAACAACAGCGATACGACGAAACTTTCCACGCCGGTTCTTACATTTACTTCTTCAATTTCGATTCTGGTTGCACGGCAACCGTTCGGCTGTCTTCTGATCCGTGTATTTCGAGAACCAGCGAGCCAGTTGTTTCCCGTTCGCGGAACGACGGGAATGTTTCACTCGTGACCGTCGCGATTTCGGCTCGGTAATTCCCGCAAATAATATAATTGATTTGCCTATAAATACGCGGATGACAAATCGTTTCTAGATAACGAGGGAATTACGCCGAGGCGCGATTCAATTTAACCGGCTATCTGCGGCTAATCCTCGCGAAGACAAACGGCAAGCGAACCGTAATAGCCCATTCCCCTGAATGAGTTTCCCTTATCTCTTACTGATTTTTTATACCCGGTAAAATACTCGCGACCGTTTTGCTTCATTTTCCGCAAGACTCCTACCATTACACAATAATTACTCTCTAAGCTCTAACTGTTCAGTATTTTTTCGTAGATTTATCGTTCAGTACTCGAAAGATGCTAAGATAAGTTATGTAATCGTTATCTGTTATTACTCACTTTGAATGGTACAAGTGTCGCATTCGATTGATCTGTTAATTGATTCTCCCTGCCTTACGCCTATCATTGACTGTGATTGACAGGTCGGAAAGATGGTGATCGCCTTCGTGATTATCTTTGTCATTTGCTTCCTACCGTATCACACGTTCATGCTGTGGTTCCATTTCTGCCCGTCGTCACGGCAGGACTACGACGACTTCTGGCACGCCTTCAGGATCGTCGGTTTCTGCCTAAGCTTCGTCAACAGCTGCGTCAATCCGATAGCTCTGTATTTCGTTAGCGGGACATTTCGCAAAAGGCGAGTAGCAGATCGAGCAACCGAAAACCTCACCGAATTACATGCCCCATGGAATTCGGTAACAAGCAAACTTTCCACAATAAAAACCACGGTGCCTTTCAGTGAGCCTCCACATCGTGATTCAATTGAAAAACTGTTGTTGCGTACCATACAACTAAATTAAATTTTCCACGTTGCACGCCATTGAGTTCGTCATTAATTAAAATATAGAACGAGCTTCTGTGTTGCAGATTCAACGAATACCTGTGCTGTCGCCTCTCGAGGAGGTCGTTGAGCGTTTGTCGAACAGAAACGACGGACAGTTCTGAGAGGAATGGCAATCGTAGGCGAAGTCTGTCGCAAAAACGACGCACAGGCGGCCCTGGGGGCATGTACGAAACCAGCTTCAGCTCCACTTTTCGGAGAAACACTCGTGATCTGAATTCGACAGCTGTTTATGAGCTCGGCAGCGAGGATACCACCAGACCAACTTCAAGCTTAGTTTGTAAGTAGTTTTTAAGAATGATCAACTGATGAATCGACGATATCGTGCGTGCCAATGCAGACATTGGTGGCACACAGAACGATCAACTCTCCGCGAATTTATTGTACAGGGACGTGACTTAATTGCGAATGGATGCGTAAGATAAAGGGTCCAAGCTTAAATCCCTATAGTGACCTCTTCGCAATTTATACGTCGAGATGCGTGATTTTTTATTTAAGGGGTTATACCTAGTCGGAAGGCTGAAAAGAGGCGAATTTTTGTGATATTTTTTTTAAAAAACGGAAGCATCTATTTTTACAGTACTTTTTGCGCTTAAAAGAGCAACATTTAATGAAGATTTGGTGATTTTTTCGTAAAAAAATATTTACGTTTATAATAAAATTAGAACCGATATCTAAGAAACCTTTTTAAAAAGTTGTTTTGCGGTGAGCACTGCCATTCGGAAGCAGTTTATCTAAAATCAAAAAACAAAGAATAATTCATTAGTATAATAATGTATCTTCCGATTGACGGGGGGAATTTCCGAAATATTAGTTTAAAATAAAATGGCGGCTATTTAAAGTTTGAAGTCCTGATTTTCGCGCCCAAAACGGTCATTTTTCGTTGAGTAAATCGAAAATATACATTCAACAAAGAAAATGCGAACGACATTCTGTAGATTTTTATATAAAAAATAAGCTCATAAAGGCTTTTAGTTTTTAAAAAGGCTTCTTGGATGTAGTTGTATTTCACTACAAAAAGATTACTAAATGTTCTTTAAAGTGCAAAAAGTTCTGTAAAATATATGCTTCCGCTTTTTTAAAAAAATTCACAAACATTCGCCTCTTTTTGGCCTCCTGACTAGATATAACCCCTTAATTTAGGGATAAGGGTTAATTCCCTCTGTACAGCTTGAGAAGTGGCAACGACATGTCGTCAATCACTAGTCCTCGAAATGAAACCGTCGAAACGGGGAATGATAGAGTCTCCGGGCCAACTTTCCGTATATTCGAATAGATTTCCTTAGGCTAACAGCTGCGCGAAATACCTGTCCCACTACCTGACCAAGCGTTTCGTCCATCCTAGCTCGTTACCGCGAAAAATTCGATTAACTGGTAACGATAGGTCGAACGCCGTTTGCCAGCAGCTCGAATGGAGTCAATTTTTACAGGCCCCACTCAAGAACATGCTTGCAGTCGCAGTGATCTATCGAAAGACGCGTTCTGATTCCTCCGAGTGGGTTAGGATCTTTCAGCGATTTGTAATTATCCGCCGTCTAGCCGTGAACGAAGTGAATTGATTCGCTTCGTCCTATCGATATCGTTCACTCATCCAATTGCGTCCCTTTTTCCCTCCCTTCCCCTTTACTCCCGCTAATCTCTCAGCGTCGATCTTGGATGAAATAAATCGCCAGATGGATAAGTGTAGCTGTGAACTGTATAGAGAAGAGGATCCCGGCGTTATTGAATCGCGTGGTGAGATTTAATTAGAGGGGCGAATAGAAGGGCCGTGTATTAATTGTGTTCTATCCGACGACCTTGCCCCCTTCGCTCGTAATCGGAAATTCCTGTTTGACGTGCACCCCCCGGTAACAGGATTTAGTATCGCGCGTCCATTGGCCGTCGCGTTTCCGTGCGTTATAGACGTTCGCTGTTCAGATAACGCCTGGACGTCTTCTCGATGCCCCTATTATTACTGTAATTAGGCCACACGGCACGGAAGCGTTTCGAGTGAATCGATACGAGGTTAGAATATGTATTAACGCGAACCAACCTTCAGCACCCTGTGGATCGAATAAAATTTCTTTCACGGGACGGACGCTTATGTTATTCCCGGTTGAACGACTGGCGTTCGACTAGTCGCTGTACAAAATCCGTGGAGATCTGTGAGATACTTGATACATAAATCCTGAGCCTTCAACCCCTCTGTCTTACAATGACTAGTGAAAAAAATTATAAAAAAAAAATATGGAAACTTTAGTGGGAAATCGTTTTACATGGTACGATAGCGCTGTTTCGTTGTAGAAGTAGGAGATCCCACGGAGACCAATTTCGTTGATAGGACGATTTGTCAGAAGTGCGGAGAATCAGCGGCAACTACCCCCGGGGAATTTCGTCGACCTTATCGCCGCGATCTTTCGCACACCGGATAAGAAATACGGTTGCTCCGCCACTGTCGGCCAGCTAGTAACGTATTCCACCGGAGTTTTGAGTAAGGGGCGCGTGCCAGCCGTTTTTATCGGCCACGGGGCACGCGCCCGAGCAAACAGGGGTTCCCGGCACAATGTTCAGCTGCATCTGCAGGGGAGGCCAACACGAGGGGCACGGTTCCATGGGTTCTCGAGGGGACTAGGGGGGAAGAAGCCATGGTAAACCGTCACCCTCGCACCAGTCTCTCGCAGCAAGGGTCTAGCCACGATTTGGCTAGTCGATGTCGATCGACGCCAGTCAACGGTTCTTTCCCGACCGCGTCCCCGGAATAGAGATGGAATTTTCGGGGTGAATAAAGGAGCTGTATACGAAGAAGATCCATTAGCACCGGCGCCGAGTGTCTCTGCTCCAAGAACGGGGAGGAAGGAAGAAGTGCGGGCTCGAGTGCAGAGTACGCGTGGGAAATCAGAATTATTTTCCGCCGGTGTTACTCTCGAGCTTTGAATCGGAGACAGTGTTATCCTGTCGCGTTCTTCGCAAAATATCGTTGGTGAAATTGTTCCGTCGTGTTTCCTCGCTTCTGCCAGGTGTTTCTGATCGAATTAGTTCGAGATGAAACGATACTCATCGGTAAGGGATACGTTCTTGTAATATACCGTTTCATACCGCAGGATTTCGGTGAGTCATTTAAGTTTTCCCTTGAAACAGGCGCCGTGCTTGGCGGATGGAAACAGCGATGCCAAAAAGATCAAGTCGGTCGAGGTAAATTTGGTTCTGACATAGTAATTTCGTTATCGAGTGGAGTGTTAGTGATTCGCGTCGAGATTGGAGCGCAGTCTGATTATACGTCTAACAGCGTGCATTCGCGCATGATGTTTGTGCAGGAGCCAAACGCGAGAGAGTATCTGCAATTGGCGTTGGCCAGAGTCTTGGAGCTTCAACGAGAGATCAAAGAGGGAACGTACACGACCGACCACACCAGCGATCTCGGTAATATTAATTTACTTTGTAAATCTTCCTACCGACCTCCTACGCGCGTGTGGCCTCACCTTTCTCAAAGCTTTGCGCGAGTCTCTTGGGTGCTCGATGATTCTTCCTCCTTTGTAGTTAATAGAGTGGTAAGTTGGACGAGTTAACGTCCGGAAAACTGTGTTCAGGTGAATCTAGTGGCGACGAGGACTTGACGCAGGAAGTTCTTCGAAAAGTATTCGAAAATTTGCCCGGCACACCCGACTCTGTCGGAACTATCATCGACAGAGCTTCGAAGCCGAAGAATTCTCAGCTCGACGCGATTCACGGTAAAAGGATTCAGCTTCTGGGTTACGACACCTGTCGCAGGGCTGCGGTAGACTTCGCGAAGAATGCTGCACGCGAAACGAGGAAGGATTCACCCTCGAAAACGCCCCAGTTGAATTATCCTGGCTTCCGACTGGGTACGTATTCGAGAAATGAGCCGAGGATCGCGCAACGCAGAACTGGTCTGCTAAAAGGTTCTCACAGAAAAGAAGCCGGCACTTCTTACGACCAGGAAATTCGCGACAGAATGCTGAAAAGCTTGGACCTCCACTTAGCTAACAAACAAAGGGATTACACTGCTAGATTGATGAGGTCAGGGATGTAATTGCAGAAAATGCGGCGGATCTCCCTGCAGCTTTACTTAATTTAATTGAATTCAAGAGAAACCTTCTGAAAATGTGTGAATTAACTCTACCGAGTAATGTTTGCAGTGTTTATAATTATTCGATTCGATAGATTAAGAATATTTGATCTAGTCAGATTAGTTAAAGGCTGTACCTGTTTTAAGAATTGCTCTAGTCACGCGTACGAGTCAATGAATATTAATTATTATGGAAACTACGACAGCGAAGCATCGCTGCAACTTATTTTTCTACGGTGTAGACTTATGTAAACGTAACGCGCGTTACGAGATACTTTGATCCGAATGAAATTACTTGGTATATAATAATTTATATGCCGCCCGAACGTTGTAGACTTCACCCTTCTCACCCCTCTTCACAGTCTTCGGGATAAGAGTAGACACTGATTCGGTGGAAGTATCTGAAATATTTTGTAAAAAATGTTTATTCCTAATGTACAATTAAAAAAAAAACAAAGACCTTTAAAGGCATCTACGATACAGCTTAAACGTCTAAACGCTTCGCGACCTTCCGTCGCGTTTCTCGAGTTGTAAAAAAAATATCAGAGACTTCGCCAATGGATCGACACTGGACTAGATGGTTTTTGTCATTCGTTCGCGATATCAAGAAGAGTCAATGTCCCGGGTTCTCTCTGTTCCTAGCAAATAGACTACGTCTTCTCGCGTATCTTTTACCTCTCGTATCACACCCCTCGCGTGCAAATCTGCGATGAAATTTCGCATTTGATCCACGAGGGTTTCCACGTTACGCTTAACGAGATATTATGCGCGAATATGCGGTCTACGAGATAGCTAACCTAATCGAAACGCGACAGGACATCGACGGAAGAAACCATTCGAATGTTCTCGCGTTAAAACTCTGCGTGGCGGAGAATACTTTTGGTCGAAAGCTGTCCCAAACTTACCGAAACGTCAACGTTAAAAGTGTATAGCTCGAGAGGTACCGTCGATTCCGCGCTCAAAAATGCACATTTATCAACCAGATATTTACGTCAATTCTGTACTCTAAGATACATTATTCGTTATTTTCACGTTAACACTGATATCGTCGATTTAATTAACGGTCAGTTCTGGTTTATCCCTAGATGTTAAACGATAGCGCGTTATCTTTAAGTTTTCATTTTCCTTAAATCTTAAACGATAGATCGTTACTTTAGTAACTAAGGAAGAGTAAAATAACAGCGAACCTTATCCCTAAAAAAATATTCTGAAATTTCCATTGCTCTTTTCGTTGTACCAATGTCCTGTAATTAAAATGACGATACGATGGACACGCACCACGCCCCTACGATTTAAATTTGCTTGTTCGTCGTGCTTAAAGGTACGATTAGTGTTTGTCGCACAAATTTGTATCTACGAATACGTGTACATAGCTAATACAACATCAATTTACCTGTTTATCAACTAACATTATAACTAAACGCTTAAACATAGCATATAGAGGGCTCAAGCAGCAGGATTCAGAGTTGCCGCTATTCGAGTGCCAATCTGATCGGTATCGATAAAATTTGAACAACCATCGATAGTAAAATAAAATTTAGATACTTCTACTCTGTTTTCTTCCTCCCACTCGACGACGATCCTTCGAGGAAGGATATTTATACCGTCCCTCCGTAATCACAATTCATAAAAGACCCGCTACGAAGCTAATAGAACTTTAATCGACTCAAATATTTCGTATTTACCGTTATCGATTGGCTACTATTTTTAAAAAGTACCTTAGCAAGCTACGTAGTAAAAATAACTCGAACGAATTCCGCGCCATGATATCGATTTTGTTGCCGTCTTCTTCGCCTTCTAATCCGATCCGATGTCTGCGAGGCTTTACCGTCGAAATCTCCGGAAGTTGCATCCAAATAGAGATCGTATTTTGGACGCGATCGTGGATCGTCGAGCGATTTCTCAGTGCTGTTGCACGAGAGTGGCACCGCTTACAGGGTTCCTCCAAGGATCTGGGATGTCGAAATGGGCAGGAACAGTGATCAGAGCATCGTCCGAGGTTCTGTCCGCGCTGCAGTTTTTCGGCTTGACGCGAGTGGTGTTTACGCATTCGATGGGGAGCTTGTAGAACTCCGTCTTGTAATTGTAGCCCTGACTGCTCACGCGAATGATAGTGTGCAAGGGGACCTCCATGTAGGGCAGCTCCTCTCGCTTCTTGTCCATGAAAAATCCGATGATACAGCGGAGTACAGCTTGATGGGACACCACGAGGATGTTGTCAGACCTTTGCAGCTCCGCGATCACTGGCCCCACGCGTTGCATCGCGTCGATGTAACTCTCGCCCCAAGGATAACGGTAGCGCAGCTTGTCTTGGTCGCGCCACGCGAACTCCTGGGGTACAGAAACGGATTTAGAACTGTCTCGAACGGTTCAGTGGCTGTAGACTTTATCTAAATCAAATCTTGTATTACCTGTGGGTATTGCTCCTGCATCTCCTCGTAAGAGAGGCCCTCGCAGACTCCAGCGTGGAGTTCGTTGAGTGCCGCGACGTGTTCTTGGGGCGCCTCCACTCCACGCGCAGTCGCGATGGTCCTTCGAAGGCGACTCGTCAGGACGCGAAGGTCAGGAATACGCATCGCGTTGAACTTGGTCGCCAACGCCTGCGCGTATCTCTCGCCTCGCGCGCTCAACACTGCGTCTCCGCCAACTTTGCCGAGGATGTTGTACTCGCTTTCTCCGTGCTAGAAACGCGAGAAAGGTTCTATTTTCTCTGCCCGTTTGAATTCAACAGACTGAAACTTAATTGGCTACATCTGCGGTTCGCGAAGAAAAAAAAGCAAAGATAACTTGATGTAAACGGCAAGATAAGGCGAATGCAATCGCGATAGGTAATTGTCGGAAAGCTATCGAAGTGTTTCGAGGAACGGCAGATAAGTGCTGCTCAAATTCCAAGTACTCGTCTGGACAATATTTTGAGAAGAATTGCGCGTTTCGAGGCTTCTCGATGGCCTGAGAGTGTTGCTTACTAACCCGAGAGAAGTAAAGAGTGTGAGGCTTGACAGTGACGCTTCCGAGATATCCAACTACGCTGAGCTCGACGTGGCCGGAGACTTTGGAGGTCTCGATGTCCATGGTGGCGGTGTCGATGCGGATTCTAGGATAAACTTTCTCGTCCATCGGCTCGTACGTGCGAACATAGTGAGCTACCTTGAGCCGCAAGTCCTCCTCGGCCCGCGACGGGTCCACGCCTACGTAGTCGGTGCTGTACCGCGATATCTCCTTGTAATTTCGCTCCAGCACAACCGGATCTTCGCAGACGCACTCGATGAAAAGGACGCGATAACCGAGCTGCCCGGAAAAATAGTCGAAGACCTCGGCGCGCTGCGCTCGTGTCACCAGCGTGGCGTCCAGGATCTTCAAACAGGAATAACTCTTAAAACTAACTGCGCCGACTCGCTACTGATCACGCGGCCTTTTCTTCTCTCTCGCGGCGTATCAATAATCAGTACGATTTTCTCCGCTCGATGTTCTCGTGCGGGATTCATTCGCTTTATTTCGTTAGTACTCGATTTACATGCTCTCCCGTTCTCTTACATGTGGTCTGGCGAACCGAGAACGTTGGTATGGAACTAAATTACCGCTATAGAGATCGTTCCTCGAGCGTCTACCGTATGCGAATGCGATGCGAATCGAAACAGCGACTAGCCTGGCTTGTACGGTTTCTAATGTAGAACGGTACGTGGGGCACACGTGAAGCCGAAGAAAAAAATAACCAGGCAAAACTTGTAAGACGGGATTCGATTTGACCGCGGAGAAAGGGTGGCTGCGAGACCGGCTCGGCCAGCCAGTTTTTAATCGTGCCTCTGCGGCTACAGATCTCTGTCTACTCGATCATTCTATTCGATTCGAATATTGGAAAAAAAATTGCCGTTCGGGCCTCTATCTAAAGCCTTCTCGGCTTCAACGAAAGATGACTCTTTCGGGTAAGGGCAACGCGGGTTCTCGTTTCATTACGGACTGGTTTCATCTCCAGACCGACGAGCGATGCGATATCACGCGTTCGCCTCTAACTAGGCGAGACTCTAGTTTGCTCGTGATGCTTACAGCTACGGAATTCCCGGCTGCGAGCCACGTAGCACAATCGTGCATCGCGTCTCTCTGAGCCAGGGCCCTCAACGCTGCGTTTGCCGAATGATCCGGGCGAAACAGCTCGTGCGACACCGCCTCGCCGTATGGTTCCAGCCTTTTCCTTCGATACTCGCTCACTCTCATCACTGCGAACAGACAAAGAATCTCAGTTTGGCTGCTCTTAAATGTTGGTTTTAAATAGCTAGACTTGTTTGTAATCGACAGCTTATGCCGAGTCAAGGGGAAATGCGTTTTCTCGCGGAATCGAGTTAGGGGAAAACCGATCGCAGGAAAGTGACAAGTTCCTTCGCGGTAGCTAGCAGCGGGTTTGCCAATTGCGATGCCTCGCGAAAGAATAAATCGGTTCAAGGTAAGTCGTAAGTCATAAGCGACAGGCTACATAATACATTCGCCATATGTGTCGGACGAATGCATTTTATGGCATTTTATATGCTATGCCCGACGTGAGAATGCAACGGAAAAATTCATATCAATTCGTATCGATCGAGGGCATAAATTATGTTCCTCGACGTGGAACTGTTTATAAGTTAATGATAAATAAATTTAACTAAATTCAGCTTCAGGAAGGTATTACGTAACCTTGGTCTTTATAAGCGTACAGCATTATATATTACGCGCTTGATGAATTGCCTTTGCTTCGCCCGGGTACCTCGGTGACGATAGACAAAGCAACATTTCTCACCTTTCGTGGAGTCGCCATTCCAATTGAGTCTGCGCGAAAGGCACTGAGCCACCTGGCTTTTTCCACGACCTGGTAAGCCACACATGGCAATCACGACCCCCGCGAATTTGCGTGGCGATTTCGTTATGCCCGGTGTCCTCATCGTGATTTTATCCTTAACAGGTTCTGCGAAACAAAGGAACAAAGATTAATGAGAATGCAATTGCTTACGCAAGTGCTTAGTGAGTCAGGTTTGAACATGGGCCACCTCCACCGAGGTCGAAACAAAGGACTCTGTATAAGAAAATGCCATGTTCGCCGAGAGAAAGAGCGGTACCAACAAAATGGCAATTAGGAATTTCAAAGTACGCGTAACGACACCCACGCTATGTTCAGCTCACGCCCAGGTCATTAGTTGTTATATAGAGTGGTCCACTTTAGTAGATGCACCAAAGCGATAATGATAGTCTTGGCAACCCGCCACGATTCAGCTATATACCAGCATCGTCCGAATGATCATAAAGTAGCAACGTGAATTCGCGTGACGTTGCCGATATGGGAGCGAAGGTATCCAGACGCAGAGTCTTCGTTGCACAAGCTCGAATCATGATTTTTGTATCGCACCGTTCGCGTGCGCGGGTCGGGCAAGCTTCTCGAATCAGAATCGCGATGTAAACACCCTTGTCGGATTAAAATCTCGAGAAACGTCGATCGATCGAAGGGAATTAAGGAGAATTCCTCTTACCAATCACACACATGTTTCCTACGATGTGTCACGCTGTCCGACCCTGGTTTACAGCAACGTGGGATCGATAATTCTGAATGCGTCTCAATGTTACCACCAGCGAGTTCAGCTCGCGAGCGTGCGAATTGTTCGCGCGAATCGACCGTGCGAATTTCTAACGAACACTGAGGCCTTCGTGGGTCCCACACTGCGAGCGGACGTCGTCGGTGAACTTTATATTTAGAATTCTCAGCTTGTGCGACAGCTTTTGGCTGCGCTTTCTCAGCAGTCGCTGCCTTCGCGGTATTATCCTACAAAATACGACCATCTTTCGCTACTCCGATTTCTTCGTTTCCAGCGTGTCGCGCACACTTGCACTTTCGTTGCCAAATCTTTTGTTACGTCGGCAGAAAGGAAATGTAATTCACGAGACCCGATTGGAGTTTCGTTCGATTCGAACTTATTTTCTTATTTCTTATTTCTATTTCTATGTTTTCCAAAAAAACAAATCGTCGAGTCTTTTGGCTCGATAACATGGTTTAAATCAGCGTAAAAAAATCTTCGGATGGCATAGCGCAACGAGTGTTGTCGCATTGCGTGTTTACTGAAAATGCTGTTAGACGCAACAATCGTAGCTCGAAAGGTTAAATATCGCTCGATTTTTACGAGTATAAGAGACAAGGCGATTTTTATGGCAACCAAGAGACGTATCGTGCTCGCGTGGTCAATGATTTCGTCATTCGCGGTATCTGGCTTCTTTTTTTATCCGCCTATCTTTATACCGTCCGTCAGCGAAGCAACTTAATCGTCAGAATTAATTACAAATTAGCCCTCTTGATCTCGGGTATCGAAGAGTCACGATCGAGTTTGCGGTTCGAGTTAAAATTTCAATACCACGATTCCATAGCCGCGAGGATGCTTCGAAATGCAGATCGCTGCGGAACCGGAAGTCTCGAAACAAGTGCCGATCGAACGATCCAGCTGTTGTTTTATCCACGTTGTCGAATAATATTGACTCGATGTTAGATTAATCTTCGCCTGACATCGGTCGGTCGAGACCTGTTACGCGATACCGTGCGACGAGAAACCCCATCGCTAAACACCGTTTAAATGTAGTTTAATAGTCCGTACGTTGACCTGAGACGCGTCGTCGCTCGATTCGTTATTCAGAGATGGAATCGCGGGGGACGTATTTGCGCGACGAACCCACCGCGTTGCTCGTATGACTGTGCGCATGCATATTAATTGGAACTGCGCTGCGTGGAATAATGCTATCGAATCAGGTATCGTATAACACTTGAGCGTGCAGAGTTATGGAAAATACATTCCATAAACGCTATTACGTTACGCGCGCAGACACCGAGCTCGAAGTCCGCGCATAAGAAATATCAAAAGTAGTTACTGCCGGCTGCCTGATCTTGAATTCATCATTCCACTTGTGGCGAAGCGTTTTCACCCGTCGCGTCACGGAGAAGGGTGAAAACAAGGTCAGCCTCGGGGAATCGATAATCGGTCCCGGCGAGGAACTCTCGTTAGTCCGCGTCAGGGTGCACCCCCCGCGCTGCAACCCCCAGCGTCCACGCGTCGGCTGTCCAAGATTCACCGAGACGTTCCATAAAAATTTTTACACCCGCGCGAAGATAAGCCGATCCACGAAACCACGAGTAAATATAGCGGATCTATTAAAATAAATTTGAACTTTGATAACGCGAAGTGACACGGGCCAGATAATAACGCGATATCCCTAAAGCTCCGAATTAAAGCCTTTCGTCTAGATAAAGGCGCCCGATAATGAATTAGAGCAGACGTAATAAGCCGCGGATAAGGAGCATCTTTATCGTCGGATCGACAACGCGTTGCGAGACAACGCCGCAGCTGACAACGTATACTCGTCGTATATTTTGTCGCGGTATTTATATACATACTTGCGTGGCCGCAAGGACAACATAAATAATTGCCGTGTGCTGTAAGCAACGCACGTGCACCGACTGTACGCGAACGATCGAAGGTAGCAATTCAGCGATACCAGCACACCTTTCGGTCGTGGATAAAGGTGTTTTTAGGCTCGTTAATATGTGCAACAGTTGCTATGCAGCTTGCAGTTAAGCATTCCACGTTGCTATTGTATCGTACTTAATAATACGTCCGCGGTATATTCTCGAAGGAATTTATTCATTTTCTTTCATTCCCCTTTCACCTTCACACCTTTCACATATTTCCTACGAGTGAGGAAAACAGCACTGTTTGCTAAGTCTTACATACGTGTTCGCGTGCGTCAGTACGCTTTGAAAGTCAAAGACATCGCTATCCCGAATGATTACACAGTTTCGCCCGATTAGATTATAAAATCAATGGCGCGATTAATAACTCATCGGGCAGATCTTTCGCCCTGACGCAATTTTAATTGCCAATTGACGAATGCCGCACACGTGCCGGCACTTGAAATTCAACGTTTCCAAATTAATGAAATTCCCACATGACAATAACACGGTCGCGACTCATTCTCAGCCATCATTCATTTGCATATGCTTCTGTCGCTTTGTCGCTTCTTGTTAACCTTCGACGTCGTAACCGTCCACTACTAGATAATCTACTATCGTTCGCCGATGACTGGTTATTCGAAGGACGGCTTTGGGAAAGGCGAAATTTTCGAGTACGAGGGTGCACCTTTCCACCTCGCGTTGGTCGCTCGGTAGCGAAAGAAATCATCTCCCGCGGCACGATTCTCGTCTTTCGTGCTGCGTGTCGGCTGGCCTTCGCCATCGCCTGTCTTTTCCAACGGCCGACAACCACCGCGTTTTTCATTGATACAGAATTATCGGTATCGAGCACCGCGAAGCCGAGGGAACGCCGCGACGTCTGCGTGAAAACGAAACCCCCCCTCTGAACGTCGTGAAACGATTGGTTCGACGCCACGGTGATAAACAAAGAACTCACGATACTGTTTATCAGTGCATGTTAAATATTTAACAAGGCCTCGATTATTTACACGCATTAAGTTAGTCGCTCTTTCGCCGTTGATAAATTTATCTCGCAGATAACACCGCTGCTAGTGTAAGGTGAATATTCGTCCTTTTCTCCCTCGACAAAGGATCGTTGCTTAAATTTCACTCGTTTCAGTTAAAACGAAGCGTTTACCTGTCGTCAGATTAGTCGCGGACCGATAGCCCGCAGGTACGCTTCAACATTTTATTCGTGTCACGGATTTCGGAGGACAGGGATCTATTTACATCGCGCGATATTTATAGAGATAGTTCGATACCTAGCGGGGCTCACGTCCGTGAAACCCGTTTCTAAGGAATTTCGGTGCAACTCGACGTGCCTTGGCTACCTACCCATCGTGACTTATGAAAATGCGATTTTCTCAGCCGGCAGCCCGAGGAACGAGGAACAAGGCTTTTGCCGGAGGCACGACAAAAACATGCATACATAGCACCGCTGTACTTCATGTTTATTTCAGACCAACGTTGTTTATTGCATTTCTATGCGTTTAATCATAACAAGCTGATTACACAACATGTTATCGTAATGTCTTCGTTCCCAACGATAAAGCGACAGTGCTCTTGTGAATTTCGCAACACGCGATAGTGAACGATGAATAGGGATACCCCTGGCTAAACTTATCGAGCGTGCCTCGGCCTGAGGAATGTAAATAAAACCAGCAAACAACGGAACGTGAGTTACGCTCCCATAGATTTACCTTTCCGCTGTTCCTCGGCACTTGGAGCCATGATGGCAGCGCTCAGCGAGTTGTCCTTCTGTACGCAGGACGCGTTGGCTGTCGAACCTGCCAGCGTTATCTGCTGCCCGTTGCTTCCTTCTTGAAGGATGCCGGCTTGCAGGGCGAGCTTCCTCACGGCGAGACAGTAACCGAGAATCGGAGCCCCGAGCAAGTCAAAACATGCGGCGACCCAAGGCATAACCGGCGAAGCTGAATAAACGGAGGCTCCTCTAGCTGTTCCTCCGGGGAAATCAGGCCGATCGACGGATCGGAGATAGACGAAGGTGGAATCAATGACAGGAAGGATGAAAGGGAGCCTGGCGACAGTTCTGCACGCGGATCCAGCGAGCAAGAGCCCTCTATTTGTACGAAATACTCGCTACGAACGTGTCCTATCGCTACTCCTCCTCCTTTCCCTTCCGCCCTTGACTCTTAGGCTAAAGTTCTTCCGAAAAATGGTCGCTGCTTGTGTGCCGTATGATGGACAACAAGTCCTCCCTCATTCCAATTTGCTTGATCCTCACCTCCGGAGCCAGTTTGCGGACTTCTTTGTCTTTGCTCGAAGAAATGCCCAGTTCTCCGGTTCTGCCCCTTTTCCTTGATATCCCCTCTGATACTTCCCTCGATTTACCTTGCCTTCTTCTTTCCTTTTTAATTACCGTGCAGGTTGCTTCTGTTGATCGCTGCTACAGAATTGCTCTGCCGTGCGCACGCGCTCCCACTATTTACTGGGTGATTTACATAGTCACGGTGCCGCTCCACCGTCGTCCCATCCGTCGGTGTTCCCTTTTCGCCTCCTCTTCCGCCGCGCCTTGGATATTTATACGTATGCAATGCCTCAACCTCTCTTTCTCACCCGACAGCAGCGAAGCGCTGGCCCAACCTGGTTTCACTTCGGCACTTCGTTCAATTGACCGACAGAGAATCAGTTCTCGGTGAACCGGTTTGCAGGATCAGCTCGGCGCACCGGGACCAGCCAAGGTTGGATGCGATCGAATTTTTCTAACCAGCGTCCAGCCAGGCTATTCGTTGCCACTTCTACAGACCACCGGCTCGATTCCACTTCAGGGGGATCACACGAATGAACGCGCGAAACGATTTAGGGATTTGGAGAGTGAAAAGTGTGGAAATTTCTGCGAAAGCGGTTCAACTGTATGCGGCTCGAGGTAATTCCAGCGACTGGTGTTCCTTCATCCGCAGCAGCTTTTACCAACATCGACCCGGACCTGGTGAGCGCCCTCTGTTGCAGCCAGCCAATCAACGATTTCCTGGCCCCTCTACCCGCCTATAGCAATCGCGCTCGCAACACGTTGTACGGGCTCACGTTTACCGACAAAATCTTCATATTTCTTGGATCAGCAAAGCACGGGCTAAAAATAATTCTGCAGATAACTTTTCGGGTGAATGGGAGATAATATATAAATGGGGAACATAGGAACAACCGGGGATGCCTTGGCCCTAACTTAAGGATGTTCTGGTCAACGTTAGGGTAAACAAAATTATCGTACTACAAATTTACATCGCTACTGTACCGTTCTCCATGCATGTTTATTTCCGTTTTTTACCGGCTTCAAAAAAGGGAGGTTCTCAGCTCGATGTGTACGTATGTAATATCGCTCAAATGGATGGGCATTTTGTAAGTTAATCTTTATTTATCCGCGTTGTTTCGGTCCTTCTTCGCTTTGTATCAACTGAATTGGAAATACGGGGAATACAAGACTTATTAATCCTTCAGAAGATGACCAGAGAGAATATGATTCTTAATAGATCAATTGGGCCCAGCGGCGGCTAGCATTAACTCCTATCAGATCGTTCCCTTAACTTTATCTGATGCATTCACGTTATGTTCCATAAACTGTAGTCGTAACTTTTAATTGTATCGTTGTACGTTTACTCTTGCTCGCCATCCGGCAATTCAACGTTACGTAGACACTATCAATTGCGCGCAAAAGAAACTCGAAGATATGCCGGTCGTGGGTTCGAATCGAAAACATTGCAAACAGATGACGATTGTTTACAAGAATTAGGAGACATTGCAGGCTTTGCCTATTCTGTTATAACTGTGCCTGTGTTGAAATCATATTTGTTCTGATCGCTATCTTGTATGGATCGATCCTCCTTCTCCCTTGGCCTGCCAGCTGAGCAAAGTCCACATTTGTTTCCTCTATTTTCCCAGGGCCATTTAACGAACCAGTGCCCAGACGCGTGTACAGTCAGCATCGTTAAGATCAGCCAGCAAATCGCAGATCATTAACGTCTTGACCTGTCAAATTACATCACAGTTTGATACGAGTACATTGTGCACGTTGCCCGCGTATTTACGTACGATTAGTCGAATCGTTGGATTCCCTCGAGGTCATTGTATATCTATAATTCCAGCCGCCGATGCACGCCGCCAATTGGATAATGTAACTTTTCCAATGACAAAATTGCACCGTATTTATGCAACTTGTTGCGCAACGCGGTCCCACCGAGGCATGTAACGCGGCAATCTTGCGGCTGATCTGGAATTTTTGTGTACGAGGAAACAACTGTGATATGGGTAATTGCTCTGCGCGAGAAACATTATTGTTTCGCGGGATTATTGTTTCGCGGGAGGATGGTGAGTCACGAAAGCAAATTCGCCAGTGGGAAAACACAAGTCCGTGCCACAGTTTTCCTACGACTAGAATGGACTCTACTCCTACACAAAACTTGCAGTGTTCGTTTAACCTTCTCTTTATAAAATTAGCATTCTATGCTTTCGCAAATATGTTTTTCCAAGCGCGTGATTAAGATATATTTCCCACCGCGACAACCTTGCGAGCATCGTAGCTTTTTCACGATAACGAAAATGATCACGTTCAACGAATATGATCGTCAAATTCTTTAGCAAATAAAGAGAGCGTTCTCTGTGGAAACTTTCGATTCCCGGTGAAAATTTATTGATTGCCTGGTGAACGG
Source organism: Andrena dorsata (assembly GCA_929108735.1). Taxonomy (NCBI): domain Eukaryota; kingdom Metazoa; phylum Arthropoda; class Insecta; order Hymenoptera; family Andrenidae; genus Andrena; species Andrena dorsata. Next base: position 12,656,034 of record OV815488.1, read on the forward strand.
AAGATTCCCTGCTCCTCTACCTAAGTACGCGACACGGTATCGGAATTTTTGAACTCGTTTAACCGATAAGGGAAGAGACAACGAATTTCCTTGCACGTGACAAACGTGTGCTTTCCTGTCGCCTGATAAAATGATGATAGGGGTCATGAACGATCGGGGGTAACGCGAACTGAACTCGGCGATCTGTTGCTAAACCACCGCGTATGATCCGTTAACTTAGCTCAATTGAGAAGAGAGCGTCGAATCATCTAGAATCATCGTCTCGCGAAGCAGACGGTCCTTGTTCCAAAAACGTTACTGCCAAGAAGGCGAGCATTATCGTTCAGTCGCTATAAATAGAACAATGTCCCTATTACGTGGTACTAACCTATACTTACGGCCAATTTGTAAGGCGGCGCGATTGTTTCAACGACCCTTTCACGACTGTTAGCCTTCGTACGGTCCAAAAGGTGAATGAATTATAACGTGGTAGTGGTGTATGACGCTTTTGCGCGTGCTTTAACAGGGCGGTATAGAGTTTCGATTTGAAAGTGCCGCTCGATGCGGCCTCTTTGATCTTTAGTTCACGGCGCGTTACAGAAGATGGCGCAGCGGTCTCGATCAATAACAGCGAAGAGTCGAGAGTTCGCGTTGAGCGCTTCGACTGTTCACCGTACGCGTAGCGCTGCGTGCTACGTGTCGCGATAAATGTTTGTCAAAGTCCCAACGATAATATGGCGTTTACCTTGTGGTCCCTTTTCGAAGCCACTTTGTTGTGCTTGAACGCAGTGTGCGTGTTGAACGAAGAGAGGTTTCTTGCCAAAGGTACGGTTCTCTGTGGTTCTTCTTCGTTTCGTTTATAGCCACTACACATTAAATCGCAGAATTTATAGGTTATGTTACTTTTAATCGACGTGGTATTAAGATTTCGTGGCATTAAATTGTTAATTGCTAATTTTGGTTTAAGCCATTAACGGCTTACGTACGTAATTTGTTTATCGAATTGTTGCAGTCGGTTGGGCACCCTGGCAAAATGTCCAAGGGTTTGGTGAACCACCTACTATGAAATCGCAAATCATGAACCTGGTTAAGTCTATACGAACAGTGGCTCGAGGTAATTAGCGAACGCTTTGCAACGTGGCTGCAGGATTTTTCTTTTACGTATTCCTTGATATTTAATACTGAAATGTATGTTGTGTTTTCTGTTGCAGTTCCACTGATATTCCTAAATATTTTAACGATTATTGTAAAACTGGTGCTTGGGTGACACGGATGGTTGAGAGGTGTGAATAAATGGACAAAAAGTGTGCTGTGAGAAGCAAAGACACTCAGTGATGTACATAAGTAAAATAATTAAATTCCTTCATTTTTTATCTTCACATTAAAAAGAAAGTGTTCGTTTTATCATACCAGATAATTTAACTTTAAAAAAGAAATGCATTTTCCATAGGTATATATTTTTCCTGTCAGTCCTTCGAAGCTAGTTCTACGTACTCTTTTCTGAGATATCGATCGTATTTCCGATTTCTCGTAATTAAGGGTTAAGTTTCGGAGATGCGAAATTTTTACCGCGAGGTTATTTGAAAAACACACTATTTTTTAATCGCGAATGCCCGGGGGACCCACGAACTTCCGGTAACGGAACTTGTTTTTGTTCGATGGAGTCTCGATTATTCCCTCATAGGCAATTCAAATGGCGAATCGGCCGATGGTCAGGCTGTAAATTATCTTGAGCGCCCAGGTGCAGGTAGTCGGATAAACCTCTACGTCTGCCTCTTTGTGTATTTACGGACGATGCAACGGCGTGCGCGGAAAGCCAATGATTTTCCCGTAACTTTCTCCCCTTCTTCGCTTTCACAGGGTAGAAACATCTCCGCGTAATCGATTCCGACGCTAATGCGGTATTTGCATTCCGAATCGTCTTAATTGCGTCACGTTCATCATTTTACATTTATTATTATTCTTTTCTAATACCATGCCTTTCTCTTCCATTCGAGTAGTCTCGCGAATAATACAATTTCCATGGCCTGTTTAATTTATCACCGCAATTAGGATTTGATACTTTCGCGGATAGAAAATCACCGTGTCGATTCCAACGGAAACGCGCAGCAATATTATAGCGGCGCGGTCATTTCTGGCCGATCTCCTTCACCACAACTGCTGTAAAAGCAGAAGCGGGACCGTGGAGTTGTGCAACCGGCTCGTCCGATTTACACAATTTCTGGGCTCGTGCTGGGACCCGTTAAAACTGCACGGTTTTTTTTCTCCCTCGCTGGAAGTGCGGCCTGCATTCTCCGCACTCTTTTTCGTAACGCTTATCGAGTTATATAAGTGGATCCTTCGCGAGAGTCCGCCTTCCCTCCGCTCCTCATTTTTCTTTTGCTCAACAATCTGAGAAGATGCAATTACCCACACAGCACACAGGCGCCTCGAGTGTCCCACGAGCGTCCAATTTGCGCCTTCTGAGCGCCTGATGTTACCAAACGGGTCGCCTTAAAGGCGCCTGAATTAGGACTGACAGGCGTCTCAAAGGCGCCTTAAACGGGCCTGGATTAGGATTGGCAAGCGCCTTAATTATCGATAAATTGGAAACAAACGGTTATCAACATGAAATCAGACCGGATAAAACTTCGAAAAACAAGGAGGTTCTCAGTTCGACACATATATTTGTGTTCCACGCCCAACTGGCTGACAGCATACTTGGAACAGCTCGTATTTCGATGAGCCCAGGGACGAAGGGGAACGCCTCGTGGTCTCGGCTGCGAAGTCCCCGTTGCGAGGCGTCGAAATTCTGCCTCCCACAGTCTGACGCAATATCACGTCGGGGCCACAAATGTAGGGGTTATCCGGCACGTAGATAATTCTAGCAGGCCCTACTCCTGCAGGTGATGCACACCGAAGATTGGGAGGAATAATAAACGCTCGTTGTCGAGGAATAAAATAATACTGTATTTTGAGGTTATAAAGAAATGCACACGTTGTGTTCGTACGTACGCACAAGTATTTGGTCGTCGAAAGAATGCGTGAGCGCCGTGGGGCAGCTCCGTGGCTGACCCCCACTCTTCGCTTTCGAGAGGGGAAGACAGCGCTTCCTACAACACGACGCTCAAAAGGCGTCTCCAAGGCGTCTTAAAGACGCCTTGTTACCAATCCGGACGCTCCGGCGCTCAGACCTAAAACAGCCAAAAATAGGCGCCGAGTGCTGTGTGGGTAGCGCGGATCTACGGGATAACTCGCAGATTTTTTCGTGGAGCAGAAACGCGTTACGTAAAGTCTCGATCTACCCATCGAGGTGTGTATATACCTGTGTATTTGTTAAAGAACTCGAGACACGAGCGCGCGTTCTACCAGAAATCATTATAGCCGCTAAAGGTGTAATTTAAGAAAAAGAGAGAAATGAGAGTCCGCAGAACTTTCTTCTATTCTTGTTGCATGGTTTTTATTATTACTTTGTTGTTTAAAATCTGGGAAAGGATAACGTGAAATGCGGCACGTGGTTACACCACCTTGACTACACCGTAATTACAGCTCGCGGAAGGCGCTTATCTAATTGCCAGCGCGTAATTGTTAGCGGGTCCCATAATTATGGAAAAAGGCGCGAGTCGCGGCCTAAGCAGTTCGTTAAAAACATATCCGTTCGCGTTAACGAAGCGGACGTAAGATGAAGCAACGCGTCATTCCGGCCAAAAGCTCCCGGCGCGGAACCGGGATCAGCGAAAGTAGATATGTACGTATGTACATCGTAGTGGCAGGGCTATTGTGAGCGAGCAGGATTTTACGAGCGGCTGGCTGCTCGACAAAATCCTCTTCCCATAATTGACCGAGCGGATCACATTGTGCGTCACTGTGCCCGCGTTTTTCTCTCCTTTCACACGCAGCAGCTTCTCCGCGCTGATGCCTCTCCCGATTGCGTGTTCCTCGTGGAAGAAGTCGGTTATAAGTTTTGGAAGGGAAAGGGTATGCTCGGTGACGCGGGCACGTGACACGAAGAAAAGAGAACGCAGCAGTTATGAATCATACGGTGCGTGCATTTATGGTAGAAATTCAGGAGTGACCGAATTATTAAATGAGAAGCCCGGTAAATGACCGCATACTTTTAATAAGAATTGTACTTATTAATGTTTGTTTAATACGCGTAACTAAAAATATGGGATATTAAAACTGCAACAACATTACATTTATAAACGTATAATAATTTTTAAATTTATAATTGACATTTCTTTGCCTAATGGTCATTCACTGGTTGGTTTACTCTACCTACGTCGCGCGAAATGCGCGAGGGGTAAGTACGATACCTTGCGAAATGTAAAAGAAGTATGGAACTCGAAATGGAAGGTAGTAGATACTCCGAGGCATCATGTTCGTCCAACTGGAGCACGGATTCCGTTGCGTACGCGTTTTTCTTCTTTCGCACGGCTTCTGGCTGGCAGGCACGTTTATGGATTATGCACGGCTCTTACAAAATTCCGCGGAGAGTCTCACAGTTCCTCTTCTTCTCTCCTTTCCCCTTTCTCGGTCTCACCATCCCTGCTGATGAAGAGCCGCGGTACTTTCGCCTCTGGACGTCCACGTACCTGTGTACATAAGCATCTTAGAATAGGTGAATCGTTGATAGTTCGATTTCCTCGGTGTTCGACGGAATGGCACTTTCCCGATTTCGATTATTCGATTAGGAAGCGATAGAACCACCACCTCGCGTTCTGCACAGTACCTACCCTACAGTAATTATTCTTAAACGATGGTTATCGAAAATTGCATTTTGGCCATTCGTCGTACATTTCACTTGTGTACTCATATCTCTCAAGGTATCGAAGATTCGTTTGATTCTCGTAATTGTTGCATTCTCACTTACGCAACTGAAATTGTACAACACAAAGAACCATCCACTGTAATGATTTCATTTAGGTCTAGTGCTGGTGCGATTCATTCTCCATCGTGTAGTATTTTAATTGCGCCAACCTCGCATTGTGTTACCCCGATTACTTAATTCCGCGACTCATTACTCAATTTTTAATTACTCCTCGAAACGCTGGCGGCCCTCGATCAAAGTTATTTCGAGTGTCGAAGAGCTTTCTACTATTCCACTGGCTTTCATGCTGAAATGCTATTTTAATACCAACTGCGCTGCCTCTGGCTACTATTTCTAATAAACGTTAGGTATGCCACATTTCCATAAAGAAACGACGATTAACTATTCCCCGTGCAATACCTTCGTGAGCGATATTTCTGATATAGGAAATTCTCACGGCTGCAACGTTTGCCCTAATAAATCCGTTACGTCCGCACAGAAGATTGCATAAAGAAGAAAATTTAAACACATATAAACGATTTAACGCTTCGTATCACGACTCGTTACTCAGCGCCTAAACGTTTCCATTAGTGGCTTTCAGAAGTTTCCCCACGTCTATGATAAGCCAGGAAATTCTTAATGCAGCGTGGTATCTTCGTTACATAACTTGGTTTAACTTCTCACATCGGGTGCTTAGATGTATCGCCGAAGGAAGAATTCTTGGAGACTCGGGCAGAATAGCGAGGCGAATCCACTTTCGAATCTCTGACCGGTGGCTAGGCTTCGCTGGTCTCATTTCGCGAGCATCCGTTAAACGTTACTCGTGAGAATCTACGTGATGCCCGGCAGAGTAGCTGGTGGCCCCCGGGGGCCTGCTAACGGACAGTCTGGTTGGCTCCGATCGGCACGGTGAAAGGAGAAAGGCTGTCGTTTGACAAAAAAAAAAAAAAAAAAACAAATTGGGCGTATTCGAAGGCGGAAGTAGACAAAAAAAGCGCGAGGATGAATATAAATTGTGGCTGCCAGCGAGTGCAGGGGTCACGCGGATGAGCCTCGAGTGGGTGGTCAAAATCGTGACGTTGGTAATTCAGGAAGAAGAGAGGTCGGCTAGGAAAAGAGAAATTACGGACAAGGAAGGTGTAGAGCCAATAGAGAATCATTGAATCCTGGCTTGAGGTCGGCAACGGAATTGAACAAGGCGACTGCTTCAACGGTGGCGACGTTTTTTTTTATTTTTTTCTACAAAAAAGCCTTTATACAAGTACAAAAATGCGTGGTTAAGGAGTAGCATTTAAAACGTATAAAAAATAAGGTGTATCTGTGTGTATGTGTACGTGTTTTATTCACGTCAGCGTCCGCCCTGTCACTCGAGATGCTGTTCGCTTTCTTTTGGTTTTCGATGATGATGATTCTGCGCGCGATTCTAGCCGGATTCGGTGAAGTACGCATGTCAGTTCCTCCTCGTTAGCTCGAATCACGCAGCGGACGCTGTGGGAAAGCTTGTGTAATTGTATTTACAAGGCGCATTTTCGCGCCGATCACGGCTTCGACTTCGGCTCCGGCTCCACGGCCTCTTCTTCTCTGTTTCGAGTCTTATTCGATAATTCGAATCTCTTTGAGATCCATTTGTGCACGACTGTTTTCAGCATGTTTATCACTGGTTCGATCCCTCGCGGACACGACCGCGATGACGAATGATTTTGGTAGGATAGAGAATGCGACACCACGTCGGCGCCCGGATCGTTAAGCGCAGGGTCGGTCGTTCGGACGTTCAAGTTCACTCCTGAGCCCTGACCCGTTGAAGCGACGACCTTTAATCCCCAACGAGACAGGAGCTCGCGGAGCCCGTGTTACCTTTTCGTACGTACGCCCGCGATTCCATCGAGGATCGTGGCTCGTTGAAGCGACGACGATTTGATTTCAACGAAACAGGAGCCTGGGAATCCTTGTCCCGATCTTACCTTGTACGTACTCCTTCGCCTACTACCACCAACCGTGACTCGTCGGAACGACGACCTTCGATCGCAGAGGGACTTTCCTCCACCATCGAATTGCTCCTTACAGATTGATCCAGCTTTGAAAGCTCGACCTGGGCGGCTGGAACATCGCCGCTGGATCCCTTAACGATCTGTCCTTTGTACGACGACCTTCCGAGCGACTTCATGCGCGATATATGTGTATTTCACTTGGGAAGAACTTCTCGCGGCGGGATTGAAACGCGGTCTTCCGTTTGTTTTCCGTTACGGTTAGCCCCGTTCTGGATTTCAGATCGACCTTAACCGTGCGCTTCTGTCGGTTCGTTGGTCAGAGTTCAGCTCGAGAGATGGTCGTGGTGGTCGACTGGTGTCTCAACTCGCTTCTTTCCCTTTCTCCCCCTCTCTTCGCTCTCCCATCGTCCTATCTATTTGAACTCTGATGACCGTTTAGTACGACGGTGCACCGTAGCTACCGCTGGGTCTGCTGGGTACTCCGTAGCTTCCAGATGGTCCGCTCGGGTAACCGCCAGGACCTTGAGAGATTTGGTTGAACTGCGCCACTTGGATGGCCTGCCTGATTCCTTCCAGGTCGACGCCTACCACGCGGGTCTGGATGCTAGGTACACCGTAGCTAGAGCTTGGCACACCGTACTGGCTGGATGGTGCACCGTAGCTCGAACTGGGCGCATATCCACCACCTCCGAATCCGCCGGTCTGTTGGGACTGTAGTTCTTCCTTCAGCAGAATCTGGCGGATCTGCTCTAGCAATGCCCCGTCGACGGAGGCGCCTTCGTTGGTTTGATAGCCGGTGGACACGGAGGTGTATCCACCACCGCCACCTCCGCCTCCACCGCCACCGAGGGAGTAGCCACCGCCTCCGCCTCCGCCTCCGCTCGGTCTGCTATAGCTGTACCCGGAAGAGACTGGTGGTTCGGCCAGGGCTAACCCTGCCAGACCGATTATCATGCACTGCAATTACAAAATATCAAGCTTCGTTAGCGTCCTATTTTTCCTTTTGACGAATGTCGACGCGATTATCGCCGTTCGTTCGAAAGCGGGATAGAATTCCTGATAGAAAGTATCGACCGAAGGGAGCGTTTTGGGTATGCGGGGACGTGATTCGGTTGGCACCGAATGGGGAAAAGAAAAATCGAAGTCCGCCACGATCATCGAAGCGTGGTTGAAATTAAAGAGAAGCCACGGTCGAAAGGGGAAAGTGGTTCGAGTTGTCATTTAAGGGGAAAACTCGAATTACCAGCGGGAAATAAAGCAATCCGAGCCGTGGATAAAACGTAATCCAAATAGCGAAGCTTCCGTATAGAAAATCATATAGAGGCACTTCGTTAACGAAAGCCAGGGACACCGGACACTAAAGAACATCCCGCGAGTCTCACTTTGAAAATTTCTACACTTTGTACACAGCTGAATCGATCGCTCTCCCTTTCTCACACTCATGCACTCACGCTTTCTTTCTCTTTATCTCTTTCTCTCTGGCTTAGGGTAATGTCTAGGAGAATTCAGCGTGCTTACCGCGATCAGAGGATTCATGTCGGCTTCTGCGATGCCGCTCGGTTCTGTGACTCCGTGGAAGGTAGACCAGGGTCCTTTATACCACCACGAGAAGCAGGGGGATTCTTGGGGCCCCCACGAAGAAGAGACGAGGGGGGGGGGGGCCTCTCGAGTGAGAGTAATTCAGCTGTGAGACGATTCTCTCCTCCCTCCGTTCTCTTCGCCCCTCCTCTGTCCTTTCAATTGTGTTCACTTCTCTTTTTCTCCGCTGGACATTTGATGGGTTCTTCCTCCTCGGCCACCATCCTCGACCCTCTGCCCTGGTGAATACCCGAATTTGGACGATGGGCAGTTGCGAAACACCCCTCTCCCGATACCTCCACCGAACGGAACCCAAGTTGCGTCCTAGACCTCGACTCCTTTGTACGCCGTTCCTTCGTACTCCAGCCATATCTTACGATTTCGGTAATCGTCTTTGACCCGAAGCGGTTGTGACGTGATTCGATCGCGGCCAAGACTTTCGTATAATTACGATCGCGCCGTGAGCTATCGAACGGAATCTCCTCGAGTACTGGTTAGTTAACAAAAAATATGTAAATCCGTCGGGAAAACCGTGTCCTCTATTTCTCGCTTTTAGTCCCGAGAGAGTTTCTGGATTTTTACGTACCACCGCCTCGTTTGAACTCGCCATGTTCTGCCATGCTATACCTATGTAGACCGACTCGTACGACGTTTAAGCAGGCTTCCAAATCTTGTTAAAATTTCTATCATTAAAATTCCGCCCGTGCCTCGCGAACGGCACGTGGAACTGTCCATCTACCTAACGTTACAAGTAGACCACGGGCACAACCATTTTTTTTTTCGACGTTTTCAAACGCTTAACCCACTTCGTTGCAATTTATTGGAGCTCGCGAAACACGCTGATATAACGAACATATTCTCGAAAAACCGGTGTTACCACCCTTTAATGGGAGCAAAACGATTCAGCCTCTTCTTCATTAACACAGGCTGCGTCGATGCTTTACGCGCTTCTTCGTGGCCGCTTTATGTAATTCCGTTGCGTAATCGGGCGAAACGGAAAAAAAAAAGTGTCACAGACACGCAACCACGAACGTGTCCTGGAGCCTGCCGGTAGACCGTCGATTCCTGCTCTCCAGGTGGAGAATATCAGGAAGAAAAGTGCGCGGTCGACGGTCGTTGTATCCTCTTCGGCGGGAGAACTTCCTTGCGTTTCGAGTGTAATCATCGCCGTCTACGGCGGCGCGGCGGCGTGCTAGGTCCTGCTTGCACTCAGCCGTTCCTATGATCGCATACAGGCGATACAGACACAGGCACACGCAGCCGCGAAGGAATATCAGAGGATACCGGACGCTGTCCAGCTCTGGCCTGTACAGCGATGGTGCCATGAAACGAGAGGGAAAACGCTTTCTTCCACGTGGAATTTAATTATCCGGCTTGTGAACTCTCGACCCACTTCACGACATATCCCTATCTACCCAATGTTCCCGTCATCCTGCGCCTCTTTCCTTGTTCTCTTCGCCTAGTTCACTCCGTTTCCGGGCGGACTCGCGGGTTCCCCCGTCGCGCTGCTCGCCGGTCGTTACCACGGAGCTTATTCCAGCGTTACAGTCGCAATGAATTTCAGTGTACCGTTGGCTTGTTGTTGGAAATGTGGAAAGTAACGTGTAATCGATGTTTGTGGAAGATAGCATGTTCTAATTATCGATGAGGAAGGCAGGAAATGGTACATTGTTCTTGTGCTCGCATACCTGCTGTCTTTCGCGGTAATTTCTATTTGATAACACGCCAGTCAATGTTTTCCATTTTACGAAAGACGCGCTCGGAGCTAGATCATCGTTTCTTCCGACAAAACCGAGGACCACGTACATGTACATGTTAGTTAAAAGAAGATAGTTGCAACTACCGGGTATTTTTGTCTTGGATTTAACCCAAAGTACGTCTTCGCGTTTCTTCACCGAGTGAAAGTGTTATTTTCGATCGTTGTAAAATACTAGGAGTGCGACTTTTCGAAATTCATTGTTACGAAACGGCTATGTTTGCTTGAGTACCGAATGGAGTACACAGAAGTAACGACATCCGCACGGAAGGCGTGATATTACGGGAGTCGTTAATGCCCGCGACAGTTCTTAATGTATGGCTTATGTTCAGGCACGATAGTTTGTCCCCGTAAATTTTATCCAGCTGAACAGGAGAAAGCAAAAACCTGCGTGGTCCCGGTGAGGCGGACACCTCACTGTTCATCGCGAGATTACGGCTTATGTTGCGGCACAGTATGCACCGGTACCCACACGCGATATTTTACGTTTTGCGATAATCCCGGGCTGCGCGAATTCGCAGAACGCCGCGAGTATTTACGGCAACGTAGAAATTCCTCAAATCGTATCCAAGAGCCCGACGGTTTAGAATGTCATCGAGGTATCTTTCTGTGGAAGCAACATTCCTTCATCGCTGTTTGAAAAAACAGAGAGATCGACCTACTTTATGGAAGAAAGGAGTGAAGCCACGCATGGGATTGACGGACATAATAAAAGATTACCGCGGTCCAAAGCAACGGTGCGCAGGAATTTCGATTTCCTCGATCGGAGCCGCGCGATTCATCCAGGATCATCGATCCCGATGACTCGTAATATTCGCCAGCCCTCCAGTCACGTCTCGCCGTGTACTGCATCCGAGTTTCTCGGATATTAATGTTGCAGGGTCGCTTGGAAAGAAGGGGAATCCGTGGGCCTGGGGCTTGACTTTCGCTCGGCCATTAGAGCTTCTCCTGGACGGTCTTCTTCCTCTTCGATGTCGTTTAGTATGCGTGGTTTTTCTTGTATCTGGACGAGTCGGCTCGATTGCGACCGTTCGGACCAAATAGGGGAAGTGGTAGTTTCGTAGATGCGCCACCGCGGCGTTTTTTCAGAATAGGTGTCTGCATTGTTAAGTAACGCGTCGCTCGTTCTAACTTTCATCGTAGATACAAGATAAAAGCGTCACTCGGGTAATTAACAATTTTACGCGGGGGCTTGATTACCCATTTGCCTAAGTAATTAAGAGGGGCCGTGTTGGCGCAAGTCCGAGCTGGCTCCGCTGGCTGTTGTAAACTTTCACAGTCGCTTTTTTTCAAAGAAATTCCCATCCCAAATCCCGTGCGTCCGCGAGAGAAAGGAAAGCACCAACTATTCGGCTATCTGTTCGAGATCTGAGATTCAAAATTCAAGAACTGTGTGACGACGACTATCTGTCGGTGGCCATTGCCATAAAAAAAACTTTGCCATTGTATAATTTGTGGGATAGGTGTCTCGTAAAAAGCTACGATCAGCAGAAAATATTCCCCCTCCACGGGTCGCTTAGGATCCTCGCGATATTCGTAAGCTATCGTTTCCTAGTTGTAGCACAGCGAAGATTCGTACAGTCCGGTCAGATGTGTTGCGAATCCCGCGAAAAAAAAAGTCCAACATGTAACGAAATCGCGTGTAATGCCGCGCGAGGTGAAAGGCTGTGAATTCGAAGTGAAAGGTGAAAGGAAAAATATTTTCGTTAGGCTGTTTAGAAAATTCGGTACCATTCTGTGTGTCGCGGGCGAAAGGATCGTCTCTAATTCGAGCCGGTCAGACAGTTCGGCATCGTCCACTGGCCGTTTATTAAGGAATCGTTAGTAACGCCTTTGTAACTAATAACCGGCTCGTCCATTTGCATGCCAGAGGCTATAAACCATGTAGACAATACGGGTAATTGTACGAGTGGGACAGTTGACACATTACCATGCTAATGAGAATGTTTGACTGATGTAAATATTTGCCATGTGCCGCTGAATAATGTCCTCCTTTGAGAGCCGTCTGCTACCATAGGCGTTTTTCCTGGTCGCTACGCGAATTTATAGCGACAGGCTTAAATTAATGAATATTTTTGTCCGGCGCTACGTGGAAGATTTACGGGAATTTCTGCCGCAAATTCTTCCATAACATTTGCATAGAGAACAGAAACGTGCTCGCGCCTCTCTATTCGATAAACCAGATCCACTTTTGTCTACGCTTTTACGGAATGCCAGATTAGATTCACTTAGAGGATTTTAATGCCGATGAGCGAGTTGCGAGGAGGGACTGTGAAAGAAAGATCTAGGGTAGCGGCGTGTAGAATACATACTCGTTAGCGATGTGCAAGTAACTGAAGCAGGTAGTACGATTACGCAAAATTGCTCACGGGAAACGGGGCAAGCCTGCGTTTAGCTGGACTATTGCACAAGAAAGGATGCATCCCTTCCCGACGATAATTAGACGAGGTGCTCTTAAATCATATGATCTAAATTGTCTATGCGCCTACGAAGACTCCAAGAGGAGTGATGGAAAAAAGTCAGAAATACATTACGGACGATGCTCTAACGCGAGTTTGGTCCAGTAGCTTGCATGGAGAGCAGCATGAACGAAAGTTGATCATCAATGCACCGAATAACCGACAAATCTGATTCGTAGTACCGCGATGGGGAGTGGTGGAACGCATAAGGGTATAAAGTGATCTCATCGCTGAGAAATTGGTACAAGCAGGTAGTATCACTGTGAGAGCAGATCCTGGTGAGTTCGCAACAACGTTAATGAGAGAGGGCTTGTTGACGTATCTTGGCTGGTACATCGTGCGATGTTTATCTAAATAATAAGGACGAAACGTTGTCCGTCTTGTCCCTGTCGCGGGGGAGCACTGCGGAAGGCCAACGTACGACATACATTTTAAACAATAAAAGCTCGTTAGCGTGTTTCGGTGCAAAACTGCAGATACTCGTTCCTCGCGGTTATTGGTATAAAATGATACAGCTAGACATTAATATTATACAGTGCGGAAGGGATGTCGCGCGGAGTTGCAGGGTGATTTGTACCGAATCCAGGATGTCGAATCCGTGAGGAACACACTAACACCAGGTGACACTGTGTATTCACCGGCGAAGACCGGTAATATTATGGCCAGACGTCCTAGAAGATCTTCATGAACATCTTCCCATGTACGTAATTATCACTGTGGTATGTGAAAACTGGAGAAACGCTTCCGGTTGGTTTATACCGGACGCGACAGGCTGGAATAAAACCCAGGCCTATTTATTTTTCGATCGCCTGTCGGGTTATTGCTACGTAACGCCTATCACACCATCTAATCTTATCAGAAATTTTTCTCCTGCTTTCTTTCATTTGATTAGCGCCAAGAGACGTCGCAAACATCTCTCGTGCCACTTCACTTTCTGCGCGTAGGATCTTCCTCGTTTTATTGCCAAGCGGACTTACCTAAAAACCGTTGCGTAAGTGTAGGCTGTCTTCATTTTAACTTACATTAGAAAATGTCAATAGAGGTGTTTCTGCTTCGCCGAAAGCACGTCTCGCATCGCGTACTGATCGTACGTTAAAGCGATAAAATAATTAGATTCTTATTGACTGAACAATCGAGTACTTGGCCGGCACAGCAGTAGTGGCCAACGGCTATCCGCATTCTAAAATACTCTTTGGCATGAAATCCACCTTAGTTTCTCCAAAGTCTTCCATCGAAACTTTCGACAGTACTGATGTAACTGTTAAACAGATGATTTTTATTTTTATCTATTTGATAATACCCGCGCATTCGTCGATTTTATCGCGATTCCGTCGCGACGCATTAAACATTTCGATGTTGCGTTCGCGTTTCTGATAATGATTCGTGAATTTCGGTAAGCCACCCCCGCTAGAATAATACAAGGTGTTGAACACGCACGACACCAGCTGTTTTCCGAGAGTTCGTTACTCGTCACTCCTTTCGCTTCTTTCTAATCAGCTTGGCACCGTTTTAATCTCCCCGCTTTCCTTCCCGGCTCAAAATGCTTATTTGGCACCGTGTAACGACCATTAAAATGCTTTCTTCGACATCTTTCCTCGTCACTTTACTTTTACCTCTTTTCGCGTAATCTACACCGAGCTTGTCCATATTTTTACGTAAACCGGTTGCGCAACCACAATTATTACCAAGCTCCTCGGTGATTAATCGGTAATTAGCAACGTTAACGTCAGAAGGAAACGGCTGTAATTTCTAGACCCAGTGGAACGAAAATTTCACAAACGCGAAGCTTTATCCTGAAGGTAGAGTGCCGTGGTGCACGAGGAAGGAAACGTGCGAGAATAGAAACAGGAGGTGGTAAAAATGATTATCGCGAAAAAGCTTGCTGAGCTAATGTACTTACCCGCGTGCTTTCTGGCTGCACTTTATCGGTTCACTTTCTTCAAAGAACCATCAAGGATCGACCTTTGGAGAGGTCGCTTAGACTGCGCTCGAGTTTCACCAGCACGCTCATCTTGTGCGCCGGTTCACCGTTACTTACGCTCGTTTATTCCAAGATCGATCCGCGTGCTTCCGTCTTCCCGTGGAGAACCGACACGATGCACCCTGAGAACCCACGCTCGACCTTACGTTCCGTGCGAAGCATCGAAAATTGCCTGCTGCACGGAAACACAAGACCAGCTGGCTAATCAATTGGAGTTTACCGAGGTAATTGGAGTGTCTAGAAGAAGAAAACGAGCAGAACACTTGTAATTGGATTCTCCCAGTATGTAAACGTCCCTTTTAGTATCTTTTACATAGTACTCGTGCTCTTCGCGATGAATCTGTGCCAGGGTACCAACAAAAACCTCTTTAATATTCATCGGCGTGTACCGCTATTCACCACCTTTTCAATGAGAAATGCATTACATGATTTACAGCTTGGCCATTCGTTCCCGCCGTTTCTCACGGCTATCTGTGACAGTTTTGACGGCACGCCAATAAATGAAATCGTCAACGATTGTCATCTTTTCCATTTACAATTATCATTACGTTTCACACAGCCAGCAACAATTACGCAAATTCACGCGTCGTCCGCGTGTTTGAACTTTTCTCTCGGAGAATCGAGCTTCGCGTAATCCGCGAAACGACTTGCCGTGGAGATTGAAAGATTAACTGGCTTTGAATATGCTCAAGTTTCTCGTAAACTCCATCAGTTATCCCGCGGCATCGGGTTCCTCGCATAATTCAAGAGCCGCAACAACGATTAAGAAACTTCTTCGATTCCAAGGGGGGAGGGGACACGGGGCAATCAAAAGGCTGATAATTGCACGGCATTATGTGGTTTGATTGTCTGTCATCGATCACCGTATCGCGGGGCAGCAGAGATCGCCCTCCGATAGCCAACCTGCCGTAACCACCTATGAAAGAAGTAATGATGACCCGGGTCGCTCTCACGCGTTTGTCTCAGTTGTTCACTTCCGCTAGTGAAAGGTGTATGCACACTCACCTCGGTGTCTACGGTAAAATGCTCTTACGTGCACCTACGTGCATCCCCGCGTGTGCATCGGCCTAGCCAAGCACGCCTCCTCTGTCAGTAACCGGCGATGTTTGCCTGGAAAGGCAGGCTTAGATCGACGCATCATTCTGATTGAAATTCTAACGGGTGTACCGCGAGAAACACTCCGATTTCTCTGTTCAATTTCCGCGCGAAGTCGACTTCCCTCGATCCGCGCCTTTCTTCTCGAAGGAAAATTTCAGAGCTCCAATGGCTGATTCGGTTAGGAAATCGTGGATGCTGCGAAGGATACGCCTGGCAAAGCTTCATTGGTGTTCCAGGGAATGATTAATACTAGACTGTTTAGAATGTTTTGGTGGCTTGGAGTTCACAGATGCGTTGCGTAATAGTTTACATACTCGAACATCGTCTTTCCTAGGCGTATCGCGTAAACACTTGAAGACGGGGTAACGATCGATTTAAGGAGAAAAAGAGAAACGCGGAAAGACGATCGGTTCAATCGTCCACGAAAGTGTCCTTTCGGTATTCTTCTTATCACGTAGGAAGATGCTGACCGAACACGCGCGTTAACTTCGTATCACGATAGCAATGTATACTTGACATTTCGACATGGATGTTACGTAATAATGAGTTTTATGTCTCTTGGCCTTGATAACAATTTCTACAGCCATCCTTCTGAATAATCAGTCGGTACGAACAACCGCTTCTCTGTTGGTATTTGATGGAGGAAAAAAACAGGTGTTATCCCAATTGTACCTGTAATAATCAGCCTGTCCAATTTCCTTGACAGTTGGGGAACGCCTTGATCTCGCTCGGAATGAAAATGATTTTTGAGTGGGTGGCTATCGTGATACTTTTTTTGAGCGAAGAATGAAATCGGGAAGGAGCTCGCGCAGTCCTGTCACGCTTGGTTTTGTAATTCTAATAGTCAGAATTTCTAAACCATTTTATTTCGACCGATCCTGCCTGCCAAGTCGAACGACGCGTTTAAGATCACCGCGATCGATTGCATCATTATTGGCCTAAATCCAACCGATTTGTATTCATATTTAAGAAACACCCATCCGCCTCTTATCCAAGTCTATTTGTCGACGCGTTCCGCTATATGCACCTCAGACAGATTTTCTAGAAGAGACTTTGTAGAAATGCTCTGATAAAAGAGTGTAAAAATAATTAACATTTGCACTGCGCAGGTGACACCGCGATAAGAACGTAACAGACACGTTGCAAACGTAATAGAAATGTCACCGTAATAATTAGAAATAATTGGCAAGTAATTCGCGCTATTACTAAACACTCATACTTCAGGAAGCGCACGAAACAGCATCGGTCTTTGCGAGTAGAAACAATATATTTCATCGATATATAGGCAGAGATACATTAATATAAATCAATCCCTGCAGTTCTGTTATTACATAGAGACAGGTAGAAAAATAGGCCGGTGTCTGCCTTACGTTCAAATCGAACTTTGCACTCATCCACCTCTGTCATTCAACCGTTGTGAAATTTCATTGTTCTACATTGATTTCCATATACCGAGTGCACGTTGCATTAACGAAACCAATCGGGAGGTCGAACGGACTAACAATAATGTATAGATTATATATTCGTTGGAAACCTATTATCTAAAGGTTTAACAACCCCAGTGATACAGCGATAATCGTAACTCCTTTCGTTGCGGTGACCAAAAATCCTCAACGTCGTCTGCAAACGCCAATGTTCGGCAACGGCTTGCTTTTGCATTTCTTCTGCCAACCTTCCCACGCCTTGAACCCCTCTCGATCGTGAATCATTTTGGCGCATACGATGTCATCTTGAATATCGTCATTGGCGAAGTCCTCGCAGCGTTTGTTGCAGCGGCCTCCACTGTGCCCCCTGGAGCACCACTTGGCGCTGTTAATCTGGAAGACGCCGAAGCTGTAACTGGAGGCTATCTTCGGTCCCGTCACCTTCTGCGTGTTCATTCCGCTCTCGCTGTCCATTAGGCAAATCCAGTTGCTCAAAAGACTTCTCGGGATTTGCTGCTGTTGGAGCGCACGCACAGCCTCGCACATCGACAGGATCTTGGCATCGCCACCGGTAGTCCCGGCTAGGATTACCAGAGCCGAGACGATGAACCACAGCTTCATTTTTATGCTCCTGTGTTTTTTAAAGCACTTGCTGCCGACTGTCTACTTTAACCCGGACGATATTTCACTCCGACAACCGTTCGATGCAGCGCGATCGTGACGAAGAATCGCGCTGAAATGTGACGCGACTTGTTTTACCGGTTGGGTTGTGCGTCGCGAACAGTGGCCAACGATACAGTACGGCCTTGAGCTTCACTGATAAATTAATATTTCCTAACCGCCGCGAGCCTGCAAAGTAGTCTGACAGTTCACGTATCTGTTCTTCTTTCTCGCCGGCTGCGCATCCGTGTGTTCCTTTTTTTTTCTCGATATTTCAGATCTATGGCCCTCTGATTATGCATCTTCGACAAGCATGCGTACTTTTTCACGATACTTCGCGCTGCAGTTGACGATATATTTTCTCTGCCAGTGGCGCGTCCATAGGGGAGCGATGGGGGTAATCGCCCCCCTAAGAATAATAAAATATAAAAATATTATGTCACATTCTGAAACACTTGTTAGGTATATACTTAATGTGTTGACAATGTATATTTGCCGAGCTGTTCACGATTTGCATGCTCAGCGGGGGTTGGTAAAAGAAAATTAAAAAATGTAGGTATGTACTTTTACGCGTTCCCCCCCCCCCCCCCCCCAAGAAAGGCTTCTGGATCCGCCACTGTAATCTCTGCAGGGAGAATTGATAATAAAAAGGAAGGCAGGGTTCCCTCGAACGAAACAGCTACGTGACAGGGGAAATAGTATTATTCGCTGTGTCATAAATAACATGATATTTTCAGTCGTTAAGATTAGAACGTAATTACAATAGTCGTTAAGATGTTGTTTAAATTTGAATAGCCGTGTATTGTAAATTGTCCGCACGCTATCAGAGAGCTTCTTTGAAACAGCTACACTCCAAGTAGCTCGGTGATGAGAAACGAGCGATACTGAGGAAAGATTTACAAGATATCGGTTAATTGCAATGTTCACCTAATTGGCAAGTTTCGAAACGATGCTTAAAGGAGCCTTGAACAGAACCTTTTAAGTCAAAGACACTTTCTAACTGCGAAAAATGTGGGCAGAATCATAAGTGTTTGCTCAGATGGTCGAGATGAAATTGACTTACAGGTGGATCGAGCGAAAAGTATATCCTGACGGACTAATCGAGGTGTCGTAATGAAACCACTTGTTCGAAGGTATAGCAATTGATGCGACGCGAGTTTATTTAAGAGAGAAATTTTATTCAGAGTTCGGCGAAATGTCGGAGCATCCTAGTCGAACGTGAGTAGCGTGAGTTGCATAAACGATTACATGCATTTGCATGCTCAACTTTTCGCAACTGGTCTCGTGTAATTACAAAGACGATAAACTAGGCAGTATGTAAAATTCACAAATAAAAATTCTATACAAGGCACGATAATATCACATGTACTTACACAACTGATTTAATATAACGTTAACGCTAAGCTCTTAGGAGTATTGGCATCTTAAGTTACTCATTCGCTTGTGTTCCCTTCTGCGTGAACCGATCAGTAAATTCTTTGTAGATTCACGATCCTTCGGAGCGGAGGACTTACCATACGATGTAATAGTAACTTGTAAAAAAGAATAATATACAATCCGTCATGAGAATGAAAAGTATTTGGCGCTGGTATTGTACAATGCATTAGTAGCAATGAAATAGCAGCAGATCACATTCATAGCACAGATAGGTGCTAAAATTTTACAATTCAATTGCAACATAATCGATGCATATTAGGATCTAGAATTAATACATATCAGTACAGGGAATTTGCGTTACGAGCATACGGTATTAATCTAATACAATGGCTTTGGCGATTACGTGTCGATTTTACATATTCAGTACTTGTACGGCACTTCAGCATAAAAGGAATCATAATTACATCGTGTATTTACAATATGTCCTAGCTACGATACTTCCTGGCACCATAGGTTCGTAAATGCTTGTCCTATCTTAACAATCGATCCATCCGAATCGCCATCCGTCTTCAGGGAATCATTTCTCAACCCGCAGCATTCGTGAGGTTCGCTCTTCTGGCTTTGGCAAATCGCAGAATATCCGGATTCTCGTAGATCATTTTAGCCAGCGTCTCCATGCCCGCGTAAGTGTCAGCCTTGGTCCCCATGCACATGGACAATTGGGTTTCCGAGAGATCTTTGCTGCACTCCACCTCGTGATAAACGTGCACCAGGTTCTTGTCGGCTGCCCTGAAGATCTTGATACTCGACTTGACGACTTTCTCAAAGAAATCCACATCTTCTTTTCCCCAGCCTTGAATAGAGAGATCGAACGCACCCACTGCTTCGTAATCCTGCCTGTACAACGAGACGATCCCGAATCCAAACTGTCTCCAATACCCGGTCGTCTCGTCTATGACGAACGTGTCTATCTTCTTCGCGTTACCGTGAATGATCTTCGGATCGTACTGACTAAATACCACTGGGAAATATATCTGTCTACCCAGAACAGTGTTTGCTCGTATTCTATAAAGTGCTGAGTTGGTGAATACGATATCGACGTCGACGAAAAACATCAGATCGTCGGCCTTCAACCTCGAGACACCGAAATTCAGGGCCCTGGCTCTGGAAAAAGTTCCGGAGACCGGCAGAATATCGATACTGGCGCTACGGTACTTGTACTTCAATTGCTCGATCAGATCTATGGTTTGATTGAAGAAATTCTCGGTCTTGTGCCGGTAAAGAATGACCAGCAGTGCAGTCTTCTCGCCACTAGTCAGACAAATCTCTTCGTAGTTGTGTAGGAACCTTTGGAAAACTTCGTACCTCCCTGATAAAGGAAGTATAAAATGAATGGTCTTGCCTCTCACTGGATCCTCCTCCTTGGAGTTGAAATTCAGGTTTAGGAAACCGCCGCTGAATATATTTTGCAGGGACTTGTCGTTGTATCGATTCCTCCGCGCTGCCTCGTCCACTTCCTCTCCGTTCACCGTTTCCCGTATTTCCAGTCCTGGCGAAAAGAGACGTAGCATTAGCTTCTAAATTTTGCAACGTTTCTTTCACGCATTGCGTAATGAATTTCGAGGAAGGTGGAGAAATGTTTTAATAGGAACGTAATAGGTACCGGTGAAGTGTTGATGAAGATAAACGTGTCTCCTAACAGGCAGCGTAACCTTCCTGCCTCTGTATTTCCGATAAACCAAAAGAAGGTCCAGTATCGTATCGGCACCGTAAGAGTCCACTCTCCTGTACCCGTACAGGGTTGACCTTTCCTCGACGACTCTGCCACGCTGTCGCGAACAAGCGTTTATGGAGGCCATCACTTCTCTCGTGATGTCCTCGAGGCCCTCCTTAATGTCGCTGTGAATTCTCCTCCTGGGATTGGAATCCGTTAAACTGTACTCCGACCTCGACAGAAAATCCCAAGGTATTACTTCGTCGCTGGTCGTCGGTTTGAACGATCGAAGACCCGCTGGAACACCTGCAAAATTCATCGGAAATTCCGGTTTGAAAATATGCCAAGGCAGACGCAGCAGTGATTAAAGATCATCGTTAATTCGATTAAGCTTCGCATCGTCGAGTCTGCTATTCAAATCCAACAAATCGATAGCAAAATGACAATTAACTTTTCGACGTTGTCACGCGGCCACGGATGTAAAACCGGACCAGTCCATACGTCGCGTCGCGCACGTCGTTACGCGACAGGCGCGAAATACTCTCTAAGTGCAGAAGATGGAAATGAATGGAATCGTGATCGAAATCCTGCTCGTTTCGTCTGATGGGCTGAAACGAATCGTGTCGTACCTCGTTTCAGCATCGCCGGCCTCTGTCCGGCGATCAATTCGCAGGAACTAATCATCCTAAGTGGCTCTATTAATAACGCGCATCCAGGGAAACGCGATTGTTCTTGAAATCAACGGTCCGAATGGCTAGCAGACGTCTGTCCGGTTCAAGAGCTTTCCACAAGGACGCCATTGGATAACGTGCGTGTTAAATTTGTCGAATGTCGTCGAGCTTCGTTTCACTCACCTAATATTTCCGTGTCGCCGGGGTATTCCTTCGAATACGGGCTGACAGGGAACAGGGGGACGCCTTCCGCAATCTGGAAATTCCTCAGATCTTCCACGTTTATTCCCAGCTGTTCAGCCATCGCGTAGATGTCCCTGTGAAGATTTAGCCGCTCTTGCTGTACGTCTTGTATCTGAAGTCCCTGGAACGAAGAGAAACATCTCTTGTGGGACTGGAGGAAGCGATTACAGGTAACGTTACGCGCGCCGATACCAACCCTCATGTAATTGTGCAATCTGTACATGTGTGGTGGGCTTTTAACAGGATGCAATGTAATAGCACGGTGAACTTCTTTTTTCTTCAAGTTTCCGGTGAACGCCTGTGCCCCGCTGCTGTTATGGTACAGAATCGACTGCATCTGTAACAGTGAAAGCGTCCAGTCTCGTCAGCCGTCATTACGATTAAAGGGACAGGAATAGACGGCTGTCATCGCGACGTATACTTTGAGAGACCTTAAATCATTCGGACTCGCGATAACGATTTTATGGCGATTCGAACAATGTTCTCGTAAAACTTCGATATCATTAGTGGATGTTTTAATGAGAAGTTGCGACGGCACATTTAAAGGCTCTCGAATATAATAATACTTGAATAAGGGAATTGCAATTAGCAGAAGCAGATACAGCGTTAAGGTAGAAGTACGAGGTTCCTGTCGGTGTACGACCGGTAATAATTATTATCAAGACCGCGAGGACTGCGTCTTACAATTAGAGAAACACTCGACCGCAGAACAAGTGTTAATCAAGCTACGAGACTGGGTGTGGTGGTCTCCGGTTACAGAAAATTATTCTAGTATTACACCTCTCGGGTTGACTTGATCATGTTGTAAGGCTATTCGCTTCAATGCGTCCTTTTTGCAATTTGCATACTTCGTGGCTGAAAGACAATATTCTTGAAATGAAAACGGGTCGAACTTCGCAATGCCCTAAACGCGGAAGGGACAGTTTGCAATCACGTGCCCTAAAATTGTGTGTTCATTTGTAGCAATCTCGACTTTTTCCGGAAAATTACAATGCCAGGAGAGAAGACTCTGTTAAGATATAGCGTAATGCCGAAATCTGTTGGAATAAACCAATCATGGTCTGATCAATTAATCGCTTGATAGAGCGCGCGTTCAAAAGGCCCACGACAAACACTTTGCAGTTGCTGCGTGTTGTACGGATGGCTATTAAGTGTTTCGACCTTACGTCGAGTGTCAAGACGAGAACGAATGGACTGCCAGTAGGTTAGCAGGGTACGATTTGTTCGAATCTAACGACTAACATCCTCATCCGTGCATTCTACCTTTCAACCGAGTTGTTTCAATGAAATCCACGCGATAAGGGATCCTTGACACGCTTCTACTATTAATTTATACCAATATTTTTCAATGCTGAGGAGAAAATCTTCGCCTCGGCAACGCAGTTCCTGAAGGTCATTCAATTCGAAAGGCTCACTGATCCCTACAGTTGACAACTCGAACTTTCCTCTCGTTTATTAGGATTTCCTCAATCCCGAATAATCTTTTTCCTCGGCACAACCGGGCGACCGGGGCACAAATGTTTCATTGGATCGTGTTTCGGTCAATGTTGTCGCTAATAGGGTGACATAATAATGCGCTCGGCGTCGCGCAACATTGAACGCAACCGTTGCAGTTCGATTAAATTATTACAAGAAGTAGTACGGAGATTCAAGCACATCGTGCTGCAAATTGTTACTTAAGCACTTCGGCCTAATGCTGAGTGTCAAGATGGAGAAGAATGACTCGATCTGGCCACTGGGTTAGCAGGGTACTATTCGCTTGTACTTAACGACTAACATCCTCATCTGTGCATTGTACCTTCCGAGTTAACCCAATGATAGCGTACCCTGTACATGATGCAGATGCGTAGCTTATGTATTTAAACCTGTAATACATACTGCGTGGATCCCGTTCAGAGCGTAATAATATTATAGTACTTGGAACCTAAGCAACTAAATAATTTCAACAATTGCTCGAACCGTTCAGTTAAGCAATTCACTCTAAACGGAACCAGAGAGCCCCCCTTGGAAATGGTTAAATATCCAGCGGGATATAAATAGATTCATTCTTTTCGGAGCGAAGCAGGATTTTGCTTGGAATTACTATTAGGTATCTCAGAGGACTTCCATTGCAGACAGTGGTAGAAAGCAGGTAGTACAACATTTTGTGGGATAGCCCGTCGTTCTAATGAACCATGAGCCTGACCTGCTGAACAAATTACATGCGCCATGCACGTACATGAACATGGCAATGTGTGTGCGTGTCGGGAGAGAGAAGATAGGAGGACAACTGAAAATAGATTTAATGTTGTGTGAACGGCAGTGAGACATGCGAAGCGGCTGAATGTAAGGACAATACAGGAACAGTTTCGCGAAGGACAGAAAACTCGAAAGCATGAATTGCAAAGCAAGCTGATTGGAACAAAGGAAATTACCTCGTAGCTCCATGTGCAAGGTATACCGGCGTACTTTTGCACACACCTTCCTAATTCGACGTCTTCATGAGTGGTGTACAAATGTCTGAGACAATACTTGATGTGCGGCACGATTCTCCTCAAAGTCTCCCTGGACAGAATAACACCGGGCCCGCCCATACAAAAGTTCTCGTCGTACTCCAAGGATAGCAAGCCGAATTCCTCGGAGTTCCCCCTGCCTGCCTGGCCGATGTACATGGCTCTCCTGGAATCGACCGATCGCAGCAGCTTCTCCAGGCGATCGGTCCTCACGTAAACGTCGTCGTCGGCCCTGAGGAACCACTCGAAGCGGTCGCCGTAATTTTTCCACATGTATTGAAGCATCATGAACGACTTCTTCTGAGGCGGGTAGGTATCGTCGACCCGCGGCAACGGCACCAACGGCAGATCGGGACAGTTCTCCGGCACGATGGAACTCTCGGACGAGAAGAAGGCGATTTTACCTGGAAGCTCTTTACCCCACGTCTCGTAGACAGCCTTGGCTCGCGTATCGAGGTACTTGCTGGCTGTCATGACGCCCACGAAGACCAAGCTCGTCGAGGAACTGTTTATCTGTTCATCGTCGGTCAGCTTGGGAACGTTTCGAGCCGACGGTTTGATCAGCACACGTGGCCCGGGCATGGAGGACGCATAAATATTGAGCCGTTGATGATGGCTCGACGAGAGTATCCGGTAGCTTTGGATGAGGAAACCTAGGAGAAGGCCCACTATCAGGCCCAGAACGGCGCTGGTCAATCCACGTCGTTTACGCATCACTGGGTGATACGTCACCTCTTCCATTGGTACTCTACCGGGGTCCCTGGACCTCCGGTTGGGTTCATCGTCATCTTTCTGACGCCCGTCGTCGTCTTCTTTAATGATTCCAAGACGCTAATTAACGTAATTACCAGCAATTCTACGGACGATCCCATTTCTCTTCTTATCCGCCCAGAGCACGGATTCTGCTCA
Organism: Andrena dorsata; assembly: GCA_929108735.1. Classification (NCBI taxonomy): domain Eukaryota; kingdom Metazoa; phylum Arthropoda; class Insecta; order Hymenoptera; family Andrenidae; genus Andrena; species Andrena dorsata. The sequence goes on from OV815488.1 coordinate 12,681,152, forward strand.
GACCTATATTGGGCAAACATTTGCGATCTTCATCAGACTCAATTATTTCAGAGTGCTCGAACGTCCAAAATCCTAACGACATGACCAGGGTTGAGGCTTCTAACATTTCAACGGCTGAATTGAAAGTAAAGACATCTTTTCATGACTGAATTAATAGTTCAGAAATTCCCAGAAGCATTCTATCCGTATTCACTGGACCTTGACACGGGTTTATTAGCTATTTGAAGAACAAACTTTGACTGTGTGCTTTTCACCGCTCTCGGCAAGGCTACAAAAGTGTTCGTTGTTTGGTCAGCCGTGTATTTTTTACGTCAGAGCCGAGGGACTAACGAATGCGAATTAAACGACACTGATTACCTTTATCAACGGTATTTTATATTTAAATATGACGGAACTGAGAATTCAGTTCGCGATTCTACTCACATCGAATCCTACAGTTAATTCCGACGCCTGCATTTCGATGAATCCCGTGGACACTCCACAAGTTTCCGGGGAGCTTACTAGTCGAGTGTCCATGATAACCTGAAAGGAACATAAGAGAGTGTTTGATAACGAGTACAGCCGGCGATCAGCGATTCACAGACAAAATCTGATACGAGCAATATGTACAAACGCCATCTCGAAGGATTGAGGTCGCACACGTGCTGAGAAGTAAGGGTCAAACATACGTCAGTAGCCTACTCAATGATTTTTTTTCCCAATCGCAATTACCCCCTTGATTTATAAATACGTTCCCTATCTGTCCGTACGTGACGCCACTAAATTGATACGGTAATTCGTATTCATTCGACGTTTTAATGGTGCCAGGCGCGAAAGGTTACACGAGACAATTATCGATCTCGACAATCGATCCAGGCGCTTTTTAAGTCGAGTGGTGAAATTTATTTCAATAAATTCAATTACAGCACTTCCATTTGAAACATCGGACGCTGAACGCGTATAACTCTTCCAAATTATTCAGTAATCCAACGTCTTTTTAGAGTCCCTTCGTGTGAACGGCGATAAGAACACAGCGAGCTTTTATAACGAGAATAATAGTGTGTCCAGAAATAAGAGCACAGCGCCGTTATAAGACCGTTCTCAGTGAATTAACCTCGGGGTTCTGTTACTTTCATGGGCTATAGCCCATATATGGTGGAATGCTTTTTCCTCGTGCTGCTAAATAAATTTAATGTCCCCAGCTTTCCAGTCGGTGCTTCGAATTCTTGATGCACGCATCGTTGAAATATTTCTGACTTTTCCCTTCCAACCAGATGATAAGAATTATCCAAGGAATTTTACCGAAACGCCCGGCAATTAGACTTTCGTACGGTGATGCAAGAAACGGACGGTTCCCTCCAGCATCTCCTATTCGGGTAGCCGAAATTTATTCTCTAAATCGGCGTAGACAAAGCATTGTTCCTTGGCGAAACCGGTTCCAGGCATGCTAAATATACATATCCGAATGCGGGTACCTGCTTATTGAATTTCGCGGCGTGACATCTTTTCGCAGGAAACCAACGAGAGTGAATATATCGTCGAGAGAGTGTAAAGGATTAAGAGTTAAATGGAAAATAGAGTATTATCTATTATCTAACGAGAAAGGACCTCCTTGTTAACGGTAAACTGATTGTGCGCAGAATGCGCGATCGTCGATGGTCATTGTCGATTGTTCCTAATCATTATTCGCGCACCCGTTTCCGTTCTCACAATCCTGTCAGAGGAAAAACGAAAGACTCCCGTTGGATTCCCCCGTTAATTGGAATTACACTCGCTGTATAAACTAGCTCGCAGAAACGCGATTCTGGAATTCAATGCTCGCTTGCGTTTTTAATCTTATCGGCCTGAAAAATAGGTTACTTGAAATAATAATTCACCTTCAAGATTATTTCAAGAGCGAGCCGTACTTCGTGCTCCGATTTCGTAACTCTTTCCTTCTCTCTTTGTACACGCTCACATGCAAGGGATCGATGCTTATCTGAAAACTTCACGTGAATATTGTTGAACGTATCCGGGAATCGATAGCGATCATTCTGATAGCGCTGTTGACAATTGCGATTACATAAGTGAATCCTCGAATCTACGAAACGCCGGCGTTCGTCCCGTTGAAGGATACGATTCGAAGTGACGTGCACAAACGGGAACGTAGGATAGGCGAGAGAACCGGTTTGAGCCAAAAGTCAGCTCCAGATCTCTGCTAGTTCCTACAGCAGGTCCTAGCAGCTAGTTCCTAGCTCATTACGATGAGGATGCGGATGAACTCGCGACAATGAGTTACACGATGCAGGAAATGCATTCTCCAAGCCAAAAAGCATAGGTGCACTGACCTGTCTCATCTCTTCAAACTACCTTGACGATACGATCAGGAACAGTAAGTGTAAAGGCGTCCGCGGAGAGAGTGCGATTCTTTGTGGATTATTTGAAACGTGTCTGAGAATGCCTTTGGCAACGGTTTCTCGGCGCTGTCTGAGAGATTATGCAGTGGTTCGAGAATCGGGAATGTCTCGTGTCAATTTCAATTACATCTGCACTCGCGATGGATTTGCATACATCGCGAGACGAGTCGGAATAGAGCTTGGTTGGCAGGATAGAAACGTGTTGCGGTCAGATTCTTCATGGTTGTCGGTCCGCATTAACATCGGAGCGATCGTATATATTTTCGAAGGACTGACCTGACCGGCAGACCCAGCCATTAGAAGTTGTTACGAGGAACAGGGTCTCCGCTAATTGTTCCCACAGACATTGAGACGTGGTCTAAGGCAGAATGATCGGTGCCGGGACACGTTGGTGACCAGATTTGTCCTAGCCGTGACTCGAATCGGAGACAAGCCGTTGCTGGATCGATCTGGTTGAAGTCTCGAAGAGTCATCGACTTTTCAACTCCCATCCACAATAATAATGAAAGGCTTGCGGTTCATGGAACAGTCCCCATTCACGGCAGAACAATCTTATTAACGATGCCTCGGCCTCTAAACAAATATCCTTTGTGCTCCGGCTTCCTCTTAACTTATTATCGCGGAAACACTTGCCGTAAGCTGCCCTCGTGTAACTCCGAATTCCCTGGCGATTACAGTGGCACATTCGGCCGAATGGATTTTCACCCACCCGCCAGACTTTCTCACGATCACTGTTACACGAAAAAACTTGGATTGTCCCACGCGCGTAACCATCTCCCGATTCGGCCAATTAATTGCCGACAATTTAACGAGCCGTTCGTTTAATAAATACCGGCGCGGCGAGGCGTCTCCTCGTGGCCAAATGGGCCTGTCTGCCGACGAACGAGACTTACTTCTCCAACTTGATCCGACCGATTCGTTGGGCATCCACGTGGGTCTAACTGGTGCCGAAAAAAGCCGGGTTACGGCCCCGTCGCATCTGCCGTGGCATGACAGAAACCGTAAACGAGGAGATGATGAGAGAAACGTGGAATGGTTGAACCAGTGGTGGCACCGGTCACAGACGTGTTGCAAGCAGGATGTCGGGACGGCGACTGAACGAGACGAGACCGACGAGCCGGCTAGCAGTTAGGCAGCCGGGTAAGCAAGCAGTCAGGCTAGCAGTCAGCTACACAGAGCCAGGCAGCTCGATCGGCTGGTCGGGGTCTACTAAGCTTTTTAACGGATAGCAGCGATACTTTTCGTTCGGATACGGAGGAAACGAGCCGATACGCAGGCTTCGCACCACGCTCCTGACCTCGGCAACCTTCGACAACCTCTGATTCGACCCTTTTCTGGTTCCCTGTTCCCGCCGAGGTCGCTGATACGGATGCTGGCTGGATTCTTCGAGATTTCCAGATTGCACGTGCGCACATTCAGGCGGAGGGAAGAAATATTACGCAAGAACCTCTGGTATCCCCGAGACCCGGCTTATTTTCCGAGTTCTTCACGTGTCTGAAATCTGGACAGATGGATATTACAGTCTGTGGGGTGTAACACGAAGTGAATCATGAAATTAACCACTTCTTAACTTTTATATTTTAACGGAGTATCGATATAGGTCTGATTTCCTAAAATTCCAAGCGGTTCGTACGGTTCAACCGTTCGCGGCTTCTAAATTTAGAAGCTCCGACCCCCTAAAAATATTCTTATCTGTAGGAATGCTATGTGTTTTGAGGGGTGACACGAATGACGGAAAGGATAGTTTGATTTTTCAGAAAAAATTCTGTGAAGTGTTACAGTTACAGTGGTACACTTGCTATAAATTTGATCTATTATCGCACAGACAAGCACAATTATTATCTTCGCTAATCGAAGATCTTAATCCCGATATCATCGCCGTTTCAATAGCTACGGACAGTAGAGTTTTCACGACTTCTTTATTGCGCAGAATATTCGGATTACGCATTCGGCCGTATGATAAGAGCGCCCCACGTGTTTACTTGGGCGAACGAAAATGGAACCAAGATGTGTATGCGCGCAAGTATATCTCGTTATCATAATGTACAACGAGGTGCGTGCAATAAATGTACAATAAACACCTACGCGGTCGTCCCGTGGAACACAGCGAACGTTGCTGAACGCCAGCTAATAGTAAGAAGAGTAGAAGCCGGCACACTATAGCCTCGCGTCTGTAAAGCAGCGACTTCCGTCGAAATAGAAGTGAATTGAACTACCTTTACGCTTCGTGAATTTCATATTATCTTCCGTTCGCCACGCTCGATCCTTGTTCAAGCGGAACGATCGGATTAAGACACGAAGGAGCGACGTTGATGTGTTTTAAAACTATCCGAAAGTTCAAGCTGTGTATCTTATCGAAGCGATACACGACAACGAATCGTTGCCCCCCGGGCTCAAGTTTTTTTTCTCAAGTTTCTTACGTGATCCTGGGTGTAAAAGAATCGACGATATTAATAGTCACGTAGCGAAATTAATTCGGCTCGCCGGATGAATCAGTCGAAGGAAGTCTGCTAATGGCTAACCAAGTTAAATAAACTTATTTTTAGCTTCTTCGCAGAAATCCTTCGACCAGAAAGAGGGGGAACACTGACGAATCGATCCCTCCAATTTTACACGTGTGGCAGCTTCGGGCTGGGACATCTCTGTTACGATATCTCAGCAACATGCAGGTTTTATAGTGTTCCAGGAAGTTTGTGATCTCTGGTGGCATATGGAGGGGACAAAGGGATGAGGGTAAATAGTCGGCATGCAAGAAGAACCTAGAAGCAGTCCCTTGCTCTTCGTGTATTGTAGATTTAGAATTTAGAATATTTAGGGTGAAGTGATATTTTTAAATTTTTCTACGAAACAATTATGAATTTGAGTATGGCTTTAAAAAAAAACCCTCCAAAGAATTTCACGCTGAAGATTCAATCGTGCTGATTTCGTATTATCGCAGCTTTATCAGATAAGATGTCTGTGTCCTAAAAGATTTAGGTGCAAAGGAGAGGAGAATACGCACGGAAATTTGGCGAAGAAAATATCAGATATTTATTCCATATATTTGATTGTTTACTATTTCATATATTTGTCAGTGTAAGCGTAATTTATATCTCCTGCTTTTTGCAGAAGTAATACTCTAGATGTGACATCTATATAATAGTAGGTATATAAAAACACGCGTGGATTCGAATGCAACGTTGTGTCAAAATTTCAAAGCAGTCGGTGAAGAACTTTCGGAGATTTATGATTTTGAACAAACGAACATTTATATTTTTATTTATATAGACGATTATATAGATTATATAGATTTAAGATATTTGATTGTTTACTATTTCATATATTTGTCAGTGTAAGCGCAATATATATGTCCTGCTTTTTGCAGAAGTAATACCGTCTGAACATAGTATTTGAGTTTCAGTTTAAGCAAAACGTTCTTAATTATATTTCACAGTAATAACGTATGAAATTACGTAGATATAATGCTCGCATCGTTTTGCATGAGTGCCTTATGAAATTATTACTGCTACAGAGACTAATGCGTTGCACAATGCAGTGGTTCTTATGCATTATGCAATGACCAGAAGATTGCGTTCTATGTAGGAAGAAACTGATTATGTTCCTTTTAAAAAAATAGAAGAACCAGTGATAGGTATGCGATATCTTTTTACTGCTAAAGTGCTTTCTCCTTCAAATATCCACGAGCGCATAATAAAATAAGAACAATTAAACGTTCGGTACAGATTATTCAAATCCTATGAAAAGCATTTCCAGATAGGTTATAGGGAATTCCAATTTTCCCGCCAAAATCCGAACAAAATGGCGCCATTCAGCTATGTGACGACAGATCGTTGAACCCAGATACACTACTGCATTCAACTAATATATTGACTGATAAATATTCTCCAATTATTCCTTAACATTCTCAGCAAAAAAATTACCGCCAATTCTATTCTTGAGCGTTCATTTAAAGTAGAAACCTATTGGCGATACGCAATATCTTTCTCAGGGCCGTGATAATACTAAAACTTATGAGTAATACTTACAAACGATAACGATAAATCTACGCTTCGAACAATACCAATAACGTTTCGCGGCCTTTAAATATACGCTATTCGCGTGCGACAAGCGCACTCGCGTAGCACGCGACATACTTATGAAAAATAAAGTACGATGAGGTAATATTCGATTAAACTGAAACGGAAGGGCGATACGGCCCTCTATGGCCGTCCCTGTGGCGCGATTGTCCACGGTTGCTGATTTGACCAGTCGGTCGGCGGAAGTGACGCGAGTCGCTTCGTTACGTTTACATTCTGTTCTCGACGTCGCGTTCATTGTGGGGAGCCATTACCCTCGTCCGCGCTAAGCATCGTGCCATATTCCCAATCGCGTCCTAATACTAACAACATTCTCGTAGTTTTAAGTGAAATATTATGAGAGTGAAGACCGAAATGGACGACGACGAAAAGGGGTGAGTAAGAATTGCACGTTGGCGACTATCTACGGTCAGTTTTTTACCCGAGAAATTTCGATCGAGACGCGTTCACGGGCCGTCGGGTTTATTGCGTGGGATCTCCATTTGCGTATCGCAGTCACCTCCGTATCCCTCGCTTTCCCCTCGGTGTATTCCTCATCTTCGGCTAAATCATTTCCCTCCTCCTTGTATAAACGTCACCGAGTTTCGCGTTCTTTGCCTACGATTTTCTCGATACTCGCGCGACAAACCTTTTTTTTCCCTCGGACCGACCAGTGGTTGGATATGTAGTTTTTCTCGCGAGGGGGGAAATAATTCATCGATGCCGGTTGCTTAGACGGTGATCCTCTCGTACGCCCGGCTTCTTTCGCCAACGGAATGCCCTCGTTTCTAGGATCTCTGTTAGCACGTAAATAAAAAAAATCATTAAATACGAATATGATAAATTTTCGTGGAATTATACCAGCGTGAAAGTACGCTGCTGCATCCTTTAGCTCTAGAATCTCGTATTTTTATGCTCTACATCCTGAAAGATCGCAAGTATTTCGATACTCTCTCGCTAGGTGATTCTCTTTTCGCAAGGTTCACTAACTGAGAATATTGATAGGTATTCGCTTAGACGTGTCGTTCATTAAGTCGCGTGTAAGTTTTTTGTTAGTGCGACGGAGTAAATATTGTCGCAGAACCGCCGATCGGCGTTGGATGCGCGCTATTAATTTAATGTCAATGAAGAAAATGATTTCGATTTTCAGTGTGTGCTAAATGGAAATTGCAAATATTCATTTTTCTGCAGTCTCAGTACTATCTCGGAGCATAACTTTCCAATAGAATTAATCCATTCGGCATAGATCTTTTTATTTGTCTTCATTGATACCAATTATGTAATCATATTCTACATCCCCGCATTAACCACGCCACTTTATGCACTTTTGTTGCAGAAAGCTGTTTGTTGGTGGTTTGTCCTGGGAGACAACACAAGAAAATCTTCAGCGTTACTTCGGCCGTTACGGCGAAGTAATCGACTGTGTTGTTATGAAAAACAGCGAATCGGGCCGTAGCCGTGGATTTGGATTCGTAACATTCAGCGATCCCGCTAATGTCCCTTTGGTTCTGCAGAATGGGCCGCATCAGCTCGACGGGCGCACTGTGAGCATTACTCTGGAAGCCGAAGCTTTGTCATTTTAATGCCCGGAGGATAAAAAAAGAATGTTTAACCGTTTGTTGTTACAGATCGACCCGAAACCCTGTAATCCGCGCACTCAACAAAAGCCAAAACGCAGTGGCGGCTTCCCGAAAGTTTTCCTCGGTGGCTTACCGAGTAATGTGACTGAGACCGACTTGAGGTCTTTCTTTACACGCTTCGGCAAAGTTATGGAAGTCGTCATAATGTATGATCAAGAAAAGAAGAAATCAAGGGGTGAGTGCATTGTAGACATTATTTTTACTCGTGGGCATTGTTTGAAGTAGTTGCCATAAGAGTGATTCTAATTTTATTTTTGCACATAAATTGTCGCGTCGTTTACAAATATGTTGAACATAAATTTTTCATCACTTATTATGGAAGCTACGAAAGCTGTGCCTTGGTTTAAAATAACTTATACATATTGACGAGTTTTTTCGTATTTGGAATTACAGTCAGAATTCTTGAAATACATTTTTTAAAAATACTTTTAGTAAGTTTACAATGATAAATATTAATATAACATAAATACTGATTAAAGTGAACAATGTACTAATATCCTGTACATACCGAATCAAAAATTCTGACTTGAATGCAGCACACCTATTATTTAAAATACAATATCTAAATTTTATCCAGTTATTAGCGTGAAGATTAAATATAAACATTAAAGCTAGTGATTAACCAGTTAAGGGTTGAACATGTTTTTCTAATTAAGCCAGCCTTTGAAAAGGGTCATTGAACTTCCCCTGCTTGATTACCCTTGTTTTTCTTTCTAATGACCCTGCTCTTGTTTTCTTTAATAATTATAATTAATGCATCCTGATTCATAGTCATCTTAATTAATATTATTTGTTTTGAATATATCGGGTGGGGAATGTAACTGGAATCAGTCCGATAATTCTGTAAATACTCATTTTAGCGAAATATTTGTTCAGGCAAATGTTGCATATTTCGAAGGTGTCCATATAATATACCATTTCGGCATTTTTGTTGGTTTTAGTTTTTAAAATATCAACGTCACCTTAAATTTCGTGATTTAATCAGTACATCTTTATTGACATGTTGTAATTGCCGAGAAGATGGATTCGCCAACCTAGAGTATGTTGATCTTCATGAAAATTTCGATAAAAAAATTTGATAGTCAATCAGTTGAAATTGTAAAGGTGGAAACGTAATGTGGGAATTTTTTTCATTCTCTTTCTCAATGGAATGTGGAATTTTCTGGTCTAAGATCGTCTGAAGGTTGACACGTTAGGGTTAGATGGACTTAGGGTTTTCAGGAGCTACAAGAATACGGGAATAAATATGTATAGTAAAAAAAATGGAAAAAGTAAGGTGACCTTGAAATTTTAAAAACTATAATTGATATAAAAAATTTGAATAATACATTGTACGACCATGCTGGAACTATTCGATATTTACTTGATTCAATTTTCGCGGATCTCAATATTTATTCAGTTATCAAAGTTCAGTTATCATTTGCGTGCCCCACCCTGTTATTTACGAAATAGCTTACGGTCCTCTACATAAACTGCAACTGATGTGCATTTTATATAGTTATTTACATAGTGTTTTTATCCTACTTTGCTGCTCTTAATAATTCGCCTTGTCTTACCTTAAAGAACGTTAAGATGCTTTATGTTATATTAAATTACATTAAATATATTTACACCTATTGTCATTTTGGCTAAGTTTTATTAAGAATAGGCTATTAAGTACATAAGTTAAACGTACATAGCTTAAGTTGAAGTTAAGCTACTAGTAAGATACGTTGTAAATCTTATTTTTTATTAGATATTATCAATCTATTATCTTATCCACTGAATAATACACGTTTAATTATATTTATCTTTAATCAGCATATGTGTTATATGAAAAATTACTCTTAAGTATTGGTCAACAGCATATAATTACTATATCCTCACATAAATTAGGATGTCATTAATTTCAGTGGTTTCTTTGTACATGAAAGTTCTTGCCTTAACATTGGTGTAGGTATTTATGGTTAAACTATTAGTAAATATTCGTGTTTGTCACCATAGGCATATACGTACCTTCCATTTTCTTTGAATACTTATCGATTTTTGGTGGCTGCATTCAAGAAGTCAGCGTGTGAATCAGTTCATACATATTTTACACTTCTAATAATATATCTATATTATTTTGCACAATTAATGTTTATATGACACGCATTGAAAAATACTGACCTGTTTAACGAGTATCCTCATTGAAATACGAAGGTACCTGGAAGGGTGCTGCCAAAGATTTCGTATTGAAAGCAGGAAATATCATGCTTCTCGATATAACAAATAACGTTAACGGACATTCAGAAAACAACCTTACAATTTCCATACATTGTGTGACTTGTGATTAATGTATAATTCAAAACAAATGTAGTTAAAAAGCTTCTTTAAATCAGCCATCATTAATTTTTTAGATTAAGTAATTTATAAACGTATTTATATATTACAAATATATGGCAAATTGAAAAGTTATTAGATGTAATGGATCAGTTTGTACGAATAAAAAATACGGGGAATAAATTGTAATGTTGGTTGTATACGATGATGATAAAAAAAAGAAATTCAGAAGTTGGGATTAAGTGGAGAAATGTATTTGTTGTATAAATGCACGGGGTAATTTTTGATATACTGTCACGTTTGGACGGCAGGATTTGGCTTTCTCAGCTTCGAGGATGAAGATGCCGTGGACCGGTGTGTAGCAGAGCATTTCGTCAACTTGAATGGAAAACAGGTATAGCATACCTACACACTAGTATCTATATACATATGACTAGATTACTGTAATGTAAAATAATAATAAGTACAAGATTGTTAGTATAATTTAATATTATATACCACATAGCTTTACACATTAATGTTAGTTATAGTACTTATTTTATTTTACACAATTTTTTCGTACCATGTTATACTTAATGACTGTATCCTTAATGATTATTATATAAGTATCAGTTCAAAAACAGATAAAAAGAGAAAAGAATTAGAATAACGTATATTATGCGCTACATAAAAGATAAAAAGAAGTAGAATATATTTAGAATCTGTGTAAGACTTGGCGAGTTTTAAAAACTTAATTGATAGTATATTTATATAAAGAGAAAATTTGTTAAGGAATTATTAGGTTATCTTAAATCTATTTAAATGAAAGTCCTATCGATTAATTCTGCCGTAATTGCGAATAGTACGAAAGAAACAGCTCCATACGATTCCTTTTGCTTGTTTGATTTCAGGTTGAGATCAAGCGTGCAGAACCACGGGACTCTTCTAGTAAAATGAACGACAGTCATCAGGGCCAGTGGGGTCCACCGCAACCTGGTGGGCCTCCAATGGGCATGGCTGGGAATATGGGGCCTATGGGTGGCCCGAATGGACAAATGGGTGGACCTATGATGGGTGGCCCGATGGGACCGCCAGGAAACATGATGCAGCAGTATCAGAGCTGGGGCACCAGTCCCCAGACTGGTGGATATGCTGGGTACACAACTCAGTACAACTCTCAGGGTTGGGGCGCACCTCCTGGCCCTCCTCAGCAACAGCAGATTCCACCACCACCCCATCATCAATGGGGTAGCAGTTACAATGTGCAGCCTGCAGCAGCTACTCAAGGTTACGGCAGTTATGGTGAGTGAGATACATTTCGATTTAGTTTTATCTGGTTCTTGTTCTGCTTTGTTTGCATTGAAATTTGTATACGTGAATTGGAAACTATAACATAAGTTTCTCTTGATTTTCAAGTGATAAAAAATATTCCGTAATCTCGAAACTTTCGAAATCCTGGAACTCAGTTGTCTTATTAAAAGCTTCAAAATTATACGTTCCGTATGATCTGTAAATGTTACGAATGTAAATCCGGTTGTAATTGTAAATGGTGTTAACGTTCGCATACAGTCTCGAGCTTTTTAGACTTCTTCAAGTCATTGACGTTAACTCCATTTACACATTCTTTAAGGATAACACACGATAGGGTCATAGTCACAATGATTAGCAATAACTTCGATCCTCTCCTCTCCCCCTCCATCCTCCTGGAGATGTTAGGAGAAGAAACAGATAGATAACATGAGAAACCAAATACTTCTATGATATACGATTATTAGTTATGACTTCTTCGATACCCGGTGGTGGTTATATCATAGAGAGAGAAAGAGAGAGAGAGAGCGAGAGAGAGAGAATACAATAGGGCATCATAAATATCAAATCAAGTTGAAAAATCATGTTGCTTCAGATCCATTATGCAGTTGATGGACGCGTGCTTTTTTAAATATCGCGTGTATCACGATGCTGCTACAAATTGCATTTCAATCCAATACTTTATTATATATCCTTTCAATGGAATCATTTCGCCCTGCCATTTGCACACAGTGAAATTCAATCATCATTTCAAAGCAGAAAGTATAATCAATTCTCCGTAATGTGTATCTTCCTACGATAAAGTTGCCTGTTCCCTGGTTTCGAATGGATCTAATAAACATGTTCGAAACATTGGGCCTCATAATCTTACTCATAAAGTTTGTGCTTGATTTTCCACGACAAGAATATGAAATTTTATAAGAACAAACTTTCGTAAAAAAAGAAAGGAAAAGAATGTCGATGTCTATACTGCAATGTATTAAATATACATAGATAAATAATATTTGTAGTGTATTCGTGCATTGTAAACATTCCTTCATCAGTGTCACGTGTGTTATCTATTAAGAGAACCAAGCATGAACACTTATGTCGAACGACATTGAACGTGTAGTGTCAAAGAAACACTACATCACATTTCATAAGCAGAATTAACCCATTTAAGTGCCAAGACTGCAGCGAGCGTCAAAATGTCTGAACTCGTGAGATACATACCAAATATTTATTCGTATTACTTCTCGTGCCCATGGCTCTGTAAAAGAAAGAATCATTGAATTATTTACGAACATTTACATTTTCAGAAGAGAAGATATAGAGGTAAGTTTCACTATCAGTGAACCCATTGCTTAAAGTTCGCATCTCTTTCCAGCAATTCTACAGTTATCACCAAAAAAAAAAGAACAAAAAAAAAATCAAACGAATTATTTCCTTTAAATTTCATAATTTGGTTGTACACCGCTCACCTGTGCGTGCTTGGCACTGAAGTGGTTAATTGATAGCACGTAAAGATAAAGCACGTTTACACTGCTGCGACAGGGTCCTGGTGGTTCCTTTACCGCCAAAAGTGGCACAGGAAAAGCTTGTGATACTTTGTGGCAGGAATAGGATCTGCTCTCGACCGTGTGCGGTGTCTTCCACCAGCCGTGGATAAACTGTCCTAAGAAATGGCCATCTACTTACATAAGAATCAGCAGATTTACTCGCGTAATTTCCTAAAAATCAACGGCCCTACATAGAAACACTGGCTTCAAGATATTGGTTGGTGTTAGTAGGGAAGTTCTTTCGTGCCGATTCTTAATTCGCGCGCGCGGAGTGGCTCGATGCGCGTTGCCCCATTAAAGTGTACCACCTTGGAGGGTGTTTGTGAAGCATGTTCTGCGAGAGAACGTTGCAGCAGTGTAGACGTAGCCTGAAACGAAGCATAAGAAGAGGAAGGTGATCGGTGACACGTGTTTTGTGTGATTGATGATCGCAGGTGGGCCTGCGGCGGCCGCTTCAGGGGGCTATGGGCCTACGGCGGGTACTGGCGGGGCTGCGGGGGGCGGGCCCGGGGGTTCATGGAACTCCTGGAACATGCCACAGAATGGGCCCCCTCCTGGGACCCAGCCACCACCACAGCCCCCTCAGCCCAATTCCTCGCAGCCCAACTCCAACTCGAACCCCTCTGGCCCGCAGGGTGAGTCAAGCTCAGTCAAACAAACTCTTTCCTCTTTCCGCCCTTTCGCATCATACAGTTCCATTTTCACATAGTCGAACCAACCTATTTACACTTACATTACACTATTTGTTTCTCTATTCTTGTTTCTTTTTAATAAGCTAAGCTTTGGAGTTCCGTTCTCGATCATGGGGATATTTTAATTTCGTGACGACTTTTTCGTGGTAATTCCGATTCGCCTTTCGTTGGTTAATCATTGATCGCTTGTGGCAACAATGTCAGATTGTTATTAGGCACCATTTGAACAAGTGTATCGAATATCGATAATGTTTTATTCCTTAACACACGGCGTATTCTTTAAGGCTGTTAATCATGTTGTATTCCGAGATTATTGCGCTGTTAAGTTTTAGATTTAGATTCTTGTAATAGAAATAGCTATCGTGGTTTGCGGATAAGGAGAGTTTTTTATACATAGGGATAGGAAGAATGCAAGTAAAATGATTTTATTACATTGTAAGTGAGGTGGATTTACTTTTTTACTCAATAAAATTTGTTCTATTGTGAAATCCTGTACAATTTCCATATTCCTTGGCATTTTTAATTAAACGCATGTATTTCTTTCATTGTACCAATTACGAATATATACTTACTAGGTACAGCGTAAAGGACGTTAGAGTAGATGTATGTGCTTAGACTACTTTCTATGCTTATGAGTGTTTCTAGATGGTATCAGTAGAAACGTGATCATCCGAATTATTTATTTTCCCATTTTGTGTTTTCTGTTAAAAGTTTAATCACATTTGTTCGATATGATCCCCCTAAAAAAGGTTGGCTAGTAGCCCTTCAGCAAGTCAGCTTCTTCATACTTCCTCCAATTAATTACTCGACGACGCTATTAGCTGCAGAGTAGGCATTTGAAACTAAGTTTTTTTTCGAAAAAATGATTGACTCACTGTATTAAATATGATAATGCAATCCTATTCTCGCTCCTTTCATTTCCTACATTGTCTACTCGTAGAATCCCAAGCGAGCTTACGTCTCTTAATATCCCGAAGCCCTATTAATTTTATACTTTTATGTTACCCAAGGTTCTCTAAATGTGTTTCGAACGTTAAACTTGGTTTCTAAGCATTACTGATAGGCCATTAATTTGCTCTTGGAAGCCTGAGATCGGTATTATTTTCCGCTTGTTCGCATTTTTCTTTGAAAGTCTCAGTACTTACAATTAGCAAATATTGAATAGTAAACGAAACTCGAGATCTTTCAAATATTTGAATTCAAACGTGCTAGCTTAGTATTTTCATATACATGTGTATAGTTATTCGTAACGTATTCGTAAACATATGCAAGCTATCCGAGATATATTTGAGATACTTTGAACGTGAATCGTGGACCTGTGCGTTCGTTTCAGCCGCGTCTAACAAATAAATTTTTCCCATAGTTGAACGACCGAATTGGTGGTTCCTGGTTTGGCGGTAAATTTTAACGAAAAGTATCGAAAATATATCTTTGGCGGAAGAGTAGTTCCAGCTTATGAATAAATAATGGGTGGTAAGTGTGGGATACCGGGTAATGTTACGTTGCAAATCGATGTTGCAGGTGACATGTATTCGCGACAAACCACCGGCTCAGGTGCACCTGGGTCCAGTAGCAGTTCAGCTAAGACTCCAGATTATACTGGCTACTCCGCATATGGTAATTACGCTGACACCAGTTATCCTCAGCGTTCATATCAGGGAGGAGAAAGCAACCAAGGTGGGTATGCCGCCAGCGCTCCTAAACCCCAGCAAGGCTTTGATTTCAAAGAGTGGCAAACCTCATGACCATTTTAATTGACCCGTGATGGAGAGATGCGCTGAATGGCTTGGCCTTGCTCGTGGGTTATTTCTTATTACATATTCAATAAAACAAATGCAACATGTGTATTGATCTGTGCCCGGATCTGGGACATTCCTTGCCATCCTGTGTTAGAAGAAAAACAACGGAGAAGTTTATTTTCAGAAAATTGCCGCTCGTTGATTCGAGAGAGTCTTTAGATAGTGTTTTCGTAAAATTTAGCATCGATTTGCACGATTATGTTGGATCGAAATGTTATTTAGCTTATCCAAGCTTTTATTTAGTGTTCAGAAGTTCGTTGCCGGGTCTAAAGAGTCGTTTCACGCAAAGAATGTCTCGGATGGAGCCAGCATGTCGTTCGCGAGCGGTCGTATATATGCAGTTGATCCAATAGTATACTTTCTTGACATATCTTTTCTGTCATTTAAAAAAAAAAGAAGAAGAAAATGCATCTGCCCAAGCTTGTAGAACGGAAGCGTGAAGGAAACGAGGGTGTTGAGTTGCTAAAAAAAAAAAGAAAAAGAAAAGAAAAAATGAAATGAAAAGAAAATTGATTTCGTTGATTGATCGCTCGCAAGAACGGCCCGTGATTTTGTCGGGTTCGAAAATAAAAGTAGAAAACGGCAATATGAACGGAACTACTTATTAACAGAATGGAGAGATAATAAATATATACATATATACAGGCAGATAACAGAGTGGAAGATTAAAACACCCATGGTGCAAGCGAATTTTGTACATGGCACTGGGATAGAGGATAGAAAGCGGAACATAGAAGTATTATAAGAATAATCTAGATCGAGTGGAATAAATGAAATAAAGCAGATAAAAGCGAGTGTAAAGAAGAAGGGATGCTGATGATTAATTACTTAACAGCATTTACACGAGGGTGAATGAGGTATCTCGTTTGAGAAATTCTTCTCAGTGGATGGCACAAATTTCGATGCTCGTTCACCTCTCTCTCTTATACTTTTAGTAAACACTTCGGTAATTTGAAACTAAGAATAAATAAATGAAAGAACTATTATTATTAACGGTCTCCAGTGGAAGGTCAGCGATTGACTTGCACATTTGAGACACCCGTCCCTCCACGATCTCGTATTTATTAAATAGTTGTTATGCTGGGCAACCGAAAGGAAGAAAACAAAATGGAGTAAATAATTAAGTAAGGTGTTCAGACACACATACACACATAAATACACACACGCAGGCTGACTTATACCTAAACTACAGAGATAGTGTAAAATAAAAATAGGATCATTTTAATACGATGTATGTATAATCTATGACTCTTTGACAGCAGGGTGCAGTTTTCTTAAGCATATTTCTTTTTGTTTATTTTCACGTCGTATCACTACTAGTAGTCTTTGGGACGTACCGTCTAATTCCTTTCCCTTCTACACTCTTTCGCTTTTGACTTTTTCTGTTTAGTTCGTCTAGTCCTTTTCCGTTTCCAATGATCCGAGAGTTTTATCGCGTTTGGAAGGAAGAGGACGAGAAAATGAACGAAACGAAACGAGAGAACGAGCATGAATTTTTTTTACGAAAAAATAATGAAAAGAAAAGTTGAAATAAATTGTATCATAAGAACTTCTTGACCGTCAGACAGGTTTCTGCACGGTTGTATTACATCAAATACGTGGAAACTAGTTTATTTTTTACCTCGGATTTATAATAGTTAATTATTAGGCACGTTTAAGGCTACAATTATTGTTACTATTATTATTACTTCTATGATAATTATTACTATTATACTACTATTATCATTATGAAACTATTTACCACTATTTACTGTTGCGACTGCTCCTACGGCAACCACTACGATTGCACTACTATTTACACAATTATTACTGTCTATGATAATTACAAATATTGTACGATGATGCTTATAAGTGTTTAAATTTTAGATGATTAGAAATGAGATCATGGTATATCTAATGGTTGGAGGGAGGGGTATTTGTAAACTTGTGCGGTGTACTCGGCGGGGGGCGTCGATCTGAAAAGTCTACCTGATTAAATATATGACTTAATTGTATTTACTCTGTAGGATTTACCATAGTTCTAAACAAAAGAAAAATATTTCGGAAGAATGCTCTCAAATGCTCATGTTTATTACTGAGCGGGTCGCGTTGTGTCTTATACTTTGTCAATAAGATGTCGCAAGTATTACGCTAATGTAATTTTAAATTTTTTACAAGGTCACAAGGTAATTAGTAGGTTACAATAATGAATCCAACAATTTGAGTAAGCTTCCTCAAGTTATGATCTCAATACGGTTAGTGTTTCTTCATACCCCAACTATTCATTCTCTGTTTCTTGTCAAATTGTCAATTCGTCAATTCGCCAATTTACCTTTCGTGACTCGTAAACACCGTTTTCCACTTCCTATCAAACATGTTCTGTGTCTCTTTTTTTCCTCCTTGCTTGCTTTCATCCCATCGAAGCATACAAAACGAATCATTGCGATCGACTTTCCGATAAATTTCATTTCGCATTTTTCAATTCGGTATATCTCCTTGTTGAAGTTGTTTGTTAATAACATCGTAATAGTACTGTAGGACAGGGATACGTAAAAGTTACTGGGATGAAGAGAAAGCATAACAAACGCGACTCGTGGAAACTTCTGGGATCAACGCAATAACACATTTACCGACTAATCTAAAGACAAGAAAAGACGAGTAGGGAGCTCAATCAAACGTAACCACTTTTTTACACTAATTATTGTTAATGGTAACTACACGAACACCTCCGACATGCATACTCTCACAGATACACATTTAACACGTACACACTTCTACGCGCATAGAAGAAGTAAAACTAATTTAAAAAATAGGCCACAAGCCATTCAACATCCGAATAAAATAGTAAATTAATAAGAAGCTAAATAGGTAGACATGAAAAAACGGTGACTTTGTGGTTGTTCTAAATAATACGTTATTTAATACCTACTTGAGAGGTGAGAGGGAGATTGAGAGAGTGGGAGAGCGGGAGTGTGAGGGAGGGAGAGAAAGATGAGAGAGAGAGAGAGAGAGAATCACCCGCGAGAGCGGCAAATTTAATAGAGAAAAAAAGATGTTTTATCTTTACGGCTGTTTTTTCAGAACTTATTTTATAAAGTAATATAATAAAAGAACGTAAACAAGAACCACTAGTATATCGATTTATGATTATAATTATTACTACTAACTAATTGTATTCCTTACTATTATCGATTTTTAAATAAAGTTAAAGCGTAATAAATTTAACAATTTTTAAGTGTATGCAAAGCGTTGGGAGAAAGTGAATATAACATTTGATTTATACACGCGTTAACAGATAATAATTAATAATGTGTTTGTTGGAATCGGTAAGCGAAGTAAATTAATTTATATTATAATTAAATGAGTCTCAGAGGGATGATTAAATTATTCTAGTGTGGAAGAAGGAAAGAAGTAAAACAAAAAAGACAGAAAGAAAGAAATACGATACAAAGTTAAATGGCTGCCTTGCCGCACTGTATATACATATATTTTAAGGTACGGTGGACGTTACAGTATCGAAGATGATAACGAGCGAAAGTGGTAGCAATGGATTTGAAAACACAGAAAATGACGACAAGAAAAGCGGGAACTAGCGGGACTATTCGAAATAATTCACGATTAATAATTATAACAGATAATATATTTATATTTATCGCAATATTATTAGTATTTTTCAATACAGAGATAATGCATCTAATTAACGTAATACGTAGCAAATAGGGAATGATACTTTGATTCTAGCCGTTGTTACTACCAGCCGTATTCGCGGATTCGCCGATTCGCGAATTACGGCTTGCTCTCAGGGTTGTTACTGTCTGTTTTCCTCTTTTCTATCCTTTTTGCTTTCGTTGTCGTAAGTTCATCCTGTTTAGGTTCAATTACTTTTACAATTCTCGAGAGTCGTATTTATAGTACTTTCTGGTCGGTATCTCTTTCTTTTTATTTCGATTGAGTACTCTGCGCGCATCGAGGCATTTTCAGCTCAGTATTCCAAGAAATATTTTCCAATGTTTTCGTCACTTTCCATCATGGATTTTACTGTTTAATATTTATCCATCATTTTATAGGACTGAGAGAGATATAATTGTACATTAAGATTTAAGTATTGAAAACTGCAGACAGCTCTTAGATTTATTCTTCGTTACTATTCTAAGACACTACAACGGGGAGAGTAAATAATTCGACTTTACAAACAGGATAGGTAACTTTTACACGTTTACACATTTTTATCTTCTTTTCTTTTTTTGTACAGTCGTAGGTTTAAATTAATGCTTTCGGCCTTTTCCTAGTGTGCCGCAATACCGTTTTCCCATTTCTTCATGCATTTCGTAACTTTTTCTCTTAATCGTTGTCTCCTTTCGGATTTTTCTCCATTTTTTCTTCTTTGTTTTTTACACGAATGGATTTCTCACGGATGTAATCAATTTAGTTACTCGCTGTCGTCTTAATTTAATTAGGTAGTGGACGCGTTAAATCATTTTAATTCTTATGAATACGCGTGCGTTAGGTTGCCAAGGAAAAGTTAAGCATTCAATATTTAAAAGAAAAAGAATAACGGTATAAATATATTATAATTCCGGGGGCGTTACATGTCTGTTTTTAACGTTAACGCATATTTGACGTCCCGCTCAATAAAGACTGGTCATATAATTAACTATTATACTTAAATACTACGTAATATTCATATGGTAATCTATAAACGAGAAACAGTTCTTATCGGTGAGTTTATCGTATCTTTAATCGACATTAATGTAATTAGTTGGTATCGTAACGACGTATTGGCCATTGCATTTTTTTTTCTTCTTTTTTACATGCTTGTATTATCTTTCGAATTGATTCTACGACATTCGCATTTCCCCCTCTTGTTTTATGTCAGTGGCGAGAAAAGAAAAGTTTTGTCACGAATATCACATGGGCATTTTTCCAAGGTGTAAGGAATAACGTTCGGGATAGTTGTTTGACAGAGGAATAGATTTAACGTATTTTTACTGGATTTCCAATGCACAAATCCCATCAGTGATATGCGAATACCACTGCCTGAGCCAATTCTTGATCCATCATCGGTTTCGTTGTGTTCGATAAAAGACCCCAGAATTATCAATCTTTCAACTTGTTGCCAAGTAGCTTTTTATCGTTATCGCAGGCACAATAAGCATAAACGTCGATTGAAGTTAAACTTATTTCACGCTTCTTTCATCGCAGTAAAGTCCAACAATGAGGGGCGAAGATGAGAAGGGAGTGAGCGAGAGAGGATGGTTGACATCGGTACAGGTTACTCGTGCACGTAGTGGCGATGATTTCGCCAGCATCGTGAAAGCAACGCGCGATTTCAAACGATAGAGAACAACGGAATGGGATTTAATGATAAGGATGGAATGTGTGTCATATATGTATATGCATATAATACAGACGTACACACTGGTACACGCACCGTGGATATTCTAAATTACGATTACGTAGATGCCGTTAAGGAGAATTGAATTGTAGTTACGGGAGTGGTTTCTCTGAGTCCGACAGGACAAAGTGTAATAAGAAAGAAATAAAAAAAAAAGAAATAGAGGAACATTATTTATAGTAGCTAATAGAGATTTAGAGGTTTAACGAAATACGCGAGTTTTACATCAAAGAGAGAAATTCTAAATGTACGTTTATGTTGTTAAGTGCCCTGCTTACAAGTGTGAGAGAGAGAAGAAAAAACCTATATCGACATAAAGGGTTGTTTATAAACGAGCCGTTTAACGACACGTTGTGTGCGCAAAAGAAAATCTACACGTGTACACACACTCATCGACACACATGTTCACACACCACTTCACACCACATTAAATGCTTCACATTCAGAGACTAACGGGCCGGGGGAAGGGGGTGGCAGGGGGGTGGGGGTGAATTTTAAAGGGAAGAGGAATTAGAAGTTGTTGACGAAACCGTGTGTGCATTAGCCAATTGGAGGAAATGCAATTAAGGCCATTTCTCCGTGGAATGCTACTTGTGAACCGTCATAATACGAATACCACAGACAGACAAAAAATCAGAATTTCTTTGAACGAGAGAGGTGTTAAATGCCAGGCCGCTATCTTCATTTCGCTCGAGAACGACCGAGAAGAATGAGAAATATAAAAATAAAAAAATGGAAATAGAAGCAAACGAAACGATTTATCGCTTTAGTGAATGGAATTCCTACAGTTTGGAATGCTTTGTCTCGCATCGAAACGAACGAGAAATCGATCTACTTTTATCATATTTTAGTGTGAAGTATAAGGTAAATAAACGTAACGAGAAAAGAAAAGTCGACGATTGTAACGATAATAAAAATGAAATTGTTAACTGTAATAACATGACCTGTATACTTGTAACGTTTAGCATTATATTGGTAAGATCGTGCCCCCCTACGAGCCGAACGATTAGAATATTATAGTGGAACGATAGATAACGAGGAACCAGAGGAAAATAGGAAAAAATGAAAACGATATAATATGTGTTAGTAAGATTCGGTCGCATCGGCCGCGTTGGCTGTACCGAAAAGAGGAAATCGGCCAGGCTGATGCGACTTCGGAATGGCGAAAAACGTATCCCATGTTCATCGTGTTTTACTTCAGACATAAGGATACATATTTAAGGATCTTTACGCTCGCACGCTTTCTGTCCGTCTTATTCCCAGTGCCGCCAGAACAATAGAAAAAGAAACTCTCTGTACCGAGAGGGGTGTCCGACTTTCCGACGTATATGTATTAAACGTGTACACGACAAGCTTACGTCGAAAGACGGCAGACATACGGATTCGGAGCAGAGAGCTTTCCAGAAAAACTTTTCAACATTTAAATGGACAAAGTCGAACACCCCGCTGTAAGCACAGTAGCAGTAGAAAACGAAATTACCAGGCCAAAGCGCATTGTCTCTGCTCTTGAGGTTCTCTTGTGGAACCCTCAGACTACAAATGAAACGAGAATCAAGGAGTGACCGGATATGATATGGAGCGAGAGGGAGGGAGGAAGAAAGAGAGAGGATAATTGAAGGAATAATCACGAGAGAAATTCAGAGCGAAACAGAAATATTTACAGACAAAGGGAGAGAGAGAGAGAGAGAATGAGAGAGAGCGAGAGAGAGAGAGAGAGAGAGAGCGAGAGAGAGAGAGAGGAAAAGGTGGATTTTTTGTCGCGATTAACATTATAATATTATGCGCGTTAACTGATAGTAACGATTTAATGAACGATGATGATGATTATTATTATTATTATATATTATTATTATTATTATTACTACTACTATTATTATACACAGAGAGAGATGTTGAGAGAGAAAAACACATGTTTACATGCTATTCTATCATGTATCTATATTATTCATTGCAACATATATGTATGTACACGCACTCGTATGTCTGCTCGTGTAAATGTATACCTTTAAAAAGCAGAAGGAGAAAATATATCGATATAGGGGCGTACGTATCTTTTTTTTTTTAAGGGTATATTATACACTTTCGCATGCACGGTGATTTTTCGTGCATGCGACATATGTCCACTTATACGTATATATATGCTACACACACTTTTCCGTACACACCACATGTTTTCTTTCGTTTGATTTTCTCTTGAAAGGGACGGCGAGGGATTGGCACGGGGGGCGTGGGAATCGAAAACGTGGCAGGTTCGCCCAGGATAATTTGATAGAGGGTGGGGATGGTATATCGGGCAGGCACGAAGTGCAACAGAAATATATGATGTTAGACAAGGGGATGGGAAATTAACGGTGAGAAAGGAGGGAGATGTGAAAGAAAGTGTACGAATGAGAGAGAGGGGGTAATTAATTAATTGTACTGATTAGGGGGAAGGTGGTAGAAATAAAATGATCGAAACGTGCGCTTCTTTCCGATGCATGCGCTACAATTTTAAATACCGAATCCTTTACTTTTATACAAGTACGTTTAACCGATTTAATCGATCGGCTTCTAACGATAGTTTATTATCCTTTAGTGAATGCGATATACATACTGTTTCTTGGAGACTGAACGTAGTTTAATCTCCCCAACTGATATTTAATGTCGTACACATTGTTCAACTAACAATATTATCAAATGGAGTTTCGATTATTCATTCGGAATGCAGCGCTCAAAACACAATGCGAGCAAATGCCACACATATAACACAATCCTATGGGTTTACTGGGGATCGCTATTTTCAATCTCTACTACTTTCTTTGCTCTCGATGCTAGTAGCCGTTTGCTTTAGATATCGCTACTGCTATCCCTTTACTTGTCTTTCTTATTATGATCACATTGATTTACTATCGTAGTTTGTTAGTATTTTGCAGTCGAATTTCTTGATTTGTTCTTGCGTCAGAGGTTACAACATTACGAAACTACCGAGCTATTTTAGTAGTGGTGTGTTTAACGACAAAACTCCCGGGTTTGATTTTCAAGCGAAGATCGTGAAGTGGGTTTTCCCGATATACACACACAACACAACACACGCGCGCGCGCGTCATACGTACTGTCGTCACATTTGTAAAAGTGTTTAACGAAACTCGCGCGATCGTCGCGTTTGTCCGGAACGTACCATTTACTTTCCCCGTACAGGCGGCGTAATAAGTTTCGAAGGATAAGGATAGTCGTAAATCATGTTAATAAACCAAGTTGTTAGCAGGCACTGAGAGAATTTCATTCGCGAATTTCTTTGTCCTTGGAAAATATGTGAACGAGAGATGTACCAGAGAAAGCTGTTAGACAATTTCTTTAATCTACTACTTTCGAATACGATTTAACTGGCAGGCATCTCATAGGATACTCTTAGAATTAAAAAGAAACGTGATATGGAGGGAAACGATGCGACAGGTGATTTTTAAAAAGCATTTCTCGAATATATACCTCATTGTAACTAACGAACCGTGGTTCTCGACGAGGCGACAGCTTCTTCTTCTTCTTCTTCTTCTTCTTCTTCGTTTCTGGAGTTCCTAATCGTCGGTCCTTTCGTGATAAGTCCTTCGCTCGTTAGCTGATACCGATTATCACACGTTCGATGAATCTACTTTTCCCGCGGTGTAATATACAACAGCGCGTTAAGTTCGATTGTTACATAACATTACGGTATTATTCCTCTAAAGATAAAGATATACCGCTAAGGGATAACGTTACGAGATTTCACGCAGTATATAGTTAAGTACAGACATCAAATCAACGTCCCTTTATACTTCTGCGACCGTGGGTTACTCAATAAATCAAAAAACATTCATAGCCTAGCTGTTTTGTACGATCGAACGTTTCTGTCGGTCAGCATTCTAACGCTTAACGTCCATTTCTCAGATCACGCGTGTGTCTACATTTTCGAGAGCAGAAAATATTGTGCGTTATCTGAGAGACCGATGTTACGGGTTAACAATCAAGACAGACGTTTCAGACTGACATTTTAAACAATTAAGAATATTCCTCCTGCACCCAGCCCCCACCCTATTTTCGAACATGATTTACACCGTTCGCGCGGAAAATTGTTTAAAACGGCGACCGAAAATTCTGTACAGTAGTTGACGTTTAGACCGTTCGCTGACTTGTCCGTTAAGTGAGTCGGTCAACTAAGCAATCCGGGACCCGAAAGAAACTTTTTCAATTAAGTAACTAGTTAATTGTAATGGTAATTGCTAGAGATATCGGGGACGGGCCGAGAAGTGTAACGTAGAAAGCGACTTTAACGAAGGGGTTGGAAGGACGTGGGTGCAAAAGAAGGTAGAGAGCAGAGCGGGAGGGATAGTAGTAGGTGGTTTGGCTAAGAAAGAACCATGAACAAGCCTTAAATTCATACTTTTACTCTTTGTATAGAATCTACTGATTAATGTTTAGACGGTATGTCCAGATCAGAGAGATACAAAACTTATTAGACCGTTATTACGGATATTAATTAATTAAGGGATTAAAAGTAATGGTTGATTGCCGAATTAAACAAGCGAGCTCGTCGGAATAAGTTTCACCCCCTTGCATTTAACGCGACGACAGATGTTGCCGCGACTAACGCGACGGACGAGCGACACTTGAATAATCTTGAACACTCGAGATTCAAATGGCAAATGTGACGACCACGAAACTTTTACGTTAATTCACAACGTAGGCGAACAATTTTTGTATACACATAATAGTATACAGATATTCGCTTAAGTAACTCGATTAGAAATCAGTTTATTCTTATCAGAGACGTATACATGTACACACTCCGTTCGACGAAATCGGCATACACGATAAACGAACGTCGAGACTTCACAGACACTCGATATATTCTATTTACGAGTCCCGTATGCGCATGCACCTAATCTTTAACAATGGATAACTGTTTGTACTTTTACGTGTAACTTTTAATGTTTCGATGTGCGTCTAATATATACGTAGAACGGTCGCGAAGAGATAGATGTCGCGTACAAATTCTATTAAAATCGACAAAGACCTGGGTCGGTTGGTGGTTGGAACGAATTTTCCAAGTAACTGTTGTAGTTCGTGTCAAAGATTCCCCGATTTTATTTGCTAAGATCTTTATTTGAAATAAGTGATAAGGCGATAATTTCACTTTGCTCGTTCTAAGGTATGTCGAGTCCCTTGAAACGGTCCTAATAAGACTGACGCTCTCGGACGAAAACAATAAGACAAAGAAGATAGTAAAAACAAAAATGAAACACGAAACAAATTGTATAGTATGCTGTATTCCTGTATGGAACTCGCAGTAAGTCCTAATTTCGCGTTTAAACGGTACTCTTAGATTATTTAATCGTTACTGTACTTTTCGCTGAGTAAAATACGTCCAACGACCACTGCCCTGTTAGGGAGAAACAGAGTTAAGCGAATTGAAAGGACCCTTTTTCGTGTAGGATAACAATTCTTCGATGAAAATTCTCTTAGAGGAGTAATTGACGGGAGAATACGCAAGGGTTCGCTTGAAAACGATAAAAAAAGAAATTGAGGAAAAGATAAATCAGTGTACCTTAACTACGTCCGAAAGCGCCTCTGCCTTTTCTCCTGCGAGAAAGCGCCGATTTGGAAATATTACCGTGCCACTTTAGGCTTAGGGTTATAAACGTGAAGAAACAAAAGCGGAAAATGAGAGGAAGAGAGAAACTATTAAAGATAAAAGAAGTGTCAAAGTAACTGCTACGATAAAACAAACTATTTACTATTTACGACTAGTACCACTTAAACGAGGAACTCTACTGTTGTTATTATTTTTTATTGTAATTAATGAATTAATTATCATGGATTACAAGGAATGGCTTTACTATTTTCTCGGATAAATATCTATATCTACAGCTTCTCGAGGCTACGGAGTAGCGAGCGCGTATCGACGTAGCTTAAGTTTATAAGGAGAACGCGTAGCGTTTAATTAAATCATCCGACAGTGAGGGAAGGAACAGCGGGAAGGAGCAGGGAGAGAAAGAAAGGAAGGCGAGAGCGAGTGAATGATACGGAGTGACTGGGCAACGTAATGAATAGCAGGCAATTTAATCGGTGTTCTGCGAGATGAGAATGATGGAGCGAATGAGGACAAATGCGGGTATAAAAGCAAGACGGGCTTCAGCTAACGTAACAAATAGGAAAGACGGACGGGTAGATAGATAAATAAGCGTAGTACAGAATTTAAACAGAGAAATATTACATTAATTACGCGATCGAGGCTGAAATCGAGCCTCGCAAGACAAGAAACTCCTCGAAGTGCTAATTAGACAAGAAAAAGTTGCCGTTTTTAAGGTTATTATCGACTATCACGTTTATTATTAAATAAATAGTTAAAGGCTAATCTAATGTTTAAACGGTCTAGTTTACTCGATATAAAAGGATTAAAGGGAAACTTGTTACCTCCGCCTAAGGATAGATTGTACGAATCGAGACATCGTAGCTGGTTAAGGGTGAACACGAAAAATAAGCTAAGTACTACGAAATAGATTTCACGGGGGGAGAAGGGTGGGGCGAACAAATAAATACTCGAAAGTACACCGAAAGTGCTACCGGAGGAATGGAAATCGATTCGTTTTGTTCGGATATTAACTAATCATAGTGCTAAGAGAAAACGGCTCTCGTTTCTCGTATTGTCATCGCGGGGACATTGGTGAAACTTTATATCATTTCCTTTAAATCGAATTTCCAATCGTTATATCTTACTACCGTTACTTCGTACTTTCGTTTTCTCTTCTACGCTGCCTTTCGAATGTTACATGGCGTTTCTATGAAACGGCTGGCTCTTTGAACGTGTCTTAAAATCGCGCAACCGTCGGTGGTCGTGCGATTTAGTAAACGTAAAAGGAAACAGGGAGAATGGGTGTCGAGACTTGAGGCAGAGAATGCGTGACAGAGAGAAAGGGAGACTGAGAGAGACTGAGAGAGACTGAGAGAGAAAGAGAGCGAGAGAGCGAGAGAGCGAGATAGAGAGAGAGAGAGAGAGAGAGAGCGAGAAAGTTGAGGGGTACAAATGAGAGGAAACCCGGGACGACGTTGTAGGTAAATCGATATAATTATTGATTAAGGGATAAGTTGTGTACAAATGTATTATAAATTAACGATTATCCTCAGAGTACCTTAACGCAGAGAAAACAAAACACCTCAATATTACTTAGAATTTCCCACCCCCAAGTTTTTACGTACCGATATGGTCGTGGTTTCCGGGCCGTGGTACGGGGACACGCGTAGGATCAATAATTAAGGTATCGATTAATTATCTAATTAATTAATTAAAGCGTGTATAACTCGACATAAGACCGTGTTGCATAGGGGCGTATTAAAATAGAAAGACGAAGATGTTTTTAATGAAACAGACAAATGCCAATCATTGTGTTCTCGTGAGAATCATAATTATTCCATAACTCTTAAGTGAAGAGGAAACGCGTATCTAAGTCGTTGATTAGTCGTTGTAATTTTAATTCTTTCATTAGAAAGCAAAGTGTAACGGAAAGACAAAGGTAGGGGAGGGAGGGTGGTTCGAGAAGTTGGGGGCTACTGGTTAATCGATGAGAAAGGGGCGAAGAAGGCAGCAGAATGCGGGTTGATGAGTGAAATGATTGAACACATGTACGATGAACTTGGTGAAAGCTGATGAGAATAAAAGTGATGTGCACAAGCAGCACGGTGAATCGTGTAAGGGAGCGAGGGGAGTGAGAATGTAAGGGAAGGTGAAATAAATGGGCGTGAAAGGCGGTGGCGTGCAAGGGTGAGTCGTCGTAATCGCGAGAGGAGGGTGCGTAGAAAAATAAATTGTGCGACGTGAAACGACACAGACATACAGTGACGGCTAACAACATTCTAGTAATACGAAGAAAACATAGTTTGTACGAGACGTACAAGGGGCGCTTTTTCGCGCCTACCCAGGTTTAAGACTTGCCAAATCTTTAATAAGTGAAAACACGCGAGACAATGTAAAACTTTATTAAGTCACATTACGTGTATAGCGCATATAGGAAGTACTTGCATTAAAAGAATCATAGCTAAACCGTTAGTGCTTATCGCGACGATGTGATGAAGAAAGTGCCGGCGTAATATTTCCAAATCGATCAACCTCCAACCACCTCGAGTTTTCGTTATGAAATCTCTTTACGGGCTGATTGAATATTGCGAAACTTTCGGGATGTCGAGTCACAGTTAACGAGGACCACTGGCTGAAATCACACTTAACTGTCCCGGTTCTTATTTTCTTTCCTACGATTTTCTTCTCTGATGGTGTAAAACTGTATAATGCGACATACGGTGAGCGAGGGAAAAGGGAGAAAGGGACAGAGACCAACGAAAAGCTCGAGAAGTAGCTTTAATAGTCCACTAACGATCGTTATCTAATTTTAGAGCGATATTAGTTTATCCGATAAGAGCGGGGGAGTGATTGGTAAAGAACGGGATCGATTAGCAAAAACGAAATGCATGAATGTCGTTTCCGCGTCGGTTCTTAAATTTATTACAAAAAAAAAAAAAAAAGAAATGCCTGTAGATGTAATAGCTACCAATTGTTGACGAATCACACTCATCGGTTATCGTATTGGAAACGTTTAAAGAAAATTTGAGATAAAGTCAGGGGAGGATGGAACGAACAGTGTTTTTTTCCAGCTGGTATGATATGCTGAGAAACACTGTCAGAGGAAAATCCCGCTGTTGGTCTGACGAAATTGGGGTGAAATCAGAGGGTACATAAAACGTGGAAACAAATAGGGTAGGAAGAAAAAAAACATATGTGAACAGCAGGGGGTGGGTAGGTAACAAGAGGGAGCGGAGGAAAGTCCGAGTGTCCATAGGTCTTTTTGTTGAAGGAAATAGAACCTGTACCTCCTAAGTTCGGCGTTTAATATTTTTATTTTCGCAATTTCAGGGTACAGAGTTTGTTAGAAAGCGTTTAATGGGGAATTTAAAAGAATGTCTTCAAAAGTTTTAATCTAGGAAGGCAGAGTTTCTATTCGTGAATCGCTAATATCTATAACATTCATTTTTCACTAAGAAAACCTTATTACAGTTTAAAACCTTCACTCCTACCCGCTCCCCTCACTCCCAATGACACGCAAAACAAACAGTACTACTATTATTGCTACTGTACTATTACTACTACTATTACTACTGCTACTACTACTACTACTACTACTATTACTATAATATTACTGCTACTATAATTACTTATGATTATTAATAATTATTATTATTATTGTCATTATTATTATTACTATTATTATTCATCAGATACACACATACACACACACATACACACACATATATATATATATAAATATATATTAATATACTTAACGGTGTTTCTAGTGGATTAATTGATTAATTGATACTTAAGATATTATATTAATAATATTAATATTAACGATTATAAATGATGATACATATAATTATATATATATATATATATATAAATATATATAATGATATAATGATGATAAGGTGATATGCTGATAATTATTATTATGATGATATAATGATAATATAGAGAAAGAGTGGATCATTATTCGTAAAGTACATACTGGAATAGATTATGAGAATGATTAAATAGAAAATGATATTAATGAAAACAAAAACGAATCTTGTCAATCGAATCCAAACAATCTTTTCCCTTCGTTTAATAATTAGCTTTCGCTTTAAGTAGCCACATACTTTTTAGTCTCTAATGCTATCCACGTGAAACTTAAAACACTGCACAGTCGATATTGTTACCCTTTAATTTTCAAATGATCGTATCGCTGAATAATCGTGGAACGAAGTACGCTAGGAAAATGTATGCAACTTGATGAACTACTGCGTTCACATTGTAGAAACATCGTGTAGAAAATACTACGTGCATGAGTGGACGTGCGAATGAAAGCAAGCATGCGAGTGCGCGGGAGAGTCACTTTATTCGGATTTACATTCACACCCTTCCGTTGATCGCTTGAATTATTGGCCAATAGCTTTACACGGCCATCAACTTTCTTTTTGCCGCTTCCGTTTTGCAATTACCTCAGAACTGTCATCATGTGAACTTTTCTTTGAATCAAGGCAACTTGTATCTTCTAGCTTCAGTTGCCAGTTCCCCTTCGTTTTTTCTTTTTTTATTCTCAGCGCAAGAGAACTTTTCCTCCCGGGTTATCACCGCGCGCGGATCGAAGGAGTTACAAAGATGGCCCATTAATTTGAAAGAATACTTTTTTCTACTTTTTTGCATCGTTGATATCACTTGTTCATTGGTGCAGTGTTTTATGCGCGTCTTGACGTTCTTCGCCATATCCCCTCGAAACTGAGGTAGAAGACGCATGTAAATTTTACTGGTTTGCAATTTCACAGAAATTTCTCGAAAGTGTAAAATAACAGTATATTTAAAGGTACTCAGGTTCGAGGTGACTTGGTGTTTTTTGGTACTTCAGGGGCTGAGTAAATCGATTAATCTTCAACGATGAGCCCTAAATTGGCAATTATCAAAAAAAAAAAATCGGAAGAGTCATGAAAGAGCGAATATCGATTTTGCCCCTCAAGTATTTTTACAATCAACAATCCCCAACCTAGACTTAAGACTCAGCCTTAGTTTTAATTTAAGAAAAGCTTGCCCTTCGTTAGATACCAGACCACCGAAGTTTCCTTTCTCTTCTCCTCCATCTTCATCTTATTCGAGGTGGTCTGCATGCTCTCACTTCCCAATTTTCTATTTACCCCTCCCCCACCCCTAATTTCCTCCTTTGTTTCCCACAGACGCTGTCCCGATCCCAAAGTTCAAAAATACCGAAACTGGAAGTCCTACCTTCATTCCTAACGGAGACGCAGCTCCAGGTCCTCAACGGTTCTCCTTGACTCAGCATACCAATTACCATCCTTACAGACGCTAAGAGATACCGAACGGGCTACCAAAGACACAGACTAAGACTCTAGGTTCCTATAAATTACGAGAATAGGGAAGAGAGAGGGTTGGCGCCATTGCCATTGAGTACGATGGGGATTAACGTGGGTGTAACAGAAACTCATCGAATCGATCGTCTTCAACGATCTGGCCCATCCTCTTGCTTCTCTATGTCTAAACCCGGTACGTCCTAATTTTCACGACATATTATTATGAAAATTGATTTTTTATAGATGCCACTTTTGTGTTCGTTCAGCCGAATGACTACTATAGCCCGTAAGATAACGATTATCGATTAAGAATTATATAAGTTACGTGCAAGTGACGGCGTGCTGTAAGCAGGAAGCGTCCTTTTAAAAATTAAGATTACTTAAGGCCGCCTACCTAGCTGTACGGATCCATCATTTAATCTATAAAATTAAATTTTACTATTCGATTTTTTTAAACGTTAGCTTCGTAGCGTCTAAGCTATTCTTCCTTTCTTCTTTTTTTTTTTTAATTTATACTCGTAGATCTATTATGAAAACGGAATCATGGTATCTGGGCGTGCAAATTAATTACGGTGACTATAGATTTCTTCAGTTCTGTGATTTAGTGCAAGAAACGCGCAACTTCTTTCGGAATCAATTTCAATAACATTAATTCCATTAAAGTATCGCCCTAAAATTTCTTAAATTTCGCTCGAACGTAATCGGAAAGTTTCTTCGTTAGTCTCGAAGTTGACCGGACATTCCTGATATAGTACTAAGTACTTTTATAGTAATTATTAAGGTCGTGATATAAGAAACAAATTTGTACTGAAAATTGTAAGCCCAAGAGAAAGAACGAGAGAATGAGAGAAATATCGACATAGTTCAATTTTTAGTCTTTCTTATACACGTAAGTCGTCGGTTTTCTTTTCCTACTTGCACGTTACTAGACGTTTAACTGACTTACAATTAGATCCCTTCCGGTTTATCGAAGAGCTCAATATATATCATTTTTTTTTAGAAATCGTATACATGTAATCACTTCTCCGTCAGATTGAAGCAGACGATCCGTTTGCGTATAGCTTTCTACGATCAAATCCAATTAACCTTCCGCTAGGATGAATCCCTTCTATTAACGACAATACCACCTCCTCTTTAATCCGCAATTTCACCTCGCACATGCGGCCTTCTCTCAGTCTCCCACTGTTCTTCCAATCGACGATCTGTAGAAAAATCAAGCGTTCGAAATTCCAGCAAGCCGATAATCGAAGAGGTTACGCCAGTTGATCACATTACTTTTGTCGCGATTAATCGAAGAATATTGGACATTTCGAAAGGACCTTTGTGTTACTCACGCGCGATCCGCGGGGAAGCCAGATTATTTGGAAGCAGGAAACGCGATTGCAGTATCCATGCGAGGGGTCTACCTCTTCGATCATCAACTTCAGCCAGTCGCTGATTTGCAATTAAACGAGCCATTGTCCTCCATTATCACACATTCCCTGATTGCATCCTTGGGCCGCGTCCTGGCACACAGTACTACGTTCTTTTATGCGATTCTAACAGGCACCGTATATGGATCCTCGAGACTAGAGAGCGTTCCTGCTGCTCCAGGAACCAACGACAACTACAGTGGCGGTGGGCCCCAAAGGGGTTACACAGGATCCTCATCCAGCTCCAACAATTACCATCCCTACCGTCGCTAGAATGGATTAAGACAAATCAAGTCCCCCAAGGTGTTAGAGCGAGCTTTCGCTTCTCCTCTACTTCTTTATCATCGAGGCGCGTGACTATGTGTACACGTAGGATTATTACACACTGTTTGCACATTACACGCGGACGTACGCATTCGATTCCGCTCGCGCGCGGAAACGGGAGCGTACCACACCATCGCGCGAGACATCCAGATGATTTTTCTACGTGTTTTCTATCGACACCGCGCTCCTTGAAAATGGCTTCGAATGGGTTCGAGGTACAGCGTGAGCGAATCGCGTCTCAGATATATTTTTGCGGGTATACGCGCGCAGCGTTCGTTCTTTCCCTTCTCTATTTTATGAATCGAGATCGCCAACGAGGGATCAAGTCGTCTGAGGTGTTGCGACATCGTTTACAAGGAATAGGAAGAAGGTAGCCTGACGGTACACCAAGCATCGAACCGCATTTCCTCGACACGCGAGGCGAACGTCAGCTTGGAACTCGTCTTCGGGAAGATCCCCTTCAAGAAGATAGTATTCAAGAACACCACTCGCAGATTGCTCGATTATTCGCAATCGACGTTGCTTAGAAATGATAAACTCTGTCTACATACAGGATCGCGTAATAGGTTGTCAGGATTTTTTAGTCGCAAACATTCATTCGGCAAAGGCTGTGCGTTAACCGGTTCGTTAAGTTCTTTTGTGTACGTGAAAGTTTGTCGATCATGCTGATCAAGAGTTTGATTCTGATTTTGCGAATCGAAAAGAAGATTTCAAAGAGGATGCGAAGCGCGTCAAGCGGCGAATATTCTCACACATTACGAAGATAAGACTCAATTCGTCCAAAATGGAAAGCGTGGGTATTGTAAACTTAGATTTAAGGATTTTACGATAACATAACGATCCACTCGAGTCTTCGACTAGTGATATAGAGCGATTAAGTACTTCGTTGCGCAAGGCGTAACTACGATTCGTGGACTTCTCCCCCTCCCCAATTTACCCCTTTCTTTTAGTTGAGTAACTTCTCTATCAATGATGATTCGGTACATCGATCAAGTTCACTCGCCATCTCTTCCCTTTACGTTCGCGAGGAGTCAATCATCCGATGAGAGGTCCCCACTAATTTCTGCTTTAATATACATATGTACTAGCCGCGACCGCCGACAAATGTTCAGAACGAAGAAACAAACCTAATCCTTTGTTTTTTTCAATTTCTGCCGTAGGAAGTATATTTCCTAGACGTCCCGTTTATTTTTCTCACTGGATGACGCGGGGCTTGTGGACTTGAGGTAAAAACAGGAGACGCGAATATAACCCGCGGTCGTCTCTTCACGAGCCGCGATAATAAGGGATTTTTCAATTATTCGAAAGAAAAAAAAAAGCAAATAATCAGTTCCTTTTTCCTCATTCAATCTTTTGTTTCTTTCTTTCCTGTTTCTGTTTTCTTGCGTTGTACTTCTTGGAAAGTTCTTACCGGGCGTTAGATTTATCGGAACACTCGCGAGGAATAGATCGTACGCACCACTAGATACGTAGTTCCACGTGGTTTTCGATCCGAAACGATTTTCTGGAGACCTGATATCGGTGTTCAAAAAGCAGTTTCGTGTGTTGCTTAGAAGTATCTCCAGTCGGGGCGTAGTGTGAACAGTATTCTGGGATTAGGCGGTTGCTATCGTTACTAGAGGAACGTTGTTCGACGACAATTAACCGTAAACACTTGTGTTTATGCGCGTGCGAGACAAATAATTGTACGTCGCGAGCCTGTAGCGCGTAGAACGTGTATTCGTCCGAGAATCCAGTACGATCGGTTAAGGATACGTGGGAAATGAATGATGATGCGTGTGTCGTGTCCCTCCACTTTTCTGAATGCAAATATGAACGTTCCCCTCGATACGTACCGGTGTTCTCAGCATATGGAAAGTTGCAACTGCACTTTTCTCGTCGTCGGCGTACGTACTTCTGTTCGCAATAGGCTGCTCGCTCAGGGCTTCGAGTGCAACCGAGATGGGAAGAAAAAAAAAAAGAGATGCTATGTGTAACATTTTACGAAGGCGCGAATCGATTGACGCGCGAAACAGTGATGCTCGTTGTAACGATAACGATTATGATGATAGTGATGACGATAATGAATTATTGTCGATAGGTATTAATTCTAGTGTTAAGGGTTAAGAGTTCGACGCAGATTTACTCCCCTGTTTACCGTACGGTTTGTATAATTCACGATGATATTTATCATGATCAACTGCCGTTGACGGCATTCGAGCCCCATTTTTACCATCGCCGCTGAGAAACTATTATTATCGATTAGTATGATATAGTAATGATAATATCGTTCATAATATTTTGTTATATGCATATTTGCGAGGGTGGAAGCAGAAAGAAATGCATTCTTATATAGTATAGAGCTAATGAATATTCCGTATGGATAAATAAACATTCACATTTTAATAGATGACGTAGGCTAGGGTGGTTCTCCTGGCTCTTACCTCCACCACTCCTGAGTGATTCCTCACCCCTATCTACGATATCCCTATAACACGTCTGTCCGATGATCGGAGTTCATGGATCGGTGGGTGCTCATGGATGAATAAGGTAAGATTATTCAGATTTATGAGTATTTTTTAAAGAAATGTTGTGGGCTAGTGTATCGAAGCGTTATAAAAAACAGTGGAGTCTAAGCTTGTGGTTTTCTTAAATATTAGGGTGTCGAAATTGTGGGGGATGTTGATTCGAAAGTATCTGTATCCTTTAATGTACATGTTTATTTAATTGTACACGAATTTCGGATATGTAGATTGTCTTTTTGGAATTGTACAATTATTGAAAGTTTTAAGACTACTTCTCTTCTTAATACGAGCTAAGTTAATACTTAATACGAACTCTTTCATGCCCTGCAAAACTTCGCTTCGCCACACTTACTCCCAGTTTAATAATTAATATTTCCAGTATTCCGCTTTGCGCAATTATCGAATAAACAGAATTAAAACTTCCGAATTCGATAGAAAATAATACGATGCAGGACGGCTTATTTTATCGCAAACATTGATAATTTCAGCAATCGGACGAAAACAGGAACTATATTTGAAAATTAATATCTAGAGACACGTTAAACCATGATGTTGTAAAATTTGTACGTTCACGTGATATATCATTTGCTGCTCGATTCGAACACTTGAATTGAAACTTTCGTGAAACACATCGAAAGCTTTCGTTGACTTGTATAACGCGATTCGTTGATTTCTTTTTGTAAAAAAGGTAAGACTGACAACGTCGCGATGCAATGATCGCTAGACCTCCTCAACAATGGTTCTACCAACAATCTCTGAAGTTGCATCGTTCCTCTTTCTTTACAATTTTCAAAGTGCACGGCAATTTAATACACTTAAGTGATAGAACACTTATGACAACGTCGTTTACTCGACTTCACTTTACCTTCTTTTTCTTGATCCAACTGCTTGCGTACATTTTCTGCAACCATTTTTCAAGAGATAACTCCACGATGTTTCACCAACGAACGCAATGAAATATTGATAAATTACGTACCGGCAACAGCTCTTTTATCTACGGCAGACAAGGCATCGCAGAGCTCTTTCGCTATAGGAATTTCAGGATTTAATCCTGACGCCCAGATCAACAGCATCCGGAAGCCGTGCTCCTTGTAACTCGAGGGACCTATGATTGGAGCTTTATCGTCCTTTTCATAAAGCTGCCCTCGTTTTATAAAGGGAACATCGAGGTACAAACATCTCAAAAACAATCTTTCACCTTTCAATCGTCTATCCTGTTTTTTTTCCATCAAAGCTTTTCTTTCTAATTGTCTACAGTTTAGAATTTAACTTTGTACCTCGATGACTTCTAATCATCGTTTCGCTTCTGACTTTCATCTTTCGTTCATGTAATTCTACCTTTTCTTATTCTTTCATTTCCGCTACGCCTGCTATACTTAAGAATCTTAGTTGTTTACCAGTGTATTGATGCTCGATCGCTCGAATTTGATCGTGCGTGAAAGCCCAGTGAAGTGCCAGCTTCTTCCAGTCTTCAGAGCCTAGCTGTTTGTACGCCAATTTCCACAGAACCGATCGGATGTGCTCCGGAAGTCCGCTATTGTTGCTGGATATGCTTCCGCCTCTCGATCCCTCTCGCCACCTTCGTCTCGCAGGCGTCAGATCTCGTATTTCCTTGTCTGTTGTTGCAACTTCCTAGAGAGAACAGATCACGTCGTTTTGTAGTACAAAGGAAACATTTCATGCTTTATGCTTTCACGGAATTCAACCCTTCCTGTACGACATTCTCGCTTTATTATAGTTTTATCGTTGCATTCAGCCCTCGTGATGGTCTATCACCATTTCAGAGCTCTTTTGTGCCCCATAAATGATCGATTTCA
Source organism: Andrena dorsata (assembly GCA_929108735.1). Taxonomy (NCBI): domain Eukaryota; kingdom Metazoa; phylum Arthropoda; class Insecta; order Hymenoptera; family Andrenidae; genus Andrena; species Andrena dorsata. The sequence goes on from OV815488.1 coordinate 12,719,169, forward strand.
GCCACCTACCGGTGTCGGGTAATCCAGTCTCGCGGTTTTGATTATCATATCGACGATTGCCGTGAAGCTTCCCCTTGCCGCGATGTAAAGTGGTGTTCTGCCGCTCTGCGAACATCCAGGCAACTTTACGTTAACTTTATTACCGAGTTCGCGGCAGCGATCGTGCCGTCGCTTTCATTGAACCAACATCCTCGCAAATTTCGACGGGTATGATTCCCGTTCGAACCGCAGAAACTTTGTTCCGAAGCTTAGTCGGCTGTGTTAGCTCGCGTTAAATCAAGCTCGACATACGAGGCACGGAATTAAATTGAGCTGTAGTTCCGCCTCGCTTTGTTCAATCTTTGTCAAGTTCGGCAGATGGATTCTACTCCCTTCCGATTCTAAGTGGGTGGAATATCGTTTTACAGCATGCCATTACTAAACACGTAGTCGGGGGTTTAATTTGGTTGTGGTGGCATTTGAGGAAGTAATTCTACTTTAAAGCTTGTAATTGTAAGGTGAGGGAAATGTGAAACAGACGTTTAACGTGCTAACTTTACACAGTGGTGTGCGTGGCCTCTAATGGAGAAAGTGTGTTCTTACAGTTTCATTGGCTCACGCAGGAAGTTGCGGGAGAAGTGTATTTATCGTTGAAAGACAGAGCAGACTTGGAGAATCTTGCAAAGCCATAAACTTTCATACAGCTTAATCGTTCCTATGGAAACTTGTGGGACAGAAAGGAAAGGGATGGCGCGCGTTCATCGTTCACCTGTTCTCTCTGCTCGATATTTGCACCTGCTGCAAGCAACAGCTCGCAAATGTCTGTGTGGCCCATCTCAGCGGCGATATGGATCGGCGATTGTAATCTCTGAAACACGTCGCATCGAACCGTATCAGAAACGAAGCGAATAAAGTAAAACGATCTGCGAACGCAAACACTACGCACCGAATTCAAGCAGTTCAAGTCGACGCCTTTGTTAATTAATATTTCCACCGTTTCTACCTCGTTGCTCTGACAGGCCAAGTGCAATGGTGTGTTTCCATACTGCGAATCGGTTCATGAAGGCGGATTTAATCGACTCTGATCACACACGTTTCAAGCAAACGCATACCTTGCACTGTTTATTGATCGCTGCACCGTGTTGAATCATAGAATCTAATATCCCCTTGCAGCCCTGACCGGCAGCTAAGTGAAGTGGAGTGAAACCCATCTAACGAGAACAATTCAGAGACCATCTTACTTTCATCGCGCTGGTAAAGAACTTCGAGCATTCGGTAGACATCTTTCTGAAACACTGCACATTTCGCAAGGAATCAAGCGGATTATTTACTTGGTCAGTCACTTCGGTGTTAGCTGCAGCCTTCAATAGTAACTGGGCTATGGCGGTGTTCCTGGTTTTGGTCGCCACGTGAAGAGACGTATTCCCTTCGTTGTCCTGTGCATCAACGTTCGCACCTAGTCCTATCAGGATTTCGACCGCTTCCAAGTGTTCCTTCGCGCAGGCATAGTGTATCGGCGTCTGCCCTGTCTAAAGGGATGGAATAAAACATGTTTGACTATGCGGCACCAAGCTCGATCCTTCGAGCAAAGGATTCAGATGTAGGTCAGAAGGGTTGTGATAAATCAACAGGGCCGATGCAGATATTCTACTCCTCCGGGGAGGAAACCAGATGCGAGGGCAAAACGGCACGAATTCCATAAAATTCCCTCAAAGGACTGCAGTTAGATTCATGCAGCTGTAGTTCGCGTTCTCTCCTTCGGGGATTTCACTTGTCTTCGCGATAAGAAGGCAATATAGCTAATGTCGGAGACCTAGTTTCATGGTATCTGAATCGAGGGAGAGGAACGGGACCAGTTTTCGCATAAATTGCAAGTTTTTTGCCGTTGCATCCACTGGCATACGGACATTTGCATTTTCGTATGAATTTCGAGGGAATTAGCATTTAAAAGCGCGAGTGATTCGTCCTTAGGTATCAGGATATAATGGGGACTTTGACGTCGAAACTAATTACTCTGCAGATATCTCAAACTGAGGAATAGTTGGGAATTTCAAACGAAAGTGTTCCATGATCAACGTCAGTCCAGAATCTCGTTAACGTATCCCGAGGCAGTCAATCTTCATTGTACTGCAGTTTCGCATCAAGGATTCCCATTCAACCGTTCTACCTTAAACTATCGTGTTACAGGTACCATTTACGTCTACATGTATACACATATGTAAATTTCAAGCTACGTATTCATGCTTTGAGCAGGGGTTTCAGAGGACCCGAGTGCACATGACGGTTAACTTCATTCCCGATTCAGGACGAATAAAAGAAAGCTTTCCTGACGCAGCAGGCGAGAAAAAGAAAGGAGTAAAATGCACCGCGTGGCTCTGGACCTTTTAAATTCTAAATCATTGGAAATGTCCGCAGCGTCGTTATCAGAGAACTCTTTAAATGCAAAAGTAGTGTTCCCCCTTAAAAACATGGACGAGATGAGAAATCTTCTCGCTCGTTCATGCTCGTGCAATGGTATATTGTCTCGCTTCCCACATTCTTTTCTCGCCTCTACAGGGAAATGATGATTACGTCTTGGCTCTTACTTTGTCCGTAGTATTCAGCTCGATCATAGGTATGTTGTAGAGTGCGGTTATCACAGTCGGGTGACCAGCGCTGGCTGCATGATGAAGTGCAGTTGCACCGGTGCAATCGGTTGCATCACCGTTCAACGATTCCACAGCCTCCGCGAGATATTCGATGACGCCAACGTTGTTGCCTCGGGCAGCACACATTAAAAGGGTGTATTGTTTCTGCCACAAATAAACCCGTGTCCTCAATATCATGCTCCAAACGAATATTGTTCACTTTCATTGTTATCCCCGTTACAAAACTAACACAGAAAAGGTCGCCGTTTCGGCTGGTCTACCGCAAGGCACGCGACCTTCTGTTTCATTCCGTTGAAATTATTTTTTAATAGCTATTTCCGCAGCTATTACGAGAGATCGAATTATTAGGAATTAGTTTAAACACTGTTCGCGAATGTTGGAGTGAATGAATTAGCGGCTACGTTCTATTATCATTCCGAGAAAAGGAAACTTTCCGCTGAGATGAGAGCAAGTTTGATATGAAATCGTGACTGGAGTCTATGATTCTGTAGGAGACCATCGTCTCTCGCGCAGCGACTTGGATTTTCTTAGCCTTTTTACGTTCCAAGTAGCTACTAGTTTCTCGTTACTAGGTTCTCGCTTAGGGCACAATCTTTACCATATGTAATTTTGTGCTATGAGGTCTGGGGAATGCCATAAGTATTTATTGCGGTAATTGTGAGAATACCTTGTTGACAGCAGAGACGCTTGCTCCGGCGTTGATTAACATTTTCACAGCATCCCTGTGCCCATACCAAGCAGCCATGTGTAACGGGCGCATCCCGAACTTCGAAACATTCCAAGCAGAATTTAATTACGTCTCGTCAAATTTGTGTAAGGCTTTCAAAACTTTTAGGGTCGTTTCAGTAATACTTTCAGAAGTTTATTTTATATTGGAAAGTGAAACATGCAAGTAGAGTAATTTTTATTAGGCTCCTCTCTCCTAACTTTGCTATCTCGAAGATGAATAAACGATTTCGTTTACTTCCTCAGTGGGTCTAAATAATTATCTAACAAATTCATGGACACGTTACCTTGTCTCTCGCCTCGATGTCGCATTTCGCCTGTATCAGCATTTCAATGATCTCCGTGTTTCCCCTGGACGCAGCCCAATGAATCGGCGCCCGACCAAGCTAAACAATCATTTTAATTGCTACAGTGATGCGTATCGCGTAAAATATTCGTCGTGTTTATTTTTAGCCGTATTGAAATTTCTCCTTCCTGTCACTCCACTCAATACGAAAATATCGCGTGAGTTGCCCTACATTCTCAATTTCGGGCGACGCGCGCATATAACGCGAATAACTTCGTTTAATGTTACACCCGGTACATTTAACGGGTCGTCGTGTAGGGAATAGGGCTGGGACTATTTGAATAATTTAAGATTCGAATAAACTTCGAATATTCGAGTATTCGAATGATATTATTCGAATACTATTCGAATACTGCTGTCGGGGCCGTTCCTGGTGGGGGTGCAGAAGGTGCCCCCGTACCTGGACAGCCAAACCTAGGGGCAGCCGCGGGCCGTTTATTATATATAAAATTTTGACTAATAAGAATAATAATTGAAAGTCCTTTGCATGATAACTGTTTAAAATTTATGTGTATATAGATAAAAGTAAACTCTGCATATCAAATTCTTAATTAAATAATATCAAATTAATAAGGGTGGCAATTTTATTTTTGCACCTGAGCGGCCAAAACCCAGGAATGGCCCTGAATATACCTTTGATCTAGAAGATTTTTTGACGAAGCGTTGCCTAGTGTTTGATCACATATCGCACTGATAAAAATACGCGTAGAATGTGCGGGGTGCGTAACTGTAGTTGTGAAAAGTGAACATTTTGCCATGGACATCGCTACATAATATTATTTCTGGCCTTGACGAATTTCAAGTTAGCTGGGAGTCGGCCGAGCGCGACAAAAACATCAACAACCTCTACCAAAGTCACTACATTGTCGAACGGTGTGCCCTAACAGTTCGACTTCGTCCGCGACGGTGTACGGATCACTGAATATCTGCGCAGTCACTGTAGATATTATTTCGTTATTTCCCGATTCCTGCATCAATTCCATTGATTACTGGACTCTGTGGAAGGCCCTTTAACAAAATTCTACTACATTACACTCAGTATCTAGAGGACTATTTTGGAAACACTTTACTCGAGTCCGAACACATCTTCCCAATGCGATTGTAGAGTCAGTGCTTATTTCGCGATAAAGTATTTCATAGTGGACAGTGGTCCTGCGTGTTAGTTATGTTAACATTAACGTAGAGTCAGTGTTTTTAACGCATCTAGAACTATTTCAGAACACCTGTGCTCTTATTGCTTCTTCATCGCGAAATTAATGCGACATATTTGCGAGTGTGACACGTTCTATTCGGTACTGACGCTTCAGCTGCGGGACATTGGCCTGCAGATCGAATAGCCACTGCTGAAGAGAGATGCTTGTCTGCATGGATATCAGTGAGACTGTTTTCAACGAACGGTGAGTGATACTTTTTCATTCTTTCAATCTTTCTGCATGCTATCGAACAAAATGATTGTTGTAGCGAGCATAGTGACCACAAATATATACTTAGTACTCGCGAATAGCAACGTTAATGCGTGTGCTAATAAATAAATTTTAAATTCGCGATAGAAGTTTTGTGCAGTCACAGTGGATATTATTTCGTGATTTCACGCAGGACCGTTCCTGGCGGGGGTGCATAAGAGGTTCCTGCACTTGGGCAGCCAAACCTAAGGGCGGCCGCGGGCCATTTATTATAGGTATGTAAAGTTTTGACTAATAATAATAATTGAAACTCCTTTGCATGATAACTGTTTAAAATTATGTGTATATGGATATAAAAGAAAACACTGCATATCAAATTCTTAATTAAAGAATATTAAATTAATAAGGGCGGCAATTTTGTTTTTGCACCTGGGCGGCCAAAACCCAGGAACGGCTCTGACTGCTGTATTCGAATACTATTCGAATACTGCTATATTATATATGAAGTACTAGGTCAAAATTAGCTTACAAGATTTCACCCTGACAAATGAACCTAAAGAGCTTGATTTATAATTCACACCATATTATTCGAATACATCAGTATTTGAATAGTATTCGAATACTTGCATATTCGAATTATATTTGCAAAATAATTAAGCAACTGAAGAATTCGAATACCGAAAAATTTGACAAATAGTCCCAGCCCTAGTAGGGATTTGGCGACATCTTCATTAGTGTGCTCTCAAACACAATAACGTGCCTTCGCCTTTCCGAGGAAGATTCCCGACATTTTATCAACCTTTTAGCATCAAAATCTATGGCGAGTTCGCAACTGGCATGGTTGCTCAGTGAAATATCCCGCGTTTAGTCAGACAATGGTGGACGTTGAAATGGAGCCGCGACGGTTTAGCAACGGAGCGAAGTGAATTATCATCGCGTTTTTACTCAGACAAACCCCGCTTAATTTTCGTAGCGCGCCACTGTCCTAATCGCGTCACGTTATCTCGCGTTTTGGAGCGTGTAACGCATTTCGCACGGATTTAACGCTAACGCAGTAGCGCGAAGTGAAAGATTCCCTTTACAACCGAACCATTTCGCGACTTCCCTGCGAGAAATTGTATTTCAAATCGTGAACATTCCATCGAGATTCCTCATATCGTTGCCGCGATTGTTTCCACTGAATCGTTCGATTGTGAACACGTGAACGGTGTATCAGATTCTGAGGATTGTTTTCGCTGACTTACATTGTTCCTGGAATCGACGTCGACGGTCTCTTTGAGCACCTTGCGAACGGCGTCCGACTCATTTTTTATCACAGCCTCGTGCAGCAAGAGATCGTTCTTAAGTACTGTTAAACAGGAAAGTTTTGATCAGCTGTGACTGACGGAAACACGGTGGATGGTTTTACTGAGCAATGGACTCGCCACTCTGTAACGGCGAGTCCAATCGTAGTATTCCTGTTTTTTCGCTACATTCGTATCTCTGACAGAACTTCCAGAAAGTGTTTTTCTTATTTCGCGTCTCTTAGAACTTATGGCTTTACTCGAAGTTGTTGGAGTGAAGGGGGGTATACGAAAGGCGAAAGGATGAATATCTCGATTTAGATAGCTGTCTCTAACTTTGTGCTTCTCAATCAGAAAAAGTTACTAGAGCAACGCCGCCTGTTTCCTTGTACTTACTCCTAGCAGTCTTTTGATTCAACACCTCTCCCTCGATGGCGTCTTTGATATTCACGGGTGAGGGTGTCTTCGCTGTTTCCTCTTTGTCCACCATCTTTCTCTTACGTTCGCCTTGTCCGCATGTTTCGGTCAGTCCCTGCAACTTTAAATCTGCAAATCGGAATGTTCACTGAATACGTGGCTTGTGGTTAGCTAAATTCGTGTGGTAAATTGGGCTTCGACGGTGACCCGAAAGCAGGAACGATTTTGTGAAACTTGTGGGGCGGTTCGAGTAAAATTTAGCCACGCAAGAACTACGCTATGGTCGAATGAAGGGGTAGACTATTAACGTTGGACTAAAATAGTAATTCATGGCTAACGAGCGTTTATGGTCGATATCTGTTTCTGTTATCTATAAATATATCGAATAACGTTGCGTAATCTGTGCCCACTGTGTTCCGGACAAACATCATACTCCCACGAGAGTTTTCGTTCGAATCGAAAAGCAGGACATGGCCGCGAGGTGCCTTCCGACGTTGAAATGAAATAATTATACGCATACCTGCAGTTGCGGGTGTACACGTGGCCCGAAATTCGAAGCTTATATCTGGTGATTTGCATCCATGGCTTTGCTCCGCGAATTAACGACGTTATTACAATCAGAATCCGGCGTCTAATTTGTAAAGTATCATGAGACCGTTGGATTACGTGATGCACACTCCACCCACGCTTCCTAGACGTCATTTAAATCTGACTCTCTCGATGCTCTCCATCAGGCAACCGTAATATTCTCCGTGAAACATTTCACGTAGAGTTTGTGAAATATAATCCGCGCTTGGTTTTCGCAGCGCAAACATCGGGAGGTAAAAATATCGTCCGTCGAGACAGCAAAGGAAGAGTTCCTTTGAAAACTGCATAAATATGAAACATTTCCCGCAGCTGTACGTAGGGTTTGTTCGCGCTGCGCTCTCAAAGAATCGTATCAGATCCAACAAAAGAACAACGTGTTCTAAACTTCCGTGACCTTTTCACCGATAATACTCCGTCCTCCATGGAAAATTTTTCGTATCATTTTCAGATAGTACGTAGGGAATGTTTAACGAGTCTCAGGCCGCTAGAGACGACAGGTTGAAATGAAATTCCCAGTCGGAGAATTAACATAGGTAGCTACCTTTTCAAAGCGAAGGAAATATTTAACAAGTGAAATCCGGCTCGGAAAAAATCCCGTCAACTACTTACGACCCAATTTACTCGGGTAGAAAAGTTTTAATAAGGATCTTCCTATGCCTCCCGCTCCTGCCTTCGGTATTTTTACAATACCAAATGAACATTTACAATTCCCGCAACGGGAATTGTATTTCAAAAAAAATTTCACGGTAATAACGCTGGAAGAGTTAGATTGCTCCGAACTGGATTCTCTTTATCGTTTCTCAGAACTTTTTCCTCCTTTACTTCGCGAATTGCTAAAAATGTTGAAGCGAAATCTGTTTTCAAAGGTGATTGCAGGAAAAGGATAGTAAAGCACGCTTTGAAAGCACATTTCGGTATATAAAGGAATTATAATTTGCTCGTTAACGATACCTAAATATTCTTGTAAATGTGCGAGTTCGGCGATGTTCTGCATCGAAATTCATGAACTGAAACGGCCACTGTTCCACCCAGGAGTCGACTGATTAATCGGATTCTGGTGATCATTCGCAACGACATCGTTCTCATTGCAACCATAGCTACATTTATAGTAGACATTATCGAAATTCTGTTGAGCGCACGGTTTATGTATCACTAATTGAAGATCGTTGTGGATTCATTGCAACTACCTTGCCATTATCGGGTACTCTCCGTTCGCAAGTCTATATTTCGCAAGCTTATATTTCAGTGAGCGAGTTTCATGCAGTTAAATGGTTGAAATTCTAGCAGAAGAAGAAGTGGAAAGTGAAGCTGGCGTGCTTCCCCTAATCATTTCATACTGAAACGTTCCTCCAGTATTTCGCACCATTTTTTTAACTCGTGTAAAGTAAAAGTTTTGCGTCGCGCAATATTGTCGATTGCTGTTTGCAAACTGCAATACAAAGTAATCGTACCATTGAGTTGTCCGTTCCTCGTGTTTCTTTACTTGGTGAATTTAATGGTTGCGCTGGCAGGCTCTGAATAATACAGAATTTCAACAATCGCGGCCGGCAATCTGGGGAAACCAACGAAACGGGGGTAGTTAATATTGTTGCAACGGGATATCACATTGTGTTTGCATTTAGAGAATAATCGCGGCATCGATTCGACCAGGCGAGCGATTATTCTTACGCGTCGAACGTCAAAGAGGAAAGAAGAGAGCTCACTGTAACTTCGATCGACCTACAAATAACTAAAATGGGACGCGGACAACATTTCGTATTGACAGTGGATTCCGCGGCACTGACGCATTTTTTGTACTTCCGCTGTTGATTCGCCTCGTTAGGCATAGTTCATGTTCCATTGCGTTCATCCCGTAGGGTTGCAACCCTGTACGCATCTGAATGCTCGGAGGAAACAGGGTGGAAGGGAGAAATATGTTAATTATGTTGGAAATTAAACTCGTTGAGAATTAAAATGGTTCAATATAGTATTCGTAGCATAATTATGAAAGTTTCGCTGGCACGAGTTTCAATCTATTTCGTTCAAGAAACTTAAAACCACCCTGAAATGAAACATTTGCGAAATTGTTTCAACGAACGAAGTTAATAAAAACTTCTTATTTCAATTGAACGCATAAATTTCTTATCAGAATTCAGGAATGTTTTTCTCGGTTCTCTCGGACAATGGCTGACCATTCACGTTTATTCCACTTGTTCGCTGGCGCTCTCTCTGTATTCCGGCGACTTTGATGGAGCGTTCGCTCCCCACCAGCGATATCCAGATGTTTTCGAAATTAATTTTCACTTGAGCGTTTTCCACGTGCCGAGTGGAACGTTTAATTGACTGGAGGAGTTGACTCAGGGGGAGGGATGATATTCGTGCGTAAATCACCACTGGCCCACCCATCTCCAATTAATGCCAGCGAGACTTCAGCGATGCGTCAGAACTTAACTGCATTGATTAAGCAGCTGACTACGAGTAACAGAATAGTTTGCTTTTCTATTTTATACGACAGTCTGCCACGAGCACACTGTCATTAGTCTAGTTACTTACAATATACATTTATTTGTCATCTCGCGAACTCGCTTAATTTCATCAAGAAACTTGCGGAAGCAGCTAAAATGGTTAGCACAGCATTTAAGCGTCTCGTTCGAGGTTCTACGGTATTTTTTCTCAAGCGGATCAATGAAGCCGTGTGTAAATAGAGGGGCAACCGTTTACCGCGCAATTCCACGGCACGAAGTCGAGTAATTAGTGGTAACCGACCCCTGTTTGCCTTCCTTTCCATCCTGCTGCCACCAGCAACTCGCGTCGAGAAAAATGGAGAACGCACAGGACAGGGGATGAAGAATGACCGGGCAGCGGCGGCGAATTCGTTAAAGCGACGCGCACACATTCCCCGGTCGCTTTTGTGCTAAAAATAAAGACGTCGGAACACTGTGCCGCGTCAGTGATAATCTCATCCCCCATTCTCCGATCAACGATCGAGCCTTTTCCCTCAATTGGTAGAAAACCAAGCCCACGAAAAGTCATCGATGAGCTAGTTTCTTTCCCGAGCGAATTTTACTGCGCGTTATTTTGATCGAGCAACACCTGTATATTCGTTTCCATCGTCGTTCCAGCGTCGATTCGACCTGTGTACGCATGCTACAAGCTTCTCGCGACTGGCTAAAAATAACCACAATGCAACCACGCTGCAGGATGCAGGCCATTCTTCCCGATCTCCTCTGCGTTCGTTTTTCTAACCCTGTTTCTTCCTATTCCCGATACTATATGTTTTTTTTTCCCAGCAGTAGCTAACTTTTAGCCCCGCAGAAATTTTTGACTTCGTAACAGTAATGGTACTCGTAATTACTGATTATTTACTCGTAAGGGTGATTAGGTGGTGTGGTCAAATCGATTCTCACGGAGGAAATAACGACGTGGACAAGTTGTGTCGAAGCCATACCTACCCTTATTGAACTTTCTTCTTCTTTAAATATGCATCTCCTGTTTGAGAAACTTTTATAGGGCGAATAGTTTACCAATGATTTAAGGTGGTTAAGTTAGGTGAACTTCCCTCGTATAGAGCTTACTCCAGGTAAAAATAAACGGCGACCTATGCTTCACCTATGTACCGTCAATTTATTCCTATTTTTCGAGCACGAGAGCAATGTCCCTATGACCCCATAGTAGTTACCTTATTCGCGATGAAAAATATCACACGCTGACGTCATCGCGAGCTCTAACACGCTTACAATCGTCAGATCAGATTCACTCCTGTGAAGCTTATAATAGTGCTCTATTCTTGATGTTTAACGGTAAGAAACGGAAAATACGAAGCAACAATTTCGCTAGACCTGTGTACGTGCTGTTAATTGCATGGCTTTACACTCAGAAAAAGTAAACCCCCGCTTGAGTCGCGACGTGTCACGCGATGATCTCCGCTAGATTTAATGATTTTTTCGTCGAGTGTAATCGACCCATCGGGAGGGAAGTGTGCCCCTCGGACGAGAACTCGCGTTACTTATATCACGTAGCAATTCTGATATTCACTAGGGCGGAGCGAAACTATAAAATAAGATTCACAATGTTATTTTTTACATTTTTAAAAGAAAGAGGAACCTGCAGTCATGAATATTTTTCCAAAATTTTTTACAGTTGTGTTTGGTTAATCAAAAGACAACTATCCGGCACCCAGGCCAACTGAAAATTCAAATTTAAATGTTCGCATATATAGTTTCGCTCCGCCCTAATATTCACTCATTTTCGGAAAATAATTCCGTAAAACCTTTCTACCTGGTATAGTAGAATACATTATACAAACTACCCCTCACAGTATAACGTAAATACTGATGCGAATTCCAAACAGTGTTTTCAAACAGTTCCGTTTTATACATTCATAAAAATACGCGTTACAATTTCAGCTGGACTATTTACATTAAAAAGCTTTTTCAAAATAAGGGAAACAATGCATCGAATTTGCCTGTGTAAGCGGGGAATCGAGCGCGTGGCGGTATTGCGCGGAAATTCGAATGAGGAAAAAGTTATTCCCGCCCCTGGCGGGGGCCAAAGAGTCACCTGCAAGCTTAGGGGGTAAACGAAGGAATGCTGTTAGTTAATTAGCGGGATTCGCGTGGAGTGGAGGGCACTTGGCACAAATGTAGCTTCAACGAAACTGCAACCACGGTATGCCGTATCGTCACGCCCTTCATCATTGTCTAATTACCCTTTGAACGCCACCCCCGAGCAATTAACGTGTTACCCCACGCGTACCTTAACCATGCTTTCGCGCGAACGTGTCGCTTTGTACTCATTCATCTAGGGCAGAGATTAAAAGAAGGAATTGCTTACGTGTGGCCTTGTTTGGGGGTGTTTTTGGCGGTATCGTGCTCCGGTTCCCCGTTCGTGTTCGCAGAAGTTGACGAGGGTTAAGTCAGAAGGCGCAAAGTTGAATGAAGGACACCGTCGACTTTCCGTTTCAAGCACGTTCCACGACGTTCATGACACGAGGGGCGGCATGCTACTGCCCGAATCATCCCTGTTTCGCCCCCAACTCACCCCATTATTAGGTCGACGGTAGCGCACCTACGTGGTGGATTCAACGACTATGAGAGGTGTTTGCAGTAGTCGAATTTCCAGGCTTTTCGTCTCTCTTCGTCGAGAAACGAGGGAAATCTTACTGAAATTATTTTTTCACCCCTTAGACCCATTTTATCGATGAACTTAATTCGGTGTAAAGAAAAAGCGAGTTTTAATTTATAATTCACTCATACCCTCTGAATATAGAAAGGCTACTTTAAGGTGAGTGCACCATTTCTGGGATGAAAGTTCGACGTAATGCTTTCACGCTGGTTTAGGGGGTGTTATCATTTATACATCGATCGCAATCCCTGTTTTTAATATTCGGGAAAACTTCACCATCGCAGACTTTTCTACCCTGAACCTTCATTAAACTGAGCCTCCACTTAAACCGTTTGCCGACTAAGAAGTGGAAGAGAGAAGCTTCTCGGAAAGGCGATTTGAAAAGATTTCAAGATTGAAACGCAAGATACTCGCGACAATTTCGCGAGAAATCTGTGACGTCTGTGCCAATCTCTGATAACCGATATCAATTTCCCCCCAATTTCTGGAGGCATTACCATTTCCACGAGCACTTTAACGCCCATACAATTAACCCGCGCTTATTTCATTAAAGGGTGTAAATCGATAAAGCAAACGGTCTTTAATAACCAGGGAACACGATCCGCGAAGCGACGGGATTAATTTGCATTTCAATTAAATCTACCACCAAGGTGTCGCCGTGTTCTCGCTACCAATTCATCTCGATTCCAATCGATGGAATCTCAGAAAGAATACATTCTCATTATCTCCCACGCACGCGTGTCTGTTTGCCCTTCAATCAAAAACAAATCGTGCAAGACCGAATAAATCAGTGCGTATTTGCGTTTTGATGGAATCGTCGTGGCGTCCACCGTACGGTCCGAGGTGAAATTGAATTTCTGAGCGCGGAATGCCCAGCTTTGTACCCTGCCCGGGTAAAATTCTAAAGTAAAGAGCGTAAATATTGCGCGACCCGAGCGGTCCTTTGATCTGGAAAGCACTAAAATATAAAAGCTCGAAACAATTTCTTCTCCCGGCCTGGAAAATTCTCACTAGAATCAAGGGGCGCAAAATGACTATCAGTTTCGCCGAACATACGTTGTTCGTGAAAATTTCATCGGGACCTCCCCCTTAAAGGGAAGCTCCCGGAATGGTTGGCGAGCCGTGCTAATAGCTTTCGCCATATTTCACTACGAACCTTCTACGGTTATGCATTACCGTGGAATATTCGCGCGATCTCCGAGAAGTTGTATTTTTGCCGTGTACCAGGAGAATGATTTATCGTCGCAACCAGCGTTCCAATGAACGTTTTAAGCATCACGTTTCCATCGACTCGATTACTTCGCGAGAATTTCCGATATTTTATATCCCTTTTTTTCCTCTCAGATTGTGAAATTCTATCTGTGATACAGTGAACGCGGAAATTCAGAATAAATACAACAGGAATTCTTCTTGCGTCAATCGAGATATTAATTTTTGTCGTAATATGCTTCCGATCTCGGCGATTCATTCGCGGGACCCTTGGAAGTGACTCGCTTCCCGTTCCGAGAGTAGAATTTTGAGAAGCTTTAATTGCATTTCTCGGACGGGGATGAATATCTGAACTCGGTCATGTTCTATTTAAAACGTGTCCCACGACGTCCGTCTTAAATACCATTTTCTTTACCTCTTCTTCCACGAATCGTGATAGAAGTAATAATATTCTGCTCCCGGGAAATCAGTGGAGATCGGTATCGTGTAAATACGATTGGTGGTTACTCCTACGCCAACAAGTCTCTCGCAAAAGGAACAGCAATTCTCTTAAGTGACTGAAGATTCTCAAACAGGGATTCGCTGGGGGATCTTAGATTCTGTTAGATTTGACACGCTTGAAAGTACCCTTTGTCGGGATGGTACCTCTTCGAATTTCGCTTTTGTTTGTTATGCGTTGTAGCATCCCAAGCTGGGACAAAGGTAGTGGACACTCTGTTCAACCTCCGAGAACAAGGGAAGCCCGTGCTCTAAAATGTTGTTCAAGTTGTAACGCGATGTGATAGCAAGACGTCTGCTTGGAAAATGGAATTCTATTCTGCTTTGTTCAACGCAAACACTGGCTTGGTGCTTGAGAATTACACAGAGAAAGTGTAGAAATTAACACCCTAGTTGCTTCCTCTTTGCTGTCTAATTTAATGTACTTTCCTATTGGATACTAAAAGGCTCGTTTTCAAATTATTATGTGAAGCAGGTTCATGAAGTGATAGATTAAATATATATTGCAGTTCAGTTCAATTCATTTGCTACTTGGCGTAAGGACAGACTTTTTCTAATGCAAAACTCTTCCATTTAAGATCGTAGAAATTCCTCGAGCCATTGTTCTCTATAAATGTTTGCTTTTGGAATTCTTGAGTAGAGTCTCTCGTGTTCCTTCCTGAACACGGAATTTGTTGATTTGTGTGCCGGAGGGAGTTCATTCTGGAATAAAAGCAAAATCAAGCGACAAGTAAAGTTTCCAAATTGGTACAGAAAAGGTTGGGTCAATTTGATTTCCCTTCTGTTATCAATGCGAAGCTAATTTTCCACTAGCAATCTGGGATTAAATTTAGTAGCGTAATCAAGATTTCATGCACTTACGGTTTTCCGAATCCGATTATACTCTTGATTGTATATTCTTGGGCCATTTTTGCGGTACTCTGGCATTTCCGTTGTCCCGTGCAAAATCAATGAAAACCTTCCTATTGTGCCATTATTCTCTTTCGGTCCTATCTGTTAAGGCGCAAATAAAGGCAGTGAAACAGTAGGACGTGATTCGTTTAGTAAGGCGACTTATAAACCCGGGTAAATCGAGAACGATTCATCGAAGGTGGCTCCACCGAATAAAATAAATAACACTGCAGTGTTTTATCGATGGCAAATGTCTTAGAAAATTAACCACCTCATCGACGATGTCTAAGGTCCAGCAGCCACGTGGATCTTCTCCCCAGGTGGCCACGGACATAAATTTCCATTTCTCGAATCCAGCGGCTGAGTCGTCCAATTTTCTAGGCTTCAGTATTTGCACGCTGGTCCCTGGAAGATGTAAAATATATTTCAATGAAACCGAAAACTTCTTCCATAGCGGAATCGGCAAATCGCGTAGCTATTGTTTTTAGTTGCCCGAAATTTCGTTCCACCGAGTTTTACGAATATTCCCCGATGCACCGTGCACCGATGCGCGCAACATCGACTATTAATATAACAGGAATCCCCGAACGTGCACGGAATTAAACGTCCCAACACAATGGTCCATCCAATCTCTCCTGCATGGTTTCGAATTAGCCCGATTCAGGTCGCCACAATAAAATCGCTCGCACTCTTTCCGCTTTTCTATCGCATCTGGGCTCCGTTTAATCCTATCTACCTCAAGAACCAGCGTCGGATCGAAGGGAATCGTATAATCGATAGACAAGTGCAAGTCAAGAGTGCAGTTAAGAGCACCTGCGATTCGCATTACGCGAGGGAAGTTAAATTTCCTATCAAAGAATGCTTTTACTGATATCCCTTCGTGTTTCTAAAACGTGGAAGCTCCGCCGATGTTTCCTAGTCAGGCATCGCAGTGGAAACGGCTTCGAAATTTCCAGAGGAAAAAGATTGAAAGGACGTTACGGGTTAGAGAGGGATATACGACCGAGATGCATTTTATTTTCATTTTCCCGGAGCTAAACTGCACTTCGAAAGCCATGTGACTGTGCGTGGTCGTAAATTCAAAGTTCTGGCTGTTCTACCACCTCAGAACAGTCGGCGACACGAAATCGATTTTGAGAGGTAACGCGCGGTTCAGCCGCATCTGTGTACACCGTAAAAATGTTACTTTCAAGACGGTTGCTCTAGCATTTTCCCTCAATGCAGTGCTTCGAGGTATAAAATCGTTTTTCGAGTCCCGATAAATACGCGGCAGCGCGATGCTTGGTGAACGCGCGGATAAGACTTTTACAATACCTATCTGTGGGTAAGTGTTCTAACAATCGAATTCAAATAGAAACTCAACAATTCCGACGTAATTTCTTCCCCCGGCGTTCGTTTTGGGACGCGTTTACAGGCAACGAGCAAATTCAAAAGATTTGGGCTGTCGCAAACGAGAAGTGCATACCTGAGGGTGCAGTGAGATGCATCTGAAGAGCACCACGAAGGCTGTACTCGAGGCTGACCTCGATCTCCACGTGTTCCAAAAACGTTATCTCCTCCCCCGCCGATTGACATTCGTCGCCCGCCTCAAATCGCAGCTTCTTCGTGCTCCCAGAAGCCAGCCTCTTGTCAATTCTAAAACCGAAGACATCCTTTCCCATACGCGCACGTGTAAACCGAAAGCCACATCCGTTTTCACGTGCGACGTGCCGATAGAGCTGGTTGAAACTATCTGCGATATCGACTGTCAACGCCAGCAGTCGGCTCTGCTAGTTTAAATATTCCTCGACATCGTGTCTCGGTTGCGTACAGGTGTTTGTGAATTAGAGTGTATGTATCTCTGAAGGGCCACGGTCCAACAATTTACTCGAACGAAACCGATCGATAATGAATTACTCGAGAAATCCGCCCGAGCTTCTTCTTGGAAGGCACACTCGTACATCTTATCAAGCGTAAAAACGGGACTGGTTCAAAGTGAAAAAGCGTGGCGCGATGAAAGCTACTGTGTCCTTTCGGGGAACAGCCAACTGACGCGCGAGGACCGTACGAAAAATTCTCGAGACGTTCTACTTTTCCGACTTGCCTTCTTCACTGTGCGGTAACGAATGAGTGAAGGGCTCTTCTCGACATGTTGAATTTAACGATGTAAAGTCACCGAGATTTACTGCACGTTTTAAAGGAACAAGGACAACGCGGAGGGTCACCCTTGCGCTTTGATTACAAAAAGATGAAAGCTTTCGAAATGCGCAGAGGCTTTCGTGAAAGTGGAATGTAGGTCGAAATGCTGTAAAACTATATCCATTGTTTGAGAATTCGGTTGTGGAAAATAGCGCGCGGAATCACGTTCGCACATGGTAATCTGAATGGACCGCGGGGGATGAAATCTACGTGTGCGGAATCTGTACGTAGCCTGTTTCGATAAAGCGAAGCATGTTAATATTCTCGATTAGCGAACGCGTGTCTATATGCATCCTGGGAGCCTGTAAAATTAACCGCTCAAGCAGCAACTCGTAGTTCGTGCATACTTTTCATTAATCAAATCCTCCCTCGTTTAGTTCAACGTGAAGTTGGTAGTTTAACCAACCGCGATCAAATTTGCTGGGCGATTTTCACTCACGTTCTGTCGACGTCCACTTGGCAAATGGTTTTCTCCGGCACGGTTGTCCAATTGGAGCTGGACGCGACCAACGCGTACGCGTTCATAAGTCCGAAGCCGAAACGTGAGTTGAACCAAAATCCAGCGGAGTTTCTGAACCAACCTGGATTCTCCCTGAAAGTTGACGCAATTATGGGGCTTGCTGGCGCGAACAGAAGGGCGTCCGACGTGAAATGAAACAGTTTCATCTAGAGTGTGAACTAATCCATTTTTACGTGCAACATACAACCTATATCTCCCTATCGCGGCGCAGGGTTAATTTAACTTTCTCCTGTTTTCAACGATAGCACTTTTCTGAGAAACTTTTCCAGTTTGCAACTACGATCGACATGCTGGGTGCACCGAGGTGATGAGTGGCTTTCAGGTAAACTAAATCATAATTAAAACACTAGCTTCCATGAAAACAGAGTTAGGGTAATAATATATACTTCTACTTAACTCCAGGCACTTAATCAAAGTCGTTAAAATTTTTGCATAATTCACCTAGAAGAATCGCGAATTTTTTTTGGTGCACCGATCTTATAAGATAGGGGGAAGTATGCCCTTGATAAGGCAGTTTGTTTTATGCTGATAACACAAGTGGTACAGGAGGTATAAGATTTGAAAGTATGTGTAGCGTGTAAGACGCAAGGGGTGGCGAGTGAAATTACCCCAGTGACCTACTTTCCACCCAGGAAGTGCGTAAATAGGTCAATGTTTAGTAAATAAAAGCAGTCTGTTACTGACCAGCGCAACTGCCTCGCGTGGGTGCAGGTCAGTGAGGCAGTGCGAATGGGAAGTCCGAGTGTGGGACCCAGACAGAAGGAGCGAGAGTCACGAGACATTAAAATTTATAAGTTTCTCTTTAAACGATATTTCGTGAACGGATGGTCATATCAAGGTGAAACAAAAACTGTTTTAAAAGGGAGGGTTATCTGGTTGCTATTCTCATGGAAATTCGATTCAACGAACAATTTAGGGGGCCGAAGCTTAGTTAGGTTTTCATAGATAGGGTAGACCAGGGCGAATCGGATCAAAATAAGAATTTAGTCCATATTTCTTACATCGCTCACTTTTTTTCTCACTTTTTCGTTTTTTGTTTATAAATTAAATATTTTTAGGTTTAATTTCAATTTATATATATGCATCTTCAAGCCAAAGGTTTACTGGTCACGAATATATAATAAAAATGTAGTTTTTTAATGTTTGACTATTATTTTTTTACCGTCAAACTCAAAGTGATCCGATTCGCCCTGGTCTACCCTATTAAGGTTACCATTCATTCGGCATTCAAGTCATAATCTCACCTGAGAGGGCTGTACTCCGAGGTCCAAACGATGAGATGCTGCACGTCCCGCCACGTTACATCCTTGCTTTAAGAACAACAGCTAGATTATTCAGGTTGCCTGGCGCGTTGCAACGAAACATTCGCTGTTTCATTGCCCTGCAGCCTCGCGCCGCGTCGAATCTTTCATAATCATGCCCGAATACTGGGAAAGAGCACAGCAGAAGTCGAGGAGGCCCGAACAAGCTGTGCATCCCTTGATAACTTGAAACAACGCCTACGAAGCAGCTTTGCCTTTGAGTTTTACAATTTTACGGGTCGAATGAGTTAATCAAGCCTTATGATAATGCTTCCCGGGGCAGGGATCGATTCATCTTTAAAACATTTCCTCCCTTGGGTAACCACGCATTTCAATATGCCGCATAGGGTGGGAAACTTCAATCCCCGACTTCTCCTTCTGCCATTATGTTCTACTTTAGCCGGAAATTCAATTCTTCGGACGTACTCGAAGAAATCTATGAAACTACTCGAAAGTTCGGCAAGATAAAGTTTAATGCCGACAACGCCGACGAAGTGATACAGATAAATCCTTTGATCCTTCCTTTGAATTGGATGAACTGCGTTAAGAGTGCGATAAGACTGAGTTAGCTGGAGGGAGTTTCGAGGCAGAGGTTCGAGAAAGGGTAATCATTGAACGAGCTCGTACTTTACTTGCAAGGCTAGGGCTAGTATTCCTGCAGCTAATGGAGCTGATGCGGAAGTGCCAGTGTGCCTGGTGGTGCAGGTATTCCTCAGGTCCGTTGTTGCCTGGAAAGACATTATTTGAAATTCTCTCAGGTACTCGGCAAGCTCCCGATACATTTTCACTTGTTCACTTCTATTTACTATCATCTGATCGTGATACGCCCCGCTGCTGTACGTTGTTGCTAACGTTGCTGGACAGCTTTCACCGTACCAGGGAAATCGTCCGGTTTGACTAGCCGAGCCAACCGCAATCGTGTAAATGCTTCCTACGTATCCATCGCATCCGCAATCGTCTGATTTCGAGCCACCGTTGCCGGAAGCCCACACATAAATGCTTCCTTTGCCACCCCTTCCCTAAACGATCGATCAATAAATTGATAACGTTATCGTATCGCCGGGGAGAGAGAGAGTAAATATTAGTTTTCGAAACATATACGATGTAGCTGATAAAACAATGGCGCAGAGAGTCTCGGTGGATATACACCCGCGCTAACATGCATCGCGTGAGGATAAACGCTTCGGGGTTCCCTTCCTTTCATATGAAATTTCAGACGGAGGAACGAGTGCTGCAGTTTCGATATACTGACCATCGTAACGCCTCGCTCGAGTGCCTCTGTGGCCAGTCTTCCGGGAGCTTCTAAACTTTTCCCATCGTCGGCAGGTCCCCAGGAGGCCGTGTAAATATCTACCGTTTCCGATTTGTATCCCAGTGCCTCTCCCTCGACGCGATCGTTCACCAGCCCGTCCAGGAGCTTGATCCCTCCTATAGAAGCTTCGAAAGCAACGCCAACGCCGCATTTCCGGTTGTTTGCCTCCATCGCTATTTCCCCTGCGCACCTCGTGCCATGCCCGTTCATCCCTGCGGGGCGTAATTCGTAACAACGGATGGGAAAGTGACGCTTTTTGCGGAGGAAGCGAAGCGTTCAAATGCTAGTCGAATGCCGCAACGCGTACCTGATATTTCATATCGCGGCATGGGGTCGTTGTCACCCTCGTTCACGTCGTAGCTAATGTCTGGATCCTAAATCAATAGATTGATTAACAAATAATCAGTAGCCGATATAGCGACGCGCTGCTGAGCAAACATGCACTTCAGGAGTTATCATAGGGTGAAATATTTCCAAGGGATCGATAGTGTCGAGTTGAAGTAACGTCTCTCGTCATCTGTGGGGCGCAGAGGGTAGCACGAAGAAAAATTTCCTACAACTCACGTAGTTGTTCCGCAGATCTTCGTGGGTGTGTTCCAAGCCATCGTCTAAAACGGCGATTCTCACGCCCCGACCAGTTACCCCCAGTCGGTAGAGGGGTAAAACGTTCAAGTCGAGCTTCGGAAGAGCTTTGTTCGACCTAGTGTCTTGCTGCAACAGTTGATAAAGGAGCTTTATCTTACCATTAGATAACTAGACCAAGCATCGACAGCTTTACCATCAACCACACCCTGAAATATCGATTCCTTCCCATATTGATTTCCCTCCTACTTTCTCTCTTCGTCTGTAACCATTCCCTTGCAATATCACTCCAGTTTGATTTCTAAATGCACTGCAATTTTGCGCCAATGTTTCCAATGGACAGTTTAATTACCAGGTACCATTCCTGATCCCAGAGATCATCGTTGAACATCAGTCTGGTGTCTTCAGGATCGTGGTACCAAAACTCCTGCCAATCCTTGCCGTCCTCTACACCGTTTAAGCTATAACGATCCACTTCAAGCCTTTTCTCCCTTATTAGGGGTTTCTCCGATTCCAAGCTCGCCAATGGCTGATCACGTTTGTGTCGTTCAATCACCTTCTGCTGATCCGCCCAAATGATCTTCCCGTAAAAGGAATCGTGCCAATTAGAATTCAACAGGACTCGTAGAATTTCCTTCGAGTAAACTGAACTGTAAACGCATGAAATTGATTACCTTGGCGCTGGAATTAAGAGCCTTCGTTAAACGAAGCCCACCCCTTTTCTTGTGGCCAGAGCTGTCACCCCTAATCCATACGTACGTGTCCTTGAATCCCAGCACCTAAATCAAGAGACACGCTATCGTGGAAAATTTGTAAAGGGCCGTGTTTGCAACCGTGTCTAGAACAACAATGGCAGGTACGATCGCGCGACGCAAATATTGACCGATAAAAATGTAAATTAAAGCGATGTCTATACGTTTACGTTGTTGCAATTTTTCACGTTGCCAGTTTAACAATTGCGTGCCATGTGCAGCGTGCCCATGGACAGGTTTTTTTCGGGTGAATATCTATCAGAAAATCTCTGAAAAGAATGTAAAAATTCCGGAAATCTGTCATGTAGATGTTCTCTATAGGATGCAGACGAAGTTTGACAATTTTTACCCTGCAACGACGAGGGGTTGCTCTGCGGCCTTATATCGAACACCCCCACCAGCCCGAGCGCCGGGGTGAGCTACCACGTCGCGACGTTTCAGCCCTTCTAGCGATCGAAAGGGACGCTTCGACCAGGAGAGCACGAGGAGACAGTTGGTCTTTTAACGTCGGCAGACAGAGAGAGCGGGAAAGGGACAGAGAGAAACGCGAGCGGTGGGGCATTTGGGGGGGGGGGACCATCGAACGCCTAAAGGGGGGTATCGTAACGTTATTATTATCCGGCGTCACGTGGCAGCGGCGTTTTTGTATGGCATCCACATGTGTCGCTCCCTCTTCCATGGGAGGGAGCACCACCTGGCCAGAGCCACTCATGGAGGAAGCCCACGATATTTTCGTAACGACTGGTTCGTCTCTTTTATATCGAACCGCCTCCTTGAAACGCGGATTTTCTGGCCACTCGCGCTTTATAGCCGATCGATCCTGCGCGGTCCATTTCGTTCCATCATATAATTCGCGGGTGTGTGTCCTTGATCGTTACTTTTCAGAATCGATTTGGGACCTCGAATAGCCGTCGGGCCAGCCGGTAGCATTCTATATTAATCAACAGTCGAGAGCATTTTAATGCGATTCGCATTGGTGCGGACGCGATAATATCCGAGCCGAATTCGCGGCCGAATTAATTGTCGAAAAGCGCGCAGGCTGGCCACGATGATCAGAATGTCGCGCGATATTACGGGATATCGCGTGGTCACGCGATAGGCTCAAGAGTGACCCCAATTTTCATCGAATCACATCAGCACGAAAAACAAAGGCTGGAGAAATCCGTGGCACCCGTTATGAAACAATAATCCCGCATCTGCCGTCCCCCCACCCCCCGCTCCCCCCCCCTGCCGCGGGGGTTCGGTCGCGAAACAAAAACCCTATAATCCGGTATCCATTATATTTGCAATGTATGCAGCCAGAGAGAATGAATCCGATAGGCGCGCCGTCCAACCGAACGATAAACGGTTGAATATCCCCTCCACGCGCGGATCCGTGACACTTTTTTGGGGGAGATTTTTTTCCGCCTTTTTCGCTGTTTCCTTGTTTGTCTGTTTGCGAATTTTTTTTATTCAATTTCGATGCACGGATAAACGATCGATGGACGTGCACGTGATCGCGCAAGCAGCCACCGATTTTTATAGGCCGCGACCGGTGCTATCGATGTTATCACGGTTTCCGGCACGCAGGAAGTCGAAAGCGCAATTTACATCCACGACACTCGGTCCGACAAATAATTTCGCCGGCGCGTAACAAGATTTATGGGCTCGACATTGTTGCAGCCCACGGTGGACGTTGCTGGTGGCAAGGCACGGCAACGAGGACTGTCTATTTTTCTGCGGAATATGTTTCTCCACTTGTGACTGTGGTGATCAAGCAAGCTGATCGCTCTTCCGTCCCCTGATCTCTATTTAATCCAAGACATTTGCCTCTTGGCGTTTCTTTCAAGCCACGAAAAGCACCCTGCCGTTTAATTTCTCGTCAAAGCGAACACTTCCGCCGCGAGAAACGGCTTTCGAACGGGACACGTTCGACAGAGCTTGCCTTAAATTCCACGTGGGAACACTTGAAACTCGAATCCGTCTGTTACGTGATAATGGCTCCATTCCTCCCTCCCTCCCTCCCCTCCCCCCCCTCCCTTGCCACGATTCCGTGGCAATCGGCGTTCCACGCTGTCCAAAACTACCCTCGAGACGAGCTCTCGCGTCTCTCCCCTGTTTGTTAACCCCCTCGAAAATGGTGGTGTACGTGAGCACCAGGCGGTGGATAGGGGGTGCGAGAAATCAGAGCCGCTCATTACTTCGCGATCAACGATTCGTCTTATCAGCCCGGTTGAATTGCGTTCGATCGTCACTCCCGCGAAAGTCTCAGTGACTGAGGCCATCCAGGTCGGTTTGTAACAGTGTTCGGGCAAACGACTGATTCTAGACGCGGCGGAGAGACGGGAGGGGGAGGGGGGAGTATTTTCGCAGTCCATTTGTTTTGATCGGATTTCCAACTGTCTCTGGTAATCCCATGGCAGTAAGCTCCCGCAGGCTTCGTCAGGTTCCAATGAAAACCCTAACGTCTCCATCCCGTGCGGAACAGAGAAACCTTCGTGTTCGAGCCAGGGCCACACCTTCCCCATAGATCCCTGATTCCGCTATCGCTGCCGGAAAATGAGAACTGTTTTGCTCTTACATCTCGCGTCACATTCTCCTCCTTCATCTTTTTCCGAATCCGATCGACCGTGCTTGATATCCGAATTTAGGGAGCAACGAAGAAGAACTGATTCATCCAACCTCTCACGCGACAAACATCAAGTCCTCGAAATTATCCTTCAAACTTGAAATTACGGAGCCGCGGCATCCGCGGAGCTTTTATCGTGCCCTGTTTCTAGTTCACAGTCCCCATCCCATCCCAACCCGACAACTTCGTACATCCAATTCCAATTTTTACGAGATCTCGCTCGCGAATCCGCGAAACACCCAGCCGTTATTTGCTGGCGCACGTTCGCGGATTCGTTTCCATCCGGAAGATTGTTTTCCTCGCGAGTCTGCATGAGCATCGCGCTACAGAGTTTACGGTATCATCATCGCTTTAGACGTTCCCGCTTACATATGGCTGTACGAGGTATGTCGGCCGAGTTTGCGGGGTCTGCTTGTTCCCGGGATCCGCGTGAGAAATCCGCGACCCTTCGCAGCCCCGAACTTTCACCATGCGCCGAATTTAATATATGTAATTGAATTCGCAGCCCGCAAGTGGCAGGCAGCGCGTAATCTCTAGGGCCAAGCTAGCAACCAGATCTGCTCCTCTCTGAAACATTTTCAGCAGGTAACCGCGACGGTCTTCAACAAAACGCAAGCGATTATTGTCCTGCAGAGCTTAACGACACGATCCGCCGGAAATTTCTATGAAATTTCTGGAATTCCCTGCACAGTCCAGCGTGACAGAAATTCTGCTGCGTGGGTAGATTCCCTGCGCTGATAGCCCCCGACTTACAGCTGTTGCCAAAATAATTTATTACGTTGGAGAATTGTTGCGAGCGGTATGTGGAATGTTTCGCCTGTTTGTATAGGCACTATGGGGTGATCGTACAATGCGCCGAAAACTGAATCAGCAAAGGCAATCTTTGGAAGTATGCCACGTCGAGCCCGGGCGTCAAAGTCAAAGTTTTAATTGAAATCAACGTCGTAACTAGCGTCACGCGAATTTCCTCAAAGAGAGGGCCGACTAGTTTCATGCACTCGGTCTCACTTAACTCTTGAACCTATTAGTACCGTATCGATTATGTTATGCGCCGGAATTATGCGGCTGACACGCGGCGCTACTCATAAGTGTGCGCGTAAACTGGTACCTAATTTCGCGGCAATATCGTTCAGGAAATTCATGTTCACCGCGAGTCAATAATATCGTCGCCAGGCATCGATTTACCGAAGCTGCCAGCTCGGCAAGAAATTGACACCGAAAGCTTGCTCGCATAGCTACTGCTTCTCCTTTCCATCTCCTCGATTCTTCCAAAGAGACACGCGAATTTTTGCAGCCCCATCCGACTGTAATACGATATTTGACACGGGTGTATTCCATCAACCAGCCACAGTCAAGTGGAGGTTTATATCCGGCTGGAAGTTCTCTGGAGATCAGAGGCCGGTGATCAGAGATCGAATATCGGAGTCTGGTCCATTTCGACCGAGATTAAAGGTTTCCGAAGGTAAAGGCAGCTAACGAAGGCGAGCGCCAGGCAGCAGGTCGCTGTGACATCTGTCAACCCTCGGGTAACGGGCAAGTTCATTATGGCGTTCAGCAGGGCGCCACGTCATTTATTTCAATTACCGCCAAAAGCTAAAGCTGAATCGGCAGACATCCGCAACGGCCTCGATCATTTACGAACGTACGTCGTTAATGGCTGCCGTTCGACCAGAAGACGTTAAAAGTGTCACCGTCTAAGTACATCAGCTGGTAACTTGACAGTGACACCTCAAATAGAATCACCGTAATGAGGCGAAACACATCGAACGTTCGCGAAAAGATGGATTATTCGTAGAATCCTCTGGGCAAAATTTCTTCTTCCTACGATCTTATGTCGTTCTACTATACGCCGGTAATAAAGAAGGGATCGCGCCCCTGCGTTCAGGAAATTAATGTTAGGAAATTCATTCCAACAGTTTCGTAACAGGTTCCCGATAACTGGATTTCAATTTGCCTGGGGGCATGCTTGATTGAGCAATCTCGTGCCTTTATAATATAGGGCCAGGCTCAAGATGTATGATAAACTCGAGCAATCCAGACGTTCAGCAGATTCGCTCCGTATAATCAGGTTCCTTATCAGCTTTCGCTGCTTACCGCCCCACACGGTTAAGTAAACGTCGGATTGCACGGAAACTCGAGGATCGCTTGTCAAAAGTGTCGTGCATTCTCGCTAACAGAGCGATAGGTACTTGTTTCGCAAACCGACATTCTGTTTCGCCTGAACAGGATAGGTCGTATAATTGCGTACACGATTTGGCAGGGTAACTAAGGAGCTATTTGGAAAATGTTTCCGGATCGAGTTATCCCTCCAACTTGTCCCCGTTTCAATTCGCGGAGCGTATTTGCCATAATTTACGGCTGGTCGGTCGCTGGAGTTTCCGCTCCTTTGCCAAATCGCGGCCACATACATGTATGCCGCCTTGAATCACTCGCAAGAATCACGTCGCAAAGAAACAATCCACGGAAAATCGATAGCTAGTTTCGGATTTCAATTAAGCCATACATCGCAGAAATTTAACAACTCCTCGGCCCAAACTATTCTCGATCAGTTTAGGAACAATCCAACTTTAGTCGGAGTTATCCAATATCGAATGGATCTCTCGAGACTCCTGTACAAACGTGCCAATAGAGCTTGCCCAATTTCTCCGAGGGATTGCGAAACATTAAATTCAAGGTAAACAGGAAAATTTCACAATCCTGCAGCCGTGGGAAAATGAAGCGGGTCATTTTTTCGATTCACCCAGATTTATCGGCGGTTGATAGCTAAGCAGCCTCGAGGCCCGCCGAGCGGTAAAACGTGGTGGCGTTTTTCCAGAGGCGGGTAGGCGTTCCGCCGTTTCGCCCTTCGAGGCCGACCACGCGAGCTTAATTATACGAAATAATTACACGACGTGACCGGGAAATATACGAGCGAGCGAGGCCGGGAGAATCGCGCTCAGCGCGGATTGCGGTGGGCCGCGAGGCTGCCTGTGCAGCTGCAACTGCGTCAGTCGGCATCCGCGGCTGCAGCTGCAGGGAAATGCAGTTCGCGGGCGCACAAGTACGGTGCTCGACGTTGGGGGGCAGCCAGGTAAAGCGGTGGAAAAAGGAGGGCCACTCTGTTAGCGTAATTATGCCGCGTCGCGCAGCGCCGCCCGTTCCCGTTACGCTGCCTCGTGTTCAGAAAACACGCGTCACTTCTCCACGCACCGCAGCGATTACGCTAATCGGGATCTCGGTATTCGTCCCGTTAGATCCCGAGGGTTTCGATGATGGTGGGAAATATGCTTGTCAACCAACTCCTTAGTCGAGTATCGAAAATCGTGTACAACTCCCCTGGAAATCGTCACTTCCAATCTCGTTGTGCAATTGCTTGGCACTCGTAAAGGAGCTGATAGAATTCGATTCTTCGAGTTTCGCCGCGCTCCTCGCTCCCCCGCCCCGCGTGCGGGCAATTCCATAGCGTGTCGCCCTCCCGGTGACACGCGTCGACACATCCAGCCCTTCCTCCGTCAATAGAGAAGGAGGGTGCGAGTGTAAGAATTCATCGTTATTCGAAGATCAGGGACGCGTCTCAATTTCCCCGGGAGAAGCCTCCCGCTTTGTGGCCCCGGCTGAACGCGCGCCGAAAAGGGGGTTCCGTCGGCCGGAGGAATTTTCTCAGCTCCTCCGGGCCTTTGAACGCGGATCCCGCACATTTTTTTTCCACCGTCAAACCCCCTTCCCCTCCCGGTAAATCTGCGCGAAAACGTAAACGTATTTCAAGGTTTCCGGATCCAACGAGACGCGAATGTACCTGGAAGCGTTGAAAAAGTGCGGCGGAATCGCTTCCACCGGGCGCACGGATCGCTGCAAAGAGATTATCTCCGTAAGCAAGCCTCGCGAACCATTTGATCGCTCGTTTCAGCCATTCTCTCCCTCCGTTTCCACCCCGAAACTCGCCTCAGACATCGGCTGGATCTCTCTTGGCTCGTGCACTTTGCAAAACGAGTTCCGCCTTGAGATCAAGTCGCGCGAGAGGAAACGCCCGCCTCGACAGACCAAAGATATCCGCCTCGCGTGCCTTGTCTCCTTTCCCCCGCATCCACGATGATGTTTTAGGCAATCTCTTCGTTTCCCTCTGTTGCCCGATCCTCGCGGATCTGGCCACCAAACGAATTCGGATTACACGAATGTAGAAACCACTGCTGTTTTCTTTTTAATCGTCCAGGATATCTTGGATTATCGAGCGCAAATTGTCTTTCAGATCCACTTTCCTTGCTCCTCCCTCAATTATCCCCATCTTCGACGATTTAGCTTACCTTAAGGGAACGCTCCCCCGCGACGGGAAACGATTTCACCGAGCCCGCATTACGCTCAAATATTATATATCGATAAAAGGTTCGAGAAGCCGCGCCAGAGAACTTTCGTATCTCATCGGGAAAGCAAGGAAGTCAAGAGGACCATCGACGATGAAATATTTCCACGAAATATTTGCCCGAGCTATTCGAATTGCTCTTGCGAATTTCCAGCAACAATTGCGCGGCACGGGCGCGTGCCCAGCCAGCAAGAAACACAACGGATAAAGTGGTCGAGATTATTTTTTCTGGATCTCGTTTCTCGTTGCCCGGATGCCCAGTCCTTATTTTACCGCGGAAAATATGCAACACGCGCTTACGCAAACTGCGATTCGTGACTCCACTGTAATCCTCGCGATTGTTTTCCCAGCGAACCAGTCGATTTTTCATCGCGAACCCCCTCCCCGGCTTCTGCTCCCATAAGAACCGGGATTCACGGTTTTCCACGGCAACAGCCCCACGCGGCTCGCTTCGATTCTCTTGACGGCTCGGGTTTGCGTCACGCGTGAAATCGACCGGACGCGTTTCGCGCCATGTTTAACGAACACTTGAGATTAGAATGGCTCGCCGGGGATTATCAGACATGGGAATGCCTCGCTGTACATCGCATCTGGACACAGCATAGCATCTTATTAAAATATTAATTACTTCCACTTGATATCCCGTGACACTCCTATCCGCACTTTCTGTCGCAGTAGGCACTCTTTTCATATTTCAACGGGGCAAGAGAATTATTGTATTTGTCGGAGCTTTGACGCGTACTTTATGAAGCTTAAAGGTGCGCGTAGCGTTCTGTGGCTTTGTTTCCGTCGATAGTTTCCGTCTCGTGTAGAAATAATTTTGCTTTCGCGACGATAAATTTCCTTTCTTCCCCCCCCTCCGGCCGACGAAGGGAACTTGGTCCGTACGCCTCTACTTCTGTCTGAGATAAACACGAAAGTTAAGTCACAATGGCCGGGATGCCCTGGCTGGAGTTAAACTAGAATTGGGCGTAGCACAAGTGGCTAACAATAAGTTATTAAGCAGTTGTTCAAGTTTTAATTGCATCTCCGTAGTCGCCGCGTTCGCGGCTGCTGTACGTAACGTTGACAGACTTATTCTCGGGATTACCGGCGAACATTCCACGGAACGACGACCCCGGCTTTTTTCGCCGCGTTTCACGCCCGGCGCGTTCAAATATTAACCCTTGCCGCTGTTGTCCAGTGCTCTCTTAATAATTAAAACCTTAATTCTCGCACTTACTCGCGAACGTAGACGAGAGCGCATAAACACCTAGCAAACATGAGTGGACTTGCAGGCAACGTGCTCCTGAATTCGATGTAATCAAGTGTAAAGGAAACGAGAAGTACTCACTGGCCCAAGATGCCTGTATCCTGATTGTAACGCCAACAAGGATGCAACTCGAGGCCCACCCTCGACTCTGACCACCCATTCTTCACCACGGTGTCCCGCAATGCTTGTTGCAAGCTGAGTCGCAATGAACCAGCACGCGACGATCCAGAACTGCCCACTGTAAAAAAATGTCCGTGTGTTATTGACCTGCGAGGGGGCTGTACTTCACACGCGCGTAAGAAAGATCTGGGCCAGACTCGTGTCACGTACCTGGACATATTCAGTCCTCGGAATTCCAAGGAGGAAGAGCGCCGGGTTCTGGTAACTCCTCTTTCGCACAGGGAAACGGGACGATCTTGTTCGATTCGATTTCTCGGACACGCTTGTGCTCCCTCGGTGACTATTGGACCCCGAGTGACAAGTGATCGGACAGCGTGTGTGACAATTAGTTCTGATACTCCTTTTCTCCCGTAGAGGGGTTCACTTTCTCCCCACCGTGCTTGCTGCTGGCAGTTGGGGGAAGATCGTGCACGCTGATAATGTAAACTAGGTACGATAGCTATGAAGATTGATGCCCCCGTTCATCCTTTTAGACTTGACGTGAATCATTCTTTTGGATATAACGAGAAGTGTCATGGGATATTTTGAGTTACAGTGCCGATCCGAGGGTAATGTAGAGCCAGAGGTGACTCTGGTTGAGAGAATTTTGACCCCC
Source organism: Andrena dorsata (assembly GCA_929108735.1). Classification (NCBI taxonomy): domain Eukaryota; kingdom Metazoa; phylum Arthropoda; class Insecta; order Hymenoptera; family Andrenidae; genus Andrena; species Andrena dorsata. The sequence goes on from OV815488.1 coordinate 12,749,876, forward strand.
TCCCGTAATTCTGCAACCAATAATCGTTCGTTGTTGTTAGTAATATAATTTACTTCCATTTGGATTGTAAGGTAGAGGGATTTTTATTGGTTCGTTAATATTCCTGAATTCTTGACAGCGTAATTCCACATTTTTGTGAGTATTATTATTATTATTATTATTATTATTAAAGGTTCTATTTGCTCATTACCTGAACAATACAAGCATTCGAGTCCATGCTCAGGACAAAATGCGTTTAATTTCCCCTATGTCTGCTCGGTGAAGCATTTAGATTACGCTGAGAATTTTCGAGAGGATATAACACAAAGCATCTACTCACCGCTATTATTTCGCATCTCAATTTCAACGACAGCGAGTCAATTTTACGAGAAATGGCTCGGAATAATTCCTCTATTTTGCCAAATGCCAAGGGGCGGAAGGTACGGCAATGGATTGAAATGTTCCACCGGCAAATACTATCGACAAACATTCTGGGACCCCTTTATCGCCGATCGAACTTTCTACCACCAAGCAATCGACGATTCATGAATTGTCGTAAATGTCTCCGAAAACGTTCGAAACTTTATACGCGGGGGCGCTAGAAACAAATTCGATTCTAAAGATGGCTTCTCAAATAAATCTCTCGTAGGAGGAAGGAGTTAGCTTAGCTGATTTAGTAAGAGCAACAAATGTAACTAAATGTAAGGAAAAAAGCCGAAAGAGTGTGTATAGAGGGTGGAAATTCCTTGTGAAAAATATCGGTGAAAATCCAAAAGTAGATACGAAGTTTACCTACACGGAATTTCTTTCATCAGATTTTTAGTAATTCCTAACAGAGGTTTCCACTTTAACGCTACCCTGTCGCGGACGTTTTCGGGGGTCCTTTCCAACCCGACACGCGATTCGTTTACCCTCCGTCGTCGTCGGCTAATTAACATCCACGTCTCGTTCCGTTTCCTTCCGCTCTCGTGGGACAGCAACTCAGCAATTACCGTGTATAACCGTTTATACATTTAACTGCCTTGGACACACTGTACCGGAGGCCTGCATACACGTTTCTCCGTGTGTATGCCCCGTACGGATTTTACATTAATATGCAGTTGCACTCGTGTATTGCGCGCTACTATTTCGAGATGCCCGCAACACCGAATCCTCCCCCTACAAATACGTAGAACCCTGGGCAAATCATTCAGGATAATTCCGTTAACAGCATGCACGCGCAATTCCTTGACTACGCCGATTAACCCTTCGTTGACACACCTCATTTTCCGATCAACTTTAACACACCTGGGTGGCTCACACCCAGAACAATTTTTGAACAACTGCCATTCTGATCTGAAGAATCGAATCGTTAGGAAAAAAACCATGGATCAATTTCATGGTCTGTAGAATGCATTCCAATAGTTTTTTGATTGAAATTTCACGAGTGTTCTTGTAAAAAAAATCTAGATTACCATATTTCGAGAAAACACGAAAAAAATCTTCAAAAAACTGTAACATTTACAAATTTAAATATTAGAAGCTAAAAATCTACAGAGTTATTGCTCAGATATAATATTTTCAGAGAAAAAATAGTTTGTAAGTTGGTTTTGGAAAACAGGAATTTATTTTGCATATACAAGGTACAGAGCGTCAAAATCAGCTTATGGGTGGCTCACACCCAGAGTGTCAACGAAGGGTTAAGTACACGTCCGACGGGTTCCGAAATTATTGACTTTTCCCCTTGCGAGAAGACTGGAAGCCCGCATAGTCTCCAGGTGCGGGATGCATTTCTTTTCGCTGCGCAACCAGCATTCGTGCAAATCTCTCAGGGACATGTGTTTCAATCCTCACGCGCTGGCATAAAAATCAGAGTGTAATTGATGGGCGAGGAATGCGGACAGATAAAGAGGATTTTATAGTTCTCCCTACTGAACGGCTTCACTTTGTCGGCCTCCGGGGGGCTGTACTTATAAATAAATTCAGCCTCCTTTACTGCCTGTCTCCGGGTAGATATACACGCGAGGACACACCGAAGGGTGCCCGATAGAAGCAGAAACAGAGTGCGAGCAAGCGTCGTAAAGTTCGTTGGGAAAGGAGACGGGGCATATCTACCGATAAAACCGACTCCTTTTGCTTCCGCTCACATCGAATTCGAGATAAATTCTTGCCACCCCTATTTACGTGGGCTTCCCCTTAAGCGAAACGAAATCAGGATGTAACCGGTGCTTCTCATCCACGTTCTTACGCCAATTAATCATTTCAAGGGTTCTTTCTGTTTGCAAGCATTGCATGGTAAATATAACATTTATGTCGTTAGATTCTCTGAAACTATCTTCTTTGTGCAATTACCTTCTGACCTCCGCAAACATCTCGAGATAAATAAACAAACGATGTCAGGGGAGCAAGGTGTTCCACGATTGCTTCTCGGTATGTGCAGCTCAGTTATCACTAATAACAAGAAGTGGAGGAAACAATAACATTTTCACAACTTCTGCCCATATTTTCCTTCGCCATTTTGGCAGTTGAATTTCGCTAAAATAAACACCACTATTTGGGTCTGCCATGCTTACATCGATGCTTCCAGGTGACATGATTGAATAACGAAGGTACACGTTAATGAGGAACGTTCGGCGATTGGTTCGCTATAAATTTCACCGCCTCTCCGAATGCGAAGGCCCTTCGACGACCGCGTACATTTTCGAACGAGACTCCCATTGTACTGAACAAGTTCCAACAATTTCGCCTCGAAGCAATCGTTTATGGCACCTGGTAAAACGCATAATGCACTGAAACGTGCATTACTTTCGTGTTAACATGGTCCGGCCCCCCGTCCGACAGTTTTCAGATAATTCCGTTACAATAGTTAGAGGAAGTTTGTATTCCATTAAGGGACTACGGTATTTTGTGTACCTCCGCTCCTCCCTCTCCCCCGTACATCATGCTCAGCTCCCAACCACCCCCGATGTGCTCGCTGCGGTCGAAACTTTCACACACGAAGAATGAAATCGACTTTCACCCCTTCCAGCTACGAATTTAATAGAGAAATGATCGTCTTCGAATAGCTGAGGTAGACAGGAAATTTTTTGTCAAATTACAACGATATCTTTTGTGTGTTGAACACAGTACAGGCGAATCTGAATGTACGTAAGGCCGCGTACAGACTTGAGCACGAACGCGAATGAGGCAAGCCGAGGCAAACCCAAATGCCTCGGTTGGAAAAAATTGTGATTTTTGTCCTGTGCGTCCCGCATGAGGCAAGCCGAGGCAAACTGAGGCAAATTCAGGGAATTCATATATCATATCATATACACATATCATATGTATAAGGGAGAGTGGTAAATACGAACGCGGGGTAATCGCGAATGCGATGTTACGGCGTTTCAATAAATAAAAACGATGTTCCTTCTCCACTAGCTAATAGTTTAGGTTGTATCCAACACCGGGCAGAAAGTAATAAATACAGAACGCTCATGCTCTTCAAGATAAACACAATTTATTATTTTCATCATGTTTCAAGTAATATTTTGTCCATTTCAACTGCATGTAATTACTGTTGAATTAATGATACAATTGTTGTTTTTTTAGTTGAAATAAAGCACTTTTATACCAACATTTTGTGACCAAGGCATTGCTTGAATTATGATTCTAACCTCTGAAATAAATTCTTTTTTATTTTTTGATGTCGTGGGGCATTGACGAACACCTCGGATGGGGTAATCTTGAACCTTCGAAATTAACAACGTTAACCGATTTTGATGAAATTTTCAGCATGTATAAAACTTACTTAAATCTACAAAAGACATTTTTGAATCTTCATTAAAGGCTCAGAAAAAAATGTTCAAAAAACAACCTTTACTATTTTTTCGATATTCCGACCAATTGCAATTATTTTCTAATGCACAAGAACAGGAATTTGAAAAATACATTAGGTATAGGTTGTAGCAACATTTTTTATGTGTTGACCATTGAAGTCGCGCTTGCTGTGCGACTTCTGCCGTATTTAGCACTCTGTTCGTGATTACCCCGCAGCAGTCGAATAATCACGAACATCAAGGGTTTTGCTTTTTCACTATAAAGTTGATTTTTATTATAATTTTTAAAAAATTCGTCGCAGTACTTTATAGATGAATAGTTTAAGTATGTTTGTAAATAATAAACCAATTCATATCTCATATAGTTTTCGTTTTGTTTGCTTCTTTGCTTAGGTGTTCGAGATTACCCCACTCTCCCTTATACGTGTATATGTATGTATGGACACCTGATTGGGTGCAAGTTCTATACGAGAAACCATAAGCATGCATCTCGCCAAACAGTAGTATGACCAATGAAGTGTCCGACCCTTGTTTCGGTCACTCAATCGAACAGCAAGTGCAAAAAAAATCATAAATAAACGTGTATAGAAAGGGGCTCGTCTTCCCCTTGCTTTTGCCGCATGCCTCGGGCCGATCCAAAGTTATCGGATCGGCCCGAGGGCATGCGGCGAATGGTGCCGCGGCACGTCCTGCCTCGGAACGACACCCGCAATCAGCACGAATTAATTTTTTTTGACCGATAGCGTGCGGCGGACAGCCCCGAGGCAGCGGCGAACGGCCCGAGGCATGCGGCGAACGGCCCGAGGCATGCGGCGCACGGCTCCGAGCAATTCACAGACGTGCAACACTTGCATACGCATTCTGCCTCGGCTTGCCTCATTCGCGTTCGTGCTCAAGTCTGTACGCGGCCTAAGACCTCAGATATCAAACAGTTGCTGTCACGCAGATTTCCTAGCCCGTGCAGCGTTTCAAAGAACCTCTATCTGCCATTTAACTTGTCTTTCCTCGAAAGATCTCGGGCCTGGCTTTTCAGAGGGCATAATCACGGGGTGACGTTTATTAAGCGCCCACGTCTAGCAGGCTGCCGTCGCAAATTCTTCGCCGACCGGTCGAAATAGAACGCGAAAGTAACCGTAGAAAATTGGAAAGTTTCCGCGCGATAAAATCAGACTTAATTTTCAATAAATTCCCTCCACCCTCTGGACAGCCCTTTCGGTGGGTGGTCGGTCGTTCCCGTACGTGGGGGCGGCCAGCCGGAAGGGGTGGAAAGACCCGCGGCGGCAGAAGGAGGAAGAAGGGGCGGAAAGCGCGGAGGAAAGGTAATTTACTTGGTAATTATAAAGTTACCAGCTCCGGCGACGCGCATAGTTGTGAATATTCAAATGCGATTACATCTATGATCGCATAAATTATATGCCGCGCCCCCGTGCTTGTCGGCCATCCCTCTGTTGGCGCGATTTCGGCCTCCTCCCGATTTAACGCCCCCGAAAACTTCAACAGCGCTCCGAGTCCGTTCGCGTTCCACCATCCGCCGCAAGTTTCAGTAGTTTCCCGAGCCCCGTACAGGCTCGTGCCTTAATTTATTTTTTATCATCGGCCGTTTCATTCATTCCGACCGGCGCGAAGAAATTTCCACGGAACTACGGCAGAGATTGTTTAAACGTCGCAAATACGTGGCGTTACAGGCAGTAGGGGGCGGAGAGCACCAGGCCGAGATAACAGAGTTCTCCCGTCTTATCATGTTTTTTACTATCGCGAACGCGACGACAACAGCGAGCTGTCCGCGAAACCATATTTCGCGCCTTCCTCTGCTCCTTCTTTTCCTTCGTTCTTCTTTCTTTCCCAAGACACGACCCAAGAAGATCTCGTTAACCGTTAAAAATGGCCATCGTGCATTACCCAGTCCCGCAGATAAGCGCGGGAAGCAACCGCCGGTAACCGAGCGTTATCTCCATCGAATAATTAAGAATTGTTTAATTGTCCGCGGAAGAAACGTATCGTCCGTTGCGAAGACAATTCCTCTGCATGCTTCTCGCCCTCGTGCAGCAGAGTGGACTGTTGCAGAGTATCATCGCGACATCGCGTTGACACGATCCAAGGGCCCTTAGTGCCCCAAGAATGGGGAACGGTCGTGGGCCTCGATCTGCTGCTCCTAAACGAGACTCGAGATGATTGATCCGAGGAGGAGAGCAGGTTCCAGGTCAACTTCCAGGGGAAAGGTCGACGGGTGGCTGAACGTTGCCCCATAAAATGCACCCTCGAGCTACATTCATGGCGACGGAGGCGAGCGTTTCGGTTTCCCTGCGGGCTATTTAGTGCATCTGCCTCCACCTTGGCGCGGAGAAAAGGGGTTGCAGGCGGTGGGGTCGCGGAGGAGCTGGGCTGATGGGACGGGGGATGGCGGGGCTGGATGTGGAGCTGGTTGCGTAGCCGAAAAACCAGCGCCCGAGCAAGGATTGTTTGGATTCCCGGCCAAGTGCTTTTAATTAATTTGCTAATTCGCTTCGAGCGCCTGTGTCCGCCGAATCGTAACGGCAATTACGTTCGCGTTGTTTTGCCCGCGGTTCGTTCTGAATTTTCAAATCGATTTCAAGCACTACGGAGCAAAGTCGGGTGGCGAAGTTTCATGAATTCACCAGCTCGACCCCGAAAAGATAAACATGTGCAAAGTGATTTCAACTTTCTGCTGCTTCAACCGCATTAACCCCTAACAGGCTCATACTTCGATCCGTCTGATGAAGTTTGAGGAAACCGTTAATCTTTAAACATTGCCTCTACATGGTATCTAGTTTCGCCATAATGGACACTTTCGAAGAGACTATAGAGCAGCGTATCAGATAACTCTCCCACAGATAACTGTGTGTTAAATTTCTTGAACTAGTGTACCCGTCTCCCCGCATTTCCCTTCGTTACCTCCATGAACAAGATCTAAACTCGTGGGGAGTTAATTGATAAAAGAAGAAACAAGCTGCACGTAGCCCGTTGCATCGTACGTGACCCACGAATGCGGCCAAAACCACAATTGTTCAGCCTCCATCCAGGCGCTTTTAATTCATTTGTTAATTTATCGCGCGGACCATTGTCCCTCGAGGTCCTGACACCAGTAGCTACGGTCTCTCTATTCGTACCCGTGTGCCTCAACACAGACAAGATCGCGGTGCCGGTTTATCTCACGGCAGATTACGGTCAGTGCGCGATAAACGAGCCAGCATTTGTATATCTCTTCTTATTTCTGTCTGTGTGTGCACCAGTTGGTAGCGCTGCAATTTCTCCGGAAGCTTTATGATAGACCGGGGATATTGATAGCTCTACGAAGAAAATTAAAAATGAATATCGAGGCCCGCGCGGCGCCTTTGACGCGCAACCTGCCGGAAATTCCTCGACACCGATCATCTTGGCGAAAGTGGAGATTAATTCGATTATCACGGAATATTTATTCGTCGGCCCGGGGACTATCCGCGCGAGAAGAAGGGCAGCAGAATTGAAGTGGCACTCGTCCACTCGGTTGTATCACTGCATTTCCAAACCAATTCTATGCTTTGCAAGCGAGAAGCATAAGGTATTAGTGGTGCGCCGATTTCCTCGTATCGCATTTCAAAATCCCCGGGCATTAGTACGGTGGTCAGACTCTCGTCCGACCATTGGACCATCCGGAAGGGGTTGGTGGCCTTTCAGGGGCAGAGAGACGAAATTGCGAGCACCCTCCGCAGCTCTCCGGCTAACTAAGCGGCTGGAGGAAGGGCGAAGAGGGCATTCACTTTCGAACACGGATCTCCGGGGAGTCGGGGCATGTCCAAGCAGGAAATGGAAGTAGATTGCTCGTCCACGGGAGTCTCCCCGTAAATGCGCCTGGATGGAAACCTGGATTATCGGGTCGGACCTTATGCAAAGTCCTTCAACGTTTCCGAGAACTCTGTTCTCTCATAAACAACCAACCGAACTCTGCAATTGATCTTTCGTAAAGTTGCTCGCATCGAGGGTTGTAACTACAATTGCACTTTTCAATTACGCGAGGGAGAGACTGTTCAACCCCTTAGCGCATCCGACGTTCTTCCCTTTGATCTCGCGTGTCCTCTGGTGGTGGGTTCCCAAGTTCCGAGAGGGTTAGACCGGAGGTTCGCTGGCTAACGCAGGTCCCTGCGTGATCGGTGCAGCAATAAAAGTTATAGCCGCGCGAGGGGCAACGAGGAAACACAGTCGCCGAGCTTCCCCATCGACTAGAGGATGATATTTGTGGTCCGAAGGAGACACCGCAGCCTTGGGGGTTAAACGTTGATAGGATCAAATTTTAGCCGCCCGTCCAGCGAAACGACATCACCGATAACGCATCGATGGTACTGATATCAGCGTTGGAAATCTTCTAAAGACGATCGTTTTCGATAATAATTCGGACAGGCATAGGAATTGCCAAGAGAAGTGGCGCGGCGAGGATCTACGTGGCTGGCGGATCGACAACGAAATATGTTCTGTCTACGTTTTCCAAGGCGCGCAAGGAAAGCGTGGAGTGGCTGCAGTATATAATGCGGAGTGAAAAGGATCATTTCGTACCATCTGCGCGGAAGAAAATCGCGAATTCTATGCTGCAGAGATCTTTATATCTCCTTCAACCGTCGGCTGCAGCGTCCCTGGATACTCCACTGTGGAAAACAAACGGTATATCCGGCGGAGGCCCGGCCGTTTCTGAGCATTATTTTTTAAATCCATTGCAGAGCGCCGTGCCGGGTTACGGGGTACGACAGGCGGCGTCGCGTCGTTTCGGCCCGCTAAACCATTTGCGTTTTATCGGGTCGGCCCGTGTTCCAGTAGCTGCCAGAAACGTGTCGGAAAAGAAATATAATAGCGGCCTCGGCGGGACAGGAAAGCGGCTTAATTGAATTCTGAAATTGAGTTAACACTGTCGCGTCGATCTTCTCCGTTGCCACTGGAACGTTGTTATTTCCAACGGCAGGTTTAAACACGTTGTCTATTATCGTTACATTCGAGGATAGAAAAACAGAGGAGTGGAGGAAAACAAGAGATACCGCCCCCATGAGGCTTTGTTTGTGTGTACGCGCGCAATTCACAGTGCTAGGTAATGTTAGCTTTGTTCTGTTAAAGCTGTGGGGAAAAAGGAAGCCCGGTTATGACTAATTGAATGCCTGCTACGCGGCGAAAGTAGAACAGTATCAAGGAAGGTCACTGGCTTTAAGTATTCTCTAAAGTCCATACATACATATTTGCTGAACGTGGTTGCACACCTGCAGTAGATTTACATTAACCTGGCTCTCGTTAGAACGCCGCCTTATTTACGTGAATATTCATCAGCCAGGTTGAAACATATTCTCTGGAATCGGCGCGCGTATGCACGTGCACCGCATATCCGGGTGCAGTAGCGTCGCATCTCGGCGGAACGCGCGAGGGTAGCGTCTCGCAGACGGTGCTGGTGCTGTGCAGCGTTGCCTCTCTCTCTCTCTGGCCCCGCGTCGCCGAGGGAGAAAGGCGAGTGGGCGCGTAAACAAGGGCACACGAATGGCTGCGAACTCAAAAATGGAACAACAGCCGCATCCGTCGGCTATTATTCGCCGCAGAGGTGAGGTCCTGCGGGCACGCCGACCGTAGTAGGACCTAGCTCCGACCCTTTCTCTATTTTATACCGCCTTCCATTTTCCATTCTACAACCCTCATTTCCATTTTGTTGCCGGCACAATTTAAATCTCCGCCGCCCCGATGACACTCGGGAAACGTACGTCTACCGGTGCACTCCTCCTTCCCCCCTCCTCTCATTTATTTTTTCTTTCCACTTTCCCCCTCCCCTTGTTCATGTTCGCCCCTTCATTCCCTTTCCTTCCGTCCTATAACCCACCTCCGTCCCCTACGCTCCCACGCCCTCTCACGCTCTCCCCCTTCACGCATCCTCCTCCTTTTTTTCACCCTACATTTCCTCCTCGCCCCCCTCTCCTACATCTCGCATTTCTCTCTGTCCATTCAGGACCACCGGTAACCCCACTCCCGTTCCTATTTTACGTCTCCTCTTCACACATTAATTTCAAAACGTAATATAGGATATTACGTGCGACACGGAACAGAAGCATTTGACAAATAACGTGCATCTCATATACGTATGAAAAATTTCCCTCTTTATGGAAATGTATCTAGTACTTGCTCAAGGGCTCCCGCCCCGATCCCGAATCCTCTTCTACCCATCAAACACCGTTTGCCGGCATAAGATCAGCGCTTCCTCGAATTAGCGGTATAATGATGAAATCGAGGTAACTTCGGGCGTCGCGCGGTTAATGAGATTTATTGGTAGGGCTTAGGCAAGAAGTAAGAGAGAAAGGACGGTCCTTATCGTCCGGTCGTGGGTGAAATACTTATTCGATGGAAGTATCTTATCCCGAAGGTTATCGTGCACGACCCTGTGGGACTTAAACAAAGTTGCTCGTGGAGGCAGTGGGCTGGATCGAGGGGAAGGTGGACAGGGCACTTCTTATTGAATCATGGATCTAACGACGAGACCAGACACTAGATCCCCGAACGGATATCGGGTTACTCGTTAGTCGACCACCGTTCCTCCAAGATTTATACGATTGGCCGGAATTTCCTTTAAACCGATCCAGGGCCTTTTTTTTTATCATTTCCCTTCGTCCCGTTAAAAACCGAGGGGCGAAGATACTGTTTGGTAATGAGTCCAACGATGAATTGAATATTTAATTTGAGGGATAACCCTGTATCTTCCCCCCCCCCCCCCCCATCGACCCGAGGGAGCCTCGCAATTGAACAATCGATAGCTGTGTCCCGTAGCACCGCGATCGTTTGTAACATTTCATAGATCGTTGATTTTATCGAGCGCTGCTCAAGTTTTCAACTCATGCGAGTCGGCCGGCTGGAACCACCTGAACAACCCCGAAAGAAATCTTCCTTTGGCCGAATCGATCTGCTTACAAAACTTTGCGACAAAGGCAACAGCCTCGCGGGCTGCTGTAAAGGAATGTCAGCGGTCGGATCAATGGACCGGCAACTTCATTCGATTCTCCCGAGCCGTGAAGCGATAAAAATTATTGACCGTGAAACGCCGCCTCCCGTACCGTTGACGAATACTGTCAGGGGTTAAATATTATCGTCGGCCATTATCACAGCAATTTTCAAGCTGCACCTGAGTTCCCGCTCCACGCGATGGGCGTTAAAGTATCTATCTTAAACTCTACGCGAAACGGCCAAGTCACAGGAAATATATTCCCAGACGTCGCACACGCGGGCTAAACAAAAGCCATTCTTGAAGCGCGTTGACGCGTGGTGACAGGCTTGGAAACTTGTTACCTGTAATTGTTTCGACGCGAGAAGTAAATGAAACGTGTCGGTAAAGCATCACTTTGAATATCATTTCTGCGGCACGTGCTTCAGTCGGGATATTAATTTATCATGAAAGCAATGGGTACATCGCTCGATAACGGCGTAGCCGGCATGCATGTTAAGCGACGCTTCAACGTTTACGTTATTCCCTTACAATGGCGTTACAGTGAAGTATTCCGCAGAAGTAATCTCGCATGAATATAAAGCTCCCTTGTGCAACGCCGCTTTGAATGTACAGCATATTTCCGAGGGTTTCGGTCCGGGGGTGAGATAAAAAGAGAACGACGAACAGTCGATTCCACTTTAAAAGTGATTCGGGAAATCACTTTTAAAGGAAGGAAATGAAAATCGTAACACCTCTGACTCCCTTTAACCAGCACTCTCCTCCGGCGCTCGGCACGGTGACTGTTCACCCGTACATTTCGTGCCCTTTTGCGATCAAATAGTACGGCAGACGTTTCGAAACGGGGACAATAAAGTCATTCTCATTTACTTCCTCCATCCCGCTTTGGTTGGTTCGTGCTCCCGGCTCCTCTCGCCGATTCCGCCGCGCAGAGGCGATACAGGATTAAAGTGCGATCCGGACGGATCGATCGAACGAAGGGGAATATGATGAAAATGTTGAAGAAAAGAGAATGGTTGGACGGAGCGACGCGACGGTTCGCGGGAGGAGCGTTCTCGCCTGGCCTCTTTCGCGCTAAAACATAAAGCCTGCTACGAGAAACCGTTAAAGAAGAAGGATGGAGGCTCATAAAAATGTAATTAACTTCATATAAGATGAAAGGGAAGATGAAGGCGGGCGGAGGAGTAGGGGGGGGGGGTGGTTGGAGCCAGTATGGCCCTGACACCGTTGGATGCCGGGCAGAACGAAGATGGTGGAAGAAATTAAGACAGCCACCCACCGACGTTACTTACTAGCCCTCAGTTTCTGCGGATTTCCTCTTCATTTTGCCAGGAATTATTATGTCGGTTGGACGCGCGTGATGAAGCAAGTTCTTGCCCCCGCGACACTCCCGACTGCTAATCAAACTTCCCCTAACGAGGAAAGTAGAATATTTAATTAATTGTTTGGAATTTTCTCGGGCTCCCGTGCACGAGGGGTTCGACGATGAGTTGCGTATTTGACGCTGCATTTGCTGGGGGGTCTGTATCGGTGTTGGTAGGCGTCGCCGTCATTCCGCTCCGCTTTGGAATTACCTGGCTGGTCGCTTCTATCGGTCGACCAGCTTGAATCGCAATCCAATGAAACTTGGATCATACGATTGTGCGGGAACGTTTGGAAGCAGTCGGGCGCGGAAGAACGTTGCCGGTCTCCGTTACGATTTTCCATTGGATCATTCGGGCAGACATTTGGCGGTTAGGTAATCACATCTGTCCGACACCGGATACAATCACAGAGCAAGGCAACATTTAGCCACGTTCCAGGCGTGGGTCGACCAATCAGCATACTCCATTAAGGGCGATCGAATATCGATCGGTAAACCCAAGGTAGCTGAAACACGTCTGTGCCGAACACGCGCGAGTCTCAAGGAAGCAAGGGCCTAAGCTAACTTGAATGGGTTAGGTCAAGTGTTGGCCGGCCCAGTTGTCGTCCTCCAAGTTAAACGCCCCTAGGTTCGTTCGTCACGATGCTATCGCGCCGTCTGCTACGTGACGAAGATCGAATCTCGTCAGGCTGGAAGGGTATCCAGTCTACGTCGGCCGTTGGCGACGTTTGATCGACTTGTCGCACCCCGAAGGGACACGAACACGGCTCCGTTACAGACGCTGACGGCTATACGGCGCTGCAAACGCGTAGAAATTATCGGTGCCTTGGAACGTGCCCGCACGTTTACACAGCCGCGTTGGTGTAACTGTAAAGTAACTCTAGCAATGGTAATTATCGACCAGTTCCTTGAGACGGTACACTAATTAACGGCACAGATCATTCTCACTGAGGGGGGGGGGGGGGATTGAATTTCGCGTCGTTATTGTGGTGGAAATCTCGGGAATTCGGAGCAAATGTAACGAAAACCGAAATGAAATGAAACGAAAGCAACTCGGAGAGAGATGTGGGTAGACGGAGGGAGAGGACAGCGATGAGGTGAACTGGTACGTGGAACGGCGAGATGGTGAAGGGGCGAGGTCGCGGGTAGTCCCGTTTGTTTCGCGCCGGAACAAAGGAGTCTCGGATGACAAATGCCAAGCGTGCACGCGGTCACCGGCTCCGCGAGCAAAGAGTTGCAGGGTAGCTCGCGAATGGGGGTAGGGAGATTGGACGGAGGAGGGAGGAGACGCGGTCGAGCCGTACAAAGAGCTGCCCATGAAAAATAATAGCTGGCCAGGCTGGATATCCTGGCCGCCGCGAATTACAAGTTTTTGCGCGGCCGCAGTTACCACCGATGCGCGGCATACGTGCATGCACCGCCCTGGAATCTATCGGTAATGAAGTTGCCCGCGGTACGAGCAACGTCCACTTCCTGCCGCAGTCAGGTGCCGCTGATAAGTCTTTAAAAAAGTTGATTATTTTCGTTGCGGTCAGCTGCCGGCCGGCCAACAGATTCTAGACAGACCACGCCACTGATGACTTGCTTTCCAGCGGTCGTTGTGTCCGCATCAAAGGAACGGTTTCTAAACCTTCCTTTTGCGGAGCGACATCGTTTGTCATAAATTGCTCGGGGACAGAGTTCCCCGCGCTCACTCCGCTCCGGGGATAACGAGGGGATCCTCTGAATTCGGCCACGCCGAGTTTCATAACAGGCCGAATAAATTCGGCAGCTATCGTTGACCTAGATCACCGGTGATCTGCGGTTGACAGATACGATGACAACGATCACTGGAAATGAAGCTAATTTCCCGAGCGGGAGGCAACTTTTGTCCGGCTGAATGCGGCTTGGCGCGCCATTCAAGCGCAGCCGAGGCTCAAGTGTCGCGGATTAATCGAGCTTCGGATGGCCGAAGTTTAGAGCGCACGAATTCCCGACGATTCCGCGCGGCACGCGTTCATTTTGCACGTTGTTGTTAGGAAAGTTGCGCCGGCGGTTTGCCCGTCATTAACTCGGCGGAGCCAGTCAAGTGGCCGCCCGATAAGTTTCCCCCGCTAAAGTTGATTACTTCTACAGCGGGCCCGTGTTGTTCTCTCAATGGATTTTCAACGCTCGCTACTACAATGGGCCATAATCTGCTCTTGACAGCTATTGTACCGAGAGCCTATAGGATAAAAGAGTCCAGATAACGCTGACCGCCCATTGATAAACCGCATTGATGCGCATCGAGTTTATGTGGTTTAGAGCGATTCTACCATGCGGATTCATATTGCGTTCATTAGCTTAACGAACATTCCTAGTCCCACAATTGTACAGCTTTTGCAGATGACTCGTTCCTCCGCCGCTGCACTTTAATGGATCCTTTCCCGACCACACGCGTGTATGCACCTATGCTCCCGCTACAAGCAGACAAATCGGCGAAACATTCACTTAACATGGGGGGATCGAATCGATATAGGAATCTGTTTACAATCCCCCCCCGGAGCCATTACTCCCGATCCTTACGTCCTTTTGAAATTGCAGCTCGTTTCGGGCTAGCGGTCCGCGTGCACGCCTGGAAAGTACCGCGATTTCGAGCGCGCGGCAACGGGCGTAACGACGATATTTTCATACGATCCAATCTCCATTGCAGCGGCGCAGTGCCGCGATCAGGTGGATGGAAAATATCCTGTTTGCGAGGACACCAGGTGCTCTGATTCAGATTCCTATAGGACCAGCGCGCGACCAGGGCACGTCACGCGTCTCAATGTCTTCGTAGAGGAGCTGGCATACTTTAGCCCGCAGATTAGGTTTTAGCAGTCAGCCGAATTTGTCGTCCGCGATGTGGGAAAGTTTGAGAAACGCTGATTCGGGGGCCAGAACAGCTGCTAACATCTGGCGCGACGGTGGTTTCCTTTCCTCCCCCGTTTCGCCGCGATTCCAGTCACTTCTTCTGTTCGAAAGTCCGACCCTGGGCCGGCAGTTGTCTGGTAAAATCCCTGAAAAAAGTTTGCCAGAGAAATATGATTCGGTTCACGTTTCGGTCTCCCCTGGCCACGAACCCCCCCCCGCCGCCACCCGAGAAATTCTTCCCGGCTCGTACGTTTCGCCGATACTTCATTACGATCGTAGCTCGGACATAATATCCGAAACGTGTTCCATCGGGAGCGAAAGATGTTTCTTTCAGGAAGTTTCCCGCGCGCACCGGTGCATCGCGTCTAAGAGGTTTGCAACTATTTCCACGCACGTGAGCAAGGGAGGGTAGAAGGTGAAGCGATACCCTTCCCGGTAGGCGAATGAAAGTCTCGCATGGACATTCCATTTGCCCTCTCATGCGAGAAGGAAAATCCTTTCTCTGTCGCCTCCTCCACGTGATCCGACTTAACCGGTTAACTGGCAATGTATCATATATGATCAAACAAAAATCTGAGTCACTTACCCCATGATCGAATGGAATAACTTTTTTGTTTTTCAATCGATTTGAATGAAACTTGGTATGTAATGGTTTTTGGGGTCGCTGAATCTGAATTTCGCATCGGAATTGTAAAATTCAATATAGGGGTTTTTGGGGTCGCTGAATCTGAATTTAGCATTAGAATTGTAAAATTCAATATGGCAGACTCAAAATGGCTGACCCAAAATGGCTGTCGAATATTAAAATACTTGCAGATCAAAAAAAGCTCTTCGGTGGAATTTATGGATGAAGAATTCAGGTATAAAATTATTCGAAACTGTTTCGTAGAAAATAAAAAAAATTAAAAAATTAACCCCTTAACCCTCCGAATACGGGACTTCGAGTACTGAGCCTGGGTCTTTGCAGACCCACACCGATAGTTCACTAATACATATTCACGGTGGCTCGAGACCCTCACCGATATAGTACTCAGGTAGGGATGGTCGCTCAAGCTCGAGATCCTCGCCGAAATACTACGGAGCGTGGTGGAAGTGGGTTTTGGATTACGTTTGAATACTTGTACATATACGAAACAATAATAGGGTTGCGATTTGTGAATTATAAAAAAATTATGTTTATTCAACATTTATATTACCACATATATTACGTAAAAATGTGCGGTTTCCTGTAAAGTGGTTTTTACAGACATGTTATTTACACGAATCGCATACAGTGCGATATTTGTTATTGTTCTCTCCATAGAAACAACATCTACCACCCTTATGACCTGCTAGTTTTTTTTTACAATTTTTTCCCATCGCTTCTATCCTGATTACAATATTTGCTTGTAGCCGTCCTTCTTCATTTTCAAATTGAATAGCCCGTCTATCAATATTTTTAGCAGTTAAAATTTTGGATAATTCTTGTAAAAATAACTTTCTCGACAACAACGATAACAATATTAACAATGATAATAGTAAAAACAAAAAAGGTAAGAAAAATACTAGACACAGGAAAAAACACGAGAAACCAGCGAAGCGTCGTTGTCGGCTATACATTCCCGAATGCCCCAAGACAACGCAGTCGCTCCGAGGTACCGACTCTTTAGCCCCCAACACAGTCCGCGGAAAAACCCCGTTTATGACACCCCCAAGCGTGAGGCCCTCCTTGACGACAGCTAAATGACCGCTTGCCTGCGAATAATATTAACAGCTCTGTCACTGTGTGCGTGAGCGCTCTGAAACGGTGGGTCAAAATTGACCCAGGCTCAGAATACGGAGGGTTAAACCCTTATTTTTCGGGGGCTGGGGGTGGCATTGAAAAAAGTAACTGCCACAATCGAATTATAGACAAGAAAACTTCACAAATAAAAAAAAGTTTTATAAAGAATTGATAAACTCACCCCTAAATTCTATTATTTAGGGGTTGGGGGTGTCAGAGGAAAAAAATTACCCCCGGAATTGGTTCAGCGACTCAAAAAACCCCTGTATAGGGGAAACCGGGGCAGATTGTAACAAAAAAAGTTTACACAGTTTTTTCTCGAAAGTGTTTTCCTCAATCAGGAAATAATTTGCGTGATTTACTACTTGCATATGTGGTGAACTGATTGCGTGAAAATACGTGACAAGATATTGGACTGTTAACATCTGGCATCATCTTAAACAAATCTGAATCTTTGTTACAATGTGCCCCAATCCTGGGGTAAATTGTAACACATCTGTTTTACTTATTTAAATACAAATATGAACACAAATAAACGTTTCTAAAAAATATAAATGAAAACACAGATCATTATTAAACATTTAATATACACGAGTTAAACAATCATTGCTTATTCATCTGATTCTATCAAAATCTTCTTCTTCGCTTTCTTTACTTTATCCTTTATACTTTTTTTTTCTACTTTTTGGATTCTCGATTGTTCTGTTGTTCGTCTAGAGCATCTTTTTCCGGTGTGTCAGCAAATAGCTTGCTTTATCACCATTTGGAGTGGAGTAAGTATAGCAACATGTTACAATTTACCCCGAGGTCGAATTTTTGCGTTTTATCTCAGCAAATGAGAAACTAAACATCAAATCACTAAAATGCGTATACATTATTATAAACCAATGTGTACTGATTCGTTTGCGACAAAGAAGCAAAAATTCAAACGGTTTCTAATGCCGGTTAATTGAAATAAAAGTGCTGAGACAACATTTACTTACGTAACCTAAAAACTAAAATTCTGGGCTATAACCACAAAATGAACACATAACGTTCGTTTGTGTCACTAAAACCGACGGTGCTAATATTGTCAAGCAGCTCGCGAATGCTGTAGGTTACCAGATTTGTCGTTCAAAAGATTTTACTTATGTTACAATTTACCCCGTGTTACAACCTGCCCCGGTCTCCCCTAGCAAATTTTGTGTGATTCACTTAATTATTCGATGGTACCAGTTTGGGCCCGAATAGTGAAAAGGCCCTTGCCAGTTAACCGGTTAAGCTTCCTTAAGCAGCCTGTCGGCACTGCTCGGCTACCCCTTCTTCTTTAATTATACTTCAACTACTCTCAAATGTTCCAGCAAATTTCCCGCATGCGAGTTTGCACGATTCCATATAAAATCCATCAGGATGAGACCTTATTACCCACTCGCGTTCGTTTAATTAGCAAGCTTCGTCCCGCTTAAAGCATTCCACCCTTATCTCGCGCGGAGGGCATGCCGAAATGTGTTCTCCGTAGCTGCGGGGGGTGGTAAAAAATCGCGGCCATTAAAGCGGGGTCTCATTCCCATGGACGAGAGTGGTCGTGAAAGGGTGTGAAGTTTTCCCGTTCTTATCGCGGCTCACGGCTCGCATAACGGATGCACTCGGTTGCACCGTGCACACTGCACGGCCCGGGTATGCAGTTCGATGTACGCACATGGGCGGCTGTATTGCGTCTCCGGGGCATGATAACGACGGCGTATTAACTGAATTAGCAGCGATATAAAGCCCACTCGCGGTTTAATCCGGACACACTTGGCGGATAGCATGGGATGGAGGGACGATGGTTGCTCTTACTGCAGCCGTGCCGCGGATGGCTTGGCTAATTTTTCATCGGCCTCCCCACCGCGCCGGCGAATTCAATATCCGATTCGATATTAAAGAATAATATTCGCGGCCCGGCTATAATTTGCATCAGCTTCTTTCTCCCACGAACGCCCTGAAACCGTGGAACGGTCGTTTACAACCGACCGTTCGGCAAACATCCTGCGGAATAATATTACTTTCGATTTGAAAAAATAGCCGCGTCTGGGGCGGGGGGGGGGGGGGGGGGCGTGACGCACGGCAGATACCGGCGCAATTCGCTAAACCGAGTCAGATGAATCCCATATCGGGCGCGCCGATCCACGGAATCGACGGGGATTCGCAAATGAGAGGTGAACGAACCCTCTTGTTTCGGCTCACGCGTCAACAACACAATGGGACGCTCCCGAGGCTCGCCTCAAATTTCCAGCCGTGGGATGAATCGAGGCGCTGTTCGATCGGCGAAAAGTAATTATTCGCGGATCGCTCCCCATATTCTCGGGCCATTGTATCGGCCCGGCTAGATCGCATTCGACGCATTCCCGATGAATACTAGAGCCCCGAGATCGTGACGCGCGGCGCGCAACTTGCAACGCGCTCGCTGATAAATTGGTGAAAACGATTTGATTAACTTCTCGGCCATACGTCACGCTTGTCGATCGATGCCCGTTGGTTACGGCGGTTCACACGTGTCCTTACCTGCCTACACGCGTGTGCACCGCCATGAATACCATTGAAAGATTTACTGGCGGCGCGCATGCATGCATAATCGAGCCTTCATAGAAACCAACGATGTTCGTGTCCGATACGCGTGCTCCCGGTTCCGCGACGTCTCCCCCGCGATGACGCGATGACGCGGCGGGTCAAGGTGCTTATCAATTTTTGACATGATTTACCGCGGCGAAACGGAATATCGAACGGCGATGCTGCCATAGAGCCTTGTCACTGATTCGATCGGTTAATAGCCGGCATTAACTTCCTTTAGGCGGAAGCCAAACTTGTCCAGTGAGTATTTAGAGCGTACCATGCAGTAACGTCTGCTTGTCAGAGATCTCGATTAACTGGACAGCCGAACAATGGCTACTTTGCGCTTTCAACTTGCACCATCGGCATTCAATATCGCTGAACCTGCAAGCGTGCGTGAGGCATCACTGAGGTGTGCGACGCGAAACACAGGCTTTATGCGTAGGTACACTCTGAACACTTTGCATACGGTACACACAATATCAAATTCGGACGCGAGATACGAACGTTCGACTAACGAAGCTGTCCCTGCCACGTTCCTCCAGCTTTCTAGCGATGGGTTCGAAACCAATACTCCAGCTAATAATGGCGATATTAATTTCAGCTTAAGTAGAAGAGGGTCCAATTTAGTCTTTGAGTTGTATTTTCGCACGAAATATGGGAAAAGCCCCGTTTGCTCATCTACTTGTGTGAACAACATTTGTCATCATTGATGTACAGCTTCCCCTTGAATTTTCAAAGTTATAGGGAGGCAGTTCCGCGGTACACGCAAATCACTGCCCGAGGATCGGATGAAGCCAATGGTTGCTGCAAATCACCGGCATCGGCGTCTTCCTTTCGAGCGAGGCGACGATGGATAAAGGTGGGCCCGCGTAAGCGCGGCAAAATCCCGTGCATGCACGCCGGATGCTTGGCAGAGAGGGTGAAAGGATGGGAACAGGACGGCAGAGGGGTCGTGGTGGATAGTGGGTGCAGGAGAAGAGAAGAGGCGATGGCATCGACATTACGAATTCCGCGTGTTCTACCAGTCGCGTCGCCTATATTCCGGCTGCGTTCCATTTATGAATACGTAACGAAGTCCCGAGGAAAACCGAGTTGGACGTGGAGCCCGCACTGTAGCCGAGTTAGAGGGGCCAGAAAACCATGGTGGCTGTAAATAAAGGTGTTAGTAGCCAGCAGTCGACGACTTCTTCCGCCCTTTCTCCCTTTCACCGTTTCTACGGTCTGGAGAATTATAGGAGCGTTGAGGCATTGTCATTTGTGCCCTTCCAAGGCTATGGTGCGAATGACATGGGATATTTCGTCTGCGAGGAATCCTTTCTTCCTGTGCCACCTGCATCGACGCATGGCTGTTAATGCGTGGAGAAGAACGGTACATTGTTATGAATCTTCCCAGGCCGGAGAGCGATTTAAATTCTAAGAGGACCTACCAGCATCGATCCTAGTCAATGTCAGTTGACGGCTAATTGAAATTCCTCGACAAAATTCTCGAATACTATGGCCACAACAGAGGACAGACGCAATTTTGTCGCATCGTGGACCAAAAGGATCCCGCCGAATTCCGATATCCGCATTATAACCGCGCTTGTAACCGCAATATTGCTCGTGCTCGATATTAAAAACAGATCCGATGACCGTGCCACCACGGTGGATCGCGTCCACGGATAAAAAACCGAGCATCTTGGAAAGGTGCGATCGATTCTCAATAATTGATAAGACGAACGCACGAATGCTCTCACTTGCAAAGAATGCCTTGAAATAATCCAGAGTCGTCAGTACTCTTGCGAATTCCGTTTCGTTTATGTTGAAGTTCTTCGTTTACATACCGAAGAGGGTGACCAGGAGAAGAAGGTGTGCGCGAAGGGAACGAGATAAGAGTGGCGGATATATGTATATGAAGGGACAGAGAGGTCGAATACGAGCGGGAAGTGATATAAAATATATCCGTATTTTTTCAAGGGATTCGCGGGTTCTACGGTCGAGCGGAATCCTGGATTTGGCTTTGATGAGTTTTCCCATTCCGCCTGCTCCTTCCATTCTGGCCCTACCGAAAACCTACAGTTCAATCGTGGCCATTGAATACCAATGTAAACGTTACCACGGATTTTTTACCTCTGCGTTTCGCCGCCCGTTCCTTCCTCCCATCGGGAGGCATTTTCGCGGTTTCCCACAGCCCCATGCCCCCAGGGGTACTTCCGTCCTCCTCGGGATAAAAAAATTGAGATATTTGTTTCGCGCGTTTTCTGGCCCATAGCCCGCCACCACCCTCCCCACGGGATATCGAGCTGTCGCGAATATTTTCAGCAACCCACCGAATCCGTGAATCGTCGGCTTAGGACTCCCCAATTTCCAGGAAGATGACCCCCTTATCCATCGTTTCCACTCAGGACTCAGATTTCCAAGTTGCCCACAAAATCCCCGTTCGGGCGGCAACGAAGTTCGTAGGCTCCTGCGTCCGTGCGTGGATAATATTTCGGTTTTCAACGGCCCCTCCGAAGACAGCTGAATAAAGTTGATGTTTCGATCAATCGAACGCAGCAGTCAGTCACGCCAGTGTAAATAGAAATCCGTGCAATTCGAGAAAGAATTCGCTCGGTCGCTGGAAGCGCGATGCATTTCGCTGTACTCGATACTACAAAGGGTGTACAGAACTATGAATTCGCTCGGTGACGGTGCGTTGCCACCGTGGCAGCGTTTCTGTGAAAGAATTACCGGAAACCGGCATTAATATGTAGCAATGCGAACGATGTTTCGTGGAATCGCAGGAGTCGCGCGTCCATCGGCATTCGGGGCACTCTGAAACGGTAGAATGACACAGCGGTGTAACATCGATGCAACTCGTAATTTTTTCCAGCCGCTTCGAATTTCTTTCGTGGAAACGCGGCCACATTTTTATTGCGTTTATTATGTAGGCGATCACGCGAAATGCCAACGGCCATGGTGCGTCACGAGTTCGGCACGTGGCCATCTGGCTACCGTTGCGACGCCGGAGCCGGCATCAAAGGCCGGTGCCGCTGTGTGTGATCGGCTGATGCTGCGGATCACGCCACCGAGCGCGAAAACGGTTGTGGTTGTGTTAGGGATGCCGATTGGGGTGGAGCTTAGGGTGAAGCTTATTTTTCAACTATGAAAATATGATGTTCTCACCATCACAATTTGTTCCTTTCTATAAAAAATGAAATCGAGCAGAACATGAGCACGATTGATTTATATTTAGGGGTAGCTCAATAATGGTGAAATTTCCAATGTACAGGATAATTATATAGAAAGGCATGGAACACTATAAATGTTTTCAAACACATTCATTTATGAACAATAAATTTGACAATTTGTCAAATTTAAATGACAATGTAATGTAACGTAAATGTATAAATTAAAATAGGTGGCCATATATGGCCATTATATGTTGAATTTTCATAATTTCTATAATCTTTCACTCACTTGAGCTACCCCTAAACATAAGAATGTATTATCTAAAGTTTTTATATGAGCCGTTTATTTTCAAAGTGGCCTAAGTCCATTTATCTTCGAATCGAGATATTTAAGGGTTTGCGTTTCAATGAATTTAAAAATATACGTATAGGATACTAATGAGTCATACTGCTTAAGTGTATCTAAGGGTGTTAAATTTATAGTTCCTATTAAAATAGTGGCAATTATTAAGTGAATAATATGCGTTTTCTTATCAAGAATGGAGTTAGGCCACTTTCAAAATTAACAACCAGATTCATTATAAAATTTGAAGGTGCACAAGTCGATTCAACATAATTTAAGATGCTTCAAATTGAAAAAACAATACTGAATTTATTTGACACATCTTTAAAACACTTCGGAAACATAATTTATGGGATTCAAAATATTTTTTAACCACATAACGTACAAAATTACAAACATAAATTTATTACAAAACAATTTACTACTCATCTACATTCTACATGATGTTCCGGTGGTATATATCGTAATAGGTCAATTATGTTCTTGAATTTTGCTGTTGTAATTTGTCTGATATTTTTATACGGTGGTGTCAATACAATATTTTCGAACTTTCTTGGTCTACCCCGACGTGGGTAGATAATACAATGAAAAATTGTATTTACTATTGATAATCTTTCCGACATTATCAATAGTAAATATCTTGATTTAAGTATAAATGGAGTTAGGCCACTTTCAAACTACACGGTTCAATTATTGAACTAACTCTGAAAACTTATGTGTCAAGAATTATCGTATTTGCTCGGAATATAAGCAACCTGAAATGCTTTACTGATAAATAACATGAAGTTGTACATGTAACCATGGTAACCGGAAAAAATTGAAAAATGGAGTTAGGCCACTTTCAAAATAAACGGCTCATATAGTGTTTATGTATCTAAAAGAACAAATCAGTAGTAATTTCCTAGTTGCACTTACTGTGCATGTAACATGTGTACATTGGAAATTTCACCATCATTGAGCTACCCCTAAATATAGATCAATCGTACTAATGTTCTGCTCGATTTAATTTTTTATAGAAAGGAACAAATTGAGATGGTGAGAAGATCATATTTTCATAGTTGAAAAATAAGCTCCACCCTAATGCCGATCTTTCCCGTAGAATAGATTTTTCGATTCAATTCAGATCGTTATGCAAAGAATCGATTCGTACAGAAATCGGAACCTAAAAAATCGATCCCATCTAGATCGATTCATTATAATAAAAAAATATAAAGGGTAGTTTTGAACACCCTAAATTGCAAAATGAATGCAGTCAAATTTCGCACTTCTAAGCCGGTATTCATAGTCGCTACTTATTCTTAAGCAAATGCTTAAGCATTCGGCATCCTTTACTAGCTACTAGGTTCGTAGAGGATGCCACATGCTTAAGCATTTGCTTAAGAATAAGTAGCGACTATGAATACCGTCTCTAGACTTTACGCTACACGCCGCTAGAGATCCACGATCTTTTTGGTTGCGATACGATCTTCGAATCGATCTCTGTCTTGAGAATAGATTTAAAAAATCGAAAATCGCGACAAAAAAAAACGATCCTTGATTTGATTTTCACCCGAAACAAATAAATAGTCTTTAACCTATTTTATGTTTGTTCAATCTCGACATCCTCCTACAATTAGTAGATTAATCACTCAGAAGGATCTTCCGAGCCACGCGAGATTGGCTGTAACGGTATAAAAAGCAAAGGTTGTAAATGGAATTTCTTTAGCAGCAGCGGTTTTTCCACGGTAATGTGTTCTTGGGATTAAAAATGAACCGAATTCTTTTATGATATACTTGGCAAGAGCGAACTGAAAACATTCGCGTAAAGAGTTGACCAAAATACATGATTACCACAGCTAATGTTACCGGTGCAGCCGGTATGATGCACTGCCTCATCCTTCACTGTCGCCGTTATTAACATTATCTCTGCTCAGCCATTATCGTCGCCAGTAATAATGTCAGCGTTATTCCCGTGGTCGTTACGAATCACGCGTTCCGTTCACGTGTTATTGCACAAGCACAATGGGGGAGGCACGTCGAGTGTACGACTCGCCGAGTCTCCGCGCGGCTTCTTAGAGCACTGTCTGACTATGCACGTTCCACTGGCTGCGTCTCGAGCCGCGGTTTTCCATCGCTCCTATCGAAGATACGGACGAACGATCGTGTCAATTTAAAATTCTAATGCAGTCGAGCAACTTTCTTCCCTCTTCGGGCATAGATACTAGGAAATGGGTTACCTTGTTTCTGGTAAGGCGTGCTGTCCCTTCTTCCGCCTCTTCTTCTTTCGCTCCTGCCCTTTGTCTTCCTCCCCCGTTCTTCTACGTCTCTCTCGCCCTTCCGAGGAGGGTTGAACGGCTAGAAGAAGAGGCCCGAGGCGAGGCTAACCGGCTCTCGCGGAATCGGACCCGAAGTCAAAGGGTTATGCAACGCGACGAGCCCCTTCTTAAATGTCATGCAAACTCGATTCCACTCTGTCGAGATCCTTCGCATCTCCCCGTCGTTTCGCGCTTTGTCTTCGCATTTCCGGCCCCAGGACTTCTTTTTCCCGTGCGCCGCGAGAGGGATAACCTAGTTTCCTTAGAGGCAGACCTCTCTAGGGCCCCGGGCATACCGAATTTTTCTCGTGCCCAATGACGGGGTGGCGTGAAATAAATATGCATGCTAACCGAGGGTTCAGCCACGAGCGTCTAGCGAGGATGCTGTCTGACGTCCTCGGGCCTCGATGTTCAAAGTTACACAACCCATAATGCTATAGGAATACGTTAGATTCTCCTAGACTAAAGCTTCGGCAAATATTTAGAGCGTCGTAAAATATTTAGAATATCTTGTTTCCTATGCCAGAGTTTGCAGTTGCGTTAGGTTAATATTTTCCTCAGCGAAAAGTTCTCCACCGCGGGGCTCGCCGAAGAAGAAAAAGCGAGGGCGATTAAAATATTCGAGTTAAGTCACCGGGAAATGCAAAATATCTGCCGGGGGGGGGGGGGGGGGGGGGCCGCAACACAAAGGATACACACGGATTTCGGGAGAAGAAACGACGATACCCGCGCATAACCTTTCGCGACCCACATTTCAAATCGACTAAATAAAATGGGTCGCTCTGCATGCAACGCGACGATCCAGAAATCCTTTCTTTTTCCCCCGCACTGATCCTCGCGTCGCAGTGGTACACCGAGCCCGAATCTACAGGTTCGCTTCAGCCCCAACGTCAATCTTTTCTCTGTACTTTGTATTTCCGACGAGGATTCTGCACACGATACCGTCGAGCAAGTTACGTCGCTTCGAGCTGGCACATTGCAACCTGCCGCACTGACGAATTCCGCTTTCCGGTAGAAAATTTCGATTCAGTTGCCGGCAAGATCCTGTTCGCTGCGTGGCTAACGACCATAGTTTGTTGATTGCTTCGAGCAAATAACTCTGAAATCCTTCGCGGTACTTTCCTGACGCGAGCCAGCCAATTGCGAGAGAGAAATTCTAGTTCTGAAGGGGGCGAACGTGTCGGGCGACGCGACGTTAGAAACTCGCGAAAGTATCGAGCAGACAAAAAATGTTTACGCCGATCGATCCGAACGAACTGCTCGCGTAAAAGCGCGGCCATCCAGCTCGGTGATTTACAGGCCAGCTCATCGTTCGAACTTTATTTTCCTGCTCCACCCTGCAACTGGAAACAGCGCGTCATCGACCTGTTTACTCGATCGCGCATCCACGGACCGATTCCAGAGATACTCGACTAATCCTGACCTGGCTTGTTTCTGTTTCCTTCGTTACCCAACCGTCGCCGGGCGTGTACGCGCGCCTCCCCTTTCTTGGCCCTAATAGCTGAAACTGTAACAACTTCGCTGATGCGAATTCTCCGTAGCAAATTACCACGATTCCGGAGACAACGATGACGAGGCGGGCGGTTGTGTCGGAGCTGAAGCGAATAGAATTTCTTACTATATGTAAGTTGACGCGGAAACGTGGTAGCACGCTGATTACCCGCTCGCGATAAGCGTTCGCACGCGAAAAGATCCGCGTCGCAAAACGAGCCGCTTGTTTCGAACGAGAACGGCAACGGGTTTACCTATTAATAAACTCGATCTGTTAGCCCCCACCGGCGACGTGACCCCAATGAAACGCTGCCCCGCTCGGAGATTTAATTACGCGAAATTTTTATTAGCTGTGCCGGAATTCGCGAATTCCAATAAAACGTTCATTCCCCTATATCGCAAATTGTTGCTGATGGATGTAAAGTGAATTATCGGCGATCGGAAATGTTGGATGGCCCGCCAAGAGGCTCTAATTATCTCTAGCTGGGACTTGCGAAATAAAACGGAAGGAACATCGCGCCGTTGCTATCGACAGCTGAAATTTTCCCGCAGACTTGCTCGAAAGCTGCACTCTGAAGGGTCAAAGGCAGAAGATAAAAGCACGGGGGGGGGGGGGGGGTGCATTTGCTGTATAAGGGAATCGAAAAAAAGGAGGTCCCGCAGCCCATGCAGAGGAATTTGATCAGCTGTGAAAATTGAACGAGGATGATGGAAGTTGAAGCGTGCGCCACTGACTCCTGTTCCTCTCGTCGATATTAGTTTATTCCGTTGCATCAACGTCTGGTATCTCCCGCGGAACCGATGATATTGCTCCTTAAGCAATAAGAGACGAGCAGACGGTCGTCTCGCGAGAGGGAAAGCCGATGAAACTGTGGCACGCGATATGCTTGCCGCCTTATCCGCTACTTTAGCCAATAATAGGAAGCTTCGAATAAATACGATTTATTTCCAACTGTTTACCGCGGGAAGATTGAAACGTTCCGTCGGCGAGAGCCTGTTTACAGACGGCTGATTCTCTATCAGAGTATTTTATATTAAATTCTTTCCATCAAAAGCGCACGGCTTTCCATTACTCTCACCCCCCAAAACAAATACATTCTCCGCCCTGCCGCCCCCGTTCGCAGTTCAATTTCCAGCTTAGATCTTCATTTATCTTTCCACTGTCACATTCTCTATAATATCCAACCTCGCGCCGCGCCCTCTTCCAATATTTGCTTTCTTCTAAACGTAATTTCCAACGCGATCCGATTTGCACGGCAGATCGAATCGGAATCGACATGGCGCGGTGCAGCGCGGCGTGACCGAATCCCCGCGGCGCGACAAATCGCGCTCACAGAAGGGAGACTTTGAGCAGCTCGATTCGGGGCAAAACAACGGCCACACTGGGAATGGTGGTGGCTCTCATATTTTCCGCACGCCGCGCAGACAACGATTTTCGCGGCTGTCTCTCGCGCGGAGCGACGCTGCTCGTGAGGCGCGGATGCACGAGCAGCGATGCAGCTGTCGATGGGGTCTTTGAGATCGCGATTCTCGGCGCGCACGTGCCTCCAAGCACGGGGAATAACCTCCTGACAAACGTAA
Source organism: Andrena dorsata (assembly GCA_929108735.1). Taxonomy (NCBI): domain Eukaryota; kingdom Metazoa; phylum Arthropoda; class Insecta; order Hymenoptera; family Andrenidae; genus Andrena; species Andrena dorsata. The sequence continues at coordinate 12,778,026 of OV815488.1, forward strand.
CATGCAAACTTACTCCGCCGACGGTTCCTCGGGAGACGAGCTTGTCTCTTGTTCTCCGAGCACGCGGAAACGCAATAACGCGCCGCACGAGCGGCCACGCTTGGGCGAAGTAGTAGCGAGAAGCCTCTGACATTTCGGGGCACAGAATCCCCGAATACGTTCCCGGTTCGCCTTTCGCCATTCCTAAACGAACGCGATGCAACAGGACTGACGAGGTTAGCCCCGACCGCCGCGCTCACCCTACATTAACAAATAAGCCCCGCCCGGGCGTGCTGGATATTCAAAGCGGCCGGCCGGGTCTTTCCTGCGAACCCATCTAATTGACCGCAATTAGTGTACTTAGGCGAGGATCAGCGAGGCGCACGGTCTGCTCGAGGCCAAGCCGGACTTTTCATCCGCGGGAGTCTTCCAAGGGGCTCGGCAAAAACGCGGATCCTCGGACGTCAAAGAGGTGGACCTCGATGGTGGACAAAGAAGCGAGCGCGAACATAAGAAAGGGGGACGAGGCGAATTAGAGGTGGAGGCTCCCGCGCGCGAGGGTGGCCCGAGTAAAAAGGACAGTTTCGAGTAAAGAGGTTTGGGAGCAAGGGGGAGAAGAAGATCGAGCAAGTGAATGTAATTGGCTTGAGCCGGCGCTATCTTGCTAGTCGAGCAGTTTCTCAGCTCGGTCGCTATCAGCGCGAATATAAATTCCGCTCCTTTTATTTCATCGTTCATCTCCTTCCTCCCCCTCCTCGTTCCGGACACCCTTCCTTCTCCGTGCCGTTTCTCTTTCGCCCCTTTCACCGAGCCTCGCAGCGGCAACGGCAACTGGGAATTAACGGCGTTAATTTGTTTTAAGTACGCTCGGGGAAAAGTTTCGACCCGGGGCCTCGAGTATCGATGGCTACCGCTGGCCGTCGATACGCCAAGTAGAGAGGGCTGGTCGGGGGAGGAACTAGTCCAAGGGGGAGGTTGCGAGCTGGCCTCGCCGTTTGATTTCTTCAACGACTCGCTCCCGACCATTACGAGGCTTAGCGAGTGCTCGAGTTCTTTGCCAGCGCGTTAACGTTTCCTCGGTTTTATTCGGTAGCGCACCGCTCCCTCGTTAATATGTTAATCGATATGCAAATCGCTCCACCCGACCCGCAGTCGCTATTCACTTCCTGCATCGACAGCCACCGCGATTCTTCGATACACCGGCGAACGGAGAAATTCATTGTTATTGGCGCTGTTTTTCCCTAAGGAGCACCGTTAAACTCGCTAATGGTATTGTTTCGTTAACATTTGGCACTGTTACGTTCGACGGCCGTTACTTAACGCCGCCTCGACCGTGGAGCAGAAAAGTATCGGCGTTTAATTCCTCCCGCCGTTCGTACTCGTTCCTTTTCCTTTGCGCGTCAAAGAATTCGTCGCCGGTGCAGTGACGCGCCGCTTCTACTAGCTCCCAATGCGCGGCCACTCAACCTACTTGCGACACGGAGTGTTTTTTCCACGAGCCGAGGGTCACTATAATTCTGAATGCGTTTTAATATTGTAAACGAAGTTTTACGAGCCGATGCGCACGATTGTAGAAAACGAGCGCGGCGCGTCTATTTTCCCCCAGAACATTTTTCCCTGCGATTAATCCACTCAGCAATTACGGCGGAGCGAGTGTGTGCAGCGATGCGTTGGATCTTAACGAAGGTGACGTCAATGCGGTGTAATCGTTCACGCCAATATCGGGGAGGGAAAGTTTTGTGCTGTGTCGTAGCCGAGTCTCCTGAGATCCGATAAGAGTCCTATTGAAGAAGCTGCGATTAATTGTGCCCCCATTCAGAGCAGGTCGATATCTCACAACGAGCAGATAGACGTGTTTGTCGCACTTGCGTGAATGCAACCCAGTTGGGAATTGCATTACGAACGAGCTCTCTCTCCCCCTCCGTAGTCGAAAACGACGAGGTCGCTCCGAAGCGATCTCAAGATTTCAGCCGGATTTATTTCCCTTTAACTCACCATTACAAGGAGTAAATTCAACCGGTTTTAAAAGCGCGTTTAAATCGTTGTGCGCTCCCCGCCTCGTTACAAATCGAGCCACTGGATCCCCTTATTCATTTCAGCTAATTATTCGCAAAGTATCACGGTCTATCGCTCGAGCTTAATTCATTTCCTGTAGCGTTCTTCGCTGGGCGGTCTGTTTCTTTGACCAGAAGCACGTGAAATTATGCAAGCGGTAGGTTCGCGTCCTCTCTAGCCCCTAATATTTTGCTCATTTTCGTTGGAAAATCTTGGGAGCAGTGCCGCGTACAGCGGTAATTATTCATAGCAATTACGCTGTTTCGCGACTCGCACAAAGGCAACGCGTTTTTACGAGTGCAGTTTCTCCCGCGACCCGGGGATATTGTTCAAAATAATATCGCCACGTTTAACGCAACGTTGTCGTAAAGGACCGCGGCATTTCAAATTTTATACCCCCTTCGCGAGGAATTCGCGACGAACGGTCTGCTTGTAAATGCGGAAAAAACGCGGGCAACTGTGGGGCACTTTGGCGCTAAACGAACATCCCGAAGAAACCGCGGACGTTGCTATAGTGATCGAGCTTAAGCAGGAATCGTTCTCGCTGACAGACGGAGTCTGTGTTTCGGGCTTGCAGTGCGTCGAGGTTTCATTCCTTCGGCCCCTTTCAATCACGCCACGATGCCTGGACCAGTTAAAGCGTAAAAACGAGGGCACAGAGATCAGGAGAAGCTGCACCACCACTCTAACGATCACACGGGTGATACAAGGCACGGTGAAAAGTACGATGCCTCTCCTGCGAGCGGTGAGGCACGGTCGCATTCACAGTCGATCGAACTTTCACGTAAAAGCTCGCGTTAAACCCGGTATTCTGGTCGAAAATCGACGGCCCCGAAATCGCTCGTTAGCCAGGGAGAAAAGTCGTTTTCGAGACGATATCTGCGTCGCTTAGTGGCTCAGCTGGAATCGAAGAAGGGGTGCGAACCGGGGGATGGTTTCGAATCCACAAGTTTTATTCCGCTGGTCCTCGGGACGATTTAATGCCTGTAAATTCAGGGGGGGTAAAGGGAGGCACGAAGAAAAAGGGAGCAGTTATAGGGACGGGGTAGTTTAAAATCGTCCAACTTCCAAAGACATCGGCGTGGCTCTATTTGCGAAAAAGGACAGCCGGGAGGAAAATCTGGCGTTTAAATTTCCAGATCCACGATTCGATGTCTCGTTTCGCGATTGTACATTGGAACCGTTGTCAGTTCCGGCTCCCCGATCCGTTTGAATTTATCACCCGTAATCTTTCGTTTCCTACCTCTATTCCGCCTAATTAGATCGTTAATCACCTTGTCATACTCTTCCGCGTAACCCTCGCGAGATTTAACGCCACGACGACGTAATAAACGACCAATCTATCTGTGTAAGCCACACAGTATGAGAATGCTAGACCGCCGTAGCGAGAGGGGTGAGAGAGGGAGAGAGAAACGGAGCGAGGTGGAACGTATAAAAACCTTCACCACGGCGCGGCGTTCGGTCGTTCCGCCTTTCATGACTATCTGATGTACATCGCCGACGTGATAGATGTTTATGCCTCGCGCGACACTCCATTTGCCCTTATTTTCCGGACGTCCCTGTCCCACCCACGACTCAGTCCCCTGCTTACTCCAGTCTCTTACCTATATCGCGCTAGATATTGCCCTTCTCTATATTTTCAAAAGGAACCATCGGCGTCTTGCGACCAGACTGAAACAGAGAGAAAAGGAGAGAGCATTTCCCTTATTTCACCTTACGCATTTCCGTGTCTCCGATACCAGTAGGGGAAAGTTGGGGCAAAACCGGGTACGCGGGTCAAACCGGGTACCACTGTTTTTCTAGTTACATTCGGGTGGACCTGACGACGAAATGAGATCAATCGTAGAGCAAAGACCGTCGTAGTTTTTCATTTAGAGAAGTTTAAAAATTTCGAGTTGAAAAGTTCCAGTGTTGCGTTGGTGAATTGCCTTTTTTATACCACTTGGATTTAAAGAATCGATTACAGTAAGTACCTACTACATTGTATTCGGTAGACTTTTCACAGTATTTTGCCGTTTTACCCAGTTCTTTATCGCATGTTGAAGCGTAAATATTTAATGTTTAGTAAATCACCTCATTTTGGGCAAAACCGGGTATTTGATTATGGGGTAAAACCGGGTACCCGATTTTGCCCCAGGTTCTATGTATTAGTCCCGTGACATTAGGATCTGTTTTCGGAATAAATCTCACCAAGCTAAATTTTGTCATGAGCCTTTATTTGATCGTTTTAAACAATGTATCAAAAGTCCCCATCAATTCGACCGCAGCTAAAAATTTTACAGAGGGTTAAAAAAAACAACAACTGTTTTTCGCAAATATCTCGTTATATAGCAGTTTTGCGACAAAAATAGTTATTATACAATTTATAGCTTAGGAAATTCTCTACAAAAAAGGTACTTAGAGTTTTTTTTCTTAGGAGCAATGAGAACGTCAGCATCAATTGATGTAGCATATATAGAGCAAATAGAAAGAACAAGTAGGTTTATTGTTATGCTGTCTCAAAAATTGGAAGCTGCCAATATCAATGTGAAACGCGCTCAAGACGATGCTGACATTGAAAAAGCGTTGTTATTTTTTCAACCCTCTCGGATGGGCTCATGAGATTTGTACAAGTGTCGAGGAGGGCGACGAGACCTTTATTTATGATTTCTGTTCGCTAAATAAATTAAAATAAATTGATATACAAATTAATATTTGTAAAAAAAACCTTCCTTTATGGTTTCTAAAATAACAGCAATAAAGGTTTTATAATTATATCATATTTTATGCGTATTTTAATAGGTACCCGGTATTACCCACACCTATAGGGTAAAACCGGGTATTGTTTCCCTGTGAGCCAAATAGTTTTTTCATATAAAAATTCTCTTTTTCTGATTCTGCAAGGTCCAATTGAGATTTCTATCTGTGTCCAAAGTTTATTTTGCCTTCTGACTTTATGCTACGAGGAAAAATACATTAGGTACCCGGTTATGCCCCACTTTCCCCTATTTTTAAAGTTTCATTGGTGTCGTCACCCCTTTTAAGAGTGTTTATCCTCAACCATCTGCAATCACGTTGCATGCATTCTAAAGTAGGAAAGTAATTCAACGTGGTATTTAATTCGGCTGCAATCTCTCGGAGCTAGCCAACGTAATCGTCATTTCACTGAAATCTCTTGCACAGCATATTTATTCAAACTCGGTGCGCACGGTAGGTTTTCCCTTTGGCCGGGAGCACGAAGCGTACCCAGCGTGTAAAATTGATCGTTGAACGCGTTTCATCCGCGTCGACTTGGTTCGACGACGACGTCGCGTCGCGTCGGTGTCGTAACTCTCGGAATGTACTTTTCAAGCCGGTATTTCGGAAGAGCTCGCTCTGTAATTTGTTTATACACAGCCTTTTGTCAGGCTCCCCGACTGCGAGCGAATACGACCTGAGAGTTCGTATCGAAAAACGCCGACGGAATTACGGATCTCCGCGGGTGGCTATTTCACCGAGGAATGAATGATCCTTGTCAGCGGAGGTACGTAAATGAAAAGGGGCACTTGACGAAATTACGATGCAAGCTGGCTCTCCATAAACTGTACTCGTACGATCCTTCGCCTTTGCAAGTTTTGTTAGTGAAATCTGTAGCGACATCGTGTCCGCGCCCTTCGAATCGACTTTTTCAGTTTATAACCCCGGAAGAACCGTAGAACGGGAGAATTTTGAAAGCGTGCATTGTTATTCATCACTTTTTTATTTTGACCGGTGGCTGATATCGGTCTGCGGAGGGTTTAACTTAAAACTTAACATTTCGAAGAGGACCAGTTGGTGTCCGTTTGAACGGTAGATTTATGACGTTATGCAAATGTAGGCTATAGTTTAAAGCTTAAAATTTACATACAGACGTAATTTTCAGTAGCGCGTTCCCGTTCAACGGCGAAATATATTCCTCATGTTTTGTTAAAGGCTGCGCCGAAATGTTTGCCGAACGATGTCCGCGGAAATCTCAACTGCTTGCAAGCGAGTACCTACATAACATCCCGAGCAAGTCTCTGCGAAAGTGCATGACGACGTCTAATCATTACGCAGGTATGTATTTAATTAACTGTTCAAGCGCAGGAAAAAGGTAAACTCAAATCCAATTATGAGTTATGAGTTCCATTTCGCGACGGCGAAAGGAATCGTGAAAGAACGCGTCGTTGGAATATTTTTATTTCGCGCGAGGTTCTTTGTCGGGGCGCGAGCATGCAAAATTCCACGGGGGGTTGTCTGTAATGGGAACCGACACCAGGTCGAGGTACGTTCGATTTGGATTAACGCCAGCATTGACATTAGTCTTTGGCTTCGCATTCGGACGAGGAATAAATTGGAAAAGAGCTTATCGCGCGACGCTCGTACGGCGGGGCGCGTCCACGTTAATCTTGGACTTGTCCGAAACGTTATCCATACCGCGGACAACGCTCCGGATATGCCGTTGTCGCATTACCCGCGCTCATTCACCGATGTCAATTAATTTATTTAGCTCCGGTTCGTCTACGTGCCGCGAATACCGCTGTGTAAACAGTGTATTAACGGCGATACCGTGGTAAGAAAGAGACGAGGCGAGATCATTTCCGAGAATAATGGGGTAATATGTGGTTACCCTCGAAAATTACAGCACGACGGAAGCAGTTGCGTGAATTCGGTATTTTAATTTCGCAGTGGCGAAACGTAATCTCGCTGCTGTTGTTACCGTGAAATCTGAGTTACGAGGGGAATGAAATTCTTCCTATTACCAACACCGTTAGAAACAACTAGTTACGTGCACCGATATTAATCGCCGGGGTCCTTGAATCTCATTGCATTCTTCCTTTATCGCTTTGGCAGCATGCATGCAAACAGCGTCGCGGGACGAAAGAAGGATCGCGAATACGGCTGTTAAATTATACGCATCATGGGACACACGGGTCGCAATCGCAAATGGGTTTAATGGCTTTAGCGTTTGCCTCGTATGTGACCGTGGTTTGTTCGCAACAGAACAATCTGAAAACAATTTGCGAGACACATATGTATGTAGGTATGTGCATCCTCGAGAACTATTTACTACATATGAGTGCGGTAATGGGGGTGCAGACGAATCCGTGCCCGCCCGGGGGGTTAACGTGGATTGCTCAGACTGTCCACGAAGTCGATATTAATTATTCCGGCACACGCGAGCAATTTATAGCAGTTATCATTGTTTACCCCCCCCCCCCTCCCCCCCCCGCCCGACTTCGCTCCGCTCGCGCGTCCTAGAGTTTTCCAGAAATTTTGCTCCGATCGATCCGTTATTACTCGCCGTTAGCCCGTTTCATTAATAATGGCTCGGGCTTCCACGAAATTATCAATCGCACGATTTCTCTAATTCCGAAACAAATTAATTGTCGGGCAGACCGTGGAATTGAAAGTTTATCGCTGGGCGTACCTACTCGCCGGATGTGGGAAACGATTTTCGTAGATATTTAGCTAGAATATCGACGAGATGGAGAAAATTATAAAGACTTTGCAATAATAGCTGGAGTAAATCCACCGAAGTGATCCGTACCAAATGCCTGCACTTTCGCACGGTTTCGTACAGATCTGACGAAGCACTGGAGACTATGGAGCCGCTTAAGTATCGATTACGCGTCTATCCTATAGGTGAGCGATTTGTATATATAGGGATAATCGATTAGTCTGTTTACCCTGCGTAACCCTCGACTGGATTATGCCTGCAATCGATTAGCCGGGGAACCGATCGACCACACTCGGTTAACAGATACTGATACATCCTACTGCAATTAACTGCTTAGCGGTGTACTCAAATTACCTAATACTCTTCGTCACGTTGTATTGACTTTGAATGGTGGCCAGTGCGGCGTGACCATAACGATCCGACTCCGAAACGTTTGTCCCCCGTTGGCAAATCGGTCTAACGTGCAGCAAACATCCAAGCCCCCGTTCATTCCACGCCAAAGGGAATACGTATTCCCCGCCTCCTCTAGCAATTCCAGATACAGTCCCCGCTTCTTTCATTCGCATATACCTAAACTCTTCCGCAGCAGCCGATCCAGCTTGAATTCTCCAAACGTCTCGGTTCCCAAGTGGCTCGAAAGCTCGCCGGTTTTAGAAAGAGGATCATCCAGGATTTGTTCGGTCGCGCGAAACAACCCCGAAATCGGGTCAGATTCGAACATGCCCGTGGAGCAGAGATTTCTGAAAGCGTGCCGCAAGGATGGATACCGGTGGCGGGCGTCTCGTCGCGGGCTAGGAGTCTCGGTCCGTGACAAATCAGACGGAGGCTGGGGTCCAAAGTAATGGGAGGGGAGCGGTCGTCGCTCGCGGATAGACAAGACGGCGCGGATTCACGGCAAAGAAAGAAGCGCAAACAGCGCGCGCGAACGGGGGCAAACGCGGCGTAGAGGGACGCGTGCAATGACAGCGCATCGAGAGCATCCTACATATTTGGCGAGCGTCGCCGAGCGGCGTCGGGAGAAATCCGGGTCTCGTTCCCCGCGGCTGAGAGGGAGCATCCGAGCGACAGACACAAAGAGAGGAAAGCGATCTCGGAAAACATTCTCCATTTTTATCGCCGCGCGCCGACTGTTTCAAGGGACTGGCAAGAATTTCTCCTGTTCCTGTCTTCGGGGCGCAGAATTAGTGGGCCCGCCTCGAGAATTTCGTGTCGTGCCGTGCAACAGGGGGAGCGCATAGCAGGGGCTCGCAGGAGCGGACAAATTCTTGAAGCGCTTTCGACAGCTTCAAGTGGCTTTCGGCGTTCGAAAAGAGGCGACAGAGAATCGTTGGGCCTGTTTACCCGGCAGCCGTTGCTTGAACTTTAAACTTCGTAGGTGAGGCCGACCGTAAATCAAGCGTTTCAAACCGGCCACCTGTGGCGTCGCGGCGGTGGTAGTGTCGTGCTTTTCCATCGAGCACCCTTCCGACCGCATCCTCGTCTTCTCGTCTTCTTCCTCCTCCTCCTCTTCGTCTTCTTCCCCCCCCCCCTTCTCCTATCTATATCCCCTCGCCGGTTGCCTTCCCGTCCGTCGAAGGATGTGACGCGAACCCGAGGACGGACGTGTCTGGGCCTGGGATGAAAAAGGGAAACCCAGTTATGAGGTCGGTCTGCTTGATTTCAACGGTGGTGTTGGTGAAAGCGACGTGGTCACGACGGTTACGAGACCGCTCGAGCTGACGTGGTCGGAGCTTCGGCTCTCCTTGGGAACGAACGTAGCCGCCATTAAGGGATTCCAGTGGCGTCCGTCGGTTCGAATGACGACCTCCAGCGATCCAGAAAATAAACCTTCCGTCTCCGCCTCTCCCGTACATGGTACTCCTGTGCTGCTGGGGTTATGAACCTTCACCGACGCGACGGCCACTCACCTACTACCAACGGCCGTAGAACGGATCGAAGTCTCTTCTTTCGATTCCTGGACGTCGTAAAGGAGTCGTAGCGGTGCCTCGGATGGCCAGCCTCGGTGGATGCTGGTGTATATACGGCCCCTGTGATCGTCAAGTAGTAAGTTGCCAGTTTCTAAGGTCGATCGTACGACCTTGTCGTCTTGTCGATGCCGGGCGACTCGTCTAGGCTTGCAGAAATACACGATGCTCAGACTGCATTCTTCTGCGTTCATGCATACATCTCGACGAATAGGTTGTCCGTTGATGCATTCAAGGGCGATTGTGAGGAAAATCCTGCTTCATACGCGTTGCCTATTCTCGGCGAATGGATTCTCAGCGGAGCCCGTGATGTTTCTTAAATATTTAGGGGAAGAAGCGTCGAGCGGCAACGAAGGGGTGACTGTTAGCTTAACGGGGCACGAAGCAACGGGCAACGATGGCCGCCTCCGCTCGTCCAAGCGTTAAAACAATTAAAGTAATCCCGCGGAAATAATCTTCGCGAGAGCAAGCTGTCGAGGGGGCGAGGCTTTAAGCTTCGATTCCGGCGTATCTCTTTAAGCTCAGATAAGCGGGAGCGGTTCAGAAAGGAAGCTCGGTAGCATCGCCGTTTATCATCGAGGCATAGCTATTTCGGGAACAATCCGACTCGTTTTAGTGGCTCTCAAAATCAGGACGCTGGGGGGAAATGGGGCGGAACGGACGCAGCAACGACAAGAATGCTGGGGAGCGGAGATCGAATAGAACAACGTGGGTTGGGGCGAAGAACCAAGGGAGGCAGGAGCGGAAACGTGTCGTCGTCCGACTAAACGTTAAGTGATTGCTCTAGCTAACGAAAATTACGAAGGAACCAGCGCCGTCGCTGTGCTAACCGAAACGATAAGTCACCGTTAGCGTTATCTCCTTTCCATCCGCATTATTGTTTCTTGTCTTCAAGACTCTCCGCGCCTTCGCATCCGTCTTCGAGTTCGCCGGACCTCCCCTCCCCCCAGCCGCAGACGTTCAAGACGCGAATTCATTTACGAGTACCGTGCCCTTTCATGGCGAGAGCCCGGTAGTTATTGTTCCTTCGTTGTTCGACCATGGAGCGAGCAATGGAAAGCGAAAAGAACCGGGCGGAATTGAGTGAAGGAAAGGGGAGGAAAGGTTGCAACGGAAAGGTAGAGTGCCAGGAGAATCGTGTTTCTAGCGTTACGGCAGTTCCAGCCTCGTTGTTCAGCACCCTCCAGCGGTTCTCCTTTTTTTAAACTAATTGATACCCTCCTTTGTCGAGCGGAGACAACGACGCCGACGACGACAACGGGCCAGCACGAGAGGAAACGCTTCGCTCCCCACAGAAAGAGCCGTAATTAGGGGCTATTTATCGCTGGCCTTCAAGAAATTTCTTCCGCATCCCCCGCAACATCTATCTTACTTTCGTTTCCTACCTCACCCGCAAACCCCCCCCCCCCCCCCCTTCCTCACGACCAAGCTCTCGCGCGAGATTTACCAGTATTAGCGTCGAATAGAGGACCGAGGCGTTTAAGGCAAATTGCGGAGATATCGTTAAAAGGGCCGGTTCCGCGGACTTTAAGCATATTTACGATCCCCTCCGCTGCTACTTAAGCTGTCAACCACAGTTACACCCACCGAGGAATGGGAAACTTCTGATCGGAAGGGGTTTGAAGACGTTCGACTGTCAGGATCAAAGAAACCCCCTTGGATATTTTATCGTACACGTGTCCACGCTCGAAATGCCAGCGGCACGGGCATTATCAGGGATTTCGCTTTCATAACGCTGCGGATTATGTATCACATAAAGTGCGGTCTGAATAAATTTAGATCGATATCTTACGCCGTGGACCGCGTTTCTTCGTACGGCCACGTATTCCCCTTTTTGCGCGGCACCATTATCGGTATAATGAAATTCAGAATGGAAGTGCATTTTTATCGGTGGCACGGCGGGGGGGATGGTAAGTGAGCTTATGTTGCAGTCAAAAGATTATGCAAAGTATTAGACTGCCGGATGAATCTCATTAAAAGCGGAGCGTCATACGGCGACTGCAGCCAGACGAGTGTTTTCAGTCGGGGACGGGTAGGTAGTTAAGGAGCCAACCTTCAAGGTGGCGGCGGACACTAATATAATTGTCCCTCCGATCACGTGATCTCGTACCGGCTAATGACGTCATTACGTCACGCTAATAGGCGTCCCCTAACAGGCTGCCGAGACTAAGACTCGAGTTCCGTTGCCTATTATCCCTTCACCGTTGCCTTCCCTTTCTTCTTCTTCTTCTTTGCCCGCTTTCTTTCAACTACCATTTCATCATTTACGCCCTTACGCAGCCTCTCGCCTATGTAAAAAGTTACTACATTCTTCGGGGGAGAAGGTGGGATCGAAGGAGTACCCTAATCACATTCCCTTCGTGGTCATTAACACTACCAGCTGACACCGTAAAAGAAGCTTTTATACGGGGCCTATCACTCTTCCCCTCAGCTTCTCGAATTCATATTACGTTAATTAAACTTCTGACTCTCGGCTTTGCATAGGTGCAAAGTCATTATATCCTTCACGCCCTCTGCGCGCGAAAACTATTACGAAACAGGTACCGTAAAAGCAGAAACCTTTTCAACCGCGCTTTCGAAATGATACGCAGCTCAATTTCCGGTCAAAAGTTCATGAAAGTTAAAAGAAAATAAAGTCGTGCACGCGACGCGCAAAATTAGCCTTCTCGCGGAATGCTAAATTTCGCGGAGAGAGAGTGGCAAGTGCGCTTAAATGTTTTTAATCACGGACGGGATAACACTTCCGCGAACAGGCCGAAGGAATGCAAAAAAAGCTAACCGGGGAGACAGAGAGGGCGACTCTGTAAATTTCGCCCCCGCGTTTGTCAGAAAATTTACTCGGTTGCGATGTACGAGCGGGCCGCTTTTACCGCTTTCAATGTGTTTTCGTTTTCGAGCCTCGGGCGCCGCTCTGCTAAAGAATCGGCTGGTGGAAAGCACCTCTACCCAGCTGGATTTTTCATCCGTTCCTAGCCGGTATAGAATTCATAACGAACCACTCGTGTCTCTGAAAGAGTGATTAGCACGAAGGCAACGATTACAGCCTGGCCCTGGTCGCGGGGCCCTTCTCGTCCCGGGGACGGCTCGAGGGCGCGGTTCACCGCGTCCCGCGACAATGACAGACACAAACGGAAAGTATCCTCGAGCCGGCGACGCGTAACGTCGAGCGGACGAGGCGAAGCTTGATTATAATTACGATTTTCTCCCCCCGAAGTGCACTCCCGGCACGGGGGTAACGAACTGCGCCCAAGAGCTGCGCCAAACATTCGCGTGCCTCTATGCATTCCCCGCATCTTTGTGCAACAGGGTTGTGCACCGGTATCCAAAGGGAACTTCCGTAATACCGGGGCGCTCTACCCTCACGTACACACGTGGCTGGGCGTGCGCCGCTGCTGCACGAACAACACCGGGATAGAAGACACGATTAGGGTGTACCGACGATAACGATACCGGTGTATCGCTTTTGAGGAGTCTTGTATTACTTCCAAGCAACTCTGCAACGGTAATTTTATAATTCACTTAGAGAGTAGTTCGCGAGGCGACGCGACCCAGCGCAGAGCGGCGGAATTACGTTTCATCCGAGGTGTCTCGAGCAGCGAGAGGCAATTTTTTTTCTCTCTCTCTCTCTCTCTCTCTCTCTCTCTCTCTCTTCTTCCACACGGGGGAATTGTGGGATTATCTCTTAAGGTCGAGAGCTCGAGCATCTATTGTGAAAAATAACGAGACAAAATACACTTCCGGGACAACTTCGTTCCGCTTTCGCGACGTCGAATAACCAGAGCGAACTCTTTTATTCTTAACTTTGATTACACTCCGTGCCCTCCCTTTGAGTTCTCGCCGTCTCGCCACTTCCTAAAACTCCAAATCCTTACAAGCAGCATCTAATCCGCTATGCACTCGCTCGCAAATGTCGTCCCGTAAACGTTTCCCTTCCGTACAAACGTAACGGCGAAACAGTTCGCAAGAGCGATCCAGAACGTGTCCCGTACACTTGGATCTCGATCGCAGCGGTTGTTGCAATTATTATAGCCCTTGGAAGATACCGATTCACGCACCATTTCACTTGGCGAGCCGGGCCCGCGGAGGAGCTTCTATTTACGTTCGACGCATTATTATGCAATGACCCAGTTATTTGCCGCAGGCGGGCGGAACAGGAGTATACTAATTTATATCGGAGCGCCTCGTCGTGTTTCACTCTAGATTTCCTATAATTATCCTGGAATCGGGAGCAGGTTGGTGCGGGGAGAGGTGTGGGTGCGGGGGAGCCGATACGAGTACGAGCTTGCAGCGAAAGGCGACACTCGAAGCTCTTGGGACGCGCGTGTATCCTCCGAATATTCTCTCGACGACTCGCGACCTACTCTTCTCGCCGCGCTCGAATAAGAAGAAGAACACAGGGGACGGGACGCCTCGTGAAACACAAATAGAGTACATCATTATTGTCGAACGTAGAAGGTAGAACGTAGATTCACGGCCGATCGCTTACCGAAAGCTGCCGATGCAAGCCTCGTTGAGCACAAGAAGAGAAAAGGGGACTTCATTGTTACCGTCTTTCCTCCTTTTCTTCTTCCCCGCGTTCCGCGTCCCCCTCGTGTCTTAACAATCCTCCCCCGTAACTTTCCACCGATCCCCCGCTGGAGCATCCAGATGGTTCGTGGTCATTACCCGGCTTGGCTTGTCCGTAACGAGGCCGTAAAAGAGTACGTGTACTCGCCGGGGCGCGTACATTCAAAGAAACATACTCTTCGGGCCGAAGGGATGTTGTACGCGTTCCCACGTAAACCCCGTGTGTCTTCTACGTAGTAGCTGGATCCTGTGGCCCGATTAAATTCGATGCTACTCCTTTGCGACCTCACCCGTCTCATTGTAAAAACATCCCCCCCTCCGTCATTTCTTTAACGTCCGAATTCGTTGCTGAAAACGGGAGCCACTCGGGCGGAGTCGCTCGGGCTACGACCGGGGCGTATGTATTCGATTAAGGATCGAAGGAGAGAACGGGATCATCCGTGCGCGCGAGTGCAGCCACGTCATCTGAATTATGGTAGCGACTGATTAAACCTCCCGCGGCTTCCCCGGCAATCTCTCGTTTTATCCACCTCTCGATTCGTTTCCCCGTTTTGACATCGCGATCATCTTCTCCCTCGCCGATAAGGGACATAAATAGACGCCGGATGAGAACGGGAGGGGAGTGCGGAGAGAAAAATGTGGAAAATGTATTCCCAGCTTTAGCGTTCGTCCTTTTTCTTGGCTCGATTCCCTGTCTATTGGTTCTCTCAATCGCGGAAACTCAGTTATCTGCTCTGATTCCCTTAAATCGATCCGGGAGGAAGTCGATACTTGCGGCGACTCTTGTAGCCCGCATAACGAGCCAGCAAAATAATACGAGCACTCCAAGTTTTCGCGGAATACCAGTCGCAAAACTTCTGTTTTTCCCCCCGGTTTTTTTCCGGGGCAGCGGCCAGGCGTTTTTATTCCTGCGCGCAGACGAGCAGGGAGCTCTCGCTGAAATAATTAAGGATCTCCAAGACCATCCCTCCAGTTCCCCCCCCGCATTATCGTCAAAGTCTCGCTGCTCTCTTTTCCATCTCTCGCACCAAATAATATCTCTAGCCGGCCGTTACGTAACCGTCTTTCCGTTTCCATTCGGGAAGGTCACGGAAAAAGGGCGAAAGAAAAATGATTGCCATCAGTTTTCCCGTTCTTCTTTCTCCCCGTCCACTCTTCTGATACGCGTTGATTAGTTCCCTTAACTGTGAAGCCGTTTCACGAGGACCTCCGACTTCGCCAAGTCGATCCACGAGCTGCGCGTTGACTTTCACACCTGAACGGTATCCTTTAATTGAGCTCGCCCGCCTCCACGTTAATTGAACAGACTCCAATCGTTACGGTTCACAATACTCGCGGCGATACTCCAAAGTATCGCTCGCGGATCCGTCATTGGATATAATACACGCATTTCGCTTTATTCTCGCTGAAGAACTAGACGGTGTCTCTGTAAAAGAATAATATCGAGTCCTACTGTAGCGCACTCTTTCAGCGGGGTTACGGAATCACTGTACGCGCAATAATTCAAAGGATATAAGCCAGCGGAGCTACCGAAGGGGAGGTAGTTAAACGCCATAAATGAGGGGAGCGCTGTCCCCCGGAACGAAACGAATTGTCGTACGATTCCCCGGGTATCTGATCCACGTGATGTCCCTGGCCGATCGCGGGGCCCTTATCGGCTCCCGGGGAAAATGATAAAAATACCTACGTGCTCGGAAAACTTTCTCCAGCGCGGAATTCAGAGATGGCGGCCGGAGGCCGAAGCGCCTTATACTCCTTAATTGCGTCGGTGAGTGTAAGGTAATGCCATTAGCGCGCGGACCTTTGAAGTCGAAATTCAATTATTTTATAGCTCACCCTGTGCCCGGCCCCGCTATCGCCACTTAAGGCAAGCACCATACACCGACAGAGGCGAGCGTCCGGGTTGTTCGGCCGAGCAAGTATAACTCCTTATTAGCGTTTCGAACTCGCGACTAATTCCGCTGGTAATTTATGCCTCGTATACCAGCGCGCCGCTATTGTGGTGCCCGTCGTAATGTCCTCCCGAGGCTGCGTCTAAACTTAATGCCGGTTCGCGTGACCATCAGGCGAGTGCGATTGATTGCCTCTAGCCATTGTTTCAGCCGACGCTGCTATCGTCACTCGCTGAAAGAACGAGCGAGAGTAGTGGCCAATCTAGCGTGTTTTAGCCGGAATTTCTATTACCCGTAACTAGTAAGAGCACAAGGGTTCAAGTATTTAAATAAGCAGGCAATATTGAAATTCCGTTGCTCTTATTGAAACGTTGTCCAGCGGGTGCATTCCAGCTGCCCTGTCCCAATCGATCGGAATCAACCGATCGGGTTCCCCCCGGAATTTTACATTTTCACCAGACGCAATAACGAAATATTCGCGAGCAGTGTGCGTGGCAATTTGCTTGTGCCTTGTGCTTTGAAGCATGATTGTGGAGGGACTCGACTGTGCGAGGTCGTTGCGTAGCAAAGTAACTCTCGGCGGTCGTCACAGTCGCTTGGAGGAGTTACTTTGCGCGGAAAAGTGTCGGCCGATTGAGAAATTAGGAAATTGTTGGCGCCTCGACACCCAGGAGCGGCGAACTGGCCGAGAAATTCGCGTGGGACGGGGTCGGGTTGGAATGGTTCGATAACTGCCGCCTCAATGGAAATCTAACGAGCAATACTTCGGCAACATAACCCCCGACAAAACTTTCGTAGGGTAGTCGTGGCCGAGTTCGGCCGTGAGGGAGAGGTTGAAAGGTGGATGTGGTGATTTTGTAGCGAAACCCGCCACCACCACCACCACCACCATCGTTCTCACTGGCCGTTCTTCCACCTCTTTCCACCTCCAGTAGCATCCAGCTCTTTCCACGGTTTCTCCGGTGGAAACTCGCTTCATCCGGGAACTTGCACCGCCTCATTCTTCCCCTGAGTCACCCTTCGACCCTTCCACCCTCTGTTCCACTCCCCCCCTCCCCCTCCCCACGCCACACCCCCCCCCATTCTCCTTCTGAAGCGGCGAGAACGACGGAAGCACGAAACTTTGGCCGCGACTTCGACTTTGTGAGATCGTCCGCGAGCGTTGTTGAAACTTTGAGAGCATCGCGCTTGGGCTCCCGCAATCATTGCTCACCGATCCTGACCGTTCCTTGGGCATAGGGGGTGGTATAAGGGTTGCTGGATTACACGATCATTCAAAGGCTTCTCTTCAACCGTTGCCGGTTATCGAGAAGTTGCGTGGCAACGAGGAAATCTAGCTGGCTCCGTAAGAACTCGAAATTTCTGCGTTTCTTTGATGTGGCTTGGCGCATTGTTCACTCTCATTCCAGAGTCTTGGCCCAACAAACGTTATTCAGCTTCGAGATGCTTGGAACGTGAGATTGGACGCGAAAAATCTGGCAATTACTTGGTCGGAGGCTACGAAAGGTAGGTTGGGCGCAGTGGCAGTGGAATAGTCTGTCTTTGGTCAGACGTAGCTCGATTTTAACCCTCGTACAACGAATGCAGGGTCATTTTCACTCAACTCTGGCGAGGTCAGATTGTATTTCTTTATTAATAGATTTTAATTATTTAATTCATTTTTTTTCATGGGACCGGTGTACCACAGGAATGTTGCTATGGGTCAAACTGACGTGCGTTTGTCTCACGCGACCATATTCACCATTCGTTGTACGAGGGTTAATCGTCAGACGTAGGTGCTATGCAATAACAGTTCGAGGTTTTATTGGGGAAATAATGAAACGATAGCCAGAGGATTTAGAATGCCAAACAGATCGAAGTAGATTTACCCGTCACTAGTCCGGCTTCCATTATTCCTTTGAATAGATGGAAAAATCATTTCGTACGCCAACGAACGGTTTACGTAACAAGTCTATTAAAAGACTCGCGTCACAGTACAAAAGGGATTGACGGATAATAACGAGGGGGATCACCATGTCCTGGTGTTCTTCAAAGAAATGCTTATCTTGCATGTCAAACCATTCTTCTTGCAAAGTCATACGAGGACCACTCGTTCCATCAATGTAATGGCGCGACGCGACATGCGCGCATCCTCCTGGTCGCCGTATAATTATTTCCATCAGCATTATCTTCGTTCCTCAGCTTCTTCACTCACCATCGAGCACCAGTTTCGCAATTCGTTGCACATCAAGCAGCGAGCATAGTTACGTGTTGTGACGCGTTGAGTTGGACGATCTGTATTACATAAGCAACGTTGGGATAAAGGGCAGACAAAGAGTGCAGAACGTACTTGTGACCTGTGCTCGTGGCGCCTTGGAACGTGATCCGAAAGGACAAGCCAGCATCCATCATTCCGAGGAAACTAAGCTGCAGGCCAGCTCGGAATTTCCCTTCCGCGCGGGTACTTACGGCCCGCGAAAGTTTTCCGTTTTGATGCTCCAGTGATTCGTTAACCAACGCCGTTCCATTGTATTTAATTGCTGCCCAGAAGCGTAATTACGATCGCAGCTGCGAGAAGAAACTCTGCTCGCGGTGCTCGGTGCCAGATTTAGCCCGGTTGAATTTTTCAAACGTAGGAAAACAATTTGACCGCTCCCCTAGGGGAAGCCTGTTCCGTTTTCAGGCTTTTACAGCTGTCTGCGGTAGCGTCTGGGTCTGAATCTCGCTGCTTATCTGAAATAGCACGTCAAAACCGACGGACGCGATTACGTTAGGAACGGTTCCGGGCAGGCTCTTATGAAAGATTGGTATTGTAATTGAATCGCGCGATCCACGGCTAGGCGCACGCGAAGAATGTCTACGATTTATGAGATTCCGCGAGATACCTTCGAGCTGAAGAGCCGCCTCGCCTTCGGGGCAGGCTCGCGGAATTCCCGCGATAAAACAAGCCTCCGGCCTTGGTAACAGGTGTTAACGCCTTTGAAAACGTAAAAGGTTCTGATAGATCATTTCGGAGAAGTGGAAACGCCGGCGAAAAGAATGATGGAACGATTTGTAAAATCTTTACGAGCCCCCGGTTACGAGGAAGAAATTACCGTCTGAACTCCTCTGCGTGGAATAATTCCAGACCGTTTCGCCGATCCATCTTTTATCCTATCGAATGATTAGTTTTTCTGCTCCAATTTGCCTCGCGAAAGACACCGGATGTGGGGCACGTCAGTCGCCTTCGCTATGAACGACATGAATGAACGTCCGGCGGCGTTAGTATGAAAGTAGTGATCGCTGGAGCGATCGTAAAGAGAGAAGATAGCTGCGTCATCATCTCGGCCCAGATTGCGTTTCCACCTCGATGCACCTTCGAGTTTTCTGGTCAGCGTAATTAGCGGCGCCTCTCGCCTGACTATTCCGCCCTGACTTGCGCGCGTAACAAAATCACATTTCAAAGGCTCAATGGCAATGGTCACGACGTGCATACAGGGTTGGTGCGCAGGGAACATTGGTCTGCCACGTTGTTATTAATCATCCGATCAAATTTAGCCCGCTTCCTGTTTGCGCAGCACGACGAATTGTATGCACGTTAGAACTACTGGGTCGGAACGGGCCGAAGCCGCGGGGTTGAAATGTCGACTGATGCCTCGGGCGGCGACGCAATTGACGCCGAGCGTAACCAGCGTAACATTCGCCGAAGGCTATCGATGCCATCCAGAGCAACGTTTGCTAAAGACCATACGCATTCGGTGTATTTTCTATAAATGTCTCTATAGGATGGTGAGGACTGGGGGGCACTTAGAAATGAGTACGTGGATGATGGATACGCGGAGCGGAATTGTGTCTGACTACGGATGATCCATTGTCACTTGCAGCCGGGGCATCACTTGCACGAGTATTCCGCTAACAAAAGGAGAAGACGGCGATGTTATCATGCCGATCCTGATTGCAGCACTGAATCGGTGCACGGCGAACCGTTCCCGCCATTCTAATTAGCAATTGCAGCCGGAGGGGCAAGTGCAAGGGGCGCAGCGACGCCTGCGGGAATTGCTGCCGCACGAAATACATCCTAGCACTTCTATCGGCCTCCCGTGGCGGAATTCCTCCGTTATACGATCCCAGGGAATCTCGTTGGCCGAGGCAAAATCTGTCGAACGGTTTCGATCGAGACGAGACCGATTCCGTTCACGTCGGGACAGTGATTGACACTTTACGAGCACGGACGCGCCTAGCGGCCCGTAGATCGATCCGACGGATCACAATAACGTATTCGATTAATAACCGAAATAAAAATTCGATGCTAGACGGGAGAGCCGGATAAAGTGCCTGTCGGAACGATTGCGCTCGAATTTATTGGGAAGGCGCGGGAAAGGTCGCGAGAGACTTGCAAGAAATTCGTTGGAAAGAAAACGCGAGATTGGAATGGGAAGACGAATAGAGGGGACCTGCTCATCCGAGCGGTAAAAATAAAGCAGAAGACAGTTCGATTGTGGCCGCATTCCTAGCTGACGCACCAGCCAGCAGGCCAAGATACGAGACAGCTGGAGGCGCGCTTCCGCGAATAGTTGCCACGTATACTACATGCCTGCATATTCACCAGTTTCCCATAAGGGAATTCCTGTCACTCGGGCGAAGAAATTCCGCGCGTATCGATTATCGAATCGAACCGTTCCTCGCGCGAGGAGCCACCGAGATCTACAATTCTACGAGCGAGGGGAACAATACGGACTAAGTGAAAACCAGGAAATTTGCTGGGAGTAAGAAAGCCGAACGGGAACCTCGAGTTTCGCAGTAGAATGTTACGATTACGTCGTTGGCTGTATCTTGATTGCAGTCCCGCTCAAACAATACACGATACAGCATCTTCAGTCATCTCAATTAACTACTGTGCCTCCGGGAATTGTCACAGCGTATGTGCATTAGTATACATGACGACGGTCGCGGAGCTTGTTTCTGGCTGGGACTCGTGGACCTACTACAATCGAGGAAAGATAATTTTAGAATTTAAATTGTCGACCGTAAAAATTAAATAAAGTGGTATCGGCGCACTGATTCGGTCACTAAAACTTTCCTTCAATATAGTAGAAGTTTCGCCATTCATTTTGATAATTTTAAAATTTAAATTTTCGACCGTAAAAATTAAATAAAGTGGTATCGGCGCACTGATCGCTATTGCGAGACCAAACTACCTCGGATATCAATCGTGGAATCTCGAGATTCTATTTCCATTTTGAATGCATTATAGCGCTCTAAGATAAGGACAAGAGAGGAGAAGATGAAGTCACGTGCACGAATTCGTGGGAAATTGTAACCGCGGGGGAAAAATTCCCAGTCGAATGCCTCGGTCATCCTGATTAGCGAGAGCAGTCACCGGAGGAACTAACTGCAGCTGCGCCACGGGAATTGTTACTCTGCTAGACACATACAGGCACCAGCATCGGTCTTCTCTGGCTGCATCCGAGCGTTGTTGTACAATCAAGCAAGTTTCGCTGACGCATCAGTGAAAACTCGCGAGACAGATCCGGAGCTGGGATTCCGGTCGAATTCTTGCGTGTAATGAACGCAAACAGGGAAAACTAACAGACCACTTCACCGGGGAGAACAATCCCCAAGTTTCGGGTATTTAATTTTGCACGGGGCATTGGTTTATTGGATCAATCCCCCAGCTAGATTAGATTCTAATACCCCGGTGATTGTCCCTAGCAATAAGCCGCTTCAATCTCGACATCCGAAAGATAACGGCGTTGCAGGATGATGCTGCTATCGAAGCAGCATCGCCCAATCGATCACAGTTTATCAGACAGCAGGAGTGTCGCGGCGCTGTCGGGTCCATCACCCGAGCACCGAACGGACATAGATCTTTAGGGGAAGGCTGAAGCCGAGGAGAAGTTCCAAGAAGCGAAACGGAGGTTCGTCCCACCGGTGGAAAGAGGATGGGAAATAATGAAAGGCAGAACAAGGCAATAGGAGAGAGTAAAAGGGAGGGCGACGTCTGGTTTGGTGAGGCCGGGTTCCGCCTTTAGCGTGTTGCCGCGTCAGCGTTACACCCCTGCCAACTTCGCTGACGATTTACTGCTAAATAATATCTAAACAGCCCCGTTCGCCGTCCTGCGTTTTCCAACTGGCGCTGTCAGTCGCGTGACCCCTTTCCCTGGCTGATTTCCGCCCCCAGCTCACCCCAGGCCCCGGAAATGCAGATCGCTTTGCCCCGAATGAGGGGACCGCGATGTCTGCCCCCCCCCCCCCGCTGCGTTCAGCTGCGTTAAATATTTGCGACGATTATCAATCGAACCGAGGGTACACATCGACGCCTACTGTAACGGCACCCCCCCCCCCCCGCCCCTCCCTCCTCCTCCGTTTTCCCAACCTGCTAATCGTTATGACGACATAACGCTGTAACCTGTCAGTGAGTGCACACACAATCACACGCGAGCGAGTTTTACGCTAATGGCTAATCAACAATCTGGTCCGGTTCAATCCCGTGGATTCAATGAAATCCGGAGTTCCATGACGAGGTGTCGTCACGTCGCGGTTTAACTACTAATCACACGCTCGGTGATTGCATCGATAATTAGGGATTATATCGATCCACGTTCGGCCAGTACGTAGCCCACTGGAAGAATCGAACGTTCACGGCCAACTCGTCGTTCGACTTTACGGTGGTGGTGGTGGGAGCTACCCACTGCTGAAACTTCACCGTGCCACCGTGTTTCAAAATTAATTTACACCCTGTCGCGCGTTTGAAAACACCGACAGAGATGAAAGTCGGAGAAAAAGGCGAAAAGAGCGGGCCGCGTCCGCTTCGACTCGCCATTTTTTCATTCTTTTTTTTTTTGCCCCGTTCTGGCGACGGTCTCGCGCGGAGAACATCGCGGCGTAACTGTCGCAATGCGTCGGGTAACAAACACGGTTGACGCGAGCAGCGGATATGTCATCCGAGGTGATGTTACGATGCATCGTTGCAAAGTGGATGCTAAACGGATTGCTCTCGCCCCTGCAAGCGGTGTCAAAGCGTTTTTCTCGAAAATTGCTGTGGAAATTCGTCCCGGTACCGGCCGATAAGCGATTCTCGCGGTGGGAGAAGGGCAACCACCCTGGGGCGCGCTGCGATTCGTTTCGCTAAATGTAAATTCGCGTATTTATGGGCGACAGAAGGGGTCGTGGACGAGAAAACAGCTTTATCGCATTTCGAAATTATTCATTGTTCCCTGCACACGATTTTCAACGTCTGTTCTATCGCGCGACCACTGTTATCGCGATAATTGACGAGTTTGCCGATTCAATGAGACCCAATGAGAAATTCAAATAATTTTTCCACCAATTCCGATGGGATCGAACAGAGAGGGCGAATGAAAAGTTGGCGCAGTTGCCGTTTGTGCCGCGACATCTAGAGGGAAGTTAGCAGCGAGATGTTCACCGCTAGTTAGCTCGAGGAAATCATCCTAATCTTGTGCCTTTTGGCAAGGAAGCCACTATGAGCCGGCTGGTAACGTAGAGTTTCGTCGTTAACCAGGTAATATCGTTAACCTATCAGAGAGCAGTTGTGCCTGCGTCGCTCTAATGCGTAACTACGATATTCCCCAATGACCCTGGCCATTTACCACCGACCCACCCCCTCGCCGTCACTTCGCAAACCCTCAGTCTCCCCCAGGATACGGGGACAGATAATCGTGCCATCATTTCTAATGCACCGTCACTTCGCATCGCTACCCAGACGACACGACGGCCGTCCCGCAAAAGAACCGTCGCGTTAAACTTTTCTTCTTTTCATCGTGAATCCAAAATTTTGGGGACAGAACAGCAGCGCGGCGCTTACACCTTGAATTATTCCGCGCATCCAACGTGAAAAAAAAAATTCAAATTGCCTCTGTCGCTCCTGCAATTTGCTGGCCTTCGTTGCAAAAGCATTTCACCGAGTAACGCAAATATTCTCTATGACGTTCAACTGGGGGCAGTCCATAGAAAGGATAAAAATGTTGTTTATCCCCGAGTGTTGTGCACCAGGGACCAGTTCCCAACAAAGTTTCTCTCGTCAAATATTGTTCTCCCATTTAGATAAGCTCCGAGCAACCGACGGGAAGTCGGTTACCGGAATTACGTATATTGACAATGAAGTGAATATTCTTTGTATCGCTCTTCCTCCTTCGACCAGCTGACCCAACATTCGTTTCCCTTCCGACATTCCGTTCTCCTCGCTGTCTCAGCACACGCTCATCTCTTGCAGAATTTCGTTCGAACGCCATTCGCGCCTAATTCTTTTAAGAGTCATTAAAAGTTGAAACGGAAGTTTAACGATGCAGCTAACAGAGGAGCGGCAGTACGTGTTTCCACGGTGCATTGAAATTCCCTTTAGCTTTTACATCAGGAACGTTACACACTTCCCGCCCCCTAATGTTCTTTTTATTATTCCTAATGCATCGCACGGCTTCTATACTGAATACGTTTTCATAATATTCCCGTCTGTGGCGTCTGTTCGAGCACGGCGCACGAAACGTTCTCCCCTTTTCATCGTCGTTTCCCACTTGAATTTACCGGCCGCGTTTTTCGCCCGCCCGCAACCCACACGACCCTTAAGATGCTTCCGTGAAATTACATCGCATTGACGAAAACACGAGTGCACTGTAATTAGTGTTCATTCAATTGGGCTCAAAGGACAGGGAGAGGAAGAAGTCGAGCGACGTCGCCGGC
Source organism: Andrena dorsata (assembly GCA_929108735.1). NCBI lineage: Eukaryota > Metazoa > Arthropoda > Insecta > Hymenoptera > Andrenidae > Andrena > Andrena dorsata. Next base: position 12,802,574 of record OV815488.1, read on the forward strand.
GTCGAATGCGTGGGCGTCGACGGGGAAAAAGCTGCGCGACGGATGAAAATTGTCGCGAAGCCGGTTCGAGCGGCTCTTCTGTAATTAGAATTTACAGACGTACAAGCGACTTTAATTAAAATTTCTCTCGGTCACTTCACCGTCCCCGGAACCATCGAATTTTTCTTCCGCGTCGACGCTCGAAATTGCGGTCGGGTGCACGAGATACGTCTCGTAATTACGTAACGCGTATCGCACAGTTTACGCCGTTAAGAGATATAACGCGGTTCTGTTTCGTCATTGCCGCCGGCCATTTGTAACTATTATCGCGCATTAATGCATAAATGGTGGAGCGTAGGATAATGCTCAAGGGACCGGGCGTAATTATTCATTATCCGGGGAGCAAGTATTCGATAGAACATGAAATATCGGCAATTACTTTAAATTACTGCTACCATCCGATAACGTTCTCCATGCCTTCCTTTTGTGCAGATAATATACCGATCTTCGCGCGGGGATCTTCCTAAAATCCTGGGACTCCATTTTGCACACGGAGGCGATCAAACATACTTGGCGAAAAAAATTACTACCTGCTTCTGTATTATTAGAAACTTTTATAAGGATTGAGCCTTCGGGGTCTTTGTCAAATCGGAGTGAAAAATTGTAAAGCGGTAAATCTTATCATCGTCTGGCCGATTGTACCCACTACTTAATTCTTCGAGTTTCCCATACTTTTCAATGACTCCTCTCCTCTATTTTCCAAGTTGAATGGAACGCCCTAAAGTGGCACTGGCGTTAATTCGCTGATCCGCGTCGATTCTCCAGCAACTTCCTCGCTAGATACTTCCAGAACACCTTTGTCGTTGCTTAACTTTGAACGCAACCCGATACCCGTTGTTCCCTTCAGCTAATCGCTATCGATGATCAGTATTCGGGACATAAACAGTGGACGTTCTTGTTCCAAAGTGATCAAACTTGCAGGCTGCGGCGGCATTATATTGCACGTGCTGCCAGTCACGGGGAATAATCGATACACCTTGATTAGCGCCGTTTTGAAAGAAGGGACCATCGATTATCAGGCCACACGACACTTAAAACAATAGAACACTTGACGCGCGAATACTAGCATTATAGAAGTCGCGATGTTTTCGCCGTTAACAGCCAGGCAAACTCCTGCCTTTTCGGCCTCTTCTCTGGTCATTGAAGTGCATCTACACCGTGGCACCCTGCTATCCGCGCAATACGGTGTTTAATATTGGGCAGTTTCAAGCCTGCTTGCGGTGGAGGAACATTGGCACTGTCGGTCGTTCTCTTTAACGGTTATTGGCTCGCAGTAATTCTCTAATCTCTGCTGTCAGCGGCCTCTGCGTTTCCGTTTCAATATGGCCGTCCCACGGATTACGATCGCAGGTACAGCGGTGCGGTGTCGTGGGCAGCTGCCAGTGGGAACTTCATTACTTTCAGGCTTATCGAATCATCTTGTCGGGAAATCAGCGGAGAGCAACAACGACTGCCTCCCTAAGAACCCCCGATGCTTCTCGTGGGAAGTTCTTGACATTTCCCACCGAACTTAATGCCCCGAAGATCAAGCCTCTGATTTATGAGGAAAATACGAACTGAGATCGTATCAAAGGAATGGAGTATCCGCTGACACTTTTTATACAGCATTATGTGAAGTTACAACCGGCATACAGGGATTTGGAACGCTGTCTGACCCGCGCACTTCGCTACTACTTTCGCTTCTGCTCCTAAGTGGAATTGGCCCGTACAGATCAGACGCGCGACGTGGACGATTATTTCCCACTGTTCGCGGTGCAAACCTTCGAATATCGATTGTTTATTAGAATGCGAGGGTGACGGAAAATTGGATGAAATGTTTCCCCATCGGGGATATTCAAGTGGAAATAAAAAGAGAAGGTGGCAACGCATAGAGGGCCTGGATACGACTGCAGGTACGCGCGTTACAAACGACTGTCACGAGTAGACGAGGCGAGGCTTTTAACGGTGGCTTCGGTTTCATTCATGTTGTACCATGTACCTATATGCATACACGGGGGAGGCGTAGGAATGAAAGTCGAGGTGATGGTGGAGGCAGGCGTACGATATCTGTCACATTTACGCAATATATAAACGTGCTTTTCACGCTCCCCGCGCTTCAATGGCGACACATATTTTCTTTACATCCCCCTGCCTTCTTAGAAAGCCACTTTCACGCGGAGCGGGCTTGCGCGTCAAAGCTCTTGTCAAATAAACGCTGCAGAAGCTAAACGGTATTAAGTTCACCGTGAGATCGGCCCGCCCCGCCTCCGACGGGTACATCTGGAAATCTGTGTCGGGTGTTCCGAAAAAAAAAAAAAAAAAAAAAAAAAAAATGGAGGATTCACGTTGGAAACGTTCATTAAACGGAAGACCTCGACCCGGGGCGTCGCCGCTAACAGGATTCGCAGGTGCACGATCCCGCGAGCGGCGTCCAATCAAGAAGTTGAGAATATAACGCGACCTCGTGATAACGGGGCATCCATTTTTACGCCCGATGGAGTGACAAAAACTGGTCGATGGTAGGCGAGGCGGCCAACCACGTTCGCGCGGCAAACTCGTTTCGAGTCCGCGACCCGGAGCCGAGGATTACTCGGCGAAGGTATATAGCATCAGGATCTTCGGAATTTATCATGAGACTTCTTCTACGTGCGGGGTAAAAGAGGGCGCGGGTGGGAGGAGACACGTATCTACGGTGCAGGCCGGATGGGATGCGCCGTTGCTGAGAGAACCCAACGAATTTATCACCCGACGGGATCCGAGGAACGAGACTCTCCGTAATCCGCGTTAAAGAGAAAGAGGTATCCAGGCTTTAGGCGGGTGGCCGTGTAGGGGCAGAGTGGGGGCGGCTACGCCTGGCTAGAGCGAGCCGAGGGATCGAAAGACGTCGAAACGCGAGAAAGGATAGAGCCCCGGCTGGGAACGGTTACGCCTGTAAAGCACCGGGCGAAAGGATACGTCGATATTTACGTAGAGCGTCGAAACACGGGGCTGCGGAGGCAAGGTGAATCAAGGCCGTGGCTCCGAAGGGAGAACAGTAGGTGGGAAATGGGTAGGTGAGGCGCAGGAGGTTTCTAGGCTCCCGGCAATTTCTGCCTTCCATTCCAGCGCTCAAGCGTCGCCAATTCCGAAGCAAGACATTCAAATCTCGCCCCTAGACGGGGGAAGCCACATCCGTGTTTCACCATTTTGGTCGCATCCCAATGTATTGGAATTCACTTTGAAGGGGGATACCGGACCGAAACGGTCCAAGGGAGTCCGTCAGCATCGCCGACAGAGAGGGGAAGATTACCCAGAGTCCAAAGCGGCGGGCGAGACAGAGAAGCGCGAGCCGTGGGGGAAGAGGGGCTGAGGGGGGTAGCCCCGACGAGGAGGAAAGAGAAGGGAAAGGAACGGGCGGGAGCGAGATGGAGCGGGGAATAGTGGAGCACAGGCGCTTTACGATGATGGGGGTTTCGCTCGTAAAAGCCAATGTAGCGCCACCCCCTTCGGCTCGCATCCGCTACCCCTGCTTCCTAACCCATATCGCTTTCTCCGTTCTCGCGACAAGGCTGTCCGTCTTGCTCGCGCGCGATCCAGTCGGATACGTATCCGCGTACCACAACGATCTCAAAGAACCGCTTCATTATCCCGGCTGGTTCGAAGTTTCGCCGAGGAGCCAAGTTATACAGTGATCGAGCAGCTAGCTTGGCCTGCTCCTCGGCCGATCTTCTTTCCAGCAAGTGGAAAATCACGTAGGTGTAGGAGTTTGGCGCCCGTGGATGTGCGCCGGCCCGATCGGAGCCGGTGCCGGAGCCTCGAGTTTTACTGGCGAGAAGCTATTTGTAATCTGGCGCCTTCGCCGGTTCTTATCGAACGGGGAGAAAGGTCGTTCGGCCCCCCCCCCCCCCCCACCCCCCCTGGGGAGCTGTGGCTGAATTCTTTTATCTCCCTTGATTTTCCGCTTGGAAATGAAGCGATTTAATAGGGTGCAATGAGACGAATGAAGCTCCCTGGCACGGTTGTAAAGGGAGTCATTCGTTTCGCGGCCTTCGATTCTCCAGCCGTAATACGTAAATGGAGCTTGCTCCGGTTATCGAACCGCCAGCCAGCCGATTCGAAAATCGAAAAGATCCGAACACCGGCAGACAATATGCGGTATAAACACAATCAGTCTGGCTCCCTCGGCTCGGAATAATCGTTATCTTCGCGGGGAATTAAAGAAGTCGGATTACTTGACGCTCGCGCGGAAACCAGGAAAGCAACCAATTAGCCGACTCAAGCACTTAAAACCTAATTAGTCGAAAGCCGGTGCCGGCGCACGGTGTGCGATTCGTAAGCTCCGTCAAGCGCCGCTCGGAGGGCACAAATATTCCATTAACTGTAGTCGCGCGGTTCAACTTAAAATAATTAGAATCATTCAATTGTTCCGTTTAATTGCCACGAGGATCTCGACCTGCTCCATCGATGCGTCCCAACCGCGAACAGCTATTTATGATCCCCGCGGTGCTCTTGATTCGCTAGCGTAGAATAAATTTCAACGGTCTCGTCGCTCGGCCCGATGCGAAATGGCAATCGTTTTTGAAAAGTTTCACGCGCGTCCAAGGGCCGAACTCGTTCGCGATCCCGGATTCGGTGCTCTCTTCATTACACGCGACGCGCTCCACGCTGGGGGGAGGGGGCGAGGGATTGCAAAGTGCTCAAACAACAATCAAGCCACGAGGGTATGGCGTTCGGTACATATTGTGGAACATCACCACTCTGGACCCGGCCGCCCCTGTCTCACCCCTTTCTACCCCTACCAACCGTCGCCCATTTAACCCCTTTAACTCTCTCCTGCCTACCCTGACACTTCAACCCGGTGACCACTGTCGTTGTGTAGAGGCCCACGGTTATATTGCTATTTGTACAGTGGCAACTATCAATTTGCCGCCATCCATTACGCCGTTAGAGGGGGAGTCGGCGATTTGGGGAAGCGTGGCGCAGCATCCGCGCCTGGCTCGTTCACGTATCGTGCGTGAATCGCCCCGAAAGCGGCAGCTTTCTCCTTTGGATCGGCTCCGATTCACCCAGTCATGGAATCCATTCACCCGGGCAGATCGGAAAATTCGATTACGGTCCAATTAACTGCAAGCCTCTGACGGGAATTCCGACTGTTTTGGCCGCCCCGATGTTGTAACCGTTTGAGGATCGAGGGAACGATACTTGACGAGAAAACATACATCTTCCTAGCAGTGAACGGCTTCTACATCTCTAAGCACCGTTAAACATTCACCTCTGTTTCTCTCCAACTTCGCACTCCCCGCCTCCCACGGTGGTCCCATCTAAATACTTGAAGACCACGTGGAATATTCAACGCCCCACTCTTTACAGTCTCTCCGCGGGCTAAGCAGCGAGAGGCATCTCTCTCTCTCTCTCTCTCTTTCTCTCTTCCGGCCAGTGTAATACATCTTACCAGGCCATCCTATACAAGTCCATAAATTCAAATTCGCAATATTTCATAACGCCGCAGACAAGCCACTAAACTTCAGCCAGAAGAAAACTTGCGCGTCACGTCCCCGGGTGACTCTGGCCTCGGCGTTGCATCATAAATTCTATCGACGGCCGAATAAGGAGCCCTGATATCACCTTTCGCGCCCTACCGAGGTATCGCCGGTCCCGCCTTCCGGTCTCCACTTATTCCATTCCCGGTGCACATAGGTCCCCGTGGTCCGCACATACCCGTATGTACGACAGAGTGCGCCTACCTCGAGCGCATGTACATTGTACAATACCTATGCATCTACATACATCGTCGTGTTACGACAATTAGGTAACGGAATGCAGATTGCGGTCCGGTTCCTACCCGTAGTTACCATACGAAGGGACGGTACCATGGGAGGAAGGCTTCGGTGGGGGGTCGAAGGGGACGGTCACCGATGGTGACGTTGGCGGTAGCGCCGTTCAACCATTCCACCACCGTGACAACTATTCCCCCCGGGATGCAAACCAATTGAAACAGTCGTTTCGTAAGGGGCTGCTAAACTGGTAACACTTCCTAACGCGGCCACTGTTACCCATTCTCGGCGTATAATTTAACACTTCACCGGAGCAACGGGATTTCTCAGACACTTTGACTGTTACAGCAGTTTCAATTCAATTTTAAGCGACTTACGCGTGTCAGGCGTCGAGATACGTGGGGAACACAGTTCTACGAGTGAAGGGTGGGGGGGGGGGGGGGGAGGGAGGAACGAGCTTCCTTCCCGCATTTAATTCAACCCTGATTGACGATTCGATGATGGGATAGGGCGTCCGTGGAAAGGCGTTGTTTACTCCGAGGGGGAAAATACTGTGACGGATAGTTTCTTCTGGGGTAAAACTATACGATACGCCCCATTTGACAAAACGCCCCACCATTATTTTACGCATACAAACCAGGATGCATCGACACTATCGTCAAATTCGAACTTGCCTCAGTCGGCCACAACTGCCGCAATAAAAATACGAGCAAATATTACGGCGTTTAAAAAAATATAGGGTAATTCAGGGAGACGCAGTTGGGCTGGAGAGTTGGTCGAGTTGCTATATTCAGACTCTACATCTGTGTATATGTAAAATTGTGTTAAGGTTCAGAACAATTAATTCTCTAGAAATCAACTGTTTCGACCAACTCTACAGCCCGACTGCGTCTCCCGGAATTACCCTACAAGAATTTATATTTTCGACCTTCAGATAATTTGCGGTGAGTGTGTGAGAAATTCAATTTTCTAAGTCACTATTGTTTTTGCGATAAATTCACATATATATTTCGAAAGTAGACAAATTAACCTCTTTAAATTGTTATTGCCCAAATCTTTTTTCACTACGTTGATGCTAAATTTAAACCGGCGCGTTTTGTACCCCAGAATTTACAATATGCCCCAGCAATGAATTTACAATACGCCCAACATCAAAATCATATTTTTCACGAGTAACCTATTTCTTTCCTTTTCGTGGATTACTTCATGTAATCCTTGCGACAGAAATGTCAAAAGAGAAAATGTAAATAAAAAAATAATGTAATACTTTTAATCAAGATTGTTCTATTTTTGTTAATAATATCTTGTATAATATATATTCTATAACATTTTGATAAAAATAATAAAAAGTAATCACTTTTTTATGTCGGGGCGTTTTGTCACAGAGGTGGGGCGTTTTACCTGACGACTGTGTTACAAAACGCCCCATGTAAGGTTCAGAAAAATGATTATTTACAGTTATTTCCAGTTATGTTTTTGTCACAATTTCGGTGTAGTTGGGAAGAGTAATGAACACTTAATGTGTTCACATAAAAAATTTAAAGAATTATTAAAAAATATTGGTTTTACAGATGTTTCTTTAAAATTGGGGCATATTGTATAGTTTTACCCTAGATCCTATCTCACTACCCTCTGTGCTCTCTCAAACAGCTATCTATAGGGGAGAGTCGTGCAGTACCGACCGCTCTAAGTTTTTTGGTTATATTTTCGGCTAGAGTCGATAAAAATAAAAAATTCAAGAACGTGTTTGTAGTATAGATGGAACTTAATAAGAGGAGGAAAATTATTTTTGTGAAATTTAATAATACGAATTGATAATTCGCAAAAGTAAAAAAGTTGTAATTTCTAGGAAACGAAAAAGTGTCGTCCAGTACCGACCAACTGTTAAATTAGTAGATTTTTAAGTCTAAATGACTAACAATGTCAATAAAAAGACATTTAATTGTAACAATAGAAATTTTTTTCCAATTTTATTAGTACAAACATCACAAGTAAAATAATTAATATTGTCCTGATCTGTGCATTCGACGTGTGCCCAACTTTCATATTCGATACACTGCACCCAATCTTCGTCAAATGATTCCTTGCAAATAACACAGTGGGTAACTTCTTTATTATTTCCTAGCTTCCTGTTTGGTCGGTTATCACAACTATCCTTATTTACATTATCCCATAATTTTCTTCTTTTCAAGTTTTTTTGAAGTTTCCTTAATTGTCTTTTAGCTTTTCTTTCTTCTGCTTCTTTTACACTTTTATTTCATTCGCTCTTCTTTAATTCCCTTTTAGCTTTGTTGGTCGGTACTGTACGACAAACATGTAGGAACATTTTAGATCATGGTATATTATGTACCAAAAAATATTGAAAAACTAGGGCGTTTTATTAAACTTAATAGACTAGAGACAGTACTCGTCATAGAACATAATCATTTACGTACCTGAGAAACAAAAAATCGGCTTTACGAAATAACTTTTAACTCATTGAATATCAACAAATACGTTTAATGACTCATAACATCAAGCGCAATGGAGTAAACGATATGACCCCGAAATAGGTTATACAGAATTGTGATTTTTATTTGTTTATTCAAGTTAAACACTCATATCTGGTAGAAGAAGCGAGAACTAGCTTTGATCGGTATTGTACGACTCTCCCCTACGCTGTAGGGGTAATATTCTTCGCCGTATTGTCGGACAGTATAAAACAATTGAAACGTGTCCGAATTAAAGACATCGAAAAAATTCTGCCCGATCGAGCACGGAATAAATAAGCGTCGCGGGAGGGAGATTGATCTCGTTAAATGATTTTCATTCGGCGCGGCGCGGCGTGTGAAGAATCGCGCGCCGATGAACGAGCGGCTGGAATGCGGCGCGCTTGTGCAGCTGCGTCGTTCAGGAATGACATAAGCCCCAGGAAATTGTGCCCTCGGGGCATCGTCTTCGCGAAGTCGATCAGCCTACAGACGATTGCGTCCTCCGGATTTCCCGTATCGTGCGAACGCGCTCGGGTTCGTTTGTTAACACCGAAGAAATTTGGACCATCAACGTTATTATTAGTTTCGCAATTTAGCGGGTAAACCAGCGACGAAAGGGAAAAGTGACTAACGTAGAAAAATGAAGTTGGAATACCTTGAAGGGGGAGGATCGGGGAAGGGCGGGCTACCCCATTGGCGCGATAGATCCCAGCGCCAGCGTGCTGGGAGGGATGTTCGCGGGAAAATACGAAGGCTTAAGGTATGCGTGATCGGAAACACGATACGGACAGCAACGGTATCGCCAGAAAGAAATCAGGTGTCGAGGGATCGAGGATTTTCGGGAAAGCAGTTTACGTCACTCTGCTGCAGACCCATTTCAGACTTTCCCCGTTGGCCAGTATCAGATAAGCCAATCGAGAAACAAACTTTTCGGCAGTATCGTGCCGGGGCTCCTCTCCGCTTTTTCTCCCGACGGAAGCAACCGGCTTCCGTTATATCAGCAGCCAGATCTCGAAACGACTTCACCGTATCAGCAGCACTCCTAATAACTTCCGCTTTCTTTAATTGAATTTGATCAAGCGGTGCGCTCCTTCTTCCTTTAACGTCGTAAACTTTCTATTTGTAGCGATTCCCGTCCTCTCCCTATCGTTTATTGGCGTCGCATCCCTCATCGATTTGCCATTTTCCGAAGTAAATGTCTTGGGACTTTCATCCGCCGTCGTCATGTTAGTTGTTACACTCGACTACAATGAATGCTTCCGCGGAAAATACTTATATCGAACGCTTTGGTCGTCTATTTCTCTCCACACTGTGCATACCGTTCAACGAGTTCCTATTCGGAAAAAGTGTCTATACAAAAGTTTTCATTCAACGCCGACATTCGCTCGTAACACGTGCAAAATATCGTTCATTTTCACAGTGGAAAATTACATTAAATTCCCGTTGTTCGAGGCGGCGCTCGAACGTTATCAATGTCGAGGCGAAGAAAAGTGAGATAAAGCTGGAAATATCCGCGGAAACTCCTATGAATACAAGCCTAAGTCAACGATTTATCACCGACTTCTTGTCTCTCGCATTCCATCGCGAAAATACCCTATCGCTCCACTCGTGACCTGTGGAACTATTGACCGTCAAATTTCTCTGTGAAAATGGTACATCACGTTGGCCCCGGAGACGCTTTTCAATGGCGTCCAAATATAAATTCTGCAGTTTCCGCGAACATTTCGATTGAACATGCAACAGAAGGGTGAACGTGGACTCGTGCAGACGGATAAAACTAACATTTTTGCGGATATCTTTGGGACAAAAGATCCTCGGTGTGGGGGGCTGAAGGATTAATGACTCGGTCGGCTCGTCACGTGTCGCAGTATCACGTGACTAACGATGCAAGAAAGGAGAGAAACGGAAACGCAGGGAAGGGGACTTCCCTTTCATTCGCCGTTACGTTCTGACGCTCACAGACTTTCCAGTCTACTTTGCGCTCGCTTATTTCAAATAAAACACTGCTCGCATATCTACAGGACAAACCGAAACCGTTTTGGAATTCCCTATTGATTTACACGCTCGTCAGATTTACGGGGACCGGGGACCAGTGTCGGCAAACAGTCACTGTACAAAGACAACTAAGTGGACACTTGGTGAGGATCGACTACGGGTCGGCACAGAATTATTTGCCGACTATTATCATATATCGGGAGATCGTTCTCGAACAGTTCTGTTTGCCTTTCCCATTCCAGAAACTTTCGCCGGCCAGATTAAAACCTTGAATTATTATACGGCTAGTTTTCTGTTTAATGCACACGCGTTAAGTATGCCGCGCGAGTTTCTCGCGGCCAAAGTCAACCTGTACTTTTCCACCGATTCCGCGAGCTGTGATGTAGAAAGTTGCTCGTAATACATATTTCTCAAAATAAGGCGCGCTCCTCGCTATTGAGATGCAGCGCAGGGGATAACTTTTTTCCGAGGAAAAGGTGCGAGTTCGCGGTGAAAATGTATAGGAGAAAGTTTCGTTCGGTTCCTTCGGGTCATATAAAACTTACAGCAACCACGCCCTTGAGTCTTTCACGTGGGATAAATATCGTCCTCCCTGTTACGAGGGAAACCAACTTTTCATCGCACCAAAAGTAATGACTTCGGAATCGATCGCGCCGGTGGAAAGCTCATCGATAGAGCAGGCCAACTTCCGCCTAACAAAATGCCTACCATCTGGACCATTCGTTAAGCCTGTACGTCGGCGAACGTCTTACTTGGACAGGGCCATGCAAACTTGTTCGTTTCTTAGATAGAATGTTCCGAACTCGCCATAGTTCTCTGGAGAAAAGGGATCGGTGGGTTCCAACACCCGGCTTGTTAGTGGCGAACAAGTGTGACCGGACAGGAGAAAAGTGTTTCTCGAAAAGTCTTCTAGATATAATAGCGTATTATCATGGAATGCTTCTAGACAGCTTCCCATGTATTTTGTCACGAGATCCGTATCTCACGATCAGTTGGCTTGACAGGAATTCCCATAAGGTGTTAGGGGTCTATCCTATACCCCCAGTGAGATTCCAGTTTCAAGACGACGTAACCGCAAAGCAATTTGGACCGGTGGTTCCGCGCATAAGTGATCCAACGGCCAGAGAAGTACACAAACTTGTCACTTATTGCGTAACCATGTCCGGGGGGCAGTTTGTTACAATTTCTCCCCACTGCTCGTTCGTCGTAAGCGCACCTTTCCTCCTCCTTTTCTCGAGTCTCTTCTTTTCGCTCCTCTCTGCGGCCTGCGGACCGGAACTCGTATCGTACAGTTACAACCCTGCCCCTAAATCCTTCCGAGTGAGCGGTGCCACCGTGGAGAACATACAGAACCAACTTCTCTCCCTTACCATTCGTCCAACATGCCTGTTAAAGGGGCCGAAAGTAGTATCTATCTACTTCTAACCCAGCACCGAGCTCCCTCGCTCCCGGGTGCAGCTTCCGAGATTTATTTATCGCGCTGCTCGGACCCTTGTCCTCTTCGACTATTCCTTATGGATCCCCCCCCCCCCCCCCTCCCAAGTACTACTTTCCTCGGTTTTCTCGGGCTGACTATTTCGCAACGGCGCGCCGAACGCGACCGTGGCGATAAACCTCAGGACTCTATCGAATCGCCATAATAGCTTGCGGGAAATAAACGAACATGAAACCGTCACAATGTCTGCTTGGCTTTTGTGAGAAATTCCCCAATTCTAATATCTGTCCGGCCGCGCGGAGCAGAGGAGGCTTGGTAAATTCCCACGGGCATTCGAGGTGTTTTTTAATAAAGCTCCCGTGGACTTTCACGAGCTGCTCGACAACGATTATAAATTACAATCGCCGCTTATCCAGACGTCCCAGAAGCCGAGACGACTTTTCGATATTTCTCTTTTTGCCGTTCGATCACCGAAGGAAAGATCGGGGAGTACAATACGTACGAGGCCAGAGTATAATACATCGAATCGGGACGAAATGCCTTTTCACGAGTTCTTTTGAGCTTTCAAAGCTCGGAACAATATCTGACTTGAGATTGGGGTCGCGGGAAGTCCCTCGGGTAAGAAGTGTTATCTACGTTTCCCCAAGCCCGAAACGGGACCCCCCCCCCTCCCGCCGACCACCATTCAAGCTACCTTCAACCCCTTTTGCCGACCAAGCACTCACCCCTCCATTTTAATCACTACTTCTGATAGCCTCGTCGATTGGATCAGGGACCCTTTCGTTCACCCGGTGTGCCTCTTCGATCTTCAGACTTCCAAGGATCCCATTACACCTGATGCAGTGAAATTTCAAAATACTCCGCGCGATTAGAACCAATCGTTGCCGAGCCCTCGCTACGCATGACGGTGGTTGTCCGGCTTTCTAACAGACGTGGCAAAACACGCGGCAATTATAACAGCAAGAGGACGGTGTTTGATGCGAATGTTAATTAAAGTTCCCCACTCTGGACAATAGGTTTATTATGCGTCGGCATAACTGCTCTACTTCTCTTCGGGGAGTATTCAGCATGTAACAACATTGTCCTCCTGAATGGAGGTTTCTTAGTGCTGGAAACGGCGAGCTTATTGCTTCGTGTTGGCGAAAGTTCGAACAATGGTTCAAGACGTAGTATGTTCCGTAATTCAACAGTCTGCCGCAAAAATTCTCATCTTCCTACATTTAGTATGCCGATACTTTGAATGGATTCGGGATCTCGCGACGGGGAAACGTTGGAGTTGGAGTATTTCATTCGAAACTTTCTGAATGTTAGGCATTAATAAGCAATTGGCGAAAGTTCGTCACCCCGTTCACCGTAAACGTATCCACAGAAGCTCTTCGTAATACAGACTCGAGCTGTGAAAAGACCCTAAAGACCGTATTCCCGGCCCGCCATTAAACCCTCGATCGTTCAAGTGCTAATTATTCGCCCGAGTCTAATGATGCCAATTAAAATTTTCTGCGTTGCCTTCGACCCACCGGGAATTTCAACTTGCCTGTTTCTTCGACCCGAACCACTCAGTGTCCATAACTTTCAGCCGGATATTTGCAATTATATTGATCGAGTTTTTCATTATTACGAGTGCCATTTCACTTAGCTATAAAGGAGAGCTATAATCCCCAATATTCCCCGTTTCGCAACAAGACCAAGATTTTTCCATCTCGGAATGTTCCAAGTTATTTATTCCGGGGGGAGGCAATAGCACAGCCATTTGTTCGTAATAAGATTGGTATTTCGAAAATACCACCGCACATCTGTTTCCAACTTTCACGTCAAGGCAGTTTTTACCCAAGGCCCTTCAAATCTTTTGATAGACCCTCGCAAAATCGTTTCTGCGTCGTTGACAAGGTAGATACAATTTCTTAACGTAATCTCGAAAAGTAAGATCCCTATATAAGGCGATAGGCTTTCACCCGAAACGTGGGTCCCTTGTTATAGTTATTGAAATGCGTAAATAGGTGGGTTTCAGCAGTACTGACGTACATATAGGTCTACATACAGACGTACATACACCTGGCCGAGGAGAACGCGCTACGAATATATCGTCTACAACATCCGGTACCAGGGGGAATGGTTGTCTAAGGGTCGGGCGAAGGGTAGAAGGCGGTGGAAGGGATGGATTTGGTGATGTAGCAGGCTGAGATGTAGCCGCAAGCTATGCATGGAATGTTCTTGCACGAGTCTGTAGATTGGGGGTGCGAAAAGGGGGTGCCTTGATCCCGGACAGTGCCATCTTAATTAATTTCCTCTCAATCGAAATTCCCGTCGTCGAAGGGTCCCTGCACGACACGGCGTGCAGTCGCGCCGTACACTTGCACTGATCACTTGATCCGGGCTATGCGCTCTGATCGCCGTTACGAGTTTATACAATTTACGTGCGAAATAGGCGAACGACATCGGTGCAGAGTGCGGGAGGATGCTCCTTTAATAAGATACGTTTCTAAACGGCCACCTTGTACAAATCCGATTGGGTCGAAGTGGTCCGAACGGACGACTAGTCAGCCAATTGTCCCTCTGAAGTGGAACTCCTGATAGCCAGTCTCCGTTCCGAATAGTACGGACCAGACGGCCGCACGGTCATATTATATTTTCCTTCAAGCCTGCCTGACCCTGACAATAAGAATTAATCGACGTCTCTACACTTCCGTTCGCGACAATTTCTTTCTCTATTCCAGCCAATCATTTCTCCACGTTCACGTACGGCGTCCCCCTCCCTGGTCATAAAGTCCTCCACGAATCGCGTCGTAAGACACAGAATGTCACGGTGTATTGATCTCGCGATAACTTTGATCACCGCCACAGAAGGATGTATTATTTACCAGCGGGAACAATTTACACCCTCGCGGCAGAGTTTTATTACCCCGAAAGCATCGCAGACTCGATAAACCGAATTTTTTGCCCCTAAACTGTGTACTCACTACGATACGACCGTCGAGAACCTATTACAGCGGGAAATTTATACCTCTTATATCGTCGTATCGGTGTATTATTTCTGCAGGCAATTATTTAAAGTTTTTCAAATATATTATGTGCAAGCCGCCGCGACACTGTTCGATACGGCGGCACTAGCACTGCTGCGAGCGGTGATATTTTCCTAAATTTTAGAGATAGAAGTTATTGAGTTAACTATCCTCGCCCTCGGGATCAAGCAGCAGCACGTTAGGAAGTTATAAGTCTTTAAAGTTTAATTTTAACGTGAACTCTCCGGTGGAAAGTTAGTTTAGTTTTAGCTTACTTATACTTTTGCGGTCAAGTTCTGAAAACCTTAAGAACCTCCGAGATTTTACAATAAACTCCTAATGGTTTATATCGCGGAACTGGGAACTACGAAGATCCGTATACATATGTATGCGCTTCGGGCTGAGTGTTCTAACTTTTATTTACGTTGCAGTTTGCGTGGAATTTATACTTTGATTGCGGCGAAGCTACTTTCAGAATCGTTTTCATCACGTTCGAGTAAGGGATAAGGACGGAGGGTTTAATCTATCTAACGCTTAATCGATACAAGCAGCTATCAAACGATTATTACACTCAGCATATATAGAAACGACGAAGAATTTTGCTCCTCGCGATTTTCATTCATCGTAATGATCGCAAACATTTCATACTACGCATTTAATTTCGTTTCGCGACGCTTTGTTTAATCCCGCATCGCGAAACATTTGCAGGCCCCTGCAGGTACTTCTAAATGTACAAGCATAATGTACGAAGCAATGGCAAATGACGCAGATATTTTATAAGAGAGAAGAGGTAAAAAATGGAGGGTGTTGGGTGACTCGCCCCTAGTCTCCGCCACTGTTTCCACCCCGTGGTGGTCGAGGGTGGTGGATAGGACAGGGCGCTGCGTGGCGGGGCGCGGGGTGACGATTTTGCTTTGGCCCGAGTCGTCGCGACGCTAGCGCCGCGCCGGAGGCTCCAGTCCGAGTCCAGCATCACTCGTGGTGGTTTCGCGCGCGCATCCCCCGCCAAGGTGCGATTACTTTTCGAGGAAAGGGAGAGAATCCGTCCAGGTGATTCCGTCACGTTCGCCTAACACCTCGAAACCATCCCGGAAACGCACCGGCACCCTCGCTTCTCACCCCATTCACCGTGACAGGATCGCGGCGAGCCGAAGGAGGCATCCAGAGAGCGCGTGGAGACCAGCGCGTAAAACAGGATCGGTGGAGCATGTGAAGATGGAAAAGTCAGTGGCACGGGAACACGATCTGTCGGCGGGGAAAGCAGGATCGCACCAGTGGCCAACGGCGGATTGGCATGCGTACGTGTCGAATATTTTGAAGCGCGCCGAGGCAATAACGCGAGCGACTGTTATCAAGGATACGCCGCTAACACTCGCTGCCTCGAGGTTGTAAAAGATTCCAGCCCCGCGGCTGTATTTACGCCGCGACCGCGTGGTAGTCACTCTACCCAAGCATACACCAGCTTTCTGTTATTCTACCAGAGAACGGGTCACACGGTAATCGGCCGCGAACGGGATCGCAAGGGACGAAGACCGCGGCGCGCTTATCACGGAATACCCGAGTCTCTTTGTGATTATTTCGCCGGCATAGTGAGTGTTAAGTTCTCAAAGTACATACTCCGTTCAGTGGTGCCGAAGGTATTCCCGACGCGTCGGATTTCTGAATTTCCATCGAGATTCATCGGCAGGCTGTAACCACTTCGGCCTCCACGCTCCGCGAGTGGCAAGTTGTCGTCGCGCATCGTCGCGTAATCGCGTGAGGAATGCGGGGCGCGGATCGCGCTCTCGCATACTTGAAAATGCCACTCGAAATGGGAAATTCGCTGGATCGATCCGCTGATCGACGATAAATACGCGGGCGGTTGTGCGTGACGTTGGGAAAGCAGGCGATATATGTGTGCACGATATTCTATACGCGGCGAGAGGGAGAGGGCGACAGAGAAGGAGCGAGAAACAGAAGCAAGAGGAACGAAATTAAAGTGCGCGAGTTGCTTACTGGAGCGCGAATGAATTGTAGGTCGGATATTTGGAAAATTGCGGCCGCCAGCTGCCGGAGAGACGGTCTCACCGAGTGATCCTGAGAGGGACGGAATCGATACGGAATCGAAAGTTTTTTTTCGCCGTCGATAACACCGACCACCTTTCTTCCTCCGTTCCGTTTCGGCCTGCCCGCTCGTTCCAGCAGCCCTCGCAGGAACACGGGGCCCCGCTGCCGCGAGCGTAATTACACCAAGTGTCGCCGGAGAAAAATTACGGCCAGTCGATGGAGTAAAACGTGTTGTACGAACCCCTTCGACGTTCGTTGGAAATTCGCGAGGCGCGTGTACGTGTGCCGTTTTCATCCCTCTGCCCCCAACACACACACACACACGCATACACATACACATATACACACACACGCACACCGCCCGCCTCTAGTCTCGTGAAATATATTTCCGTGCGGCTCGGTTCCGCTCGGCGCGCGACAGAACGTTCGTCCGGGATTCGAATAAAGCGGGCTGTGAAAGTGCGTACAGATTACAGCGACGTGAACGAGATTCGTCGCTCCGCCGAGAGTTGCACGCATCAGTGATAAATAAATGAAAGGTGCGCCGAGGGATAGAGAGACCAAGAAACGTTCCAGCAGTGCACGAACGGAGTTCTCCATTTGCATTCGTGGCCCGAGAGCCGCTTGATTTCGGGCCATTGTCTTCTTTCTCTGTCGTGTGGGCCAGTGTGTTTCACGTCAAAGGCGATTCTACGGGCTGGCCCTTGGACGCGGCCACAGGACAAAGGAAACACGAGCTACTCGAAGGTGAGCTTGATACCGCTCTGCGGCTTTTTTTCCAGGCGATTCGCCCCACTACCGTGGGCGGGTGGACGCTGTTTTTTTTTTTTTTCTTTCCTCGGCGACAGGACTTCTTTTATCTCGTCAGAACCTCTGCACCGTGAATCACGGAATTAAACACGGCACAACTGAGTGGCAACGTCCCAGATACGGTATGCAGGAATCCTGGTGTACCGTGTAAAGACCACTGTGAAATGTTACAAAAGCTGTATATGTTAATACCGGAGTTATACATTACCAAACGAATCAAGCTGCCTACGCTCACGATGAAATATTTGACAAATATTTATTATGCGCTCGCCTGTCGCTTGAACATCATCTATAAAATTTATCGAAACGGTAACTCGGTTGCTCGTTTCCCAATGCAAATATACGAACGTGCCCACCGAGCGTTTTGGTCATAAATTGTTTGCGATATTTCACGAGCTAAAGTCGACAAGTCGAATCACCTGGATAAATAGGGCGTAATTTCTCTCGAGGTCTGTTAAAAAATATTTATGCTTAATTCGCCGCTTCGGAATATCATTCGCTGACAGCTCAACCGGATATCGACTTTATTCCCTGCAAAAGCGAGCAAAATATTTGCAATAATTTTTTTTCTCCATCCCTCGAGGAATCGCTTTCGGCTCTCGGCCCCGCTTCCGTTTCACTTTATGCATGAAATCGTAATGAATCCTCGGGATCGAACTCAATCCCGTCGAAATCGACGATGAATTCGTCGCAAAAGAATGTTGCTTCTAGAAGCGAGGGCATTTGGAGCCTCTTAATCCGTCTTTACCTCTCTTTAACTGTCCCCGAACGGCCGTGAAAGTCGAATGAAACAAACGCGACTGCTAAATTAAGCGAGAGGGCAGACTCAATAAGTCCGACAACTTTTGCAAACCGTTCGGAACCCGTTCGTTCGTAAAACCTTCTTCCAAATAATTGCTACCCGGCGAATAGCATTTCACTTCGAATTTATTTAATAACTCTTTCGTAAAGATAATTGCTCGCTCGCGTGACAGTCCGAGACGATTCCCAAAGCGACGCTTTAATCGCCGCCGCGACTCTGGAAGGTTGGGGGAGTGGGGGGGGGGGGAAGGGGTAGATTTCCTAACCCGTAACGAATGCCGACAAATAATCCCCTTCGCACAGAATTATCTCCATCGGAGTCTACTCGGCTGAAATCGTGCCCGCTTATAGGAACTTTGTCCCCGATTGTAACGATTATGCCACTGTTCGCTGTGTGCCAGCGCCAGCGTTTCGCTGATTGCGCATTTAATAATACGGTTGTTCGTCATTTGCTTGGTCGTACGTTTGGTCGCGCGGCGTGATTACCTGTTCCTTGGCTTTTCGCGAGCTGGATTTATTGGACGAATGCATGCTCGGCGGCGTTGCTCGCGTTACGAGTATCGAAGGTTCGATCGAAACGGAAAGAACGAGGCCTGGCGACAGTCGAGGACAGAAACTCGGGCGAATAATGGGCGAATCTTGTGCAAAACTGAAATGATTGATGGAAGAACGAAGGGGTGGGGGGGAGGGCGGGGGCAGCGAGAGAAGAGGGTCGTAGGAAACGGCTCGGGGAACAAAAGGGTGAGAGGAAGTAGTTATGCTTGTGTACAGAGGGTGGGTCGACACCTAGGACGGCCGAACGCAGTTAACTCGAATGCTTCCGATAATAGTGATAGTACCGGGAGTCATCAACCGACTGCTCCGGTTAATGAGTTTTCCAGCCTTTCCTGCTGACAGACATTTGTCATCGTTCGACTTGGACGAAGCAATTTCTGCCACGACCCTCGTTCCGCGAGACAAGGGGAACGCTCGCGAGATCTTGTCGGTAAATAACTGGACGAGAAATAACGATGTGCATACTTGGGTGCGCCTGGCATGCAATAAACAGTATATTCAACATCAATAACTAACTTAATAGGTACATAATAAATAGTAAATGGAGCTCGTTCAAAGAGAACTCGCTTCTTCAGATTTCAATATCATTGATCCATTCTGTTTGAACGATTCTTATAATATTGTCATCTTATTGTCTCCTTTATTACTTTTTCACTGCATTTCTTCGCGTTCGCAATGGAGCCGCTGGTATGTAGGCGCTTTCCAGTGCTCTGGAAAAGAGTTTAATTCGAATTTGCACGCTTCGGATTGTTCTCGGATACGTGGCGAAGGTCCAGGTCGCGGTGGATACTGGAAAGTCCGAGTGCGCGTTCTCGAAAGTTTTGTGGACTGCTGAAAGTTCCGTTCGTTCTTGAAAAACCTGTCTTAAAAGATTTCCAGGAGGCCACTCCGGGATCTTGATATATTCCGGCGTTAAATTTGAACAGTCGCGTTTTCCAGCCAACCGACTGACTTTGCAATTATTCTATTTCGAGACCGAGGCCGTATCAGATGAGCTTTCTATCTTGCTGGCTGATCTAGGAGCGAACGATATCAACGTGGAATAATTTTCCCACGTAATAAATTTCGCCGGTATCTGGGCTATTTGTATCAATAACCATGCATCATAATTTATCACCCGGGATCGCGATGCTCCGTTATACGATCGCAATTCCGCTGATAAGCCATCTTACGCTTCATTTGAATAACGCGGCCGTCTTGGACGCTCGCGTCTGGTCTCGACGCCGCGGCCGTCTTGAAAACACCTCGCGTGACCGCAAGCTGATTTCTCGCCTGGAAAATTGTTAATGAACAACGAAACGGCCGGAAGATGATTTCTCCGTGGCGGGTACCGGATCGCCGGTTGTTCAGAAGGACAATCGGCTGCCGCGATTAGAATGTAAATGCCAGTTAACAGTGCAAAAAGCACGGATATATCTGGGTGGAAAACCGGCTGGTACCGTCACCGGAATATGTAATCCCGTTTCCGTTCAATATTCAGGAAACCGATGCGCCGCACTGGGTCAAACTAATCACTCACGAGGTTTCGCGCGGGCATAACGATTCTATACGTTTTCGGAGCAAAGGCCGATTAGCAGATTTGTCATGCAGCCGGCGGTGTTTGGACTCGCGAATACCCCATTAGTGACGTACGGGCCTTGGCCAGAACAATGCCCGTATGCAAAGACGGCAGCTCCGAATTCTACTAAGTGAACGCCGCTTGATCAATGGGAATCCTATATTTCGGGGGGAAACAGTACGTCATACCGTGGAACCCTGTGCGTGACATCGCGTCCTTTCCACTTTGCGGTGGATTAATGCGTGACACGCGGGACTGATGTTACTGCACTCGTGACAAGAGATACGTTACACACTGTACTATTAGCGGAGTGCTCGCGGTCGGATTTATGGGCCGCTTAAAAACACTATTGCCTGTTGCAACTGTCATTATGTCGTCAAACTATTCGATTCGATCCCGATCCAATCAATGCACTTGTCAACGTAGGACTGTACATTGTACTTCGTACAATGACACGTAGCCATGCCGTTTACAATGCCGTTTCGAAACCAGCATAAAACATTTATTAACATACGCTATTCGATGGTTTGCTATATGAACGACTCTAATGGTTCTCGGGGGGCGTGATATACGGGGCGAAAAAGTAATAAAGCAGATATATTTGGCAGAGTTACGAGCGCGCAAGGAAAGCATGCGAAACGTGTTACATTGGTCTCTATTGCGTGAGCGCAACGCGCGCGTATTTCACGTAAGAAATCATGCGACAGAAGCCGACTTGCACTCGGCCAATATAATCCTTTCACACGCCTGCAATATAATATCCACCTTATTTACCGAATTCGCGAGCCGTTCCGCGAGCAGCGCTAAATCTAAACCGTCTAAATTCCCGCCACCCCATTTTTCAATGCGAAATGTGTAAATAGATCAACGCGGGCTGTGTCAGTATTATTCGCGAGAGAAGCATGGGATAGGCTAGAAGGCGATAAATTGCGACAACCATCCCTGTGGCTTGGAAAAAAAAATAAAGTATCGTCAGTACACGCTTTGTTTTCCAACAAAACTGTCTCCCCGTTCGTCTATTTGCAATTTCCATGGTCCAGCTGTTTGGCAATATTGAGCATTAGGGCGGAGCGAAACTATATAGGCGAAAATTTAAATTTGAATTTTCAGTTGGCCTGGGTGCGGGATAGTTGTCTTTTGATTAATCAAACACAACTGTAAAAAAAATTTGGAAAAATAGTCATGTCTACAGGTTCCTTTTTCTCTTAAGAATATAAAAAATAAGAT
Organism: Andrena dorsata; assembly: GCA_929108735.1. Lineage (NCBI taxonomy): Eukaryota > Metazoa > Arthropoda > Insecta > Hymenoptera > Andrenidae > Andrena > Andrena dorsata. The sequence continues at coordinate 12,824,242 of OV815488.1, forward strand.
TCACATGTTAATTTTTTGATGCATTTTATTTTCTTCATTTTCTTATATTGTGTAACAAGATAAAAACTTATTTAATAAAATCTTTTTTGTCTCCACTTTTGGAATTGCTCTTCTGCAAGCAATCTTTGCCCGAATCAATTCGTCCCTGGCGTTGTTACCACATACTGATCGGCCGTCGGTTGGTTGTGCAATTCAAATACTAAATATTATTTAATATAAAAAACCTAAAAAATGTATAAATACCAGTTTTTAGGAACCTAAGTTAGCGCTGGAGCAAACTGCCCTTTTTTACTTTTGTATTAAAATACAAGAGTATTGTGTTAAAATTTCAAAATTTCACCTTTATAAAGGAACCTGAAGATATCATCGCACAGGACTGACGTTGGGTGGGGTTTACTTTGACATAAATAGGCAACTTTTACACACCCAGGGATACGCCATTTCGAAAAAAAGAATTTTCGCTCCGCCCTATTGAGCATTCCTAAGGGGAAAAAAATTGAAACGCTCCCAATTCCACCTACCGAGAATACCTACACGTTTCGCTTGTTTCGATCTGACGCGAGCGTAATAAGACGACCGCAACAGACGAAGCGCGCAAACGCAGGACACACTTCAGTCCCATAGATTACCCGGCGTGCATTCAGCATAAATCCATCTCGATAATAGCGTCGATCGTTCCCCATTAAAGCAGCAATCTGCATTGAGTTGCTCGGGGAATGGGGGCGCACGCGTGTTTGATGCCACGAATCGCGGCTTTTTAACGCAGCAACGAACACCGGGAAATTACCAGGAAAAACGTGCTCAGCTCGTCTCTCGCAGTTTTCCGCCTAAGCCCGGTTGAGCTTTGCGGTTGGTAGAAACACGAGGCAAGCTCCACCCTCTGAAATTCCACATTTTGTCCCCCCGCGGCCGATCCACCTACGTATCCCCGGGTCTTTACCAGCTCGGTTTAACGTCATAGGCAATGTGCCGGTCGATGGATGTCTGTTGCATAAAAGGCAGCGGCTTAACGTTGTGTTCGTTCAGGGGTTATTACCGTCGGCGGGCTCCGGCGAGAGAGCCAGCCCTGACTTCTGCTCGCTACTCGAAAACCGTAGTACAAGAGTGGTTACGGTTTCTGACTCGGCAGTGCCGGGTACGTGCATGAATATTTTACAAAAATGCACGCTTCAAAGAACCCAGTCATCCCCTATTCACGGTTGCTCGAATTTGCGGCGACACACCGCGCGTGCACATGTACAATCGCGTTCCTCCCGCTTGTTTTAGAGCGCATTGTGCTCTCAGTGCGCCTCGCTCGAATGCGCGGGTTCCTTGTCCGATGCGTCCGCCGTTTCTTCTCCGAACAAAGAACGCAGTGGCTTTCAGCGAAATAGATTTCTGTTCGAACGCCGATGTAGAGATCTCCCAGGGGGGATACATATTTCGCTGGGGGATCGGCTGGATGGTTATCGCGGGATTCGCTGCCATTCGCGCGGATACGCGGCAACGATCTGTTTCGTAACCCGCGTACACTTGCCCATGCGAAAAAAATCCACCCGCGACGCGCACTGGATGTATCAGCAGCATCCCCCCATGCGTCGCGAGGAACTTGTAAATGAAGATCGATAAACAACGCCGCTGAAATGGGAAGGAACTACCCTCCCGGCCCGGGGAGGTTGAAGTTTCCAGAGTTTTGGTGGTGCCGGAAAGTTTTCCGCGCGCAGGCCGATAACAAAGCGGTTGCTAAAAGGTGACCCATGCTGTCCGACGCGGGGCGAGGCGCGCCAGCAAATCTCCGGCGAAATTAACTTGGATGGAGGGCGAAAGGGGTCTCAAATTTCTTCGCGGAGCCACGAGCCGCTCGACCATCGATTACACGATTAAACGGTGTAGTCAGCTCGCGTCGTTAATCACGAGTTTATCTGGCGAGCGGAGCGCGGGGGTGAAAGGTTAGTTACGCGTTCTCCGAACTTAAAAGCTTGTGAATGACAAGAGATTTATTCTCACGCGTTCCCTCGATACGTCACACAAGTTAATCGTAAATTGTTCCCGCCGCCCAAGTCTTTCAACGCCAGTCAGACGGGACATTTATTTTCCCGCGTGCCCCGGTAGTCATGATTTATGATCGCGGATCGGTTCCATCGATTCCTTTGATCACGGGGGTGCATTAACGACGCCTTTCCACGGCCATTACGCTTTCTTCCCTTCTCCGCCGATCGGAACCCTGGGAATGAGACCTCGTTCATTTTCCAGGAAAGTTGTTTCGCATTCTGCTTCATGCACCGCGGTGCATACAAGTCAGTTGCACTCGTGTTTCACGAAGTTTCGAGAACGTAACCGCGAGCAGCATTAAACATAAGGTGTTGCCGCGAAGCGGAGGGAAAAGGGGAAGAATGTAATGAGCTTCTGGAACGACCGGCCAACCCGTAGGAAATTCATTTGCAAAAATTTTATTGGTCTCACGCGGCTTCCCGTCCCCTTCGTTCTCGCGTGCTTTCAACGTTTATGAAGTCTTCGCCCCTCCCCCTCGTTTTTATTCCCCACCGGACGAATAATTCTGTAACACACTTGATTCTCGGTCTCGACAAGTGTCTCCTTCCATTCGAAGCCGTTCGATCAGCCGCAAATGACTCCTTCTACCCGTCGATGGACTTTTATGGAATTAAAATTGTCGGCTGGTGACGAAGAAAAGGAAAGGAAGCCTCGGGGGAGGTTAATTGCTGGCGTAGGTAAATTTGAACGCCGATCGTGAGAGTGGCGGGGGTTGAATGCCGGTCGTCCGCTGTGACGTTGCCTACCATCCCTTCGAAGGGGAAACGTAAGGAAAATAAAGCGGCAGTTGCGACCGTTCGTTCCTCCGCTAAATGAGATTCTGATATTGCGTTCGGATCGCTGCGGCTTGGAGGGCGGCGGTGGCGGGGGCTTGATTTATCGGAAATTAATATGCTACGCGACCGAGACCGGTGAAAACACTTCGCCCTTGGTTCGGTGGGAAGACGGGCGGCGCACGGTGTCGGGAAGAGGAAGACACGGCACGAGAATTTAAAATAGATTTGCTCGTGCTAGAAGCATCTTCGTCGCTCCTTCGAGGCTTATCAGGCCTAAGAAGCTACGTAACGAAGCATGGGCGGGATTGGCTGAAGCATATTAATGCTTCTCGAGAATCGAGGTACAGGAGCGCTGCTTGCTGATGGAACTACCTCTCCTGGACTCGAGGGACGGAAGAGCTTCTGAGCTGCGGAGATAGAGTCCCGCTTGCTCTAAGAACCACCACGTCCCCGAACGAATTCGGGAAATGAACAGGGGTTAGCTGGAATGATCTTGACTTATGGTGGTGGGTGAACTCTGGGGGGAGATTAAGGTGTTACATGGGCTCTTCAGGTCCATTCTATGCTGGCTGTCCTCGCGTCGCTTTCCTTCGAACAGGCGAGTCAGCGGAATGGCCTCGCGCGTGCCAGTCAGGTTGCGTCAAAGCATGAAGCGATCGGCGTAGACACAACGTAAACATCGACGGCTCGGATATTTCCAAAGCGTGAAGCGTTCGACAACTGCCGACGGGGCAGTTTCCCCCCTTCGCGGGAGTCGTCCGAGGCGCGGCCCGCAAACCGCGAGACTTCGTAGAGGCAGTCTCTGATAGCGACAGCTGAGACGGAGCGCCGTCTCCGAGTATGTTGATTTTATCTTGCTTTCTTAAAGAATACATTTTGCTCTCGATTATTTTAATCAACCCCTAATTACCCAACCTAATCCCTGGTAATTATAGTCAAGGATTGCTTTAGCACCTTGAAGAAGCGCGAACCCGCAATTCATCCCGATAGTTCGAGATGATATTGTAGGATCTGAGAAAGAATGAGAGTTAGTACGTATGTACGTGTTTGAATTTGGCGCTCTGGCACATGTGACGTCAGAGCGATAGCGAGGAGCGATCCTGTAATCAGCCAGGAAACCGTGAGGCAGTTCGGCATGAGACTTCGACCCGTGTGAAGCAATTCTGTATTCAATTTTGACGCGCTGTTATACAGCTATTATACTTTTCTTCTAGTAATTACGAGTTTAACCGTTTCTCCAATCACGTGTCCACCGCCAATCCCTACAATATATTGAAAAGTCCCTTCAGGACGTAACAAAGGCACTGCGGTTATCGTGTCAGTGAACCTAGCATTTCCTCGCATTAGATACCGTAAATGTTTCGTGTGTCCGGCGCACAGTGGTACATAATCACACTTTTTGTTCAAATCACCGTATAGGTCGTAATTTTTTAGTAATCGTGACGATTATTTTTTTAAATTCTCCGCAATTAAATTCTCTATCGATCCCTCCGGCCGGAATTTTGAATTTCGTTGCTGTTTTTGTTATATTTAGCGAAATATACAGCACATATAAATCACTGGCATTGATCAACATTTCATAAAACGACTGTACATAATTATGCAAGCAATGGCATCAGGGAAACCGATCGATGTAAATAAATTTAAAAAGTATTGCATGGATAGGGCGAAAATTTATGTGAATAAATATATGTGGTACCCAATGCCTTCTTCGTGCCATGTGATTTTAATTCATGGGTCGGATGTAATAGAGACATTTTTAATCCCTATTGGGCAATTATCGGAAGAGGCACAAGAGGCGAGGAACAAAGATATTAAGAGGTGTAGAAAAAATAATACACGTAAATCCACACCTATAAATACAAACGAGGACATAATACATTTTCTTTTAATATCTTCCGATCCATACATTTCCAGTTTAAGACACGTACATAAACATAAAATCAAAGATTTGCATCCAGAACCACAAAACCTAATCCTCAAAAAAGATAGCACCCCGAAAATCTATACGCACTAAGTTTTTCCAAAAAAGATAATTTTCTGAAATGTCGATTCGATATATTGAATTTGCCATCGTGAAAAAGCTCTACAATTTAGAAAATTTGAGTTTGAATTCGGAATTGGCGTCCAAAAAGTCCCACAGACACCGATTTTCTAAAAGTGCTGTATATTTCGCTAAAAAAAAAACATCAACGACATTCAAAATTCCGGCCGGAGGGATCGATAGAGAATTTAATTGCGAAGAATTTAAAAAAAAAATCGTCACGATTACTAAAAAATTACGACCTATACAATGATTTGAACAAAAAGTGTGATTATGTACCACGGTGCGGCGGATACATCGTACATATAATCGTGGAAGGATGCGAATAGTTTCTGCAAGCTTCCCGTTGTCTGTTTCAGGAGGTCCATGGAATAGCGACGCAACGATGATCAGGATGCAGTTTTTTCGACTCGTTCTGGCACTCCTAGGAGGCACGCATGTCCTGTGCGCACAACCTTCCGCGTCTCCTACGGTGAAAAGTGCCGGTGAGTACATATTTTCAACCGGTATATACGTTTCACCCTTTCTTAAATCAGTCGCACGTCTGTCTGATCATTAAACTATAATTGAAAGGAATACCGTCGGCTGAGATATGTAGGGCAGCGTGTAATGAGAAAGATTTCGACATTTTCACACCGCTCGACATTCTTTCGTGATAAGCGTATGATCGATCCGGAATACAAGTCTGCATTTTATCGTACCTTAGCCGAGACACGATGCTCGTGAGGAGCTTGAAGGCTTACCTCGTTCCAACAGCCGCGGTTAGATACCGACGAAGGCGAATAGGGCGCTGGCTTTCCACGTAATTAACGACTATCCGTCCTCTCCGTAATTATGAAGCTGAAAGGTAGGTTAGTAATGAAATCTGTACAAGCAGCTCGCGTAGTACGAGGCGGCATGCGAATGAGTCCGTCAAGATGACTGACGAGTAACGCGTACGCATTGTAAATCGTAACGACGTAATTATACGATTCCGCTTGACACCTGTCATGTAGCTCGATGTTTTGCACGCCAAGCAGCATATCGTGCATACAAAACGGCCGCCTTATCGTTGCATTTATCTCCCTCTCTTTCGTCATCCGGGAAGTGGAAAATTTATCTCTTCGCCAAAGTTCGAAGGCTAGTGTCTCACTCCGTTTCTTAGTATCGAGATCTGATCTCATCCGAGCTATTATTGTCAGTCCTTGATCGATACAGGCGAGCACGATCGATACCCCGCAGGCTCGCGTCATACTATTCCCATTAAATTCTGCTATAATTCCCACAATTTGACGCTCAAGTCGTGCGTAATCGAGCGAATCTCTGCTCCCTGGGCTCTTATTTTGCTACAGCAGCCTGTGCTCTATCCGGGCATCGGTCTCAGCGCCAACCGATATTTCATCGCAGCTTCCACACTAAGGAGATCAGCAATTTTTATTACCCGCGCCTTCGAGCCGATCGATTCCCTTTCCATTGATCCCCATCGGTTCCCCATATTATTTCGACGCGTCGTAAAAAATCGTCGTGCTCGTTAGATCCCTTTTCGATTCTAAAGAAACCCCGTGGAACGTAATAGTGATATGATTCGCGTGCACAATACGTGGAAATAATACGATTGAAAGTTTTATACGTGTCACTTGTCTCTGTACAGAAAAATCGTATTACCCAGTAAAGCACTGGCAATTTATCGGGTAGGTAATATTCCGTTGGAGCAGGAACGCGGGCGAAGAACGTTATAACTGCGCGCAAAACAAGACGCGAAAGAGCTTTCGCCTCGTCTACGGTGGGAAGGAGAATGCGATAAATTCGATTCCATATTCGTCATCGCGTTTAATGGGAGAAATTCTGCGGCGTGTTTTGTGTCTCCGTTTTATTGAATGCCGATATCGATGGATGGGCTAGAATGGACAGCATGCCGTTGTTGTGCCTGTATCGAATCTCTGCTGGGCCCTCGTGTCGCCCAGTTCTTCGAGTGCCTCTTACAGCTTGATTACGTTCGAGAAAAAAAAAACCAATATCGCTAGCATTCGCCGCACTCGCGAATCCTTTAGCCGGGAGAATGAGTATTCCACGAAAGTTCGCTCGCTAAACGGCTAAATAAGTACGCATTCAATTTCTTTCCTCCTCGAGGTTCTGAATGTCTGCGGTGCCGAGGGTATCCGATGCAAACTGCCGGTTTATTAGACTTGCCGAACGGCACTGTGGCTGGGTGTTACTCGGACACTTCTTTCCATTCCATCGAATTCGTTTCCTATCCCTATTCTCGCTGGGATTGTGTGCACATACAGACGCGACAACGTGTATAATGCGGGTCGAGGAGGCTGGCGTGACCCTAATATCATCCAGTACCGGGTAGTTGGTGGAGAACGCGGCCCCTCCACCAATCTTCAGACCCGGTAAAAACTAAGATTACTATGCAATGCAATCAGCGGGGTACCAGGCTTCTTTCAGATTAAAACACAGCTCGGGAATCCCGGTCGAAACTATTGTTTTGCCTGGAACGAGATTGTGCGACCAACCCCTCGGTAAAAAGTTACACGCAACAGCGTTTTGAAGGGGGTGGTCGAGTCTAAAAGGAATTCGCTGGCTGAACGTCATTACCCCGCGTTCGGATTGTGTACACCCCAGACACTTATTTGCAAACCCTGCCGCTACCTTTGAACTCCATTAAGCGTTTGCATATTCATGAAACATTTTTACCAGCATTCGCGAAATCGCCGTTCTCCACTTGTTGCGGCGATTGTAACATTATTAGTTGCTACCATAATGCGATGCCTTTATTTGGCATCGTTATGTCTTCCACGATTATATCCAATCTTCCCGGTGATCCGTCAGGGAATAACAGACATCTGGTTGATCAACGTTGCTCCCCATTCTTTAATTACGGTCCCCAAGCTGTGGAGCCCTTTTGGGACGTTTGTCTGAGAATTATCCCGTCCTATGGACGGTCTTTCCTGTTTCGCGAAGTGACGAGCTACTTGCCGCGAACTAATAAACTTGAAGTGGACGTTTGAAAATGTTTTCGTGACCGAGATCACGGAGTGCTACGAAAATGTGTCGGTGGAGACGGTGCCGCGACACTTGTAAGCGAAAATTGAAGTGCTCGCGGAGAGCCCGAGTTGCGAGACTCGTTAACTTTATATTCCGTTTTCGGACTCTGCGAGCGCGGCGAACAGGAATTCCGTTCGAAATTATACCGCATCTCGTCTGTTATAAATTTTATCACTCCGTCCCGCGCACCGGATCGAATTAATGGTTATTTTATTCATACGAGCCGGTCTGGTTCCTTTTGTCCCGCCTGTATTTCGTACTACGATTGTCTGGGACTGAAATTCGTGATGAATCGCTTCGGTTCTTATCTCCACCGAGTCCGATTCAAAAGATGACCGAAAAACCAGCGTAATTTCTTTCCTTCAATTTTCACCGGGATCTCGTTCATTATTCCCGTACAAAATACGCTACAAATACCGTTACCCAGCGCAAAAAGTGTCGTGGTCGGATTCGTAAAAAGTATCATTAGCTATCCTCCTGCGGATAGTGTATTATGCGGAAGAACGACGAATCTTTCAACCACTAACTACCTATAAATCTGTGTAAAAGCATTCGAAGGTAATGTTTACCATCGCGGAGGATTCGTTTCGAATACATACAGATTAAACGGTCCGTATCTTGCTACCTAACGCGACAAACGCAGGCGCAATTAACCAAGGAAAGTTTGATAGCCGAGAATGTGAGAAAAGGCGGAATCGACTGAATAGCCAGATCGAGAGATGGCCAGAGGCAGGGTGTAGGCTAATGCATAAACAATGCGCCGTTTATCCGGGTTGGGGATGCAACCCCAATGAATAATAAACTACCCTACAGACATGCGGATAGATAGACCGGGTCTGGTGCGAAGCACAATCACCGTGGTGGGAGGATTATCGACGAAAAAGTACCCGTCGCTTGTACCCGATGACCCCACAAGGGTGTGAATATTATTGCTTTCACGATTTCATCCCCTTAAATGCCCCATTTAGTCTATGGCGCCCGGTCGTCTTATCGATCAGTTGATGGAAACCACACGAGGGGGTGCATAGGAACACGTGAAATTCCCTTGCAATGATACCGAGGGAGTACCTATCTATCTTTTGCTCTGCGCGAGGAAATAATTTATCGCCGGGAATAAACGCGACAGATTGCTTCCGATAGGATATAGGATCGTTCAGCCGTCTGAATCGCGCGAGACAAATGATATTTACGAAGTTTTATAGAATTCATTATCCCGCTGAATCACGTGGCCGGCAGAAGCCCGAACGGTTTTAATTGCGTTAAGCGGAGAATTACGGGAATAAGCCGCGGTGCGATGCGAAACGCGGATAATTAAAACGGTTCGAGCCCGGCCTCGCTTAAATTTTCCAAAGTCTAATTTCGCTCCTTCATTTTTCCTCAATTAACATATTCCGCGGTTCACCGTAGCGCCTCGGAAAGTTACGGTCGCGGCGCAGTTTGGAAAAATTTACCGTGCATTAACGGTCGCTTGCAACATTCACGGAGCCGCGTTAAGTCCCCGGTCCCGCTTTCTGGAACCGCCGCGAACGTCTACCAGCTCGCCGCTCCACTCGTTTCTGCAAAACAATTTCAATTTGCCCGGCGCGCGTATACGCGGGGAACAAAAACTCTGCACGCTTAATTTCATTCCGCGCCGCGCTATCTCGTTTGCCACCCTCGCCGTTAACATTTTCGGGCTAACTGTGTCGCGCATCCAATGCACGTAATGCGCACTCCATCAGTACGGTTTGCGGTTAAGTCGGGCCCGCCTCTTGGAGCAAAAAGGCCTGAGTTGCGCGAACCAGGTGATTATCACTTTGCCGTGCTAGAAACAATTCGGAAGGGGGGTGGGGGGGTGGGGGTGACCGTTTCGCGCGAAAACGCTGTCACAGGGAATGGCGGGCGAACACGTTACGGGTCACTTCACTTTTCTGCTGTTTTCGGCACTTTATTCGCGTTTAGAGTATGTAAATTGGGTAAGACGTTGAAGTAGCACGTGGATGGGGAAACTAGGCTAAAACGCATGGAAAGAATAAGAAGAAGGCGATGAATGCACTGCGGCTCGGAGCGAATGGAATGCAGAAAGGGAGAAAGGAAGAAAGACCGGTGGAAAGGGTTCTCTTTAATCCGATAAAACGTGATCCTCGCTTTATCAAGTTAACGTAATCTATTTATTTGGAAGTGGGAACGAGGTGGGCCCCGGCCGCGGGATGCCGGATGAAGAACGGCCGTGGAATAGCGAGCGTGGGGGCGAGATTATGCAGGTGTAAAGCCCGCGGCGGGAAATACTGCCTTTTAAATTAATTTCAGGCAACGTTCGTCGTCGTATACAGAAGCGACGAGCTGTTTGTCCCTTCGCCCTGTAACGCTTTCAGCTCCCTTCTCCACCACCCAGCCCCTGTTTCTCTTCGCCCAAACACCAACACCACCACCCCTTTCCCCCTCCCCCGCCATCGCTTGCCAGGCCTTCGTCTATATCACATCCCACCGTTGGACCAGGTCCAATTGCGAATTGAACCGTTCGTAACTGTTGAACGTGAATTATGGCGTTTATTTATTCTACCCTGTCCCCCGTGCCATCCCCCGTTGGCCACCCTGTTCGCAGCCATCCATCCTGCTACGCCCCCGAAATCAGTGCTTCGCGGACGATGGTCCGATTGTGTAACGACGGCGATTTCCCTTGATTATAATCGTATCGGTCATTGGAGGATCGTTTTGCTTCCCAGCGTTTGCGGCACAGATTGAAAGCTATAGAAATAAATGATTGTTTTTAACATCCTCGCGACCCGCCAGCGCCCAAGCTAATAAATCTCAATCCTCCTCGCGCTCATGCCGTTGCCCCCAGCCTAAATAGCTGGTCGACTGAAAATCCAGCGAACAAGTAGGGTGGCAGTGTCCGCGAACAATGGAACACGCGGGGAGATCGTCGAAGGTGACCGCTCTTTCCATATTTCTACCGCCGCCTGGTCGATTAAGGGAGGTTTCTGCCTTGTTGGGCCAAAAAATTATTTGGTATGTTGATTAAGCGGTCTTTATTGAACATAAAAATATTTTTTATAGTTTAACAAAACATGGTAGTGGGAGTGGGAGGAGCCACGTATGTCGGTGCGCGGGCGATGATATTCATCGCTTGCGGAAGTCCTAAGTCCCGGACAGGTGATCTGAAGCAAAAAATGGAACATATTTTTACTTTGTACAATATTGTGCATAAGTTGACCCAGAATCAAGAAGAAAAATTGGAAAATAAAACAATAGTGAGCGATCGAAGAGATTTTTTTTTTCACCAAAAATGTTTGCAGTTTTTTGTTCATTAAATAAAAACGGTAGAGTATTTTTTGATAATTCTGGGTCAACTTATACACAATATTGTACAAAGTAAAAATATGTTTCATTCTTGTGCTTCCGATCACCTGTCCGCGACTTAGGACTTCCGCAAGCGAAGAATGTCATACCGACATACTTGGCTCCACCCACTCCCACTACCATGTTTTGTCAAACTTTAAAAAATATTTTTATGTTCAATAAAGACCGCTTAGTCAACATACCAAATATCAATATTCTATATTTAATACTTTTCGCATAAAAAATTGGTGAAAAATCGAACATTTTTTGGCCCAGCAAGGCAGAAACCTCCCTTAATCAATTTAGAATGCCGGCTTCTACGAGGTATACGCGTAACAACGGCGCGAATGTTCCACGCGTCGCGTCGCGCGGATAAGCATCGGACATGCATAGAAATACTTGGTTGCACAGAGGACAGCTCGCGTCGCGGCGTATCCGCGGCAGTATGCGTGAACATGTACAATCTTCATTACTATGCTGTCGCCATTATTCCGTATCAGAGCATCGCCAGCCTGTGATGCAAAGTTTTAGACGTTGTCTGAGTAGTTTATGAATACCGCGACGCTGGGATGATTGTGGCCGTGGAGGATGACTGGGGTCGTCGAGATGCCGTTGAAAACGGCGAGGAGGGGCCGGCAGGCGTTTATCAACCCTCTGTCCCTGACAAACGCATACAGGCACAGGCATCCTGCTCTCGAGATACCTGCATGCATACTCTCGCGCCGCGCACAGTCACCGCGTGGCGTTATAACTCAAACTCACAGACCCCTTTGACTAGTACTGGGATAGCAGATATTACTTTTATGCACGTGATACCGCATCAGTTCCTCGAGACAAAGGCGGGGAATATATGATGCCGGAACGACGGGTCGCGGCAGTCGTTAGGCGAACACTCACGTGCACTGCAATTCCTTCGAAATGCCTGTAATTTTCTACATCCTCTTCCTACCCCTGTCTGTCTTCCCTCCTCCTCCCCCCCCCCCGCCCGCCCCCTCCTATCTTCAACATCTTTCCATTGTTATTAATTTCACGATTCACCAGCCTTTGCGAGCTTCCCACGGCGAAAGGGTTGAACGATGTTGAATGGTGGACTGCGATGGAATAAAGTTTTAAAATTCGCTTTCAGTCTCAGCTCCTTAGAACCGAGGAAAGTTCTCGTTGTACGGCTATTCTTAAGCCCTCAAGTTTCGAAAGGATTTCTGTTATCGTAGAAGGAAATAGAGGATTCTACGGCAGAAGAAATATTTAATTTCTTCCCCTGGTTTGGCCGTCCACGTGAAAATAGTGATTTGTGCGGGAAATTAATTCACGCTAAGACGGCTAATAAAATTTCCTTGGAGGGTTTCGCGTTTTACGAGCTATACCCCCGATGAGAGGCATGACTGATCGCGGCTGAGGGTGTCATTTTATCTCTGCATAGCACGCCGCGGGACTTTGACTAATGATATTGCTGCAACGACTTATTTGTTATCGAAATTGCCTATTACTTACCGTATTGGACAATATGTCTGCCGTCTCGTCGCTATCGCCGCTACCTGCGGAACCACCTACTTCTCCCAAGGCATTCTATCGATTATTGAGGTCGATATTTGTCCCCGTGGGAGTGATTCAGCTCGCGTTATAAGCAGCCAGGGCGAATATTAACTGCGATACGGGGGGCTTCCTTGGAATTTTCTCTTCGCATCCACCTAACAACGCTGCACCGCTACAATTTTAATCGCGATTTCAGTACAGAATAACGGAGAATGTAGAACGAACAGGATGAAAGAATTTTCCTTCATTTGTCAGTGTTGAAAATTTCATGCCGTACAGAAAATACGGTTACAACGAGATAATGGAAACGTCCTGACGTTATTCGTGAAATTCCACCCTATCTTTTTACACCACTCCACAACTTTCCAGATAGCATAAGAGTAAAGAAGAATATTGCATACTTTTGCAAAGTAACCAACAAGAAAAGCAGCGAATAGAATTAATCAAGCTTCAGGCTGTGGGAAACTGAAGATCAATATTCGATAATTTTCCGTTCCGCATGCTCACTATCTACTCGATGCTACATATACGGAGTTGTAGTATCATATTGGAGGTTATCGAGAACGTGACCAATAGAGGAAAGTATCGATGAGATAATGTTTCTGCTCTAGAAAGAAACCGTATTATCTGGAGTCCAGAGTCTGGAGTCGGGGCGTACAAAATCAAATTAATTGGGAGCTTTATTTCAGTGTACTGGAGACAGGAATCGTGGTGATTAATTCGATCGTTTATTTCATGTCACGTACACGCGCACGTCCGTACACGACTGCGCGTCGATCCCACGCATAAATATGCGCATGGGCAAACACCGTTTCTGCTTTAATTGAAAGGCGAAACCCACGTACCAGGTTTCGAAGATATTAATTAGCTTTGAAAGTTAATCGCGCCCTCCATGATGTCCACAGTCGCTCATGGAATCTACACAATTTCACACGGTTCTGTGCTGTTATTTCTCTGCGCAGGCTGTCGATCGAGGGTGCCGGAGCCTCGTATGACCGACAATATCGCGTAATAATCGCGTGATCCTGACAATGATAGTTGGATCGATAGGAAATCTAAGTCTGTTGATACCAGCGTGCCGCTTTTATCTATTTAACAAGCGGTGATGAAAGAATCTGTGAAGGTTTTTAAAATTCGTCATCCAATATTACGTAATATCGCTGCCTTGCGATAACAGTTATTACGTTGATTAGGGATTGTCGAGTCGTTGGTGCACTGGTTGTTAAAGAATTCTAGGAATACCGATCCGCGTAGACGTTGATTCGAAATAAATGATATTCCTGTGCGCTGCAATTGACTGTGATTTGTTCGAATCACCCTCTGAATCAAGCTCGTTACCAGGCTGGCGGTAAGTGTCCCGTACGTATGTCTCTGGATAAAATCGATATATAAAATACATGTACGTTTGATTCAAATAACTGGCCGAGCACGGCCGTATCATTCCACTACGCTCCATCGAATTTAATTGCCTGTTAATTTCCAACGACATTTATCGAGTCGAGAGCAATTTTCACATATTATAGATTCCACTTCTTCCATTCAAATTTCCACCACTTACTTAGTGATTATTATTACAATATTCCATTGCTGATTCTGAAAATCTGTTAGAAAATCTCTATCAGCGTGAATGAACGTCAGTATCGATGAACCCATTCTACAACCAGTATCTGGATCGCCGTTGATTGTTATACTAAAAAAAGATCATCTGCAGCCAATTCACCGAATGACGAGGATCCTACAAAACCAAAGGTGTAATGCAGGATATTTTTTCGCCCCCGTCCACAGAACTGCTGCTCGGCGGAGCCGCGTTGCAGCTAGGGAGGTGCAATTAATCCATAAAATAGGTATGAGCTGTGCAACGCATGTTCAACAGCAATTTCATCGTCCAGGCTCTCTTTGTTTTCCCGAAACGGTCATGCGGTATGCACGAGGAAACGTGACACGGGCATTTATTCAAAACGCCACGGCACGTTTCGTTTGCATGTCGCGAAAGTACAATTCGCTCCTAAATCTTCGCTGCTGCCGGCAAAGATTTACGCGCGCGATCCAATGACTGTTCCAATGACAGCAAGAATAATACGGAGGTAAAAAGGAGGAAAGTTAATTAAAGAGCCGTCGTAGCGATAAATTCAACCGCGCGATAATTTGCCCTTTGATTTAGGGCTGGCTGGTATCGTTGAACAAACAGCAAAGTCTTTTCATATTGCTCATTCGGTTTTATTCGAAAGCAACCTTTATACACTTTCATTCTAAATCAATTCTTTTCTGGGACGTGCAACAAGAACTTATTATTATCACATGAACACCCGTACCAGATTAAAGAGTTGTGACGTTAAACTGAAATATTCTACTTTGCAATTATCTAATTCTAGTACAATACTTTTCTTCTCAATTGCATTTCTGCATCGATAATATATCGGTGTAGTCAGAAATGATTCTTCGCAAACGCGTCGCTCAATTTGTACTATTCGTCAACGGATTTACATATAAACAAGATATAGGTACACTCGTTATATTCAGGCCCGGCTCGATCCTTTTTTCCGCCCTAGGCGAACTTGCCAAATCACGCCCTCTATTTATAATACACTTATATGAGCTTTTCGATGACCTGATCCTGAATTTTTATTAGTCGCTTAAAATATTTATAGTACAACCTGTAATATTTTATTTAAAACCAGAGTTTTAAAACAAATTAAAAAATGCGGTTGCTTAATTTTGCCTATATGGACGAGCCGGGCCAGCATATACTAAACTTTGTTGTTCGCATATAATTACTGTACGCACATACAAAGAGTTTTGAACTTTGGTTCCACTTCTTACCTCCCTTGATCGACTTATTGGTCAATCCTATAATTAAAATTATACACTTTAGTATCACGACAAGTTGTTGACCGACTTGTAATTTTTCTAACACCTGCACCAACTAAAATCCTTTGATCCGCAAGTGGAACTGCCGTACAACAGCCTGTGATATATGTACTACAAACTGAAACACAGTGTTCAGCTCGCATCGATCCTATTCGACATCTCTCACTCTCATTCTCACTCTCACTCTCACCCTCTTTCTCTCTTTCTCAGGAGGAGATCTCGTTTCAATAGCACCGAATTTCAAGCTCACAGATCGAGTAAGCCACTTTCTGCGTACTTCCGTAATCTCTTGACCATTATCTTTCTATAATATGGGTTCCTGAAGCCAGGATTATCATGAGTACCGTCTGCAGATAACAATTCATCGATGTCTTTCGCTTCGCTCTTATCCAGCAGAATTATCGGTAGAACCGTGATCGAAAATATCATGGCACATATCTCACGCTCCTCCATGTACTGCTTTATTTCGTCGATGCTGGGCGGTGTTGTTTTACAATTTAATTGCTTCATCGTGCTCGACAATGTCCGCTGGTACTCATTGAGTAGCTCGTCCATGCTGTTCTCGTAAACTTGCACCGATGGGCTGGTAGACAGGAAGTAGATAAGGTCGTTCGCAGGTGAAGCGTAGACACACAGTTGGAAATCCACCTGCAACGTCAATCGACCCTCAATTGATCTGGGCGGGAGCACGAATTGAATTGGAAATGAAATCTGTGCACGGGGAAAGACGCGAGATTCGTGTTTAGGAAGTCGTCACAGCCGAGAGTTTGTGTGCTCTTTCGCGTGCCTCGTATCACACAATGTCGGCACCTTACAACCCGGCAATGACAGCTGGGGAATGTACGACGTACGTAAACGCGATCAAATCGGATTTATTGCATTATTCATAATACACGACGCGACGTTTCGAGGCGTCGCCGTCGCTCGCGGTCGTGGCGATGGCCCTTTGTCGCGCGGCTCCTTTTCTCTCGCGATAAATCGAACGTCGCGTCTATGCGCCGATGCTTGATGCGATACTCGTCGAATGACGGGAAAGAGAAGAGTAATACTTACGAAAATATGCTGGACCGGCTTTCCGTTCTCGTATCTGAATAACATGTTGTTCACCCAACAATCGCCATGATTGATCACGTTGAACTGATCATCCCGACGTTTCATCGCTTCTGTGCCAAGGCCGTATAGACGTGACGAAAGGCCTCGAAGTTTTTCTGCGTAGCTGTAGATTTTGAAACCAGACGAAACACGACCAATTAACGATGAGTTGCTAATGATGGAATAAATATGTCGTTGGTCATCTTCTTACCTTTTATCAAGTTCCGTCCACGTCTCTACTTCCTTCGCCATAGCTAAGAAACCGCCAGCGAAAAAGTCAGTCATCTCTTTCGGATACTCGTCGCTGAATAGTCCCTTCCTGTAGTTGGACTTTTGTTTCGGTTCCTGTTGCGATAAAGAAATTGTCGGCTATTGGTATGCTGACCATCTATTAGGCGGAGATTTCGATGGAGGAATGTTTACCTTTTCGCACAGAGCGACGGAACTGGCATGAAACTTCGCCAATCCTCGCATGGCCATCAAGCTGTGAACTAGGTCCAGACCGGCTTGTCGGTCGGCCATGCGAAACCCAAGGGGTGCGAGATCCTCTATGATCAGACACAGCGGCCGTTCCATCCGTACGTGAAGAACTCGCGCGCCTAGACGGTTTTCATAACCCAGCATATCGTTCATTTTCTTCAGGGCATCCATCATCATGGCGATCTCCGTGTCAAAGATTTCGGTCTTCGTGATCTGGTAAAACGTACTAATATTACGCCCGTGTCTTTACGTACACATATTCTTAAATCTACCTTCGTTTAAGAAAACGTTTGTTGAACTTATAGCTTAATGAGAAAGTGTTACATGTTCTGTTCGGATAACTTACGAGGTCCCTTCGTGCACCTTCGACTATCGGCTCGAATTTAAAGATGAGCGACTTCTTCTGAGTCACTTTATTGTCACCCTGATTTCGCGTGAACTCGATGGCCACTCTCATCATATCGCTGGTGTAGTTGTCACCCTTGGCGGTGGCCGGTTTCACAAATATATCGATCACTCGGATCGTACTGTCGTCCTCCGACATTCGCAGGAGCCTCTCGGTGAAGTCTAGGTTCAACCATGACGGCGTCTCTAGGGCCATTTCTGAAATTGGAATTGGAATTGGAGAATTTCCTCGACAAATCATTGTTCTTCTCGGCGCGTCAGGAAACGCGGAAACGATTCTTTACGGTAACTTATTGTTCGCGGCGAGATTTATCACGCTTCCTTTCTTTCTTTCTTTCTTTCATTCCTTCTTCCCCATTTCGTTCTCCACCCCCCGCTCCCCCTCTCTCCCACAATTCGACTTCCCTTCCCGTTCGGCCCTCGATATTCACGAGGAACGCGTCACGCGTTCCGAGATCCCTCGCTGTTTCAATTAAAAACGTAACGGAACGCCGCCCCGCCCCGCCCCGCCCCGCCCGCGCCTACTTACAAGTTGTCCCCTTTTCATTCTAACCTGTTTCTCACGACGCGACGGTCTCTACGCGATGGGCACGCCGCACGTTTCACCGTCGAGATTCCGTGGGACACGTAATCGACTCGCGGTATTTTAAGGAAACTGTCACGAGGACAAACAATATATTTTATCGCGAGGAAATCTCGAAAGACAACAACTTTTATGACTTCACCTTTGTACGGGCTTGAGAGGCTTTAGTATGCACATATTAACCAGACGTGGCTGTCTGCGACGCATTACAGATTAATCAGTAATCACTCGACATTCCCGCTGGATTACACAATGATAAGTAGTACAGAAAAATATGATTCACTGCGCACTTGTTTGTGGTAGTTACACGCCGATCACGCTACGCACTTCATTAGCTTTTGGAAATTGATTAATTATAAAAGATTGCAGACCCAATTATCCCGAGGCCGTTACACACACATATGCTTCTTATCGCGAAACTATTGAACTCAAATATTTCTGGAAATATGGTTTCACAACCTACGTTACAGTTATCCGCAGTTTAAAGATTTCTCAGCAACAGAACAGCAAGTAGAATAGAATATAAATTATTTTCGTCTAAATAGTATGTTTCGAGTCCTTTTCACAACACGTCGCTTGCATTCACAAGGATACACGAGAAACTCTCACTGCAACCATGTGAAGATTATTTATTAAAAGATGCAACTTTGTTTCACTTTTGCAGTTCTGAAATATCTCTCCTTTAGAGCAATATAGCTAACAACTCAACTGTCACTCGCGTAAGATTTTCTGTGATACGATACATTGCTCTCGCCGACGCGCCTCATCTTCGCCACTGACCTGCGAGTTCGTAGTGTATCGTGGACCGTACGATTAATGGGCCACTGCAGTTTGCCTCCGTGATTGTCTAGGACGAAGTGAGCCGCACAGAATTGAAGTGTCACGTTTTATACGGGCGTCACTCATTAGTTATCCTCCAATGAGAGGCTTCCAGGCAGATGACGTCAGCTATCGTTAACACCCGTGGATAACAATCACGAAGGATATACAACCTTAGATGATTTCCTTTATCGCTATTGTTGCACATGCACGCGTTTTCTGCCCTCCTGATTTCCGTGTGGCGTTTAATCAACTATAGAAGTTGAAATTTAGCCTGCTAATTGCACTGTTATCCTTCCGGATTGTCGGCGCTTTTGATAGACTTCCACTTAGCTTTACCTCCAAGAGTAACGTGAAAATTCGCTTAACGGTACTAGGCAGTCGTTCCTGTCTAAAATGAAGTATTTCTGTTTCAATTAATTACAAAGAAACCATTTGAAACAGAGACACGACAAGTAAGCATTAAAAAACATGTTTGTTTTGTAAATAATATTCATTATACATGGCGCTACAGATGGATCATTAAAGAGGCTTTTTAAAAAAGTTTCTTTTGTTTTGCAATGATAAAACGGAGGTTCCAATCGATTCAAAACAAATTCGAGTATCTTCACAAAATGTGTAGATTCGAACCAGACCTAAATTAAAGTTAGTGATAACTCTTATTCTTAATGAAAAGAAACTAAGACCATGCTTTTGGGGCTTGGGGGATGGTAAATCCTCATCAGTGGGGTTTCAATGGGGTTTTAGTTTTCATTAACTTTAATTTAGGTCCGGTTCGAAACTACACATTTTATGAAGATGCTCGAACTTTTTTTAATCGATTGGAACCTCCGTTTTCGAGTTATCACTGCAAAACAAAAGAAACTTTTTGTAAAAAGCCTCTTTAATAATCCGTCTGTAGCGTCATATATAACGTATATTTTTATCGAAACAAACAATTTTTTTTAAAGCTTATGATGTTAATAAACTTCGTGTCAATGAACAAGTCTCACTTTCAATTTGTTTCTTTGTAATTAATTGAAACAGAAATGCTTCATTTTACACAGGAACGACTGCCTAGTACCCTTAACCAGGAAGATAGACGAATATGAGCTCTCTAGCAATGCGAAATCGAGTTAATAGTCTCACTATTAGTGTCTCAATTATCTTAAATAATTGTCTTGCGATTTTTGGTGAAATACTCTCCACTGATAAGTGTTTGTAAGAGCCTTGTGACAAATAGAAATTAGAGATAAGAATTCTTACACCTTACTGAGTAACCTGTTGAAACATTTAGAGGTACATGTTACGAGTTACGACAAAAGCAAGTATTCTTTGCACACGTGTTACGCAGCTGTTTTCCCCTTATCTGTTTTTATTCTTAGCGAAACAACATTCGAATTCATTACACTAAATTTCAAACCGTCGGTGTCGACTGCAAACAAGGCTTGTACGCCATTCGATATTCGCACGTGTTACTACAGTATTACCATGCAAAAATCATTAGGGAGACATACTTGTTAGAATGTATTGTTTTATGATACTATATACGGCAGATGAGCGTTCATTGCGAGGGGCAGAGATGATACAATATGCATTATCTTCATCAGTCCCCCCCCCCCTCACGTGCATTACTCATTCTTTCTAGCTCGATGAAACTCGAGTAGCAATTCAAGTGACCGCGTAACCAATTATCTCGCTGGCATGAAAAAACGACGGGTCGTTTCTTGGACGTTTTTCATCGACACGCTAGTGATTAAAGCTGGGTACCATGTACACGGCTGTATTAGATCGCTTAATCGACCCACTCACGCGAACTCGAAGCCTTTACGTAATCCAAGCTACGCTCCCAACACTTTGGTTGAAGGAAGTCAATTGAAACTGTTATGAAATCTCCTTATAATTACAAAAAGTTTCGAGACACGCATACAAGTGATTGCCCACCATCACCATCGTCCTCGGTGTTCCACGCCACGGTTCCGTAACTCTTAACCGGAAGGTCGAGGCCAACATGTTCTCGCACAGGGATCCAAAAGCCTTGCGTTTCCCATGCATTCCTTGTACGGAAAGCAGGGAATACGATGCGGTAGTTGATTCAGTAGTTAATCATCTTTCCGTATACGCAGCCTCGATCTATATTTGTATTTTGATAACTTATGCATTGACACGTTACGCCATCGCAGTTACCATTATAGCTTTATTACTCTAGCGACGTTTGATTCGATTCAGTGCAGCTTAAGCGTACTACAATTTATCAGCACTGCACGCTCCTAAATTGTCTCTTACAATTAGTAGGAATAGCCAATAAGGCCGATGCCAGGTCGATCTGATTGGTCTGAATCGTTAACAGATACGTGATCAAAATTACACGCCTGCGCGTCATTTTAGAGTCCGGGCATGTACCAATCACAATCAGGTCGATTTATTTACATGCCGATTAAGCAGAACCGTCCACTAGTTTTCTGTTACATTATTCAGCGATCACTTATCGGCACGCAGCGTTTTATCGACGCGTTCGACGCGATCAACGTGCTGAACTTCCAATTGCATGCGATTCTGATAACGAATCTCTCTGCTCCTACAGGCTAAAGTCGCACATATTTTCTGATACCGGCGCGGACGTTGCTTTTAAAGTCTTCGTGTGTTGCAACCTTCAGAGAGTGAAACTTTCGATTGGAACTCCCGCCAGAATAAGTTGCAAATCATTGCTTAAGAGTGCATCTTAGAGATCCCGTCCCGACAGCATTTTTTTATTGACTGTTTGACACGAACGTCTCGCACGAGCGTTGCGAAGCGCGTGTGCCTGATAGAGCGCTGTCTGGACTCTTCACAATATCAAGTTCTGTCATGAAACGATTTTATCATCGTTATGTAACACAGAATGAATGTTCGTTACTAGCCTTGAGCTTGTGTCGGTCACGTGCATGTAGATCTTTACATCTAGTCATTGTCGGTGATTTATTAAAACGTGAAGTCGAAATTGGAGCAATCTTCGCCGCGATGAAGGTTAAATTCTTTAGGGTAACGCCTATTATATTATTGGGTCGATGATCTCGCAGTGCCAAGTCGGTTCATTCAGATGTAATTCAATAGTTGAGAACGATTCAGCATGTATTGGTTGGTGAAACAGCTTTTGTTCAGAAGCAGAATGCGTGTACAGCTTCTGCTTCAATCAAGGTGTGTTAGTATCGCGACGTTGTATCTACATATTTCGAATGAGCATGACGTAATGTGTCTACTGGCGACACGTGTATACATTTTCTATTATCATCAAACGCGTGCGTCTAACGTAGTAGGTACATATGTACATGTGCATGCATCGGACGTTTGAATACAGATGCAAGGAAGTAACATAGGTACTATTGTTCTTCGATGCTGGATGTTCAACTTACACGTCTGACTGTACCAGGGGCCTCCTGAAAAAATGATCCCTTAGATGGATCTCCCTCCGAATAAAGAAACACAAAGACGCTGGCGGAATCCATTAACGGGGATAAAAAGGAACGTTCCCCGAAAGGATTGTTTCCAGGATATCTAGCTACCAGATATCCCGAGTCTTCGTATTACGAGAGGTATTCAGCCCCGTGTTTTCATAGCGACGAAAGTAACATCAGTTCTCGTTGGCTAGGATCGTATAACGCGGCGTGGCCCCGGGGTACTTATAGCTCTCAACCTACCACGCTGTAACTGTGTGCAAATAAACTTTTACTATTATCACGACTATCCGATGGGGCATTGCTACCCATAGACAAGGGGCTGCAGCGTGCCGCGGCCTGCGTCGCGAATCGTCCGGCACGTTTCGACGTTCAAATATCAATAGAAGTTCCGCCGAGTCCTAGCAAAATGCGAACGATCGCGAGCACTCTGGCTGAATACAGTCGTTACGCTTCCACTCTCTGTGTCTGAGTTTATCCCCTTGCCGGCAACTCCCTTTCTCCGGGCTTTCTTCACCCTTCGACGCTCCTCCGTCCATTGTCGCATCCCTTCCAGCCAACTCTCGGGCCATTTGCTCCTCGTTCGGGACGATTGTACGGCTGGAGGGGGCGCGGGTGAAACAGAGACAAATACCAGCGAACGCGACAAACGAAGAGATGACTTGTAATTGCTAATTGCAGTTAAAGTCCACCCTGGCCGAAACGCACCTTGTCCATATCACCCGCAAAGTGTTCTGCAATATATAATAATGGCTTTCGCGATACTCGAAGTGTTTGTATTTATAGTAGAAAAAGTTAAGAGTTGGCAGGCTTTTTTTCGTCGAGAAATAGAATTGCGTTGATGGTGGAAGGAGTTGGTTAGACATTGATTCCTTATTGGGGCACAGAAATCGGAGCGGAAGTCTGGGGGGGGGGGGGTGGAATTTACGGATTATCGATTTCGCGCGTGCCCTGTGCCATTATACGAACTCGGAAGCTTTTATGTTATTAAATAAACTATCGGCGTCGGAGGTTGCGCTCTCGTCTTGATGTCTTGAAAATTTTCCAAATGGTCGCTGCTACGCGCGCCGCGCCGCGCCGCGCCGATACTCTCCTGTTACGGTACTTTATTTAAAGAACCCGCCTCCTGTCGTTATCGTTGGTACGCCCTCCTTCAGGAAGTTAATCCAATCACCCCTGCCGGCTCTGCAAAATTTCCACTCGGTGCCAGTAAAAGAATGGAGGGCGAAGGGGTGGCGGCTGACTCGTTTTCGGAGCTACTCAATTTCACGTTGAAGCTCGCAATTTCCTTTATCTTCCTTATCGGGAAATGTATCTTCCCCGGATAATTGCAACCGGTAATATGTTTGTCAGAAGAGTTGCACCAGCCCCGAGAAAATATTGTGCGGCGATAACGATTCCGGACGTAAGCAGGGAAGAGATAGAGAGTGCGTACACACCTCCGATAATGGTAGCTTGATTACTAACAATTGCTATCGTGAGGCTTATTAATGTTATCTCGTTATCGTGTGCCTGGTATCCAAGTCATGGTTATCGTAGGAAATTATTACGCTCACGTGCATTATTCAATAGCCGAGTGACTTAAAAATCCACGACTGTGGTTGTATTTGAAAATCTGTTCCGGCTAATCGAAGCCGACGTCGAATTAGGAAGCAACGATTTTACGATTGTTACGTTTGGCACGGTGCACTCTTTATTGAAATCCGGGCAGGTTTAATGCGAGGGGGGGGGGGGGGGGCGACATTGGTGACCGTGTTTGAAAATTTTGCTTGACTTTGCGACCAGACGCCGGATTTACATACGGAGGTAGGTATACGTATTCGGAGACTGAAGGGATCGCGGAGAATCTGTTTGGTGAGAGGTCTTGGCTCGACGGGCACTCGAAGTCGTTAAGAACTTGGGCGAAATCGTGTTTGCAATGACCCCTCGACAAGTAAAGTGGCTGAAGGTTGGCGAGGGGGTGGTTCCCGGTGCCATCTTGGTTATTGGAAGGCGATAACGTAGCGGTGCTCATCCAATTATTATAAATACGCGGCCACCATAAGGAGTGCTCGTATCGGTCGGAAGAATTTTTACAGCTTGCTAGAAACGGTCGTCACAAGCGAGATAAACGTCTTAACTGCGGCCAATATTTTCGTTCGCGATACGGTATAAAAACTTCGTAGTATCAAGGGCTCCGATAACAGTAGCTATCGTTACGTTAGTGTAGAAATCGTGTGAAAGAGCTTAGCGACGCTCGTTTCTAGCGCGGCTCAAATGATTAAACCAAGAAATTGCTCCCTGCCGCTCAAAAACCAATGTGATTCGCGCATTTTACCGACTCTCCACGGTAATTTCTCCCCAATATAAAGTGACGAGTGGTGAATCGATACGCCCATTATAGGATTTTCACGCTCAATTGTTCATTTATGATCCCATTGCATTGATTCGAGCATCTCGTTTGCTTTTTCCTTCGTTCGAGCTCATAAAACGCAATTGAGCAGTCATTATTGCAGAGTATCGTTCGTATTCAACGTGACTTTATTCCGGCCGATAATTATTATCTATCTCGGGCACAATGACTGCGCAGATACGGGGCAGATGAACGTGTTGT
Organism: Andrena dorsata; assembly: GCA_929108735.1. NCBI lineage: Eukaryota > Metazoa > Arthropoda > Insecta > Hymenoptera > Andrenidae > Andrena > Andrena dorsata. The sequence continues at coordinate 12,849,230 of OV815488.1, forward strand.
AAACGGTCAGGTTCTCGTCACGATTTTCCTATAAATGTCTGTGTGTTACGGGTCATATTCCAGCGACGATTTCATTAACCGTCGAATTTAATTTAATCGACATATAATTAAATGATGCCGCGTCGAAACGACCGGCAGGAGACGCGCGTGTCCGGGCTCCACGAGATCACTTTGTATACGATCAAATTTATTAGGGGAAACCTAAATAAACGCCCGATCGCTATCAAGTTCGGAAGTCGAATCACGCTCCGAACCTCCCGGCCACGAAATCCCAATTCCCTATTCTGGAAATGCCATTGTCCCTGAACGATGTTCGATCCGGAAATAGGGAGCCGCCTGCTTTGTATGTCGGCTGCCTAATTCTTACCGATGGTGCAAGATAATAACGTCTAGTTGTCACGCGCCAAGTATCAAGTATTTAATCATGATTACAGTCGCCGATCTTTTTTAGACGCCTTGATACCAGCAACGATGGACAAATATGATAACGATACGAATTACAGTCATATCGCGCAACGACTGTTCCTCAATTTTTCTTGCGCTGCTGGTTATCTGCTGCGATCGTGTGCCCAGACTCGTTAAACTTAGCGAAAAGCTTAGTGAAAAGACGAGGAGTTTCGAAGTCTCGCTACGGCGGAAGATAGTGTAATTAAACTCTCTTGGAGGCCCTTTTCCTGCAGCTGTATCAGCTTCCATCAACTTGTATCGACTTCCATCCACTATATAACCACTACCCCTGCTTAACAGAGGTTTCCTCTTGGGAAAGCAGGTGCGAAACTGTCGCGTCACTCTGAAAAACAGCTCGGCACGCAGCCGAAAAAGGAAATCTCTGCGTGTTGAATACTGGTCCATTGCAAGCCACAGTTTCAAGGATATTTTCCCTTTTGAAAAGTTTGTCGAGCGTTCACTCGTTACCTGGCGAAAACGCTCGTATTCATGCCGTGCACAGAGACGCAAACTTAACAGTTCCTAGTCCTCTGCGACTGGAAGTTACGGAATCACGCCAAGGAAAAGGTACTCGCGTGCCAAGGCCACACTTGTGCCACCTGCTTCATGAAATACACCGTTGTGACACACAATATTAATGGACATCGAACTTTTTTGTTGCGTAGTATAATGCATTATTTCGATGAACGGGCAACAACATTATCACGGCTGGGCTGTTATCGCGGCGAGTGTTTCTTCATCACACTTTGCGTACAGTTTTGAAAGTCATCATCATTTATCATTGTTCGTAATTGCGATAAATTAAAAATTCTTTAATTTGTATGTTATATATCATCGGTCGTTATCGGAAGAGATAAGACACGTTTGTTGTAAAAGTTTCTGTACACACGCCAGCACGTGGCGCCCAAAATTCTTAGGCTTCGAGGTAAGGAAGCTCCGAGGAAAACGACTGGAAACGACTTACCTGCGCGGATAGACGCGCCTTGACATCTAAATATTAATGGATGTTTCCAGGTTCAAGAATGAAAAATGTTGCTGAGACCGTGTGCGAATCCGCTTCAATACCTTGATTCTGCTTCGTGGAAGAAGCTTAAACGCTTATGTCGCGATTCCAGGAATCCCATCGCGCCCTCTCTCTCCCCCCCCCCCCCACTGTTCGATCCGTTGCCGTCTGGCATTTGGCTCCTCCTTGGCCGTGTAAATGCTTCCTCTCGATCGCCAACAGGACCGTCCATTCATCTGTTTCCCTTATCGAACGATCATTCAAGATCGAGAGAAGTTATTTCGTTTCGGGGATGAAAAACTAATTCATGCAGAAGGCTACCTGTATTTCAAAGAACAAAGACCGCGGATTGTGTAATTCTTAATTTATTCGAGGCATTACCGGGCGCTTTCCGTGGCTAGCAAGAAAAGTTCCCCAGAGAAGCGACGAACCACGTTCGGTTTTGCGCGTCAGCTCGAGCTCTGGGCTACGTTAAATGAGTTCTGCAGTTAACAGGGAATATCATAAATCCACAGCCGCTGCCGGTGCATTAACTCACGGTTCAGCGAGTGGGATAGGATATAATCAGGCCAAGTCGAGCTGAAGATGACGCCGGAATATATCCCCCACCCCCTCCACCCCCACCCCCCACCCACCCCACCCCTAACCGTTCGCCCGAGCAGGTCCATCCCCGAAATTCGTGAGATTATCCAAGATACCTATGATTAATACTCGGCCCGAGGCTAGCATCCGGTTTCGTTTGGCCTTGTTATCGATTCTGCTGGTGCCACGGAAAACCCAACATCCTCGCACGGCCACGTGATCATGGACATTAATTTGCGCCCGGCACGGCGCGGCGGCGCGGCGCGGCGCACGGACTTCGTTATGATTAATCCGACCGACGCCAACGCCGACGCGACGCGGAACAATGCACCGTCTAACCGAGTCCTCTAACGTCCCCGGCGAATAATGAACCCGAGACAATACAGTTTCTATTCAGCGGCGACGCCGTGTAAATATTTAGCCTGCCGAAATTGTTGCGAGCACCCGCTTACCATTTCATCGAGCCTCCCTTGCCCAGGGCGCGCCCTAATCGTTGAAAGGTGCTTAACCACCCATTTGCTTGATTTTAAAACCGGAGGAAAGCTCCTTTGTGGAACGGAGGAATCGTTCTCGCAGACACTGGACGATAACGGCCGCGGCGGTGTGTATGGGCGATACGCGTGTTCGTACGGTTCGCCGGTAAAACGGCCCGACCGAATTACACAGTTTGTTCGGTGCTAGCATCCGGCAGCAGCAACGCCCTGCATTTGCATACCTCGCTCGAACGATGAACGCTTGATTGTACGTTAAACCGAGTAAAGGGATAACATTAAACCGTATTCGTAGGACGTAGGTGAATAGACGAGGGAGCGGCTACGTGGATGCTGAAGCTGCCAAGTGAAAACCCAACCACTCGGTGGTTGAACGTTCCTGGGATCGAAGGTTCATTGGAGCGGCGGCAACGCAAGTGGAGATAGTCGCGCGACGAATATCATTCGCTTTGTCATGTTTCACCGTGACCTCCCCCGATGGTCAGGTCCTTCTGTCGACTGGCTCCGGAGTTTTGTCGCGTAATTTAGGTAGCTGACACGCGATGGGATTAAAGTTTGGCACGGGGGTGGTTGTTTTGTCGCGTGTGGTGATCTTCCGGTGCCCTCCCGGAGCGGCTTAACCACCTCTAATCTGTTCCGTGTCGCGCAACTTCCTGGCCGCCGGATTTTCACGACTCGAACGATTACGGAAGGGCCCCGGTGGACGCGTGTTTAGAATATTAATTGGCCCGATTCGGAGGAATCAAGGGAGCGCGTCCGCGAAACAAGGGGCTCCGGGCGACCTCCCTGTAATAACCGCGGATGCATTCGAATATGCACGCGCACGCGAGTTCTGCCGTTAGTTCTTTAAGCCTCAAAGGAGACGACAAGCCCGTTACGAAGCCGAGCACGAATCGCGGGCCGCATAATTAGCTTGATTAATTCAGAGCTGAGGGGGTGGCAAAGAGACGTGAAAACCCTTTCAGTCCGCGCCCCCTCGATCCCCCTAGCCTGAGGTTTTATGTAAATAGACGTGTGTAAAGGATAATGGCTCTTTCAAGTACACCATTACTCCTATCAGCCAGCGATTGGATTCCATCCATGTACATACATTCTCGTGACTTTCAAGCTATCCGATAATTGCGAATCAATTTTATATGAAACGTATCTCCGATAGCTGATAGAACGAGGTGGGAAGTTTCTTAAGTACTATATAAGAACTTGACGGCGGAAGCTAGTGTTATGAAAGAACAACAACTTTCTTGTGAAAGTTAAAACGAGCGGCCCATTACACGCGCACGCAGACGTCGTAATTGTAGTTTCTTACAGCAGGTTAACTCGCCCCACCGCGTTGCATGGGAGCCCATAACACCGGCGGACAAATTAAACGATCGCGCGTAATCTTAATCTCGAGGAGGAGGAAATTGTTGTTAAACGGCCCCGAGTGAGCACGTATCCAGAAGGAAATGTACACGGTCGCACCCCCGGTTTCTTGATCTAATCAAACTTGAACGCGCGGGGGTGTCGCGTAAACACGACGGAGAACCTTATCAAAAAGAACGGCTCTCTTCTCTTTCTGTTGTTTGACCTACTCTCCTGATCGAGCAACAAAAGAACCGCGACGCCGTATCGAACGTGGCGAACTGTGGCTCCTTTTACAACCATCCCCCTCCGGCCGAAAAACGAACAGCTCGCGCCCGAGCTACGTTGTTTTATCGGCGAACGCGAGCAGCGTTTCTTTATATTTCGAGCTGATCTAGCGCGGCGACAGCCACGATTTACAGCCATCTGATATTTCCCCGCGAAAGACTCCGGCTTTGGTTTTCCAGCTTTAGTCACGGGGCCGAAAAAATATAATACTCGCGCTGCTTAGAAGTACGTACCGTATATTCGTTTATTTATCCAGGTTGGGTACGCGGCGTTTTCTCCTTTTCATCGAGTGACCACGAATCGACCGCGCGGCGCGGCACGGCGTCATCCGGTCTTTTAAGCGGGGCTATTTATCTCTGGCATCGAATGACCCCGTCGGTCCGCTTCCGGTTCTCGTGCCAACGAGATTTTCCAGCCAGAGAAGTGAACGCGACGCGCTCTTTTTAACGGTCGGACGTGGAACGTAAGAAGGAGGCGAGCCGGTGAAAAGGGTGAGTCTGGCTGGAAGATGGTCGAGGAATCGTCGTGCCACGGATAAGCGGGGGCTGAAAGGGACGCGGGGAGTAGGGTTGTATTTTCTAAAGATGCTTACGCTTCAGCCAGCCGCGAAGCCGCGGCGAGGAAACCAGGCTGCCGCCTATATTTACTCATTTTCTTTTGGGCGTTTCTCAAAGGGAGCGTCGCCTTAGTCGTCGCTCGGCGTAAAAATGCGCAGCTATTCCGTCTTGCCTAAAGGCTTAACCTCGCATGCGGTAATCCGCGCCCCGCTCGAGAGCATCTCGTTTGGCAGACGGTTTCCCTTGGCTCGCGAAACCGGCAGATTTCGTTCAGACGCTTCGACCCAGCTTCGCGGATTTTCTTCCAACACCTTCGCTGATTCCGACCATGAAATTTGCCATCAGCTACCCGCGATGTCCCCGCGACGGTTGCTCGAGAAACGTTCCGTCGGGACGTCGAATAGACGATTCGTATTTCAATAACCACGGTGTATCATAAATCTAATGTACGGAGGATTTTCCGTAGAGAATGTTTTTTCATGATACGAGCTTCCCAGTTGGGATAGAAAGGAAATACGACGAAGGAGTGGTAGAATGGAGTGGTAGAAGAAGGATCAGGGAGACTGGGCTTGAACTATGCTCCCGCAAAAATGGCCAAACTTAGCGGGTTTCTTCATGGCCTGATGCCTTCCTTGGCACAATCTCCCCCGTCTGCGCTTTAACTATTCCAGAGCCTTGACTCTGCCCACAAAAATCTTCCCTATTGGTTCTCACAGAACAGACGGACTGATTTACCATTTGGCAAGACTCGACACAGAGCCTGTCTTAACTAACAACCTATGCTTCCTTCCCTCGAGCTGATTATACAGCTGCTGATCACCGGGCTGCAAATTGCCAGCCCGATGACTAATGTACACGCTGTTTTTCCTACGGAACTGGACGACCCAATTCAGTTTTCCCAATAACCAGAAAGTGTTTTCTAAAGATTGCGCGGAAATTTAAAAGGATACCCAAGAATGCTGGTATAAATCGCGCTTCTTGCGTGAAGGACCGTTTGGAGACCGCGCGAATGTTGCCAACGCGGTGGAAAAAGTATCGCGAAGGAGGGGTTGAAACAGAGGAGAACACGTGAAATACACGGCACCACGCATGGAGATGCCGAGGAAGTCTTTTTGTCTGGGCTCTCGAGAACGTTTGCTGTCCACGAGTCGTGTCTTCCAAGTTGGCGTGTCTCGTCGCCTTTCGTGGTCTCTCAATCTGACCCGGCGCTGGCAGTCGGGCTAGAACTTTCAGTTTACTACGGCAGTCGCCTTTGCAATCGATTCTTGTTTCACGGCAGGGCGATGAATATCCACTTGAAATGCCGCGTGGAAAACGCGATCGAATCGTATTTCGGATTCGGCACGGACTTAGGGGTCGGCCGACGCGATATATTTCTATCAGCCAGCCACACCGCCGCGCCGCGGAGGACGCGTTTTATGCGCCCAAACGGCGATAAAGAAAATATCCTGCGGTATTCGTTGCGAATATTTTCCTCGGCAATCTTTGAGATTACTCCAGCGAAGCGATGCACATACTTGGTCACGCCGGATGAACACACCCCCGTTGATTCATCGATAGATTTCGTTACTGCTGAAATGTTTCGTTTATATGCGTGCCAGGAGAAAACGTTGAGCTGTAAAGTCTCTTTTTTCTGTACCATTTTGACAAACGTATAGTTGCATCTGCACAGTAGTTGCATAATAGTAGTAGTTGCACAGAGCTGTAGGGGAGAATGTGTAATGGCGGTCACTTAAGCAATAATTGTAATAATAAAATAAAATAATTGAAAATAATTTTTTTGTAAACTTAAACTATCGACCTATACGTAGGATACGAAAATAATTAATTTTATATTGATTTATTCAATGAAATTACAAAAAACAAAAAATATGTGATTTTCCGCCATCGTCTACACCTACGGGTAATAGCAGTCACGCTGCGGGCAATTGCGGTCTAGGGGCTGCTACATTTTCCCAAATGTAACCATCCGCTGAGTCCCATCCAGAGCATTCAGAATGGGCCCAGAGGCCACAAGAGATACAACGGAACCACATCTCATTGTCATGGCCAAATTGAAAGCAAATAATGCACTTATTTTCGTCGTTTTCACATGGATGAGGTCTTTTGGGCTTTTCCTTCTCCAGCTTAATTTTTTTAGAAATTTTTATTTTATCTTTGTTTTTTTTACACTAGTGAATAATGATAATCACGATCACGTTACGGGCACTAACAGTCAAGTGACCATCAGTGCCCGCATACGTGTTCATTGATAAAATTGAAGATTAGAATGAAATTTAATATAAATATATTTAATTTAAATATGTAATCCTTTTCCTTGATAGAATATCTATATTTACGTAATCTTGACATGTAAAATAAGCTTCAGAATTAGTACTTACCTCTTATGTTGTGTACACAAAATATTACATCGACGATGTTGAAAGCACAAAAAGGCTAGTTTTCTTTGGTTGTTTAGCAACGACGAAGGCGAAATCGTTCGACAATATAACGAATGATGTCGTGGAACGTAAGGAAAAGAAATTGTACATTTCGGACATACCGTTTTATAATAACAATACTGACCGCCATTTCCAACTGACCGCGATTGCCTCATTCTCCCCTATACGCCTCGTTATCGAACGAAGCAAGAATTGAATGAAACAAACATATGCCAAGGTGCATATGCATGCGTGAGTACCTGCGTACTATCTGTGAAAGGAGAAGAGGAATGTCAAGATGATGGTATTGGCCGATAAGCGGCAGCGTACATGAGATGAAATCTCCGTTCCATCGGGTAAACGAGCCCTGAAAATAAGGGAAGGGAAAACACCTCATTTCCGCGGAATGGTTAGGCGAACGTGGTCGAAGGATCGTTTTTCATTCTAAACGAAGCGCCCTCGAGCCTCGGCGGAGTAGCGGCGACATTATGCGGGGTAGGGTCGGAAAAAATTATGCGGCTAATCAAGAATCGCGGGTGTCGTTCTCCAGTCGATGTATCACCGAGGATCCGCCGCAAGAAATGGCCGGGGTCGGTGAGCTCGGGTCAAGGGGTGGTTTTAGAAGGCAAAGGAGGGTGGCTGGAGCGTGGAGGGCAGCCCCGCTAGCACACATCCGACTTTATGAGCCACCATCACTCATAGAATCTTCGCCGCAATCTTTCGCGAGAGCCCCTTAGAGAGGCTTCCAGGAGGGAGAAAAATGTCCGAGGGTTTGGAGAATCGATGAGTTTGCATTAAACATCTCCAGCCGGCCTCCCGACCGAGGATACTTTCTGGTACGGTAGCCCTGCCTGCCGCGCCGCGCCACGCCGTTCCCCGGGAATCACGAATCCACGCTCTAGATCCCGGAGGTATAAGGTATGAACGTTTCGAACGAGTGTCGAATCAGAAGGAGCGAGCTCAAACGACCCTCGACTATCGTAGGCTAGGCACGCGCGATTCGCATTGTTAGGAAAATGTTTCGGTACTGGTGAAAGGCCGGTCCTCGGGGAATAGGAACCTGTTCGAATAGGTTCGGGTATCTATATTCATATGCATGTATGTGCGCATGTTCGTCTGGGTAGAGCAAATTAAATGCAGGGTAAATTGATTTTTTTTTAACATACTTTGGTAAGATGAGGAATAAAGGGATCATTTTCGTAAGAGGTTCGTTTAAACTGATTTGTTATACCGAATGTTACATATTAGTATGTCGGGGGGGGGGGGGGGGGACTAAGTAGGCCACAAGGGTACAGTGAAGCTGTGTAGAAAATGGAAACAAATGGTCCCTCGCGCTTCTACCGATTTGTGTGACAGTTGATATCTGCTGGCCAATCCCATAAGTGTCTCTCTGGCTGTGGTATTTTCTGTGGGAAGTAACTCAGTCACGTAGAAACGTAATGTGTACCGTTTACGTGCCCCGCGGTATTTGTTCTTCTATTTCTGGAGCAGCTCGTGCTGTGTACCTTTGGGCTATTATTCGTGGAACCGGATGCAAACGCGTGGACTGGTGCATAGAATACGATACCCAAGGGACTATGTCCATTTTCAGTGGCGTTTCCTCGCATTCGATGCGATGCTGTTTAATTGTCCCACTCTTTCGAGCTCGAACGTCAACCGGTACTCTTTTCTTCCGTTTAACATCCTGAGATCAGAATCTGCTAAACTGCCAACTGATTCAGGAGTCGTCCCGAAAGGGGAACTTATTTCCAGGGCAGAAGTAACCGTGGAATTTTTTGGTGTTGGATGCTCTGGACCGCGGGCAGTACGTGTCCTGCGGGCCGAAAGTAAGTGAAAAGTAAAACGAGGAAGGCAGGAAAGAAAAACGAGGACGCAGAAGGTACAAGGCTCGCCCAGGGCAATAATGATATCGGAAAGGTCGAGCTTATATTGCGGCGAGGTTTTCCCGATAGTTCGAACGGGAACTTTCTGCCAAAGTTGCGAAGCTTTAAAGCGAAGGCTTTAACGGGGCTTCGCGCCTCGCGCAACTCTTTCCCCCGTTAGAAGTCGTGTGGGGAAAGCGGAAGAGGAAGGATGGGGGGGGGGGGGAAAGGAAATGACAGGTATGAGAAGAATGCCGGGCAAGTAAGTTCGGCTCGGGATATACTGACCTCCGTGTTCCCAACCGCGCCGCTTTGGAAGTTCATTTTCGACGGCCCCTCGAGTGTCTATGGCCCCTTGGGACTTTTATTCCCCGCGTATTTAATGTCTCGATCCGATCGAGAGAGTCCAGCTGGAAGAACTGCTTCTGAATTGTCAGTGTCCAAGTCGCCGTGTACATTTCATTCGCAAGCATCAACTCGTTAGAATGAGCACTTCCGAATAGACTTTGTTTGATGTGACAAACTTCTCCGCTACTCGTGGGATATTCATGCACGTTCATTTGTGCTACAGTAGTCGAGTTACTAGGGTGGGCGTATTTAATAATTCATTCGTATTAACAGGAATTGCACTTGAATACGAGAAAATCTCTGCACGTAGGTAGATACATATTTAATTGGCTTGTTTTCATTGCGCTGAAATGATCAACGTGCGCAATGTGCATGATTGTTCTGACCTGCTAGGATGATAGACCGTGTTGTGGATCTGCATATTCGTCATCTTCTTCAGTGTATTTTCGATGAGTTGCAGCCTCGGAGGATACACCGTCGGAATACCTTTCGTTGGATACAAATCTCTTTCAGAAGTAGCCGAAGATTTCGATCACGTCTAAGCGTAATGGTCAGTAAATAACAAATGCGCCGCGCCTGGCCGGGAGGAGCAGTCATCATCTTTCATCGAAGTAATAGCTCGAGATGTTGGAACTTTTGTGAGCGAGCCAACGAAAGCGCTCGACGTTCTCTTGTTCCCATTCAAGTAGCACGAAGGAAAACTTTAGCCACCGATTCCGGCCAAACCTTCTGTTCTAATTCCCTCAATGATAAATCTGTAATAAGCTCGTTCGATGGCTCCAACTTTTCCTTGTTCTGCCAGGGCACGTAACTTTGCCACTCCGTTGAATCAGGCAAACACGAGAATATCCCCCAATTCCTCGTTTCTCATTTAATTCTCACTCTTGCTAGGTAAAAGTCCCAGACATCCCCGTTGCGAACGCCATTGATTATTCCTTCGGCAAGTCCTGGCAAGTCCTGTTCCCTTTAACGCGATTAAATAAACGCTTAATCCGCCGGAGGAGCTAGCAAAATCCTTTTGCCTGTCCCTTATCCTGGAAGAGCATAGGAGAATGACGTTCCCAGACGGTTAGAATGTGGCGCCGTAGCGTCGATCGATGACGCGTTTTCTCTCCGTACAATAAGTTTTGTAATCCCGTCAGTTACGCGACCCTCCGAGCGGCAATTTCCTCGAGTCAGGTCAAGATCAATTTTTCCTCGAATCCACGAGGAAGGCACTCTCATATTTCCCAGCATCAGCGATGAATAAATATCACATACATTGTGTCGAAGTACCGGTATCATCGGGATCTCATCTCCAATCAGTTAGGTCGCCCCTTGTCAGCCCTGCGCCACGATAGGCGCACAGGGTTGCTCCAAATTTGACTGCTTGAGAACGTGTACCTATAGCGTCGTTCCGTACATCCTCGCGAGACCCGGACGTCCGTGAATTTAACCGCTGACTTCGCTCCAGATACGTCCTCCCCCGATGCACACTAATGGGCTTGGAAAAGTTTAATCTGTACCTGAGATATCGTATGCATTAGCGACGTGCTCGTACTATAAAGTTGGTTACTCTTACGCGGCACCTCCGATCAACGACGCCAGTGAAACCGCCAACACTTTTTTCCCTGTGCAAAGGCGAGAAACGTGGAACGAGAAAGACTGCAAAGATTACCGAAGCTATAGCATTGTTCTGCGCGGAGTTTTGAAAAGGACTTTTCCATCCGTGGCATTGTACGAACGCCCAGCGAGTAGTTCCCACCGAGTTGCATTTTGTTAGCGAGCACAATTAGCACCGAGTAATTTGCTGGAGCGAGTACCGTCAACGTGATTGATGCACTCTCTTGTTTTCCGGATCCTTCTGGATCTCAATTTATTTCCAGCAAAGAACGCATCTTTGTTCGGCGAACTATCCCGTTAAGATGATTATAAAACATTATGCCCCAGCATTTCCGCTCAGCTGTGTAAGCCCTCTTTAAATATTCAAAATAGTTTCGCGTATGTTTGCGGCGCACCGCGTCGCGTATCACTCGAAACTTTCTCACCCGGGGAAGGAAGATTCGCGCGCAAGTACGCGCGTTAGATTCAAGATTTAATAGCTTCTTAAACTACTTGCAGCAAGAGCTTGCGTGAAGCCCGTGGCGAGTATCTAAAAACGCTGAGCGAGTGAGAAACTTTCTCTGGCAATTTTTTAAAGTGTTCGCGGGGGGAAGGTTGAGAGTCGCGTAAAATAGAATTAGAAACGTCGGATCCGTAGACCTCATGCTCTGCCTGAAAAATCTTTCTCCGCGAGTTAGCGAGCTGTCGCAGCCTTTCTTCCAACGGTACACCATCTTACGAGCGCGCTGATGAAAGTAGCAAACGGAACGGTTTGCAAGCTCTGACGCGGACGGTCCCCGACGGTGCGGCGTTGGCGCGCGAATCTGTTTACTGACTCTATTCACGGGGTTGGGCGACCGTGTAAACCATCCTGCTAATAGAATATGCCCATATTCCGGCCCCGTAGGGAGCATAAGGGTTCAGACCCGTAACGAGTAACCTCGGCTTCTCGTTATCGCGATTTTCCCTCCCTTGCACCGCTGAATACAACTTTGCGCGCGAGCCTCGCTATGCAATCTGTGCGCTCTTGGCCGAGATCGTAAAGCTGTTTAACAGAGTTCCTCCAGGAAGGACGAAACTCTTGAGTTTCTCTCAGGAAAGGGAAAAAGGTGGTCGAATCGCTGTAAGCGGGGGTAGGTTTAATTAGAATCACATTTGATAGTAAAATACACTCGGCGCAATCGAGTCGTTTGCGACACGGTACTGTTGAATATTTTAATTGAGTAATTAGAATCCCCTGTTGCCCTTTGCCCCAGGTCCTTTCACCCGGTTTTACGGCATACGGTATCCGCCATAAAGGGCAAAGTGAATTTTCTGGCTTTAATGCCGCGGGTTGCGGCGGCAACGAACGGTGGTGATTAGAAAAAGGGGAAAACAACCCTGTTACAGGCATTCCTACAGGGAGCTTCCCTCGCGAATTAGTTAAATACGACCGATATTTAATTATCTCGGCTACATTTACTCTAACCATTGACTTCAATGCAATTAATTAGTGAACTGCATCGTGGCTACGAGCAGATATCCGCTCGTTATTCCAGCAATTTTATCCGTAATCGCCTGCCTATTTCTTGTGCAACCGTTCCGAAACCGGCGCAAATCGCCAGCGAATGCCGCGATTTAACGGCTGGTTTTTTTTTTAATTTTCAAGCGGAGGCAAATTAATTCGCGGAACAGCCGAATTCGGGGGGAAGCATCGATCGCTGGTAAAACGGGAATGTTGAAATTCTACGCAGGGAGCAAAAGGAAGCCGGAGCTAGCAATCGCATAAATAGCCCAGGCTCAGGCGTGTACCGTGGTGAATCGTGCCGGTCGAACGCCATGGAATGAAACGATTGAAACGAGCAGACCCTTCGGCGATACTCGAGCTGAATTCAATGCCGAAATCGACGATACGATCCACTTGGAAAGAATCGGTGTCGCAGTTTCGAGCCAACTACGGCTCCGAATGGAAACTACTGGAACTGGTTGGAAAACTCCGTCATGAAACAAGAAGAGGGTAACAGTGCAGTGGGACATTCTGTAAGCGTGCTCGTTCGATCGTGCTTACAAGCGTTTGCCGTGAAACGACACTTAAACGAAGGGAAGTGTTCTTTTATCGGTGCAACTCCTACCTGACGTTTCTCGATCTTAACAGACTTCTGTTATCGCTCCTGGAACAAATAACTCGGACATATCGAAACGCGAGCATATCTATGGCTGGAGAACAAGGCGAAATGGCTCGCGCGCTCGTACCAAGCGTTCCTTATTCAACCCAATCCGTCGCAAAGTCGTAATGTTATATTGCCGAATAGTCGTGCAACCCGTTCGGGACGTTATAATCCAGACGCATTGTTCAAAGGTTCAATTACGATCCCTTATCTCCGTGATGCATTCCGTCGAAATTACATCCCGCCTGTAAATCAGGAAACCGATGGATCTAAGGGTTCACATCGCGTGTCGGCACTGGATACGTACCTACATACACGTACAGGCATGTACATGTGTACGTCCGTCGGCGTCGACCAGTATTACACCACAGTTTCACCCCGGTTTTTCTCGTTTTCTCATTTTGGAACGCGAGGCCACGCGGCACTAGGCTTTTCCCACTGTTCCTTTGATTGCACGAAGCGTTCTTTATTTTTTCATTTCTGGGACGACTCTAAATTCACGAGTCGGGGTAAACGATAGGAGTTGCCCGAAAGGTATCGCTGGCCCTGCTTTCGGCCAACTTGGAATCTAAGGGGCAGATCAAATAACTGAAGGTACGTGCCGCGACTGGAAGGTACGAAATTTGGAAGATCACCAAAACCAGAGGGGATTGCGGTAGACTGCTCCCCCCCCCCCCCCCGAAACGTTTGTTTAAAATAGTTGTTGTTTATCACGCGGCGTGGCTCGTAGGATTCTCTAACAATTTTTCCGATCTCCCCGCCCGCAACACCGTATTTAAATCGACGACACTCGCGCGTGTACTACTCCGCGCTGGATACCGCGGACGTAAATTTATATTTGAATAAATTTGAATAAATATATCGAGAGACGCGCGAAGAATATTTTTTTTTTACCCCCCCCACCGCTACCAGCGTTTCGGTGCTCCTTCAGACGTTTAGATGAAGAATTTCGTATTCGACGGACCGATGATATTTATAGGAAATCCAGAGGTAAGAAACTTGTTTACTGACTCGACTACCAAAAGCAAAAACGACTGGAGAAGAGGATACGGGACTCCTCTTCTCCACAATTTTTGAAATACGTCTGTGCTGTGCTGTGCTGGCTCGTACGTCAAACCTTGATATATTGACAATCTTTCCAAGCATTTTCTGCCAGAGGAATTCGATCAATGGGTCCTCTTCCGACCCGTTTCTGCGTGTACAGTCTGAAATTTCTCTTCGCGCTGCTGCATCACGCTTCCCACCGATGTGTTTGCAAGGTGCGCCGGTGCTTATGAGTTTCCCATTCCTGCGGACATCATATCGGTCCCGTTATAACGTTCGTCTCGTCTATAACGAGACCAGTGACCATGGGAGAGCTGCAGCTATCGAGCGATGAATTAATTTCACGACAACTCGTCGGCTGTTCGTTATCGGCTGCCAATCCCTTTGATACGTTCTTTCGAAGGGCATATCTATATCGTCTGAATATCGTCCGACGATTTCCACAATTTCGCATGTACCTACCTCGTAACAATTTCAATTTCTGCCCCGCCGAAATCCCATTTTCCTCGGCATACAATGGGAAATTTTATCGAACGCCGTTCTGTTTCACCCGTCTGCAGGTTCTGCGCCAACGACCCCCCCGCTCCCCCCCCACCCACCCCTCTTCCCGACACTGTCCCGTTTTTCCACCATTTCCACCCACTCTCCTGGGATTATGTTAATGGCGACTCTCTCATCTCTGCGATCGCTGGAATCCTGGTTAATGGTGAATCGAGTGATTCATATAAAACTGCTGCCGATTCGAGGCCAGGAAGATAGTAGTTACAGTTACCGTCGCTCCGCGAATTTATCAGGGGAAACGAAATCTAAGCGAGAGATTCGAATCGTGGTCGCCAGTGGCTGAAATGTGATTCTCGGGGGTTGCTGCTGAGCTCGGTTTGTTAGAGGTCTTAAAGAAGACTGGAAGCACCGTCGAAATGGAGCGACCGATCTTCTTAGCGTGTTTCACACGCTTGCCCGCGTGTGATGTGTGTAATCTAAAGCCGAAGTTGTACAACGGTTCCCATTCACGAGTTGGAATCGAAGGGCAATAGGGCCAGGGAGGGGGCAAAGGCAAACGGTCCACCGGGGAGCCCAGCGTTCTCCAAATTATTGGTTCGCAAACTATTTGCATTAACGGCGGATCAAAGAAGGCGGTAGTTGATTCGGTCTAGTTAACATGGTATTTTGCGAACGTTAGCCACGATTGTGCACGGAGACCGTGCATAATAGCCTGAAGCATTACTGTTGCCGAAATTCCTAGCTTAATCAAGTACTTATTACAATTACCTGTGACTACGGCGCTTCGCGGGGGTAACTTTCAGGCCACTCGAAGTAGAACTTTTGATGTTGCGATGCTGGTACAGTGCCTAACCTCGTTTCGACGCAAAGCACCAAGAGATTCCATATTCATCCAAGTTACTTTGACTTCGAGAGACGCTAGGCTGCTCTGTCGCTGTTAACGCTTTGTTAAAGAAGAATAAATTTCGTCGTTACCGTTTGCATTTCCACCGAATCTCTTCGCAATCTCTGTTCACCCTAACGTGCTTTGAAAATATCCCAGCAGGCATGTTCACTTCAATGATATCATTAGCATTCGAGGGGGGATAAATTTTAAAGCAGTGCGATAGGGTCTGACGAGACAATTTCTCTAATGGTATATTCTCTATTTGTTTCAGGCGGATCAAGCCTGGCAAGCGTGGTCGCTGGAAGTAAGCCGACAAAAC
Source organism: Andrena dorsata (assembly GCA_929108735.1). NCBI lineage: Eukaryota > Metazoa > Arthropoda > Insecta > Hymenoptera > Andrenidae > Andrena > Andrena dorsata. Next base: position 12,865,047 of record OV815488.1, read on the forward strand.
CTTTGAACAAACCCGATTTCGACGATATCTCTCCACGGAATGTCACTGCCATCGTTGAACAAACAGCGGAATTGAATTGCTTCGTAAAGCATCCCGGCGACAGAGTGGTGAGTAATGCCTTTCCTAGTTCTTGTTCGTTGCAGGAAATTTTGGATCCGGGCTGATCGAAAATTCTGGGACATTCGACGAAAATATTTACTTGGATTCCAGCTGGGCAAACACTCAAGTATCATATTTTAATCTCTTAACCGAATACCGCTTATAAAGAATGATAGCGTGGCGCTCTACACCCGCGGGTAGGGGCCTCGAGATCGGTAGACTTTTCAACCGTTTATTACACAGAACCTATTCCCCTTGTCACCAAAAGAAATTGCGTAAACTTTTCTCGTTCGCAGTTACAATGAACGCGGCTTACCGTTTATTTAAGCGATACCTCCATTCAGAGTTTCGATATTGTTTTCCCGCTCGCTATTGGAAGACGCGAGTTTCGTGGGGCAAAACTGGGAGAACGTTCCACCGGTAGTCAGAGATTGCAGCACTTTAACGAGTTGGAATAAATGATCTTTACATAATGCTATTCAGGGAGCGTTGAAGCGTTAAAAGCGGCACAAACAACTAAATAATGGCATAATTGTGTGCATTTGGGTACTAGCATACCGCGTATAAACCGTATCAATATGCATAATGACTAGTTTTCAGCGAAATCGCACGCGCACCGACCGTGTAATGTTTACTTATCGCTGCACGTATCCGCATATTGTCGCAATGCTTTCCCCCCGCAACACCTATTCGCTTCGCGGATTTCGGGCCCCTGATACGCGTAAAATATTAATGGGCCGCGAATTTAATGGGGATGAAAAGAACGGGTAAATCCGTATCGATTGCCGGCGATTCATCCTCCATTTAGCCAAACTTCCACCAATATCTATACCGAACAATCTGCAGTCAAACGATTCGTGCACCAAGGGAATCAAATTTCCCCAGTGAAAACTGACATTCGTCCAATAGAAATAATCGAGAATCCACCCACAAAATTACATTGATCGCCCAGGCCGAGTGTACTTTAACGCATCACTGAACGCCCGTCGCATCTTTTCTCCAATCTCCTTGGTCTTCGAGCAGCGAAACAAGTGCAGATTGTAGCAAAATCTAGTGCGACTGCGTGCATCCTCAGCCGCTGGTAAATGAACCGATCAAACATGCGCCATCAAATCGTTACAAAGGGTCTACGGCCAAACTACCCCACTTCGTGTAGCCACACAGGATGAAGGATCACGTGCCACAGGTACAAACGTGCCAGAGAATATCTGTGTGGACGTAGGGGGATGCAAATGCACCCCGAGGTATAGACAGCTGACAAAGATCAAAGGATGTACCTACGTCGGACAGTGAAGAATGAATCCGGCGAATCTATGAGCTGGCCCAATTCGACGTGCATTTTTTTTATCCATTCGCGTATGCAGCTACACGTTGCCGCGTGATTTTGCTTTCGGGATTCTACGAGTATTCGTCCGAAATGCTTTCGAAATACCTTACGCGGCATCCCTGTTCCTGTCCACCAACGCACCGAGACGAAGAAACGTTGCTAATGCTGCAAATAGCCAAGAAGAATCCATTCGTCTCTTATTACGAGGATGCATTAGCCTGAATAATGCAGGAGGTTTGATACGGTGATGTATGGCCTTCTTAAAATTCCGCTGGAAACTGTTGCGCCGCACTAGATCACTGTTCCCTCGAAGAAAAATAGACGCCCCTGCATCTCGTTTGCCGGTGCACGCGCAACACCGAGCTCGATTGTAACGCTGGCCCCCGGAAGTGATCTGTTTAATCGAGCCCTTCCCATCGCGTGTACCGGCGGAAATAGTTGGGGCGGCTTAGGCTTAATCGTGTATCTGTACACGAGCATGCGGGCGCAGAAGGAATTCGAAATGCGCGGCGTCCCAAGGATTACCATTCAATTATTCTAGCCGGTCAACCCTTGGTACCTCGCGGCGCACTGCTACGAGCTCAATCCTTCTGGCGTTAATGTGTTAATACAATAACACGGGAAGTGGGGAAAAGTAATTATTGCGGCGCGCCGATCCATCATAAGCGTAACGGCAGCTTCGGAGGATGCAGTTGAGCTACAGGACACAACGGAACGCCGCGCGCGCTGCGCCGCGCGCAGTTTCGCGTCCGCCTCTCGTAACTCCGATAATTGATTTAGCGACGGATCAGGAACGTAATACATATAACTGCTTTGTACCGGGAGGGATCCGTTTAAACTTAGTTTAATTAAACCGTGGATTTATTGGGCGCCGCTTGATACGTACACACGAAGAGCGAGGGAGGATGCACACCACCTCGCGACAAGGGGTTGCGTCGGTGTACCTGCTTTCGCGGCAGGGCTTGGAAGGGGTATTTACGGGATCGAGTAGAGGGTTACACGTGTCCGCGACCGTGTGTGGTAAAGGTACACCGGGGCAGTGTATGCGGATGTACACCTCTGCGCGAGCTAGACGGAGCAGAATCTTGGGGATGGTCCCGGGAGAGATATACTGTCGAGCATCAATTGGGGTAATGGCGGCTGCGATCTAAGAAGCGAACGTCCGAGAAGAATCCGCGCGACCTCTCTGGTGAGTAGAGCCGAGCGGAGCCGAGCAGGGCTGAGCGGATAATAAGGGCAGAACGAGCAGGCAGGGGAAAATGTCGAGGAATTAGTCGGGATGCATATTCAGTCAGGTGAATCGTAGTTTAATGAAGGACAGACAGGTCTTGTCAGTTTGCTGGAAATGGTAAATTGGCGTAGACGAGGGCGTAGTTAATTGAGATGAAGGAGTTGCCGGGGAATTGGGTTGAAGCGCAACGACCAGTTGTTTTGTGTAAGCTGTTCAGCTCGAGTGCTGCAGCGTTTCTTCTCCGTCGTCGTCGATCGCTCCGCGTGTGCGCGATGCGCATACGTCGCTGGCATGTTAACGAGGCTAATGTATTAAAATATTTGCGTATGCTCGGAAATAATTACCCGCGGAACGTATTGTCCCACGGACTATATGCCCAATGTCTGTAAACTGCCTCGTCCAGTTGAATTTAAAGACGCGACGGTGCCTCCGTATTTAAATATTTGCCTAGCCGAGTAAAGTTTCGCCGAGGTACATCCAATTACCGACAACTAATTATACGGAACAACAAATACAGCCGGGGCGACTGCTGAAGTTCCAATTACCTCGATAGAACCCGATGCACGCCATTTTGGAGACGAAATGTCCGCGGCAGATATCTGATTAACACGATGGTTACGCTCATTAAAGTTCGACGAACAATTAATCGCGCGTTGTCTGTCGCAGAATGCGAATTCTGCCACACAGATTGAAGTGCTGCCAGCAGGCATTGATAAGATAATCGCGCGAATGCGTTCCCTTTGTCGCGAATCATCTTGAGGATCTATCTCCGTGCAATTACATAATATTAATTTGGAAGAAAGGCAATACAGGTGGTGACAGGCATTTGATCGTATCCACGGCGCTATTGTACCGTTCGATCTCGCTCGTCGCACAAAGGAATTGTACAGATTGCCTCGGTGCCGGGGAAGTGGAAAATTTTCTTCCGATCTGCAAGGTATTTTCGCTTAGCGCGCTTCGCGCCGGGTGTACGTAATTAAAAGAATCCTCTTCCAAGGAGAAGAAGAAAAAGCCACGAATATGCTCGGCTGGCAGGCAGACGCGACGCGATCCAGCCAAGGAGGACTTTTTAGTTTTCACGGAGCAGCTGCAACCTGTGTGCTGCAAGTTATCGCTAATGAACAAAGAAAATGCAAGTCAGCTCGGTGAAGAGTGAAAAAAAAAAATGAGCAAAGGGACTCGAGGCTTTGAACCGAACCGACGTCGACGTTATCTTTAGACAGGCTGCTTTGTCGCAATCCCGTGAACCGTGGTAAAAAGAACGGCAAGTCGTTCGTTCCGCTTTCTTAATTATCCAGAACGGTGTCGCCGGCCAAAGTATCATTAATCAGGAATTAATAATCGAAAGCAATCGATTCTCGTCGACATATTGCTCCTAAACTCTACGCTCCCGCGAGAAGCACGTTTCCTCGCCCATCGTTTACGTCCTTTCAACTCTTAATCGCCGCGGGTTTAGAAAATTGTTTCCCACCGTGGAAATAAGCTGCGGACCGAGCCCGATTTAATCTGGTAATCGACGCGCCGGCGGCCGTAGTAGTCGAATTGAAACAATTTCTGGAGGAAAAACGGAGAAGTGCAATCGTCAGCGAGGCGTCGCGCCGGAGACACGGGATGCTTCCGTCCTAATCCTCGCCTGGGACGAGTGTTTGTGAACGAGAGCATTCTCGAGGATTTCTGGCTGGAGCCAGAGCCGGGGCCGTCTTTCGATTACGAACCTCTGTCCCGAAGTTTGCACAGCGTCCGAAGGGGTCCTGTCCACTACCGACGAGTGCCACACCCACTTGCACACCGTTCATTTCCAATACCTTATATTTGCGGATTCGCGGGTGGAGGAATCGGCCCCGGCCCGCTATCCTCCGCGTCCATCGCCTGCGGCTATCGTTCGCCGCTTCCTCGTGCGTCTAATACGTGGACAAAGAACGGGTGAAGCAAACAATAACAGTGGAGCGACAGGGGATGACGAGGCGCAATCGAGAAGAAGCTTTTATCCCCTATCCGGGGGATTAAAGAGCCACCGTCTGTCCGGCAAACGATTGCTCTCAATTAGCTTTATCTGTATTTACGCCGAGGGAGAATGTGAAACGGGCTGGAGGGGTGGCAGCCGTTTGATTCTTTCAGAAATGGACAAAAGAATCGGGATCGTTTCTGTCGTTATCAGTGGCTGTTCGAGCTTCTCTTAATCATGGACGACGATCTGGAGGCATATACCTCGATGTACGTGCTACGATAGCGGAGACACTTAAGGGTTTCCACCCTTCGAGCTTCCGCGCGAGGAGCTGAAAGGATATACACATAATGGAATCGCGGTGGGTTTCTACATCACGGACGGTGAAAGCCATCTCGACCTCGCAACACTTCAACTGTCAATTAATATTTGCAGGCAAAAAGTTCGGCCTGCGTCAATATCATTTCCGCTTCCCGGAGGAGACGCGTTTAATGGGTTCGAGGACTAAGCGACCGTTCATTCGAGCTGCGAGTGGTAAACGCAGCACAGCGGGCTTCCTCCGTCGGAGAATTCGTTACGCTCGCTCGTTCGATTCGCCCGACGGGAAACGACGGAGGCGGGCGTACGGCACGAAAACCAATTACGAAACGAGCAGTATCCGTGATTATGAGGCGTAATGAAAAACGCCGCGTAATCCTGACCCGCGAATTTCATCAGGGAGCGCCGTCACGAAATTGTTCTCTTCAATTAGCTTTGTTTACGCCGGCAGACAGTGGGTGGAGGCCGGGACGGGGGTGGAATAATCCTCATGAGTCTGCAAGAGTGGCTCTGTCATCCGACACACAACAGAAATTGCCAGAGTGACACGCGGCGCGGCGCGATCAGCTAAATTCCTCGACCACTGGTCACCGAATTGGCTTTATTGCCGTTTGTACCCGCTCCACGGGCCGTCTGAACGCGACGTGGCTGTTGCGGTCACGGGCCAGGAGAACAGCAGACGAACGAGCCAGCCGATGGAACACGAACGGACTCACGGGGTTGGTTCGCGGTCCGAGATTGGGCTGGAACGATAAGGAAGCCCGTTACTTCATTGAAATCTGACGTGTAACAAATTGCTGCGCCGATAGGTACGTCTGACGCCTCCGTAATTTTCCAACGGCGAGATCCTACGCGTGGAATAAAATCGCGGAGAACCGTGCGAGTCTAGGCGTAGTCCAAGTGCCCGTTCCTCCTTCAACAACTTGTTACCACTTCCTTTTTCACCATACACGGATTAGCCGACGCATATGGTGCTCTGCGGGACGACGTGCAATCACGTCGTCCGCCCCACACAAATTGAACATTATCCCCGTGTGTTCTCCAGGGCTGAAGTAAATCGTACCGTACCTTTTATAAAATAAAAGTCTGTCGGAGTATTCAAGCTGCACGGGTGGAAAAGAAACTGCTTGCTTGCAGAAAGTTCATTAAAACGGAGGAAAACGAGGCCAACGAGAGTATTTTCGCCGTTGTAACAAATAGCTGGAGGATTGACTTTAAATGCGAAAGTTCTTTAAACACTTGGCGGAACGACAATACGCTTCGTTAACTCGAGTAATCTCGAACCGAGACTCGTGAAATTATCAAGCCTTTCTAAAAGCTGTCCGTTAAAAGAAGGGAGTTATTTCCCGTCGTAGGGGCGGCTGCAATGAAATTATTTTCTTTCAGGCTTCCATCGCCACCGATAGAAACTCCTTCAGATTTCCCCGTGTCGAAGCATCTCACGGCAATGGAAATCGATCAACGACTTTCCCTCGATCTCTCGTTACAGTATCCTGCTTTACTTTTTATCTATTTAGATGCAAATGAGGCTAAACCGGCAGCAAATCAATTCAGACAACATTTTCGCCGATGGAGAAAATTAATATCGGAATCTGAAGTCGGGGAAAAGCGGTGCCGGTTTAAAGCAGACGTAATCATAGACAGGTATATAATTCCAAGACCTTATTTAATCATCGCGTTGAATGTCTTCGTTATTCCGCCTGAAGGACTTGATCTACCGGAATGTAATCTATTAAGTCGAGTGAAGCGAGATGCATTTTAGTCGATATCCGAGTGAAGCCGCGACACAGCGCGGAAAAGAAGCGCGAAAGTTCAGAGGGACGAGAGAGAATGAAAGGCAGCGAAGATTGCGGGGCACCGATGACGGTCGATGCTAAAAAGGCCTTCTACCTTTTATCAGCTAAGCGCAGGCGTAATTTAAAAATGAGGCCCCGCGTGGAAATAGGAAAAGTCTACGAGATACTGCCAGAGGGAAGATGCTATTGAGAAAAATTTGGAAGTAGGTTGCAAGGGAGTTCTGGGTCGTAACCTTCTTGAACAGTTCACGCTTGAGAAAATTAATAAAGTTTGGTGGCGGTCAATTGTTTTTTCAGGTATAAAATATTAGTGTGGATTATGGGTTCGGCTTGCCCCACTCATTGTTACCTTAATTGTCCGATAATTGAGATATCTGAAAACCTATCGGCTCCTATTTTTATGAAAAAGTTACACCATAATTAGTTGGCTGTTTCATACCAGCCATTCGTTAATAAAGCGAAATTTATCAAGCCTCTATAATGAACCTGTCTCGTACCTAGGAAAGATTACATTTTCTATCCTAATGCAGGACTATTACGAACTTCTCCGTGTACTTTTCCCGTTTATCAAGCAATTAATTAATCCTTGACGCAGTCACCGCGCGAACACACTGTCTTTTATAAATAAATAAAAAAAGAATTGCCTCCGCTGGGGAAAAGAAGGCGCACATGTCAGGCTGACTTTCAAACAGTTTTCACGCGCAGCACATTTCACCGTAGGACAATGCACACGTGTGCAGTAAACGAAGCAATATCGTTGGCTTCGCAGCTCGATCGTAAAGCGCCTGAAAAAGTTTTCCGTAGACACTGGCGGAAACTTGAAAATTCTCTGGAAACGAGCGTTCGCCCTCCGCCCGAAACAACGAGGCCGTTTCCTTGCGGTTGATCGTGAAACGTATCCTGAAGGAAGACAGAGTGTCCGCCGGCCGGGGCAAATAAAATTTACGCCTGATCTCTGGCCGAGTTTTCTCATTACCATCTCCTCGGCATCGCCTTGTCCCGAGATCCTAATGTACTTTCGCACAGAAAGACGTGGGGAAGAACGGGAAGCTGAAAATACGCGGCATTGTTGTCAAGCGTGCTTCCCGCAAAATGTTACGCGATACCGGCTGACTAAAATAGTCTGTCTAGTAAGAAGGGGTAGTATCAACGCCACTCCAGACTAATAGTATCCGTTATCCGTATCCTTTTGTTGCGAATGCTAGCCTAATGACGCGGCATTGTACAGAGTACGCGCCGCGAGAAGATACGAAAATCTTTTCTTAATGGAAAGCCGATGTCAGAACGAGGTGGGAAACTCTAAACCACCACGATCGCGATATTCGTTCTTAAAGGTTAATTCCTCTTAAGGGTTCGTTGTTCCCTCGCGAGCTTGATAACTACGTGGTGAGAAGGATCGCCCGAGGAGCAAACGAATCGGAGCTTAAGTCAATCGCAATGAGCTTTGCGCCATTATTTTAGTATAATGGAGGAACTAGGTACACAGTTCACAGAAGCAGTGGAACTTGGACAGGCACACCGATATCATTACTCGTTGAGCAATCTAACTTTGTTAAGCGAGTCCAGCTAGTTATCGATTCGCGTGCTCCGCTGGAAAAAAAATAGAGCGTCAGTTTTACGTGCCTGCCGCGGTTGTTTCGCAGGTGTGTACAGAGTTACAGTCAGATTAGTTTATACAGTTCATTCCGCGAAATAAAGAGCCCGGTATTAATTTCTTGTCTTCAGTTTGTTTTTCATAGGGAATAATACTTTCCGTCCGGGTTATTTACGGGCAACACGGCACTCTACAGATTTACCAGATTAAAGGCGGGTCTCCCCGGCTATAAATTAAAACCTTAAGCTCGCCTCTTCCTTTTTCCCCTTTTTCGTAGCGAGACTGTGTCGGGGATCCGTGCGAGTATCCATTGTAAGCGTTCCTCCGAGTAGGAGCCGAGGTAAAACGGTTTCATTCCGTTTCAGATTAATCTTAACCCGACGAAACGCGCTTGTTTTCTCGGAGAAGTGGCCTGCATCCCGATACGAGTGACGTTAATCGGCTAGACGTTAAAAAACCAAACTAGTCGCGGAAAGACACGGGTAAAGTTGAGATTCCGAAGTTGCGAGCCGGTTCAGGCTGAAAAGACAAGCACAGGTTCCACGCCCTACGACATCCCAGGGGGGAGCGAAGTCTCCGAGCGGACTTCCGACTCAGCGTTGAAACTCGTACATCCGGCTGTCGCTTTCCGATGTGTCGACAACGTCTCCGCCGCGGGGAGGCGGCTCTTGCAAAGTCGCCGGCTGCCTTGTGGCTCATTAGTTCCCTGTAAATTAATAAGTAGCAAGTTTCCTCCACCGCTTCATTTAACTTTCAGCGCACACCGGGCGTAGATTGAGAAAGAGCAAAGCGCTCGTGCATACAATGAAATCGGCTTCCCGTAGGTACCCGTGGCGAATAACGGAGAAACACGGAAGGAGCAACTTATACGTGTGGACCCGTGGAGCCAATTAGCGTTCAAAAGCCACGGGTCAGCACATTCTATTCGTTAATTGAGCCAATCTAAGGGTTTGCCTTAGCGGATAGCGTCCGTGGAGAACGGCCGGAGAGCGGGAGCGCCACTCGTGCAGGGGTAGAGACCAAGGGAGTCGTAAGAACTGGGAAAACAATCGAGGAGTTCAATCACGTTGGGGCAGACTCGAGAGCGCAGACTGAAACTGCGAACCGCTTGTTGGGTTTTGTACATGTTTAGGAAGCTTTTCATTAAATGAATGTTTGATCACGTCTTTTCGACTAGCCAAGTTGGAATGGATGTATGAAGAAGCATGTCAGGCCCGCGGTAAAAAAAAAACAGAATCTTTAGGAAATACATGTGTACACAGCTCGGCGACAACGGAGTACGGCTTGAAAACGGGGGAACAGTAGTGTACAGGAATTATCCTGTTTCTTTCCGCGGACTTGATTGATGACATTAAGTAGATTTCTTTTATTCGTCGAGGACCCGTGCTTTCTCGCCACCCGGTTTTTCAATCGTGACTGATTCGTTCGTGATTAATGTCAGCCATATCTTTTTCCGGTTTAACGATATAATACGCAGTGCTCATTTATTACTGTTCCCCGCGTTATTTATGATCGGTGGAGCACTTAATACTATTTCCCCGGAAGTAGCTTTCCTTCCCGAGCAAGCCGCGGGCGCGGGGGCGTGTGCTCGGCTCGCTGTTGGCCGCTGGCGACGTGGGGAGGGGTTACGTAAGCGAAATTTATCGGGCCACCCTGTTTCTTCAACTTTTACCGTCCGTCCGTATTCCGGTCGTTGAATCTCTAATTTACTATCAATTTCGTATTATGAATCGCGCGACGTCTTGGCCAACCTGCGAGCGGTGGGCTGCTGGCAGAAAGTCGAAATAAATCACGGGGGTGGCAGCAGGGGAATATAGAATCGTAGCGGTTATTGTTTTTCATCGTGGCCCACAAATGCTGCATCGAATATTCATGCACCGCGGCGAACAAAGGAGGGAATCGTTCCTTTTGAAATTAAACGCGGGTCTTGTTAAAGAAAATAGCGGGAGCATCGTGGGCAAAGGGGATTGGGGATACTTTGGTCGGGCAGACGCAATAAATTGGTCGAAAAGCAGGAAGATGGAAGAAAGGACACGCAAGAACTGAAGCATCCATTGACCCGGTTTCCAATTGTTATTGGAGCAAGTTCTCCCGTCTGGCCGATAATTCTCTCTCGCTTCATCTGCAACAGTGCGCCGGCTCGATGGGAGATGTAAAAGAACGAGGGCGATAATTTCAAAAAATAGCACGAGGGATTAATAGAGAGAAGAGGAGGAGCTAACTTGCTTAAAACATTCGATTTATTCGTTGAGTATACTTTATTCACCATGTTCTTACGGGATTGACACTGTCGACAAAGGAGATTCCAGTCTAAGAAACATTTCCCAGAGAAGGTGAAGCAGACGAGAGGACAAAGTCTACGCCGCGGAAACTTTTTAGCCTTTAATCTAAAAATCCCCGAAAGAAACGGGACCTGATATCTCCCAACTTGTCCGAAGGATTCGCAAGTACACGAACGAGTTTTTCTCATTTCCCCTTCGCTTTCCTTTCCCCCAATATCCCTGACTCCTAGCTGGACTCATTTCTCGGATTTCTCCGTTCGTTTCCCAGGGTCCGGGCACCGAGACCGCGTTCCAGGTAGTACCATCGAGGCCACTAGGGCTGGCGCTTCTCTTCGATTATAAACTTCTCGCTCATCCTCGGGCCGGTTGTTTCGCTATTGGTCCCCAGACTCCCCGGTTGTCTTCTCCTATCTCTTGTCTGCGCTGCATCGACGTCACCCTGGCGACCGAGGCGCCAGAAGGAAGAGATAAAACTCCTCGGAGGGGGTGAAATCGAAAATAAGACGGGGAAGAAGGAAAAAAGGAATCCGTGAGCGACGCAATCTCGCACACCGTGGAAACGATACTAGCGTTAGACTCGTGGAAATCTCCTTCGGGAATCTTCGCCGCGGGACACCTGCGCTCCGAGATCTCTTCTGGAGATCCCGGGAAAACTCGGGAACGCTGAGCAGGAGGCCGTGTGTACGTGTGTGTGTGTGTGTGTGTGTATGTGTGTACGCGGATATGTGGATACGTGGATATGGGCGAACAAAGGGAACAGAGAAAAAGGTATTTCGAATGTTTCGGTCGGACGATAGCCCCGCTGCTCGTGAACCGTCTCATCGATCTCTGGATCGTCCGATCGCCGGATCGGACCGGCGATCGTGGGTCACCAGAGGCGCGATCCGGTCGATCAGTATCTCTGCAAATGGAATGTGGACATTGTACTCGATCTTCCTGGCATTTTTGCCCGGCCGCGATTCAGGACGCATTATTGACCCGCACGTACATTTGTTACGAATGCCGACGAAATTCGATTCGCGGCTGGACGACAGGAAACGATATCGTTGAGTAAATCGATGGTGGAGGAGCGTGGATTGAATCGCATTCTTCGCGGGTCGACCCAGGTATCATAAATTCGCTGGTAAATTGAAAAGTTTCCTAACGATAGATACGTGGTCGGAGGAAATCATATACAGAGTGAGATGCCATTCGCATCTGATATCGAGCGAATTCCTTTTCGCGGAATGACTACCTACGTGACAGTTAAACAGGCGTCGAACGGGAAAAACAGTTTACGCTTACCGACATCGGTGGCAGTAGAATAGACCAGTCTCCCGACAGCTTCATTACAGTCTATATGATTTTAATAAAGACGGAAGTAATTTGAAAGTTTAGCCCAGGCGGGGTAACTGGGGCCATCGAAACTTTCGATATTCCAAGGATAACGATCTTGTTGAAGCGTAGCGTGCCAGGCCACCCTGAGTTAAAGGCTAAAGAGGTGTGAACTTACGACAATTGGATGTCAGGAGCAAACGTATGGCGCTATTGGGAAACTTCCGGATATCAGGTATTCCTTTCACTCGGCGGGAAGACAATTTATGGAGTTCTTAGTATTTTCCCCTCGTGAAAACTGCATGGGATCGTTTCAAATTCTTTGTTACACTCTGATTTAGTGGTAAACTCTGCGCAGGCCAGGGGCATGGAGAAATATCAACGTAGACCGTGGAGTGCAAACACGAAGCAGAAATTTGTTGCCCTCCCGTATGGTTGAAAAGGCTCGGCTCGTGCTAACACGTACGAACATTTCGCTAGTTTTCGTTGGCAAATCGCTCGTGCTCAGCGGAGATTGTTTATGCAATTATTAACGGTGACGGGAGCCGTGAACAATGGGAGAAAAGGGCCGAGATTGACGAGCGAGTCGAACGATCGAACGAACAGGTAAACGCGAATTCGCCGATGCGTGTGAACGTCCGATGTTTGAGGGGGCGAACGAGAGGCAGAGAGGAAGAGAGTCTATCGGGGGAGGGTTGGTGGAGCGAGACCGGAAGAGGGGGCAAAAAGGTGGGACAGTGTCGGCATTTCGAGGGTGTTGGAAGCAGCCCAACATCCAGGCAACGTGAAATAACGTTTTCAATATTCTCCAGAATTTTCCACGAAAGGACCCGTGAATTTCTGGTTCGCTGTTCGCCCGATTTTTAATTCGAGGGCCACCGAGCAGACGAGTCCAATATTAGACATGGTCGGAATTTCCCACAGATTTCTCGAGGGTCCTGCCATTTCGGTTTCGGAAGGAAGCTCCCGAGGACGCGAAAGTGCAACGCGGTAGAAAATTCTTCGCAGGCCAGTCACGAGCAACGGGATCGATACTAAACCACTTTGATACTGGCCGCGAAAGCGGCTCAAGTTTTTTTTTTGGGGGGGGGGGGGGTGAAAGGGCGACGAGACAAGTGGATGCATCGATACGTCCAACTTTCACAGCCAGATCTGCAGTGTATGAAAATTCTGCCGTCAAGTGAAATCCAATTCAACGCGTTCCTGCCGAACTTGACCGCTCCTGTGCAGATCCATGCTCTTGATAGAAAATTATCCGAAGGCTAGAGGATACGCGGAGCTTCGGAATCAATGGTCACTCGGTGTGCGTGAAATCTGTGCGTCCGGGCGAGAAACAACCGCAAGGGATGGTGGGAAGTACCAGTGGCGAGAAGAACGCGAAATCAGAAGGCACGGGCAAGGGCAGAAGAGGGAGAGGGGTGAAAGAAGTTAGGAGCGGGGGAGTGGTTGAAGGGGGATAAATTCATTGAAGTGGATAACTGCATTGTGCCAGAAACACTGCAGGGACACATCCGATTATTGGGAAGACGGGATTTCGGCATTTCTTTACCGTTTGGCCGGATGCCAGGGGATGTTGTTTCCTGTCGTCGGAGGCCGCTGGCTCGGAAGAATCGGTTCGGTTATTGAAATAATGCACTTTTATTGCTCATCCAAACTCCACGCCGTGCGCTCCGCTCGATCTTGGAGAGCCGTGCGCCGATGTGTGTGTCGGAAATCGACACGGCTGAATAAAGCTGTGCCGGGATACGTTGTAATGTGGCCACCGCAGCGAGCCCCGCACCGAATTATGCACCCTCGACTTTATTTCTCGATGACTCGTTCCGGTGCCCTCGAGCATCGTTACTTTTTGTCTTCTTATCCGGTTAGTTCCTCCCCAGCTTCTGCGAGTATCTCGTGCCCGGAATGCGGCTTCCGGCCCCGAATAACCTCCCCCATCTTCCAGCAGCAATATTGAGGGAAAGCGGCTGAAAGGAGATACAGCAGTCGAGATTATCGCTGAGATCTGATACGGAATAGCAGCTTTAGAAAGCATCGGCACCGATGAATCCAGAGCTGTTCCGGTGTTTCTGAAAATCTATCATTGCTTCTGAATTTCTGAGTGGTCCGTTCCAGCTCATTTCCACTGCTGCTTTCCGTTAATGGGGTGTAGAATTACTGCACTGTAGGTACCAGCGACGCGTGTATAACCGTAGATTAGGATATAATTCGATGGGAGGGGGGGGGGCGTGGAGATTTCAGTGGTCGCGGGCCGGCTCTGCCATGACGTAATATCTCGCGTCGGTAGATTATACGAACAATGTGGGTTTTGCGTTTGGGAGGACGGCTGGATTAAAGAGAAATTAATGAGGAGAGGGCCCGCAAAAACGTGTAATAATGGGCATGTGAATTACGATGCGGCCCAGGGCAGGGGGTTCGCGATATTCTCATCCGCGAATATTTTAGATCGGTTTTTCGGCGGTTCGGAATTTCATTATGTCTATTACGTAGTTGGAAGCGCGTAGATAACGTAAACAGTGCCTGTAATTTACGCGGTACTCTAGGGAGCCTGTGAGCCTGCAGTTTCACGCAAATTCCCCTTCCCCCTTCCACTTTAAGTGTCCCGTCGCATCGCGTCGCGCCGGTGCCGCGTTATCTTAAAAGTAATCCACTATTTTGCTAAACGCACTCAGGGGCTCAGCATTTTTTTAGCTCGACGAGCCGAACATAGTTGCAGTGTATTTCGCTTCCGCGATAACCGGAAGCCTGCAAGCATCTCGCTCCCTTTCGATAAGGGGATACCCTGTATCAACCCCCTGGATTCGGTAATTATTCCCCGAATGCTCTATCAATTACGTTTATTCGTAACACGGCGCGTAAATATCTGCGACTGCGCGTTGCACTTACTCGAAAAATTCCTCTGTTCAGCGGTACTCAGCTACGTGTTCAGTGGAATAAATTGGAGGGAGCATTTCGGGCACTCGCAATTAATATAATGAAACGAGGGGAGAAACGATCGAGGCAGGTGATGGCGGAGGGTCAACCGAGCGCGAAACGTTTCGTTGCGTGCTCTATTCGAGGCTCAAGGGTGGAACAAAGAGTACCAGAAACGATACACGGCCGCGTATGAATCTTTCTGAACAGTGGCGATTTTTCAGAGGTATCGTCAGCGATCGTCCTTTTTTTTTTTGTCCGCATTTCACCCGAGCGTTTCAGCGGCGCGAAACGTCACGGACGAATTCGCCGCATCCGTCGGCACCGAATCGCCGGCTTATTCACGCTGCAACGATGAAAGAGGAAAAGTGCTTCGTGCTGGCAATAAATAATAACGAGATCCACTCGGTCGATATGCCTCGCGAACGATATCATTCCGTGTTTCTCTCTTTTTCCACCTCATCTTCTCTTTTCCATCTATGTCTGACCATTCCGTTGCCTCCTTCCCTGCTGCGAATCGATCGCCTGTCGTCGGGCCGAACGTGATAATGGCTCTTGATTTCTACGCGAAGACAATTTCTCTGCCTTGAAAGCAGTTTTAGGAAAGTAACGGGTTTAGGGTAAATCCGGGAGACGCGGTCGGGCCGGAGAGTTGGTCGGGTCGCTATATTTCAGACTCTATACGTAAAAACGCGATAAAGTGCAGACCAATTACTTTTCTAAAAGTCAAATAGTTGAATGAATAGCGTCATTTCGCTTGCTCCTGTGTTTTTCTGGATTTATAAGCTATAAAAGGCAAATTGAGGTTACATTTAACCTCTTTTGTCAAACAGCGGTGTACAGAATCGGATTTAAAATATATTTCTAAGTTTATTTTCGGTTAATGGTGGGGATAATAAAATAGTAGAGATATTGAGGGACAATTCAGCCAAAGTATTTGGCCATATTAACTCCTCCTCTTAAAACTAACGAGAAGACCATCTCTCGTTGCAGAAAGGAGAGATGGTCGAGTTATGATTTTTTTATTATTTTTGTTTATTTATTATTTATTATTATTATTTTATTATTATTTTTGTTTAATTAGTTTATTTATTCACTTTTGCATTCATTTGCCTTGCTAATCACCAGTAGGTAGTTCATTTTCTCTTTGACGAGTTCTTTACTTGTTCAGCGTAAACAAATTAAATATCAATAAATCGATAGTAGTATTCACTCATAAATAATTTTACTTTCTTCTTTGTTATTTTTCCATGAATAATTATGTGAGTGGTCTCTGCCAACGACGAAAACCATTTCTCCCGGCACGTTGGGAGAGGTGGTCAGATGTCATGACTTCAATTTTCAATCCAACTTACAGTAAATATTGTCTTAAAACAAATATCGACCAGTGTTTCTGAATCAGCATAAAATTCTGAATATATAGGTTTGTTGTGATAACATAAGTAATATCTATAGTAGTTTAAATAGCCATTTTATATTAGGTCGACCGAGTCTCCTGGATTTACCCTAATTAGGTTCCCCATTCTCGACAGTTGGAACAGTGTATCCTCCGTAATTGCACGGGACGAGCGTGAAATCGAAAAATGGGCAAGCCTGTACCGGCATTCAAAGGGCCAATTGCACCGCGGTTGTTCCGTGACGGTGGAAGGGCCCTTCTCGCGAAAATAATTCTGGGCTGGCTCTGTCCGATCGCGAGGAAGATTCAGAACGGGCTGTTCATTCACGGCATGACGTCCAGAGAGGAACAACGATTCGTGCTGGCAATAAATAATAACGGATCTAGCCGCTGGACGTGCCTCGCGAACGACGACATTCCATTTTTTCCCATCCTCTTTCATCTCTTCTCCGGCACGGAATGACTACGTACCGTCAGCGGAACGTAATAATGGGCCGTGAACTTTACACTGCCGTATCTCACACCCTCGTTTCTCAGCCCCTCTCTCAACCTTCTCTCCTCCTGTCTCTCGTTCTCCGCCGAATTCTACGTCGTTCGTCTACGCTCCGTCCAAGCCCCATCTGTATTCCCCTCTACCTCCGTGCACCAGCGTATTCCGGTGTAACGGATAACTCTTTATTACCAATGGGAATTCCAAGTTTCACGCCGGTGCCCCCTGGAGCCAGTGTCTGCCGATATTACGTATGCTAATGCCGAAACCTGGAAATCCACGCCACTTTCTCACGAATTCTCCACCTCTTCTCCGCTTTTCTCGCCAGTCCCTCTCTCTCTTTATCTCTTTTTCTCCCGCTATCTCTTCCCCCGTGATTCTCTGCTCGCGGGGGTAGCTGTTGCAGCAATGGAAATCTGTGTACTTCATCATCGAGTCCTCGCATCTCTCCGCCGCGGCCGAAGACCTTTTGCGCCGGAATTCCATTTCTACCCAGATATATTCCTACCGCGTTGTCGCGTCCCGTCGTTCCGCTGCACGGTCAGCCGCGCGACGGATCCATGGGCGAAATTTAAAAAGAGAGAAAAAGAAAAAAAGAGAGCGAATACGATGGTTCGGTGGGCGATCGGGAAATTCGAAGCGCGGATTAAATTCCACGAGAGGGCTAACTGGCTGATCGCCACCCTCTTTCGACGTGACGACGCAACCCTCTCGTGTTTCGAGCACCGAAATGCGAAGCAGATTTAAATCCGCATCGATTATGCAACCGCCCGCGTTTCAGAGTTCACTGACAGTTATAAACTGGCGCGTCGAGTGAAACTTCATCGCTCGATCGTGCGATTATCTTCGTTCCACTGTTCCCGATATCGATTCGAATGTTTCGTTTATCGTGCAGGCGTATCGGCTCCACTCGATCGTTTCGCAATTAGAAGAATTCCCGAACCCGCGCCCTGGAAATGACAGGAGTGCCCTCGGTTTTGCTAGCCGGTGCCGCGCGTGTCTCGGTGATAAATTATAATAATTCGGGGTGAGAGGGGGGGGGGAGGACGTAATCGGCTCAACAAGTTGATATGTCAAACACGTTGCTGGGTCGCAGTTAATAACGTTAATTCAGTAGCAGTCGCGTAACTTTGGGCACCGAGTACAATCTCGCAACGGTGATTAAACCCGTAAGTAGAATTCGCGTTTCCGCGTTTCCACGGGCCGCCGCTCAAAACTGTTTCGACCATTTTCTGGCGACGAACTGCGCGATCAGCCGTCATCCAGTTTGCCAGGAACGAGTGGAGTTTCTGGTCGTTCCGTGCAATTGGGGATGGAGCGGATTAAATGCATCCAATTGCACTCGGAAATCGTAATGGCTCGTTTCGAGTTTTATCTTTTTTTCCTTCTACGATAGGATTTTGTCGCGCGGGTCCTCGTGGCCGTTGCCACGATTTCACAAGGTGCCGGAAATTTTTAATAACCTAAGCATCCAATCAATTCTCCCGGCGATTGAAGTAAATGGCTAAGGTACCTGACAATTTCAAAAGATCCATGACGATAGTTTGCTTAATACAATCGTAGCTGCACCAGGAATAGAATAATCTTAACCCTAATGGAGACTATTTTTTTTTATCAAACTCCCCGGCGATCGGTTCTTTAATGCCATTTCGATAGAAAGACGACCGAGTGGTTCATTGAAGATTCATTTACTGCAACAGAATCGTGCCGCTTAATTAATAGTCGATCTCGCAGTGTTCTCCTTCTTTTTCATTTTCTTTGATACCTTCCACGCTCTTCCATGCCCCGGTGTCTCGACGTTTTTACCGAGGCACCTTCGTCACCTGGTTTTTGTAATCGAATAAAAGTTTCGCGAGCCAGCTGATTGGCGTTAATTAAATTCCATCGGATCAATTTTCATTCGTTACCTTACGTTTCTAACCGAGCGTCGAACTTCCTCTGGTATTATACTCTAAACCCTCGTCGCCCTTATTAAATTTCCTTCCGAATCCGTTATTTTGGTTTCTGAATTCGTTATAAAATTAACACAGGGATTTATTTTACGCCGATAGCCCTCGATCGCCCTGATATATTCCTAACTTTACGCTAACATGATTGTCCCCGCATTTTCCCCGTGATACGTTTCATCGCGGTTCTTCTGTTCGAAGGAAATGGAGCAGAAGGAGTCGCGTTAAGGGTAGAAACGAAAAAGAAAAGTACCCGTGGCTTCAACGATACAACGTACACGTGTTTCTGGACTTATTGCAAAGCGATCTGCTCGAGCAGCATGTTTTATTAACTGCTCTGTCGGTGTTGGCGGCAGCGTCGCTTAGCCAAAGGTATCTATGTTATGGCGGGTCGTTGCGGGGCATCCCCGAAAGCATGAACAGAGAATTTATAGGGAGCTGTTTCCTGGGATTATGGTACTCCGATATTAAAGGTGAAACTTTGGAGTACTCCTGGATCATTTAATTAAGTATTCGTAATGGAAATTGGTGGAGCAGAGGATATTGCAACCGTTCCTGTTGCCCAGGAATCACTCTCGTAACAGATGAAACGAATATTGCGGCTCTGTTTCGATTCCGCCTATTTAGTAAATTAGTTCAGTTACTCGTTGCACAACCTCTTGCACTGTTCGTGCTTTTAAGCAATTCACGCGCACTTTTAGATGCAACCGTGTTAAATATTAACATGCCAATCAAGGAATTGCGTATATCCAACTAAAACTCATTTTACAATAGACTAAAGGATAGTAAACCTACATCGATTAATGCAGTCCATGAGGAAAAACCACTCACGGCAAGCCAGCAAGCATAAAGCGCATAGAGGTGCCCGGAACAGGAACGCGGAAGGCTCGTATAAAATCGCATTATCCCGAAGGTGTTGTTCCGTTTCCCAGGGGTTACTCTCCGTCCCGGAAAATTTTTCCGCGGCCACGCCCTTCCCGAGACATTCCGTAGATCGCGAAATATTCAGCAAGTTATGTGTGCCTTTCGGTTGAGCGGGCAGGGCGGCCGTGAAATCGCGTCGCTAGGAATTCCCTTAACGGGCTCCTCGCGCCCGGCGAGGGGGTGGAAAACGAGCGCGGAAGAGGCGTTTCCGCGATATGGCCCGAACTGCGAGACAATAAACGCCGCCTCTGTCCAAAGATCCCGCAACGTCGTATAAAATCTCATAAATAAAATTCTCATAATCCCGGGACCAGCAGCTAGAGAGGAACCGGCTGCCTTATATTCTTTCTTAATTGTTTTCGCCCGGTGGCTGGCTGCGCGACCGTTTCCGGGAGCGTGGGAATTTAAAACCAACGGAGAAAACTCCGCCATACGTTTCGGGGCTAGCTTAAGAGAGATCGACATAGATCGTGCTCAGACCGCAGCCGTTCCCCGCGCCACGGCGCCCCGCCGCACAAGTTTCCCCACACGTGCTGGTGCGTAATACCCTTTAGTGGGAGGAACATTCGGTATTTCGATAACGAGCCGCGCATCGCTGCACCAACGCGACGTTAAAGTAACGCTCGAGTACGTCCGGTGGATCTTTCCACGGCGATTCTCAAAGCCCGCCTCGGCAGAGAGGAGGTTCGCGCGACAATCTGACACGAATTGTTTCCGATCCACCTTATTCCTCTTCACGGATATCGTTATCGTTTTGACGCAGTATTGCCGGGTTCGTTCCCCGCCGATCCCTTCGTGCTTTCCTCTAGTACAAATAGAATCTTCCCGGAAAGGGGAAATTCGGCTGGTACCTATAGCTTTCAAGCTTCCTTCTCTGATGCAGCACGCTCTCCCCCCTCTATCTCTTTCACTCTAGTACGTTCTCGTCTATCATTATTTCTGTCGAGCAGGTCCGCCTAAGAATTTTTCCCAAGTTCAGCGTCAGTTCGGCCTTTTTTGTTAGCAGACAGAAAGATCCTTCCAGAATACGAAATTACTCCGATTTCTTTTAACGAAGCGCCATTCGTTACCAGGCCCCATTTACCCTCTGCTTCGTCGAACGAAGAAGAAGAAGAAAAAAAGCAAAGAAGGCTGGACGAATAAGTGCGCGGGAGAAAAAGAGTGTCGCGGGCTACTCACTAAACGGCGTCTAAAGCTCTGTCCGCAAGCTAAGTAACGAGCTTTCGACCAAACTTTTTTCCTGAACGGCTGCCAAGTGGTCGAGGAGGTCCCGAGAGGCTGAAGGCGGTCGCGAGGGGGGGCAAAAAAAGCAGGAAAGTATAAAAAGAAGAATCCGGCACTCTTTCGCGAACATTTTCGCCCTCCAGCCAGCTTCTCCCTTCGTAAGTTTTTTACCCGCGACAAGCTCTCATTAAGCTCATTTTCCGCTTAATATTAAGTGTCCTTCCTCAAGGAGGGTCCCCCGGCACGCTCGCTTTTCTTACGGATCCCCTGATTCTTCCTCGTGCTCCCTTGCACATTTGCATAATCGCGAATCTTCGCGGCGATGCGCGACCCGCCGTCTCACTCGCCCGCTCAGCGCGGCACCGAGGTCCAATTCTAGCGCGGATCAACGCGGAAAACTGGCAATCGATGGGCGCGAACGCGTTGCGTCGGTGGATGGTTTATCGTTATCTCTCACCAGGCCTGCAAGCTTTTACGATCGCGCTTCCGTTCCGTTGCGAGCAGCGTGCGTGCGTGCAAGGTACACTGCCGTTCAGCTGTATATACAGTCGAGAGCGAAGCAATCGTGCGTTTCAAACACGCGGATAATCAACGGGACGCAAAGCAGTAGCCCGCGGCGTTCCACATGAAATCGCTGCCAACGGCGTTTGTTTAGTAGCTCAATATTCGAAGGCTATTCGCGAGCGGCTTCTCGCATATTACCGCGCCGTTCGCGCGATATTGCCCGTTGCGAAACGGTGAAATGCCATCGCTTTTTCCCGGCGTTCGTGGGTATCTAACAGTTCTCGAGGACCAGCGGCATAATTTTTCCTAATTTCGAGGACAATGCCGCGTCGGCTTGACTGCTGGATTCGCGTTGGCATGCACGTTGATTGCAAACTACCTTGGCACTCCTGCGGGGTGGGATCTTGATAGAAAGCGGGCCACGCCACGGACGGCTTGACGGCGGATAATAATAAAAAGGAGCATAAAATGTCGGGTGGCTGAAGCCCGCACAAGCGCCGCGAGAATTACAGGCGACGTCGCAGACGGCGGCGACGGTGCGACGAGGTAATAGCCGAATTTCGGTGATATTACGAAGCGGAGTGACGACTAACGAGACACATTCATCAGCCGCGAAGATACAAGGAACGAGCTTCGTCCCCCGTCAAGCTACTCCAATTCGCTCAGAATAACGCGCTCCATTCCCAGCTGAACGTTTCCCGTGCCCATCGTTCTGACTGCATCCTCGCGCTGCCACAATTTAAACGATATACGTATACACAAGTGCGCAGCTGCGTGGTCAGCCTGCAGGGATGGCGCATAGTTTCGCAAATTGTGTCCACGTGTCCATTTTACCCTTATTGTTTGCCCGGTCAATCCTCGCGTCTGGGCTTTCCCGCTGTTTTTCCGACCGCGCGAAAATACAACGCTAATAAATTTCTATCATCCGCAATCCACGTCTCGCTCGTTGCCTAGGTGGCCACAATCGCCCAGCGCTTCGCGATACAATGCTGTGCGTTTCGTCGGGAAGACAGTACGAGCGATTTCGCATGATCAACTGCTCGATGGACACGGTTCATCCAATTGGAAGTAGAATAAAGGGTAAAGGGGGGTAAATGGCTTTCCCTCGTATTTAAATCGCGATTCAATTCGAGGGGCAATTATCGCGGGTAATATTTGCGCCACGTCATTACAAACTCATCGAAGCCGCGGCAATTAATTCCGTGATCGGCGATGACCCCGCGACAACCAACCGCGCCGACTGAAATATCTGTCAGCCAGGCTTTTCCGATAATGTTACTGCACAAAAGCCACCGAATCGTCCCTTTCGCCTAGCAGCTCCCGCCTCATTAAATACGTTCACGTAGCCGACGAAAAATCAGGTACACGAGTCTCGGCCGGCGCAATTACATTATGCAGGTCTCGTCCTCTTTCTTGGTCGTAAAAAAAAAAAAAAAAAAAAAAGGAAAGATCGCGCAACCACCTGCTACGCGGCCGTTCCACAACAACCCTCCGCAGTCCCTCGTAACTCGTAAACCGACAACCCTCGTAGCAGCCAGTGCTAGTGGCGTGGCATTGATTTCGTAGACCAGCGAGTTGAAAATCTTGGTAATCGTTCCGCTCACGGGTAAAGAATTCCTCCACCACCGTCCGACCGTTCGATCCATGAATCTTCGTTGCAATTCAATATTTATCACGAGAAAGCGCGTCTCCTCTCGGCGAAAGTCTGATATAACGCGTCAACGTTCATTCCGGAGTCGGAGGATTTACGGAACGGCGCGAATGCGAACGGTTGAACGTGGGGAGGGGGGGGGGGGCCGAAAATCGATGCGACACTGGAGATTTACGCCCGAGTTTTACACGGGGGGGAACCGCGAAAGTTCCACGTCGAAACCGCAAATTGGCTCGGCGACTTAATTGTATCGACGAATTAGAAATTCCATTTAGGATCGCCGATAACGCCTGCCATTCCGTAGGATGCTCGATTATTCAGAAAGTTCTCGCGAACGAGGGGGAAGTATAATGGTGTAGGTATGCAGATAAGGGGTCGCGACGGCGACGCGACGCTTACTCCAACGATTTCGCCGATAATTGTGCCACTTCGTTTCGCAACCTTTCAACGGCGGTGCCGAACGAATCCGACTCGAAAAGCCTCGGGTCCTTCGAAAAGGGACGACGTGTCCTCGGACTTGTTGCAATGCGCCGAGAGCGCACAACTTGCACGGAATATTTCCACTTACATTCCACCCTGGACTTGTACCAGAGTTGCGTGAATTTAGAAGAGGAACAGAAAAGTGGGGCCCGTTAATTCCTTGCCCGGTATGATTCTGTTCGAGGGAACAGGGAAAAGTAACATTATAATTTGAAAAGTTGAGTGTTGCGGTTGCCACAGGAAACAGGCAAGATTGACGTTTCCTGCAGCAAGTGCAGAGAAAATTTGCGGTACTGTTGGGAGCGCAATTACAGGCAGCGGAAGCGTTCCCTGTTTCCTGACGGTTCACGAACGAGCAGAGTTTCATGGGGAATCAGGAGCAGAGACCGCCAGTAAACCTTGCTCGTTAGAATGCGGTCACCGTGCAGTCCAAGGAGGTCCAAGAAAATGGATATTGGTACGTGAAACGTGTGTAACTTTGTGCTCAGGCCCCCCTATCCCCCCCCCTCCCCGCATAAGCTCTGTATCTTGCCCGTGAGTCTGGATTTAAAGTTAAATCCGCGGCTAATGCCTGGCGGGAGTTATACGCCATCCTTTTAATAAAACCGCCGAAGAATGGAGTACGCGGTGCAATTTATGTAATCGGCTGCCTTTTCCTCTAATTAGGTATACTTGCGCTGAACCACTTTGCATTTGTTAATTTTCATTCCCCGCTAAGTCGTCTTCCCCGTAGTTCATTATGCGCGTTTCGTCTGACAACCGCGAAGTTCCTTGTGCGTGAACCCTTTCGGAATTACCATCGCCAGCATAAGGCTAACGATTAGTCGGGCCATGTCGCGGCGATATTTTCCGTTAAGAGCAACGGAACAGAGCGAAATGACTCTTAGTCGTCGATATTTCACGGGTTAAGTGCCGTCGGCGACGGCAACGAATACCGAGGCCGAGCAAGGCTTCAGGTAAAATAGACTGGTGTTTGGTCAGACGGGTCACGTAGAACACGCTCGACTCTGGCCAGACGTTCCGCAAGTAGAATAGATCCGGCCTTGGCCGGCCATTCTCCACAGATTAAAGGCACACAACCTATTAGGAAACTAATTAGTAGAATTAGTCTCCCTTCGCACCTACACACGCTTCGATGATATTCCAGGCAGAGTTACTGATCGTGAAATTGAAATACAGTGGTGATTATCGATCCGTGGTCGAATCCAGTTGGCATCTAATATCGGCAGGGGCGTCTTAGATGAAAATTAAATTGAATAAGCTTCGGAAGGAGATCCATCGTGACTCAATTAGATGCGATAGACAGTCGAGTACGACAATTCTCAATCGTCCGGCCGGCTCCTACGTTTTCGGTAATCCGCTTAATACCGGCGGACCGCCCGATGGGAAGCGCGACCGTTAAAGCGATCAGAATCGAATTATTCGATTTCCTGGCGTTCCGTTAGTCGGCCACCGCGCTAGAGACCCACGTCGAACACTCGAATGGGGCAACGCATAACGGTCATCGCATGAATTGCAACATTCGCCGCGATGCTGCCTCTACCATACTGTACCAGATTACGCCGATATTCGGCAGCGTACTCTGCTGTCATTACAATTTCAAAGCGGGCAAATGGTCGGTCGATTCAGCGCGAGAACCGGCGTGCTTACGCCCGCGAAATTTTTCCCCGCCGCTGCGCTGCGCTTCCGCCCCACAATCAACCGGCGACTTCAAAGCGATTTTTCGTAGCCGTCGACGTTACTCCTCGTGAAATATTTCGGATTCGCATTCCGACTTCTGCGAGGGGAGTGACGTTACGCGGATGGAAATATACGCAAACGTATTTCAGCGAGTGTAAAGGATGGATCCCCAGGCGAGAATTACAGATGCGAAACAGCGTTTAGTAAAGTCGAAAACACGGGGAGTGCCGACTACACTTTGTTCATTTAAATGCGAATTTCTTCCGAAAGGATTTCTTTAATACGAGTCAAAGGCTCTCTTTTCTCCGATGCTTCGAGACACCGCGTCACTAGCCTTAATCGTTGCTTCGCTCGGACGCGAAACGACGTTCCTCGTCAGCAAACTGGAACGGTGACGCGAGCGTTCCTTTAATGTCCCCGTGTCTAAAAGCACTAAACAGTAATCGACCATGATCCAGCTTCAAGCTACATTTTCTACGTGCGTAAAGCGTGAAGCTGTTGACGTAAGCTCGCTACCAGGATGACTATCCATTGTACGTTGCAATCTTCTTAGTATCTCGCTACTACGGTGCATCTGCTTTAGCGGCAACTCTTCTCCCCCGATTACTTAACACTTCTTTGCAAAACTTTCCGGCTTGCCTATCATCCATTTTATGTAAGGCGAACGTCTCTCCTTCTAGATACAATGTATCACTGACGCGTAGCTGAAACGAGCACAATTAAAGTAAGTTACTGATGGATAAACTTCTCGGTGAAGAATGAATAGCGGCGTTATGTAAACGTCACTTGTCGCCCCGCCTCGCCTCATTTCGCACGCGTACACAGCTGAAACGGATTCGCAGCGGAAGTGCGAGGGAATTTGTGAATTCCCGTAAAATCGACAAATATCGTTGGCTGAGGCGCAGCTTCGTTGCACATGGAAATCCTCTCGCCCTGGAAGACGAATGCATCCCGTTCTTCAAATAAATTCATCATCTACCAATGGAAGTCAACGAATGGCATATCCAATATGCGCGGAAGCGGTTGGTACGAAGCCAACTATATCAATCGAAGCAGCTCGTCGAAGCTCTCTTGTTATGAAGACGAAACGCTCGTGATACGGAAGCAGAGCTGCAATATGAGAGGAGGGAAAGAATCGCAGTGACCGAGGGGGTGAAACGTTCAGAAATGGTAAAGCGGACGAGACGAAAGGGTGGAGTTGGAACAGGGCACTAACTAGAATCGTATCTCTCTAGTACCTTGACGTGTCTCGCACACCAACACGTACACCTCGATGTATCCCCGTGTTAGCTTTGCCTAAGACAACTTGACACGTTTGCCCGCTGCTACGAGTCGGCTGCTGCCTGAAAAGCTCACGGAGCTATTTCCTTGTCTTGGGCTACCCTCTTCAGCCTCCGGCACCCCCCCGGCCGCCATCCCCGAAGTCGACGAGATTCCCTCTTTTGACCTAGTAACTTCCTTATCGCTTGCACGGCCCACGTGCATCCCAAGGATGCATTGACGTTATCACTCGGCGAACCTAGGCACAGTAAGGGTCCCCTCATTCCTCGGCATCTTTGAATCTCTACAGATCCGGTAGTCCCTATATTAAGAGGAATTAGCGTAGAGAATAAATTACACGCGGTCGGGTATGTTTCCAGTAGAACAGACCAGTGTATAGCCAGGCGAACGTGGCAGAATATATTCTCTGCTTCCCAGGCGCTGTGTAAGTGGAATAAACCCGTTTCTTGTCAGACATATTCGACAAACTCGTGTTTCCAGATAACTAGGACATTTATAAGCAGATTTAGTACGTACTTTATGCAGAACAGGGACGTACGCATCTCCACAACTTGCTAGGAGAATATTGACGTACATAATCAGGCAGGGCGTAAGTAGAATAACACGTTGATATTCAGCCATAGGTATTATCGTAAGACACTGCTCGTACGCAGAATAATTGTGGTATATACCGTATAATTTTCTGCATTCCTCATTCTCTACGTTCCTTTTCCCATTGAGACGGATATTTAACCAGAATTCTACCGGAGCTTGTCCACGTATTCCATTGTAAACTCCTTGATTGTCTCTCCAGGCACGTCGGCATTACAAAGCTTTCATAGACGTTGTTCGGTCGATGCTTGCATAATTGAAGTGGCCTTGTACGTATTCATCCATGTAAATCCGAGGGCCCTCATAATCAATTCGCATTAAACTACGACGTTCCGCAACATTAATACTGGTTGACGTTACGCTCGGCATTCCGGTCGGACCGAGAGCTTCTTGGGAGCGATTGAACACGTTTTAGATGTTGGTAAAACGAGATTGAAAATAACATTTACTTCGCCGAGCACTTATTTGCATAGCGTAGGTCGACAAATGGGCCCGGCCACGGAGATTGACGGGGAATGGCGGAAAGGCGCCTGTAGGAAAATCGCGAGCACTGATCGAATCTGTCAAGTGGTGAAAAAAAAAATATTGGTAGCTGGCTAGCGAAAGATGAATGCGCTGGAACAATGAGCGCGGCGCGTTGTTTTTATTCTCCTTGCACGCTGACACCTAATTTTCCGCGCTTCAACCCTAATCTGACTGATTCTCCTACTGTCCGCCTCAAATATACGAGAACGCGAATCTCAAGGTTTTCTTGGGATTGCCCTGTCCGATGTAAAGCCCCGGGAACGAAATCTGCCGAGTGTACTTCAATTTCCTACCATTCCGCCGTGAATTCTGCAAATTACCCGGGAAGGCTTTAAAATAATGCGCGCGACGCTCCCTTGTGCGCGTGGATCGCGGAACGTGGAACGTGGACGAATATAGTTAGCAGCAGCGTATAAGGAGCACGCGTGGAAGTGGCTGGAATCTCGATGCAAGCAGGTGAAATCATGCCTCGAATCCGCTAGGAATCGTGATCCGGAGTTCGGTAAATTATTCAATAAACCAGTCACGACTGTACATTTTTCTTTGAACGCAATGACAGGGAACAGAACCCGCGCCAGAACTCAATTCCCAGGGTCCGCCGCCGCCGCCGCTCGTACGAAATGGCCAAGCCCGCTCTCGCGGTCTCGAAATTTCCAAGAAGCAATTTGTTAAAGTTCACGATACTTTTTTCCCTTCGCCCTTTCTTTTTTTATTATTTACGACTGGGATAAATCGACATGGATTGCCGGTCGATTCGCCCAAGTTTCGCGGCGAGGGTACGGTCAGGGACCGGTGGGTTCAACTGAAAGCCACCGTGGCCAGCTGCCTCCAGAGAACGAAAACCCTCGATATAAATCGCCACGAGGCTCTAATTCTCGCCGCAGTTTATATGTTATTGCATTTATCACGCGTACGTGCCTCGGATTTAGGTCCAGCACGTAGGAACCCGCGGTGCACCCACGACACCCTAGCCTCCTACGTGATAACATACATTATCGTCAGCGGTAAATGCGACCGCGCGAGAAGGCACGGAAATCAATGTAACTGAATATAACAGCGCACGATGAATTTCGCACAAATACCTGTTGGTCCTTCAACAACTGTCCAAACTGTCAAGACTGCTGTTTAGACGCAAGTCTCTAATTAACGACTCGTTCCTGCGAACGTGTGCAAGTGTTATCCGGTACGTATGCTTCGTTACCGATGTGCTTGCCTTTTTTGCACAAAACAGTGTCGTCGTAATGAGAGGAGCGGAGAAGGAAGAAATCATTCACGGGCGTTGATCGAGTGGCGGAAAGGAATTACAAATAATTTACGTTCGGCCGAGCAAGATGAATCGCAGAGTTGAATGATAAAGAGCGGGGAAACTTCGGTCGTTTAGAAGGGGGAGTGCCGCGCGGTGTAATCATCAGAGGCACAGGGTCTGAATCAAAAGCGAAAGGACGCCAGAAATTTCCGCAGAATACTTGCTTAATTTTCCCGTCTGTGCGGTGGTCAGGGCGCGGCGCGCGCTCGCCCGTGGATCAATGCGTAATTACAACGAGCCGGGCGGGCAAATGAAAATTAAGATTCGAAATGAATGCAAGAAATAAATTACGTTGCTGCGAGCCCCGGAGATACTACTCTGAAACGGCGCGGCGCGACGCGCCGGGGACATTATTTCAATTACAGGACGGCATCGGCATTAGTCTACTCTCTCTTGGCCTTTGCACGGTCCAAGTAACTTTGTAAAAGTTATCTTCGTTTCTTATTCCCTCGCTTAGCCCCGGAGCAGAGGCGTATAGCGGCGAAGACGGGCGAGGGAGCGGGGCTGGGTCGCCGAAGGGGTGGGGGTGGAGAAGACGAAATTGGAATCGTAATAAATTATTGAAATCCGATGGCATTTCTCGAGCCCACAAAAGTGAGCCAATGAATATGTAACAGTCGATACTAACCAATTTCGAGCATTTCATGTTTGATATCAATTTCCACGCGCCCGAATATTTTCCATGCGTCGCGACGGGTTATTTTAATCCTCCTCGGCCAGCCGATCCCTCTTTTATCGGACGCTATCGGCCATTCGTTTGATTATTTTCCGCTAGCCGGCACATTATTTCGACCCGTTTATTATGCACCTTTTTAATTACTTTGCAAATGAATGCCGATGGAAATTATCTCACGGCCGTGTGTATCGCGAGCGGGTTGGCCCTACCTGCGACGGACGAAATTAATTTCCGTCGACGAATTAATTAGAAATCGGTAGCCGGCGCGGCGCGGCACGGCGCGAACGAATCCAACCCAATATCATCGGCTGCGCGGAGCAACTTCTTTCGTCAGCCAGCTTCTATATTTCCTTTTCCTTCATTTGCGCGACACCGGGGAGAACCATCTCGCGCAATTCACCGGGCCCTTTGCTATGGAAATATTCCAGGGGTCAGGGTTATGAACGTGTTAATAATTCCCGTAATTCCGGGCATTTCTATGGTGGATAAAAAAAGAGATTTATATTCTCCGCGGAGGTATATCCCCCGCGTGTTATATGATATTAAGGCAGTCTTACCGCCCCGCCGGTAGGTACATCCAACCATTCCAATTTTGCAGCTGGTTTTACCTAACCATGCGCCGAGTATCCCGATATTAAATTTCTCGGACGTCTGGTGTAAATAAAAAAAAAGAAGAAAGAATAGCCCCGTCGACGCCCGAAACTGTGACGAATTTCCACGAAACCGGGCCGCGTAACTTTGCGCGTCTGCGATTGTTTCAAAATCTCATTACCGTAGATGGTACTTCGCAGACGTTGGCAGTTTAATATTCTCGGACGGCTGAGACTATCGATCGATTGATTCTGGAGAAGGCAGGAATACTCGAGGGAGAATTTTCTATTAATCGTCGGGAGGCTCCTCCCGCGCGGTGACTTTCGACGATTTCTTCTGGCGTTCAGCGATTTTTCCATTTATACGCGGGAACCGATGCGACACCTTAGCCTACAAGGGCAAAACGGCCTCATTAATTTTCAACGGGAAATCCGGTCTGGGCCAGCCGATCGGCCGAAAGATGCCCGTCTCACGGGATTGAAAACTCGGCCGACTTGGCGGGGCAAATTGCATCGGCGTCGACAGAACAACTCGCCATAATTATCGCCTCTCGGAATAATTGCAAACGTCTCGTTATCACGCCGCGTCGGTGGACTTGAGGGGGGCCGATGGCTGGTCCGAGGAGGGCCGAGGTGGAGGGGCTGTTAAATGGAAATAATTCTCTCAGGACAGCTTTCCGTGACCCGTTTAATTCTTTCCTCGCGTTCTCCACCCCCGTGCAATATCCCGCCCGGTTCCCCCTGCTCTTCATTCACCGCGCGCCTCGCCGACCGCTATCTCGCTTAACTTATGTTAATGCAACTCGTGCTGCGACGTCGTGTCACGTGGATTAGAACAGACGTAATACCTGTGTACCTGCGTATCCACGTACGTATGTATGTATGTATGCTCGAATAAGTATGCATCCAGCTGAGGTGCTTAACACCGGACCTCCCCTACGTGCATACACGCGCATATCTGTTTGAGCGAGCCTGGTCTACGGCTTGTCCACGCTGGCGTGTTTCCATCTATGGATGCACTGTTTACTGACGCAATATGCCGAATCCCGTGTTTACGTCGCTGGCGTACACATCGCCCGGCAAGCGATAGCAATCACCGCCTCTGCACACCGTATTTCGGGCCAGGACACATTACTGTTGCCGCTCGCAAGTTCCAACAGCTCCAAGTTTTTCGTCACCGCCCAGCCGCGGTGTGTAAAGCGACGTTTTACCTTTCATTCGTTAGGATCCAGGTTGTATTTTTGATATTTATCGCAATGCCACCCTCGTTCGCGTGCTCCGCGCACGCTGGCCCTTGGCTAACGAGGTCTCTAGCAAAGCTTCGTGGATTCTATGCGTAGGGTTGCCACCCGTACTTTAAAATAAAGTATCTTACGTTATTATCGGTAAATGTACTCTATACTTTTGAATAACAATAAAGTATGCGAAAATACTTTATTTCACAATTAATTATATTACGTGAAACGTAAAGGAATATTATTATCTTGTATCTGTTCCTTCCACTTCAACATTTACCGAGAGAGTTTTCTCTGTCATGAATGTGAAGTGGCGGGATGAAAGAAACAAGGCCTCTCTCAATCTAATAAGAAACGAATTATTTATATTATATATTTCAATATGAATATTGAGTGCAATGGTGCCATTGAGATATTTCAAAATAATACAAATTTACTCTATAATGCTAAAAGCAATAGAAGATATATGTGTAAAAAATAAAAACTAATAAGATTAATATGTACGTTTAATTTGTTGAGTGTACTTTTTTGTATACCCCGCAAAAGTAAACGTACGTTATTTTTCTGTAAAAAAGGTGGCAACCCTATCTATGCGCGCCAACCTTTCGGATTGTTGCGCTCGGAATTAAAACCCTCCGTTCTCCTACTGTTGTTTGAACGATATTCCGCGAGATTGAAAGCGAAGCGTCTCCTCGATTGGAGAATTCTGGCGCGAAAGTCTAAATCGAATGCATTGGAAAGCGTCTCCTCGCAAATCTCGAGATGTCTCGAGGCAGTTACGTTAATGCCCGGACGTGCGCACTTTCACGAACCACCTCGCCCGAATTTGCCCGCAATATGCCGCGAGACGCAGGTAAAAGCCAGCAATTCTCGCGTCCCGTTTCTCTGGCTTTTCCTTCTTTTCCGCCGCCTTTCTCACCCCGCTGGAAAGGAAAGAACTTGATGGAGTGACTGTAACTCAACGTGTCGAAGCAACACCTGCGGTGAAACTTCGAGTCCGGTTACAATGAAATCGATGGGTATCGGGGTATGAGCGGATCGGGGTTGGAATGGGGAAAAAGGAGGGAAGCACTGCCTGTGTTTTCCGCTCCATTTGGTATTTCTTTCATAATGCGTGCGCGGGCGGCTCCTTCGCGGCGTTCGGTACTTGTACTCGCCTATTGAGGACCATTCGCGGTGCCTTTCGGACGTTCCACCTCCTTTCCAGGCGACGTCATCCCCCTCGGAACTGTATATCCGTCGATCGAGTTCTTCCAACCGTGGTAGCCTATGTTAGCAATGCCCCCACGAAACAGATTTCGCCCACGCCGTACACCCATTCAATTTACAAATGTAGATCTTCCCACATCGCTCCAATAAAATGCTAATAGGTTATGAATTTAACATTCTACGCTTGCCGATACATGAATACATTCATCGAGGATGGTGCTAGTTAATCGACTATGAGATTAAACTGACGCTCCCCCGAAAATATCTTACGG
This sequence comes from Andrena dorsata, assembly GCA_929108735.1. Taxonomy (NCBI): domain Eukaryota; kingdom Metazoa; phylum Arthropoda; class Insecta; order Hymenoptera; family Andrenidae; genus Andrena; species Andrena dorsata. The sequence continues at coordinate 12,897,843 of OV815488.1, forward strand.
GATCCGGTTAAATGTTCACGTTGCTATTATTATTTGCCTCGAGGTGAGGTGCTACATAGTTGGTTCGCCGGCGCGGTATCAAAGTATCAAGGCCAAGTTAAACGGCAGGAAAGCGAGCCACCGTGAAACGGATGCCTGAAATAGTTGAACGTAATCCACGCAGGAATTTCAATCAGTTTAATAAGCGGCCTCGCTCTTGATCATTAATGCAACAGCTTTATCAGCGAACATGCAACACCGATGGGGCGGTATCCCGCAGAAGAAAGTAGTTAGAAGGACATGGTATGCCCAATTCTGCTGTGGTCGCGGCAAGTTGCCCTTTCTCCCGTTGATAACGCGTTGACTGCACGTTTCACCGATGTGGTTAAACAAACAGACGGCCGTGGGGGGGTGGATTGTTCGCGGCGAGTTCCATAATACTGGCATAGAGCCGTGGGAAACCCCAGCAACGTAGAGGAAGATATACCACACTGTGTCGTGCGACGCTTACGATTCCGGGGCTTACAAATTTCACGTAAAACTCCCGGAAGTACGCATCCCGCGTTACACAACTCCAACGAGGCGTGTCGCGAAGTAATCGCGGTGTCCTTCCGAATGCAGTCCGGGAATCGCGACAGGATCGCGGGAATAAGAAATTCCCAGGCTTCCCATTCTGTAGCGCGCAAACGTTTCCGTCGGGTCCTTTCTCTGTTCTCGCAGACTTGAATAGGTACTGCAAATTTCAGCGATATTCAATATCGTTTTGATCCTGCGTGGGGGGGATTAAGTAGTAGTACGATGACGCGCGCTAGTGGTCGGACCGCAGGCGTGGTCAGCCAGTGTGTAAGTAGTGCGAGTCAACGTGTGAATAGGGACTGCGCTATCGTCCCGAACTGCAACGTCTGACCGCGAATGTCCCTGTCTACTGTCCAGCGCTTCGTTCCGACATTTTCAACGGGAAGCCGTATCCCGTTGGGCATCTGACGATGACAAAGCAGGCGAAACGAATACGCGGCACGGGACGCGAGGAAATTAATTTTCATACTTGCCGGATTATGGCGGACGTTTCGTTATCGTTCGAAAAATTATACCGTCTTATCTAGCGCGTGTTACGTGGTGTAACACACCTTATGGATTGTTTGCGGCAGGAGTATCGTGCTAATGAATGCCACGCCACGCTATATCTCCTTGTCGAGAACACGCCAGGGGTTTGTACGCGTGTTTCCTCAAAGACGCACGGGCAAATATTTTCCCCTTAAATATGCCGGGGCTTGAAGTATTTCATTGATAAGGGCGGCACAGTTTCCGCCTCAATTTTTATTCCCCCGATTCTCCGCTGCACTTAACAGCGAATCCAATTTATCCGCATCAAAGTACCCCCCAGGAAAATTGGCTTCTTTCTCGCGAAGCAGTCAGATAAAGAATTTCTAATGGTATCTAGATGGAAAAGTTCTTTCGGGGATATTCTACGGCTGTGCGATATTCAACAACGCAACGGTTCGAGTAATTTACGTAATGATGGTCGACGGAACAATACGCATTGGATCTGGCGCAAATCGAATATTATTTCGAATCAGCTTGCATTACTGTGTAAGCGGATGGCTTCTCGTATATGCTATTGGTATCTACTCTGCTTTCGATCACCCACATAAGCGACGTTCCCGAATGTTTGCACTCCGCTTGTTTACAAACAGTTTCACATTTATGTAACTCTCTATCGCACCGCGCCGAAATTGCCGATATTTCTACCGTCCACGGACCGAGGTATACCTCGCAGCAACACCGCGATAATCAGTAATTCGGTTTGAAATTTAGTGCGTTACCGGTGCGATATAATATTGCAGTAAGAGGAGCAATAAGAAAAATCCTTTGTACAGCAAACAGACGATACGGTATTGCAGTGAAATTATCTTTCACCAAGCGAATTAAACATTGGAAGCATTTGATATGCAATGTATCCCGTCACCATAAACTTCCATTTAGCCATGCAATAAACCATTAGCCAAATGGTTCCCGCAGATCGTATAATAATTTTATGGACTGTCCAATTAATTATGATTAACGAGGATCATCTACTGTCAGCTACAATGTTGTCTGAACGTGAGAACACCTATCAAATCACACTCCGACGATCGCGAATTCAGAGTGCTATTAACAAGCTCGATCGAATTTATACATGCCGGCGTTTGAACATTCCGGCTTTAATGTTCCCACGGATTCATGATCGTCACTGATCGCCATCCACGTCATTTTTTGCGCCGAATATCGTGAAAGATTTCAAAGAGACACCAACTATTCACGATAAATTGACACGTTCCATTAAAATTTCGCTAGCCTTATTCATTATGTTTTTCTGGACCGACGATAACCGTATCAGAAGCGTAGCTCGAAGAGGATTATACCCTTGCATCGGATATTTATAGCTCCCGTCGCGTGGACGGTGTTGAATCGAGCCAGAGGACACAAAAAAATCGTCGCGATGACGCGCCGATCACGGTTCAGTATGTACAATAACAAGCTTACCGTTGACGGGACGACAGCAGATAAACCATTAATCATGTTCCTTCTGTGTACGATACGGCGTACAAGATTGGCGTGAAACGGAAAGCTTTTATCGCGACCAATGTCAAAAATCACTAGCCGATTTCGAATCAATCATTTTAATGTATTCTACCCGGAAATCGACTACGACGCGCAACTGAATTTAGCGGCTTTTCAGTCGGCGCGCTTCGAGCACGAATTATTTCCCCATTTATTCTCCCGTGAAACAGATATTCCGTGTATCACGTTGATTTTGCTCGATGTACCTGCTGATATATGTATGCACTTATAATTATATCCCGCGTCGATGTTGTGCTTCTTTCGCACGGTAATTGGAAGCTGTACGTTCCACCCCAACGTCGCATCTGTCGTAAACGCAAAGATCGTCCTGCATTGCATCTGAAAGATTGGCGCCAGTTTTAGGGCGATGCCATCGGTATATGGTGCGACAAGCCTGGCGCTAGGAAGTAAACACGCCCCACTGCGGAATCGGAAGATCATGTAGTGGGAGCTAGGGATAACGTTCACGCATTCTTCAGTCAGACAGCGTACAGTGCGGTTCGGTTAGTGTACATCGTACGGGAGACCGAGGCTGCTAGGCTAGCTTTTCGGTTTTTGATTTTTAATAAATTATGGGGGCAAAATATCATTAAACCGGTTAGTATATTTGATAGGCCATACATTTGGCTATATGATTAAATTATTGATGTTTACTCAATGTAACAACAATGAAGATATTTTAATGTTTTTCTAACACCTTCTGTGATCGGGGTTGGTTGACTTACAGTATGGGGTAGGTTGACTATATGTAGGTACAATCAGTTAAGAAAATAATATTGATAAGTTATCTCAATGGTAATAAACCAACACAGTGTCACAAGAGTTGTTTCATTATAAAATATTAATTTCATTCTTTCATATTTTAATAATAAGCTGAAAATTGTTTCAATTTAAACATTAATTATTATGTATTTATAATATAGTATAAAGTTTAGGGTTTTTATCCCCATATCACCCTAACGAGAGGGGGTAGAGATCTGAAATTTCTCTCAGTGGTTTTTCAGGCAAAGAACATTATTTGATACACATAAATATTAAAATTGTTGCTGGGGCCGTTTTCCCTGTGCTCAACCGGCTAGCCACTTTAAACAAAAAATAAAAATCGCTTTATGAATAACAAAATAACAATTTAAATCTTATTAGTCAACCAGCCTCGACCGATAATTTTGACTCCAATAATCTATATAACCTTCAATTATTTTTGTATAAACAAAAACTCAATGTCAATAGATCGTCTAATAAACAAAGTTTAAAATAGTCCCTTAACATTTATTCTATTGTAAAAAATATTTACTTACGTAGTCAATTCTTTGACAAACGCTGATAATTGTTAAAAAACGTCGGAAATAAATGCATGGCATAGTAGAAGTGACTTCTTTATACAGTGAATCTTTCCGCAGTACACTATAGGTATGTCGGTACAAAGTTATTAACAATTAGTCAACCAGCCCCGGTCTTCCCTATACTTTAAACTAGTCCTGGGAATAAAATTACGTTCTGCGAGAATGTGAAGTGTGTGCATCGTACAAGGAAAGTACGAAATGAAACAAAGAACAGTTGGAGAGGAGAAAGGAATTTCCCGTTTCAAAGGAGCGACGCGATTTCCAGGTATCTTTAAAAGTGTCTCAATTTCCTGACAAAGTTCCGCAGAAATCGGATCGCCTAAGTCGCCGAGGTTATTCTGTGCGTGCTTAGCACGCCAAGCGGTCGTTCCCCGATCTTTTAAAACAATCACATGCTGGCACGCGATTGTATCCACGGCCCAAGTAATCTTCGTCGTTTCTCCAATCGTCCCGTACTCCCGCTCTCTCTCTCTCTCTCTCTCTCTCTCTCTCTCTCTCTCTTCCCCGATACGCCGCTCCGGCCCGAAATTTTAATTTAACCTTTCCAGTTGCAATGGCGGTCTCGTGGCCGCCGGTCGTTATAGTAAATCGTCGGAAATTTATAGACACGGCATACAGCCCCAGGGCCGGTCATCGCGCAGCCTCGAACCAAACCGACCGGCTTTCATTATTAGTTGTCCAGATTTGCTTCGCTAACGCGATCTGGCGGGCGGCCAATCTTTTTTACTCTTAATTTCCGGACGGCCAAAGCACTCCTCCCGGCTGCACCCTTGCCCGTCGCACTGACCTAGCGATTTCTTGCCGGGCTTTTCCGCCAGCGGACCAGCACCGCGACGCTTAAAAATACGATATCCCTGCTCTGGGTGGTTTTTATTTTCCGGCGAACACGCTGGAGACCGGCGACATCCTCGCCACTTATTACTCGAATCCCTTTGACATTCAAGAACGGAGACTGTATGCTGATACGGCACCCCGTTGGATGGCACACGAAACACAGAGGTTGGGTCGGGCAATATATTGGAAATAGTTTGCACGTAGGGTAAAAAGGCTCCGCGAAGAATAACTTGGACTTGGTACGTGCCGCTTTTCCGCATACTTTCGGCGGAATGCCGACGTTTATCTAGAGCACGGCATGCACGGAGTCTGTGGCGGTTCCTCCTTGGAGATGGCTGCTTAAAAGTGTAGAAGAACCTTGAAGAGTGGAATGTTAGTGGCCCGTGACTTAACTCTGGTTCACTGTCAAAGCACAATATTCTGACCGCGTATGGATCGGACAAAATTCTGTATTTGTACTGGGAGCTTGGCATCAATTGAAATGGATTCATAATTATCGTGAAAGGAATTCATGTTGACCGGACCAAACAACGCTTTCCGTATCTACAGAGTACATTTATTTTGTATTCGTGATTGGATCAGGGCTTCGTTGTATTTGCAGCCAGTAATATGCAGTGGTGGATGCGCGCGTAGTCACTAATTACAAAAGGTAATCGATAACCGTGCGTACCGACGGCAAAATAAAATCACGTGTATGGCGTAGCAAACTGGCAAAACGTTAGTTGCATTGCAAATATTCGCGGGTTTATATCTGCTGTTACTGTAATAATCGAACAACTGTAATCAAGAGACACGGTAGTGCCTCGCGCCAAGTATATACAGGTATATGCGCAGCGCGGGACACAGAGTGTATCTATTCTATTCTATTCTATTCTATCTATTACGCCACGACTCGCTATCAAGAACCCTGAGATTATCGAATCTCAATAACGGCTGATTCGATTAGATTTTGAATGGTCTTAATGGATAGCTTGGGTTTGATTTACATAAGAAAAGTGTCTTCGTTTTATTCCTACCTGCGTTATGAGCTGAGATATTTCGATGTAAAGTTGCAATTTGCTGAATTTTATGTTCTGAAAAATTAAGCATCGTCATCGTCAAGTGTAGGCAAGGTAAGTCGCCAAAATTTACGCTTACCAATTAACAAGGTAAGTCGCCAATTTTTTTTAATAAACTACTTATGTAGAGCTAATAGAAACAGAGGGGACGCATAGACTTGAAAGTTGTCCGGAGAAGTTTCGACAGAGAAGCATCTTCATTCGCACAAGTTTCTACAAAATAATATATTGTTTTTATACCAGCAAACTATTTTTACATTAGAGTTTTTATGTAAAGCTTATAGACTTGAAGGGGACGCATGGGCTTGGATAGAAATGAAGGGGACGCACAAGCTTGAATAGAAATGAAGAGGATGCACAGGCTTGGAGGTTGTACGGAGAAGGTTAGATAGACAGAGTCAAATAAGGTAAATGGATAAAAAATTTCAAATCAGCGTAGTATTAAGAATTAAGAAAATTATGGTGTACTCCTTGCAATGTAGAGTAAGTCACATTACTCCCTTGATACTATCCAATCATTTCTGAAAGATATTTGTAATACTTTATTAAAATCCACAGTAGTTCCCACGCTATTCGTTAATTTTATTAGTTTCCCATTAACAATATTTAAATTCACGAATAAACATACTAAATTAATTTTATTCCAACGGCAATAAATTGTGCGTTAAAAATTTTGGATGTCTTTGTTCAATTTCGCTAAATTACCATTAGCATTTCAATTTCCTCCAACAAGACTTTCTGCCATACGCTCTCACTTTCTTCGGACACATTATGTAGTCTCTACACCCTACTGGAACTGCCAGTTAGAACCGCATTGAATTTTGAACTGGATCTATCTCGTTCAATGCGGTACTACCTGGATTTTCAAGCAGTGAATTTTGGCAGTTCGAAAATGAATCTGATTCAATGCGGATATCCAGATTGATGGATGGAAACAGGATTTTTCAGGTCCAAAATTTATCAGTTTCTATCAAGAATTGCCATTTGTATAAACCCGGATGATTCGTATCTGAAATTACGGATTCAATCTGGAAATGCCACAAGCTCTTTAGAGTCTGTCGCGATCCGGATTGGCAGACAAAATAATTCACGGGATGCATATGGGGTTCGAAGAAAAAAATTTTACCCGGTTTCCAATGGATTGGCGGATAGAAAATTAATGCGATTCCTTCCGGTTTTACGAAACACAAACTTCGAAATAATTCGGATCAGGAAATACGCTTGAGTTAACAGAAACACAGAAAGAAAAGGAGATCGTTCAATTATTGGGCCACCAACTTTGATTGTGAACGCTTGATACTTTTTGCTTCGGGATCAGGAGCACAGAATGCAAGGAGCTAAACGGATGAAAAACATTGTGGAAAATGATGAAATTTGCGAAACAAGTGGGGAGTTTCAATTCTACGGTACAACTTCCCTCCGTTTTTTATTTACATTAGTTTACATTCTTCTTTACTTTAATGCGTATAATCGATGTCGAAAAAATGTTACAGGGGTAGACACGAGTAATGCCGTGCGCTGTATATCGACACAATCTGGCTAAAAACATGGGTTTGGGGGAATAAAAGGCGTTAACAGCGATCACACGCTGCATTTCGGATCTACCTGAATTATCAAGTACATACCACATGCATCTACTATATTACGAATGCATTTGTAAGATTTGATTGCATCGCATTTCACTTATTTCAATAAAATCCAGTTAAGTGATAAAAGACTATTATTATTTAACGACCCTTCCTTCCACTACATGCTCCTTCCGATTCCAAGTCATATATAAAAGACATGATAAAAAGAACACCTAAAAAGATCCTTCCACACTGTGCTGTTTTTAAAAATCTTTACATTAACGCACTGTTTTAAACATGCCATTCCCTACTTTCAAACTTTATTGACTTCAACCCATCACGTCACACTACTTCTACATTGCTCTAGTTTTAAGAACCAATCGCCTTATGATCACGCAAAATATGGTAAGTATTCAGGTAAGCTATTGAGCGCCCCGCGAAAACACTTACGACACTATCACACTTACTACACTGCCACCCACACAATACTAGCACACTTACAACACTATCACTCTTACCACACAACACACAACACACATAATAGTTGATAAGTTTAAACACTGGTTTTGAGCTTCCCGCGAAAATGCAACAAAGTTGCAAGGGTCAAAATTTTTGCAACAATGTTGGAAATGAAAATCGCCAGTTCGCAAGAAAAAAACTCTGTTTGCAACTTTGTTGAGATTTCGCGGGGAGTCAGATTCCGGTTAGCAACTTTGTTGAACGCCAAAATCTTCGAATATCTTCTTCAGACTATTCCGATCTCAACGGATTTGGACGCCCCGCGAAAATGTAACAAAGTTGCAAGGGTCTAAATTTTTGCAACAATGTTGGAATCGAAAATCGCCGGTTCGCAAGAGAAAAACTCGGTTTGCAACTTTGTTGAGATTTCGCGGGGAGTCAGATTCCGGTTAGCAACTTTGTTGAACGCCAAAATCTTCGAATATCTTCTTCAGACTATTCCGATCTCAACGGATTTGGACGCCCCGCGAAAATGTAACAAAGTTGCAAGGGTCTAAATTTTTGCAACAATGTTGGAATCGAAAATCGCCGGTTCGCAAGAGAAAAACTCGGTTTGCAACTTTGTTGAGATTTCGCGGGGAGTCAGATTCCGGTTAGCAACTTTGTTGAACGCCAAAATCTTCGAATATCTTCTTCAGACTATTCCGATCTCAACGGATTTGGACGCCCCGCGAAAATGTAACAAAGTTGCAAGGGTCTAAATTTTTGCAACAATGTTGGAATCGAAAATCGCCGGTTCGCAAGAGAAAAACTCGGTTTGCAACTTTGTTGAGATTTCGCGGGGAGTCAGATTCCGGTTAGCAACTTTGTTGAACGCCAAAATCTTCGAATATCTTCTTCAGACTATTCCGATCTCAACGGATTTGGACGCCCCGCGAAAATGTAACAAAGTTGCAAGGGTCTAAATTTTTGCAACAATGTTGGAATCGAAAATCGCCGGTTCGCAAGAGAAAAACCCGGTTTGCAACTTTGTTGAGATTTCGCGGGGAGTCAGATTCCGGTTAGCAACTTTGTTGAACGCCAAAATCTTCGAATATCTTCTTCAGACTATTCCGATCTCAACGGATTTGGACGCCCCGCGAAAATGTAACAAAGTTGCAAGGGTCTAAATTTTTGCAACAATGTTGGAATCGAAAATCGCCGGTTCGCAAGAGAAAAACTCGGTTTGCAACTTTGTTGAGATTTCGCGGGGAGTCAGATTCCGGTTAGCAACTTTGTTGAACGCCAAAATCTTCGAATATCTTCTTCAGACTATTCCGATCTCAACGGATTTGGACGCCCCGCGAAAATGTAACAAAGTTGCAAGGGTCTAAATTTTTGCAACAATGTTGGAATCGAAAATCGCCGGTTCGCAAGAGAAAAACTCGGTTTGCAACTTTGTTGAGATTTCGCGGGGAGTCAGATTCCGGTTAGCAACTTTGTTGAACGCCAAAATCTTCGAATATCTTCTTCAGACTATTCCGATCTCAACGGATTTGGACGCCCCGCGAAAATGTAACAAAGTTGCAAGGGTCTAAATTTTTTCAACAATGTTGGAATCGAAAATCGCCGGTTCGCAAGAGAAAAACCCGGTTTGCAACTTTGTTGAGATTTCGCGGGGAGTCAGATTCCGGTTAGCAACTTTGTTGAACGCCAAAATCTTCGAATATCTTCTTCAGACTATTCCGATCTCAACGGATTTGGACGCCCCGCGAAAATGTAACAAAGTTGCAAGGGTCTAAATTTTTGCAACAATGTTGGAATCGAAAATCGCCGGTTCGCAAGAGAAAAACTCGGTTTGCAACTTTGTTGAGATTTCGCGGGGAGTCAGATTCCGGTTAGCAACTTTGTTGAACGCCAAAATCTTCGAATATCTTCTTCAGACTATTCCGATCTCAACGGATTTGGACGCCCCGCGAAAATGTAACAAAGTTGCAAGGGTCTAAATTTTTGCAACAATGTTGGAATCGAAAATCGCCGGTTCGCAAGAGAAAAACTCGGTTTGCAACTTTGTTGAGATTTCGCGGGGAGTCAGATTCCGGTTAGCAACTTTGTTGAACGCCAAAATCTTCGAATATCTTCTTCAGACTATTCCGATCTCAACGGATTTGGACGCCCCGCGAAAATGTAACAAAGTTGCAAGGGTCTAAATTTTTGCAACAATGTTGGAATCGAAAATCGCCGGTTCGCAAGAGAAAAACCCGGTTTGCAACTTTGTTGAGATTTCGCGGGGAGTCAGATTCCGGTTAGCAACTTTGTTGAACGCCAAAATCTTCGAATATCTTCTTCAGACTATTCCGATCTCAACGGATTTGGACGCCCCGCGAAAATGTAACAAAGTTGCAAGGGTCTAAATTTTTGCAACAATGTTGGAATCGAAAATCGCCGGTTCGCAAGAGAAAAACTCGGTTTGCAACTTTGTTGAGATTTCGCGGGGAGTCAGATTCCGGTTAGCAACTTTGTTGAACGCCAAAATCTTCGAATATCTTCTTCAGACTATTCCGATCTCAACGGATTTGGACGCCCCGCGAAAATGTAACAAAGTTGCAAGGGTCTAAATTTTTGCAACAATGTTGGAATCGAAAATCGCCGGTTCGCAAGAGAAAAACCCGGTTTGCAACTTTGTTGAGATTTCGCGGGGAGTCAGATTCCGGTTAGCAACTTTGTTGAACGCCAAAATCTTCGAATATCTTCTTCAGACTATTCCGATCTCAACGGATTTGGACGCCCCGCGAAAATGTAACAAAGTTGCAAGGGTCTAAATTTTTGCAACAATGTTGGAATCGAAAATCGCCGGTTCGCAAGAGAAAAACTCGGTTTGCAACTTTGTTGAGATTTCGCGGGGAGTCAGATTCCGGTTAGCAACTTTGTTGAACGCCAAAATCTTCGAATATCTTCTTCAGACTATTCCGATCTCAACGGATTTGGACGCCCCGCGAAAATGTAACAAAGTTGCAAGGGTCTAAATTTTTGCAACAATGTTGGAATCGAAAATCGCCGGTTCGCAAGAGAAAAACTCGGTTTGCAACTTTGTTGAGATTTCGCGGGGAGTCAGATTCCGGTTAGCAACTTTGTTGAACGCCAAAATCTTCGAATATCTTCTTCAGACTATTCCGATCTCAACGGATTTGGACGCCCCGCGAAAATGTAACAAAGTTGCAAGGGTCTAAATTTTTGCAACAATGTTGGAATCGAAAATCGCCGGTTCGCAAGAGAAAAACCCGGTTTGCAACTTTGTTGAGATTTCGCGGGGAGTCAGATTCCGGTTAGCAACTTTGTTGAACGCCAAAATTTCCCAATATCATCCTCAGACTATTCAGATCTCACCGGATTTGGACGCCCCACGAAAATGCAACAAAGTTGCAAACCGGGTTTTTTTCTCGCAAACAGGCGATTTTCATTTCTAACATTGTTGCAAAAATTTTGTCCTTTGCAACTTTGTTGCATTTTCGCGGGGAGTCCAATTTCGGTTAGCAACTTTGTTGAGCTCCCCGCGAAAACGCACAAAGTTGCAAACCCGGATTTTATTTCTCGAACACCCCAATTTCATTTGCAACAATGTTGCAAAAATTTTGGCCTTTGCAACTTTGTGCGTTTTTCGCGAGAAGCCAAATTTCGGTTTGCAACTTTGTACGTTCTCGTTAGAAGTCAAGTTTTGCAACTTTGTGCATTTTTCGCAGGAAGAAGGTTTTTTTCAATGATAACACAGTTTAGTATAATATTTTTCTCTTTATTTTCTTCAAAGCATGTTCAAAATATTACAAATAAGTGATACAATCATATATAAATGATTATTTATGTAAGTATATAAATAATAGATATATTTTCACTCTTAATCTATATAATCACTTCACTGTATATATAAAATCACTGTCTTATGTTCATTGTTGAGGTTAACAGCTTTCCATCATTTGCCTCACTGCAAGTTCCTGTCCACGGAGAAATATTCCCAAGTTTTATCTATAACATAAAGAAAAATATTTTTAATAACCTGACTTGTGTATTATAGAAAATACGATAAGTGTTACAACATAATTTGATGTAGAAAAGATGTAGGAAAATATACCGCTACGTCGATGATAGGAATAATTTGTGGGAATAGGGTAGGAATAATGTTGAGAAACGGTTTGGAATTGAGGTAGCAACCATGTTGAAATTGCGTTAGGATGTGTGGGAACTGTGATAGAATAGTATACTAACTTCATAGACTAGCAGAGGTTGCAACATGTTGTTCTGAATGTCTTCTGATGTTCATTGTTGAGGTTAACAGCATTCCATCTTTGTCCCACTGCAAGTTTCTGTCCACGCAGAAATATTCCCAAGTTTTATCTGTAACAAAAAGAAAAATATTTTTAATAACCTGACTTGTGTATTATAGAAAATACGATAAGTGTTACAACATAATTTGATGTAGAAAAGATGTAGGAAAATAGACCGCTACGTCGATGATAGGAATAATTTGTGGGAATAGGGTAGGAATAATGTTGAGAAACGGTTTGGAATTGAGGTAGCAACCATGTTGAAATTGCGTTAGGATGTGTGGGAACTGTGATAGAATAGTATACTAACTTCATAGACTAGCAGAGGTTGCAACATGTTGTTCTGAATGTCTTCTGATGTTCATTGTTGAGGTTAACAGCTTTCCATCTTTGTCCCACTGCAAGTTTCTGTCCACGCAGAAATATTCCCAAGTTTTATCTGTAACAAAAAGAAAAATATTTTTAATAACCTGACTTGTGTATTATAGAAAATACGATAAGTGTTACAACATAATTTGATGTAGAAAAGATGTAGGAAAATAGACCGCTACGTCGATGATAGGAATAATTTGTGGGAATAGGGTAGGAATAATGTTGAGAAACGGTTTGGAATTGAGGTAGCAACCATGTTGAAATTGCGTTAGGATGTGTGGGAACTGTGATAGAATAGTATACTAACTTCATAGACTAGCAGAGGTTGCAACATGTTGTTCTGAATGTCTTCTGATGTTCATTGTTGAGGTTAACAGCTTTCCATCTTTGTCCCACTGCAAGTTTCTGTCCACGCAGAAATATTCCCAAGTTTTATCTGTAACAAAAAGAAAAATATTTTTAATAACCTGACTTGTGTATTATAGAAAATACGATAAGTGTTACAACATAATTTGATGTAGAAAAGATGTAGGAAAATAGACCGCTACGTCGATGATAGGAATAATTTGTGGGAATAGGGTAGAAATAATGTTGAGAAACGGTTTGGAATTGAGGTAGCAACCATGTTGAAATTGCGTTAGGATGTGTGGGAACTGTGATAGAATAGTATACTAACTTCATAGACTAGCAGAGGTTGCAACATGTTGTTCTGAATGTCTTCTGATGTTCATTGTTGAGGTTAACAGCTTTCCATCTTTGTCCCACTGCAAGTTTCTGTCCACGCAGAAATATTCCCAAGTTTTATCTATAACAAAAAGAAAATTATTTTTAATAACCTGACTTGTGTATTATAGAAAATACGATAAGTGTTACAACATAATTTGATGTAGAAAAGATGTAGGAAAATAGACCGCTACGTCGATGATAGGAATAATTTGTGGGAATAGGGTAGAAATAATGTTGAGAAACGGTTTGGAATTGAGGTAGCAACCATGTTGAAATTGCGTTAGGATGTGTGGGAACTGTGATAGAATAGTATACTAACTTCATAGACTAGCAGAGGTTGCAACATGTTGTTCTGAATGTCTTCTTATGTTCATTGTTGAGGTTAACAGCTTTCCATCTTTGTCCCACTGCAAGTTTCGGTCCACGCAGAAATCTTCCCAAGTTTTATATATAACAAAAAGAAAAATATTTTTAATAACCTGACTTGTGTATTATAGAAAATACGATAAGTGTTACAACATAATTTGATGTAGAAAAGATGTAGGAAAATAGACCGCTACGTCGATGATAGGAATAATTTGTGGGAATAGGGTAGGAATAATGTTGAGAAACGGTTTGGAATTGAGGTAGCAACCATGTTGAAATTGCGTTAGGATGTGTGGGAACTGTGATAGAATAGTATACTAACTTCATAGACTAGCAGAGGTTGCAACATGTTGTTCTGAATGTCTTCTGATGTTCATTGTTGAGGTTAACAGCTTTCCATCTTTGTCCCACTGCAAGTTTCTGTCCACGCAGAAATATTCCCAAGTTTTATCTATAACAAAAAGAAAATTATTTTTAATAACCTGACTTGTGTATTATAGAAAATACGATAAGTGTTACAACATAATTTGATGTAGAAAAGATGTAGGAAAATAGACCGCTACGTCGATGATAGGAATAATTTGTGGGAATAGGGTAGAAATAATGTTGAGAAACGGTTTGGAATTGAGGTAGCAACCATGTTGAAATTGCGTTAGGATGTGTGGGAACTGTGATAGAATAGTATACTAACTTCATAGACTAGCAGAGGTTGCAACATGTTGTTCTGAATGTCTTCTGATGTTCATTGTTGAGGTTAACAGCTTTCCATCTTTGTCCCACTGCAAGTTTCTGTCCACGCAGAAATATTCCCAAGTTTTATCTATAACAAAAAGAAAATTATTTTTAATAACCTGACTTGTGTATTATAGAAAATACGATAAGTGTTACAACATAATTTGATGTAGAAAAGATGTAGGAAAATAGACCGCTACGTCGATGATAGGAATAATTTGTGGGAATAGGGTAGAAATAATGTTGAGAAACGGTTTGGAATTGAGGTAGCAACCATGTTGAAATTGCGTTAGGATGTGTGGGAACTGTGATAGAATAGTATACTAACTTCATAGACTAGCAGAGGTTGCAACATGTTGTTCTGAATGTCTTCTTATGTTCATTGTTGAGGTTAACAGCTTTCCATCTTTGTCCCACTGCAAGTTTCGGTCCACGCAGAAATCTTCCCAAGTTTTATATATAACAAAAAGAAAAATATTTTTAATAACCTGACTTGTGTATTATAGAAAATACGATAAGTGTTACAACATAATTTGATGTAGAAAAGATGTAGGAAAATAGACCGCTACGTCGATGATAGGAATAATTTGTGGGAATAGGGTAGGAATAATGTTGAGAAACGGTTTGGAATTGAGGTAGCAACCATGTTGAAATTGCGTTAGGATGTGTGGGAACTGTGATAGAATAGTATACTAACTTCATAGACTAGCAGAGGTTGCAACATGTTGTTCTGAATGTCTTCTGATGTTCATTGTTGAGGTTAACAGCTTTCCATCTTTGTCCCACTGCAAGTTTCTGTCCACGCAGAAATATTCCCAAGTTTTATCTATAACAAAAAGAAAATTATTTTTAATAACCTGACTTGTGTATTATAGAAAATACGATAAGTGTTACAACATAATTTGATGTAGAAAAGATGTAGGAAAATAGACCGCTACGTCGATGATAGGAATAATTTGTGGGAATAGGGTAGAAATAATGTTGAGAAACGGTTTGGAATTGAGGTAGCAACCATGTTGAAATTGCGTTAGGATGTGTGGGAACTGTGATAGAATAGTATACTAACTTCATAGACTAGCAGAGGTTGCAACATGTTGTTCTGAATGTCTTCTGATGTTCATTGTTGAGGTTAACAGCTTTCCATCTTTGTCCCACTGCAAGTTTCTGTCCACGCAGAAATATTCCCAAGTTTTATCTATAACAAAAAGAAAATTATTTTTAATAACCTGACTTGTGTATTATAGAAAATACGATAAGTGTTACAACATAATTTGATGTAGAAAAGATATAGGAAAATAGACCGCTACGTCGATGATAGGAATAATTTGTGGGAATAGGGTAGGAATAATGTTGAGAAACGGTTTGGAATTGAGGTAGCAACCATGTTGAAATTGCGTTAGGATGTGTGGGAACTGTGATAGAATAGTATACTAACTTCATAGACTAGCAGAGGTTGCAACATGTTGTTCTGAATGTCTTCTGATGTTCATTGTTGAGGTTAACAGCTTTCCATCTTTGTCCCACTGCAAGTTTCTGTCCACGCAGAAATATTCCCAAGTTTTATCTGTAACAAAAAGAAAAATATTTTTAATAACCTGACTTGTGTATTATAGAAAATACGATAAGTGTTACAACATAATTTGATGTAGAAAAGATGTAGGAAAATAGACCGCTACGTCGATGATAGGAATAATTTGTGGGAATAGGGTAGAAATAATGTTGAGAAACGGTTTGGAATTGAGGTAGCAACCATGTTGAAATTGCGTTAGGATGTGTGGGAACTGTGATAGAATAGTATACTAACTTCATAGACTAGCAGAGGTTGCAACATGTTGTTCTGAATGTCTTCTGATGTTCATTGTTGAGGTTAACAGCTTTCCATCTTTGTCCCACTGCAAGTTTCTGTCCACGCAGAAATATTCCCAAGTTTTATCTATAACAAAAAGAAAATTATTTTTAATAACCTGACTTGTGTATTATAGAAAATACGATAAGTGTTACAACATAATTTGATGTAGAAAAGATGTAGGAAAATAGACCGCTACGTCGATGATAGGAATAATTTGTGGGAATAGGGTAGAAATAATGTTGAGAAACGGTTTGGAATTGAGGTAGCAACCATGTTGAAATTGCGTTAGGATGTGTGGGAACTGTGATAGAATAGTATACTAACTTCATAGACTAGCAGAGGTTGCAACATGTTGTTCTGAATGTCTTCTGATGTTCATTGTTGAGGTTAACAGCTTTCCATCTTTGTCCCACTGCAAGTTTCTGTCCACGCAGAAATATTCCCAAGTTTTATCTATAACAAAAAGAAAAATATTTTTAATAACCTGACTTGTGTATTATAGAAAATACGATAAGTGTTACAACATAATTTGATGTAGAAAAGATGTAGGAAAATAGACCGCTACGTCGATGATAGGAATAATTTGTGGGAATAGGGTAGGAATAATGTTGAGAAACGGTTTGGAATTGAGGTAGCAACCATGTTGAAATTGCGTTAGGATGTGTGGGAACTGTGATAGAATAGTATACTAACTTCATAGACTAGCAGAGGTTGCAACATGTTGTTCTGAATGTCTTCTGATGTTCATTGTTGAGGTTAACAGCTTTCCATCTTTGTCCCACTGCAAGTTTCTGTCCACGCAGAAATATTCCCAAGTTTTATCTGTAACAAAAAGAAAAATATTTTTAATAACCTGACTTGTGTATTATAGAAAATACGATAAGTGTTACAACATAATTTGATGTAGAAAAGATGTAGGAAAATAGACCGCTACGTCGATGATAGGAATAATTTGTGGGAATAGGGTAGGAATAATGTTGAGAAACGGTTTGGAATTGAGGTAGCAACCATGTTGAAATTGCGTTAGGATGTGTGGGAACTGTGATAGAATAGTATACTAACTTCATAGACTAGCAGAGGTTGCAACATGTTGTTCTGAATGTCTTCTGATGTTCATTGTTGAGGTTAACAGCTTTCCATCTTTGTCCCACTGCAAGTTTCTGTCCACGCAGAAATATTCCCAAGTTTTATCTGTAACAAAAAGAAAAATATTTTTAATAACCTGACTTGTGTATTATAGAAAATACGATAAGTGTTACAACATAATTTGATGTAGAAAAGATGTAGGAAAATAGACCGCTACGTCGATGATAGGAATAATTTGTGGGAATAGGGTAGGAATAATGTTGAGAAACGGTTTGGAATTGAGGTAGCAACCATGTTGAAATTGCGTTAGGATGTGTGGGAAC
Organism: Andrena dorsata; assembly: GCA_929108735.1. Lineage (NCBI taxonomy): Eukaryota > Metazoa > Arthropoda > Insecta > Hymenoptera > Andrenidae > Andrena > Andrena dorsata. The sequence continues at coordinate 12,915,437 of OV815488.1, forward strand.
TGTGATAGAATAGTATACTAACTTCATAGACTAGCAGAGGTTGCAACATGTTGTTCTGAATGTCTTCTGATGTTCATTGTTGAGGTTAACAGCTTTCCATCTTTGTCCCACTGCAAGTTTCTGTCCACGCAGAAATATTCCCAAGTTTTATCTGTAACAAAAAGAAAAATATTTTTAATAACCTGACTTGTGTATTATAGAAAATACGATAAGTGTTACAACATAATTTGATGTAGAAAAGATGTAGGAAAATAGACCGCTACGTCGATGATAGGAATAATTTGTGGGAATAGGGTAGAAATAATGTTGAGAAACGGTTTGGAATTGAGGTAGCAACCATGTTGAAATTGCGTTAGGATGTGTGGGAACTGTGATAGAATAGTATACTAACTTCATAGACTAGCAGAGGTTGCAACATGTTGTTCTGAATGTCTTCTTATGTTCATTGTTGAGGTTAACAGCTTTCCATCTTTGTCCCACTGCAAGTTTCGGTCCACGCAGAAATCTTCCCAAGTTTTATATATAACAAAAAGAAAAATATTTTTAATAACCTGACTTGTGTATTATAGAAAATACGATAAGTGTTACAACATAATTTGATGTAGAAAAGATGTAGGAAAATAGACCGCTACGTCGATGATAGGAATAATTTGTGGGAATAGGGTAGGAATAATGTTGAGAAACGGTTTGGAATTGAGGTAGCAACCATGTTGAAATTGCGTTAGGATGTGTGGGAACTGTGATAGAATAGTATACTAACTTCATAGACTAGCAGAGGTTGCAACATGTTGTTCTGAATGTCTTCTTATGTTCATTGTTGAGGTTAACAGCTTTCCATCTTTGTCCCACTGCAAGTTTCTGTCCACGCAGAAATATTCCCAAGTTTTATCTATAACAAAAAGAAAATTATTTTTAATAACCTGACTTGTGTATTATAGAAAATACGATAAGTGTTACAACATAATTTGATGTAGAAAAGATGTAGGAAAATAGACCGCTACGTCGATGATAGGAATAATTTGTGGGAATAGGGTAGGAATAATGTTGAGAAACGGTTTGGAATTGAGGTAGCAACCATGTTGAAATTGCGTTAGGATGTGTGGGAACTGTGATAGAATAGTATACTAACTTCATAGACTAGCAGAGGTTGCAACATGTTGTTCTGAATGTCTTCTGATGTTCATTGTTGAGGTTAACAGCTTTCCATCTTTGTCCCACTGCAAGTTTCTGTCCACGCAGAAATATTCCCAAGTTTTATCTGTAACAAAAAGAAAAATATTTTTAATAACCTGACTTGTGTATTATAGAAAATACGATAAGTGTTACAACATAATTTGATGTAGAAAAGATGTAGGAAAATAGACCGCTACGTCGATGATAGGAATAATTTGTGGGAATAGGGTAGGAATAATGTTGAGAAACGGTTTGGAATTGAGGTAGCAACCATGTTGAAATTGCGTTAGGATGTGTGGGAACTGTGATAGAATAGTATACTAACTTCATAGACTAGCAGAGGTTGCAACATGTTCTGAATGTCTTCTGATGTTCATTGTTGAGGTTAACAGCTTTCCATCTTTGTCCCACTGCAAGTTTCTGTCCACGCAGAAATATTCCCAAGTTTTATCTATAACAAAAAGAAAATTATTTTTAATAACCTGACTTGTGTATTATAGAAAATACGATAAGTGTTACAACATAATTTGATGTAGAAAAGATGTAGGAAAATAGACCGCTACGTCGATGATAGGAATAATTTGTGGGAATAGGGTAGAAATAATGTTGAGAAACGGTTTGGAATTGAGGTAGCAACCATGTTGAAATTGCGTTAGGATGTGTGGGAACTGTGATAGAATAGTATACTAACTTCATAGACTAGCAGAGGTTGCAACATGTTGTTCTGAATGTCTTCTTATGTTCATTGTTGAGGTTAACAGCTTTCCATCTTTGTCCCACTGCAAGTTTCTGTCCACGCAGAAATATTCCCAAGTTTTATCTATAACAAAAAGAAAAATATTTTTAATAACCTGACTTGTGTATTATACAAAATACGATAAGTGTTACAACATAATTTGATGTAGAAAAGATGTTGGAAAATAGACCGCTACGTCGATGATAGGAATAATTTGTGGGAATAGGGTAGGAATAATGTTGAGAAACGGTTTGGAATTGAGGTAGCAACCATGTTGAAATTGCGTTAGGATGTGTGGGAACTGTGATAGAATAGTATACTAACTTCATAGACTAGCAGAGGTTGCAACATGTTGTTCTGAATGTCTTCTGATGTTCATTGTTGAGGTTAACAGCTTTCCATCTTTGTCCCACTGCAAGTTTCTGTCCACGCAGAAATATTCCCAAGTTTTATCTGTAACAAAAAGAAAAATATTTTTAATAACCTGACTTGTGTATTATAGAAAATACGATAAGTGTTACAACATAATTTGATGTAGAAAAGATGTAGGAAAATAGACCGCTACGTCGATGATAGGAATAATTTGTGGGAATAGGGTAGAAATAATGTTGAGAAACGGTTTGGAATTGAGGTAGCAACCATGTTGAAATTGCGTTAGGATGTGTGGGAACTGTGATAGAATAGTATACTAACTTCATAGACTAGCAGAGGTTGCAACATGTTGTTCTGAATGTCTTCTTATGTTCATTGTTGAGGTTAACAGCTTTCCATCTTTGTCCCACTGCAAGTTTCGGTCCACGCAGAAATCTTCCCAAGTTTTATATATAACAAAAAGAAAAATATTTTTAATAACCTGACTTGTGTATTATAGAAAATACGATAAGTGTTACAACATAATTTGATGTAGAAAAGATGTAGGAAAATAGACCGCTACGTCGATGATAGGAATAATTTGTGGGAATAGGGTAGGAATAATGTTGAGAAACGGTTTGGAATTGAGGTAGCAACCATGTTGAAATTGCGTTAGGATGTGTGGGAACTGTGATAGAATAGTATACTAACTTCATAGACTAGCAGAGGTTGCAACATGTTGTTCTGAATGTCTTCTTATGTTCATTGTTGAGGTTAACAGCTTTCCATCTTTGTCCCACTGCAAGTTTCTGTCCACGCAGAAATATTCCCAAGTTTTATCTATAACAAAAAGAAAATTATTTTTAATAACCTGACTTGTGTATTATAGAAAATACGATAAGTGTTACAACATAATTTGATGTAGAAAAGATGTAGGAAAATAGACCGCTACGTCGATGATAGGAATAATTTGTGGGAATAGGGTAGGAATAATGTTGAGAAACGGTTTGGAATTGAGGTAGCAACCATGTTGAAATTGCGTTAGGATGTGTGGGAACTGTGATAGAATAGTATACTAACTTCATAGACTAGCAGAGGTTGCAACATGTTGTTCTGAATGTCTTCTGATGTTCATTGTTGAGGTTAACAGCTTTCCATCTTTGTCCCACTGCAAGTTTCTGTCCACGCAGAAATATTCCCAAGTTTTATCTGTAACAAAAAGAAAAATATTTTTAATAACCTGACTTGTGTATTATAGAAAATACGATAAGTGTTACAACATAATTTGATGTAGAAAAGATGTAGGAAAATAGACCGCTACGTCGATGATAGGAATAATTTGTGGGAATAGGGTAGGAATAATGTTGAGAAACGGTTTGGAATTGAGGTAGCAACCATGTTGAAATTGCGTTAGGATGTGTGGGAACTGTGATAGAATAGTATACTAACTTCATAGACTAGCAGAGGTTGCAACATGTTGTTCTGAATGTCTTCCGATGTTCATTGTTGAGGTTAACAGCTTTCCATCTTTGTCCCACTGCAAGTTTCTGTCCACGCAGAAATATTCCCAAGTTTTATCTGTAACAAAAAGAAAAATATTTTTAATAACCTGACTTGTGTATTATAGAAAATACGATAAGTGTTACAACATAATTTGATGTAGAAAAGATGTAGGAAAATAGACCGCTACGTCGATGATAGGAATAATTTGTGGGAATAGGGTAGAAATAATGTTGAGAAACGGTTTGGAATTGAGGTAGCAACCATGTTGAAATTGCGTTAGGATGTGTGGGAACTGTGATAGAATAGTATACTAACTTCATAGACTAGCAGAGGTTGCAACATGTTGTTCTGAATGTCTTCTTATGTTCATTGTTGAGGTTAACAGCTTTCCATCTTTGTCCCACTGCAAGTTTCTGTCCACGCAGAAATATTCCCAAGTTTTATCTATAACAAAAAGAAAATTATTTTTAATAACCTGACTTGTGTATTATAGAAAATACGATAAGTGTTACAACATAATTTGATGTAGAAAAGATGTAGGAAAATAGACCGCTACGTCGATGATAGGAATAATTTGTGGGAATAGGGTAGGAATAATGTTGAGAAACGGTTTGGAATTGAGGTAGCAACCATGTTGAAATTGCGTTAGGATGTGTGGGAACTGTGATAGAATAGTATACTAACTTCATAGACTAGCAGAGGTTGCAACATGTTGTTCTGAATGTCTTCTGATGTTCATTGTTGAGGTTAACAGCTTTCCATCTTTGTCCCACTGCAAGTTTCTGTCCACGCAGAAATATTCCCAAGTTTTATCTGTAACAAAAAGAAAAATATTTTTAATAACCTGACTTGTGTATTATAGAAAATACGATAAGTGTTACAACATAATTTGATGTAGAAAAGATGTAGGAAAATAGACCGCTACGTCGATGATAGGAATAATTTGTGGGAATAGGGTAGAAATAATGTTGAGAAACGGTTTGGAATTGAGGTAGCAACCATGTTGAAATTGCGTTAGGATGTGTGGGAACTGTGATAGAATAGTATACTAACTTCATAGACTAGCAGAGGTTGCAACATGTTCTGAATGTCTTCTGATGTTCATTGTTGAGGTTAACAGCTTTCCATCTTTGTCCCACTGCAAGTTTCTGTCCACGCAGAAATATTCCCAAGTTTTATCTATAACAAAAAGAAAATTATTTTTAATAACCTGACTTGTGTATTATAGAAAATACGATAAGTGTTACAACATAATTTGATGTAGAAAAGATGTAGGAAAATAGACCGCTACGTCGATGATAGGAATAATTTGTGGGAATAGGGTAGAAATAATGTTGAGAAACGGTTTGGAATTGAGGTAGCAACCATGTTGAAATTGCGTTAGGATGTGTGGGAACTGTGATAGAATAGTATACTAACTTCATAGACTAGCAGAGGTTGCAACATGTTGTTCTGAATGTCTTCTTATGTTCATTGTTGAGGTTAACAGCTTTCCATCTTTGTCCCACTGCAAGTTTCGGTCCACGCAGAAATCTTCCCAAGTTTTATATATAACAAAAAGAAAAATATTTTTAATAACCTGACTTGTGTATTATAGAAAATACGATAAGTGTTACAACATAATTTGATGTAGAAAAGATGTAGGAAAATAGACCGCTACGTCGATGATAGGAATAATTTGTGGGAATAGGGTAGGAATAATGTTGAGAAACGGTTTGGAATTGAGGTAGCAACCATGTTGAAATTGCGTTAGGATGTGTGGGAACTGTGATAGAATAGTATACTAACTTCATAGACTAGCAGAGGTTGCAACATGTTGTTCTGAATGTCTTCTGATGTTCATTGTTGAGGTTAACAGCTTTCCATCTTTGTCCCACTGCAAGTTTCTGTCCACGCAGAAATATTCCCAAGTTTTATCTATAACAAAAAGAAAATTATTTTTAATAACCTGACTTGTGTATTATAGAAAATACGATAAGTGTTACAACATAATTTGATGTAGAAAAGATGTAGGAAAATAGACCGCTACGTCGATGATAGGAATAATTTGTGGGAATAGGGTAGAAATAATGTTGAGAAACGGTTTGGAATTGAGGTAGCAACCATGTTGAAATTGCGTTAGGATGTGTGGGAACTGTGATAGAATAGTATACTAACTTCATAGACTAGCAGAGGTTGCAACATGTTGTTCTGAATGTCTTCTGATGTTCATTGTTGAGGTTAACAGCTTTCCATCTTTGTCCCACTGCAAGTTTCTGTCCACGCAGAAATATTCCCAAGTTTTATCTATAACAAAAAGAAAATTATTTTTAATAACCTGACTTGTGTATTATAGAAAATACGATAAGTGTTACAACATAATTTGATGTAGAAAAGATATAGGAAAATAGACCGCTACGTCGATGATAGGAATAATTTGTGGGAATAGGGTAGAAATAATGTTGAGAAACGGTTTGGAATTGAGGTAGCAACCATGTTGAAATTGCGTTAGGATGTGTGGGAACTGTGATAGAATAGTATACTAACTTCATAGACTAGCAGAGGTTGCAACATGTTGTTCTGAATGTCTTCTTATGTTCATTGTTGAGGTTAACAGCTTTCCATCTTTGTCCCACTGCAAGTTTCTGTCCACGCAGAAATATTCCCAAGTTTTATCTATAACAAAAAGAAAAATATTTTTAATAACCTGACTTGTGTATTATAGAAAATACGATAAGTGTTACAACATAATTTGATGTAGAAAAGATGTAGGAAAATAGACCGCTACGTCGATGATAGGAATAATTTGTGGGAATAGGGTAGGAATAATGTTGAGAAACGGTTTGGAATTGAGGTAGCAACCATGTTGAAATTGCGTTAGGATGTGTGGGAACTGTGATAGAATAGTATACTAACTTCATAGACTAGCAGAGGTTGCAACATGTTGTTCTGAATGTCTTCTGATGTTCATTGTTGAGGTTAACAGCTTTCCATCTTTGTCCCACTGCAAGTTTCTGTCCACGCAGAAATATTCCCAAGTTTTATCTGTAACAAAAAGAAAAATATTTTTAATAACCTGACTTGTGTATTATAGAAAATACGATAAGTGTTACAACATAATTTGATGTAGAAAAGATGTAGGAAAATAGACCGCTACGTCGATGATAGGAATAATTTGTGGGAATAGGGTAGAAATAATGTTGAGAAACGGTTTGGAATTGAGGTAGCAACCATGTTGAAATTGCGTTAGGATGTGTGGGAACTGTGATAGAATAGTATACTAACTTCATAGACTAGCAGAGGTTGCAACATGTTGTTCTGAATGTCTTCTTATGTTCATTGTTGAGGTTAACAGCTTTCCATCTTTGTCCCACTGCAAGTTTCTGTCCACGCAGAAATATTCCCAAGTTTTATCTATAACAAAAAGAAAATTATTTTTAATAACCTGACTTGTGTATTATAGAAAATACGATAAGTGTTACAACATAATTTGATGTAGAAAAGATGTAGGAAAATAGACCGCTACGTCGATGATAGGAATAATTTGTGGGAATAGGGTAGGAATAATGTTGAGAAACGGTTTGGAATTGAGGTAGCAACCATGTTGAAATTGCGTTAGGATGTGTGGGAACTGTGATAGAATAGTATACTAACTTCATAGACTAGCAGAGGTTGCAACATGTTGTTCTGAATGTCTTCTGATGTTCATTGTTGAGGTTAACAGCTTTCCATCTTTGTCCCACTGCAAGTTTCTGTCCACGCAGAAATATTCCCAAGTTTTATCTGTAACAAAAAGAAAAATATTTTTAATAACCTGACTTGTGTATTATAGAAAATACGATAAGTGTTACAACATAATTTGATGTAGAAAAGATGTAGGAAAATAGACCGCTACGTCGATGATAGGAATAATTTGTGGGAATAGGGTAGGAATAATGTTGAGAAACGGTTTGGAATTGAGGTAGCAACCATGTTGAAATTGCGTTAGGATGTGTGGGAACTGTGATAGAATAGTATACTAACTTCATAGACTAGCAGAGGTTGCAACATGTTGTTCTGAATGTCTTCTGATGTTCATTGTTGAGGTTAACAGCTTTCCATCTTTGTCCCACTGCAAGTTTCTGTCCACGCAGAAATATTCCCAAGTTTTATCTGTAACAAAAAGAAAAATATTTTTAATAACCTGACTTGTGTATTATAGAAAATACGATAAGTGTTACAACATAATTTGATGTAGAAAAGATGTAGGAAAATAGACCGCTACGTCGATGATAGGAATAATTTGTGGGAATAGGGTAGAAATAATGTTGAGAAACGGTTTGGAATTGAGGTAGCAACCATGTTGAAATTGCGTTAGGATGTGTGGGAACTGTGATAGAATAGTATACTAACTTCATAGACTAGCAGAGGTTGCAACATGTTGTTCTGAATGTCTTCTTATGTTCATTGTTGAGGTTAACAGCTTTCCATCTTTGTCCCACTGCAAGTTTCGGTCCACGCAGAAATCTTCCCAAGTTTTATATATAACAAAAAGAAAAATATTTTTAATAACCTGACTTGTGTATTATAGAAAATACGATAAGTGTTACAACATAATTTGATGTAGAAAAGATGTAGGAAAATAGACCGCTACGTCGATGATAGGAATAATTTGTGGGAATAGGGTAGGAATAATGTTGAGAAACGGTTTGGAATTGAGGTAGCAACCATGTTGAAATTGCGTTAGGATGTGTGGGAACTGTGATAGAATAGTATACTAACTTCATAGACTAGCAGAGGTTGCAACATGTTGTTCTGAATGTCTTCTGATGTTCATTGTTGAGGTTAACAGCTTTCCATCTTTGTCCCACTGCAAGTTTCTGTCCACGCAGAAATATTCCCAAGTTTTATCTGTAACAAAAAGAAAAATATTTTTAATAACCTGACTTGTGTATTATAGAAAATACGATAAGTGTTACAACATAATTTGATGTAGAAAAGATGTAGGAAAATAGACCGCTACGTCGATGATAGGAATAATTTGTGGGAATAGGGTAGAAATAATGTTGAGAAACGGTTTGGAATTGAGGTAGCAACCATGTTGAAATTGCGTTAGGATGTGTGGGAACTGTGATAGAATAGTATACTAACTTCATAGACTAGCAGAGGTTGCAACATGTTCTGAATGTCTTCTGATGTTCATTGTTGAGGTTAACAGCTTTCCATCTTTGTCCCACTGCAAGTTTCTGTCCACGCAGAAATATTCCCAAGTTTTATCTATAACAAAAAGAAAATTATTTTTAATAACCTGACTTGTGTATTATAGAAAATACGATAAGTGTTACAACATAATTTGATGTAGAAAAGATGTAGGAAAATAGACCGCTACGTCGATGATAGGAATAATTTGTGGGAATAGGGTAGAAATAATGTTGAGAAACGGTTTGGAATTGAGGTAGCAAGCATGTTGAAATTGCGTTAGGATGTGTGGGAACTGTGATAGAATAGTATACTAACTTCATAGACTAGCAGAGGTTGCAACATGTTGTTCTGAATGTCTTCTTATGTTCATTGTTGAGGTTAACAGCTTTCCATCTTTGTCCCACTGCAAGTTTCTGTCCACGCAGAAATATTCCCAAGTTTTATCTATAACAAAAAGAAAAATATTTTTAATAACCTGACTTGTGTATTATAGAAAATACGATAAGTGTTACAACATAATTTGATGTAGAAAAGATGTAGGAAAATAGACCGCTACGTCGATGATAGGAATAATTTGTGGGAATAGGGTAGGAATAATGTTGAGAAACGGTTTGGAATTGAGGTAGCAACCATGTTGAAATTGCGTTAGGATGTGTGGGAACTGTGATAGAATAGTATACTAACTTCATAGACTAGCAGAGGTTGCAACATGTTGTTCTGAATGTCTTCTGATGTTCATTGTTGAGGTTAACAGCTTTCCATCTTTGTCCCACTGCAAGTTTCTGTCCACGCAGAAATATTCCCAAGTTTTATCTATAACAAAAAGAAAATTATTTTTAATAACCTGACTTGTGTATTATAGAAAATACGATAAGTGTTACAACATAATTTGATGTAGAAAAGATGTAGGAAAATAGACCGCTACGTCGATGATAGGAATAATTTGTGGGAATAGGGTAGAAATAATGTTGAGAAACGGTTTGGAATTGAGGTAGCAACCATGTTGAAATTGCGTTAGGATGTGTGGGAACTGTGATAGAATAGTATACTAACTTCATAGACTAGCAGAGGTTGCAACATGTTGTTCTGAATGTCTTCTTATGTTCATTGTTGAGGTTAACAGCTTTCCATCTTTGTCCCACTGCAAGTTTCTGTCCACGCAGAAATATTCCCAAGTTTTATCTATAACAAAAAGAAAATTATTTTTAATAACCTGACTTGTGTATTATAGAAAATACGATAAGTGTTACAACATAATTTGATGTAGAAAAGATGTAGGAAAATAGACCGCTACGTCGATGATAGGAATAATTTGTGGGAATAGGGTAGGAATAATGTTGAGAAACGGTTTGGAATTGAGGTAGCAACCATGTTGAAATTGCGTTAGGATGTGTGGGAACTGTGATAGAATAGTATACTAACTTCATAGACTAGCAGAGGTTGCAACATGTTGTTCTGAATGTCTTCTGATGTTCATTGTTGAGGTTAACAGCTTTCCATCTTTGTCCCACTGCAAGTTTCTGTCCACGCAGAAATATTCCCAAGTTTTATCTGTAACAAAAAGAAAAATATTTTTAATAACCTGACTTGTGTATTATAGAAAATACGATAAGTGTTACAACATAATTTGATGTAGAAAAGATGTAGGAAAATAGACCGCTACGTCGATGATAGGAATAATTTGTGGGAATAGGGTAGGAATAATGTTGAGAAACGGTTTGGAATTGAGGTAGCAACCATGTTGAAATTGCGTTAGGATGTGTGGGAACTGTGATAGAATAGTATACTAACTTCATAGACTAGCAGAGGTTGCAACATGTTGTTCTGAATGTCTTCTGATGTTCATTGTTGAGGTTAACAGCTTTCCATCTTTGTCCCACTGCAAGTTTCTGTCCACGCAGAAATATTCCCAAGTTTTATCTGTAACAAAAAGAAAAATATTTTTAATAACCTGACTTGTGTATTATAGAAAATACGATAAGTGTTACAACATAATTTGATGTAGAAAAGATGTAGGAAAATAGACCGCTACGTCGATGATAGGAATAATTTGTGGGAATAGGGTAGAAATAATGTTGAGAAACGGTTTGGAATTGAGGTAGCAACCATGTTGAAATTGCGTTAGGATGTGTGGGAACTGTGATAGAATAGTATACTAACTTCATAGACTAGCAGAGGTTGCAACATGTTGTTCTGAATGTCTTCTTATGTTCATTGTTGAGGTTAACAGCTTTCCATCTTTGTCCCACTGCAAGTTTCGGTCCACGCAGAAATCTTCCCAAGTTTTATATATAACAAAAAGAAAAATATTTTTAATAACCTGACTTGTGTATTATAGAAAATACGATAAGTGTTACAACATAATTTGATGTAGAAAAGATGTAGGAAAATAGACCGCTACGTCGATGATAGGAATAATTTGTGGGAATAGGGTAGGAATAATGTTGAGAAACGGTTTGGAATTGAGGTAGCAACCATGTTGAAATTGCGTTAGGATGTGTGGGAACTGTGATAGAATAGTATACTAACTTCATAGACTAGCAGAGGTTGCAACATGTTGTTCTGAATGTCTTCTGATGTTCATTGTTGAGGTTAACAGCTTTCCATCTTTGTCCCACTGCAAGTTTCTGTCCACGCAGAAATATTCCCAAGTTTTATCTGTAACAAAAAGAAAAATATTTTTAATAACCTGACTTGTGTATTATAGAAAATACGATAAGTGTTACAACATAATTTGATGTAGAAAAGATGTAGGAAAATAGACCGCTACGTCGATGATAGGAATAATTTGTGGGAATAGGGTAGAAATAATGTTGAGAAACGGTTTGGAATTGAGGTAGCAACCATGTTGAAATTGCGTTAGGATGTGTGGGAACTGTGATAGAATAGTATACTAACTTCATAGACTAGCAGAGGTTGCAACATGTTCTGAATGTCTTCTGATGTTCATTGTTGAGGTTAACAGCTTTCCATCTTTGTCCCACTGCAAGTTTCTGTCCACGCAGAAATATTCCCAAGTTTTATCTATAACAAAAAGAAAATTATTTTTAATAACCTGACTTGTGTATTATAGAAAATACGATAAGTGTTACAACATAATTTGATGTAGAAAAGATGTAGGAAAATAGACCGCTACGTCGATGATAGGAATAATTTGTGGGAATAGGGTAGAAATAATGTTGAGAAACGGTTTGGAATTGAGGTAGCAACCATGTTGAAATTGCGTTAGGATGTGTGGGAACTGTGATAGAATAGTATACTAACTTCATAGACTAGCAGAGGTTGCAACATGTTGTTCTGAATGTCTTCTTATGTTCATTGTTGAGGTTAACAGCTTTCCATCTTTGTCCCACTGCAAGTTTCTGTCCACGCAGAAATATTCCCAAGTTTTATCTATAACAAAAAGAAAAATATTTTTAATAACCTGACTTGTGTATTATAGAAAATACGATAAGTGTTACAACATAATTTGATGTAGAAAAGATGTAGGAAAATAGACCGCTACGTCGATGATAGGAATAATTTGTGGGAATAGGGTAGGAATAATGTTGAGAAACGGTTTGGAATTGAGGTAGCAACCATGTTGAAATTGCGTTAGGATGTGTGGGAACTGTGATAGAATAGTATACTAACTTCATAGACTAGCAGAGGTTGCAACATGTTGTTCTGAATGTCTTCTGATGTTCATTGTTGAGGTTAACAGCTTTCCATCTTTGTCCCACTGCAAGTTTCTGTCCACGCAGAAATATTCCCAAGTTTTATCTATAACAAAAAGAAAATTATTTTTAATAACCTGACTTGTGTATTATAGAAAATACGATAAGTGTTACAACATAATTTGATGTAGAAAAGATGTAGGAAAATAGACCGCTACGTCGATGATAGGAATAATTTGTGGGAATAGGGTAGAAATAATGTTGAGAAACGGTTTGGAATTGAGGTAGCAACCATGTTGAAATTGCGTTAGGATGTGTGGGAACTGTGATAGAATAGTATACTAACTTCATAGACTAGCAGAGGTTGCAACATGTTGTTCTGAATGTCTTCTTATGTTCATTGTTGAGGTTAACAGCTTTCCATCTTTGTCCCACTGCAAGTTTCTGTCCACGCAGAAATATTCCCAAGTTTTATCTATAACAAAAAGAAAATTATTTTTAATAACCTGACTTGTGTATTATAGAAAATACGATAAGTGTTACAACATAATTTGATGTAGAAAAGATGTAGGAAAATAGACCGCTACGTCGATGATAGGAATAATTTGTGGGAATAGGGTAGAAATAATGTTGAGAAACGGTTTGGAATTGAGGTAGCAACCATGTTGAAATTGCGTTAGGATGTGTGGGAACTGTGATAGAATAGTATACTAACTTCATAGACTAGCAGAGGTTGCAACATGTTGTTCTGAATGTCTTCTTATGTTCATTGTTGAGGTTAACAGCTTTCCATCTTTGTCCCACTGCAAGTTTCTGTCCACGCAGAAATATTCCCAAGTTTTATCTATAACAAAAAGAAAAATATTTTTAATAACCTGACTTGTGTATTATAGAAAATACGATAAGTGTTACAACATAATTTGATGTAGAAAAGATGTAGGAAAATAGACCGCTACGTCGATGATAGGAATAATTTGTGGGAATAGGGTAGGAATAATGTTGAGAAACGGTTTGGAATTGAGGTAGCAACCATGTTGAAATTGCGTTAGGATGTGTGGGAACTGTGATAGAATAGTATACTAACTTCATAGACTAGCAGAGGTTGCAACATGTTGTTCTGAATGTCTTCTGATGTTCATTGTTGAGGTTAACAGCTTTCCATCTTTGTCCCACTGCAAGTTTCTGTCCACGCAGAAATATTCCCAAGTTTTATCTGTAACAAAAAGAAAAATATTTTTAATAACCTGACTTGTGTATTATAGAAAATACGATAAGTGTTACAACATAATTTGATGTAGAAAAGATGTAGGAAAATAGACCGCTACGTCGATGATAGGAATAATTTGTGGGAATAGGGTAGAAATAATGTTGAGAAACGGTTTGGAATTGAGGTAGCAACCATGTTGAAATTGCGTTAGGATGTGTGGGAACTGTGATAGAATAGTATACTAACTTCATAGACTAGCAGAGGTTGCAACATGTTCTGAATGTCTTCTGATGTTCATTGTTGAGGTTAACAGCTTTCCATCTTTGTCCCACTGCAAGTTTCTGTCCACGCAGAAATATTCCCAAGTTTTATCTATAACAAAAAGAAAATTATTTTTAATAACCTGACTTGTGTATTATAGAAAATACGATAAGTGTTACAACATAATTTGATGTAGAAAAGATGTAGGAAAATAGACCGCTACGTCGATGATAGGAATAATTTGTGGGAATAGGGTAGAAATAATGTTGAGAAACGGTTTGGAATTGAGGTAGCAACCATGTTGAAATTGCGTTAGGATGTGTGGGAACTGTGATAGAATAGTATACTAACTTCATAGACTAGCAGAGGTTGCAACATGTTGTTCTGAATGTCTTCTTATGTTCATTGTTGAGGTTAACAGCTTTCCATCTTTGTCCCACTGCAAGTTTCTGTCCACGCAGAAATATTCCCAAGTTTTATCTATAACAAAAAGAAAAATATTTTTAATAACCTGACTTGTGTATTATAGAAAATACGATAAGTGTTACAACATAATTTGATGTAGAAAAGATGTAGGAAAATAGACCGCTACGTCGATGATAGGAATAATTTGTGGGAATAGGGTAGGAATAATGTTGAGAAACGGTTTGGAATTGAGGTAGCAACCATGTTGAAATTGCGTTAGGATGTGTGGGAACTGTGATAGAATAGTATACTAACTTCATACACTAGCAGAGGTTGCAACATGTTGTTCTGAATGTCTTCTGATGTTCATTGTTGAGGTTAACAGCTTTCCATCTTTGTCCCACTGCAAGTTTCTGTCCACGCAGAAATATTCCCAAGTTTTATCTGTAACAAAAAGAAAAATATTTTTAATAACCTGACTTGTGGATTATAGAAAATACGATAAGTGTTACAACATAATTTGATGTAGAAAAGATGTAGGAAAATAGACCGCTACGTCGATGATAGGAATAATTTGTGGGAATAGGGTAGAAATAATGTTGAGAAACGGTTTGGAATTGAGGTAGCAACCATGTTGAAATTGCGTTAGGATGTGTGGGAACTGTGATAGAATAGTATACTAACTTCATAGACTAGCAGAGGTTGCAACATGTTGTTCTGAATGTCTTCTTATGTTCATTGTTGAGGTTAACAGCTTTCCATCTTTGTCCCACTGCAAGTTTCTGTCCACGCAGAAATATTCCCAAGTTTTATCTATAACAAAAAGAAAAATATTTTTAATAACCTGACTTGTGTATTATAGAAAATACGATAAGTGTTACAACATAATTTGATGTAGAAATTATGTAGGAAAATAGACCGCTACGTCGATGATAGGAATAATTTGTGGGATTAGGGTAGGAATAATGTTGAGAAACGGTTTGGAATTGAGGTAGCAACCATGTTGAAATTGCGTTAGGATGTGTGGGAACTGTGATAGAATAGTATACTAACTTCATAGACTAGCAGAGGTTGCAACATGTTGTTCTGAATGTCTTCTGATGTTCATTGTTGAGGTTAACAGCTTTCCATCATTTGTCCCACTGCAAGTTCCTGTCCACGGAGAAATATTCCCAAGTATTATCTATAACATAAAAAAAATATTTTTAATAACCTGACTTGTGTATTATAGAAAATACGATAGGTGTTACAACGTAATTTCATGTAAAATGAATAAAGAATTAAATTATCTTTCCAATTTAACCTTTACTTCGTGTATTTAGAATCGTAATTATTTTTAAAAATTTACATGCAAAGATTGTGAAATCATCTTTGCGCTTGGAAAGGATGTAGGAACCTAGACCATTTCGTCGATGATAGGAATAATTTGTGGGAATAGGGTAGGAATAATGTTGAGAAACGGTTTGGATACGGAGTAGCAACCATGTTGAAATTGCGTTAGAATGTGTGGGAACTGTGATAGAATAGTATACTAACTTCATAGACTAGTAGAGGTTGCAGCATGCTTAAGACGAACTTAAGAATAAGCAACGACTTAGAATACCGCCCATAAGATCGGTGCCGCGAACTAACGAGGCAACTTGCTCCGTGATCAAGACTTCGACGCAAGATTAATACGGCGGAAGCTTTTGATATAGTAGGTTTAAGAATAAAATTATATCAAACCTCAGCTCACGGTATAAGCGGTAACGGTTATTCGACGCCTCCTTGATAACCTGATTAAATCGGGCGAGGGACTATACATGTGTCCCGAATACAAATAAATCCAGGTGCTAAAATGGCTTGGAAAAACTGATGAGTATCATGTGAATTTTGATATACACTTCTAGATTCTAGTTAGAAACAACTAAAAATTTAAATCGATTTCATCCAAAAATATGTGTGTTTGGACATGCATTTACGATTTGCAAATTTGTGTAAGAACTGGTAGGAAAATAATTTGAAAAGACCAATAGATTCCATTTTGATTTGGATCTGGATGTCCAGATAGAATCAGCTTAAAAAATGAATAAAGTTACTCAAGAAGTTTACTATAGCAATATGCGAGTTACTTCGTGTAAATCCGAGCAGAACCGATGACAAATTGTGTTAGGAAATACAGATAAATAACATCAAGATTTTTACATGCATATCTCGCCATCAATAAACACTACAAAATGTGTGAAATACCCACAAAATTACCTTTTTGAAGAAAAAAGGCGCCAAGTATATAATCCCATCAATAAGAATCCCATTTAAAAACGTTGTCGTAAATTAATAGCTTTACAAAACTATTGATATACACAAATTGCGCCAATTATCACAATGGTTATTCATATAATGAAAAAAAATGTATTAAATAATATTAAGCAGATATATTTTTACACAAATAAATATTTTAATACGAATAAATATTTTATTCAAAGTACTTGGCGCTGCTCTACGAAAAAAATGTTAATTGTCTTGATTAATAAATAAAACAAGACAAGACACCACTGGGGCAAGAAAGAAAGAAAAAGGTTTTAATGGAATTTATACATATTTATTCAGTTTAGCAACAGCAATTCGGAGAGCAGCACCAAGTATTTTGAATAAAATATTTATTCGTATTAAAATATTTATTTTTATAAAAATATATCTGCTTAATATTATTTAATACATTTTTTTCTTTGTATAAATAGCCATTGTGATAATGGGCGCAATTTGTGTATATCAATAGTTCTGTAAAGCTATTAATTTACGACAATGGCGCCTTTTTTTTAAAAAAGATAATTTTGTGGTCAACGTAGCACACAAAATGCTAGATCTCGCGTAGGTACTGTACACGGAAAATGGAAATTGAAGCATATTGTACGTACCTATATTCTATAGCAAACTTGGCGTTTCGGTCGCTCGACAATGAAAGAAGAAGCGCATTACCGTACTATATTCTCGGTTGTCCATAAAGTCCTCCATTACTTGGTCTCGACGAGAGCATTAGTCGGACCCATCCGTTCGTTATTTTCTCTACGGTGATCTCTCCCCTGGGCGCCTGTTCTTTTGACTATTCAAGTCGCCCACGAGAGAGGGAAGAGGCGCTCTGAGGAACGGAAGGATCCCAGATCTGGGAATGGCAATGCCAATTTCGGTGCTGAGTACAGGACCGTCAAGACAGGGGCAGACAAATGGCCTGCGAGCGTGAGAACACGCAAGAACAAAGCGTCGAAACAAGAGACAATCGGTTATGATTTGCACCCCAGCATCCACCGTTATCACTTACCTCCTCCCCGGGCTCCTCTCTCGCCGCCTAACCGACGCGACGACGTCCCCGCGTAAGGCAGAGACATTTCTCTATCTTTTGTCGAGCTATGCGGTCTGCTTTTGTTTCTTGCTGGCTTATCTTCGTAGCCAGTCTAGCGAAACACGCGTTTCTGATTTTCTCGAGGCGTACGAAGACGCTGATTTACGAGATGTCTCGCGAGAAATCGAGACATACTTATCCCCGTGCCGCGCGAACCGCCGGTGGCGCGATTCGAAACAATTAAGTTGCTCGATTTGCTCCGGGCTTGCTTGACAGCAGCTTTTTCTCTCGCGGCTCAACGCTAGATGAAACAGGATCACCTGGAAATGTAATGAAGATCCATTAAACATTAAACAAGTTTCAGAGGAAAATGTGAGGCAACCGTTGCGTGTTTAGCAACGAGTAGCATAATCGCAAATTTAATACGCGAGATATTCATTCGAGTACGACGGGGGATAGTCGGGGGATCGAATAACCGAGACACGGTGAAACACAACACGCCGTATTTGCGCGTAAGCATAACGCAGCGTGTTATCGCGGGGCGGGGAATGTTATAGCTTAACGGAGTTTCCCATAGAATAGTAAGTTAGCGCAGCCTCGTAACGAACATTACCCAGGCTTCCGCCGGCCCCGTGCCTGTAATATTTGAGCCATAAAGTCTCGCAGCAATCGCGACGGCGATTTTCTTAAGTTTCTCGGCCGGCCCGATCCAACGCCCCGACGACAAGCAGAGCTCGCTGAATATCAGAGTCATCGGTCCCCAAACATCCCCTCTAAATCCTGGCGTGAAATCTGACGACGCTGTGACTGCCGGTTCCTCGTGCGAATGTAGGAGACAGAGGACAACGGAATCCTGAGTGGAGGAGCAGTGAAGAGCCAATCGTCCACTCGATAGTTCACTTCGGACTAGCCACGTTTTCCTCGCAATCGAGATACTACAAATCATGGGAGTCAATAGCAATCAGTCAAGCCGTTCATTCCCGTAGCAAAAGGCAGAGGTGCACGCGCTTCACGGTGGAAAGGGACTCTAGAATCGGTGGAAAGGAGTCAGAAGATCGACGCGTTCGTGTTCCCTCAACCTCGTTTATCCGTCGACGAGGGAAGCCCGCCGTCGAACCACGAGAATTTAATAGAAGGACTTTCCGGAAAAGACAATTTTCTCGGTATCTCCGGCGACGTACGAGTGGTTGGTTGGTTTCTCGTAGCCAGCGAAGAAAACAGACGAGAGAAAGAGAGAGAGAGAGAGGGGGGAGAGAGAGGCAGAACTGACCGAATTGAACAAAGAGAAATTCAGATAGAGGGCAGAGTGGCGAATCCAGAGATTCGGGATCGTAAATGGCGGGCAGAGGCATTACGAATGGAACGTATATATACGTTATAATACCACCGATATGAAGCTTACCTAGGATTTCAGCGTGGTTTATGGTATTTCAATTACACATGCAATCATGCTCACGTTACAGTCGCACTCTGCGCCAGCCAGCATTCCCTGCCGACCCAAACATAAACTCTTGAAGAGCTGGTGGGCATCGCGTCCAAGAGTAAAGTACGTCGATGGAGGGTCGATGAATGGTGACGCCGGTTCGTAGGGGTGGACGGACGCTGGGGAATGGGATGGGGGTCGAGGGGTGAGCCACAGAGCTGTCGCAAACCGCACGCCTCCGCCACTATTGGTAGCAATTCCACCAGTGTTCCCCAACCGTAGTTCCGCCAGCGGATTCGACGCTATTGCCGGTGGCATTGTAATTGGCTGCCAAATGAGAGCTCGAACCCCCCCCCCCCCCTCCTCCCTACCCCCGCCCTAAATCTTCCCAAAGTTCCACCACCATGGAATCAGAATGGCCGTAGTTTCTTGGGATCGTGAAAACGAGGTGTTAGCCGACTGCTCGGACTCACTCGCGCTTGCTCGCCCGAGCCTTTCAATCGGAATTGGACTCTTTCCGCTGATAAAGGAGGCCCGCGGAATGGAAGGGCCTCTGCCGATGATCGGGTTCCGTTTAGAGAGCTTTCGCTGGCCAGGTGGTATTCGTCGAAGCACGTCTCCCGTCGATTTACTACGCGAATTCTTTGCGTGGTTGAAACGCGGGCTCCTTTTCCTGCGAAATTCATGCGCGAAACGATCTCGGTTATGCGAACGATCCGAAGGAGGCTGGCAAATATTCGTGGATTTTAAGTAGCCGTTGCACGGCGAAGATAAAGTTCTATAGTCAACGTTTATCGCCATTTGTGCCTCAGAAATTAGAATGTTCGACCAACCTGCATGCCACAAAGGCAGGTTGTTAGACGGATCTACGCTTGGAAGAGAGTTGCAGCCAGTTCTAGCTGTCCGAGGCACACAGCCAAGATAAAGATCCTCCTGTAAGCAGTTAGTTCGCCCAGCAAGCAACTGCAGACAAGATGAGATAAAGATTTCATCGCGCTTCAACTTCAACTCAAACTTAGACGAAAGTATGATGTACAAAGTCTTGAAGGCACCCTCGCGACTTCGCGAAAGCTTGATTCGTCAGCAACACTTTGGAGAATCGATCGCAGGCATGGAACGTATCCATCCCCCCCCAAAAAAAGGTTTTAGCTCCGTGAGAAACGGAAGAAAAACAGTCGGCGAGGGTCTAACGAAGGGCTTTCGACTGCTCCGGGGCCTCGGCTCGCCGGACTTCTATGAAGCATTTTGGCCCTGTGCCCTTCCGTTTAATCTCAGACAATAGCCGGGGTGCCGAAAAAGACAGCGGCTAGTCGGCGGCTCAAAAAGGAGCGCGAACAACGAGACGGCAACGACACAGGGTATACGAATCAGTGTAGCCTCTCTCTCCCCACGTATTCAGGGAACAGCGACACACTGGCTGTCGATTGAAGGGGAGTTTTCCCTTCATGCACAGACACACAGACACGGCTGCACGTGAACGGCGGTGTTTTGTGCGCGCACAGCCATTCGCTTGGTCTGGGCGACAGTCATTAACGGAGATGATGGTTAGGTGTGCAGTCTGCGGCTTGAAAATGATCTCCATCGGAAGATACGCTGTTCGCAATAACGATCGCGGAATATTACGACTAGTCCCCGTTTTTCCCCTATCCATTCCTCTCTGTCTGCTTCGGACCCCTTCTATTTCGAAGCCAGCCCTTCGTTGCCCAAAGGTATCTTCCATTCATGCACGTCTGCATCACTCAGCGAGCACTGACTGAAAACGAGTTTGCTAATCGATTCGGTCGCGACTCGATACCAGACGTCGCGGCCCCCGTCCCTTCCCGATCGTGAAAAGGATTCACCATCAACGGAGACCAAAGATCCCGGAGCGGCTAATAAAGGAACGTGTTCCCTTTGCAGTCTGCAAGATCCAGACAAGCTTCATCGCGGTTTTCAATCCGCAGATCCTTTGAGCACACACGAGCATTCACTGCGACGTGGTTGACCAAGTGTCGCGTAATCGCAACGACTTCTCTTCTCAGTGATAGCGTAGGGAGAGGTCTGCTTTACTTTCTGCTGCACGCGATTGCAATCGGTGGGTACGAGCTATCATTGAACAAATAGGCTGCGCCTAGAATGACACTCTCTACGCCCCTTATATGTCGTGCGTATCCACCGCGATCTGTAGAATTAACTAGAATACTGTCTACCGCGACGCGAAGTCAAGGTTCCGCGCTGATACACTTGGACGCGCAGGGACGTTAAAATGATTGTTCTCGTAATTGCGTTCGGGAATATTTATCGCACCATTATAAGTTCGTTTCATAGAGATCCTGTTCCAATTTAGAACTCCTTGGTCCGCTCGTTAATCTTTCATCGAAGCCCTGTACCTCGTTCGAGCATCGAATTTCCGCGTTGATTATTATCACAGTAATTAAAATGTACCCACGGCGTCTCGGTTGCGAACAGTCTCCCGGCTGATATAAATTTCGAAATCGTGGAGCTCGTTGTTTCCACACAGTCAGCCCATCTAACCGCGTAATAAAGGGAAGTATTTAATAATGCGTTGCTTGGTAGCCGAGCGTAAAAAGGCTCCCGAACGAGATACAGGAGACGCCAAACGGAACGGTGATTAATTGAAGGAACGAAGCTTCAAACTTTTTAATTAAGGCAAATTTAAAGAACGTGGAAGCTGAGAGCGTCTCGCTACTTTACGCCGGGCGTCGTGCGTTCTTCCCTCGTCCGTTAAAGGTTTCAATTCCCATCTGGCCCTGCTCCGAAACCGTGGCCCTCGAGGATCAGAGGTAAATTCACGGCCGTGCTCGTTCGCGTAAAAAGAAAATCGGGGGCGCGTGCGCTTTGTCGCTCCCGGAACGAAGACGAGACGGAGAGAAGATAATGAACGAAATCAAGGAACCCTGGGAATAGTCCGTGCGGATGGCAAAGCTGCGGCACCCCTCGTGCACTTGGACAGGAGAAATCGTTGTGCGTAACAATCGTGCGAGGGGTAGAGGGTGGTTGTTTTGAATGGGGGCGTGGTAATTGCAGCCAGACAAAAGAAGGAACCTCGACGCGCGGAGACGCAGTTGTACCCTCGCCTCGGTGGCGGTCGCAGAACGCGAGACGTCGCTGACGATGATGACGTCGATGTCTCGGGTGGATACGGAAGGGGTTGAAACGGTTGGCAAGCACGAGAATGCCGACTGGCTGGCATATAACGAGACTCGTTTGCGTGGTAAGGCTCACTGTCAATCAGAAGGATCGCGAATGGTCTCTGAGACGTGGGGAACGCGGAGAAACAGCAACGTTTAAAACAGGACCTCGGTCGATAGTAGGGTAGGGTGGGGCTAAAAGTCCGGCGGGTAAAAAGTCCCGATTGCAAAATCTCAATTCCTAAACAATGTATTGAGTTTCGCAGTATACCATGTAAAAGGCGAGAAGAAACGGAGGTGATCACAGAGTCGCCAATCGTTCCTGGACATTCGTGCGAATTACACCACGCCTTCGTTATTTTATGTATCGAAAACTAAAAGAAATATGTCGTCTTTATTGTTTTACACGAAGTAAACCACAATTTAAAAGCGTATCAGCCAATTATGTTAAGATTGTATGTTCCTTTAGTGATGTGTGCACGGTATTGTTTATTGCAGATTGATAATATTTTCTAACTTATATATCGCATAAACTATATAGGTACCATGGGGGCAAAAAGTCCCTCAAACTGAAAAAATATATATATATATTATATATTATTATTTGTTTTCATAATAAGATGGCCAAAGTATAAAGAAATGATGACAAAGTCTTTAAATAATGTTTCTGTTTTAGTTGAGCGATTTTTTTAGTTTTTAGTTCAAAGCGAGCCTCTGACTTATATTTATATTTTTTGTTAAAGAAGTCATGCTTTCCTTTCAATATTCTATACCAAAACAAATTGGTTTAATAAATATTTGTTGATTTGAAAAGAGTTTTTTACGTATTTAGTTTAATATTACACGAAGAGTCATTAGGGTCCAGTCATTAGTCATTAGTCCATTTTGCATTGACAAACATTTTGTGGTATAACTCAGCAGAAAATAACAGAATCAACAAATGAACTTCGTGAACGTAAAGCATAATAGTTATAGTTTATACAAAATAACATCAGATATCTCTAGATTGTTAGTATTAAATTTTACAGTGGTTTATACCAAAAACAGGACTTTTAGCCCCACCCTATCATAGTAAGCCTCTCATTCGTACAAGTCTGCTCAGAGCTAAATGAAGTAACGAATCAAATTGTAAGAAAGAATATCGAGAAGTGCTTGTCAGTTTGGTGTCGACATTTATTCATCGTCATGAATAATGCAGATTTTTAATGAAATCGTTGACCAGAAAAAGGTAGCTCCCCACCTTGGTGCATACGAAATTGAGTAAATGAACATCGTTTTGCTACGACAATGACATCGAGTAATTATGAGTGCTCGTTACCGCGAACTCTGAATTTGTTTAAGGAGATAGATTTACATAGTCTGCTGCACAAATATTGAAAAAAAAAAGCTGGCGAAAGAACAATCGGCGAAGAAGTGGGCTACCCTGGCAACTAATTGGCCCCTGTCGATATGCCGATTGACTAGGATTATTTGCAAATGATTTTCAGATGCGAATATGAACGATCTACCTGTGCTCGATCGATTTCCCGCAGTGTGCAAAGCCAAATCCAGAATAAATAGGATAGCGTACAGTGGACTAGAGCTATACACAACCGGTCGATAGGGTCTTTCGGGGATTGCGCTGCTGTTCCTGAAGGCCTATTAGCGAATCCTTGTCGTTGGATCGGCTGAGCAGAGTGTAGATAACTGCAAAGCCTCTGCACACCACCTCGAAACTATCAGTCCACGTAATTACACACAGCCCTTTATTTATCCCGCAACTTTGTCTGTTGACTTTACCTCACTTTGTGCGGTACGTGCGCGCGTTAACAGCAAAATTAACTTCTACTCGACCGTTTAATCAAGATAAAGAGAAAGGTGTCTCGAAGAAGAGGCCGCTCTTCACCACAAAGAGGAAGAAATGCATCGCGGTTTCTTAGAGCTTCTTTTGCCACCGCAAGACGGGCTATTATTAGAAAATTCAATGAACGATTACCCGGTTGAGAGGCGATCTTACTCTCGATAACGGTGAGTTTGCCGCCCAAGGAGTCGCGTAAAGTTTCAAGAGCCAACCTGCTTCCTTCCACTATACTGGAGAAACAAAGAGAGCGAAAGCTCGGGATACGAAGCAGACGGTCAACGAGACAAGCGACTAAGTACGTCTTGAAAGCGTCGGTGATCGAAGGCTCGGTCGCTCTGTCCCGTATTTGCCGTGCTACTTGGAGTACGGAATCAGCAATCGTTCCCACAATCCTCATTGGCGGGCATTGTGCCGGTAACATAATGGCCTTGAGTGGAAAGCCGGAGGAAGTAATGGAGAAAAATAGGAAGGCGGAAAGGGGAGGAAGAAATTCGTACACGACGAAACGAACGACGGTAATGACGAGCCGAATATAGACAGCGTAAAACCCGTAAGGCTTCCCTCATTATATTCCCTCCGGCCGCCCTCCTACATCCTTCTCCCTCTCGAGCCTCAATTTTTACCCCTCTATTCACCCCGTGCAGACCGACCTATACCGACGACAGTCGCGCTCGGCATGCTCCTGGAACAGACGATTTCTTTGAATGCGGGCCAAAGATTGCCCACGGTAATAATTATTGCGGAGGCTTTCTTTTAAAAATCACCGACCTGTGAATAACAAATGAAAAAGACCAGGAGTGGGCCGGTGTCTAGGAAAACGGGGTCGTTCGGGGGGTGGGGCGAAGTCGGTGTCTCGGCGAGATCGATTTGCGACCGCGACGCAAAATCTCGCAAACCTCTCCGCTTGGCCCCCTTTGAAGACTGACCTGCATTGGACGCGCTTAACTTCGCTACACGTACATAGACCCACTCGCCCGCAAACTGCCTCCTGCCCCTGTTACGTATCAAATTGCGAATTTGCGAATTTGCCGAAAGCGTATGGCTACTCCTCCGGCGGCACAATCAATCGTGCTGCGCCGAGCATCTCGTAAACCAGATAATATAGCAGGCTGATTCAGATTCGAGCAAATCGGGATTTCGAAACGTAACAGCGGTTGCATACAGTGGAGTAACAACAAGTACAATAAGTTGCCGGCCTTTGCTGCGATATTTTTTCCCAACGGACACGGCACAGGGCCGATTTCTTTTGTAGACTAACATGAAACGCGGCGTCCTCCCATTGTTTCCTCCTCAACAACTCCTCCGCGTGTTGTACCACGAGCTGAATGCCAAATTAACGATCCTCGGTTCTTTTTCGTTTCGACTTGCCCCATAGAAAGTGTACAGCTTTTATTCGACCAAGCAGAATATCTGTGCTTTTACTTTTTACGTTAACCGAAGCGTGCACTATCAATCGTTATATGATTCTGCGGCAGATAAGCTAATGGACACTGCGTAATGTCGGCTTTACCTTGGATGAGCAGTGCAATCAATATCCAGGATATTCCGGTGTATAGACTAATATGTCCGACAGCTATGCTGTCGCGCTGTTCCACGTGAAAACGATTTTGCGATGAAATTCGCGAAGGAGGCGTTGCGCAAATAATTTCCGCGAAATCGGGAATTGGGAAAAGAGCGAGCAAACGATTGCCACTCGAAGCAGAAGAATATAACCAGCGTTGAAACGGAGGCTGCCAGTCAAACCCGTACCGTTTACCAGCGATTGATCCACTTAATAGAGCGCCCAGCCGCGTTTACAAACCTCCAGAATATCTTTTTCATCGTCCCTAAAAGGGAACTCAACTCTTTACCCAGAAACAAACGGTTCTCCTTATCCCAATTCTTTCGCTGTTGAGTCAAGTTACACAGCGGATTTCTTTCCACCCGAAAGAAAGCCTGAAACTTGGCTGTCGATGAGTATATCGTGGTACCGCGTACCGAATTCATTCCCATTGATTTAACTTTAGCCCGCTACACCCATCAACTTTCAATTCTGATCGCGCGCATCGTTAGAATTTTAACGAGCGATCCGGGTTGTTGCGGGATCCGCCTCTTAAAATTGTAGCATGACCGGAGATTTCGTTCGGTCGGGAAGAGAGGACACGGAGATTGGTACGGTGACCGGCGCTGCGCTGGGCGGCTCGGCGCGGCGGCTAGCACGCCAAGGGATGTTTATTTTTAGGGGATGCCGGGTACGAGCACCGAGGCGCACTTTCCTAGGTACTCGGTCGGTCGTGGAAGCCGTTTGTCGAGTATCATATCATACAACACTCGACCTCTCTAGCCTGACTACACTAACCTATCTCGAGCTAACTCAACATCGCCGAAGCCAGGCCGACCCTCCGAGCCACCCTCACACGGACAACGGGATACTTTGTTTGCCTAGTACTCCACCATTACTAACCCCGCTACACCCAGAACCTGTGTTATGTACGATGCTGCATGGACGAGCTACAACCCACGCTGGCACAGCTATCGTACAGATGCACCGGCACACAGCGCGCCGGGTCTGCATCTTTGGAACATGCAGCCCGAGACACGTGTTTGTATTTATTTATTGTAGTTGGAGTACTTTTTGCAGTCCCAGTTGCCGGTAATCCGAAATCAGGACAGCGGACTTGTTTACTGCAAATATTGGCTCCTTTCGTTTCCGCAGCGGGGATGCTTTTACGTAATTGATAGCGTGTCCCTGATGAAACATCTGTCGTGATTATTGTGTACGATCGCCTGTGTCAATAGGATCGGAATCGTGATGAATCCGTTGCTGGATGCCCCACACAGCTCCGTCGTCGCGTCCGGGTCGGGGCGAAATTTTTGCTTTCGTGGCTGAATCTGATCCGAGCGGATCGGAAATGTAGGTGCATCGATGCGGCTCAACGATAAGGTTCGGCCAGCTTCCCCTGAAACTTTAAAACGACGGGATTTTTTTTATCAATTGACCGCATTGAAAAAGCAAATGCGGTTATGCTTCTCCACTGGCCAACCAACCGAAACGCTTCAACATTCAAAGCGCATTATCCCTCTCGTAAGAATATTTCCCCATCTTCCGAAATCTCGTCGGACGTGCCCAGCGTTCCTATCTCCTCTCCTCGGCCAAACAGACTTCGTTGATAACAGCTGCTTACCAGCCATCGAACGTCTCTTGTACATATGTATGTACCTATCTGCGATACCTACGTTCGTGGAAACTCTGTCTGCTGCTCACGGCTCAACGACTACCAGACTTCCAGACTCTCTGAATATTTTTGAAAGACCAGCTGACCCGAATCACTGCGCAGACCGTGCATAACAATTTCCTTGGGCGATTTTACGAAATTACGTTTCGCCCAAGGCTGCATATTCTTTCCAGAATGCTCTGGCTCGGATGATTCACTTGCGCGGGGGAGGTCGGGTGACATTTAAAACTCGCAATCCCGTTGCTGTCGCACAGGGGATTAGTATCTATACGGGAAACAGGTGAGAATCCCGAGGGTGGAAGGTGTACAGGGGAGAGGTCAGCGTATCCTAGGTAATATTTCCTCCTGTCGTGTTTGAGACCCTTTTATTTGCTCCCGTTCTTCTTATTTCCTTCTGTTTCGCCCGACAGTCTTTCGACCTAAGACCTAGGGGGTTCGCCTCCCTCTTGACTTTACGACCCCCGCTAGATTAGGATTTATTTTAATCCTAAAGGACTAGCCTACCTTCGTGATTCCTCCTTTTACACCCTTCCCCTCAACTCACATACACGCGCGGTCTTCTTCAGTCTTGGCTCTTAACAACCCTTTCTTCTTCAGGACTGGGAAACACTGCACCCTTATAAATCAATTGATACCGTACAACCCTCGGGTGCTTCAGGATTGCGTAATTGAACGAGCAGAACTCTGACCCTACTCGAAAAGGGGGCGAGGAAAATCGTAAACAGAATTATAGGTACTTTGGAGAGGGCCCTCCCTTTCCAAGCTTCCATCTCACACCGACGGTACCCTTGACAATAGTATCGAGACACGGGATCGAACACGATTACCGAGAGATTCGACTAACAGCCTCCTTGTTCAGACTTTCGAAACGGCCGAAGTAGGCAAGCCGCGTCCCCCCCCCCCCCCCTCCGTTTTACTTTCTTCCGTGTAATCAACCCGCACGAAGTGGCGCGGTATTTTTTTCCATCCGTTTCACCGAGCCAAATGAAACGGTTGCGCGTCAGTTCTATCCGACATTGTTCAAAATTCAGCAACCACGAGGCCGTGGTACCGTTGCTCCTTTGAACGTGGCGCATCTCCCTGAAGGTTTTATAGGAAATCGATATTGGGACGCGTGGTGCGCTCTCTTCAAAGAGCTGATCGACGGCGGGAGGGCACGCGTGGACAGCCGGCGAAATGAGGGGGGGGGGGGGGGAGGAGAAAGGGAAAGAGTGGAAGGAACGAGAGAATTAAACTGGAATAAAGTTTAAGGCATAAAACGCGCGATCAGTCGCGCAGCCCGAGTGAGCTGCGCGCAATTCTCGTTAGGATAAATAAATCTGGTCACGTGTGCGCGTATTTCCGCGACGCGGGGGACTGCGAACGAGAGGGATTCCGAGCACAAAAAGGCCGTGTCACGTTATTAAAGGCGGATGTCGGAGGCAAATTCGATTTAGTCGATTCGGTTTAGCCTCGATATAGGTGTGTATGTGTGTACGTACACGCGGGCCGAACCAGACCCGGCCCGGGTCCGCGTTCAGTCGTTATTCCGTACCGCGTTGAATCCACGATTAATGAAATAACCCCGATCTCTTTGAATGCGCCCGCTGGCCCTGTTTTCGACGCCTCGCTGTAGTTTATTTTGTGCGAACAATGCGGCCATTAATTACATTAAACAAACGCGTGTAAACGTCCGTCCCACTTATGCGAATAGTTTCATTTCACCGTTGCGCCGCGTCGGCGACCGGCTGCCGTTGTCGCGTTAAATATCCGCGGCAGCCCTTCGATCTTCGTGCGACTGCCAGATCGACAAAGTGTAATTAATTTCAGCGATGATCGATAGTATATACCACGCGTGTCTGCGTAACAACGCCGTGTTTCCGTGCATTCGAGGGGGGCGGGGGAGGAGGCATTAAGACTGGAACGGGCGCGCGAAACAAGCCTTCAAGTATACACCCGCTAACGAATAGACAGGAAGAGAAGAACACAGAGCGTCCCTCTGAAGGAACCGGAATGCAGCAACAGGCTCCCAGACGTATGAATAAACACCAGGGGCTCCGACAATCACGCGCGCTACTTTATATTCAAATCAGCAACGGTGCGAGAACAAAAACTCCAGGGAATCTTTAGACAGTACACTTTTACCTCGATATATTCAGCCGCGATACTCTTCTGATTCACATGGCTGGACTCATATCTCACGATGATGCATGCTCCTCTTTTACTGTTGTTCAGCGTAGCAGAGGAGCAATCGCAAACGGTGCGGAAGATATAAGAAGTTTTAATTCACCATAGCTCAAGCACCCTCTTCAACGTGGACCCTGGAATTGATATTTACTTTGAATCAAACCCGTGCTTCCGTATTCCGTAACATTAACGTCAGACCGCGACCTGAAAGGTGGACTATACTCGAGGGGGGAATTGAATGACGGGGAGCCCGAAGTCACGAATAAATCGCGAGATACGCCGACGGGGATGGCTGCTCGGCGAACGAGCAAGCCGCGCGGAAGGAAGAGCCTCGACCGAGGGTGAATTTCTATTCCAGTCCAGGTACTGCAGTTATAAATTTATATCGCGCGTGCATCCTGTATAAATCTGAATTGAAGGACGATACGACGAGAAGCGTCGGTGGAGGACATATTGGGATTACTGGCAGACGGGGGCGAAACTTTAAAGGATGAGGGAAGGACGAGACGGAGGGAAAAAGATCACGGCCCTCTTCAGGCGGCGCTACGAATGCAAATTTAACTTTTCCTTTCGCGGAAACGAGCGACTTCGATGAAAGGCGACGAGGTGCTGGATTGCCGACGTTGCTGGCTCACGAGAAGGAAAAACGGCGGGAGGGTGGGACAGGAGCAACCCCGGAGCCACCCCTTCGATCTGACAATCGGAGCTTACGTAAGCATCAGCCTCGCTGTCTTTCAAATTACTTCGGTGTCCCACACTCGGCACGAGGTTTCACCGCGACTCTTCGCCCAGGAAATTTACGACCTCGACGGACGCCTTTCTTGCGCCCGACCACCGCGCGAATACATTCCGTTTTAGGGGCACCCCGATTCTTCTCGCTCTTTGTTCTTCTTCGCCCAGAAAGCGACCACGAAGCGACGTCTTCCTCGTTCCGGTCACTTTTCTAAGCATAATTGCTCTCCAAGCGGCTTCTCGTTTTAATCAACCACTGGTACGCCCCTCGATACGACCCCGTGTAAGAGGGAAACGTTCAATGAATGAATTGCAACAGTCTGTGCTCGGGAAGGGATGCTTTCGAAGAGATTCGAAGAGAGGAAAGATTGCTGAATGAAGTGTGGCGAGACCTGTTTGGAGAAATGAGAATAAATTTACGCCGAGTGGGTACTATTCTCTCGCGAAGGAAATAGCGGTTACGCGTTGGCCTTATGTAGGTGAATTGGAGTTCCCCGCAGTTCTATTCAGTGTCGCAAGACGAAACGAGACGATTTCTCATTCAAGATGAAGAGTAACGTCCCCTCGACTTGCCACCGACGTCGACTAGAGCACAATTCCCTTTCAGCGCGTGCGAAAACGATAGAAACGGATAAATTATTCCAAGTAAGCTGTTAAACGCGTTTCCAGTGGAGACCCGGTGCACCTGCCAGATTACGAGCGAATTACATCGAATTTGACGGCGGGTAATGCAGCGCAGATCAACGTGTCCAATGTAATTTACGTAACGCCGTCCATCATATTACTTATTAACGTTCACGCGAACAGTAGGATTGAATTATTGGCAAACAACGTTTCGTGATTCGAGTGCCGGCTGCAAATATCAAGTTAGAGGGAGAAGTGAATCCGTTCGTGGCTTGGTTTATGCAAGAACAGCGCCTGCAACGTGTGGGGGAAAGCGGGGTTATTCCGGCCAGCGGGTAATTCCGGTCGACTCTATTTCTTTAAATAAAAACCGCGTAACTTGACTCTGTATGGTAGGGGAGACCGGGGCTAGTTGACTAATTGTTTACATTTCTAATTTTTATAAATAGACCATTGGTATTTTGTTAACTTGCGGCATACCAAAAGTTTGCAAATTTCATTAGGTATACAGGCTTAATTTTTAAAATCGTTTTAATTCAGTCTAGGTTGTAGTTTTTATTGTATTTAGAGTAGTATTTAGAGCAGTGAGTCGAATAAGTCAACAAACCCCGGCTGCGGGGTTAGTTGACAAATATGATGGGGTTAGTTGACTTGTCATTCACTTTTCAGGTTTAACCCTTTGCCTGCGAAAAGTCTATATATACGCTGTCACTGTTCCATCAATATATATGAAAAGCGCATACACACGCTGCCAATTCCATCAATATAGTATACGAAACGCGTACATATGTATATTACGACCAATGCTACTAAAAGGTTATGGTCTATTTGGAAGGCCTGAGAGTTTGAAGGGAGGATAGGGTGTAAAATTGGTAGGGGTGAGTTTGAGCAGCTAAACTCTTTGCATCGACTGCATCTTGAGGATAAAACATGCAATTATTAGTGGTGTTCCTATGCTTAGTCAAGTAACCCCATCTGGCATTGTTAACATGATAAGGGTCGTACGTACAAAACCTCCACGCACCGGATAAAATAAAATACCGTAAATTATAGTCAATGTATCACGTTTCCACAAAATATTCATGAAAAAACATCAAGCAGTACTTAGTGGACAAAAATTCATAATTACTCGAAACAAAAATATTTACTCCCGGCTGACCTTTTTAGATTTTTCAATCTCACTGACATAACAAGCAAGTTTTTGTCACGGCAACAGATTAAATGGCAAGCTAGTCATTCATATACTTCAATATCGCGAATCGCAGCATAATTTATTGTATAATACAATAATTAAATGCAATTAGTCAACTAGCCCCGGTCTCCCCTACTGCCACTTATTAATGATGCGGCGAGCTAATATTCATGGTTTCTTGACGATAACAGTCTTTTGATTAAAAAAAATCCAGGAGTGTGCATTTCGCACCGTAATTTTATAACAGTGGTCGATTGTTAAGCAAGGTAAGTTAGTACATGGGATAGATACGATTTATTAATATTAATCTCATTAAATATAGGTATGTATCTACTTTCGAACTCACGTTTGGTTTTTGGTGATATGTAAATTCAATTCAGTGTATTACTTTAAATATCTGAACACGAGGTGTGGGGTAAATACCGGCCAAAAGTGAGGGGTAATACCAGCCAGCTTTTAACATTGTTTTTTTTTCTGGCGTAGATACCACGTACAATTCAGATATTTGTGATAAAAAAAATGTAGGGCACGATATTCGCTCCATTTGCAAGGAATTCGCAAAAGGTGATGAAATGTGGTTCCGGTGCACAGTATGTTGTCAATGGGCACATGAAGAATGTTCAGGATGGGACACCTCTGAAGAATACACTCGTGATATATGTACTAATTAATGTTAAAATAAAAAATAATACAAGTTTTTATTAATATAACAGTTTTCCTGTCTCTTTTATAAAGAAAAACTAGACTATTTTTGTGTTATTGCTCCCAATTTTGTTACAACGTAAATTTATGCTTTCTCGGTCATACTAATACAAACTGGACAGTTCAAACTATCAATTAATACAAAAAAAACTAACAAATCTGTGACTTGTTCAAATTTTATAGCATTTGCTGCTTATGTGGCCGGAATTACCCCACTTTCCCCTACACATATTACGGAAATATCGCGACGAAAGGTGGGAGCAGCGGTCGTGACGTATTTTTTGCCCGCGTGGCCGCGTTCGGCCCGATCACATCAGTCAATTTAGCGCGAGACTGTCGATTAAACCGTGCACCATACTTTTAATGGCGACGGCTTGTTTCCCGACTGAAACAGCCATTAATTTTAGGTTGGCTCGCGCTATCGATAGGGGAACAGATGTCCGTACTGTTGATAAAAGCGCATCCATAAAAGTGAGCTTTCCAGGATAATAACACGTGTACGCTTGACGAATGTGTTCGCCACTGGCTTGCTGGAACAAATGAGTATGAACGTTTTCCATCCAAAGCGACATCAAAGCAATTCCCTCCCCCCGAAGCACAGAAAAAAAGCACCGTCAAAAACACGCCAAAGATGCGCGGGGAAAAAACATGGCGACACCGCGTATCGGTGCTGAAACGGTTCCAATTGCCTGTGTATCATCGGTGCGTTCGATTTATCTATTTATACAACCTCGTCTCTCTGAATCTGTTTATATTCTCTTGAGAAGGCAGTGCTAGGGCATGTCAGGGAATGAATCGCGCACGATTCTTTTAAATAACGAATGCTCACGAACTTTAACTCCGTTAAAGAACGCCAGAATGCAATGCTCATATTTCGTGTTTAAAATACCTACCGAGCTTGCAGCGCGTTTCGCGTTGCATAATTTGGAAGTTTGGAAAGTGCATTATTTCATTGACGGTTCACCTTACCGGAGAGCAGGGGATTGCGAATATTTGGCCGACTCGGAGAATAGTTGAACGATGAGGGTATGAGGTATGATCGAGTGGAACGGAAGGGCTAGTAGCGCAAGGATGAGAGAATGCGCTGGGCCAGATTAGGAGGAGGTCTCTCGGCTGGATATATGGGCACGGAGGAAAAAGGCGTCGTTACCAGAGGCTCATTAACGGGAACTATCCCCAAGACACCTCTGCCAGTATCTTCCAGCCAAGCCAGAAACTCGAAGGATGTAGTCTGCGCGTTAGGGTGCAAGGAACCTGCCGAGCTCCAATACTAATTAGCCCATCAGTTCGATCGTTCTCCAGCAGAACCTTCCTCTTCTTCTTCTTCTTCTTCTTCTTCTTCTCCATCCCCAGCTTCGTCCCCGTTTTTTCGCCTGACTTCTTTTCGCTACCGCTATTCACATTTTTCTTCGAGTAGCCTCCGCTAGCTTTTACTCGGTAGAACACCGTCGATTGCCCGCGCAACGTCGATGAACACGAATTCGCGCGGAAGAGGAGCGCGCGGGAGTTTGTTAAAGGAGCAACACTGCTCTAGGGCGTCTCCGCCGCTTTTTATTTCTTCCATTTTCCTTCCCTCTTTCTATCCAGCCCCCTTTTGCGCGAGGCTGCACGAAATTTGGACCCGTGCCATGCCTAACTGTCCTCCCGTGAATGCTTCGGGTTGGCACTCCTGAAGCTCGCCCAATTACCAGGCATTAGTCTCGTTTCATCTCGTCGGGGGCGCGAAGCGCGCAATTTCCTCGGGGTCCCTGCAGTGGCCATTATTTCATTAGGGGCTCGCGATTCTTCAAGATGCACCGCCTCTCTGCTCCCGAGAGCCGTGGGTGGTTAAACAAACCCAGAAGTTACATCGTTCTCGGCAGACATCTCTGCGATCCAATGCGGGAGAGCATCTACGCCGTCTGTATCGAGTTCCCAAAGCAATGAAACACCATACTCAATAAGCGGAATTGCCGCTGCTTGCTGCCAGGATACCTGCGACCTGCAGAAGCAATGCGGTAGATTGGCTGTCGCATCATTCACTGAAAGCCTGCCAATTTATTAGCTGGCATATCGAGTGTTATAAATGTTAGGCCAGCATTTCGCCATTGGCAGAGTAACAGGCACAGATGGCCAGGTAATGAACGACCTGGCAAACGGGGAGATGTACGCCAGGGATGGAGGGCAGGCGGACAGGGGCCCGGGGGGGGGGTGAGAGACGCTGGAACCAATAGGATATTCAAGTAATGACAATGATAACAATGCCGGCAATAATCAACGAGCAACATGCGCGTCGCGCGCAGCTCGCTGTAGCGTCGACGATGATGTACGATACCGCGAGGTAGCCATTAAAGTGATACTACCTGCTAATTGCTATCTCTAATTTCTATCGGATTTGCGCCAACTAGCCTACAATAAAATGATCGCGCGCAACCGGATGATTGACATTCCCACCGACACGAATAATTTGCCGTTCGCCGTAGCGAGTAACTTTCCCAGATTGATTTAAAGGAATTCCAACAGCGTTTCTCCCAACCACCTCCAATTGCAACATTTTACGAAATACACCGTACCAGAAGAGCTGCAGGTACTTTCATTCGACGCGTCAGTCAGTGTTTGTCGCGCGACTGTCTCAGCCGGTGCGCCGGAAATAAAATTGAGGCAAACCGATCTGTCGCCCCTAAATTGATTGACACACTCGGCTGCGGCCACGGCTACGGCCGTGGATTCGGGGAATGCCGCGGTAAGAGCGACGCGGCTACGCGCGTGGGTATGTGGGTGCGAATAAAGATGTACATCGAGTCGTCTGTAAATCGAGTTTACCTCAGACGAACGCTTGCCATCATTCCCACCCCCTAAGAATTCCCTCGTTCGCCGCTCCCGTCCCGTCGATCTCCGCGCGTACCTGCGTGGAAAACCTTTTATCCCAAGAAATTACCGTGAATGGCTGGGAAAATCATCGTTCCCCGTTGCACAGGCAAGTTTCCATTTTCTTCCGGGCGCAGCCCCGACGGGAAACGTCTAAGACGCTTCACCGCCCCCCCCCCCCCCCCCGCCACCCTCCGCGCGGAAACGCGACTTGGTTGCGTGTCGAGGCCGCAACAGTCCCGTCGGCGCCGTTTAGAAAATGCCTGCACGTACGTCGAGGCTTCTGAGGGGTGAAACAGGGTAGAGGGATACGTAAGATGGAAATATTCCTCAATGCGAAAGTTCCTTGTTCCGAGGAAAATTCGTCGGCCCTCTCCCCCCGCTTGTCTCTGTGCCCTCGCCAGCCCCGCTCTACGCTTCGCTTTCGGTTAAATTGCTACGTATCCTTTATCCGATTTCAGCCATTCCCCGTCCCTCTTCCCCCCCCCCCCCTGTTTCTCATCTACCAGCCTCCGTAGAATCCCGAATCCTGGTGCGCTCTGCTGTCGGATTAATAGGAAATGGAGATCACGCCGGGGAAGGTGTATATACGTAGCTGCACAAAGAGCCGCCTTTCCATGGTGCTTTCGGGTTGACCTAAGCAGAAAGTGGCAGATCTTCGTGGCTTCGAAAGGGCAAAGCCAGTAAAGCTCCCTTATACTGGCTACCAGCCGGCAAATTGCGCTCAGACATGCTGTAGGTACGTGCGATGTCGTAAATTTACACCTACACCTTTCCCTCCCGCGCCTATCCTTCTCGCTTGTAAACATTTCAGACTGCGTAGGATCGCTTTTATTATGTAAACGAGTTACACGAGTTTCACACCTGAAATTAAAATGGAGAGCTTAGGCACTATCGAGAGCCGTAATTCAAACGTGTAAAAGGGATAGTGAAAGTTTATCCAACCGCTACTTATATTACGTTTCCCGTAGAGCTCGAACAATGCCCGTCTTTACTGGGGGGGGGGGGAGGGGGGAGGGGGTCTGCTTTTTATACTCTCGCCATTCCGACGGGAAATATTTCTGTAATTAAAATGCTGGCGTGCCCACCGCCACAAGAATGTTTCGTCGGTCCGCTGGTGGGCACGGCCCTTTTTATTTGTAGATTTCTCGCCTCGTTGTATTGTAATAGAGGCGAAATTCCACGGTAACACGTCGAGCACGTAACATCCTTGTTCCCGTAATCTCGACGCCGAGAGCCGAGTTCGAAACTATAAGATGTCCGTGGGTAACTTACGAACAGATTCGACCCCGTGGGGCAGAGCGCAAGAGCTGCGGGATATTTAATTTTCCCCGGTGGGGCTGGTCGTCCACTAGATATAAAAGGCGCGAAACGATAACTGGGCTATTCCTGGCGAGAAAAGAGAAGGGTAGCCCGATAAAGAATACGTATATACGTGGAAATTTATACGCGAAGAACCGGTTTCTCCTCTCTGGCTTCTCGCGCCCCGAGTTTGCCGAATAAATTCGCGGAATAAGTCTGACGTGAAACGCGGCCTCGATTCGTAATCGAAATAATGAGAATTTCGAACGATAGAACGTAGCAGAGCATTCGCGAGGAACTTTCGGCGATTCCGAGCAAGGCTTTCCAACGCGTCGGGCTTGAATCCTTCGATTGGTGGGAATCTCGTAGAACTGATTAAACAGGGAAGAACAACAGGGTTGGAACGTAATGTTCAATTAATGCACGACGTGCGTAATCGTAAAATGAAACGACGAACCCTTATCAAACGTCTAACGTCGAGAACTTCTCGAGAGATCCACCGTTTCGACGTGTTCCGTTTGTCGAGAAGGATTGCACTCCTGTCCCTCCCTTTCTGCCGTTCCATGGCATCCCTGTCTCTCCCTCTCCGAGCTGCGGAAGGATGCAGCCGGGAATAATTAACGAGGGTGAGAAGATCTTCTTCCCCGGGAACATACGTTTAACGATCCCCGTTGCCGAGGCTCGGAGAGCCTGCCCCCATAAGCGCGAGGGTTGGAAAAGGGTTTTCATGGGGGGGGGGGGGGGTGAGTTTTGGCGCGGAAACAGCCGGCGCGACGGACAGCACGTACTTCTGTAATCATTGTGAAGCTAGCACGGAGACATTTAACGATCACCGACAAAACGTCGCGTCGATAGACTGATAGGAAAGAGTGATTTCAGACATTTATTTTTCAAGCACCATCGTGGCCACGAGATATCGAGTCCACTTGATATCAATGATATCATTGACATGGCCATCACCCGACACCCTCTCGCCTTTCCAGTGGCAAATAAATTTGAAGAGAGGATAATAATACCACCGATGGTTCGATTCTCTTTGTAACGGCAAACGCAATTTTATGCGGGACAATTTAACGCTTCTCGACTAAGGATTGGCGTATAACGACGTGTGGGTTACCACAATGGAAGGGCGCAGCTAAAGTTTCATACGCGCCGCGTGGCATTTGGCAATTTGATTATTAGATCGTCACAGGTGCACCGATAGATCAATGGAAATGTTATCGGACCACTATTAACAGATTTCATGAATGCTACATTCGCGTCAAACATTGTTTCCCTGTGCCGGTTGCAACGCCAGCCTTGTAATTCTGCACCGCTGCGCGAGCCACACGAGTCTCTGGAACCTGTAATCGTCATTCATACTACCCTTTACATTCGTCAACATCCATTTTATGGGGTTCACTATCCAGCCAAGTCGGTTTAATTGACAGTATTCAACGAATAGAAAGTTTCTACTAAAGGCTGTAGAGAATCCGTGAATGGCCGGTAAGTGGAGGGTTGGTGGTGAGAGGAGAGCTCACGGTCCCAGAATTTTCGTTGAAATTCTGACGATGCTGAACCGCGGGCGTTTTGGTTTCAGGTATCCTGGATACGGAAAAGGGATTTACACATACTCACCTCGTCTATCTCCACGTACACGGGAGACGGGAGATTTTCCGTGAAGCATCCGGAAACGTCCGACGAATGGACGTTGAAGATCGAGTTCGTCCAAGAACGTGACGCCGGAGTTTACGAATGCCAGGTTAACACCGAGCCCAAAATGAATTTAGCCTTCATGTTGAGAGTCGAAGGTAAAGCTGCAGTTGTGCGACCATTATCGTAGCGATTAACCCTCTCGTGGCCACCGCGTTGAAAGGGTATTAACGGAAATTCACACAAACGGCCAGCGAAATGCTGGTGCAGCCCTTTGACGGCTCCGAATTTCGGCGTTCAAACGTTCATCGATCGTTCGCGAAAGGGTTAATCGGCAAGTTTACAAAAGCTCCGTTATCACTGTTCATATCTTTCCTAACGGGGACAGGCGAGAAATACCTTCCAAAGCTTGTGTACGTGTCTACCACCTGAACGATCAGGACAGACACTTCTTCCGGTATCCCGACTACGCACTAGCATGAGAAAACGTGGTCCTTTCAGGCGAGACACTCGATAGCACCATGCCCACGATTCTGTCTGCCATTGCTCCAAGAAGCATCGAAGATGATACCTATCACTTCCCGGCAGACTAACATATGAAAACAAAAGCCAAAAACACGCCATCGAGTGCCCGTGCGAAAGAGGCTTGGCGAAGGATTGACTGACTTGCTTTTCGCTTGCATGCCTATTGCCTATAACGGAGGTCGGTTTCTTTCCTCAGCCTCGTTGCATCTTATCTGTCGGGAGAATCATTCTACGACGTGCTTGCAGACCGTTGATTTCGTCTCCTGGTACTTCTATCGTGCAATTAATTTGCTTAATTGACCGTCCTGTCAACGTCGAGCGGTGAACGCGACCGCGCCGCGTCGTTGCGGCAGCACTTCAGGTTACAACAGTGGCGACGTTACGCTGTCAATTAAAAGTCCTTGTGAATTATCGAGCATCGTCCTCTTCGCTCATCAAGCATGATCAAGGCAGAGGCACCAGATGGAGGGGGATTAGCAAACAATGCCACGCGTTCAATTACACGAATTGGTTTACACACCGCGTATATTATCCTTCTTTTTCCACGATTATATTGAAATCGTTCCGGCCGATGTTTATTTTCCGAAGCCGGCGTAGTAATTGCGTATTTCCACCAGCTCCCGATTGTAACTCCGCCCGCGTTTCTTTTCCGCCGCTCCCGCGTGTGCCCACCTACGAGTACATACAATGTATCCGCTGCACGCTAACGAGCTTCTATTATTTAGTACGTTTAATTTATCGATTTTAATGATCACGTGTTATCGTTATTAATCGTTCGCTTGGCAAACAGCAGCGAATAACAATATACGCGGTTTAAACGCAGTTCTATCGCAAATGACCGTGGCGGACGATAATGCACCGTACCGAGCCGATGTTTCGCTAATTTAATAATCCATTCTATCGTTTGCCATCGGCGCGACGTAATTGCGGTGTTGTCTGGAGATTTTTTTGCCAAACTATCGAGCGGTGATTTCCATCCCCTTAAAATTATCTTTTTTAAAAAAAGGGTACAAAAAAAGCGCCAAGTATATATGTAATCCCATCAAAGAGAATCCCAATTAAAAACATTGTCGTAAAGTAATAGTTTTACAAAACTAATGATATCCATAAATTGCGCCAATTATCACAATGGCTATTTATACAAAGAAAAAATGTATTAAATAATATTAAGCAGATATATTTTTATACAAATAAATATTTTAATACGAATAAATAATTTATTCAAAATACTTGGCGCTGCTCTCCGAATTGGTGTTGCTAAACTGAATAAATATGTATAAATTGCATTACTTTCTTTCTTGTCTCAGTGGTGTCTTGTCTTGTTTCATTTATTAACCAAGCCAATTAACATTTTTTTCGGAGAGCAGCGCCAAGTATTTTGA
This sequence comes from Andrena dorsata, assembly GCA_929108735.1. Lineage (NCBI taxonomy): Eukaryota > Metazoa > Arthropoda > Insecta > Hymenoptera > Andrenidae > Andrena > Andrena dorsata. Next base: position 12,955,921 of record OV815488.1, read on the forward strand.
ATAAATTATTTATTCGTATTAAAATATTTATTTGTATAAAAACGACAATGTTTTTAAATGGGATTCTTTTTGATGGGATTACGTATATACTTGGCGCTATTTTTATACCTTTTTTTTAAAAAAGGTAATTTTGAGTGGATTTCACACATTTTGTAGTTTTTATCGATGACTAGATAATTTTTTCACGCCCCCGGAGTTATATTTTTATCGAGCGGTGATTTCCATTCGCGCGCGCGTTGCTATGAAATTCTTTTCGAACGTCATACACTATCGAATGCTCGGGAACTATAGAGATTTCGCAGACAATCGAGTTCATTCAGCACCATCCGCAATCCGTTTCCTCGTTTCACCGAGATCTCGAACACTCCGCGCACACTGGCGGCCACTGCTGTTCATTAATTATGTTCGTAGCCCTGCGCGTGTACCTGTCCCTATCACGAGCCGGCGTCCCACTGTGCATAACAGTATGTAATTGGTGGCCAGTTGGCTGGAATCGATACCTACCTTGTACGGAGGAATTCGTGGGCCCTGTAACGAACAGCGGGAGAAGAAGTTGCTCTCCGCGAATTCTTGTCGCGAGCCAAAGATAAATGTGCGCCTGGCCTCGGGAAGAGCCGCGAAGCCGTTATCGCGATAGAAAGAAGAACGGAGCGTATCAGGGAGCAAGAAAGGGGGCTACGAACAGCATGAATGAACAGCGATGCACGGTACATACGTATGTATATCGAGCGAGTATCGCACGTAACCCATATCACGGTGCTTTCGGTGGCAGTTCAATCCCCGAGCCACCCGCGAAACAGTAGATCTCTCGACGAAATCGATTAACTCGATATCTTTTCTGTCCTCCCATTCCAGAACGTGCCCCTGTCCCCGCCACCACCACACCGAACGCTATTCACCGGACGTTCAACTCAGGTTAGAATCACGCAAGAACAGACTCCTTTTCCAAGCTGTTGAACTTGCTGCTAGACGTTTTATTGCGACCAGTGTGTAGATCTTTGCCTGTCTCGCTCTTTCTATTTCTCTCTCTCTCTCTCTCTCTCTCTATCTTTCTCTTCCTCTCTGTACGTACCTTTGTTCGTTTTCGCTGGCCAGCATGTGCGTGTGTGCCAGTCCGTGCTCTATCAGTGCATGCGCGTCCTCCCCGTTTAACGTTAATTAATGCGACCCTCGGATGGTTTTGTTTTACGAGGGCAGGTCGAGCTGACTTTACCGGTAAAAGATCTGTTTCGCTGATGGTCGCACCCTCATAACCGTGGACGTCATGTTACGCGTTCACCCATGCCTTCTAATTACCACCGAATTATTGTCGCGGTAATAATTATCGCGGGGAAGTGATGTTATATTGTATAAGATTGGCTCTCGTTGACCCGACAAGCGACAATCACGCACACGCTCGGCCTGCTCTCCCCTCGGTGTGCAACACTTAAGTTACTCTATGCGCTTCTGCCGATGCTCGATAATTCGTAGTGCGTGCCAGTGTTTCTTAATTCTGTTCGAACGCCAATCTGCGTCGCGGTATCGATCGGCGAAACTGAATTTCAGCTCTGCAATAATTCACGTACCTACGCGTACTTGCCGCGATAAATTCTTGTAGGAGGCGATTGAATTGAACCGTACGGACAGTTTCTTTTTCATGCAGCATTTGGCATGGACTCGCTTCTGTTTCAAATAACAGAGACAAAAGCGTAGATGACGGGCTCCTTTCAATAACAATCAGAGCGACGGGGTGAGATTCATTCATTCCATTTCCTACTCTTCCCCCAATTAAAATATTCACGGCAACAACGTAAGTTTAGACGGGTGGCGTTTTATTTTTCGTTTTCGGCGACCTCAACTTCGAAGTTCCATTAAAACTTGGGCGAAATTCGTTTCGAATGTTAGTCACGAGCAGAGCCACGGAAAGTTCGCGAATACCCACGCTCTCCCCTCCCCGCATTTGCATAGAGTATTACCCACACACACATATATATATACACACACCGAATTTAAGTTCACTTACCTCAATTTGCCGAATCGAATATCATAATTTTCAGCATTAATAACGCACCTCGTCCCATTACTATTTCCCTGCTAGCGTCAATCAAAGCTCCATCCCCCGTCTCGATAAAGTTTCAGCAACGGAAAAACACCAGTAATCCAATTAAAATGGCTCTCGCGAATCACAGACTACTCGCCCCGAGCACGTGCAGGTTAATTTTTAACGTGCCCAGGGCCGGTTGGGTGGTGTTAAGCGATACAGCTTGAGACAGACTTAAAGGAATTTGTAAAATTCATGAGACAGTAGACGCTATGCGGAGCGCGCCACCCCGAACGAATAAACGAAATTTAAGTAGTAGCAAGGGCGGAATGCTTAAGCGTCCGATTTCCAATGTGTGTTGCAGCCGCTCAGGCGAAAATCCTGGGTCCGGAAGACGCCTACGTGAGGAAGGGCAGCACGATAAGCCTCACGTGCACCGTTAATGTGCAAAGTACACCGCCCAGCAGCGTTTCGTGGCATCACGGAAGAGATGTGGTGGATTTCGACAGTCCCAGGTACATGCCACGAGAATCAAGTTCTCGAGTTCACCCCGTAATGTCCCCCGTGCACCCCCGAGCGGCTCCGAGCTATTTTCGCGCCCCCAGGCTCGCGTTCCTTTCCGTTCGATTGCCTTACGATTATTGCTGCACACGCCATAGAAGATGCACCGAGCGTATGTACGTATGTATCGAAAATCTCCGGCTTCCACGGAGTAGCTCGCGCGACAGACTTTCAATGGTCCCTTGCGTCAGTTCGCACGCGATCGTTTTTGTACGGATACGCATACCTGAGCCGCGAAATTTCCAATCCTGGAACAGATGAGCACGTAAATAGTCTCGCTAGAAGGGGTAGAGGCGGCCTAGCACGTAAACGCGCACCTATATACCGTCGCCGCGGAATTTCGGAAACGTATCAGACCTTAGAAACTATTAACGATGTAATATAACGTGTGCTGTGAATAGTAGCAAAGTATCTTTGATAATTCAGCGTTCACCGCAGGGGCGGGGTTTCCTTGGAGACCGAGAAAACGGAAAGCGGTACGACGAGCAGACTCCTGGTGACACAAGCCAGATTGACCGACAGCGGAAATTACACCTGCATTCCCAGCAACGCGCATCCAGCCAGCGTAATGGTCCACGTGCTGAATGGTAAGAGTCCTTTTTATACCCTGAATTCTCATTCGACCTCGCACCTTCTCTCCCCCTTTCTTCTCTGGGCTAACTTAATTTCTTCGGGAGCTGGAGCGGCGATCAGTCTTGCGCCCAGACGTAGCTGCGCCGTGACACACAACTTTCTTAATATTGATCCGCACTCTTCTTGTAACACCGCTTAACCTGTCTGCAAGAAGCTCGCGAGCACTCTTTTACTTCTCCAACAGCCTTCGACGAGATCGCCGCGAACCACGCGGCTAATTAACTTGGAATTTGCCTGTCGAGAGTAGAAGCTTACGTATCTGCGAGGTCGAACGTTTCAATGGAGGTGAAATTCGTGTCTAATAAAATTCGTTAATGACCAGAGGATCTGGGTGAACTCAGTGGTCGACTATGATCCTGTACTTTGGTTTAATTCAATCAACCATTCCGATAGGCAGATTAACGCGAAGTGGATGAACCGAATAGACTGGGAATTTGGTATAATTCGAAAGGTGGGAAATATAGTTCGTGTTATTTATTTAAAATCTGTGCGCCGCGCCGGGTTCCTCGATACGCCATCATTATGCGGGGCTTTTAGGCGCGTTTCTCTTTTTGCCCGACACGCGTGAACCGTTCAAACGTTCCCCGGGCGATGTCATGCACACGCCCTTCCATAAACGTCGCGTGCAAATGCATTTAAGGGGAGGAATCGGGCACGGAAATATCAGCGGGCGTCGCGCCGACTAAATCGCGATCACTAAAGCGGTAGCTCGCGAAATTTCGCCAACACGCTTCGTCGTACACTCAGAACGGGTTGTCTGCTTTTAGTGGTCTCTCTTCCTACGAAAAGAGTGCATTAAGAATTCTGAACGCCTGAAAGGCTTCAGGCTCCTGTTATATTAATGTTATGACTACTACTCTACTTCACAGCCTTATTCCTGACGAGGGAATATCATCCAGCTACGCGAAACGTACCGCCTCTGTTAGCCGTTTTTAATCACCGTTAACACTCGAAACGGTTTCCACCCTCGCAGCAAATCGATCGTATCTACGTAGCTCCGTATCAATTTTCTTTCCTTAAACCGTAAACCGCGCCGTACCTTGGCGGCAGCTGTTGACACTTTCAGAGAATCAAAGGACTTGGCTATTGCTGCTCTGCCGGTTGAAAGGAGGCCCATCGACGGCCCTTTAGACCACGATTGTTCGACAAATTTCTCGACAATGGCTGTCCCCGTGCCGTGAGATGCAATTTCAATGGCACGCAGAGAGGCGGGACTCCTGAAGTGTGACAAGGAAGAGGGACGGCGGCGCGTTCATTCATCAAGTATCGAAATCCCTCGTCGTAAAGTTTGACAGGCTCGTGTATTGGGGCCGAGACGGGACGGGACGCGAGGCGGCAAGTACTCGGCCCCTCACGCATACACTTGGGTTTTGATCTATTGTCAGGCCACGGCAACACCCGCGATAACGCATGCAATATCTTGCTCGGCAAGTTCAGCAATCCAGCCTGTCAATCATCGGCAGACTCGGGCGCACGCACCCCTTTAGGATGCCGGGCGGGCTGAAGCACGTCAGCCGTAGAAGTCGACGACTTACTCTCTTTGAAGCGCTGCGATCTGATTGCTGGGCGGGTCGTTCTGTCAGCGGTGGAGCAGATTCCAACAGCCACCAATTAAATCTAATTAGCGTAATTGGCTTTCTTAGAACAGCAGAATTCCGCGCGGAGTGTTTCACGTCCTCACCCTCCGTTCGAACAGTTATATTTCTGTCCATTCGAAGCACGAAAGAATTTGAATTCTCACTGCCAGGAATTCGATACAGCAAAGGAGAAACTGATATCCCGTTAGGAGCGTTTAATTAACAATTAACGTTGTAATTTCCAAAGTAAAGACTGATTGATTGATTAACCAAGGTTTTGGTATGCGATACGCGGCACGGCGCACCGAATTGTTCCGCTTTCATCGCGAAAATCAGGCATTCAACCGAGTCAAAGGGTTTCTCGGTTCCAAGCATCGGCCAACAATAAACTGCTAATCATCGCGGCACGAGTTAGGTATAGCGCGAAGATTAGTGCGCGCGATTCCATTAACGGACTTCAATCGAGCATACTTTCGAACCGTTCCGATCCGCTTCGGCAGGGTGATGGGGCGGGATCGATCACTCCGGTGCACCCCTCGAAACGCGCTCGCCCCCCTAAGCGTTCCGCGAGATCCGACGCGACGACCCGCGGCGCGGGAAAACGCGGTGCCGGATGAAAATTAATGCAGCGCAGTTCGTCTGCATAATTAATTTACAATCGGCCAGGCACGGCCCGGCCATCGACGTTATTTCAAACACGGCTGATTACTCTGCAAAATTGACCGCAAATTTCAATTATTTCGCGATCAGCCCCGCACGCAACGCCGGATTATCCGTCCTGGCGGCCGGTATCTGCGCATTAACGCAATTACGGGGCTCGAGGCGGCTGTGCACGCACCGCCACGACGAACGGCGTCGTTTTTCCGCCGAGCGAGCCTCGCACGCTGGCCACTTTGGACCAGCACCGGCAGCGAATGAGATTTTCGATCTGCCCGTAAATCGCGAGCAGTGCGAGGATCGCGAGTAGCGCGAGTAGAGCGACACGCCTAACCGCGGTTACACCGCCACCCTCTGTGCCCGCCTGATTATCTTTATTACTGGCGGATGTTGCGTGCAAAGCGCGTTCATCCGACCCGATACACCGTTAACATTTGTCTGGATATATGAAATGCTTGTATGGAAATCGCGGCCCCTACCTCGGGGATAGCTCCTGATTAACGTTAGTTTGCTGTTTCTGCTGGGGTTCTGCGTTCAGCCTCGCTGCAAATCGGCGACACGGCCCCCGGTATCGCGGTTATTAATGGTTAATCGTAATGGAAGAAATCACGCTGCCCTGCGAAATTAGGCGGCTGCACTTGGAAACACGTTTACTGCCACTGTCGAGGCCCCGACAGTACGTTCCTGGGGTCCGCCGCGAATTCTCATATAAAGTCATAAAGTCATAAAGTCATCCAGCAGGGGACGCGGGTTGGCGCGGCGGGGCGGCTAAAATCACTTGTCTTGATAACGCAAACCGAGTTAGCACATTCTTGCCGCGCCCCGGCTGACGTTAATTCCGAAATGCGTTTAACGGCGTGACGGCGAGTAGGCGGAAATGGGGGACGGAGGAAAGTAGAACGAGACTTTTTCTGTTTCAGGCGAGCATCCAGCGGCCATGCAACACGGCGGAAGTTGCGGCGTCACGCCCACCATCCTGCTGGCCACCGTAACTCTGTTAATCGCGAACCTGCTAAGGTGAGCAGTCTCGTTGTGAACGGCGCGACTTGGGAAACAGAGGGGTCGTTAGAGTGAAACGCCACCGCAAAGGGAGCGCGTTCCCTTTCGCTGACGAACTCTGCGGATCCGGCGCCAATGCCGGTGAAAAAAAAAAAAACACACCGCGAACACGTACGCACGTGCGCGCGCGCGTGTGCATGGCTATCGAGCCGGATAAATCAATCTAATTCGCGTTGCAGCGCGGCTGGTGGTGATCGCGCGCCGTGAAATCGCCGGCGATTTAAATAGATAAAGAAAAAAGGATCAGGCGTGGACAAAGTGCAGTGGATCGAGTTGTGTGTGGAAAGGACGCGGTGACGCGGTGAAGCGGAAATGGAGCACGATCTTTCACGCGTACGTTTTTACCGCAATTTTTCCCCCCCATCGCCCATCAACTGTTCCCCTCTAGTTCTTCGGAATTACTCCTTCTCCGGCGCGCTCGCCGATTCTCAGTGCGAAGCGTCTGTTTGGTGATCTCTGGGAACTCGGATCTTGTGCACGCTCTCAGGACTCGCGAGGCGCGCGTGTCCAGCTAGCTGAGCGACCCTCATCCGTCGCTTCAGAACATGGAGAAATCAACGACGCCGACGGATCCCGTCGATTTTCAAGGGTTCGCAATCCAGATAGTCGATATTTACTATTGAACGGTGTCATATATGTAGGTAGCGCAACGTTTTCTGTACATAGAGGAAGATACGGTTGTTCGGATGATACGATTCGTCGCGGCCTCGTTTGTACAGTACCACACGTCCGAGGATTACGATAGATCGTGGATCGTTGGATCTGGGCAGGCGTTTGTAAATAAAGCTCGCGCGAGAAAAACGAGAAACCTTCCAGTGTCCAGTTGATTTTCACGAGTGCGTCTATCTGAAAAACGGGATTCTTCCCCGCGGATGTTGATTTACTAAAGCCCGCCGCGTGATTCGCGGATTCAATTGTTCAGTGTTTGCCCAGATCTGACTGCCCGACCTGCGCTCCAATCGGGATCATTGTCATTCCGAGATGGCTAACGTGCTCGGCAAAAGGGACTTTTTGTCATTTCGAAGAAGCACCTACGATTGTTTTTCCATTCGTTTTGGGAACGATAACAGGGACGACAACACTGTTCGTTCTCGATATGTTTCTGTTTGCTTGACGGGGCATGAGGGATAACGATCCACCTAATTGAAATGCTTCGATCTATGTTTTCCCTTTTGGACGGTTCTTCCCCTCTTGACACTCTTTCGCGCGGAATATTCTTGGCTTATCGTTTAACGTCTAATCAAAATGCAATCACATTCGATACCTTGTAAGGATTTACGAGTTCTATGAACGCGACTTAAGCATAGGGCCCGTGTATAGATAAGAGTAATGTAAATGTAGATCTAAGCACGTTGGTAATAGGCATCATTTGTTATTTATTTGAGAAAACAGAACGTTCTGCTGTTGTTCGGAGAAGTGTAATTCAAATGAATTCGTGGCGTATCAACGGGTATGTGTATAAATCTGATATGAAAGGTGTATGTCGAGTCGCTCAACGAAAGTGCGCTTAAAAAGGCGACGTGCGTACATATATGGATAATATAAATCTCGTTGTTTCTTGGATTCCGTTTCATTTCGTAGCATATTTCTGCGTCGAGACACTTTCTAACTGCAAACTGTTTGTGTCGCTCTGCCATTGCTCCGAGAGCTAGATGAATTACTTGCCGGAACGGTGCTATGAAATTCGTTATTTTCTCCTAGTCAGGACCGAGATTCGTTTCATTTCCCACGAATCAGCATCCTTAGATGTTTATCGCGACGCAAGGACACACGATAGTAGTAACTTAATTAATTAAGTAGATTTATTACGGTGTAACGTTATGGAGTAAACGATATCATAACGGTTAGTGCGTTAAGGTGCGACTTACCTTAGGTCTAAATAGATTTTTTATAATGTTGTACCATGGAAGAAACTAGGATTGAGGATTCACGGTGTAAAACAGACTGCCAGGATACGTTCGCGATGTTACGTTTCGACGGAGTGCGGATATGGACACGGCGGAGGAGGTTCGCGATATTATTCCTTCTTGTATAGTTTATACGGTAATTTATGTCGTTGTGAAAGGACAATATTTTGGAGTTGACGCGTGAGGGTGGGGATTACTTAAAACGGTGACGCACGTTAGGCGAATTAATCGATACATACTGCGAAAAGAATTCACGGGGCATGAGACAAAGAGGAGGGACGTATGAGCCGTTATCGTCGTTTAATCGGGGCAGTTTGAATGTTGATCGTGTGATATTCGGAGAGCTTGGCGGTTCGAGATGAGCGTTAATCGATTTAATAATGTTGGGATAAGAGAGACGTTATCGGTGAAATTTCATACGATTTTACGATGGTCGTAAACACTTTTCCCGATCCTTGGCGTCTCGTTCCTTTGGAATGGCTACGTTCGATTGATCTGGATTCGATGTAACATAGATACTCGTATCGCGATGTCGACGGTCCGAGATATCCACCTCAAGATATCAGCTCGGAACGCGCGAGCGCGCCCGCGTTTTATTCGCTAATCAAACAGAAAAATATCGAGAAAAAAGTTACACACGTTAGATAATCGGTATCCGCGACTCGCATTATTTAAGGAATGTTGGTTGCGCATTCATATGTAAGCCTAGATCGCATTGTACATAAAATTCATAATCGATAATGTATCATGTTATAGAGAAACGTCGTCATGAATCAAAACGATACAAGTGAAACCGGCGAGGCGAGGCGACGCGAGTACGGAATATTATACTGTAAAAATATTCATCGACGTGAGTACTGTTTCAATAAATGTAATGATGATATAAACCGACGCCTAATCTCTTCTTCCCTCAGCGACGCTTCTTTCTATTCCCTCTTCTTTTACAATTACGCGAATTAGCCGAGCGCGAGTGCAATGTTGAGTGCAACTACAGAAACGTGCTCGTTGCATGCACAACGATTGTGCTCCAAACATTGCCGAAGCAGCATCGACCATTTTAAAAAAAGTGATGGATGGGGGGTAGGTACACCTACGCCTGCCTATCGCCTAAAAATTCCAACGAGATTCTGATCCGCAAAATTCGACCGGGATGATTTATCATCACCAGCAGTAACGCGACCGCAAGAAGTATCGCTTAATCTCGCAGATGTCAAATTCTCCTTGGAAGATTTTCAGATTCAATCTCTCAAGCCTCCGTTTGGCGCGAGAAAAAAGAAATACCCGGATAATACGCTTACGACAAAGCGCCATTACGTCATATTTCCCCAGACACCGGAGTAATCAATTTCGTCCGTCGCCGAAAAACAATCGACCGGCCCCCGAAGTGTCTCTCGACATCATCAGCAGGCTGAGCACCGACATCCGGCCCCCGGGTACTTCAGGATTCGATACAATCATTCGCCACGATTCTGTCTAACCCACCGAGTTGACAAAAAAAGGAGGAATCGTACGGAGAGTACCCTTTCAAACCTCCAGTCCTTTCTATCGAAACTCGCCTCTCTGTCTTCCATCCACCCCGGCTGTGTCCCTCGGTGCCTTTCTCATCCCCTTTTCCTTTGCGATTTCTTCCCCCAGCTTCAGATGGTCATGAGATAGTTGCGAGCGCACCACCTCTTCTCGAAAGTCCTTCGGCAGCGGCTGGACCGACTCGTTCATTAATTGTGACAGGGGCAAAGCTGGAAACAGTCGTGTCCGCGCAACAGATCCCCCCCCCCCCCCCCAAAACCAGAAAGCTTATCCCGCCCCGCCGCGCCCTTCGTTTTCCATTCGAGGGTGTACGTGAACGTGCTTCCCCCGCCCCCGGGGCAATTTCCACGCGTGAAACTGAACATTCACAGAGGCGAAGAGAACACGCTCGCTTGCGCGCGACTGCACACTGGCCAGCGAACGAGGAAATGAAAAAAAAACACACGGGAGAAATTGTTGGACACGGGTGGGAGGATCAATTTTACATATCTGGCCTGGCCAGGTTTTGGTACATGTATTGCCGAGTGTCGTATGCAACCTGTCGTCTTTTAATAGCTGCACGGCTGACGAAACTTTTCAACACTGGTCGGAACGATTTTGCGGCCGCTAATCTCTCGAGATTGCACGCCGCGGCGAACGTTCAACAAACTATTCAACAGGAAACATCGCCACTGAAAATGGACGGTTTTCTACGCACCAGTGTCCGTTGTTTCGCAAGTCCAAACACGCTCCGAAAGTCCCACACAATTGATAGGAAAATGCGTGCCATGTATCCTTCTGCAGTTGTGCATTAGAATTTGCCAGCTACAATCCCGAGAATTTGCGATTCCTTCTATTTAAAAGAAAGGCTTTACTCGATTGATTTCTCGCAAAAATTGAACCCGCACAGGTTAAGGGGGAAATAAGTGGGTTAAGTGTGACGGGCCATTGGTCATCCTGTATAAGCCGATGCCAAAGGGTTACACTGAAGAGATTGCAGGCTACGACTGATAAAATATCAGCCGTCCATCCAGTGCTGTTTGCCGATATTTTACCGGTTTAATTGTTTTTCGATAGTCGAGAGCAATTCCGGCTTTTCACGTGCGATTGCTAGGGAGAGCGAAAAAGGGGTGGCAGAGGTGCAAGCGTTTCGAATCTCGCCATTCGTTACAGCGAAACTGAATCGCGAATTAACGGGTCAAGATGGCGGATTCATTTCAATTCTCTTTTTCGAGGGGAAATCAGGTTCTGATTTTTGATAATCGATCGACTTTTCTAAAGTGGAGATCTGGGGCGCTGTACGCGGTCCAATATTTTCTTCAGCAAAATAAAACTGCGTGTGCTCGATAGGATTTCAAAAAATTTCAAAAGAAGAATTTTAATTATTGACGAAACTAAATGCAACCATAGTACGGTGGATTACTTTGGTAGATTGAATTTTTTTAGAAATCGCATCACTTGGAGAAATTCGGCAACGGGTGGTGGCTTTCAATCGGTCGTGTTTTTCGCAGCTATTCGCGCAAATGGATGGACACATCGAGCTGAAGAGTGTGGAGAAGCTGCGGGGCAGAGAGGTCTATTTGTTTGGCACTGTTTATTCGTTACAGCGAAATTGAATCGCGCGCCAACAAAGCAAGATTACAAACACTTTTTACGGGGAACACAACCCTGCTTGCTCGTTTGCCGGGTAACAAGGTAAACGACGATGAAAATTGACCGTCATTTCCCAATTGAAACGTTTCATTCGTTGAATTCAAAGAAAATTTATGCCAGTATTTTCGGCATATATATTGAGCTCGATTTGCCCTCTCTCATAAAAGCTGGCTGCACATTTGCAACGCATCGAAACTTCGTCAGCTCATATAGGATTAAATTCTACACAACTTTACTTTATACCATTTTCCCGCACGGAACTTCGGATAGCGGAGGTACAAGCGTTTGAATATTGTTAGCTGACTACTGTCTCTAGTAGTAGGCAATCGTGCTGAAATCATTTTTGCCCCTTCCAAGGCGGTATTTGAGGCATTAATTATGACCCATGTCTCGAAGTCATTTCGATCACCCCTACTATAGCCTCTGGGTGATTTAAGCTCACACTTCACAATCGACACCTATATAGTTCACAATTCGCACTTCACTCCGTATAAGAATTCATCACACATTACACTTCGGACTACTCACGCACTGCTTTTACCTTAGGGACTAGACTTCTTGCGATCGTGCACAATTTGGTAAGTATTCACAGATAATTATTTACGCAAGTGATCAGGTAAGTGTTCAGATAAGTATTCAGATAAGTAACTCGGCGCCTTACGAAAACGCAATGAAGTTGTAAATGCCAATTTTTTTTCAACAGTATTGCAACTCTGTGCGTTTTCGTGAGAAGCGTGATTCGAATATTCGACTTTAATGGTTTTTCGTTTGCAAACTGCACCATTCACACATCACACACTCCACACTTCATAGTTCCACTTCATACTTCATCACACACTACACTCCACGCATCACAGTTCACACAATAACACATCACATATTACACATCACACTTCACTAGTTATACTACTTAAGCACTGATTTCAACTTAGGCTGTAGTCGTCTTACGATTGTGTACAATATGGTACTCAGGTAAGTATTCAGGTAAGTGTTCAGGTAAGTATTCAAGTAACTTATTCAGCGTCCCACGAAAACATAACAAAGTTGCAATGGACAATTTTCAACATTGTTGCAAATGAAATATCGGGGTTTCGTAACAAAAATCTCAAATTACAACTGCGTTGCAGGTGCAACGTGAAAATCTGCACCTCTTGCAGGTGCGAGAATCGCACAATCGATTTCGGAACACTCCGTTTTTGAAGTGCCGCACCTGCAGGAGAGGCAAATTTTTCGAATTTCACCATTCTTGCAGCTGCAGGAGAAGTTAAATATCGCATTACAACTTTATTGTGCATTATATTCGTTTGCAAATTTGTCTGGTTTCGTGTGTATGCCATGTGGTATAGTGTTGTGTGTCGTGTATTGTAGTGTGGGAATGGTGTAGGAAGTGGGTAGGAAAAAAGTACGAAAATGAAGTTGATGTTCTTCTTGGTGGACTCATCCGATCTAGCTGATGTTTAATTTGAGCAAGAATGAACGGGGGGAAAGTGGAAGATACGCGAAATTTATTACTGGTGGACGATGCCGCTAACGAATGTGTCCCGCAGGAGCAGAACGGCTGGACAATGCAGTTTTCCAATTTTCACCCTGCACCACCTCCTACCCCCTCGAAACCATCCGAGCCTCCGTTCGACCTCTCCGGTCTACCTAGTCCTCCACCTTCACCCTTTATCATCCATAACTCGAACAATCATAAAGCATGTTGATTCACGGCCCGTCGTAAATTTAGTGTTATTTTATTCTTGCCCCCGGTATCGTTTAAACGGCTACCTCACACCGCTTCAAGTGCGATATTATATTTTCAACTCTTGTGTTTCGAATCACTGACGTTTCATCCATGCCCCGCTTTGTGTATTGCAAAAACTTTCATTCTACTATATAAAACCACTACCAGCTTTTTGAAACGAACCGTGGCATTCAATCTAACAGTGAAATATCGATAATGAACGGCGATGCGATAAACAGGGGCGTTGCACCGCGTCCGCGTTGCGTTGCACCGAGCCACGCGATGCGCTGGGATTGAAACCAGCCGCGGTGCAATTAATTATTATGGGCCATTATTTAACTTTGGCCGAGTTAAATCCGAAAGAATTCCGCTCGACTCAGCGATTAATTTAGAAGACCGCCCCACCTCACGCCCCGTTTTCCCGCGCCGGAGCCTCGAGCAATTTTATGTGAGATCCGACTTTGGAGTTTTCGGAATTTATAAATGAAAATTCACCGGAACCCCGATCCACCCTTTTCCGCCTCGAAATTGGCTGGTTCCCCGAGAATTTTATATTCAGGACATTACTGCGTGCTGAATTATTTTTCAAGTTCGGACAGCGCCGCTAGTAACTGCGGCCGAAGTAGCGACACGATGGTAGTAGTAGTGCTGGTGACTGCTTCCGCTCGAGAGCCTTGTCATCCCGGTTCAACCACCCTCCGGACCTCCCAAATACCATTTCAACCTCTGCTGTGTCCGTTTCGCGAAAGACGATTCCGGAACTTTTCGCCTGACTTGGGCAAATTCGGCTTTTAATGTTCTGCTTTCGAATCGCGAGCATTCTCATTATTTTCTGCTTACCTGTGGCAATTTATAAACAGGAATACTCGCATTCATTATCCATTACATTCAGATCAGGGTGTCGGGATGAAGCGTACGATGAAACGTACGCCGCGTTCGTTCAATACTTTTATTTATAAATATCGTACAAAGTGTATCGTACCAGTGTTTGAACATTCCAGACTGCCGTGTCTTCGCGCGATTCGATTAAATATGTACCTAGGTATATGAAGGTGCGTAGTAATACATACGACTAAATTCGTTCGCCCTGGTTCCGAAAAGTGCATTAAGAAATCTACTTAAAATATCGTAAGAATAAATATTATTCTAAAGTTGGCAGGAATTGTGCGCTTTTCATAACCATCGTTTCTTTAATAAATACGCCTAGAACCAGTGACGATAACTGCAAATTACACTTGCATTATTTACAAGCCTGGGGCGTGAACGCGAGGCCGTGGAAATGCTCGTTCCCACCACCCACACGGATAAAGTTATGAATTAAAAATTTCATTAATGCCGTTCCTCGGCGCCCGTGGAAGATGCATCGGCAGAGCTAAGATACAGCATATCAAATTACTTTCACATCCTTTGACGCTGCTCGGCCACTTTAATCCCATTCACTTCAAGAGAGACTCTTCAAAGAATCGTTCTGAATCGCAACGGCCGGGCCCGGCGAATTGAAAGGGACGTTCCGACGCGTTGGGATCGAGCGCAGTACATATCGCGGGTCACTTACTGAATTATTTACGCAACAAGTAACTCATTTCTGCCACTTTTCCGACCAATTGCCTTTCAATTGCCTTCTCGCTCACTCCCCCCCCCCCGCACTGCTCACTTCAGCATTCATTAATAATTCTCCACGGAGAATCTTTCCCATTCGTGTGTTTGTGAAAGGGGACTCGTAAGAGTGATTTCGCATTAACTCGTTCTCGTTTTAACAAGGATGAAAGGGCGTTACTTAGTAACGTTACTTTCCGCCATGTTCAGCAGCTTACCTTTATATCTATGCCCCTGCCAAATGCGTCTTAATCTACAATTCAAGTGAAACACCGTCTTCTGCGGCAGGTTAGGTTGCGCAGACGGTCGTTACCCTCCTATCAATAATTCCTAGGTATCTAGCTTAGGATCTAGTTGTCTAGGTTGTCCTTGGTCGATTTCGTAGGTACTTTCCCCGCCGTTCCGGCGGGAGACAGGGAAGCACGCGTGAAATACTGTGTCGGGGTGTGGCACTATTGCAGGAAAGTTTGGCTGTTTCGTGCGAGTATTAGAAACCACGAGAACGGAAGTAGAAGCCCGGGCCAGTGGCTGACGTCACATCCGGAAGAGACGTATCCGGCGTCACGTTGCATGGCTTCCGTACGTTCTCCTAAAACAGAAATAAAACTCTGCGTGAGTTTCACGGAGTGCGGCTCGACGGCGGCGGCGGCGTCGTCTCGCGGCAACAAGCGTCAATTTATTAGCACGCACACGCGTACCCCGCGATCCCGTGCCACGATTCTATGGAAAGAAGAGAAAGCGCGGCGGTGTTCGCTAAAGAATAATTGAACTACCGACTCGTAAATCAATGTCTCGCAGAGACTGTCGGATTATAGGTTTTTCTGCGTCGTGGAGCTTAGCGCGGGAGGGAGGGTCTTCATTAATTACCATGCTCTTTAGTGTGGGACCGACAGACTCGGATACCTTTTTATTCCAACAAGCGCGGCAAATACTTATTTACGGATGCTGTCAGTTCCCGTAACACCTTTGATTCACTGCGCCAACTTCTGTAAAAAGGAACTGAACAACTTTCCACCGTGGCGCGAGGAAAAATTTTCATCCGGAACTATGGAATTTCGAAGGAGGGAGATTTGTTGCCACGCAATTCAAACATGTCCCACCTGCTCCGACTTCGTAATGCGCAATGAAGATATTACGCGCTCAACGTAAATGTAAAGAACGTGCTACGAGCAGATGGCACCGCCCGCGTCGGGACACGTGTAACCGTACTCAGCTGCGCTTACAGCAAGTCCCTTGACGTTGCCAAAATCTATTTCGCAAGACGCCGAGCCACGTGCGTAGAAGATTCCCGCGGTTTAACCCCGTTGGTATTGTAATAAATTGCTTGAGAAATGCCTCGAGTCCTTTGCACCTTAACATCTCAGATAGGAGGAACATAAAAATTCAAAAGCGACGGTTCCGATTCATCACCAGCGGGGAAAGTTATTCTAGGAATGTGTTACGTAGTAACACAATGTTCTCGCAATTTCTAGGTGAATCTAGAATGCGTATTTATTCCCATCACAGGATGCCCGAGCTTCCTGTCATCGAGGATTCATTTCGAAATCGATAGGATTTTTCTTGCCACGGATGCGGAAGCTGTCAAAAGACAGACGCATTTTCACATTCACGGAGAGAAATGTTTTATGCCTATGTGGTATTGGCGTGTTTCGGCGAGCTGTCGATGTTCGATACAGAAAGTGATTAAAGTCGTTAACGATGTTGGAAGCCTCGACTCTAGCTGTTGGCTGTTTGATGCTCAGAGTGCCAGAGGTGCTTTACGGCCAGCAACGCGAATGAAACGTTGAGTTTTTAAAACTGCCTACCACTAACAGGTACTTTACTTCCCGAAATTGCTTTTTTTAACGACTTCCTGTCTGATTACGCAGCCCTGATCCCCTACTAGCGGAAATACGAGCAATTGGCCGTGCGTCAGTCTATATACATTAGGAAGCACTAAATTTCTTCCTCCCCAATCTCTTCTTCTTCTTTTTTTCACTTTTCCAGGGAAACGGGTACCCACATACTTTGGCTTTATGCTCGATCCAGCGGCTCGTCATCAGGGAAATTCCCCGATTTCTCCTGTAATTATGCCTTCATATTCTCCGGCCGATTAAGCGCAAAACTTTCACAAGCTGCTACTTTTAAAACTTTAAATTACGAGACGTCTCGTCGATCGCGTAATTACGAACGTCGCCGCTTAATTAAATGTAATCGAAGGTCCGCGTAATGAAACGTAACGATTATCGAGGGTGTGCGCGACTTGCACGAGGAAAGTGCCATTTAAGATTTACAAATGTGACATTTGTAAATCCCTCTAAACGACCCTGTTCGATCGCGCCACAGAGTAGGTAACTATGGTGTTTGATGCGTTCCATCCGTATCGGAAAATGCTGGCGAACGTTAGCCTATATACGTAAAGAGGACGCGTGAAATTCGCATCGATAATAGGGATGAGGAGGGACGGGAGCGAAACGGGAGCGATCTAAATCTTTGCCAAGGCGATTTGGTTCACGGTCGATGGACTGTACGAGGCATCGGAGCCTATCGCTTGCGGTTTACAGAATTTCCTCGGTATTCGAGGAGTCTGTTGCTACTTGGTGGCCGTGGCCAGAAGATCACGACGGATTCCGGACATCAGCGCACGATCGGCCCCCGTCCTTTGTCCAGGATAGGTATCAGGGGTAGTTAATTGGCTGCCGGGATAGGGCACGGTCAATTGAGCGTTTAATTAGAGTGGCAGGGCATCGACGGATTTTCGGTTGGCGTTGCTTGGCATTAATCGGTGATCACCCTGCTGGAGCCTCGAGTATTCGTCAATCTGATCGGCCCAGGCAAACAGGGTGGCTTGTAATTTAAAAGTAATCTCCTGAAATATCGCGCGCATCGATTATAATATCTAAGGGATTTTTGTTAAACGTAGGTGTCAGAAATCTACTTAAGAAATCTACTTAAAATATCGTAAGAATAAATATTATTCTAAAGTTGGCAGGAATTGTGCGCTTTTCATAACCATCGTTTCTTTAATAAATACGCCTAGAACCAGTGACGATAACTGCAAATTACACTTGCATTATTTACTGTCCCACACCCTACACGTAGGTATACAGCTAATGTGAAGGATTAACAGTTCCCTGAACGTCCCATTATGCCTCGAAATGAAATCTATGCGTGACGTTTCATTCAGCGGTGAAATAAGACGTCCAGACGTCACCGTAATAAGTTCCGACATTATTTTCTGTCGGACGCGACGGGTACCCGGTGCAGCAATATGTCAGCACCTGAGCCTAGAAATTCATGGGGAGTTTCTAGATTTTTAAATATATATACGCGACCGTCGCGTCGAGTGAGAAGCGGCACTGAAGTTCACAGGGAGTTTAACACCTAACGACTCCCCAAGCCACCGTTTATACGGCTTCAAATTTCATTTCTTACCCTCTCTTTTTCTCTTTGCCCCTTTCTTCTTGCCCTCCCGCGTTTAAAGGTATAAGCCCGACACTCCGCGCTATTATTAAATTTCCCATCCGAAATATCCGCGCGAATTGGAGCCAGAAAATTCACTGTATTCCTCTATGTCCGTGGTGTTATTAAAAAATTCACGAGGCAACTCGCACGGAACGCGAACTAGCGTTTTCTACTATGGATCGTATTTATTGTATTGGATCCATCGGGATCCAGGTTGAATGGGGTTGTCCCTTGATCCGAAGCGAATCAATTATCGCAGGGCGAGTGATCCGGAAGGTGCGCGTAGACAGTGTAGCCCGATAAAACGAATTAAATTCTGCCATCTGAAATTTCCCGTCCTCGCGATTGCCAAGCGCGCGGGCATGCTGGGTCTCTTCCGCGCGAACCCTGCCGTCGAACACCCTTCGGTCGAAAGTATTTGCCTAGATTCGAATATCGATCCCTTTTAATGACTCCCAAAGCATTTCCGAACTGCGACCAAGTGGCACTCGAAGAAAGATCGACTTTCGAAACGCGTGGGACAGGGGGACTATTTCCAAGGGCTCCTACGGGAAAGTAGACGGACTGGAGTGCCACTCGCCCAACTTTCCGGGCTTGTAGATGGGGCTCGTGAGCCCGGGGTAGTCGTAACGCAAACTCTTCTCCGCGATAACATAGGCAACAAGGAAGCTTTCTTGTTAACGCATCGAGCCGTTTCAATCTCAGATTCCGGAATCTGCTTAATAGAGCTGGCTCGACAAGCCGCGATAATCAGGAAATCGTAGAATGTGTCTGCTCGTGAAAGAGCCGGTCGGTCAAACGTCATTATCGTTCTCCCCGATAATCGCTCGAAAGAATAGCAATTAATAACTCGGGAACGACGCTGCAGTCTACAGTCTATAGCTGTGCTGACAACAGAACGATGAAATAAGCGCCTGGCTTGGCGGGCAGAAAAAGAGCAACGGGAATGATCCTGGTCCAATTAGCGACGGTAATGGTAGGTAATGGTTGCACGATAATTCACAGCGAATAAAGCTCTCTCTCCCGGGGGATCGTTCAAACGCCACGGATAGCTCCGCTCGGCCTTAATAATTTTCTTTAATCACTGCGTTCTATATTTAATTCGTAGCGTCTGATAGCACCGGCGCTGATCTACAGTTCTTGGGTAAGCTCGGTAGGCTAGCTTAGCGGGGCACTTATGGCTGATTTATACGATCCATTACCACTACCAGTGACCCAGTAAGGCTGCCCGCCAACCTCGCTCAGCCAGATCATCGGAGCTTTTAAGGCTGATTCGCAAGGGCCGCCAGCAGTGGCCTTAAACTGTCCTCGACTCGGAGCCTTATTAGGGTCAACGATGAGATTCCGTTGCTGGTCTCTCACAGCCATATCAATAATTCGTGATACAAACCTGGATAGAGCAGGCCAGTTCACGCTGCCTCCCCTAAACAAACCGTAACTCATCTTAACATCGCGATAACGCCTGTGCATCCGCTGCCGAGTGAATCTGGGAGGAACCGCGTATTCGTTACGTCGCAGGTTACGCACGTATTCGGACAGCGATGGAAATTCTTTCCCGCGGCAGTTTCAAAGCGCACCGTAAAGCGCAACTACTGTTTTAACTCGAGCTTCCGCGTCATTACGGCCGGAGACTTGCTCCAGCGAATCGTTGGCCAAATTTTTCCCCGGACAAACTGTCCAACTCGTAATCCGAACACAACAGCGCTAAAAGCTCCCCGACGCGGCCCTTGATAGCGCACGCTGAACACGGGCCAAATATTAAAATCTCCGCGGCGAAACAGCTTGAAAGAGCTGGGGTTCGCGCGCGCTTAAAAACAGATTCCGGAAGATTACCCCGGAAATTCTGGAATTCGGCATTGCCGGCGTCGAAGGTCCTTAAAAAATTCAAAGGGAGAGCACTCCAAGGCAGAGAGAGAGAGAGAGAGAGAGGGTGAGAGGGAGGGGAGGGGCGTTTGATCCGAGATAGCGAAATGAAAAGAAGACACGAGGGAGAAGGAGACAGGGTTGAAGGAAGGGAAAAAAGTTTGGACGGGAGGCTCGAGCGCCCTTCGAGCGGAGTCGGTATAAGGATATCGAGGATGAGACTCGAGACGAGAGGCACGAGGACACTCCGGTGATGTGCAATTAGGAAAATTGAATTCTGGCGTAATTAACTTCCTTAATTAATAGATTCGCGGAATTGTATCTTTAATCTGGCCGCTGGAAGTGCTCCTGGCAGCTTCTGTCACCGAGGGCAGAGAGAAAGAGAGAGAGAGAGAGAGAGAGTGTGTGTCTCCGCCTTCGGAGGCTTGCTTGGCAATCGGCGAAGAGCACGAAGAGCACGTAGAGCACGAAAGATGAAGCCAGAGGAGCTGCGAGAGAACCGAGGGAAGCAGGCCAACGGGGATGAGGATGGGATAAGACAGGATTGTTGCAGGAGGTGGTGGCGGCGGCGAAGACTGCGAGAACCAAGGGGTTGGGAAGTCGCTGTAAGTTTTGATATATGCGCGACGTTATTTACGATCGCATAAGAATTAGCTCAGACAGCAAGCCGTCTCGCTCGCGCAAAAAGCCGACTTTGCGCCGCGGACTGGCACTGTACTCCACTGCTTTTTTGCCCATTCGCTTCCTCAAAAGTCGTTAAATCTCGCCTCGTATTCGACGAATCAGCCAAATGTGCGCTTCTTACCCGGCACTGTATCGATGGCAGTTCAGTGGACGTTAATTCTCCCGGTGTTTTTCAATTCCTAATGGGAATGTCGTCTTCCCCCTTCCCCCCCCCCCCTCCCGTCTCGGGAGGAAACCAGGATGACAGTGTTCCGTCGCCGATCCGTTACGTTTCCTTTTCCCGAGGCAGAATTGTCAACGAATCGTACCGGCAGCCGCGTGAAAAATTACCGGGGATCGCTTTCGGTGGTGGATGCTCGTCAGAAACCCGTTGAAAGTCATTTTTCTCCGCGCCCTTTACGGACATCAGCGATTAATTAATCACGGGACGTCGATTTTGTTCAAGCAGGGGATCGATTAATAAAACCGACCGAGCCGTTCGTTATTTAAGACGATCGATCCACCAGCTCCTAGCTATTCCCGGTGATTCCCGAGCTCGGGCAATTTCGTCGGTCATGTTTACACGATACCCGATCCATGTAGGTTAGTGTGTTGCTCATAAAAATCGCCTCGACAGCCGCCTTTAATCCCATCCAGATCGAAACGCCCCCGCAGTCGCGATAAAATGCGTAAATTCGCAATCTGCAGTACGGCGGAACGGCTCGCCAAACTTCTGATTTATCGTTCTGGTAAACGCTTCTGAGCGTGCATATGTAACTCCCGCTGTTCACGGGCGCGCGGAAAGCATTAGAGGAAAAATTCGGCGCGTCGAGCGTCTTAACGGCGTTTGCTCGTTTAAATTGCGGGTGAGAAAATTGGAATGCCTAGCTTCGTGATTGTTTAATAATTCCACTTCAACCGCCTACCGTCGCGATGCTCAGAATTTATCCGCCCATAGGATTGGGTGAGTGTTTCATTGGGACGCGCCGTTTACACGGTATTTATGGCGATATTTATGGGGATATTTGCGTTCGCGTAAGCTCGTAAAAATCATCTCGACGTCGAAGCAGGGTGACGGTTGCGTTTAATTCCGGCGGAGCGGTAATTCTTTTGGAAGCAGCTACTCGACCATACCCATAAACCTGGGTAAATTCGCAATTTGGAAAACCGTGCGGAGAATTGCCGAAACTCTGATTTATCAGAGCGATCGATAACTCTGCAACACGGGCTTCGTAGGGGCGCGAAATTTTCCACGCCGGATATAACCAGCGACGATTCCCGTCCGTTTCATCGCCCGGTCAACCAAGTTATCCGAAATTTGAGGTTTCGGAGTGGAAAATGGTCCATCAGCTTGCCCAGTTTTTTAACGTCCCGGTCATTCGTCACGTAGGTGCTACGTTCCATCGGTGGCTTCGAGCTCGTAGACTGACATCTTACAGCCGATACCCTCAACGTTTTTTGGCGGGGACAAATCACGAGGAGGAATAGGGGCGTGGGGGTGGGGGGCGGGATGCCCGAACGGCCTCTATAGACCGCGTAAATTCGCAATCTGCGAAACTACGAAACGAGTTGGCAGAGTTGTGATTTATCACGCGTTTCGCTACAACCGTACCCGGGACAAGAGAAAAGGAATAGGGTAGCGAGTATACGTGTATGTGTGTGTACGCGTGCATCGAGGGTCGGTGGGCGTAGCTGGGCGTCGGTCGCCCGAGAAAAATGCGACATCGTGCGTCCCGCCGCTTCCTCGCAATAACTTCCGAAGGAAAATTCACGATAATAGAGACTACTGCCTGTGAATTCCGCATGCAAGTGTGCTTACGGCTCTCCTCTTCAACCCTCAACCCTCTAGCCCCTTTTCCCTTTCTTTCCCTCCGGCCGACACCAACTTCTCCACCCTCCGTCTTCCCCCCTTTCTTTCTCTATTTCTCACGCGGACACATGCACGCCACCCCTTTTCCTCGGCGTTTTCTCTCTTTCCTGCGACCCCAAACGACGTCCGCGGCGAACCGAGGGGCTGAGCTAGACAAATAGTTCCGCTGTGAAATACCGCCGCCTCCTTAAAACTTTAAAGTGTTTCGAGTAATCCTAAAGCGCGACTTTAGATCATGGAGATACACTCCACCCCTCCTCTCCCCTCCTGCCCAGCCGCTTCTCTTTTTCGTTCTCTTGAGCAGCGTCAACGATTTAACTGCTGGGAATCGAATATAAATGCTCGTGTGCGCTGGCATCAGGTTTCTATTCATAACGCTCCACTCGACGAATGGTGAAAGAATTTCTCTGTAAATGTTATAAACAACGGCAGGGGCGGTAGAGGGAGGGGAAAATTATCGCCGGAACTTTAAAATACGCTGCTTTTAGGAAACGTCGATGCTAACCTGGATCGACGATCAGCGTTACGGTGTCCGTTCGCCCCTCCGTCGGTCTGCAGGAGTATTTCCCGACGTCGTTCGGTGTTAGCGACGCCAAAGTCAATTCAGAGACTGTACGAGCTGCGCCTCTCTCGGTCTCCACGTTTATACCCCCTCGCGCAGCCTGTAAACAATGTATATGGTAAATGCAATGCACAATCCCGCAGGGTGGTGCAGGAACGGGCGGCAGAGTTTTTTTCGGCAACCCGACGGAACACGGGGTTGTTTACAATTTTTACCGTTTCATCTGTAAAATACATATTACTCCTGCGGTGGTGTACACGCTTTCGGACCGCTCGAATATTACGATGGAAAATGCGACGGGCGCGGAACGTGAAATAAATCTCCCGAAACGTTAGTGATTCGTAATTCTGTTACAAATCCGGCGAGATGAATTGCAGAAGTGTCTCGGATAAATTTTTAACCGTCCACTATCACGACATCGATCGGCATCGATGCATTTTTCGTTCTCAATATGCTGCAATTTCAACGTGCCCAGTAATTACTGGCATTCACGCGTGCCGGAATTGTTATCAATGAAAAGCGCAGAGTTTGCAGCGATTCTCCGCGATCCATTGCAAACATTTGATATTCCTCCTCCGGAAAAGCTTTCCTTTCTGCTATTGTCCCCTCTCAAGGCGTTCCAAATCGCGCGAATAATTTCGATTCTACTCCGTTGCCGCTGAATGCGATAAATTCTGAGCACGTAAACGAAAATTTACCAAAAAGATAAGAATCGAACCGTGTACGAGCCATATCTCCCGTCGCTAAGATTCACATTCGTGTTTCTTTCGCTTAAGTCGAGATTCCGTTCGACGGCAGGAAATTCAGGGTTTTTTTTTTATGTTTAAAGGAATTTCGTTCGAGCCTGCCTCGCGGAGATAGTCGACTAAACGAAGCTGCGTTACCTGGAATGTTAGAAGTTTGTTGTCTCGAAGCCATTGCACCCCTCTGATCGGCCGAGTCTGATACGGGGACAATATGACGCACCTCAGGGTGATCGTCGACCCCGACACCACCCTCTGCTCCCGAGGACCCATTATGGTCGCCACTGGCGCTGTGCTCTCGTAACCTGCAACCCATGTATAGCCAAATATCATACGACAGACCGACACCATTTAGTGTGGAGATTACGCGGGTTTAAGGTGCCGTTAAGTAGTTTGTCAATGTATAGTATTCGTCAAGCTCGTTACGCTAGTCTCTATTCTCCTCTTTGGACCTCGGCTGCCTGCGCACGATCGGGTCGGTCGCAAGATCACAGATTTTCGTCAAATGGTAGGGGAGACCGGGGCTAAAAGTTCCGGGGGTAAGTTATTCCGACGGTTCTATCTTCAAAATGAAAATAACGTTGTACTTTAAATTATTTTTTCAGTGTGAGTTGATCACGCCACTCTGTCGCCCATTTTAATAGAGCCCGCATCAACGAATCGTGTGGTTGTAAGCAAGGACCTATTAGTCGCTTACCAGATAAGTAAATATCTTTTGGTCTATTTCGATTATTTAGCGTCGATATTATTGATGGATTCGTTCTTATGGATCAAATGACATTTAAGAACATGATGTAATATATGTGTAAGCAAAATAATCTCTCAAATTGCTAATCGAGGATTTTAGATTTTTTACCAAAGATAATGTTTATGGTTATTATATTGTTTTGGTTTTCTTTTAAAGATAATACATTTTTGTTGATTCGAACCTTCATAAATAAATATTATTAATAAAATTCTGTTTTATTTCATTAGAAAATGAAATATTTCAGTAAAAGGCAACTCTTATGTTTGAGTAACAACTTAAAACCTATTGCAATATATTAATTACAAGCTTAAAATCATAAAGTATAATAAATTTAACAAGAAATGAGTCAATAGTGAAGAGAATAATTATATTATTTTCCAGTCATTTCTTATGTTTTATCCGAATCGGAACTTTTAGCCCCAGTCTCCCCTGCCTACTCGATATGGAATGTTCGATAAAAGGGGGTAAATTCTTTTCTGTGTTTGTAGTAGTGTGGAAAGTTGATTCGTGGTTGGGTGTAAATGACGAGCAGGTCAATTTGTTTTACGAATCGATGGGACGAAAGCGAAACAGGTTCCTTGGTTACTCGATGGCTTCGTTAAGGAATCAAATTTTCGTCCCTCAGTTTTGTTGATTAAAACGACCCTCGAGGCGAATTAATTACGCTTGCCGGTAGAAATATTACCGGCGGAAGTTCAAGAAGCCGCGGAACGGTCGGCCGTCCCCGGCAACGAACTTTTCACAACTTTTTAATTGACAGCATCAGCCGGCGTGACGTATCGCGAACACTTTGTAATTGACGTAATCCCTTCTCCGCTTTTAATATCCGGCAGAGAGACGAGTGGAGTATGCAGCGAGGAAAAGGAATTGCCGCAATGAGCCTGACTTAATCTAACGCAATAATTCTAATTAATCCGAACGAGCTGTTCGTTTCCTCTCACGCTACGTTCACCGCTGAGCACTACAATGGAAAATAGTCCTGGTTAAAATAGCGGCAAGGAACACGGTAGAACGCTCCTCGTTACGTACTGTCAAATTTGTACGTTTTAATTTAAAGGGTCGGAGTGAGTATTCGCTTAATAACCGTGACGCCGCGAAAACGCCGTGCACGCTCCAATTGCTGCTTAAAATCGAAGCAACCAACTTTTCCCTCCGCGAGCCAGAGGTGTTAACACGCCAAGGAAATCGGTCCTGAAAAACCTTCAACGCCAACAGTCCAAACGTTACAGGTTCTTTAAATTCGCTAAATTCGGAAACGATCCTCTCGATCCCAGGAAGAATCTCGCGCGAATGATCGTAGGGGCCCCGAGTAGCCCTGAAAATCCCCTTTCGAGCAGTCAAAGACAGAACGACGCGCCAAAGAGATCACAATTACGATTCACTTACCCCGAGTCGAGCCTTAAGTCCCGCCGCTATATTAAAACTCGACCTATTTTCCTGGCCTCGGTGCGGGGCGAAGAGAGAGAGAGAGAGAGAGAGACAGAGAGGTCGACGGCGGAGAAAGCCGTGAAAGGGGAAGAAAGGAGACGGCTCGTCGTCGGTTGCCCTCGGTAGCGAGATTCTCGTGCGGAAATTGGAGTTTGAAGTGTGAACAGACACGAGAGCTGTCTTGTTCTCGGAGCAACGAGGGCGACGCAGGCCCTAATAATTCATTACGAGCAAAATGGAAAAACAGTGGAAGCGGAGGAGCGTGTGTCAGAGGAGGAGGATGTCCTATGGTGTACGGACAATAATACCGGGTCACGCGTACATTATTCAGAGGAATGGGCCACGGCTGAGACTCATTTAACGCAACGTTCTCTTCACCGAGTGCTCCGAGGCGCAGTTATGGCCACGGCGAGGTGACGGGGAAAAAGACCCAAGGACGGAGGAGGTTTTCCAGGACTACCGGGATTAAGGATAATCCTATTAGACTTGAATTAATCCCCGGGGAACTGCATTTCTCCTCGGCGAAATATTACGTTATGCCGTTATTACTGTACACGCCGCGGCAGGCTGCTTTTCCATGAACGCTCTTGCTTTCTTTGCGTTCCCGTTCCGCCGTGGCAACTTTCCCGATTATGTGTTTCAAATTGTTATTGATAGCTGCCGCGGGTATTTTTAAGACTGCAGGGGAGCGAGATGGAACTGTCGCCTCTAGTTTGTGACAGTAATTCCACGACTGCTCGGCCGGGAATGGAGAGGATACCTGGGAGGGGGGTTAGATGCAATAAAGAGGAGGTCCAGAAATCTCGCGTCCCCGGGATGAAATGATGGAACTTGGGAAGAATTATGAAGCGTCTAGTGAGACGCTGCAAGAAGAATCGACGACAGATCCCCGGCCGTCAAAGCCAGCGAAGAAGCGCACTTATCCTTAAGTGATTGATGTCGGCTGCGCCCGGCAGAGAAATAAAAAGCGTCCGTCGGATGATTTTTTAACGGGCTAACGGTGTATAAAGGTGTCGCGACATCCTTCTCCCCCTCGAGGAAATGCGCCGAGCTCCATTAATATCAAGTATTCATAAATTGAAAATCCTCGATCGATCTTTGCATATTTATGGGGCATCGTGCGCCGATTGCGTCGCAGCAACTGTCCCCGAAACAGGAATCGCGGCGATGAATTCGAATGAAAATCACTTCAGACATTCCCATCGGTCTCATAACTTTATAGCTCGGAATGCTACAATCTACGCGATACTAATTATACATTTCAAAACGGAAATTTAAGTATCGTCCTGAGAACGACTGAATACCTTCCGCGCGCCGCGCCGGGGATATGCAAATCCACTAACAAAGTTTCGCGTGATATATCTGCGAGCTTTTCCTAGGGACTATCGCAGGGAACAACAGAAATATCTAATAATTCGCTTGTCCAAAAGTTACCCAGCAACCGTGTACCAGCGAACACCAACGAGCAGTTACAAACGTGCGTTCTGATATCGCTCGTAAAAGCTGTGCGTAATTCGTGCCTCAAAAATTAGCTGGCTTCCGCGAAATTGTCGGTAAATTGGGAAACTTTACATCTAGAGGTGAACTGCATAATTAGAATTAGGAAATTACAGGATACTGTCCAAAGTGCAATAAAAGTTTCGTGAATTACAAGTTACGTAGATTGTCCACTGATGAAATAAACGAGAGAAAGTAAAAGTATATTTCTATGAAATTCAGATGATTACTGTTTGAAAGTGGACCAAAATTCCGGTTATTCTCATGAAACAAAATGTTGTAGAAATATGCGCGTTAACGGGTCGAAAAATTTGATTTTTTTCTTGCATAAATCAATAGCTTACATCACGATAATATGTTCCCAAAGCCGCAAAACGAAAGTCGAAAAATTAAAGCGAATATACCCGGTTTTGCTACGGACCGCCAGGTTACCATAAAACTTTAAGGGGGGAGCCTGGTGTAGGGGGTCGAAAAAATCGATTTTTTTTTCTTGCATAAATCAATAGTTTACATCACGATAATATATTCCCAAAGCCGCAAAACGAAAGACGAAAAATTAAAGCGAATATACCCGGTTTTGCTACGGATCGCCAGGTTACCATAAAACTTTAAGGGGGGAGTCTGGTGTAGCGGGTCGAAAAAATCGATTGTTTTTGCATAAATCAATAGTTAAACATCGCGCTAATATGCTCCCAAAGCCGCAAAACAAAATTCGAAAAATTAAAGCGGATATAGCCAGGTTCGCTAGGGAGCATCAGGTTACCAGAAGACTTGAAATGTGTTTTTCTCGAAACGACAGTTTTACAATTTGCGGGCAATGTAACACGAAAAAAATTCAACCAATCGACTTGGCCTTGTGCACGGATATTTGAGAACATTTTCTTTACAGAGCTAAACTATTGGCATAATGATATTGTATGTTCAATTTTGCATCTTTTAAGTTATGAATTTATACGATTTGTGCGTACACTCATAAACTAAACGAATATTGTTCAATTTTTGGTTTTATATGAAACCAAAAGACGCTTCGTTGCCCGCAGTGGAACAATTGCGTCGCCAACGGACTGGACATAAAACCTTATAACTTTGTTATTTGCCGCTCTTTTTGCGGCAAAAAGGATCTCTGAAGGATCGATTAAATACTTTCTTTAAAGAAAATTCCCGAAAAATGCCTCGATTTTCAGGTAGTTACAACAGGCTCCCCTTTAAAGTGATATACTTGAAGTCCATACGAAAGTGATTCTATTATTGGGATGATATTTTTGGCCAGAATTTCATTGCTGATCGAACAGGCTTGTGCTTTGTAAAGGCTAGGAATAATTCCCGTGAATAAATTGCACGCGAGACTCTTTGGATGAAGTTTTGATTGCATTGCTGACACGCGTACGTAGGGTAGACCAGGGCGAATCGGATCACTTTGAGTTTGACGGTAAAAAAATAATAGTCAAACATTAAAAAACTAAATTTTTATTATATATTCGTGACCAGTAAACCTTTGGCTTAAAAATGCATATATATAAATTGAAATTAAACCTAAAAATCTTTCATTTATAAACAAAAAACGAAAAAGTGAGAAATATCCGATTCGCCCCAAATTTCGGGGCGAATCGGATATTTCTCACTTTTTCGTTTTTACGAAAACTAACCCCAAATTTCGGGGCGAATCGGACCACCCAGAAATTTCTGAAAAAACTGAAATTTTCATGGCAAAATCTTTAGAATCAACCTAAACACATCTAATTTAATGACAGTGAAGTCAAGTAATACTACTTAGCACACAGATCGGAAGGATATTGCCGTTTTTTGCCGCCTCTATCAGCACAATTCTCGTGGCATCACTCTTCTCAGACAATCTTCGGAAAATGGACGAATTAATTTTTCACCGCAGTAAATACAATGCCATCTTCTTAAAACCACTAATTTATTTATTTTTTCGTCATTTTTTTAGATTGAATTTTTATCACAGCTTTCTTTATTTTTTGGGCACCATGATCCCTGATTACTCTTTTTTTACGTACCTACGAACCATTTGTATATAAACAATTATCATATTTATAATCATAAAAATATTCAAATGAAAATAAAGAGTGGTCCGATTCGCCCCAAATAACATGATCCGATTAGCCCCATATATAAATATTTCAAAGATTGTACATTACATAAACATATTATGATATAATTCTAAAATACATCAAATACTAAACTTGGACACCGTGTAAACTAATGACAATAAGCACATTTGAATTTTCAAGCTTGCTTTTTATTTTAAATACGAAATTGCAGATTACGAAGGTTAGATTCGACCAGAGTTGTGACGTTTGCACGCAACCATCTCACTGAAAACGTATGCCGGCTCTAAACAATGACTTAAATCAATTGACGAGCTATTGCAGTAGGTGCGGGGGAGAGGGACGAGGTACTACGAATAATCGGAATGATCATTTTTATCGCGATGTAAGAAATATGAACTAAATTCTTATTTTGATCCGATTCGCCCTGGTCTACCCTATATAGATACATATATCTGCTACGTACTGTCAATATGCGCCGAGAAATTTGCAATAAAACGACAATTCGTCGCGCGAATTTAATTGAATATATTTTTCATTATCGCCGGAATGTATAAAAACTCGCAATTATAGAGTTATTTACTTGCATGCCTGAAATTCTTCTCCACATAGCGGGCTCCAATTTTATTTCATTCGTGATTCAAATTCTTGCGTTTCTCGTCGATTCGTTCGATTCGATTGGCTGGTCGTTAAATTTATCTCGTGTACGTTTCACCGCCGACTACAATGAAGCCAGGAAAACGCTTGTGCCAGCAAACTACTATCCAGAAATAAACCTTCGTCCCCGTGATGCGCACTTACTTATACGTGTCTGCTGAGAATGTGGCTCGTCGTAACCCTCCGGTTTGTCAGGATCTAAAAGCAAAAGCGCAATGGGCGATCATTAAAATGCAATTTGTCATACACGATCGCGAACACTTGGCCAGATACAGGTAGATAACCTTTCGGATAGCTCGAGGAATGCTGGCGAAACATTTTTTTCCCACCGTTTCGAATCTTGGCGAAACGATGACGCTATCACCAAAGTAATTTCCAACTTTCTAATTACTAGCCTAACTATCGTCAACGGGGTGATTCTGGCGCGGTTAGCAGTCACGTCCTTTTAAAGGATACACTCTGCACGTACCGACAATTCTTTGCGCAAACAGCGGGTACTAAGGTTATTAAACAAAGACGAGCTTAGAGGCAATTGAATTTAGTGGGCAGGTTTAAATAAAGAGAGGAGAAATTGCAGTTACCTCGCACGGACAGCTGAACAGCATACATCATCTTGGGCTCGGTGTTCACCTGACATTCGTACTTGCCAGAGTCTGCCTTCCTCGCGTTGTCCAGCCTGAGGGTCCACGCGTCGCTACCTGGTGTGTGCTGAGGCCCGAACCTCGAGTCCGAGCTGAACAGGTTGTCCCCAGACGTCAGGATATGAAGGTCCTTGGTTCTCATCCAGGACACCTGGAACCGAGGAAAATCCCTGTTGAAATTACACCGTAATGGAATTACCGTAAGTCCTAAACGCGACGAGAAACCACGCTTTAGAATTTATTCTCTGCAATTTCTGTCATTTCTGTCGCTTTGCTATCCCGTAAGATCGCTCGATAAGTGTAACTGCTCCGGCACGAGGCGCAAAAGTTGCCCGCTAATGATGCGCATTCGTCAGTAGAGCGACGCTTAGGCTCATTCGATATGTACGGCTACAAATGCGGTCTGCCCCTTAAAACTGAGGCCAGTGGAATGCACACTTGCGGCCCGTAAATCAGCGCTCTGGTACGACTTATTTCCTTCCTGGCTGACTACTTTACACCCGTGTTACGAGCATCGTAATACATAACGTAGTAACATGTTACGACGTCGTTACCCTATGGCCGAGATAAAGAATAGGGACTGTTAAAAGAAAGTTCGGATGAAGGGGGAAGGGGGACAGAGGTGGAATTTAATGGAGCAACACGTGAAAATCTCCATTACCCTGACGAGAGAGAGAGAGAGAGAGAGAAGGGGATGGAGCGTGGAGAAGTTTGAAATTTCCGCGACGAGGTAACGCGAATTCCATTTATCGGTGGTAGAGGGAAACGGGCTGATATTTATGCAGTTATAATTTTATTAGGCGTGGGCGATCGTGCGCCAGGGTAGATCGCTATTTTTATCGTTACAACAATTCGCCGAGTAATTTAAATGCCAGCCCAGTTAATATACGCTGCAATTATTCTTTCTTGCAGCGGGAATAAAATCGCGATTTTCTTATGTCACTGGCAAGCTCCATTAATAAAACGCAGCAATGAACTCGGCCAGCAGTTCTGTGTTCCATAGTCAGAGCCACCTTTGACATATCTTATTGCTCCGGGCTAAATAATTAATCCCCACCCCCGTTTTGCCTAGTTACGGGAAAGGGCGGGTAATAGGAGTTTACTGATTACTCAGTTAAATTCACGAGTTTCTCAACTCGCGAACTATTCCCCGCTTCCCGTAGCCAGATTCATCAATTCTTATGAGTTTTCTTCGTCCCGCCTGCCACCCCGGCGAAGAATTTCCCCCTTAATTCCACTCCCGTAGTTTGCCTTAAAACAGTCATTCTGCCGGCAAATGTATTTCCACTTTGATCGATGTACCATCCTGTCTGCTTCTTCTCTTCCCCTGACGGACATCGGATTATCCTCCTCCAGCGGTCTGAATCTCGTTTGTAGATAGGTAATAGAATTCACAGACGTTCTATCATTCGATTAAATGTAATTGCAGATTTGATCGATGAAAGTTCGCCGACCATTGGTCGACACACAAACGGGATGACAGGCATTGGTGGCGAGACACGGTTTAATTGACAAAAACTCTAATACCCGATTAAACAACTGCTTAGACTATGCGAGTGCACGAAAGTATTGATTGGTGTTCCATTTTAGCCAGACGTCGCGCCGTTTCGAAGGAATTGAAGCTGAAAAACGTTACTTTTTACTCCCTCGCTACACAATTCCCTCTGATAACCCATTCCGTTTCAGACTTCCGTTCGTCTTATAATGAGCAATGGTTTGCTCGACTCTCGGGGCGAGGTGGACGTCCAACCCCGACGACTCTTGAAAAAGTGCGAGGCACCTTCCTCGTCGCGATTAATATTTCCCGCGACTTTAAGGACACGGCCGTGACGGGGGCTAAGGGAGGATCAACGATAGAAGGGAGCACAGCCCGTGCTAGGTCGAATATGGTCAGCGAACGCTGGCTTATCCGATCGCTCGTATTTTTCGCCGGCCGACAGGCCAAACGGTGGGATATTAGATATCCGGTTATCAGGCTGCAGTCATTTCCGATCTGCATCCAGTTACTATTTTCCCATTGGTCGTTTCGCGAGAGCGCGAGCGCCCGAAATGCGGGGAACAAACGATCTCGGCCGGAGATGATTTGTTGGGAGAGAGTATCGAGGACTCGTCCAAAGCTCCAGAAAAGGGCGAGGGATCTAAATTGCGATCGTTCGAAGCCCGGGCCCGTGATTTTTAATAATGTCGTAATATCCAGCTACCGGGATCGAAGCCGCTTCTGCGACGATTCGCCGGGCTGAGAGAGTAGAGCGCAATAATCCGTCGGTGACAAAAAGAGATACTAGTCTTTGCCTCGGGTACATTCAGCCAGCCGTGGATTTATCGTCGTTATTAAAACAACCGTGGCGATACGGGGCCCGTGTCCGCCGACACCAGTGCCGGGCGTTATTCAAAATGGAACAAAAGAAGCGTGGATTAATCGGTAATTAAATCGACCGCTGGGCAACCGCAGCGTTTCCGATGGGGCCCGTGGCAGCTACTTCGAAATTGCCACCGCTGCCTATCGCCAGCGGAGACGTTTCAATTCGTTTCGGCGACTTGACGAACGCCATCTCGCCGTAAGGGACAGGTCTAGGGGAAGGTGGAAGGGGAGCCTGCGAGATATCGGTGTCAGATATAACGAGAAGAGATTCCGGCGCCGCGTGCGGCTGATTTATACAATAATAACGTAAGCGGCACACGGCGGAGCGTAATGGTCGACGGCGTTACGGCGAAGGTCATAACGTTAGGGGTGAGAAGAATGTACGGCGTGGCGGGGCCGGTGTATCACGGCATTTGGTCGTATGCCAGTTTACTCGAGTATAAGTTGGATGGCACCGAAATAGAACTGGCTTTGAGGTCGCGGAGAAGAACGGAGCGAGAACGGAAAAGACGGGAAAAGGCGCGGGGGTTTTCTCTCTCACGGGGTGTAGTGGCGTAGTGGCGTCGCGGCGAGGCGAGGAGACAAAAGGATGGCAATATACGGAGCCGGCATAACCGCTTTCATCTGCCACGTCGACACAGTCTGCTGGATAAAAATGCAACTGCTACCAAGTCGTTTCGCCGCAACCTTACGAGCCTCGCTGCTCGTTCAGCGCGCCCTCCTCGAGGAGCTGCCTTATGCGCCCCATTCCGACTCCGGCTCCGGCGCTACCCCCTCAACGGCCAACCCCCTGGATGGAGATGGAGATCGAGCGCATACACGCGACACCGTTCGCCCCTCCCCCCCCCAGCCTTCTTCCTTAAATTAGACGCTTCCGTGTCGCCTCGACCGACGCGACCCGGAAAATTTTTGATTCCCCGGCATGCCATTCGCGTCGGTGTAATGCCTGTTGCCTCCGACGCAAATGAATTCTTCGTGGAAATCTTTTCGCGTCCAGCATCCGTTTCGACTGCACTCTCGGTGCCTAGGGAACGTTCAAATAAAACGAAATTCTACCTGCGACGGTTCATTTGAGAATTATTCAATAATTATTCATTCATTTGTCGTCACAAGCAATGAGAGACAGGCGCCCGACCTGTGCCGACTATCCCAGCACCGCTGCAGTACGCAGAGGAAAGCTGGAAATTTTTT
Source organism: Andrena dorsata (assembly GCA_929108735.1). Classification (NCBI taxonomy): domain Eukaryota; kingdom Metazoa; phylum Arthropoda; class Insecta; order Hymenoptera; family Andrenidae; genus Andrena; species Andrena dorsata. The sequence goes on from OV815488.1 coordinate 12,990,554, forward strand.
TGCATAGACCGCTACAAAAATGCTTGCCGTCCGTTTTTTAATCCGATTTCATTTATCGAGGAAAGTCGAATATCGTTTGCGGAAAAATTGTGCCAGCGACGGGGGAACGGCATACACGAGCCGTCTATCCGTCGAAGCGGATTACGCGACGCGGGAGGACGACTCGTCGGTGATTTCGCGAACCTTTCGACAACCACGCCACTTTCCAACTCCTCCAAGTCCGAATAATTAACTCACGATTCCTCGATTATTCCAACACGAGCCGAGTACCCGCTCATCCGTCCAAGGGATTTGCTTTTAAACTCGGACATGCACAGCTGGACCGGTCACGGTCTTTATTCGTACGCTCCCGACGAAATTTCAGCCGGGCATTTCCTCGTTTCGTACGGATCAAGACAGGTGATAATCCCAAGGTACATTTTCAGGCGAATGCGCATGCAGCTCGGAATTGTTGTGTCGGGAAAAAACGAATTTTAGATATTCCATAAAAATGTGTGCAGAGGTGTGAGAAGCGCAGCTGGATCGACGCTTTCGGTGGGGAATGTGGGCGCGGCATAAACCTGACCTCGACTAACCTAAACTAATCGGTGACCAACAATGGTCCCAGGTCACTGAGCTTTTATCGATTACCTTCCTTGCGTTACACGTTGCTTCGACCGAGACAATAATGCCGTTCGATTAACCGTGCACCTCGAACTCCCTGCGTAATTTAAAACAGGCCGAAGTCGTTCGTTACGTCCGACGCGACGGGCCGCGAAAGTGAGAAAACTAACCGCTGGGGAAGAAGAAAAAAACCGTTGGTCCAAGAGGATCGAGGGGGAATTCATTCTCCTCTGCGGTGACGGTTGAACACGAGCCACCGTAATGCAGTTTGCAAGAATACTATACCCAGATTGCTGGTATATTTAAACACGAACGAACGCTCGCGTGCTTTCGGGAGTTGAGGTATAGGAAATCAGTGCTATTAAAAAAGTTACCCTTCCCCGCGAAAAGCGAGGTGGACTGCGAGTATTTGGGATGATTTTGCTTTCATGTAGGGGAGAGTTGCCAATATCGTACCACTTAAGACATTTTACGTTATATTTCATATTTGGTACTCATATGAACGCAAATGACTATTGGATATTGTAGTTTGATCTTTTAGGCACCTGCTATTATATGCTTAGCCTTTTGTTCAGAACAAATTAATTCGTTATTAATCTTTTTGTCACATACTGTCAAAGGTACGATTCGGACAACCGGTCTCCTAAATCGTACCTCTCGGTTTCCAAAATCGTACCTCCACTAAAAAATAATATAAATAACAAATTGAGAAGAAAATATTCAACATAAAGTAATGATTATTATATAGTTACATATACAAATGTATATGGATCACATACAGGCCGCAATAACCTATGTAAATGATATATGTACAAAACTTATAAACATACGAGTTGTCAAATCCTACTAGTAAATATCAATTTAAACTTTATAATGAATGTAATATTCTACATTAAACCTGCTTTTAGAAAAATACAAAAATACGGGACAAAATTGTATTGTTTGATTATTATCAGCTACGATAAACTGGTAAAAAGTTACATCGATCATACCTGATTTTTTAAAATGTTTATAGCACGCACAAAATAGGGTGTAAGCTCAAAATGTTTTGTTTCTATTTCTTATTTCGCATTTACTTGATACTTTTATTATCAAATGCCGTTTACATTCATTAATTACTTAGAAATTGATGAGGTACGATTTAGGTGACCAGTACGATATTGGCAACTCTCCCCTATGTCGAAGAGGAGACTGGTAAACACGAGGTCTCGTGAATCTCACACAATTTGCATACACGCAAGTAGGACAAGCAGCCTCATCTTATTTCACAGTAGATCCTACTAGTTCGCACCAGCCACGCCCGAGCTCTTTAATTATTTCCCACCATCACTCCTCCACCTTTTTCTATGACGCACGTCCGTCCTCCTTATTCCAATTTACCCGCCTTATAGGCAGCCCCGGATGCACCGAGACTGAAACTCGGGCCCCACGGGCTTTGTCGTGTCTTCCTTTGTTGCATACAATAGCAGTGCCGGCTAACACGAAGTTATGGAATATATCGGCTTGCTCGTTCCAACAGCATCGAATTATGATTGGTCGTATCGCACGTGATTCAATTAACTGCCGCGGTGCTGTTTAAGGGCAGAGCAAAGTACCCGAAGGGATGGGATTTCTGCAATAATGATAGTTGTTATCCGACTTTCCCGTATGTCACGCGAATCTCACAACAGCGCCGTGCCAACCAATTTCCTCGAGTTTACTTTTCACTATTCACCTCCACCAGGCTTTTTGGCGAAATGAATGTGGTATCTCCCTGGGAATGGGGCTGGATTAAATTTGCACACGACTGTCGTCTGGTCGTAACACGTGACTATTATGTCACTTCGTTTACGTTCACTTGCTGACTGCTCGCGGACCACTGTTCTATATACATCGAACCACCAATCTTATAACCTGGGCGCAACCCCCAGCTCATTTGGATACCGACCTTTTACAATGTATATTCTCCTTGTTTTCTCGCGTTCCTAAACAAGCCGTTTAACAAATGTAGATTGAATATTTTCGTAAGGGAAGTGGAATTTAAAATTCAATTTTATACTATCAACAAACGCGAAACCTCAAGATTTTGCGTACTTAAACAGTGGATTGTTAGAAAATACAGTTAAATATTGTGGGAGGAACATGAAAATGCAAAGCTGCAACTTAGGTACATTTTGAAACGAAGCGAGAGACGCTGAAGCTTGTTGTTCGAGGCACCGAGAATTATTTGCTCCGTCGAAAGCTCGTGATATCGTGATAATTATTCCGGCTAGAGTGACGGTAACATCTAGGCCATGAATTTACCATCCCGGTGTCTCAATCTCGCCGCTCCGCTCCTCCTTAAGGTGTGTATTAATTTTTCAAGCGGGTCGACATGCTCGCGATTTAAAATTCACAAGTCTAAACAGAGGCTAATGCCTCCGGTACAAACGAGACTACTTAATTATACAGCGAGAGAGCTGCTCTCCCTCTCGGCCGGTAGCTAGAACGCAAAGGCCTATCGCGTGCCGTTTGATAAATAAAAAGCCACGCGTTTCCCGTCTCCGGCGGCGGAATCCAGTTGCGAAAGAAATCTCAGCGACTCGTATTTCCGTCTGCTGCTGGAACGCTAGAGGACCAAGCTCGGTTAACGCGAGACGATGAAGCTCCGCTAGGTATGAAAACCAAAGGCAGAAAAGGGAGAAGTGGAACAGAATCTAACTGTCGACGCAGTTTCTTAGCGAACTAACTTCATTAGGACATCAAAGATGCCTCTCCAGCGCGTCAGGAGGGAGTTGCAACTGTGCCCAGACGATGGGATGAAGAAAACGAGAAAGCGGCGAGAGAGGTGAGAGAAGGAAGGGGAAATAAAAAAGCATCTTTCCGGAGACGTGTCTGAAGCGACTAGATGGAGGCAGAAATAAGAATGTACGGGAAATAGGACGGAACGGGGAGACGAACCGAGGAAAACACGAGAGAAAGCAACGACCGGTGCAATGAGGATAATTTTCCCCTCACATGGGGAGGGAAAGTGAACGAACGGGGAGAAATGTTGGCCGGTACGCGGTCGAGCTGCCCTCAGATGGGCACCTAAGAATTCGAAGGTACAGCCAGGATACCTTTCGACCAGTTTAGGTGGCTCAACACTGCACAGAGTTGTGGCAGTGGCTGCCAGTCGGGCAAATGGAGGACACGAGGGGCCACGCGCGCACCCCTCGCGACTTCTGCATTTTGCATACTGATGAGCCCACTTTCCAGCCACTTCGCCTCCCATTTCCTTTCTTCAACGTTCCCTCGTCATTTGCCGTGCTTCTGGCCCCCTCTGGACTTGTCAACGTTACGCCACCGCGTAATAATCAACCGAGAGGGAATGGAAACGTTTACGTCGGAGATTTCCCTCCGCTGAGGAATCAGAAATTTTTACTGTTATCTTCCTTCCTCTCCTCTTTATTCCCCATGCCTCTGAGCCGATGAAACTGAAACAGAATTACGGCAAGCGGAAGAACCCGCGGGGATGATCGCACGAAACGATTCGCGATTGCTTGTTTATTGACTTGCTCGGGGCCGATTGGATTTTAATTAAAACGATCTGTATTGATGTTCGCGTGGCTCTGGCGATGGAGAGTATGGCGATTATCAGAAATCGGTGGAAGAAGTTTTACGACGATCCCAGCCGTCCCACATTATTACCATTTCGTCAGTAGAACTCCGCGCGAATATGCTGACGCAGTAGTAATGGTCTGTGACCGAGTCGGCGGCAAGGCACAGTAGTAGTAGAATGTACGAGTCAGCCATCAGCCGCTACTGACTCTGTTCTCTTATCCCCTGACCGAATATGTATGTATTCCGGAAAGTTTGATACGCTGGTAAAAGCTCCACTAAATAGATGATAAATATTTATTGAACTTAAAATCTCAAGGTACTTAAAAGTTGAAAACACTCTCGGTCGAAGCGGAGTCGTCAAAGTTAGCCACGTTTTCTCATTCATTCTCTTCGTTCCAGTGGATCGAAATTTTTTAACAGATTGTGCGAACTCATTTCATTTTCAATTATGAAATACGAGTTGTAAATCACAATCCAATTATCTCTGTCAAACATTCTGTAGGTCGAATGTTGCGCTCGTTGCTTTTTCCACAGCGGTTGTACGTTCCCTTAGTGTTTTCATGTATAAAAGGGAAATTTCATTGAAGGGCCTACAAACGGCTTTCGATTATCAACTTTGCTTTTGACATCAGCACGAAGAGGGTAGAGCCCAGGGGGGAATTCAGTGAAACGAGAAGAGGAGTAGAAAGGTGGGTGAAAAAAATTTACACGTAACACAGTTCCAGCCCCGTCACATACAAGCTTATTCCCCGCGCTGGAAATTACACGCTTTCGCCCAAAGAATGACAGTTGTCGGCTGATTGCTCCCACCGAACGAATCCGAAATACGCGCCCTCGTATTTGTCGTGTTTGAAACGGGAGCAGCTGTCGTAGCGCGCAATTGTCGTAAATTTGAAAAGTCATTTCTCGGTTTTTACATAAAATCTGCGGGGAAGAGAGTTTGCGTTAAGAGCCAGCTTTACGCCGGTGCGCGGTGCTCCGCTGACAAAAGCGAAACGCAAACAACGCGAGCGTGTAATTCGGGGAGAAGAGTTTTCGCATCATTAATCAACGGAACGTCAGGATTCGGATGGACGAGGCGGAGCGGTATGATATTTTTGAATAATGAGAACGATATTTACGTTTCATTCGCGGCGATGCTTTTAGGGCGGCGCACAATTGACGGGGCGGCGAGAATTGCGCGTCGACCAGAGAAAAATCCGGACGCCCGGTCCGTCCGGCTATGAATTTTTATTTTACGCGCTTTCAACGGTTTCGCTGGAAATAGGCTACAATTTTTCTGCCCTGGTCGGTAAGTGGCCGTCGGGTCTACCGATGGCGTTTTCCACAATACTGAAACGCTGATGGTTCCATCCTGTGACACCGAAAGAGCCGACCCCCTGTTGAACGTTCTGGATTCAGAACAACAGGCTCGTTTTTTTTTTCTTCCTGAATCATGCTTTTTGCACAACTCGATATCGAGCACTCGGCGTTTCCAACAGAACGATTTCCATCCTTCATCCGCGGCAGTCGGTCAAGAATTATTACCAAATATTCAGTATTAGTATCACTATCAATTGCAGCCACTGATCAAGTATTCAAGTAGGCTTAGCGCGAATTACCTACATATCTCGATCACTGGCAATTAATTAATTGCAATGAGAAGATCCTGATTACGCAGTGTGAATGGACAAATTTTGCGTACAAAGCGGTTCATTCGCTTATTCTGTTTACTTAGAACGGAAGGGGAATCCCCCAGGATCCATTCGTTAATTATCACCAGGCCAAATTCTCTAGGTAAGTCCAGTAAACCTGACTTAGAGCAACTCCCTGCCACTTTCGTTGAAAATTTAAGCGGAGCTTCGAACTTAGCTTAATGCTCTAGCCTGCACGGCGCATGTAATTCGCTACTAGCTCAAGCTACTTTAACGCTTAACGTAGTATCGAGTTCTATCAAGGCCCGTTGTGATCGCGGAACACGATTACGTCGGTCTATCATTATTTCGTTCCACTTCCGCCGAAACATAGCCGGCGCGGCGTTCAACTTTGTTCGTCGTGCATCCGCGTTATCCACCACCACCCGTTTCGTCTGTTTCCCTCGGTGGACTTTTCAATTTTTAATTAAAAACTTTCATTCTTACGTCGGGTAAACGCTCAAGAGAGAAAAAAAAGGGTAAAGTCTTCCAATAGAGACTGGCTGCGAAGAGAAAGGGTTAAACTTTTTAGTCCGAGGGTTGAATCGTTCCATAGAAAAAGAAAATAAGTTGCTGGGGAGATTGGGATTTTGTTTTCTCGGTGAAGCGAGCCCGGTTTTGTCATTACTTTTGAAGAGTGAGATGCAACAAAAAGATAATAGCAGAGAAGAAGATAACGGAGCAACGAAACCAGCACGATCAAGGATGGATAGGTTTTATAGCAGTTAATTTATTGCAAGCTCAGGGCTGGTGGATTTCCTTAAGAAGGCTAAAGGAAATCGGCGAAGGTTACGAAATATATCTGGATTTCATCGTTTGTACCGTATTATTACAGCGAAAGAGGATTACTCGATAATTTTCCGGAGAATGAATGCCAGGATCATCTGAGAGAAGAAACCCGTTGCCTCAGACCGTTCGTTTCCAGCGGAGGATATTCCAACCTCACCCATTCCCTATCCCCGTCCGCTTCTTAATTCCTTTCTTCGCCCGCTGCTTATTCAACGTTATGCACTTAACTGCCACACTTAAGAATTCCCTTAAAATTGCAGAGGTGCTCTCTGAATTTATGGGATTAGAATCAATTTTCTAGCATCTTTCGACTATTTAGCATGGGACCAGCGAGAAACGTGGGTGAATGAAGATCTCCCCCCGCCGGCAGAAATCTATGCGATAGAGCAGATATTTGCCTCTCTACTAACCGAGATCCTTTTATTTCTACTTGGAGAGGAAATCGCGAGTAAACTTTCAATTCTACGTTCGACCCGTCCGCCTCCATCGAGTTTCTACAGACACGTGTATCTGGTAACGCACGAGTCGATGCTTTCAGGCTGCTAGCGAGAGTTAAATTTCAAAGGAAACTCATTTGAAACTTCGATGTTGGCCAAACGGACCTTGGGAAAAAGTACTTTTATACCGAATACCCGGTGCATACCGGGCCTGGATCGTGCAGGTGGTGAACTCCTCAGCAATGGCCGAGCCGAGCCTGAAAGGAGAGATCCCGCTACTGCATTGGATATTTCAAAACCACCTGGTTTCGACGGGCCGAAGAAAGGACCGGGAAGCACCAACAAAGGCGAAAGCCACGAGCGCCTCCGCGCTATGCCGTCCTGATACCACTCGCGAGAAAGATCGATGAACCACCGACTTCCTTTTCCCTCGGCACACCGATCCTTACTTCTCCCACGAATTCCATTACTTTTTCAAACTTTTACACGCGATCCTGCAAACTTTTTCATGCTTAGACGTCCCTTTCGCCCGGAAGAATCGACACTTGGGCGAAATATTCTCCTAATCCACTTCTGCGAATCGAACGCGACGCAGAACCTGAAGAGGACTGGTCGAGAAGCGTTAGGGATGGTGGATCGAAGGTGGAACGGTGTCGTCGGGCTATACGTAAATCTCTGTTTTCAACCCCTTACCTCGGCTGCGATCTCGCCAGCGGCTCTTTACAGAATGAAAAGAAATTCCGTGGAATTGAAAGGATTCCGTTTTCCACGAGTCGTCGCTGAGCTATACGAAGCCGCAACACCTCCGAGAGTCGCGATTCTGATACCAAAGGCTGAGTGGGAATCGATCGCCACCGATAAGAAGCGTTTCGATGGAAATTCACGCCGTTAGCTCGGAAAAATTCGCGAATTCTCCGAGCCGCCTTCCCGGAAACGTCTGGGAAGAGAGGGAAAGACAGACCGCGCGCGGTGGAGAAGCAAGCCCAGCGTGGCGCGGCCACGGCGGGGATAGAAAGGGCCCTAGCAACACTATCAAATCTCGTTTCCCTTTAACAAATTTCCTCCTTAGCTATTCATTCGGCGAGAGCATCGACGGCGTGGTGAGCTCCAAAAGACGAGAATCCGTGGAACGAAGGCAACGGTCAAAGCACTTTCAGCCCCTGCCTGAATAGCTGCCTGATAGCCAACCACCGAAGAAGATCGATCATCATCCGTGACTTCGATCCACATTGAAATTCTCATTCCCTCGGGATTTTCCCTTCCCCTTTGTCCCGTCCCGCTCCCCCTTCCCACCCACACTCTGCTTTTCTATGTTTCGGTTGATCCCCATCACTCTCATAAAACTCATCCACGGTATCGTCCCTCTGAGAACCGCAGGACAGGGACAGAAATAACAATCGCAGGGAAAAGAAGGGTTGCCACAGAAATTCGTTTCACTTTCCCGAAGACCTCTCCTTTTTTATTCACCCCTGGATATCTAGGACCATTTGAAATCAACCCACGGCCTTGTCCACCCTCCACCACCCCCTCCTCCCCCCCCCCCATCTGCTGGAAAGCTACGGTATCCCCACCGTCGGTGTATGTATGTACCTACGGCCGTGGAAGAGATCGCGGTGGTGGACACCCTTCGTCCATCGAGGAACGACTTTCATCCCCTTTTCCCCCAGCGCCCTGTGGTACGCCAACCCACGACGACGCTGATCGAGTTTTCATCCCAGGTTTCCGTCGCGGGGACGCCGCGCCGCGCCGCCGTAACCATCCTCAACCCCTGATTTTTATTCGAGCCACACCGGCTTCGTTTATAACTTCGTTTCTGCGTCGAACCGTCCACGCGATACCGAGCCCCGCTCCACTCCACTCCGCTCCTCGCGAGAAGGTTAATGTGTCAACCGTGCTCCTAGATCTCGACATCTCTCCACTCAATATTCTCGCGGCGCTACATCTTCCTCGGTCTTGTAAGCCGAAATTGTTGTGCGATATTACACACGCCGAACAGCGTGTGTCGCGCCGCGCCTGCTCCACTGTTCAGCGAAGGAAATTAAAGGCTAATAACTGAATCTCGAACAGGCAACTTGGGGCTACAAACTCATTTGCCAAATTGCGTGTCATAAACTTTGAAGCGCGTTGCATTACGAAACGCGTGTTAACATATTTCGAGTCAGAGCTAACGATCCTCCACTAGTACAACGGTTCTGGATGCACCATTATCCGCAACTGTACGAAAACATTGCAGAAATTTAACAGCCGGGAATGTACGATTTTGTTTCGCGAAGCGGAAGGAGGGAATTCCGTGTCTTTTGTCACTTGGGCACAGTGTTTCCGGCTAGCCAACGCTTCTGCGCAACAAACGATGCTTATTAGTGTCCGGAGCTACTTAGCTGCGACATTGTTGTTCGTCGTTTCCGCGCAACCCGTCCACGAATGGCAAGAAAAGATCGCGGAGAGTACTTGAAAAAGGGCGAAGCTCCCGCATTGTGCTGCGTCCTCGCGAAATATCGTGGCGCATGCGAGCATCGTTGAGGATCAAAATTACCATAACGACATGCATGTATGGAAGAGAATCGCTGGAATCTCGGGAAGATCCTTTTACTAGCCGGAATTGTGAATTCCGGCTGACCTTGAGAGCTTCGCCACTCTACTGGTTGCATTTCAATGCGTGGAGCACTGGTAGGGAGATTCCATAGCCGACGGTGAATAGACCAGTAAATCACAGGAATTGTCTTTCTTGCGTAACAACGTGAAGGAATTCAGAAGGATCGATGAGATCGATGGGATGGTGGTGTGACGTTTTTGATTATAGAATAACGTATCGTTGGATTTTTCTCGGATCGTCGGCAACGGAAACTAATTCGAGGGGCGTTGGGAACGTCGAAGGACAGGACGGACCCGGCTGCCGAGCACGAAAGAGGTCGAAGGCTAGAATTACCACGTGCATACATATATGGAACACCCTCTGAAATCCCTGTAGATCCCTTTACCGATTCTCATCGAGAATTTCTTGCCATCTTCAGAGGGCCACGAAGCTGCACGTCGGGATTACATCAGCATGGATTGCGCGTAATACCCTGTAAACCGCGTAAAGCTTTCTTTCGTTTTTGCGATAGCTTTCATCTCGCTGGGAAAGCGAGGGCAGCTTTCAAAACGAGCGAACCGATCATCGAACCGTTTATTCCACGTCTCGCGTGATCGAGATCTTCGGAAATGGTTCGCCCTGGAATCGAGGTGGTGCTATCTCTTCCTCGAGAATTATTACTCTCAAAAGCACTTAGACCGCGCCGAATTTTCCCCGGTCTAATACCACGATCAAGCATTCAAACGAAAGACGAACTTTCCCCCCTTTTTTATTATGCTTTACGGCGTTCTCCAAGTGGCTTAATTACGCGGACGATGAGTACGCAGTGAGTAATCGCGGGCTGAAGGAAGAAGAGGAATCACCGAGGAGCCCTTTGCAAACGCAAACAATTCGCCGGCTAATTAGCCCGGATCCGGACGTAAATTGCCGATGAAATGGCTTTTAAAATCCATCGTGGCGTTGGAAAAAAATAAAGAGACAGACGGTTAAAGGGGGGGGGGAGGGAGGGCGAGAGTACAAAGGGTAGCGGAGTTCGGGTCATTACTGTACCGGTCGAAAGCGTGACGGCCTCGAAAGTTTCTTGGTCGACTGCCAGATTCGCGCGGTGAACACCTTGAAAAAATACTTGTGAAAGAGTCGAAAGTGGAGAGGGAAAGGACGCGGGCGAATGAAAGGGATAGCGCGGCGAAATTTCACGGGCCACTTAGAAACGATACTCTTGACGATTCTTTTCACCAACGTCCTCCTCGCGAGTTATGAAATATTGCTGCTCGATCGGGCGTAGCTTTCATATTTCCTTGGAGCCGGCTCGCTCGTTGTTTTCGCCGTAGAAACGTCCACGGTGATGTAGTTTCTGTCGGAAATACGAGTCCAATCGTTCATAAAGCTTCTCGGGTATTGCCTGGATGGCGCTCGATGATAGGTTCACATACGCCCTGCAATTTCTCCTTTTTCAGTGGCTCTTCCGCAGGGCCGAGTTCGCCAGAACATTCTTCTATTATGTGGAGTATCTGATGAAAATGGTGCCTGGGAATCTGATAAAGGAAACTCCCACCGTAAATTGACTGTTTCGACAACCATTTTTTATTTCATCGGTACGCGTCCCCCTCGCGAACCCCGCGCCCCTCCCGTCTTTCACCATCGGCCCTTTCACGGATGGGAACGAACACTTGGAGGGTTCTGCGTGTTTGAGAGAGAGAGAGAGAGAGAGAGAGAGAGAGAGAGCAGCGAAGCGAAAATCCTACCGGGCAGACACGCTGAGGGGTCCAAGACCGGCGGCGATCAGACAACGCGAGACAGGCTCGGAACTATTATATGGGCCAGCCGGAGAAAGAGTTATGCAAACCAGCAGCCCACTGATGGACATTGTTCGAATGGAACAAGTGTTATGAGGCCAGTATATGCAGAGGTACGCAGGCAGATAAACAGAGAACAGTTTGGCGATAGTCTGCAAACAGGAGACAAGAGCTGGGCGTTGTATTTAGGTCGGGATCGACTGCTCGTTCAAATAATCTCTGGGCGGCACGTCAACGGGAACGATGTCATCAGTTTGACCCTGTTTTCACTTCGGTTCGATATTGCGATCCGTGGCCCTCACACCGTCGAGTATTCGCCAGATCGTGGTATCTGACAATAGCAATAACGGTACACAGTCGATTAGACTCCCTTACGCTCCACTTTCCCCCGGGCCCCACCCCCACCTTCTGCTTTCTTCGCATTTCCTCCAGACCGGAGTCACTTCGAGTTGGATGCTGCTTACCGCGATACGGGTTTTATTGCGCGTTCGCACGTGAATATATCGATAAAGGCGCGGCGACGCCGAATACCTTTCTATCCACCCGGGGTCACATTAATCGCGTAAATAGTTGCGTACCGGCGCGGCGATTGAATCATAGATCATCGGCTCGTAATGACGAAGCGGCTATTGCTCTCGGTGTTTAAGTAGAATCGCGATAATTCGCGAGCCTTAGAACTAATGCGATCGGCAGGAGGGTAGACAGAGTGGGGGTGAGGATTCAGCTGCTTTAAAAGCGCATTACAGGTCTGGAATATAGTAGCTGGGTGTTCCGGAAGTTTCGGCCAGTTTCCAGGATACGATTCTCACGGAACGACGATCGGCAAGTTTCCTTGGTGTTTATTAACCGCGAGACAAGGCGGGTCGTGGCCCCATGCACTTCGAGGAGCCTCGAATACGCGGCTCGGGGCGTTCGACGAATACTAAACTGTCTTGCAGGAATTATACAACGAAGATTAGGAACGAACCGGACCAGTACAGGTGACTGGCCGAGAACGATGCCAGAATTGTGCGAGTCAGAGGGCGTGGAACGATCGAGACTGCGCTCCGATGGTCCAAGATCACGACGCCTGGTATGGAATCGCGTCGTAACTCTCCGTCGTGAATTCTAACCGCATTGTCATGGTGATCGAGGGCGATAATGGACCATGCAGTCGCAGGAATATCGATGGATCCTTGGCGATTCCTTGGGAAACCTCTCAGATCAAGTCCAGACGATGGGTAGTCGAATTAAACATTTCTATTCGCCGCCGTGGCGGGAAATAACGATGAACCATGGATTCCATGGACTATCGATCAGCTGGCAACATGGAAATATCCTTCGAAACGGTAAGTGGTTTTCAAATGTTTTTCATTAAAATGCTATTCACTTTAGCAGGTTCGGTTATTAAATTTCACCCAGTATATTATGTTTGTATCTATCCACCCCCGATCATCCGAAATTTCATCGAATATCATCAACGATATAGAATACCTGGGCAGTGCGAAATAATACATAAAAAATGTTTCAAACGCAATAAATATTAGTTTTGCATGTGAAATAAATTGAATACCGAATGAACATCACCGAGGTGGTCGAAAATCCACGTGCATTGTCATGGTGATACGGTCGGTTAAAAAATATAGCGTACGAATAACAATACGCGCGGACGAGTGCATTTATTCGCTACTCGAATTTGGATAGGTACTAGCTTAGCCCGTTGTTTCGGTGGTGGTGAATTCATCATGAATCAACGGAAACGATCCTCCGTTTATCCTATTGGAGCTCGTTTTCCCATGTTTCTTTAACAACTGCAAATAGAAAGCACCGTACACGCCGCTTCGTGCGATGTTTACTTTCAAGTGTCGAATTTACAGTTTCGATTTCATCGAGATCACGGGCTAGTGAAAGCCGAAGCCTGGCCAAAACAGAAGGCAGCGTGCGGAGAGGAAACTCGAAGCTGGACCATCGCACAGATAATAAATTAGCAGGGATCGTCACCATCGATCAACATGGACACAACACCAGTCGAATTTGTGGTACCCGTGGTGACGTTCCGATGAAATCCACGGGCTGGATGCTGAGCAGACATCTCGATGAAACTGAATCAAGTAAGTAAATACTTGACCCCTTGACCTACGCGCCCCCTTTTCCACGATCTTGTGTCACGCGCGAGCAGAATCTCGAAGATTTTTACATTCTCGGCTAGCTAGTACCCGAAATGCACCGTGCCAAAAATCAGGTGTGCTCGGAACGAGAGGAAAATGTATGGGGAATATTACAAATACTTGCACTCGTTTAAAATCAAAATTCGACATGAGGGGTGCGCGTTTCGTTGAAATCGAGCTTTTATGTATTTTTGCTGCTTTTTTAACGAGGAAACAAAATTATTGTTATCGCAAAATATTATTTCTAGAATTGTATATGTTACATGTATTCGATTTCGTCGAATAAATGCCGATGTATCAAAGTGAGGCGAATAATGAAAATGGTTTTGCAATCTGTCCGCTGCATATTCTGTATTTGCAGAGCTTGTGGCAGATCGGGATTATAAAAAAAATCCACGCACGAGCTTAACGAAATTTAATGAGAATTTTTACTTCATTTCTTTCACTTCAATAACCGGTTTCTCGTTCCATGAATACAATTCCTAATAGCCATTTTTTTTTTTTAATAAAGCGGTTGTCAAGTTTCACCCTCGTTTCGAAGCCCCAAAACGAATTCAACTCGGTTCTAATTGATTACAAATTGACGAGAATGCTTCGTTACATTCGATAAATTGCAACAGACCGTGTTGCAAATTTTCCACTCCACGCGAGTACGTAACGGATTGTCAGGAATCTGTGGCGCAATGAACAACAGGTGAAATGCAATTTCAAGAACTTGTATTCGCGCCTACGTACCGGAACCCCGTTACTATCGAAGCAGAAGTCAATTAAGCCAATCGTTCAATAAACATATCCAGCATATCGCGAGGAACCGACATTCCATGTGGTCGATCGAACTTCGTCGATCGAGCTTTTACAATTATAAAGGTACGTAGATTCGCACGTTCCGACTTGCACTCGAATGTCTGAAGTTGAGGCCTCTTTACGCGTAAAGTTCGAACGTCGGTGCCCGTCGACGTTATCGAGAGTTGCTGTTACGAGGTGAATTTGCAAATTCACGAAACCACGAACGTCGTTTCGACGAAATACCAACCACATCGTTGCGAAAACTGCCGCTGTCAGAACGTTCCTCTTGGAAAAGTACGAGCAAGTGCTCTCGACATTTACCTTAGCAGAAATCGATTTAGTTGGTGTGCCCTACTGCCCAGTAGCATAACGAAGTGAATTGCAGTAACGCAACGGAATATGAAAATGATATAAAATAAATGATTCGTCGAACGAAACGCTGATCCACAACATTTCATTAACGTCATCGTGGTAATCTCGTTTTCGTCCGGCAACAATAATCGAATTTTCCATAGAATTACTACTTCGATCGAGTTTTGAAGCGGTTTCCGCTGTATTTCGCAACAAAGGAGTGTAATTACCGTTCTGATAACGGAATTGCGCGCGAATAGAGTAAAAATTTCCGGTCTGAACAAGCGCGACGCTAACTCGATCTCGAATTCCCAGCGAGAGGCTCGATTTCAACGCATTATTTTCAATTTCCACGGTTTCCTAGCTGAATGAATCAACGCCCATCGATCCACCGCCGATCCAACCGCGAACCAATAACTTTTTCCAACGCCAGTAAGTAATCTCCGTGACGTTCGAGAGGTTGTAACTGTGTAGTGTATAAGATGAGGCTATCGACAGAAAAGGGCGCCCGATAAGACCTCTCGCAACGAACGCCCTCGAAGGGTGGCGTTTTTCCGGCGATGCCCAGCCGTGGCTTATCGTCGAGAGGATAAACGAACGTCATACAGTCGGATCATCCGGATTTAAATGGTTCGTCAATCGATCCTTCAATCGAACCAACACCAACACCAACACCGCTTTCGTGGTTCATCCACTTTTTCCAATCGATTCGCGAGCCACGGAAGCGCAATCGTCTCCACAGTTTGCTAATACATTTACCAGAGTAACATGATTTGTCAAGTGCCCGTTGTTCGAGGAACGCGTGCTATCAGTGAATCTTTCTCGTTGCTTTGGAAAAGTGCTGCTTACTTTCATAGCCTGGGGAACACTCTTTATATTTCAGTCACTATTATAGGAGGAAGGATAATCACTTGTATAAACACAATAACTAGGTTTATTAAAGAATGAATGTAAGCAAAGAATATAAGAAAATGATGGTGTTCGCGCTGGCTACTCGCGACGATTTCTGTGGCAGGCGACGGCGATTCCGCCGTGCACGGAAAGCGCTTTTCACGCTTTTCCTAGTTTGTTTGAGCATACACACTAGTACTTTTGAATTTTCTTCGGGACACCCTCCAGAGTAGTCCCAAATAATGAAAAAAAATCTGTGTAAAGTTTGAGCTCGATCGGATAACGGGAAAGGGTGCCCCTGCGCCCTCAAACATTTGAATCATTATTTAACAGCTTGCGAAGTCGATTTTATATAATATCCTCCAAAAAAGTTGTAGATCCGGACAAGAAGCATCTTTTATGTTGTATTACTTTTTCTTGCGCGACAAACGGTTTTCGAAAAACTAAAAAAAAAATTCGAAAATATAGAGTCTATATCTTCGATATTTTTGCGAATTTCTGTTAAAATTTTTTAAGAAACATTCACGACGTATCAAACACTGAAAACAAGAAAAAAAATTGTTTTATCTTTTACGCACATTTCGGTATATACCCCCCTCTTAAATGTTTAAAAAATAGTCCTCGAAAATTAAAATTCCATTATTTTGTTCACCTTCATAAATAAAAGAACGAAAAAGATGCTCCTTGTCTGGATCAACTACTTTTGTTTGACATATTTTTTTACCTAATCAATAACTTGAACGATATTATATAAAATCGACTTCGCAAGCTGTTAAATAATGATTTAAATGTTTGAGGGCCCAAGGGCACCCTTTCCCGTTTCCCGATCGAGCTCAAACTTTACACAGATTGTTTTTTAATTATTTGAAACTATTCTGGAGAGTGTCCCGAAGAAAATCTTGAAAAAAATTTTTACCAAGAGTAAATAAGACCCTAGTGCACACACATTCAAGGCCCAGTGAGACGACAGCCATAATCTCTTTTTTACATATCGCCACACAACACTTCGTATGGGATAAACAACTCCATTAATAGAATATGTAAATTAGCGAATCTGTATAGTGCACATGTCGATTTTTTAGCGGTACGTTGGACACCTTTAAATATCGTTTGCAGGCTTTGGCTCGATCGAACGTCTATGTACACGCCCGTTAATTCTTATTCTAAATGTGATTGTATTTGTTAATTTTTTTCCCATTATTTTCTTGTACTATTGTTTGTTTACGGAAGTAAGTTGTAAGTATTTGTTAACATTATGAATTGTTTATTATAAACTAAAGCTTTGACCAACTGCTTGAAAATGAGATACATTTATTCCAGTAGGCAGTTGTCTTCTTTTATGAAGCTGCAGCATATTAAAGCGACGGCAATAACGCGAAGTTAAAGATTTTCGGACGGGTATAGTACTGTCGATACGCTCTCCGCAGTCCGTCAATTACCGAAAGTTGGAGTATCGGTGGACCGTAGGGAGTCGGAATAAGTTTATCCCGATCCTTTCGACAATATCGCCGGAAATAGCGTATCGAACGCGTCGTGGGGGTCTCCGAGAATCGAGGATCGAGAGCACAGGAATGCACCTTCCTAACATATATTCCAATGGAACAATAGGATACAACGACGGCGCAGAGAAGAGCCGACCAGTTTTCTCTGTTCGATGATCCGACCCCTGTTTGCGATTCCATCGGTGTATCCGAATAGCACGCGTGCCGCATCTGCACGTAGATTGCTCGACGTTTGTTTTAACCGTTCGAAATTTTTCTTTCTTCCCGTGGCTCAATTTTCTTAGATTGAATCTGTATGAAAGTGGCTCGTTTGATCGGCCAGAAGTCGCGTCGCGTCCCCTGGCTTCGAAATACAGGTAACGACGGTGCGACGGTTCGTATAAATTCGGCACTGCACCCGAAACATAATTGACGATCGATCCAGCCGCCGCGTTTCGACAAATCGCAGCCGTAATCAAAACTCCATGGCCCGCCGCGCTGCGCCGCGGCGATACGCAGGATAAACGAAGCTTGTTTGCCTCTGCCCTACTTTCGATTCGATTTCTGTGCCGGAATCAAACGGGAAGATCGGGAAGGAAAGAAAGAAGATATCTAGGGAGCGTAGTCGACATCGCTCGGGTACATCCTTCGCCGGATTTCCACGGAGCAGAGAGTCGCATCAAAACTAAATTCCGTCAAATCTCGTCATTTCCGATTGCACGGTCGACGTCCCACGGGGAAAATCGATGGGTCAGGGGGAAGCAAAAGAGGTTTTGCAAAACTTTACACACGGTCTGGGGGGGGGGGGGGAGGAGTGATTGCAATGATCGAGCTTTCCCCCTAAATCGAATTTTCGAGCAGAGACCGCCCTTTATCGTAACAAGAATTAGCCAACCGATTCCGATATAATTACGCTCGATCAGGAATTTGAGATGGCGGTAACTCGAAAGTGCAGGGTATCGCAGCGAGTTCGCAGAGGGCCCAAAGTTTCACGATTTCCTCGTTACGGTTCCAGTCGAGTGTCGAAATCTCGTTGCCCCACGGTCGCGTTCATTTGCCGCCGCCGTGGCTACAGATGTTGGAAAACTCGAAACGATCGCACGCCTGCCAACCGACGCCCGATGCTTTCATCCAAGTTCATCGATCATCGTAATTGCGGCTCGAACCGGTCCCCCCCCCCCCCCTTGATATCATCGCGACAAATTACGACCCACACGCTTCTGGTCCATTCTCTTCAACGTCTCCTCCACCAATTTCATCTTGAAACGTCTGCAATTCCAGGCCTGAATTTCACAGTTACCCACGCGGGTACGCCTCGGATACGAATCTTGCGGGACTGCGGCTAA
Source organism: Andrena dorsata (assembly GCA_929108735.1). Classification (NCBI taxonomy): domain Eukaryota; kingdom Metazoa; phylum Arthropoda; class Insecta; order Hymenoptera; family Andrenidae; genus Andrena; species Andrena dorsata. The sequence goes on from OV815488.1 coordinate 13,008,987, forward strand.
TGGTTGCATAAAAATCGATGGTTAAAATTCATCCCGATCGTTTCCTCGCGTAATTGCCTGTGATGCCGTAAAGCGCGAATTTATACAACGATCTCGCAGCCCTCGCCGGACATAATTCCGCGTCGCGCAGGCCGAAACTGCGAGCTTTACGGGGAGCAATGTACTCCGCTGATTCACCCTTTATTTTTACAATGCTTTTCCGCTCGATTCCCCGCGACTTCCATTACGCGAAATTACCCAGAGCAAAGTACCTGAAAAGGAAAATCGCTGGCAAAGTGGAAGACGTATTAATTCAAGATAAGTAACGCGGTGAAGTAATTCCTCAAAGTAAAGAGTGTTCGGGGTGTCAGGGCAGGGAGGCAAGAGGCAAGAGGGAAGAGGAAGAAAAGCGAGGAGCTAGGATGAAGAGCACAGCGATAAAGATGGCGCGTAAAGTTTCCCTGGGAAGGCTGAGGATGCGTTCTCTCTCTCTCTCTCTCTCTCTCTCTCTCTCTCTCTCTCTCTGGGGCTCGAATGAGAAGAATTCTCTGTTAGGAGAGCTTCAGCATTGCCGGTCTTTCCTCCGGTAACGATTGCATTCATCTAGAGACTAGACTGCTAGAGTCTCGAGCGACGACGTTTTTAAGGCGAGGCGTGGAAAGTCGGCCCGAGAAAATGATCGATCGCGTTCTCCACGACCATGTTAGGGGACGGAATCTCCTGGAACGGAGTGCCATTTAACTTGTTAAAACTCCGTTCCGCGGGCAGAACGGTTTTACGGACCTATATACGAGATTCCGCGAGAGGACCCTCTGTTTCTCATGCGCGCGTGTGCGCGGGTAACAACGTTCGCTACGAAGAAATTTTATTTTCACCGCGGGATAACATCGAGATGACGGGCCCTTATGGAGCCCGTCGACGAACGAACCTGGCAGGGGACGACGCGACGCGCCGGGAAAATACGCCGCTCAGGAGCAAGTCGATGAGCAAAGGGGGTGGAGAAGCCGTGGTATAAATTGGAAGGAACGCGGCGGCGAAAAAGTCGGAACAAAAGAATTTGAACATAGGACGACGGTAAATTGACTCGGAGATAACATTGAAGAGAGCATAAGAAACGAGCGAAAATGCTGAGTAGTGGTAGGAAGCTGGTTGATACAATTCTTACGAACTTGGCGATAACCGAGTCAATCGACGGTTAGCAGTGTCTGACTTTTTAATTAGTCAACCGGCCAGTTGATGGAGAATTAAAGTCGGGAGCCGGGTGATCAAAGTTTCGAGAAGCTCGCTTGGGACAAGCAACGCACGTAATCTACTTGTATGAACGCCTCTAAAGAGGCCAAAATGTGGGAAAAATTCGGAAATAGAGGAAGGAAACTCTGGACTGGGTAGATGGTCGTAAGGAAGTCTGTTATTCGATTGCAGTTCGGTGGAAAGTCGAAGGGAGGAAAGCTGAAATCCCTTGGTTGCAGTAAGACCTAGTCGCGTCGCGAACAATTCCAGAGAGCGTTGGCAACTACGTTAATTCTCCAAGTTGCATTCTAATAAAAGTAATTGAGGAGTTTGGAGCGCGAGGAAAATAGTGTCGTGAAACCGAGGAGGCTGAAGGAAGTCGTGGAGCGAAAGCAAGTTGACTATCGAGCCCACTACTCGCACTCGAATTAAGTTTCGCAGTTGAAAGAACGCGAGAGAAAGAGAGAGAGATATATATATATATATAAAGAGGGAGAGTACTCTATGGGACTAAATGTCGATGCAAGAATTGAATTGTACGGAGAAAATGGGGCAAAGCGCACATAGGTACGCTGCCTTTCGTCTTAAAGAACTTAGGCGGTCTTTGGTGCAACGGTGTACCTATGTATCTCGAAATTCTTGCACCTGCAGTGTTCCTGTCAGCCCATCATCTCTCGACAGCTTTCAGCTTCAGAAAGAAGGAACATTTTGAGACTTTGATGATCGTAATAGGTGCTCCCACTCTATGTATCACTGTATCCACCTCACCCAACCCGTGCCATGTTAAGTTGCAAGCAACTCGAGATGCTCCCTCTCCCATTCCCCTTTTGATCTCTGTTACTTTGTGAATTTGCGAGGAACGGTATCTCATCGTGCGAATCGAGGTCTGAATTTTAATCCCATAAGAAAAAAGGAACAATCATCGGGGAAGAGTTAAATTCCAAGATAGCTCGCCGCGATTGCCTCCACTCGAATACTGCACCCAGGTAGATTCCATAAAAAACACTATCGAACCCCTAATCAAGAAGTTCCGCGGAGAAGGAAGTTCTCGAAGGAAAAGGGGTAGGTTGCGGAAGAGGTGGAAATCGAATGGGAAACAAGAGCCCGCAGAAACGACGATGGTGGAGTAAAGACACGCGCGAGCGCTGCTGGATTAAATGACGCGGCAAAGAAAAATGCTTTTTTCGATCCATTTAAAAATTCCGTTTAATTTCCACGATGCCCGATGTCGAAATCTCAGGAGAATTATTCCCCAGTAAATGGTCATTCGAGTGTTTCATTTCGGATAGAAATTTATATAGAAATTCTTCTCGCGAAAATACCATTCGCAATTTCGTGGAATACTAGCATAAAATTGACACGCCAGGGCCTGCAATATTAATCGAAGAATCTCTCTCTTTCAACGAATAAATATCCTTGCGGGCAGTTTTAAAAGTCGATCGAGCACGGGTCACGACATCGGCACCGAATATCCTTCGCGATAATTTATTTTTCGTCGGCGGAACGCTCTTCGTCCGCAGATAATTAGATTTATTAAGTCAGCCTTGTTTACACGGCGTTGGAGCACGTCATTTATTGAAGAGGGCTCTTCACCGAGAGCGATGATAAAAGGGGAATGAAGAGAGCGCTTGTTACGTAGATTATGATGTGAATTCTGTCCCCCCTTATGTTTCTCGTGACCGTCTCCTCTCTACATACTATCCAACTAATCTGAATTTCAAGAATCTCCACGGGGACGTCGAATTGTTAAAATTAGACGCACCAGATCCAAAATCCAGCAATTCCACGCATCCACATCCACTAACTACCGTTAAAGCGACGAAGAAATACGTTCGCTAATGAATCTCGCAAAATGGAAAACGTTGCGAGCGAATAAGAGTTCTCTTTGAAGCAGGAAATTTTCGTGGACGGTAAATCGTCCAGCCGACAACGACGTTTAGCCGATAAAAGAAATCCATAACGATTTATTTAAAGTGAAAGGGAGACTAATTCGAACCGTCCGCGTTCGCGTGGATCGCGAAACTCGTTCGACGAGGATCAGTGGTTCCATTTCCACGGTGGAATCGCGACCCCAGCGGAGTCAAGGGTGGAAAACAAACGACTGCGCCTAGGTGAACCCGAAATATCAATTACTGAAATATTTCGGAGCACTGGGAGGAAGGTGTGCGCGGACTGAAAAGGGCTCTCTCTTTTTTCATTTTTGTCCTCCGGTGCTTTCGGAAACTCGAACAAAAATAGGAGGACACACAAAGGCAAAAAGAGAAAAGCGTTATTTCATGCGGCACGTGTAGGGCACTTTAGTTTCATGCAGGTTAGTCTTGGAGCGGTAATCGATGCCGTTCGATGAAAGTTTTATGTATTCGCCGGTGACTGGAAGCCTGTTGAACCAGTTGCGGTGTTAAAGTTAATAGGGAATGAAAACTATTCGATAGCAAAGTGGCGCATAGAGTACAGACATTTTCCAGCCAAGCACAGCCCACCGGCCAGTTGATACGCTTAAATGAAACTAACCCACCCCTTTTGGACGCGCACCCTTCCCGTGACAGTCAGCTCCGAGAACGAGCCTCGTTTCGCCACGCTGTCGCTGTTCAATTCGATATACGAAAAAACCAATACTGTTTCATTGTCTAAAATGCTTCGGGGCGTCAATGAATAAATTAAAGCTGCCTCTGTCTTCTCCCTGCTTCTCATCTGTCTGTCTCTATCCTGCAGTTGCTTTATTTGTTTTCCATTGCCGTTTCCTTGGGCGTCGCAATGCCATTCAGAGCTCCAGAAGCGCACGTGATAACACATTTACGGGTGGAGAACCGTTGAAAGCGTATCGATTACGATATAATTTACAGCTCCCAGCCTGCGTGCTGTGACGCTCGATGGGTATCGCGTTTAGCAGGGGGTGGGTGGTGAAAGATGGACATCGTGATTGATTCATCGCGTTCAAATGTAAGGCTTAATATCAGGATTGTTCCAAGTCTGAGAAAGGTACGCGAAACTTGAGAATGCAAATGAAAATTGACAAACGGACCTTTATGTATAAACTGACACGCGCTTCTCCATTGAAACAGCCGACGGGGGCGGACAATGGAGTATCCATCTTCTTTCGCGCAAAACGCGCGGCGAACCTTTTATTCGTGGGGAATCCGCGCACAAGACAGCTCGAGGCTCCATTAATCTGGTTTGCTTGAGATTTCTTGGAATTTCTGCGAAGAGGATGCTCGAGTCCATCCTACCCTCGCCGTGCGACCTCGAATACCTATTTGGTCTGATTAAACCAGTCGAAAAAATCGTGGATAAATTGAAATTACGAGGTCGCGGGAGCGTAGGGCGTAGAGTAATCCGCGGAGTCCGCGGTGGCCGACACAGTGGAACGTTGCTGATCCTAAGCGACTTTAAATAATTCTTCTCAGGGACTCCGCGGCGGCTTCCGGGTATCCGCTCTGGATTATTCAAAGTAGAAAGTAGAAAGAAGCGGCGCGACGGCTAGCGTGGATCGGGAGATAGCTTCGCAGCGGAGAACGCAAGCGTGTAAAGGGAATACGCGATCCACTGAAACCCTGTATGACCAACGTCTCCGGTGTCTTTTCGCTCGTCCGCGTCGCTCGTTCATTTTACCCGAGGCATTGTACGTTCTAGATTACCTCCGGTCGAACCCTTGTTTAGCAGAGACAGAAACGCCGAGTACCCTTGGCTCGGTTATTTTCTGTTCAATGCATCGGATGGGATTCCATTTCATTTCGCCGCGAATAGATAGCGGTGATATCGCCAGCGTCGCGGACCAGCTATCACAGGGAACGGCACGATAAAAGCTGGTATTAAAAGCGAGTTATTAATACGAATAATCAGATTTAGCTGCGTTATTTCTCGCTGGAATATACATCATTCGTCCAGCTGCCACAAGGGGGAATAATTCCCTGGAATTTCCATATTCCCATCACGGATAATGGAAAAGGAATCGGGCCTCGTAAACTGTCCACGTTGGAGCAGAAACGGTCCGTCCCAGTTGATCCCAAAATCACTTGATTCCGAAGGGAGGGACGACACCACGTACGAGCCGGGGGTTAAAACTGCGCTCGATGCGCTCGAGGAAGGGTTGAAGGCGTGGAGGAGAAGGTCGGGCCCGAGCCCGATTAAGCGACGAGCGTACCGAAGTTATCTGGCTGGCTAAGCTCGAAATCTCCCTCATAAAAGTGGTAACAACCCCTGTTTGGGAAACAATGGTGGCGCTACCAGACTCTCGAGGGTTCGTAAAAGTTTGGACGCTTTGCGGAAAGGGCGAAAGGCACGGGCGTAACGAGAAAAGAGGACGAACGCGGGGATGGGGTGGCTGAGGCAGAACAGCCAGCGGATTCGACTTTAACCCCCGTGAAAGCTGTCCAATAAATATCACCGGCTGGTTATTAGCGTTTTAATTCTGCCCCGCGACGGTAACTTAATCCACACCCATGAACTCGAAAAGTATCCAGCGCGCGGACAAAAGTCCGCTCATAAGTAATAAAATAATACTGCATCCTGATGGAGTGTGGAGATTCCGCAGCGCCCTCGCCGATTCATTATTTATTGAACGGTAGGAAACCGTGGTTCTACTTTAAAGACCTCTTCTATTACCACTTCCGACTACCGTATCTCGCAGCTTTTTCTTTTAAATCGCCAGGATATCGCGAAAGAATAGGGCAAAGTGTCTTTTTCTGTCGCTGTCTGTCTCACTTCTCCCCTGGGCTTCGCGTTACGCGTTTCCACGAGGCTTCGCCGAGAGCGGGCTTAAAATTTTTAATTCTAATTTTCCCTTCTTAATTGTCCAGTTACCGTTCCGTTACGTTTTCAAAAAGTTTCTAATTGCGAGCGCCCCTCTTCAAACTACGCTCCGCCGGCCATTAAATACAGTGGAAGTTCTTGTTTTGGAACTTCGCGTTGCTGCCTCTTCGTTTGGAAAAGACAGCTTGCCAGGATTCTACGACGAAATCGCAGGCTACTTTTCCCGCTTTTTGTGATCGGTGATCTTGGTCTTTTTTTAGGAATAGCTGAGCGGCTGTCGAGCCGCTCCCACTGAACCTTGACGAAGGAAACAATTAGATGACCTCTCGAATGATTTTATCGACACCCTTCAGCGAGGGAGCTGCCAGGTGTAAGTAAAGTATGAAGCCAGATGGCATCGACGTTTCGCCGAGCACAACGTTCCAGACTTTAATTGGCGAGTCCACAATTTTTCTGCTTGGCCATTCTTCCCGATCGCAGTCACGTCTTCCTATTTCCGTTGATAACTCTTTATTGATCTTTATTTCGTCGTCAACGGTCTCCCGTTCCTTTCGGATCTCCAACGGGCGAGCGCGCGATAGAAGATGAAATTGCAAGTTCGCGATCAAAGGAAAATTTGCCGGGGACGTAATTGGATATTTGCCAGATAACCGCTAAACGAAAATTATAAATCCAAACGAATATTCAGAAATTGAGAAAGGATACAGGTCCATTTAACTGCGACGAAACATTCGTTGGCTAATGAACGTGTCAAACTAAATAACCCCCTCGTGCCGAAAAATCGAAAAGCTAAGTTACACCTGCATTTACACCGCTCGTTGCAATTCTAAATGCGAAAATCCATGGGAAAAGGGACTTTTTCGCGTTAACGAAATGTGAAAGCGTGTACACGATGATTTCGTTAATTAAGTATCCTGTTACAAAAACGGCTCCACTAGCGGTACAATTTAATAAATCGACGTCCAGCGAAATGTCGTACGTACCTACATTTGTTCGTTCGTTCGTTCGTTTCACGAAAGAAACCTCAGCAAAGCGGAAACGCTGGCCGCTTAATTAAACCGAGAAAATGTTGCCTCTCATGCGGATCGACTTATGGACGGTGGTTGTAATTAAAATGGTATCCACCTCGAAAACGTACGGACTGGCTCTCAGCTTTCTCTGATACTATTTCTCGTTCCTCCAGCCCCGATTCGTTCCATTTCTGCTGGCTCCCTTTCCCGGTATTCTATCAGCATACCTTTTTCGCTGATTCTCCCATGTCTCTGTCCCGCTTTTCCCTTTTTAGTCGCGTCCTTTTAGGCCGCATCGGAATTGGCCTTCCTTCTATTAAACGTTAAAAGAATTGGGTCCCCCATGGTACGTAGGCGCATTTATACACACACGTGGCTGTCTATGATTTTGCCGAAAAAAAATCTGTCTGCCAGCAGAAGCGTAACGGAGGAAATTTATCTAGCCGGACAAGCAAAATGGGTTTCACTTGAAACATATTCGATTCGATGGGTTTTTTTCCTTCCTAACGAGAACATATCCATTGGTTCTGACAATCGGCTAAGGCTTTGTTTTATAGCTTGCTCATCGTTGTTCGTTCACTCGCGTTTATCGTTTTTCCACCGTCGAGACAGAATTTTACGGTTATTGCAGCGTAAAAGCTGGAATAATTTCGTACCATTCTCCCGTCGAAATCTCCTGTAGAATCCCGCCACGAAATTCAATCGTTTTGCAAACGCTTCTGCTCGGCGCTTGAAGACGTAGCAATGAATAAAACTAGAAGCGCAAAACACTTGTGCTAATTGGACAGGTCTGGGCATAAGAGCTTGTCAAATACGTCGAAAGTTACTTAAGCTTCGAATGGAAGGACAAGCCTAGGATTGTCATAAAATTTTAAGCAGCAACCCGCAAAGAGATGGAGGAAAGTTTCGCCCTCGCACCGAAATCCAAAGCCAGTCCTGTCAGCTGACTTTTATCTCGACCTCCTCCGATATCTCGCTCTTTCAGGCCTCGCCGAAGACCCACCCGAGTCGATTCACACTTTTCACTTTTCTATCTGCTAGCAAAGTTATCGCGAAATTTCTTCTTCTCTTTAGCCCATCGCTCTCCGCGAAGATTTCGCTTCGCGCACAAACGACGAAACAGTCTGGGGATCTGAGCGTTCCACAGAGTGGGTGCACGTTTACGTAGTGTAGGTATGTATCTATTGTCGAGAGCCATTCCCTGCATGTTTCTTCATCAAAGAAAATGTCGACTTTCTTCGAGTAGTAGAAGAAGCATCGTGAAAGGAAGAGAAGTCGAAATCTTAGTCCCAAAGCCCTGAAATCTCATCTTTCGACGGTCACGAGCGTCAAACAGTTCCCCTAGTGCTTTACAGCTTTTCCCGACCAGTCGAGTTTATCTCCTCTGCTCGTGACATGTCGGAGAAAAGCTTGTACGTCTAACTTGTTCCTTCAACGTCCCACCTTTCTCGGAAATTGTGTGCGTCCTGATGGAAAATGCATCTGCTCGCTCGTGTTCATGCATGCATACATATGTACACTTGCAATTCTAATGGAGATTAAATCCTCGCGACAGTAATATGTAATTCGGTTAAATTTCAATCACATGTAAATCGTAAAATATAAATGATACTATATTATTGTCTGTCAGCTGCCACCCCGAGCAATTTTAACTCTCGCCTCTTTCTAACTTTTCAACGAATCCACGGAAATGTGTGACTGACCCGTGCAGGGACGTTAATTAGAAAACCATACGACCTGTCGCTAATTTAATTACGGAATTTAGCGGTCAAGTGGGCCGCAAGGTGTGACCCGTGAATCTTGTGCACTTGTGGACGATTAAAGCGTTGAATCGTCGCGAGGTTTGGACGGAGAAGATCTACTTGTACGCGCGCCACTGCCCTTTTCTCTCTCACCTTCCCTTTTACCATTCATTCCTTTGGCCCCGTTTTTCCCTTTTCCCCGGAAACCTGTTCTTCCTTCGAGCATACCTCGTGCATTTAGTAAGCCGTGAAAGTAAAAGAGTTCCTTCTAAGCGCAAAGTGGTCTCTCATCTTCCAAATACTTGGCTACTTTCCCTCTGTTTTACACGCGTGCATTCCCCGCTGCTTTCTTCGCCACCGCCTGCCCCTTTTCTCTCGCCTCGCATACTCTCTTTTTGTTTCCACCTTCACTCTGCCTCCGTCTTGACGGCACAACAGGAAAACGAACATTTTCTTTAGAGTCTACAGTCTGGAGTAATCTTAATGAAAAAAGCCTGCTCGTTGCCCGTCTTTCTTCAAGCCACCCCTACCAATAATAGTTAATAATCCTACGTACTCTGTTTCTTTATCCTTTTGTTCGGATAGTAACCGAATAGTAATCGGAGCTGAGAAAATTTTTCTTTCCATAATTGCAACGAGAATAACCGCGACCACTATTGCAAATAATAATTCATCGCCGCAGTCGCATACATGTATCGTGCATCGATTGGCTTTCAATCTTTTCTACCCACTGTTACTTTACGTACCTGCAAACTTTGCGCACGATCGTGGATTCGGAACAGAAACGTGACAAATGATTCACGATGCTTTTAAATGGAACCATAGAAACCGCATAACATTCGATTTTGTATCTCCTTTTTTTTCATTGCACTGGAGAATCCATTTCCGTCTCTTTTCCCCTATGCAGCCAAGTGTTGTCACCGGCGCAGTGTAGGAATTGTACAGTTTCAAACCATTCCGATACGTTAACAAAAAATTGCACTGGATTGTTAACCGCGAAGCCGGTTGGATCGACGCGACGTGATGTCAAACGGATCGAAACACTTTGCAAACTTCTGGCCCGTCGGAATAAGATCAGGAAGATTCTGATATTTTCATAAGGTACTTCTCGACCACGCGTATATTTCCGATTTAAACGAATCTGTGCGAAACACCATAGCAAACATAATACAACCGTGACTACACTGGGCACCTACACACAACTATCTTCTGATCGTAACGCGTGTCTATGATTTCATTCTGATTTCATTCTGTTCTGTTCATTCTCGCACTCGAAGTGCTCGAAGTGGTATTACCTACACTATACTTCCATTTTCATGGCAAACGATAGGGGAGACAGGGGTAGGGTGTAACACGGGGTAAATTGTAACATAAGTAGAATCTTTTGAACGACAAATCTGATAACCCACAGCATGCGAGAGCTGCTTGACAATATTAGCAGAGTCGCACAGTGGGGTATTTGGCCCCGAAACCTGCACATGGTTATTTTAAAATCTTTAAACTCCCACAACTTTGCTAAAATGCATACAAAGTTGATGAAACAAAAACCATATTAAAGTTTAAACTTTCTACTAGTCGACTCATTAAATCAATTTCATCTAAATCGGTATCCGGAGGGGGGAGCGGAGGAATGTGCCAAACTGTAAAATTTTCTTCATGTTTGTTCAGTGCTACGGAATGCAAACAGTACTTTTTGTAGTTTTTATGTATAGTATCCGAAAGTATGATCCTTTGCCTTTATAATAAGCCGAACCTCATAAAAAGAGATGTTTTTTAACAAGCCCAGAATTTTAGTATTTAGAGCACGTAAGTAAATTTTGTCCTAGCACTTTATTTCAATTAACCATTATTAGAAAGCGTTTGAATTTTTACTTCTTTGTCGCAAACGAATCAGTACACATTGGTTTATTATAATGTGTAGCCATTTTAGTAATTTGATGTTTAGTTTCTCGGTTGCTGAGATAAAACGCAAAAATTCAAGCTCGGGGTAAATTGTAACATGTTACTACTTACTCCGCTCTAAGTGGTGATAAAGCAAACATATGCTATTTGCTGACACACCAGAAAAAGATGCTCTAGAGTCTAGGCGAACAACAGAATCATCGAGAATTCAAAAAGTTGAAAAAAGTAAAGAAAGCGAGAAAAGAAGATTTTGATAGAATCAGATGAATAAGCAATGCTTGTTCAATTCATATACAGGCCCAGATCTAGGGGGGCGCAAGTAGGACAATTGCGTTAACATTACTAACACGCAGGACCACTGTCCACTATGAAGTACCTTATCGCGAAATAAGCACTGACTCTACAATCGCATTGGGAAGATGTGTTCGGACGCGAGTAAAGTGTTTCCAAAGTAGTCCTCTAGATACTGAGTGTAATGTAGTAGAATTTTGTTAAAGGGCCTTCCACAGAGTCCAGGAATCAATGAAATTGATACAGGCATCGTGAAATCACGAAATAATATCCACTGTTACAGCACAGATATTCAATGATCCGAACACCGTCGCGGACGAAGTCGAACTGTTAGGGCACACCGTTCGGCAATGTAGCGACTTTGGTAGAGGTTGTTGATGTTTTTGTCGCGCTCCAACGACTCCCAGCTAACTTGAAATTCGTCAAGCCCAGAAATAATATTATATAGCAATGTCCATTACAAAATGTTCACTTTTTGCAACTACAGTCGTCCACCCTGCACATTCTACACGTATTTTTATCACTGCGATATGTGATCAAACACTAGGCAACGCTTTGTCAAAAAGTCTCCTAGGTGATAGGTATATTCCAGTGAAATGTTGTTAAACGGTCTTCTATTTAATCCAGTAGTCGAACGAATTGGTGTAGGAATCGAGAAATCAGGAAATAATATCCACTGTGACTGCACAGATATTCACCGAACCAATCACTATCGCGGATAAAGTCGAACTGACAATGAGTGCTCAAACCTTTCGTCAATGTTGTCACATTGGTAGAGGTTGCCGTCGACCTCAACTGTTTCCCATGCAAGTTGAAATTCCACAATTTCTAATGACTCGAATGTAATAATTACTGTTAACAGAGAAAATTTGGAAGAACTCACACGAAAGAGTTCAACTTCAGAAATGTAACTCGTATTCGACACATTAAGCACCCCGTATGATTGTGAAATTAAAGAATGCTCGATTTGCAGTTGCACCCATGCACTTAACCTTATAAGAATTAGATTTTACTGTAAATTTCAATGTCGGCGGTGAACTAATACTCGGGACAAATAGAATCCAATTATTATTACTTCACTAGAATGATTAAACAGTACATTAGAAACTTGCGGGTATGTCAGTAACAGCGTGAATTTGTAATACTTTACGGCGTACCAGGCCCAGATCTAGGGGGGCGCAAGTAGGGCAATTGTTCAGAGTGGCAAATTTTGGGGGCGGCAAAGTTAGCAGACAAATAGTTACCTACAAAAAATTTTACTCAGTGTCAAAAGATATTTTAAAATACTTATTTACGATTCAATGCAAAGGGCGGCAAAAATCACTTTTGCCCAAAGCGGCGGAAGAGCTAGATCGGGCCCTGCTCATATACCTATACCAAATGTTTAATAATGATCCATGTTTTCATTTATATTTTTTAGAAATGTTTATTTGCGTTCATATTTGTATTTAAATAAGTAAAACAAATGTGTTACAATTTACCCCGGACTGGAGCACACTGTAACAAAGGTTCAGATTTACTTAAGGTGAAGCTAGATGTCTAAGTGTCCAAGATTTTGTCACGTAGGTACTTTCACGCAATCAGTTCACCACATATGTAAGTAGTAAGTCACGAAAATTATTTCCTGATTGAGGAAAACACTTTCGAGAAAAAACTGAAAACTTTTTTGTCACAATCTGCTCCGGTCTCCCCTACAACAGGGAGATGCAACCTTTTGTTAAATAATATAACAACGGATTAACCACGTAATCTACCGGGCTGAGCCCGTATCGATAACAAAGCGCGCGGACCGTAACGAGCATTCGATTGGGCTCGATGCCTAGCATCGAGAACTAACGAGGCAAAGAAGAGGCGAAGGAGGCTAGTAAAGGGGATGTATTAAAATTAATTGTATTTACGGCTGGGCCGCATCCCCTAGCTCAACGCCACTGCATGAATAATGCAGCTCGGAATTCACGGTTGCTCAATTTATGCGGTGAAAATGCAGCCGACTAGGGCATTTCGAGTCTTACACGGCGAGGAATCGATCTAGACTGCTCGATAAGGCTCCCTTTTCCCCGGCGATCCATCATGGCACCGATGTTTGGCCTGTCTACCCGGTCAACAAATCACGAGCCACTTTCGAGGAAGGCTCGCGAGCTGTAGTCGTGCTCGTGTCCGACTCGTTCCTCCCTTCTTCCCGTTCGAGCCGCATTAACCAGGGAAACGGGTGAACCGGGCTAAGAGAAGACAGTGACAGGTACGCGAACGAAGAACGACAGTCCGGCTCGTCGGCCAGTTCTATCGATCCGCCGTGTTAACCTTTCGCACCGCTGCGCGCAATCGGCGAATTTATGATTGATCAATTTCGTCGAGGAGGTGACAAAAAATGATTCACTAGCGGGCAAGTTTTCGCGCTCGAAACTTTACTACGATCTTCTGACGTATAGCCTCGAGCGTTTTATCATGCTTGCCAATTGACGTAAAAAAGTGTCAACAACGAAGTGAAGAAGCCTCTAATCTTCGATAACGAACCTGTGAACGGGGATTTTCCACCGAAGGCCATTGTTTCGCAATGCATCGACTCTTGTTACTTCTGAACACAGATCGCGATGAAATTGTATGCCAAATTGCGGCGTTTCACGTGGTAAATGCATGTGGCGCGGGCAAAGCAGCTGGCTGGTCTGACTAGCGGTTCACTCGTACCACTTGCCATCAATCTATCCTCCTCCCCCCTTCCATCCGGCCAACTTCTTTTCGGCACGGCTGAGTACCATCCATTTGTATCGACTTGCATTTGTAAATGCAGTTGCAGCGTCAAAAGCTATGGAATAGATTACCGGGATATCGATGAAAGTTACATTAAACTAGACGCGTGTGACAAGAACTCTTCGAGTTTTGCATGCGCAGAGAAATACCAGCCTCCGGTTATCCATCAAATTGCGGATACGCGAGCTGCCCTACAAGGTCAACAAATCGCGAGTCACTTTACGCTGCTTGCATCCGAATTTTCGAGTGGAACAGACCATCGACAAATATTGAACGTGGAATACTTTGAGCGCCGAAATGTATCGTGGGAAGTTGCTTATAACGGAGCACCGAACATCCGGATTCACATGAATTTTCGGAGAAAATGTAATACCAATGGCGGAAGCGAACGTTTTAAATAACCACCTTTCGGTTTATCGGTTGTGTACCAATTAAAAATACATAAATCAGTAGCGAAGCGATAGATAGGTGGACGTGTGGAAAACGAAAGAGAAAACTGGCATGCTTGGACTAGGAAAAATTGGTAAAAAATGCAACCAGAAACGATTTCGTTCGGTGTTTGAGCTGGGGAAAAAACGCAGCAGTGATATTGAAGGCAGTGAAATATCGATAGGTGAACGCATGCGAGATACAACGTTCGCCAAAACGGTTGCGGATAGAAAGCTAACTTCATTGAAGCATTAATTTAACGTTCCAACAGGTAAACCTGACCGCAAAAAATTGCACGGTATATCGAGCGTAGAGTTTTAATAACTCAAGATAAACACCGTTAACGTTTCAGCCATGCCATCGATATCTGGTTAATGAACATTTCAAAATTTGCCATTCAATTTATAGCCGAAGGAAGGCAGGAGGCTCGTATTAATTCGAAGCGAGATTACGTGCTTTCAACGCCAAGCCGAAGCCAGTCGGAGCCGAATTAACCGAACCTAATTGGAATCGACCGATCTCTCGATAAGATTCCCCGTTTAACCTTCATTTAATTTTCAAATTAACTCGAGACGATCAGCGGCGAGTATTAATTTCCCGATATTCGGCCAGCGGCTCGGCTTGTTTGATCGCCGCCCGATCAAACGCCGAGTCGCTGCGAAAAACGGGAGAATCAAACGGATGGCTTTGTGAGGGAATTTAGAAATAACAGCTCGACATTTGGCAGCGAAAAAACGGGCGATATCGGCGAACGCGGCGCCAAGCGATCCTTAATCTAACGAGTGTCTACGAGCAAAACGAATCAAGCAGACGGGATTATTGCTTGTGCGCGACGATCCGTGATTCTCCTGAAATGATTATGGTCATCGCTTAGCATAAATTCCCCGCTTTCTTTTATACCGCAACTTCCCTCTACCCCTCTTTTAACCCCTCTCTAACTACGCGATCGATTTTCCAAAGTTTTACATTCACTGGCTCGCTTGCCCGACGATCGAGAACCGAGGAAATTTTATCGGGAACCGCTGACTCCGGAGAATCGTTGATTATCGCTTTCAGCTACGTTTTGCAACTTCTCCCGCGCTGTAATCGACCATGAAATTGAAAAATGCGCTCGACTCGCGGAAACAGGAATTAAATCGTGAACTGCAAATCCACCGAGGCAAGGGAAACTTCTTCCCCCCCCCTCCCCCTCCCTCATTCGAGCCAATCAGAAAACGTTACTCGCGATTACCAGGCTAAATGAAAAGCTATAGGCAATTTGTTTTTCCATCGAATCGGAAAAAGGGAAAATCGGCAGTCTGTTCTGTTGCTTTCACGCGATCATTGCCGTTACTTTTTTATCCATCCTCGTAATCGAAGCGGCCAGGACGATTTCCAGTCGGATTGTTAACGTGCAAATGGAGAATTAAGATAACAGAGATGGAAGAGGCTAGAATCCACCCTCGACAAAGATAGGCATCGCGTAGATGTCAGCCCTGAAGGAAACACGCCGATGTCTGTGTCCCCGAGTCTCATTTTGATCGATTGTCACGGGCACGCTAGCGTACCTACTGGTGAAGCACGTCGTCTGCGTTCTCGTGCTTGCTACTCTAATCGCGGCCGGTGTATTTATTGGCCGGTCGTTATTGCGGAAACGACGATTTGTCATGGGCTGGTATTAATTACACGAGCCCCCTTTGCACAGATAACAGAGGCAAAGGGCCACGGGGCGATGCAACGCGACGCGACGTCGTCGTCAGACGAGAGACAACCTGTTTGAATAGAAATTAGCCCACGGAACGGGAACTGGGACTCGAGCAACTTCCGAAAATTAATTGCTAGAGCCTTCTAACGTGCTCACGTGCTGAGGCGCGTAGCTGACTTTGATCAAAACCACAGCCCACCTGAGTCATCGATCCAGTTAGTTACACGTCATAATTCAAGGTAATTTTGCTAGCGATAGTGCTGACAATCAGCTGCTCTAACTCTCACCAGCCGCCGACTGTGGCCGAATGGTTGATTCTGGCGGAATCGTAATATATCGTCCCCGCGACCATGATGCAATGATAAAAGAAAATGAAAGTTTTGTATTTTAAAAATTGCAGAGAATCTTTATAGGCGTTGGCTAACGAAACGCTGGCTCGGGGACAGTTTCGGGCACGAAATTTTTACGCAGTAGTTTTACGATGTAACTTTTCATATCGGCTATAAAACTTTGTGGTTATATAAAATATGAGCGCGGAGACTAAATTTTTTTTTCCTTGCTGCAACTTCCCCCCGCGCTGCTCCAACGCCACGGGGAAAGGAGGGTGGTCGTTTTTCCCCAAGTACCGTTTCGAGGGCAATTTTTTGGAAACAAATTGTTGCGGCTTACCACTTTATCTCCCAAATTTCGCACGCGGCATGGCAGGTACACGGTTTGCCCCACGAATGCACTGACGTTCGCCGCTGTCGGCTCGAAAACGGGCAAATCTCCTTCGGCTGCGTCATTATTGGCGTCGTTTGGACGGCGATGCGAGCTTTCCTTCGATATTTCACGAACATGCACCGGCGCTGCAAACAAAACAACAACCTCACAGAATTCTATTTCGTCGGAAGTACCGCGTTTCTCTAATAGTTTCCACGCGGAAACTGCAAGAGCCGAGAGACGCGCCAGCAGCTTAACGCGATGACATCTGCGAACGTGATTTTTGCTGCTTCCAAGCGCGAGGAAAATATTCATGTAAGAAGCAAGTGAATTGGATGTTGAGCGCGTTAAACTGCTAACGCAATGCAGCTCGCGGAAAAATTCTAGAAATTAGTATCGACGAGCAGGGGACAAAGTAGTTTTTCAAAAAGTTCCATCTCGCCGCGGCGACGAGTGGGGGAATATTTCCGAGGGAGCTCGTAATTCCTTAGTTTCTAACTCAATTGCGCGAAAGCACGTCGTCAAGAACCACACACGTTCCATCTTTGGCAAAACTTGTACGCAAATTCTGGACAGGACGCCGACACTCGGCATCTTCTCCCGGGGGAATGGAACTCGGCACCTTCTGGCCGGGACCGCCTCATCCGCAGCCAGACACCAGAATCCGAATGCATTACACTGGCAAGTAGTAAACTACTACCGGTTCAGCAAACTCGGCTCATTTCTTAAGCTGATACTTGATTATGCAACGCCCGTGTACCACAGACCTCGCCGACCCTCCTCCCAAACGGGTGGGAATCCCTCGGCGAACTATACACTCTCTTTGTTACCCGAGCTAAGCAGTATTTTTCGCTGGAGCATCGTTGCTTCTGTTAATCTCGTGATTTCATTGAATCGGCGTGCAGTCCGGGAATTTTGTTGGGGAAAAGGAGCAGAGGTTGGGAATTTTTCACCGGCGTCGCTGCTATTCTTCTGGTATTCGATCGAACGCGAACAATAGGTAAGTCGCGTCGAACGTGTTTGCCCGTTAAACGTTTCGCTATTCGCAGATTAATCTTCATTGATCTCGGAACGAGGTGGAACTTTCCCTCTTTTAAATTCCCTCCGCGGCTGTCGTTGCTCGTTTTTTTTTTTTTCCCTCGACATCCTGCCCATCCGCTGGATATCTGGACAGATGTAACGTAATCTCCTGGAGTTACCCCGGATAGACTCGGCCCGCCGAATAGCCGTCGGTCTCTATCCAGAGCGTTGCCTCGTTAGTATACCTTCGAACAGTCTCTCCATCATCATCAATCATCATCAGGCCGAGCGGCGAAACTCATTGGCGGTTGACAGGGATTGATCCGAAAGGAAAGTTCGCGAAAGGTAGCGAAACCTCGGCTGGCCAGCGACTTTGCTAATACACCGTGACCCACAGACCCCGCTAAAGACACGCTCTTCGTTTCCATGCCCCTGAAACATCGCAGCGGCAGATCTCTGGGAGCGACAACCGAGGAGGCAGCGCGCGATCGATTATTATTTTTCCGGAATGAAAGAGAATTTCAACTGACAAAATTGGACGATTCCCTGCAGCGGGTCGTGGACACGATCAACGTGACTCGCAACGGGTAAACCGCGAGCTTTCAAAATTGTCGAGAAAATGGAAAAAGGGATCGCTAATTGCATTCCTGCGAGCTTTCTCTCCCTCTCTCTCTCTCTCTCTCTCCCGAGTTATTCTGGCAAGCGAATCGCGAGCATTTTTTTCCCGCAGTCGAAAACACTGTCGGATAAATTTAATTGAACCGGAGCCGGGAAGAAAGGGAGTGTAGCACGAGGTGCAAAAGTGCTATCGAATTATCAAACGAAGCCAACTAAAACGAGCCGCTGACATCGTAACTCCGCCGCGCTGACCGTTTCGTATAAACAACGTCCTACCCAAACACACCGATATTCCCTTTCCATCGTTGCGGAGCGCCACGGCGTGGCGTGGCGCCGCTCACCCTCTCGCGTTAACGTGTCACAGGCCGCTCCAACCCCGCGGGGGTGAGCTCAGAGCGGCCAGATAACGCCCCTATACACACCAGCACGCTGGCGTCATACAAATGACCAACTTCCCCTCGGCAGGATTCCACGCCGGCCCCCGAGCTCCCAGACCCCACCCGCCAGCCCACTGATAACTCCAGATTAATTGACAAAAAGCAGAGCCCACGAATACGCATCCGTATTGTGCACAGCTCGAAAATCGTCCTGCGGCAGCTCGACCGCTCGTCCGCCCAGTCGCGGCTGTCGTCCCACCGAGCTATCTCTTTATTCCGTTCCCGTTGCCCGGGAAATGGGGTCGGAATTGAAGAGTAACAAGTTTACGGAGGAGCAGCATCGTTGACAGACGCGGCGCGAGAGGGAACGGCGAACTTTTCATAAAGAGTACCGGGCAAGTTGCAAATTTTTTTAACGAACGCCCCATCCGCGCCACTTGGATCGGATGTAATTTTTTACAGGTTTAAAAGACTATCCTCATAGATTGTGTAAATTCAATTTGTTCGGCGCGGTCTGCAAAGGGACACTTTAAAGGGTAGTCTTCGCGCGCGGATGAGTCACTGAATCAGGAATGCTGCGATAGTGGAGGGCCTGGAATTGAAATCCGATTAAGCCTCCGCGTGAGCCCGCTCATCATTTTCGCTTCCTTTCGTCTTGGTCAGCGGGTTTGAAAAAATCTTTGTCAGACGCACGCGTACAGGCCGCTTTATTCGTAGCAAAGCGCGTCCGGTCCTTCTCTGTCTGACCCAGCACCGCCCGCTTCTACTTTTTCATGCAGTGCTCGCGGGGATAAACCCTGCAGACGACTCATTCGCTCGCGTTGCTTTTTCCACCCGCGGGCTCTCCCCCAGCTCCGCAAGCCCGCTTTATAATATTATAAACCGCACGCGGAGGCCCGTAAACCGAGAATATTTTCTTTCTGTCTCCTCGTAGCTGGCGAGCCCCGCGGGCTATTTTTCTTTGGACATTTTATGGGTGGCATCGAGGGAGCATCTTTTTCTCCCCATTTTCCCTCAGCTTTCTCCGTTTCGGGGGGGGGAGAATAGCGCCGCGGGGCGGACGCGCCCGCCCCGAATGCACGTTGAATTTCGTTTTCATTGGCACTAAGGGTGCGGCTAGACGAATTACGCGGCGAATAACGCTGGAGGTTATTACGTGAATAATTAAAACGGAATGGATGTAGGTACTGTTCGCGGCAGAACGCAGGAATGGGGCAAAACTCGTGAATATGTCGCGGTGGCATCTTCAACGTTCACCGGCGCAATATAGTAGGGGACAGATGCCATAAAAGGGACACTTTTGTTCAGCGTCCATTTCTCACAATGTCATTATAGGTATTTAAAAAACAAGTACATCTCAAGAAAGCATGTTTATTCCACTTCTAGAAAAGTATAATAAAAACTCATCAATTGTAATAGACAATAATAAAATCTTCGATTTTCAAATAAGTAGCAAATGTTCCTTTTACGGCTAGGTGGTTTTAAATGGGACAGTATAAGTCATTAAAGGGACACGTTAATAAAAATAAACTTATTAAGTATTACTATTATAATTGTAAATCTTAATGAGTCAAAACAATGGAATCTATGAAAAAATTAACTGTTTGTAATATAAATCATCAATACTTTTGACTATCTTTACAGAATGTGACTTATCGTTAATGCTTTAGCAGCTTTTTAGTTATAAAGGAACATTTTTTCCGTGCTGATACGAGCTCTTTTCTTCAGGGGCATTTTTTACCTTGCAATAAAATAAAACATTGCTAGTTATACTGCTCGACACTATTTTTTGCAGAATATATGATTATGTATATATTAATTGAAAACCAAATGCCCGAGAAAAGGCATATACAATCTTCTTAAAAATCATGTAAGAAATTTATTGCCACACATTTTTTTAACGATAAAGTGTGTCGCTTTGAATAGTCACTTCACTAATTCCTAAATTTGAAACAAGACGCCATCAACTAATAATTGAGAATTTTAAACAATGTCATCTTACATCTATGACATTGACAGATGATACACTAATAACTTTATAGGAAAGTAAAATACATATAGTGTCCAGTAGTACATGTGTATGGGAGGGACAGCCATGAAACGGTTGTCCCATTTAAGACTTGTTATGCTGTCCCTTTTAAGACTATAAGTCAGTTTAATATAATAAAACCTCAAAACAAAGAAAACAATCAATTAAGCTTACTTAGGGTAGACGCACCGTATGTGGCCACCTTAAGGATTTAAGTGACTTTCATCGTAATTATCTTTAAAATGGTACTTAAAATTAGGAAACTGTAAGCTTTACCAAATTTTACACTATCTTTACTATTAATATCTAAGTTTTCATTAACTAGAGAAATCGTTAAATAATTAATAAAGTTAAAAATATATAAGAAATACATTTTTCACCGTTTGTGGCCACTTGCACACTAGTTTTGGCCATGTTTTGGACTAGTTTTGGCCACTTTCAAATCTTTTTAGGTTTTAGTGCATTTTTAATAAAATTTTTTTTTATATATTTTTTATTTTCTACTTTTTATTGTTTATGGATTTACATTTCGCAGCTCTGACTTCTTTAGAAATATCTTTTATTTAATTTCAAATCACGATGCAACTAGCCACCCGAACGCAGCGGCTTTTTGTCGTTTTCGTAAAGCAAGCGAGTAGCTGATTTCAAGTCGTTTGGATTTGTGGTTATGGGTTATATTTATTGATGACTGGGTAATTTTCTCACCCGCTCGGGGTTAATTTTTTTTTAAAACAGAGGATCAAGGTGAATAAAATCATTTAAAAAGCATAGTGACAGAAAATAGAACAATATTTTGATAAAGTTTCCATTTCTGGCATAATTTATATATTAACATACTTTGATTAGTAAATATGGGAATTTTATTTACCGTATATCCTTCACAATTGTTACAAGAACAGCGAACCGTTTACACACTTCTTAAAAAATATAATGTTTTTTCGCGTAAGCAGTAACTGTAACCATTTATTTCTGGTGGTATACTAAAAAAAATATTTACGGTGCAAAATTCTACACATAATTGTGGCTGCAAGCAATTTCGAGCTAAGAAAACCGCGATAATTATGCACATGGCCAAAAACAGTACAGTGGCCACAAGCGGTGCGTCTACCCTATTAAGTATTTTCCTTTCAGTTGAATACAGAATGTTTTAATGATATAACAGTTTAACACTTTGTATATATCTTGTTCTGAGAAAACGACACAGAAAATCAACGAAAATTTTACTTTTACTGCCGAAAAAACATCAACCGTGGATTACTACTCTGTTGCAAGTGAGACCGCAGTGAATTTTAGGTGAAATGACTGGGTACAAGTGTTGTTATAAACAGGAAAATAACTTGCATGTGCAATGCGTTTAGAATTTTGGCAATTCAATTTGTCCTATTTAAGACCTGTCCCTTTCATAGCACCTCTCCCCTAGTTACCTATATCCCGTATACCTACCCCCCGTTCGGGCGTCGAGTGTTCTCTCGCCCAAGGCTGACGATCGTTAGGCTAGCCTTACTGACGAATCCATTAGCAGCGGCAGGATTAAACGCACGCCACGCCATCCCCCTTCCTCCCATTTGCCTACTTATTTTCGCAGCGAACTGGCTGCTTCTTTCCCCCTCGTTCACGTTCCAGTGGGCGCATACGTCGTTGGCCGCCGCGCCGTCGTATATTAGATCGCGCCCGAATAAAAGGAACGAATGACAGTTTAACGTCGACGCGGTAACCGATAAAACTTGCCTTTAGAAAAACCACTCGTTCCGTTCCGCTCGCTACCTAAGGGATCCGATAAAAGGGAGACGCCCGGTGAATTTCCTCTTGCAGCTTTCGATAAGCAGGCCGCGCTACGTCCCGGAATACAAATATCGCTTTCGAATGGAGCGTCGACGACGCGTACGTACGTCGGCATTAAGGCGAATTACTACGTGCTAAATCTCGTGGCGTTACGCTATCTTTCGTAGGCACTCCACTCCTACGCCGCACACCTCCACCAAATCTCTCCCCCTATTACGAGCGGTTTTTTTCCCTTCGAAACGACACTTTTATTTCCTCAAAGCATTATCCCCGGTTTCTCCCTTAGCGCCGCACCGCCCCGTCTCGGACCTCCTTTTTCCCCTCTTCTCCCCCAGCCAACTATCCCCGGAACGCGAAGCCCCTGCGAAAATGGATGACAAACGACGTCTGAATTCGCAAGGAATAGACACGGAACGGGGTAGAGCGAGTCTCCACTTGGATAGTTGCAGTGTCTTTAAGACGGTGCGATAATTAGCATTGCTGTGACATCTACGGGGGTTCGAGAGGGTAACTAGTGACACTGTAACATGTTGCTGTCGCGTGTACATTGTACCGGGCCATGCAACCAGGCCAGCGATGTGCCGACTGGCGAGTGACCGCACTTTACGAACTTTGCGGCGAAAATATATGATTCTGTTGGTGGGCCAGCGCGCGGCCATAAAGTTTCGTCCTCATTGTTTCGTGCTGCGGAACGGCCAAGAGGCGTAGCGTGGGCGCAAGGGGTGCTGTAGCTTAAGAGCGACAGACCGCCGCACGATTCGTGGCAGACGTAAGATTAACGGCCGGCTTGCTTTGTAGTTTTATAGCCACGACTCCCTGAGCCTTCGACGTTTCGCCTGCCCGATATATCCTGTCCATCCTACCACTACTTTTTCCAATAGAGATTTATGACGTGAGAAGCCAGGGGGCTGCCCGTGGCCCGGATCACGAGACTGCAACCACGAACACCGGCGGGGGTTGGAAGGCGAAGGAAAGGGCTTCAGGCGAGTAGGTATCGTTGTGGTCTCTGTTTCAACGCAGGCGCGCTTTAACTGCATAGGTATTCATTCTCCACTGTTAATGTGACGCGAGTGAAATATGGAGTTTCTTTTTAGTCAAAACGAACCCCTTTATTTCTGTGGTAGAGTTGTAAAGCGGTATCCTCGACTTGATAGCTGGACGCCTCGACGTGCAAACTTTCAGCGATCCTGCATTCACGCCGGCACTTGTGTCCTTGTTGGGGCGCGCGCGCGAGGGACAATTCTGATCACGAAATTAGCTCTTTGCACATGTACAGGGTGTCGATAACGTTGGAGGGTAGTGTTTTTAGGTCGTTCCTGCCGGTCGAACCAACGAGAACGGCCGGTGTAAAGTTGTGTTCGCAAGCATTTTGTTTCTGCGCTACGTGTCCTGTTTCGCCAATGAAGAATATGTCCAGCTCCAGCAGTAGACACTTCCTGGGACCGATGCTGTGTACCGAAAACCCGGGAGTATTTTTGCTCTTTGCGAACGCTTAGCCAGCGAAAAAAAAAAACATCCATCAGCTTCAATTGCTGCGGAAATTTCATACGACCTCCCACGGTTCAAACGTAAAGGTAATGAAATGCTGACACGTGCTAGAAACAAAACTTTCTTCCACCGTTATAACGAACAAGGGACACTTCTGTTAACAGGTAAAGGGTTGGAAGATCAATAGACAGAATTCTGCCGACTCAGGATAGAGAAATGCCCGACTACCGTGGTTATCAGTTGGAATTCGCGAGAGGAAGGGCACCGGTGGAAGTGAGTTACCGCTTCCCTTGCCAATTATATTTAATACAATTTTAATTATCATAGGAGAGCCGTAAGTGCGGTTCCACCATTGTTCGCCCGAACTAGGCCAACGTTATCGACGTAACTGTAGAAGCCAATACATATAAGCTGTTACAGCGTCTAGTAATTCCGAGATGATACACGCCCCGTGATGTAATAACAGTTGCTGATAACAATAGATGCGGCAATTCCGATCGACAAACAGTCGGTCTGCTGGGTAGCTAAGCGGAAATGACGCTTTCTTCGCAAAGCCACCAAGAAGGACAAGCACAAGCGTTGTTATTGGAGGGCGCTTATACGACGTCTCCGGAACCCAAGTGCGCGACCCAACGCAGTCGTCAAGATACCTCCGCAGCATCCAAGTTTCTATCGGGGTGCACGCTTACGTAAACCACGAACCCACGATCTAGCCTCGGTGTATTTGCATATGATGCATTCAGAGATGCACCGCGTCCGTCCGTGTGTCCCTGGGGTATCCAACACTTTCCCCGCGTGTCTGTGTAGCATAGATACGTGCAGTTAGACGCTGGAAACAGTGCACCGGGGTAATGGATGCACTCTGCGACGCGGCCGCTGTCAGGTAGCGTTTCGATGCAAACGGTGTAACGACGCTTAAAGGCGGAAGTGTGCTTAATATCCTGAACGGACAGCGGGACGATCGGACGAGTAAAAGCAAAAGCGTCGGCGTCGCCGAGCAGTCGAGCACCGTCGCTTCGCACACGCGCGAAACAAAGGGAAAGACGCGCGGAGGCCGCGCGGAACTTCCTCCATCACGTCGGGAACTACGTCTCTAACTACGTCAGCTTAAGATCGTAAACGATTTCTACCAAGTTCCCCGGTCGTTCGAGCGTGCCCGAGAAAAATTATACTCCAACCACTCGAATTGGAAGTGGTCCTGGATGCTGAGACCGGGAAACTCGCGGAATCCTCTCGCACGCGTTGTCAGTCACGCTTATAACTCGAGTTGACGAGAATTCGCTCACCAAAGTCCAATAATATTCATTAGCTACATAGTCCCTCTGTTTCTGTGTACCCGTATTATGAATAAACTTTTGCTTCCAGTATTACTTGTTGCGTCCTTTTCCTTACCATCGGTAGTATAGAAAGAAAGGAAGCGAAAAGATTTACAACAAAAGAATTACAACCTCCTAGAGGTAAATAAAACCGTTCCTTAACTTTAAAAGTCCGGTAAAGTCGCAATTAAAAATCTTAATCCAAAACCGGGGCATCACTGCTAAAGTAGCCTCACCCACTCTCGAAATAAATGCAATATTATGATACTATATCAAAAGAATATTATCCTAATAATTCCAACTTCTATCGTAACTTTTCCATAAATGTACAAGTAAAGCGTATTAAAAATATTACAATTTTCCACGCTCATTACGTTCAAACTACCCGTTGTAGTTCCATAATTCTAGCATTATTAGAAGGGGCGGAGCCTGTCGTTTTAAATGGCTTCTGTTTCGCATTACTACGACCATCCGTTCCCGAGATATCCTCGTATAAAGAGGAGTGTACTTTTTTAATATTTCTCTCTCTCTCCTCCTCTGTCGCGGTTGCATAATCGGACCTCTCACTCACACTGCATCACTGACCCACTTCCCACGCATGCACCGGTCAGTGACAGTTGTCGGGTGCACTGTTATTTGTTATTGTTTACTAATATGCAGTTCCTGGACGAAAGTAGGTCACTGGGCCAATTCAACCCGCACCGTCGCGTTGCCACTCTACGCGCCTTACATCCTATACTTCAAAGGGTTATATCTCGGGAACCACCTCAGATATCGACTTCAAACAAAATGGGTTTTCAAGAGGACACTTCCTGCCATCCTCTGAGCGGATCAACAATCCTAGTTTCTCGAAACTTCTTGGCGTGTTTTGCGAGGAAAGTTGACGTTGCTTTAGTACACGTAACATGTACTAGACCAAAAGTTAACAGTTCAGTGCATCATATATTTCTATGAATCTATGACAGTATACTTGCATAACGTTTGGTCGACACAGCCTATTTCAATGTTACGCTGCATTACAAAGGAATGCCGTGTATCATGTCCGTGGTTCGCGACGGAAGTGCGCTCGTACGAAGCCCTGACGTGGAATTAGTAATCGAGGATCAACTCGGTAACAGTAAAGGGAAAGTGAAATTTCCCGCGACGGGGCTGTCAGAGGAAACACGGTGTAAACAGGGAAAGCTCGTCACGCTCTGGCTGAAGAACACCACGTGCTCGACACGTGTGCCCGCACGCGTGCTCGCAGTGCACGCATCACGTGGTACATCTCATTGCACGAGCTCGTGTTACGGATTATAAACGTCGCGTAAGCTCGCGCAAAAAACGAAGGGCTGCGCACTCCTGCGAAGTGAAATTTGCCAGTCACGGAACATTATGACGTTGCTCGTGGGGGGAGATCGTAATTGGCAGACAGACGCCGCCCTTTCTCTCCCCCTGCCACGTATAACTTCACGTACATGCCCTCTTTTCTTCCTTATTCTCCCACGAGTGCTCTCCAATTCAGAAACATTACATTCCCACGAATTTCATAAAATGCTTCGCAGGTAATATTCCTGCACAAATTAGCTCGCAGTCGGGAACTTTAACAAGTAATTTTGGCCCCGCTTCTCGAATATTACTGTTCGTTTGCATCGAATGGAAAATGTTCTGTTAACTGAGGACGTTTCAATTAATTAACCCTCTGCGCAATTAAGCGAGAAAAAAGTTGAAGGGTAAAAAGGTCCATACAGAGACGCAGAGGGAAATTGACATAGGTACTGCCTGGAAGACGAAGGCTGGAGTCAAAGAGAACGGGCATGTCGCTAATAAAACTGAACTAAACCCGACCCATTCAACTTTACAGGAATGATGACGGCAGGAAAGAAGTGGGTAGAAAGTACAAGCAGCGAAACGAAAAAGAAAAAGTGCATTCTTCTTCGTGGACCACAAAACTACGTTACGCGGCGTCAGTCTGTAAGTAGAAAGCTGCAAATACTTGAAAATAATAAGACACATCGCCGACACATTGCCAATTTGGAGCGATAAATTTCGCAATAAAAGCGTGATATATCTTTCTAATTTGTAAGAATTTTCTCTCTTTATGGCGACAGCCCCGTGCACATGAATTCCTTCGCCCGTTCTAAATGTCGCGATAGAGGTTCTATAATCACTGGGAACGTAGCTCGCGTACGAGAACTACCTACGGCAACTCGAAACATTAGAATAAAAAGTTTGTCCATAATCTCGAGAGCGCGGCGAAAAATATTTCAGAGTAAAACTATTGGAGCGCCTGTTGGTGATTCAGTTGGCAAAGGGGAAAAAAGTAAATCCCTCTCGCTCCTTCCCCGCTGCGCTGGAAACAGCCGCGGTATTTCATACAATAAAATTAAACGACTCGGCCTGTGTAGAAGCGTGTGTATCCGAGGCCACGCATGCTCCTCGGAAAATTATGATAACGTTTGTCTCGGTTGGGTAAAAAGCCAAAGCAGCCGCATGCAGGCGCAAGAAGGGCGTGAGGAGGAGAGAAGGCGGATAAAGGGCAGAAAGGAGGGGGCGAGAACATGGCGAGAAAAAGAGGTCAGGGGTGGTGAGGAACATGAAAAATGCGAGGAAGGCGAGAAAGCTTTCTGGGCTTCGTGGGCGGAGGGTGGTTGCGGTGGCCGCACTTGTAAAGGGAAGAAATCACTCGACCGGGTTCGATCTTTTTTTTTTTTTATTTGCCTAACGATCCGCTCACCGGCCTGCTCCTGTCCGTCAGAATGACTGAACACGATATCTCAACGTCGAAAACGGAAGCTGCCCGTCTGGTGCCGGCGAATTTTTTCGCGCCTGGGAAATTGATGCGCAACGATCAATCCGAGGAGCGATGTGCCTTTCGCGAAACTCTTATCGCTTGTCCGCTGCTCGCATTCAAATTTAAACGTGCAACGCGGAGAGATTGGCGAAGTAGTCGCAGACAGCCGAAAATAGTCCGAGCAAATCCACTTTCACCCCCGCTAACGCGAATGCGAATCAGTTTCGAAGCCGTAAAGCGGTTCCGCTGATTGGGTAAGTTGGCCGTAATTGGCCGACCTACTTGGGGGACGTAATATTTCTGGAATGGGCAGAAATTGGGCGGCCGTTCCACGGTGGAACACAAATAAATCGCGGAAGGGCAACGTTTCGCCGAGTGATCGATGGAAATGGACTCGAAGGAGGAATTTATGAAACAGGCCGCGTTTCGCGACCGCACCAGTCGCGGCGGAAGAATGGTTGGCAATTTGACGATGGAAATTGCAACAGAACGATGCGTCCCAGTCACGCCACCAATGCCGGATAACGCTCGAAGAAACTATCACGCTCCACGAATCGTTTTTTTTTTCCGCCTCTCCCCCTCCCCACCGCCGCTCCGCGCTACCCCGTGCGCGTAGAATGGGCAATTTTCTCTCCTCTCGCGTTTCCACGGTTTATTGAAAAAGCTGAGCAGAAGAGGAGAGCATCAAAGTTCGCAATTTGCACCAAGTGCGAGGCTGTCGGGTTGGGCTGAAGCAGCGGCGGCGGGGAGACCGGGTCGAAAGTTCAATCTCGTCTCTGCTCGCGTTTCGACCGATATTTTGTTCCGTGCTCCCCCCCACTGCCTTCCAACGATTGATTTCTGCGATCCAACTTTTATATTGTTCCGACCGCGCCCGAGGCTCCTCGCTCGATTTCAATAAAATTAATTACGAACTACCGACTGAGACATCCAGATCGGCCGAGCTGAGTCCGGCTGAGCCGAGCTGCATCATCACATCACATCACGTCACCCTGCCTGACCGACGCAGCTTTTAATTAGCCAGCCACAGGAAACGAATATATGACCGTGCACTCGGTGCGTCATCGATTCCCACCGATAATAAAAGGATCGAAGGAAAATACGTTCCGACCAACACGCCAGAGCACAATCACTCACGGATCGATTCTTTGAAAGACAATCATTCAGCCGCGTGCCAATGATTCGGGAGAAAAAGGAAACTCAACGGTTTCTTTTTATTGGAAATTATCCAATTACTCTATAGGCTGTCGGATAAGCTCGAATGAATCAGGGTGTCCCTCGATTAAGTTAGTGTTTGCGCGTGATCTTCTCGATTCCCTTTGTCGAGCGACGCGATTATCGGTTTCGATTAAACTTAGATTAAGATGGATGCACGTAATAGCGAGTAAATTGAAGATAAAGTACTAGGGGGTACACAGGGAGTGCCCTTGTTTCTCTTCCCTTCGTAGGATTACTTGTTCGCAATGCAGGGAGCCATTAACGACAATTGACCCCTCAGTGTCTAATGTAGATTTCAAGGCCATAAAACGCGATCAACGGGCAACCACTATTGCAACAATCTCAGGGGAGTAGACTTTCATAACCCGATAAAATAACTTTCCAGCCTCCACCTATCAATTCCCAATTTGGCCACTCGCTCAATCTAAAAATACCACTTCTCGAATTCCATGCTGCAGCAAGTATCATCTAACGGCGCTTAAAATAAAACGAAAAACCCGAAGTGGAGCGAAATATCAATTGAATCGGCAATATCGTGTGTAGCGGAAAATATTGACCGAACGATGAAGTTTATTTTACAAGCAGCGCGGGCTAGGTGGTTGAACAGAGATGACCAATATGTAAAATTAGTCGCGAGGCAATGACACAGGGAGGCGGAAAAAGAGGGCGTATAGTTTATTTGTAAGCCTTTGTGAGATTAGTTTCTGAAGTCCAGAAAGCGGAAGTCGCAAAACGTAAAAAAGACACACGCACGGCGCCAAGTGTAACTTGCTCGTGAAAGCCGTACGACGGGAGGACGCGTTCCAAATAATTTATTTCTGGCCGTCGGTGCGCGGGCGCCAAAAGGAAAGCTGCTTTCGCGCAAGGATAATGCCAGACCTGGCCAAAGCGCGATGTTCATCCCTCCAATTAGTTGCGCAATGTAATTACTGCAGCTATTATTCCATTACGATGCCTGTTGTTCGAGTAATTTGATCACAGTGCCGTCTGCATCTAATGTATTACGTCTGAAAGTGGGAAAACTAGAGAAAGCTGGGGAGCAGAAAAAATATATCATAGTTTTCTCCTGAGAAATTATTCAGGGTGTAACGAATATCTTCTCGGCCATTCAGTAGGATCCCCTTAAGAATGCAGAAGTGGACTGGGGAGAGGTAAATTTCTAAAGGGACATGTAGTCGAACTGTTTCAAAGCCGAATATAAAAAAAAGACAGGGAGCAGCTCAATGACGCGGAGCTTCGATTTAAAAGGACTAGGCAGATTTAGTTGTATTTTTCGGAAGTACCGCCCTTCCCGAGTAAAATGCCATTTGGTTTATGTTTAAAATTCGCAAAATTAAGGATTTTACAGCCGAAAAGGTCCAGCTCGCCACAAATCGTTTCTGCGCGCACGAATGTAAATTCAGTACATTCCTCTTTCGAAAGTACGTGTTTTTCTCGGAATCATATTTCCTCTTCGTTTTGCAGTAATTGCGAAAAAACGGAGGTTTAAATCGATTTGAAAAAAATTGAGCATATATGAAACATGTCTAGTTGCGACCTGAACCTACGCATGAGTCAGTGAAAACTCCTATTTTGACAAAAAAAAAAATAAAATGGCTCTTTTGTCCGGCGAAAAATCACCTTTTTTTAAAATTTACCTTATTACAGCCGCCATTTTTATATTTTTGATTTTATTTCTTTTTCAATAGGTTCAGGCCAGAATGGGGGCCAGGGTAAAGTTTCAATTTCAGAGGATATTTCACAATTTAATTTCTTACAGCCAGAATAACTGCAAAATTACAGCGGCTCCAGAAAAAACGCCTACACATCAGACGACTGTAGCACTGTCATATATATGTATATATTATTCAAATAATTTTTTTACTGTTTGTAGTATTAATAAATATTACCCAAAAGTACTAGTTACAATTTGTATTCATCACCTTGTAATAAATTCAAACGCAAATTGTAAGGTGCTAAATAACAATAGAGACAACGATTTTTTCTAATTTCAATCGTTATTCTATGAGCTTTAACCCCCCAAAAAAGAAAGTCTAAATATCTCTATGTACCTGCATAAAAGTTGTGAGTAAAAGCGTAAAGGCATGTACGCGGTGCACCGTTTGATGATGAACGTAAAATCTCGAAAACCGCTCTAACGATTTGGATGAAAATTTAATGAAATATACCGAAAACCAGTCTCTGCGATGTGTCGGGAGCAGCTTTTCGAAGAAAAATAATACAATTTTTATGTTGAAAAATACGATTTCATCGATTTCTTGTGTGAAAAATATTTTTTATCTTTTCTTTAAGAATTTATCTGAAAATTCTGTTTCCGACACATCGTAGGGAATGGTTTTCTGCATCTCTCATTAAATTTTCATCCAAATCTTTGAAGCGGTTTTCGAGATTTTATGTTCACCATGAAATGGTGCATCACGTACACGCCTTTACGCTTTTACTCACACCTTTTATATACATAGAGATATTTAGACTTCTTTTTGTGTTAAAGTTCATAGAATAACGATTAAAACTAGAAAAAACGTTGTTTCTATTGCTATTTATCACTTTACAATTTGCGTTTGAAAAAAAGGCTTGTTTCAGGGCTATCGAGGGTGACCTACCCTTAAGCGTGTCGGTAAAATAGATCCTGAAGGAGCCTTGCGGGAAGAAGCTGTCTCAATCGAGGCGCATTAGATCCGAATCGACTGAGCGTAGAAAGATTGCAAGTAGGTAGCAAAAAGACGTGTGCCAACGGATCCGTAAAAGCGACTCCTCGAGTAAAACGTGGTCCAGGAACCAAAAATGTCTCCTGGCCAGGCATTTTTCACTTTTATAAATTTTACACCGCGATAGCCTCGCGTGGCGAATGCATAAAACCAGAAGAAAAAGCCCGGGGGTTAACGCGCACGTCCGACTCGCTGCATCCTGTAGCAGTCGCGAGATGGACGAAGAAACCGTAGCAAATGCTTTCCGGAAACCCATTGGCCCGTCAGCACCAGCGTATCGAGGCGAAAAATTCTGGAGGAACAAACCTAGAGTCCGAACGTACAAGGGGAAAGAAGAGGACGCAGCCACGGGATGCGTGGCAAGACGATTGCCGGGGGGTTTCAAAGCGATAAGAAAGTCGAGGAATCTGCTAGTCGGGGCAAGAAACATGCAAAAGAAAGAACAAGGGCAAGAGGAGACGCAATAAGGACGGGCCACCAGTAGGGAGAGGCAAAATGAAAAATGAAGCAGACTGCAATGGAAAGGAAAAAAAAATTGCGCACGCCCCTGTCGGAAGTCGGAGTCACGCTCCCGTTTTCGCCAGATGTATTTCAGTAAAACCGTATTGGGACTAATTTTAGAGAATTGTCCTAAAGATAGCGTCGCTAAGATTGCCTCCCTCGCTGAAAGCACGAGTGAAACGCAAAGCACGCGCGGGACCCCAGGATAGCTGAAGAAAGCACCGCATCGCGTGGAAAGGCGCGCGTGATGAATCAACCCCCCACATAAATCGATCGTCGAGGAAGAGGCAACGCGGAGTCCATTCGGATCTTGGTTCTGTCTTTAGAAGCAATTGGTGAATCGGTAAAAACGAGGGCCTCGATGACGGCAGGGGCTCGTCGGGAATCCGACTCAGCGAACACAAGCAGGAAAACATTCGTTCGTTCGCAGCATCCCAGAATACGTGCATACATACATAAGGCGCAGCCACGCATGCCTCCACCTTCTATACTCTATATGGTGGCACACGTCCGCCCACGCGTGCACACAACACACGCATTGTGTGTAAACGCGAGCCACCTCTAAATCACGGCGTCAGAGTCGAATTAACAGTCCACAGCCCCTGGCGTGGACCGTGACGTTTACAAACCCCCAAACCCCTCGCGCCAACCCGCCAATCTACCATTTCATCTAATCGATTTCACTTTTTCGCCCGCTTTTCGTTCCCGGAATACGCGCCGAAATAATTTGCATCGGTGCAGCGGATGAGATGCCGAGGAAAATCAACATAGAAATTAAATTCAACCGGGAAGAACTGGATTCCAAGCCAACGCGTCGACGTATCGTCTTTTCAATAATTCTCGATATTCTACGTATGTATTTACCTATTGATGTAGCGACAAGGTAGATCAATGTCCGCACATCTAACACTCGTGGCCCGAATTCGATTTGCCCGGATGTTGCGGGATACGGCTGGATTACCGGATGTGTCGAATATCATGCTATAATTTCGTCGACCCTGTTTGTCAGGTGATTGTCATGGTACTGGTGTGCTGTTTGAGGATGTAGTGAACGTATCCCAAGATGAAGGGGATGCTACGGGGGATTAGCGGGTTGGTATTAATTGTGAGTGTGGTCGACAGGGCCGTTCCTGGGTTTTTGCCGCGGAGGTGCAAAAACGATATGGCCGCCCTTATTAATTTAATATTCTTTAATTAAGAATTTTATATGCAGTGTTTTCTTTTATGTCTATATACACATCATTTTAAACAGTTATCGTGCAAAGGAGTTTCAATTATTATTCTTATTAGTCAAAACTTTACCTAAATATAATAAATGACTGCACAGATATTCAGTTATCCGATCACCGTCGCGGACGAAGTCGAACTGTTAGGGCACACCGTTCGGCAATGTAGTGACTTTGGTAGAGGTTGTTGATGTTTTTGTCGCGCTCCAACGACTCCCAGCTAACTTGATATTCGTCAAGGCCAGAAATCTTTACTAATATATAAAAGTGAAACGTTGTCTGTTTGTTTGTCCTTTTTTCACGCCTAAACGACTGAACGGATTTTAATAAAATTTTGAATATACCTTAAATACGTCCTAGATTAGATTATAGGCTATTTATAAATAGGTTATCTAAAGTAATAAATATTAATAATAATTTCCGGGTGAAACCAGGTAACGGGTGAACTAGTAATATTATACAGCAATGTCCATGGCAAAATGTTCACTTTCCACAACTACAGTCGTGCACCCCGCACATTCTACACGTATTTTTATCACTGCGATATGTGATCAAACACTAGGCAACGCTTCGTCAAAAAATCTTCTAGATGATAGGTATTGGTCGAATACCTGTTATTAAATCGAAAAAATTAAAGGGTTGAAATGAAGCGTAGATGACTGATTGAGAAAATTAATGCTGCGATAGGGACTTTTGCACGTTATCAGTGATAAATGTCGCACGAACCAAGAACGAATTTCCAATCTTCTAACATGCATTTTTGCAATGGCATTGTAGGCACGGGACATGCATGGATCGTTATTATGACCGAGAAAATTCGTTTTAATTGGACGAACGATCGTGAAACTGGATATGAGGCTGATAGGCATACGTGTTCCATTTTATGGTACGTAATCCGCAGCGGGGACACGTGTAGAAAGAATTGATTGAACGGAAATGGAAGCAAAGCGGAGCCGCGCCGCGCCCGCGGTTGGTGCAGGGTAAAATGTTTTCCCGCTGCGCAAAGAATATTTTTCAACGGTGACGGTAATAGCATTGTCTTTTATTTAGGTATGTCGCGGAAAAGCGTGAAGGTACGTGTGTTATGCATAGAAATTAAATTTGCCAATTTTTATTCACCGCCGACAGATAAATTAAATATGGAAATTGTCAACGACCAGCTGGTGAAAAATTTGAACAATCCTTTGTCGATGCCGTTCTCGACACTTCCATGTTTTTATGGAAATATTTATACAATTCAAAATGTCGCGTATCGTAGGACGTGACAAACAAAACGATCGATATAGGCAAAACTGCACAGTGTCAAAACAACCCCCTGTTCTTAATATACACGAGTGCAGAAATGAAAAACAACTCGTGCAAAATTGTAAAAAAGTG
The DNA here is from genome assembly GCA_929108735.1 of Andrena dorsata. Taxonomy (NCBI): domain Eukaryota; kingdom Metazoa; phylum Arthropoda; class Insecta; order Hymenoptera; family Andrenidae; genus Andrena; species Andrena dorsata. Next base: position 13,043,886 of record OV815488.1, read on the forward strand.
ATTTCCCTTAAAATGAATATGCACCGCACCGCGTTCGGCTCGTCATGCTGATATCACGAACTCCCTTCATCGTGGCGAACTCCTCCAAAATAACGTCATCTATTAGCCTTTTAACTCTTTTGTCATCCGGGTGTCATTAATTACATGCGCCGCGCTGAAAATTGCCGGGTTACTTTAATTACCTTGTCATCAAGACGCTCGTTAATTTGAATTTTTAGTGCCATATTAGTCGAAATATCCTTCGTTCTTTGGTTCTCGGCTTTTTATCTCCGGAAGGTTACTATCCAGTTTTTTCTAGGGTAAAACAACAATTTATGTATTATATAATGACTCGAATTTAACAAATTTACACTGGTGTGCTCCGTTTCTTCGACGCCCAGCTGCAGGCTCCGAAAAAGCACCATTTATCTTACGAGTCGTTAATGCGAGAAAAATTCGGTGGGTCGAGTGTTCGCTGGAAAGAAAGCCCTCTCGCTTAGACGGGGGTAAAAAATAAGGCTACTGACGCGACGGTTCGTTCTCTTGAAAAAAAGTCCCGTATTGGCTGAGAATCGGCGTTCAGATCTCGTGTAAATCCGTGAAACCATAACGGACCGGTGAACGCGAACTCCACTCAAGTTTAGTTGGCACTTGGAACTCCGGCGAACGGTTTCTAACTACCTGAACGAGAAATCCTGGCCATGCAATCGCCTCCAAGGTGAAATTCAGCGGGGAAGAAGCTTCTACATGCTGCCCCCAAAAGATTTTCGTCTTCGACTAATCCTATCGTTTTTACTTGGCAATTATAAGCGGTTAAGAGGTCCAAGTCGAAGTAGAATGTGATCCATCCCGACATTGCGTGATTTTAATATGCTCTTGATCACTTCACGGAGTCAGTCCGACAGGAAATTACTCCGAGATAAAATAACAACTTTTAGTATAACTTAATTCAAGCATGCAGCGACATTATTTTCTGCTAATCAGCAATAACAATAATTTACTCTTGTTATTGTTTAATTACACAGATGTGTCGTTTTATATTACTCCAGATTGCGTTAATTGTCTGTCTACATTTACTTTCCGTGTACACTATTAGTGTTAGTTTTAACTAGCTTTAAATGGTCAGGTTAACAACAGCTGACAGCTGTAGGTACCTCGCACTTTGCACTCCTCGTCTGCTATAAGTGCTGTTCAAATCTATTTTTTTTCTTCTCTTTTTCCTCTTTCTCGCATTCTTATATGGTTTCGTTGTAAAGTGTGTTGTGCAATAAAGAATTATTATTATTCAACGTGCAAATGAAAGGAGCGACAAGAGACACGGCAAGTAGGTACTACATACATTTCTGCAGTATTTTCTTTAAATTCAGCTTCGTGGCAGGGTTGCAACGATATCTCGAAATCGCTGAGCGACGTGTTGGTCAGGAGCAGAAGATTTTTTCCAATTTGGAAGTTTGCTGAAACTCTACGTCTCTTCCTGTATCCGTTTGCGGGCAATACTTTGCAGGATGTCTCTGTTTCGGACAGACGTATCGATTCCACAGGAATTCTAGGATATAGTAGCTGTCTTGTGCATACCAATTAATTTCGAAGACACGGGCCATGGAATTCGTGGTGAATCCGTCCGCTTTAAGGCGAGAACAACGCAGAAGCTCCGTGCAACGCGCGAAAACGTGCCAGAAATTAGCATGCACCGAAACGAGCAACAAGTAAACACCCCTTCTGTTCTTGAAAGAACGCCGACGACAGTGGTACTCTCCTCGGCGCGTATTTTATTCCGGGACAATCGAGTGGAGCCGTTTAACCGCTCCCGCCGCGCTGCCCGTGGAGAAGATTGCGAAATGGGCCGCGGCTGGTCGGCTAGCCGGCTGGTCGACTGGACGGTCGGTCACCCGGATTCTCGAGTGCAATCCGAAACGTTCTGGACGACTTCTAATTAGAGCCGCTCATCCGTCTGTCCCCGAGATATCGTCGCGGGAATTTTCGCTCTCGCTTCACGGGACACGCGGCGGATGGGGGAGAGGAGCCGATGAGGACCCGAGAGAGAAACGCAGAAAGAGACGCGAAAGAGCAGTGAATCATTTCATGAGCATAAATTAGCGCCCCGTCTCAACGCCGGTTAATTAATTAAGGTAAATTGTCCTAAGCGTAAGTAACTGCCGGCGCCTGGGTCATCCTTTTCTCTCTCTTACTCGCCCTTTTCCTGGTAACCTGGACTCCTCCTCGAGGAGTCTGGCTGCGAGATGAGTTTCCGGAAGACCAGCTCCTTCCACTGCGGTTTGTTCTCGCCGTTTGACACACCCCTTCGAGCATTGTCCTTCAGGGGAGTAGGGCGAAGCGTATCTTTCCGTATCGCGCAAACCGAGACGAAGAAACGAACGCTGGAGATTTATTAGGAGGGTCTTCCGCTCGGTTGGCAACCTTCGTTTTCCATCCTATTTCGCAGCTTGTCAATAGAATGTGCCAACCATTTCAATCTCAACGTATCGTGAAGCAATTGCATCCATTTGACGCTGTATCGATTTAAGTATACCTACTGTTTCCGTCGCGCTCTGTCCAGTTAGCCTAAATATTTAAATTGTTCATTCTGGATGTTATTTTCCACGCTGATTCGATGAATGGAAACGCGAATTAGTTCCATGCTTCTGAATATTTCAATATTTCACGTGTACCTGCTTCTTTCTACTCCTATTTACAGGCACGTATGTGAATGTTTTAAAAGCTTTTACATATCCTGCGATAGTTTGGGGCGTGTTGATTGGAACGAATGCTTCCATTCAGAAAAATGTTCAATTAATTCAACGGCTCTGAATATTTCAGCATTTCGTACCGACCTGCACCATGTCGTTTTTAGCTGCACAAAGGTTCATTAGATTTTCCTATTGTTCGCGTTGCATTAGCAAAGGCAATTATTGAACAAACCCTTGAAGTTGTCGGTAACGAATCGGAACAACCTCGCAGAGTGTATCCGATCGTTGTCCGTTATTTTTCGATCGAGAAATTGGCCGAAAGCCACCATTGAAATTTGCATATCGTTATAGGCAATTACAATTTTATAAAATGGACACTCGCTGAAACTCGATTCCCCGTGCAAACCGATGTAAATCCTCGTGACGATCCATGAAATTATGCTCGGGATTTAATGTTCCAGTCTCTAATTATACACGCTCGAAATTATCCTTTAACGCTCGCTTTGTAAATGACCACGTGTGTCGCGACAAAGAATAAACATTACAATTAAACGCCGTCGAACGGTGGTCGTTCATTTGTAGCATTAAATTGCGTCACGACCAACTATGCCATGCTAAAAACCATCAACAAATAAAAACAAGGAGAAGTACAGGGAAAAAAGAGCTTAAGTAGATTGTAAGCTCGCGGCGCAAAGCGCGCGTGCATGCGTTACAGGTTGAAGAACCGAGAGTTGCCAACAGGCAGCCACGGTAATTGCTCTTCCACCCACACTAACCCTATACATAGGTATGGACTATATTTGCGTAGGTCTTTTTGATTTTCTCAGTGCCTTGGGAAATTGGTATTGCCTTGAAAAATCAGGCACTTGGTAATGCACGGATTCTGCATTCTTACTTGAAAGGGAATTAAGGTATTCTTTAATGACCGGTTCCCTAGGAGTCAAGTTTACACGCAAGAATTGATTAATCACTCTATGTACCTATGCAAAGTGCATATCCAAGGTGTCACTAATACCCAAGGTACATGCACGTGTATTTTACTTGTGCTGGAATTTACCGACATAGCGCATTAAATTTAGAAAGAAGTTTTTCCGGCTGACCGACGAATATTTAAACGGGTAGCGAGGCAAAAGTTCTCAGCGAACTAATTTCCCTAAACTGACATGGATAAGAGTTCGTGAACGTGTTACATTATTTACGTATAAATAGTTTTAGCTGTGTCACGGTTGAAGGAGCGGCGAAAGAGCGCCGGGTTTTTCTGAATTTTAAACGATGCCACCCTAAACTTCGTGCGGACATTATTTAACTTGTAAATTTATCAATTTACATTTTCTCCGCGAATTCACTCGGTTAAGAAAAAGTTGTGACAGTATTTGTTCTTGTTGGAACAACCAGCTTTCTGAGCGAGTGACTGGCATGCAATGGACACGATGTCAAAAGACTTCTCCCAGTTGTGCGATTATTTGTGCAAGTTAGCCTCGAACGCTGCCCCAGCTCAACGTCGGCGTTCTCGTTTGAGAACGGCGGAACCCGGTTTAGAAGCAACTGTTTATGCAGCTAAAGTCAGATGTTTAGTTCGCAAGCTAGCTCGAACGTGGCACTCGACTCACAAAACCAATTAATATCGCGTACGTTGCATTCCTGTGGCTAGGTAAATTCAACATATTACCTACGCAGCTTTTATCAGAGTTATAGGATATAGCGAAACGTTGATCATTTTTGTTGCACCCGTGCTTCGCTGGAAAATATCGTTTTCCCGAGAATCTGCTGACAGCGATAGTGAGATTTTTTTACGGTAACCAAATATTTACGCGCTGGAATATTAAAGGGAGATGCGTCGAGAATTTTGGTCGCCCAGATGGATGAAAAAGGGAGGTAGGGTAGCTTTTGGTCAAACCAAGTTCCGATTTAATTAAAACTGTACAAGCTCGCCCTGGCCGTGATTACGGGGCCCGCTACCCGAACGATTTTAATTCGATTTTATCTTTTAATTGTGCCGCGCGATACAAAGAAGAAGTCAAATTAGGTCGCTCACGGACGTACGCGTACGGGGCGCGAAGCGCGAACGGGCGTCGAAAAAAAATTGTCGTCCGTGTTTTCCCTGACACAGATTTAACGGAAGCACTTATGCAGCCTGGCACATTCCGAATTGCTGAAGCTGTACGAACACGTTTGGAAGCGTGTGCAGACTTTTATGGCAACACGTGCGTGTCATAAAGCGAGTGTTTCCTCGAAAAAACATGAAAACGAAGACTAACGCGCGGTCTTATACCCAAGATAAATTCATCTCTGAAGCATGTTCCTCATAGATAGTCCGCCGGTTTTTTTCTACGGGAAAATATGCTGTAAATTGGTACACGGGGCAAGAATATCGATGTAATTTCACCCTCGGCGATTAGATTGCTGCAGGATGAGATTATTGTAATTGTACTCGAGTTTCCAAGAGCTCATAGTGTTCATCATCAAACAGCGTCTGCTGTTAAAAGAGACAATACCTGAAGGGACAAAGCGTGACGTATTTCAGCAAAAATGTAATTTCACGGTCGGTCGCTCGATTAAATTGTCAAAATTATAACAAAGCGACAGGGTTAGAACGTCGCGGATCCAGGGCAGAGTGGCGGGAAACAGGATGACGTCCGCGTAATAGGATACAGTAACAGGAATTTAATTCTCCTTTACGAACCCTCGGCCAGGACGGCGCAGAGAATTATGAGAATTACAGGTTAATTGTTAATACGGGTTGCAATTTGCGCCAAAGTCCGCGTGCATCGCGTTCAAATTACTTTGTACGCTTCATTCGTTCTTGTTCCTTCACCGAAGCATGTTCGAGAACCACGTTTCGGATTCGTCGATGAAAATGTTGGCGGGCACACCATCGAGCAGGGTCTATTTTTAAAAGAAGAATCCCTTGTATTGTTCCGTGACGCGAAAACAGATCCGACTGCCGTCCAAACTTCGATTCGACGACAAACTGGTCAAAGCGCGCGCCAACGAGCTTTCGAATGATCGGCCCGTGTCTCGTTAACGCGCCCGTGTTCAATCGAATTCAGCAGATCGGGTATGATGTTGATTAAAATTCTCTACCTTAATTATCCAACGATAAATTGGGACGCGAAAGGCAGATAATCGACAACGAATGGAATTTGAATGATTGCAATCCGACAGAAAAGTATGACACGTTCCGCTGGACGATTCTGTTCGATTCGATCCGATCGATGGAATATTAGTACTCTTTGAAGTAGCATATTTGTTGAAATACCTACTTAGAACAACAAAATGCAATTTGCATCCTAGAGCCTATGAATTCTGTTCGCCGTTTCTTTGCTGCGGCGTTAGTTACGAAAACAGATTCTATTTCACGAGAAAGACATGTTTGTCGTTCTAAAATTGACGCATCACGAATGACGGAGAGCTGAAGGAGTTGAAGAAACGGAAACGGAGACGACGACGACGACGACGACGACGACGCCTGGGCGACCGGCGAAGATTTGTGGGAAAAGTTTGGCAAAATTGAGATCGCGGGAAGCTTGATGAGCGTATCATGATTTATGCGATTCATTTCTCAGGTGGGATTGTCGGAGTTCATATCGAGGAACAAATGCGGAGAACTTTCCACAGTTTCCGCGTCAAAGAATCGCCGTGTCGTCGCTGTGTTCTCTTTCGCCGTTAACAAAAGAACGGGATATTACGATTCACTGGATTTGGTCGCATCTCTCTGGTAGGTTGGTACATATTTCGAGGAGCACTATTTATACAGCCACTGGTACAAAAATACACAGATATTAAAACCCGAAGTATATATTCAATGATTCATGGTTAATTTGCTGCATGAAAACTGTGGCAAAACGTTGGAACGTTTGCGTCACTGGTACAGCGAAGCTCTAACAAACCCAATGAAGATAATGAAAACGCGTATTAATTCCCGATTCCATTATTCTTGACGGAATATCAAAAATAATTGATCGGGACGCGCAATTCGAAGCATTTTAAATGAGTTTCATCGAGCTGACGCTACATCTAATAAGCTTTGTAGTGAAAGGTGGGAAAATTCACTGGCTCCTCTGCTGGTCCATCCAAATTTCGTGGTGGCCTGCGGTGATCGAGTAAAGAAGCAAAGAAGAGAGAGCGAGAGAGAGAGAGAGAGAGAGAAAGGTAGGTGAGGATGAAATACCAACCGGAGAAAATCGTGGCAGGCAGCAAGGCGCAGATGCCCAAATACACCAGCAACACTGTCCAACTGTGACACGGCTTCTGGCACAAGTCCAGCTTTTTCTCGCACGGTAGGCCACCGATTCTTGGCCCCTTCATCGTGCCTCGTGCCGCATAGTTTTCGCTTCGGCCACGTAAACGCGAACGTTACACCCGGAGCGAGGGAACCCGGCAACTTTAATAATCCCTCCTCGAGCAGCTTCCTTCCTTGTTCCTTCCTTGCTTCCTTCCCTTCTTCCGTCCCGCGGCCTGCTCGCGTGTGACGCCGGATTTCGTAACGATCTCGATGCCACGGAACTTTCCAACGTTAACATTCCACTCCCGAAGTTCGGCGGGCTCGCTGATCTTGTTAGTTCATCGTGGACACTGACTCGACCAACACTTTACGCAGTGTCGTTGCCACGGTTGGCCAATCTTTTCACTTGTGTCACTCGTGTAGCCCGGTCTGGTTTATTTACGGTAAGCATAGTGGCGCAGCTTGTACCCAGAGAAACGATGGGAGATAAGCGAGAAGTCGGATAAGACCAGGAGGTCCGATACGTGTGTTAGCGCGTGACGTTTTTGCTGCGGACCTGGCTGAGAAAGTAGCACGCGATAAGACCTCATTTACCTAAGGATGCGCTTGCAGGCGAAAGCTCTGGGATATAGTCTCGAGAATCCAGCAGCTTCCTTCGGCGAACTTCTCCTAGCAGGACGACGCGCGGCTATTCTCGGTGTAATAATTTTTAACTGCATTTTTATCTCTTAATAACGTGCTGCCGTTACGCTGGTCGTTACCGCGGTGCATCGCGATGTCCCGACGAGATCGAGCGGTGGTACGAGGATTTAGCCTTTAGCCGAGGCTTCTGAAAAATGCCGAATCGTTGGAGGGCTGGTCGCAGTCGAATCGTTTGCGGATCACGGAGGGATTTCTACTTTCCAGGATACTTTTCGGGGTAGTTTTCAACGAGGGCGAAACGCAGCAGTAGGACGTTTTAATATAAACCCCCGGCGCCGTGGGCGTGCTCGCACAGAAATGTTTGAATTTAATTTACGACAAATATTGCGAAGTTAATTGAAACTAAACGTCTGTCGCGCAAATTAAACGATAATATTGCGGGAGTGAACGAGGCAGGGATTTTTTACGCGAATAATTTGTTAGGGAAGATCACGCGCCAAGCTCGTTGGGTTGAAAAAATTTCGCGGCAGCGTCCTCGCGATGTTGACGTTCCCTCTACCTAACGGCCCTTTCAAATTTATCAAACAGAGACATTTAGCTGCCCGCCGAGGAGCGTACTCGAGTTCAAACTGAATAAATGATCAACGTCGAGCACCGAACGTCGAAACGAGGAGCTAAACTGTACAAGCGAAATTCAATTTACCATCTGGATGCAGTGTTTCCTCGCGGTTTACGCTCTCCTAATATTTATTTCAGTGGCTCAACCGAAAAATTACACTGTCACAGTTTGAACACGCGCTAGACAGTGTCGCGGGACATCGGGGGGATCCATTTTTTAAAACGTGCCTTGAAACCGGCGCGCGGCGAGAAGGGTCGCGGCCGGGAACAATGACAACGCTGACGCGAGTCACCCAGCCAGCCGGTCGCAAATTATCCCTCCGAGGTATTATTAATTAATGGGCTTGTTAAGTCGCGTCGCGTAGGTCACGAGGAGGTACATACCCACGAGTAGACGAAGGTGGACAATCTCTGGGAGGGTCGCGCGCGGCTCACAATCTGCGCGAAACGCTTTTAACGAACAGACGTGACTGGACTTGCTACCGCGGTAGGTAATACCAGCACGATGGTCGACGCGTTGAACCAAAGCCATAAACCAAATTCGAGGTGAATTTGACAAAATGCTCGAGACCGAACTTTAACGCAGCTTGGGAAGAAAAATTGTGCCAGTTTCCCGTTTGGAATTTAGGGTTGCGTTTGAAACGTACGATGGGGTGGTCGGGGATGTCCGAAGCCGGAAGAAGGGTGGGAATTACGCGTTGCACAGGTGCACAGGCAGGGCATAAAGCTGAGGAACACGTAAATCTCACCGATGTGTGCGGGGGACTTGGGAGCGCGAGCATCGGCGTCGTGGATGTCGCCGGGGCCGAGCGTATTCTCGCGTGAACGTATGTAGGTGTATGACGCGCGAGTTACGACCTCGCTGGGACTAACGAAATTTTCAAGAGTCGCCGAATTAAAATTCAAACGCTTATACACCGCCGACGCTGTCCTCCCCTGCTCTCACCGGGGACCGAGAAAATAAGTCGAAGGGAAGACTAATGTTTCCACGTACATTCGTGTCGCTAAATTTTAATCCCCCCCCAGCATTTTCTTCTCGTGTAAACGTGTTTCTACGACCGTCTAAAACGCATTTCTCATCTAGAATTATAGGTGCATACTCCGGCTGCATTGGGCCACGCGTGTTTTTGTAGTTCCCCCGCAGACGAGAATATCGGCACTATTAAGCGGACACGAAAAACCGATATTTCGCGCTCGCTACTGGCCGCCACACGCTTTCCATTTTAACGGCGGCGTTATCGGTACGTTATAAAAACGAAGAGAAAGTGGGACGACACGAGATCGCTCCACGCATAGTTGTTTATCGTCGCGGGTTAACGCCGCGCTTAAAACCGAAAGTACACGGGCCACTTAACAATATGCTTTGCCACTTGCCACTTGCCACAAGCTTGCAAGCGGTTCAAGCGCGGGCGTCCGCTTTCACACACGCGGCCTTTTGGTATTAGAATAAACGTCGCTCCACGGAACCGCGTTGGAAAAGACCCTCGAGAAACAAGGGAGCCCTCGTTTCCGCGAACTGGCATCTATCCGAGCGACCACTCGTCACGAGCTGTCAAATTTCTCGACATCTCTCGCGTACTATTCATAGCAAGTTCCGTCTGCTTGCATCCTCCCTTATCGGCCCTCTCCTTTCCTTCGAGGCTCCTTTAATTCTTCGCACACCCTCGCCCTCGAGAGAGAGCGAGAGTAAAGCCCTTCTGTCCGGGCGTACACATAATTACCAAAGTTAATTAGGGCGTTGGAGATGAAAGAGAGCGGGAACGGGAGCTGGATGGAGGCAGAGACACGTTTAAGGATGTATTAGCGAGCGGAAGGAGGGCGAGACGGCGTTAAAACCTTGTTAAACACTCGTGACCGTGCACCGCAAAAAATCAGAGGAGTTTCCCTCGATTGCCCAACATTTTCGCCTCTTCGTCGCTTTGATTTCTTTCGTTTTGTTTCGACAGAATTGTATCGTGTAGCATTTGCATTCGCATCGTTGAAACAATCGATTGGATTAATGCGGAAACGATGGAAAAGCGGCCGAATCGAAATTTCCGGGCTCCAGAAACAAACACGTTAATTCAACGAATTTCAGATTCAAATTACGCGAATGATACTTGTGAAAACCACGCGGCATGCAAAGGGAAGGGAATATCATCGAAGTTGTTGCACTTTGCGGGTCGTTTGTTGTTTCCGTTTAAAAAAAAAAAAGGAGGGATGTATGCAAAACGTTCGACCGAGCGTGTAAATATCACTTTTATTCGCGAGTCGCAATTTTTTATTTCGATGCAAACGTGTTTGCTCAAACAACGACTGTTGCATCGCTCAGCAACACCCTTCCACCATCGGTATCCCCCTGACTCCCATGTCTGGCCACCCCCGACCCCGGGTCGTCACTCCTCTGTACCGCGCCGGCCCCACTCCCCCGCGGCTCTCGTGCACTTCTGCAATTGGTTTTTCGTGTTCGGCCACTTCGGCGTCCTCGAAATCCTAATTTCACGTTTTTCATTTCGCGTCCCGCTTCTCGCTTCGGTGTCCTGTGAAAATCAGCCCCCGTCATCCTACAGAACGAAAGTCCCTTTAATGCGATATCCGATGGACGCAGCGATCTCTTTTTTTCTCTCTCTCTCTCTCTCTCTGCGACCGGCGGATCAGAGAAATGGAATTATTTAAAACTTCCCACTGCTGGTACCGTAACGGAGCATCGATACGCGGTCAAAGAGATAGGACGGGGATGGTAACCGGCGGGACCAGATTTATTAAAATCTCTCCACCCCACGCTCGCCGGGCACAGATTCGCTAGATTAAGTCACTAAACTCACGGAGGCGCCGAAGGGCAGCACAATTATCGATCACCGCTGCCACGTGATAGCACCCTTTCGCGCACACGGTGCCACTGGGTCGATTCCAGAGAATCAATCGGAGTGCGATCGAAAGAGGCGTCGCGGCACGCGTGATACCGGCAAGGGCGTGTAAGACATACTAAATCCTGGTAGCATGTCCGCAGCCAGTCGGGCCCCCCTCCCCCCCCCCTCCTCCCCCCCCCTCCCCCTGTACCCCCTCTAACAATAAACTTAGGTGAGAGACGAGAAACGAACACGAGGACGAACACAAGCACGGGCGTAAACACGCGAGCGGTCTACCGCGCCCGTGACAAAGCTGTGCTCGTACGCACGGCATGAGCCAAACTAGCAATGCGTGAATCCATGCAGGCCGGGACGAGCCACTCGGAGCTTTTACACCGACTATCCCACAGGATCGCGTTTGTGGGAGTGTCTGCCGAGACCGGTGACGCGCCGAAGAAGCCATCCACCGATCATCCGGTCTCGTTTATTGGGCATTAAGCGCGTCGGTGTTGATTGTGAAAGGGACCTGCTGCTCCTCGGCGACCCACGCGCCGTTTTGCTAGTTCTTCGTTGCCGTGTTTGGCAGTCGGTTTCTGGAGGAAGCTGACGAAGCCCCTAGACCGCGACGGGAAATTGGAACGGAAACGGAGCAGTCCCCGAGCGGATAGTATCGATGTGGCGAACGATACGCGTCTACATTCCCAGTTTCTCGTTGGAACAAGTAATACTTTATTTCTCATTCTCAGATCTGACAAGTTGAAAAGTATCGTGCGCGCGGCCCGCCGATCAGCGGAACTGAAACGAAGCCTGTGAAACGGAAGACGGGATACCCAATCCGCGTGCGAAAATCGCGGATGCGTATCCAGCGTGCACGTAGCGTTGTTGCGCGACAAACTCCGCGTGATAATCGATACTCTCGTTTGGCCAATCTTTTCCACTCGCGCGATCGAGAGTAACTGACTATTCTCGCCTCTGCAGCATTCCGCTATACGTGTCACACGAATGATACCCACTCGTTTCGAATGTCAGGGACGGTAACAACGGCGCAGAATCTGTGTTCCAGTGCACTTGGCGTGCGTTTGCATTCCAGAAGCGCAACCGTGGTCACAGACAGCCAGCCGTGTCCACTTAAGTTCACGGAGGCCGAGTGCGATACCAGCCGGGCTCCACTAGCGTTGGACGGTTTGGGCGAGCAAGAAGAGGCCGTAGATGGAGGAAGGAAGAAAGAAGGAAGCGGGTGAACACGTGTAGGTGCATGTATACCGGCGTATGTGTGACGGTAGGGGGTGTGCAGGGCACGCGAGATATTATGCAGATAAAATATTCATGGTTATCGGAACTCCCGATCGGGCACGCCTTTAGTTTCCGAGATGAATAGAAATGGTGCCACCCCCGGCGACCCGTGGGACACAAATTCTTTTCTTCCTGTCGACAATGAGGAAGCGCAAAAGGGTAAAAGAAAAGGGACAACAAAGATGGCTGGGGAATCGGCACGCTATCGTGGACACAGCTCAGAAAGTAATATCGATAACGTGTATTTATCGTCCTGGATGACAGTGCTATCGAGGCGGCCGAACCGCCAAGTCCCTCCTGTAAAGAATATTTTCTGACTCGCTGTACCGAACGGCACTGCATTACGCGTGGTACCGTGGCTTTTTAATATCCGATGGTTATATTTATGCGATCAAACGATAACTGTGTATACCAGGGAACGAAGAGAGAGAGAACAGCGAGAATATTGAAACGAAAATTTCATAAAGGCCAGGAAGCTTTTAAGCCGTAACGAAGTTTCCTGAGAATTCAGTTGCACTGCTTTCGAAACGCATTGGGAGATGTCCGCAAAAAATGCCACCGTTAATTTACACTTTCGTTTGTTGTCCATGATATTTCTGAATTGGTTTCACTAGGTTCAGGCGCAACGGAAAATTACACCATCGTCGAGGACGACAACTTCAGATTCAGACTGCTATAGCCCAATTGTTGGGCGTTAGTCGCAGCGCAGCGTTCCGCGAGCGAGCGAACATTAAAGTTCGCTAAGAAATTTCCAGACAGCATTTCCCCAGGCAATATCGGAAACGCAGTTGGGTGGAACTGGTTCGGGAGTCTGTAACTTTCGGCGCGGAAAAACAACGGCCCGTTTTAGTAGGCTACGACGCAGGAAGTTTCGTTGGTTACGGCGACGTTAACGAGGATCAGAGATTACCAGTGGCACCGCTTGGCACGCAATATCGAAAGCGGAAACGCCACGGTGCACGCGATAAATCTGCTATTTCTTACCAGGTTTCTACTTTTCTTCGGTATAACTAGATGTCTGCTCGAGGAGTCTATAAGAACGCCGAATAGCCTCTCAAATTTTTGGCAAAACCATAGCTGCTTCATACTTCTAACTTTCATTTCAATTTTTAAGCCCCGAAACTGAGCTTTCGTGTATAGGAGAGACCGGGGCTAGTAGTATCAAGGGGCAGGTTGACTAATTGTTAATAACTTTGCATCGACATATGCTCTACTGCGGAAAGATTCACTGTAGAACGAAGTCACTTCTACTATGCCATGCATTTATGTCCGACCCCGCGATCGCACGTTATCAGCTTTTGTCGAAAAATTGACTAGGGTAAACCAACCAGTAATTGACCGCATACCAGTGAATGACCATTAAGCAAAGAAATGTCAATTATAAATTTAAAAATTATTGTATGTTTATAAATGGAATGTAGTTGCATTTTTAATATCCCATATTTTTAGTTGCGCGTATTAAACAAACATTAATAAGTACAATTCTTATTAAAAGTATGCGGTCATTTACTGGGCTTCATATTTAACAATTGGGACATTCGCTGGTTGGTTTGCCCTACGTATAAAATATTTTTTTCTTAAAGATTTTATTTTTTCGCGCTCTATATAGTTACAAGAGAATAAATGTTAAGGAACTATTTTAATGTTTGTTTATTAGACGATCTATTGACACACTATTTTTGTTTATACATAATTAACTGAAGGTTATATAGATTATTGAAGTCGGGGCTGGTTGGCTAATATTGTTAATAAGGTTTAAATTGCTATTTTGTTATTCGTAAAGCGATTTTTATTTTTTGTTTACGTTTCACTATGTTATCAATACATTATAATTAATGTTTGAGTTGAAACATTTTTCAGCTTATTATTAAGATATGAAAGAAAGAAATTAATTTTTTATAATGAAACAATTATTAATAATGTTATTTTATCACCACTGGGATAAGTTACTAATAACATTTTCTTAACTGAACAGAATTCAACGATCAGAGCGATTCTAAAGGGAGAAGAAGAAGGAGCGGAGTGGATGCGAATGGTTCTGGAAAAAAGGAGAAGAAAAGAAGAACAAGATGAAGGAAGAAATCAAATCGAAAGCGCATCCTTGAGTTAACAGTCCCAGAAACACTTACACACATAACACATGTAACCCCATTTTGAGGCCGAAAGGCAAAGAATAAACCTATTTACTACATTTTCTTAACTGATTGTATCTATAGTCAACCTACCCCATATTGTAAGTCAACTAACCCCGATCATGGGGCTGGTTGACCAGCATGGACGATGCTAGAAAAACATTAAAATACCTTAATTGTTGACAAATTGAGTCAACATTAATAATTTAATTAGATTGCCAAATATATGCCCTCTCAAATATACTAATCGGTTTAATGATATTTCGCCCACATAATTCATTAAAAATCAAGCACTGAAAAACTGGCCTACCAGCCCCGGTCTCCCCTACAATTGTCAAGGTTTCAATCATTAATGGTATGCCCATCAAGTTAATGGTCATTCTGTGGATCAGCACCACTCCCATCGAAACAATACCCAACATTCAATTCAACCCCTAATTTGTGTGGCTAGAAATGAACTCGCTCATGTGGTATAAATCTGCTGAATTAATTACGAAGAAATCGGAATGCATTATGGAACTGTGGAAATGTTCATCAGAGAGAAGCCAGACCTAATCCTTCCCGCTTAAACTGAAATTATAATAGGTGGTCGTTCGGCAAGGAATAATGGTAGCAGCTAGAGAAAAGTTCACTCGTGGCTGTTGTTAATAACGTGGTGATGCAATTCGTTTCGATGCTGCTTGCAATCCGTCACGCCGCCAAATTGAATTCAGTTAATTTCATCCGTGTTAGTTACGCGACCGAGCTAAAAATTGTGACCGCGCCGGCTCTGTAATTAAGTCTACTGCTACCCGGAAATAATTGGCTGTATAATTGACCGGCGAACAGGCCGAATAAATCATTACCCCATGGGCTGTGGGTTAGCCCGAGGGGAAAGTAAATAATCCAGCAGTTTGCCAATAAAATATTTCGCGGCCATTGTCGAAAGACGGCATTGACGAAGAAACGGCCCGGGCGATCCGTGCGCGTTTAATCTGTCCGCGTGGTCGGCGAAATTTCAACGCGGAGAAGTGCGCGTGCAAGTGGTGTGGTCAGCGAATCGCGCGACATAGAAATAGCCGTGGAAAACAGAAGGCAGAGGTTCGGACTGATCCAGCGCGTGATAACATCGGAATGAAAAACGAGAGACGGAACACAGGGGCTATTATGTCCCTGGTGCAATGCTCGTCTTGGCGAATTCTATTCGCGGCGCTGGCGCAGATTATATCACGTATGCCAGCCCGTGCGTTAATCACGTAATGGTGGGTGGCACTTGAATTCGAGAGAAAGCGTCTACAATTTGCAGGTCGACGTAGGTATAATACATTATAATGGAGAGAGCCCGGATAGAACGGGAGAAACTTCAGCTGCTCCGGGCTTCTCTCCGGGCCTCTCCCTCTGTCCCATCGCCTCCTCTGCTTCTATTTATAATCCTATTCTCTTTATAAGTGCACAAGTGCGAAACGGTCTCGCGTGGCTCGAAATTAGCCTCGTTATCACGTTATAATTAGTTCCCGTGCACGGGGGCATCGTGAAATTCGGTGGACCTCGATGTAACCGTATTTCAACGATAGTGCCGATTTATTTTCCGCTCATTCGTCCTCGCCGAGTAATTTGCTCCGGCCTTCGTCGCCCGAATTTATCCGCAATTCCGACAATCTGCGTGTACCGCGACAGATTGGTCGCGGCTTCGAAAATTCCAGTAAACTTTTCCACAACCCCGTGGGCGCAACAGAGGAGCCGACAAAATGCACGGCGACTGACTCGAACATTTCATCCCGCTCGAAGATCTCAACGACGCGAAGTTTCGCCGCGACAATCGCGCAGCATTGACGAAAAATTCTCTCCCTCGCACTCTGAGGGTGCAACCACAGCAATGGCGAGACGCGAGTCGCGGAAAGGTGAATCGGAATGTCAGGGACAAATTGGCTGAAAATCGGTCGGTTAACGAGAGGGCAGGGTGTCTTCAGCGAAGGTGGAGGCGCGGAGGGAGCGCACGCGTACGATGGTGATTATACCGAGCGTGCTGGTGGTCGCGTTAAACAGAGGCTGACTTAGAGGCTGCGCCTCGGTACCGTGGTAATCCTTTGATTACAGCGTGTTTCGAGAGTCGGCTGAATCACGAGGATGCGCGTAAGGTGATATTCCTGAATGGTGGGCCGGAAGCCGAAACCGGGCTGCATAAAGGAGGATATACAGAGAACGGGGGCGAGTAGGGCGACGGGACGGTGGTGGTGCGCGTACGGCGCGCAGCATACACACCGTACAGTGTACAGTGTACACGTAACCGGCTAGCGGGCTGATATGCAGGATACGCGGGAACGAGCCAGCATAGCGCATCCGGTGTACCCGGGTAATGAAATACAGTAACATTATATCCGCGATATTCAACCGCGGCGCGGCCACGCGGTGTGCCGTTACACAGCGCGTATTCCAGCGTGCACAGACGGACGAGCCGGCTATGTGTCCGCGTGTCAACCCGCTCAACACATGCCCAGGGGTATCGCATGGTGTCTGAATTAATCAGGGTTCGAGGATGCCTGAGAACGATCGCGGTCCTACCAGCGGGTCGGAGGAAATTAAAAGAGGCCGGTGATTTCCAGATCCGCCAGATGGAGACCACCCACTCGCGGCACCGTCACCACCACCGCTTTCACTCCAATGAAATTTACATATTTCTTTTGGGCGGGCGCTTTCGCGATGATTTATCCATTCGAAAGTAGATGACTCCGTTGGAATCGGGGGGGGGGGGGGAGGGAGAGTGGGCGAGGGTGGCGGAGGTGGTCGAGGATCTGTCCAGGATCGGGAGGTAGAATTTGGAAGATTTAAGCTGAAGCTTCCTTTGACTGGAAACATTCCGTTGGACGCATCGTGAAGCGTTGTATCCACTTGCACGCGAACGGCTGGCCATACGGAAGCGCCATAAAACTAATGATCCCTAAGTGATCCGTACCACGACGACATGATGACTGTTGTGTTAGGGGGGATGGGATTACAAACGAATAGAATGGAACGGGATGGAACATCCCATCATTATCCAATGATCTACGTCTCTTTAGCGACGTGAATGCCACACCTCTGTACGTGCGACGCGCGACGATCAAAAAGTCGCCGGACGATTGCCTCGTTCGTCGAGTCTTCCACTGCGAAAATCCAAGCAATCGATTTTTCTATTGTAGGTAGGTAACAGATGACGTAAGCGTATTTGAAAACTTGACGTTCTTCCTTCCGGTACCTTTCCCCCTTAACCCTCTAGGTACGGGGATGTTTTAAACGTAACGTAGAATTTTTTTGAGCGTTAAAATAATCTATTTTATACTTCCGATTTGGAAACTACTCGGTTGGAATGCTGAGAATGTGAAAATGATTGATTTATGGTATGGGACGTAGAAGTCCCACCCGGACTTACGGGTAATATTTTGAACATTGATCGGAAATATAGAAAACAACATAAATATGTAATTAAATGATTTTTTTATGTGGGAAATCATGTTTGAGCAGTAAGTAGTAATGAAAAATAATGTTACAATTTTTAAAATCTGGGGGAAAGGTCGGATAGTTGATCAGCGGGGATACATGATCACATCAGTATATATCAGAAGTTAAATAATTAAATACAAACAAAGCAATACATTATTATCATTTTAATAAAAAAGAAAAACTGTGATCAACTATCCCACCTTTCCCCTATTTTGTTTTTTATGGTAATCGTAAAAACAACTATTGCTTTTGTTACAGACATCTTGTTGCTGTAGTAACGATAAATAACATAAACACTAATAAAAATATGTAATTATACACGATTTAACAAATAATATAGAAAAGTATGAATATTTAAAGAAATAAGAATGACATATAAGTACTTAACAATTTTCATAAATATTTACTCCTAAGTCCCATAACTTTAACCCGAAAGCCCCTATATATAACGTAAATAGAGTGCAGTGCCCATAGAGTATTTTGTCAAGTAGGACTCACTTTTACTATATATATGCTTATTTTACTATAAAAAGTTCTTTTACTTACTTATATTTATAAAAATTGTAGACAAATTGCAACAGGCACTGATCACGATTAATAGCGTCAACTAGATTCATTTGTTTATGACAGAACAAAGTTTAATTTTGGGTTCTGATGGTACAAACAGTTTCTTCCCTGCCTAATAAAAGTCACTATACCTATTAAACCTCGATCTTATTGATGGAACGTAAATAAAAATGTGTTTGTCTGAATGGGACTGTTAAGAATAACAGGTTAAAATCGCGACTCGCTACTTGTCTCGAGAGAATTTCAGCGCATCCTTCACGGGTATAACAGAGGGTTCCGAAGTCGAAACCTGCGAGACACCCTCGCAAACGTTCCACGGTGTTAACGTATCAGTATGTTTGGTGTCTAAACCACGGTGTACCGCAAGATCGCACCGGCAATCCATCAAGCTCTATATCCGTTGTGTAGGATGACCACCTGTATCTCGCTAAACAAGATTTAGTTCGCTATAGATCATCGAGTGCGTGATCGAGTGGCCTTTCCTCGTGTATCCCGCGAAAGAAACAATTAGCCCCCGATGGATAATGGGATGTCGACTAGCACGACGAGAGAAATAAATCAGAGGAAATTTCGCTGGGTTTCGCTTGATCCTGATTCTTCTTTGCCGGCTTCCCGACTCACTTCCGTACCTATTTACTCGTATCCTCAAAACGGAACGATATCTGAACGAGACAACTTCGTTGGAACTGCTTTAATCCAGAATAATGAATTGTAGCAGCTCTGAAAGTTTGCGAGCATTATTCTGAACGCTGTATCAGTAGCGCGCTGTAAGAAATTGAAAGTAAAACCGAAAGTAGAAGTAATAAAAGGGCGAGATCTGTTCGAGTAAAATTTGAGAACTTCAAACTTCTCTTCTGAAAACTTTCGTTATCTGTCCCGTATTCTTAACTGGTAGCATGAAAGTTACAGCCCCTAACTTAGAAATAGTTATGCCATTGAAAGCAATGCTGCTAAAGGGAAAAAGCTTCCTCTCCTACGAGTGTCATCTGACTTATCCATTGGATTCATGAAATACTTGTATTTTTCAAATTAATAAAAAAGCGGATAAATAAACGGGCAAACAGTGTTGCACTGTGAAAAATACAGACGGAGTAGCTGTTTGCTGGCAATATTTAAACGAATATCCATTGGAATCGAATGTATTATCAATAAGCATCTATGTACCTTGATATGAATGCATAATAAATTATTACAGTATATTTTGTTTACTCGTTGAATGTTGAGATAAGCTCCATTCCGTAATCGCGGCTCTTCTTTACCAAGCAAATCGCCAAATTACATAAATTGAATTGTTATCGTGTATCGACAAACATCATCACGTTCCGGGTTGCTGCATTTGAAACGTAATAAAGCATTTACGTTGCGCAATAATTTGACCGAACCGCTCGATGGTAAAAAGCCAGATTCGATCGCTATTATTGCACCGTGCATCGAACCGCTGCATAAGACCGTAATGATGCTCGCAGTTGAAAGTGAAACAAAACAGGTACTCTTCCTATTAGATCTATGGCTCAAATACTATGTAGGTTTATTCTTGCATGTGAGAAATTTCACGTAAAGGCAATGGCGTGACTTAAAAGCGGTACCCCAAAGCGCATACCGATCAGCAACGTGTTGCTGCGTCACTATAAACTCATAATTCAACATCTCAGACGACTTTGGTCGCCTGGAGTCATCCAGCCGCCGGAGAGGAACCTCTCGACCCCCCGTCGATTATTTATGGGGTGCTACCCCGGACGGAGGTTGGATCGACCAATTTTTAAACGATCGCATCTCGCCTTAGGAACACTTTATGTACCTATACGGTTTTGGCGAGCAACAATCGGCCCAGAATTTTTCTACTAGAAATTACAAGTCATCAGTAGCGAAGAATGGTCGAGGAAGTGGAGGGTGGAAGTGGACGTGGCGGACTGGAGGATCGAAAATTTTCGTTTCAATTACACGCATCGCGAGACTATAGCTGCAAGTACGCGAGAATATTTGCTAAAAGCTGGGAAGAAATCTTGGAAGTAGAATATATCGTACAGGTCTAACGAGACACTGTTTAGGAACAAGAAGGGAGCGCAGCTTTAATATACTGCGTCTTCTCCGTGCTCAAAATGCAAATTTATTCTCATTCCAGCGGGCGGCGGCGAGCCGCGGGAAATATTGTTCATCGTTTCGAACCATTACGTATCGTTAAAGGCGAACGTTTATTTTTCAAGGCAGCTTGAATTTCTAGGCAGCGCGTGACAGATACAACGCAGAATAGATGGAAATGAAGCTGCTATAGATATCAATCAAAATGAATTCGAAGAAATGGGTTCGGACTAATGCAATCACTCCAGTTGAAAATAAATGATGTAGATTGTAGGGTAACGCATACAGATGTTGACCCCTATAAAATAATTGACCCACTTTCCCAAAAAGTAGGAAATATAATATAATGCTTTTTTATATAATAAAATATATCTATATTTCGGTGGCCCAGATATTTTTGTCCCGAATACGATTATATTTTATTATATAAAAAAAGCATTATATTATATTTCCTACTTTTTGGGGAAGAGAGTCGAGCATTTTATAGGGGTCAACGTCTGTATGCGTTACCCAACACGATTAATATAAATTTAGCGGTTTACAAATGTTTCTAGATTTGTGATTTAAGGGGGAACACCACTGTGACGGCCGGAAAAATGAGCCATTTTTAAGATTTTTTTAAGGAATAACTTACAGTTTTATTATAAAATTGTTATTATCTATCTTTAGTACAATGTCTTAAGAGACTATAAAAAAAAGTAATAGAAAAACATGCATAGATTTCCATATACAGTTAATCTCCTACACCCCTCACAAGAAAACATAGGTCGCTTATCGAAACGATATCTTTGGAACGGCAATTCCGAAATCAAATTTTTTTAAAAATATAATCGGTATGAGTGTAGTTTCCGTTGTACGTACCGATTTTTAAAAAAAATTATTTTTGTAAAGTTGGTGCGCTTCGGAAGAAAAAGTTTCGAAAATCCGCAAAAAAATGGATAGTTTTTCGAGCGTATTTAAAAAAATATGTTTTCGATCAAAAAATCGGTACGTACAACTGAAGATACTCTTGTTTTAAAGATCCTGTCAAAATTTCAAGTCGATCGAATAAAAATTGACAGAGCTATTAGAAAAATGTCAGATTAGAAAAATGTCGTTTCGAGAAAATCGCGTTTAAAGTTTGACTTGTAGTGCATTTGTAACCGTGACGCGTTTCACAAAATGCACTGTATCTTCGTAAATTCTTCGAATATCGACTTGAAATTTTCAGAGAGTAATTTTGAAGTGTCAAACATTAAGAAAATTAGAAAAAAAGTCGAATTTTTTTCAACTTTCACAGTGGTGTTCCCCCTTAAAGCAGAATCGAAGAAATAGTTTAAGTAACAGAAATGTTCCAGAGACCGTTATTTCTAGTCGAGCATTACTCGTAGCCATCGCTAATGGCATTTACCAACAGCTTTTTCACCTAACTGCGATGTCGGCCCATAAAATGCTGCCTTATATCTTTATTACCCCATCCGAAGGACCCCTGCTACGTCGTGGCTCAGGTTCGGCAGGTCGTGTAGATATTTGGGCAATTTATACAGAAACTGGGGAAGTTGGGGAGCCAGGGAGGAGTTTCAGTGAGTCTACGTCTACACGATTGAGTGGTTCGTTCACGGCCACTCTAATACCTTTATTTATAGCTATTACGATAGACTACACGTATAATGCCTCGCATAGTTCCCCACCGACTTTCGCGCGGTTAATTATGTTCGGGGCGAAACGATACTGTAATGGCAGCTGAAACGCGAGCAGAATCTACAACGGCAGGCCAGCGGAATACATTCTGAATCGGAGAGAAACCCGGGAACCCTTCGTCTCTGGGGAGAAATGTGAAAAGTTCCACGCATTTGAGGAATATTTGCTGTCAGAGACCGAACCGAAAAGCCGGCGAACCGAAGGTTTTCTAATTTCCCATGAATGCGAGCAATAATCCTTCCCGCTGTACCATAACAAACGAGCAGGTACACCGGTAAAAAGTTCTCGTTAAAGGAATTGTAACGAGTTCCCGGGGGGTGAACACCTTACACGTGGAACTCCATTACACCGGTTCGCAATTCCCAGTTCAGCGCTCAGCGGAGGGCCGGAAGACCGTGTCGATAAAAACCGCGCTTCCAGGCCGGAAGGAGGATCCTGGTGAACGGTTTCACTGGGCGAAATCGTGGTCATTGTCGTGGGCGTTAACCTGATTTCAGTGGGCACCGATGTCCAGGCGGGAGATTAAGAAGGCAGAAACAGTAGCGCGGGGACAGAGCTGGTCGAAGCGATCGCTGGTAATAACAAGAATGATTGTTTGGCTGAGGGGCTGAATCCTTCTACAGCCCCTTCGGATCAACGCGATCGATACGTATGATATACATATGCATGGGCTGTATAAGATGGCCGTAGGCAAGAGCAAAGCTGTAGGACTGTAGGAGAAAGGGAGCGGAGAAAAAAAAAAAGCGGGGTGAAGAAAAGAAGGGCGGGTAAGTTCCATATATGAAGGAATCCTGCGAATCGGATCGGGGCTATTGAGTACAGCACAGTGGACGAATGTAATGTACAGGCGACTCGCGCGCCTTTCATGAACACCCATACCGAAAGGATCGTCGGCGAATACCGAACCCTTTATCGTTATTGCACGTCCACCAGCACGGGATGAGCCTGGTATGGCAGAGCGGTGAAGGGGCTGACTAGTGAGTTTGCCGCGTGTTTCCTGGCCGTTCGTCATTTTTAGTGGTCGTCCCTCGCTCGCCGAGGTATTAAATTATATTTCACCCCGTGATTAACGGTCCTAGGATGTATTATTAAACCGTTGGACCCCGTACGACGTGGAATCCTTGCCGGACAAGATGGCCCAACCCCCTATACCTTCACCCTCGCCCTCTTTCTCTCGAATCTTCCTCTTAAACGATCGACCTTCTTGCCCGTGCTTCCGGTCCTCTCAAAGAATCCTTATTCCCCTATATTGCCCGCATTCGTGGAATTATCGCGAAAAGAAACGGAACAATGAACCGCGAGTTCAGAGATCTGAAATGATAGGTAATTGATTTCCAGACGTATCTACCTATATAAATCTAACGTTACAGAAAGACTACGGTTATCTCTGTGCGTTATTTATTCCGTTTAAAGAAACATCCAAGCGAAACATTTCATAGATAAATTAAACCACCTTTCTCTCGTTAAAAACCTCGCTTTTTGGGAAATGTCTTTCTGAAATATTTCGTGCAACGGAAACATTACGGTGCTTATATTCGATGTTGCGCCCGTTTATGAATTCACCTGTTCCAGTGGGTTTAAATTTAAGAGGTTTCTGAATAATTAGCGGGTCGTTGTGCGCACGTTTAAAACGCTAATAGCTACTCGTTATAGGAACAGTGCAAAGGCCATAAAATGGAAAGCGCGGTAATATTGTCGCTTTAATTTCAACGGCAAAAGAATTACACGCCACTCCTTTCTCATTTCAATACACGCATCTCCTGAATTCCAGATGAATCGAAATTGAAAGCACAGCTGTTTTAACGCGAGACTGATTCCAACATTAACACAGTATCGATCAATTCTGTCTTGTTATCGTTATACATGAAAAACATTAAAGTAGAGCGGCGGCGGCTGGGCTGCTGACGTTCCAGCAGCAAGCTTCTGCTGTGACAACCATGCAGCATTCAGTAATTTCACCTGAAAACCTCTCACGCCTGCCTGCCGCTGACAACTTACATAGAATTGCGCTCGCAGAAAATGCACTGTACACACGTTTTCAGCGTCGACAATTTACACTTGTCCGAGCTATTGACAAGGGAAATTTAACGTCTCGCGACGTCTCCACCTGGAATTCGAACTCCTAACAGTCTAACTAGACCAAACGTTCGTCGAACGCACTAAGCAGACCTCGTTAAAATACTTTCGTTTCTCCCTCTTTCTCCGAAAGTTCTAGCTGCTTTAATTGCGTTTTAAGTGGCGCGATACTTTCACAGTAATCTGAAGCCGCGCCGGGAATAATTGCTACAAGAACGGTAGGTAATTTGCAGGATCGAAAGGGCGTGTGTGCCGGTTTCTAAGATAAATGCAAATTAGGGCCTGATTCGAAGGTCTGCAAAATCGCCAGAGTTATTCTATTGCAGGCAGCGAAACAGTCGAGGTAAGTTTTGATCGTGCACCAGGCAATTATATGTATATACGTAGATACGTGTATACACTATGCGCGTACCTATATTTGGTACGCGTACGGCCACGCTAATTGCATTGTTTCCCCCAGCCACCCTGGATCCAGCGAGTAATTTATAACTTAGGAAGAGGTCGTAAAGGGAATCGTTACTAATGACATCGTAAAACCGATACAGGCGTCGTGTGTTTAACGTGCATTCTACCGTTTGAAATATGAACGAACGACTTCCGTTTCAGATAAAACATTCCACCTTCCGCTAGAACGAGGAAAACTACGCTTTCATGATTGAAATTATTTTCAATTCCCCCCCTGGTGGATTTCATTCGCAAAAAATTCGGTTGGACGAACCGATTCTACGTCGAGCATAACTTACTTCGACGAAAATAACAATCGATCAACAGTCTTCCTAAAGACAATACCACAAAGAAAAATCTGTCTATTACTCTTGCACTTTTCCGCGAATTGTAGAGCATTTAATCGCATAAAATTTTCAAACACCTCGTGCCCACGAATGATGAAACATTGGGGGTTTCCCGGTTAAAAGTATTATAGACACAGAAAAGGTTTCCACTGTTGCGGAGTAAGTTCCACCACAAAGTTCCGCGCGAAACCACGGAAACAGAATTACGAGATGGACAGGGAGATGCGAGGATCGATTAACGGGTGAGCTGCCAATGCGGTTGTACAAGTAGACTATATACGTATACCTTCTTTATGAGACTGACAAAAAAGAGGAAATGTTGCAGGACAAAATTTGTCATACGACATCTTTGATACCAATGACGCAGGAAAAATCTTTACGGATGCACGGATTACATATATGTACACATTATCCCATTGATAAAGATGTGTGCAAAAAGTGCACGGTGCATGGCTGCAGCTGTGAAAAGTGCAAGTTTCGTAATCGGCATTGCCACGTAAAATTGTAAATTTTAAGGAATCTATGTATATTAGATGTTAAGTCCATACTGTACCTCGTCCATGCTATAGCTCTGCTCCATCTCTAGCTGGATGTTATACATTATACATTATCCATACATTATACTGTACATATAGAGTAGTGACTAGTCAGTACCAGGGATCGATAAAGTTCTGGAACTTTTCAATACGTTCCATTTAAAACATGGTCCGCGGAACTTTTTTAAAAATATTCTCATTTTATATGTCCCAGGAGAACTGTTGAAATAAAAGTTCTTGAAAATAAAGGTACTAGTTGGAATGGAACTTATAAAATATAAAAATAAAAAAATTTCTATAACAGGAACAGATATTTTGCTCACCAATATTTAAAAAATTCTCAATCGTTGTAACAAATAGTGAATACTATTCAATGGATAGTACTATAACAATATTGCGAAACATAAATAGTATAATAATACGTAGATGTATAGGAGAGAGTAGGGTAAAATAGAACGGGTGGGTAAAACGGAACATCAATGTTTCTCTTAGATAAGAGCTGCGAATGAGTTGGTATCGCGTGACATGGGACCAAAGCGTCCTCACAGCATTTCATGACAGACCATATATGCGTGCACACGTTACTTTTCTGTTAAGAGAGTTGGAAAATTTTCCGGTATCGACTTTACAATATTGTATTGTACTTTCGACCACTTTTCGGCACTTGGATTTCGAAAATTAATAACGGTAAGTGCATCGTTGGATTCTATAGTCCTTCTATAATCCTTCTTTTACGATATTATATTTATATTTGATTATTTTCCGTAAATTTCATATTATCTAGTAAAATTTTTTTTTTATACGTATAATATATATTTTTGTTATATTTTATTTGCAATAGTTATACCTAAAACATATATTTATAATTTTGAACATAAATGAATACATTTTAAATCATAAAAATAAAGATTTTATACGTTTACATGGTCTTCAAATGGACGTTCCGTTTTACCCTACCACTTGAGCGAGGCGAAGATTTCAATACCACCGCTAAATCTCATTTCCCTTCGTTTCCAAAGATTTTTCTTAAAAATGGCTTTGATTTTCTTATAGTCTAAGGTCCACTGATGAATGCTGTTGGAGTCCCGTGTCTTTTTCTCCTCCCAATTTTATATTATTACCCTCCAAAGTTAAGCGTTCCATTTTACCCTACTCTCCCCTATTCATATATTCTATTATTGAAATATAAATATTATATATTATATCATGGAATTTCTATGTATTTCGGTTCATGTAAGTTATAAGAAAATGTTATTTAGGTATCATTCTAGATGGATTCTCTTTTCTGTTCAATACTTCTTATGAAACCATTAATTACTTATGTTATGATTTTCATACCTTCTATTAAATAAACATATGAAGAATATATTATATTGTTACATAAAGCTAGTACCTAATAGTTTAATAATTTTCTCTATCTTATGAAAATATTCTAATGTAACTTGTTTCCATGAAACTTTTATTATATAGATTCTAAAATATCTTTTCCATGAGAACATTTTTTTCAATAAAAATTCCACAGGAACAAATATTTTCTTAAACAAATTATATCAGTTGTAACAGAATTTTCTAAAAAACGAGGGTTCGAGAACTTGTTCGGACCCTAGCTCATACATAACACCACATATAGGGAATTCAATCCCGGGATCGTAATCCCGGAATCCCGGGATCCCGGTGGTTTTTTGGATTCCATTTTTATATTTTTCAGTTGTTCATAAAGTACTTTACGTTTTTAAAAATTCTCGAAATTCTCGGGATAAGTTATAATTTGTTACATCAAATCACGGGAGTTTTAGAATTCAAAAAACAGCCGGGATCCCAGGATCCCGGGATTACGATCCCGGGATTGAATTCCCTAACCACATAGCACCGTAACACGTGCGTGCCCCATCAGCTGATGCGTATCGTATGTGCTTCTAACCTCGCATCGTGCTTGACAATCACACGCTTAAAATGCTTCAAGATTATTTATTAAAGAACCATCGGAAAGAGTTGGAAGAAATTTTGAATGCCGTTCAGATCGATACCTTTTATTCTATCCACGTAAAGTGAGTAATGCTGATTAGTGAGTAAGTCAGAATCGAAGATAATTTTAAGCCCAATTGTTTTACAGCTTTCTATCGTTATTCGAAGCAAACGTGAATGTGGCACAGAAAATTCTGCACCTACCTAGGGTTTATTTGCCATTGTGCGACGAAGCAGCGGTAAAAGCTCAAGAACAAATAGCAAAACCAGATGAAATTGTAAAGAGAAAAGTAACACAGACCCGACCGTTTGATTAATAATAGAGGACACAGATTCACTGACGAATTTTGTTCTGCACTTAAAATGCTCTTAGTATTTTATTATTTCTATGATTTTATTTTCAACACTTTAAATAGGTTCATATTAGAATAACTGCTGTGCCTGTGTCGGTGGAGCAAGATCAAATTGGGCACCTAGTTTCTACAAGTGGCGTTGTAGTTAGAATATCTCAACCCACTGTACTGAAGCTAGTTGAAAGATACAGTTGTAAGAAGTGCAAGCATGTTACATTTGTAAAAGTTGGTTCGATACATAATACGTATACAACAGATTAATGTTAATCAATGGTTTATAATTTCCATACCACCTCCTTTGTAGTATGAGTGGGAAACACAATCATTCCCAGAGACTACAGAATGTAGTGCATGCCATTCAACAAATGTAACAGCTCTCACAGATTTCGAACTAGAAGACTCTGCAGATTGTCAAGACATAAGAATACAAGTAGACTATCAGTTTGATTTAATAATTGCCCTTTAATTTATCAGCTTTCTTAATTTCAAATGCTTTTGATTAGGACAAAAGTTTTGTAGACGCGAATAAATCGTTGGCCGAAGAGCTACAGATTACCTTATTGGATGATTTAGTAGATAAGTGTAGACCAGGACATTATGTCGTAATCAGGTAGATAATTATTATTTGAACGTTTGGTAAGAACAGTCGAATTGTTTAATCGAAATATTGTACTACACCTGTCGTAGCGGTATTGTAATAAGGATATGGGAAACACCGGAATTAGGCGAACGTTTGGAGGCGACAACGATAATGTTAGCAAACAGCGTTTCGGTGCGCCGTAAAATATCCGATTCGTCTTCCACACAAGAGATGAGAGACGTTTTTAAGGATTACTGGCAACAATACAACCATAGTCCTTTACTCGGCAGAGATAATATCGTAGCGTCAATTTGTCCTGAGGTAGCAATTCAAAATACGTATACAGTCACTAACTAGAAAAACGGGAATGCCCGAATATATACACTCCCATTGCAATTGTTTGTAGCTTTATGGGATGTACACTGCAAAATTAGCGCTAGCGATCGTTTTAGCTGGTGGAGTAGCAAAGTACAATGAAAGCGGTAATTATTTGTTTTATTTTTTTTATAATCTTGATATAAAATACATTTCATTGAAGAAACAAATTAGGAACGCATGTGCGAGGTGAACCCCATCTGCTGTTAGTCGGCGATCCAGGAACTGGCAAATCCCAACTGCTTCACGCAGCCTCTCGTTTGGCTGTAAGATCGGTTCTTACGACCGGTGTCGGATCAACCACAGCTGGACTTACAGCAACGGCTGTTAGAGTTAGTTACTATTACACGCAATCTTTCGCATCTAATAATTACTATTTAAATCTCTCTCTCTCTCTCGCCACGCACATGGTGCTGATACGTGTACTTATAGGACGCTGATAGTTGGCATTTAGAAGCTGGAGCTTTGGTGTTAGCAGACGGTGGAGTCTGTTGCGTAGATGAATTTGCGACAATGAGTTCGCACGACAGAACTTCCGTACACGAAGCCATGGAGCAACAAACAATATCAATTGCCAAAGCTGGGCTTGTTAGTACGCTAAATTCTAGGTGTTCGGTCATTGCAGCCATTAATCCAAGCGGCGGCGAGTTTGATGACGTAGACGACGAAGAAGAAAAATGGCAAACAAGTTTAGGGGATCCTCTGTTATCGCGATTCGATTTAATATTACTTCTAAAGGACAACAAAAACATAGAGTGGGATAGACTGATGTCGGATCACATTTTACGAGCCGTCTACGATGATAGCGAAACCACATCGCAAACGTAATTCGAATTTACCAATCCGGCCGTTACGACTGCGACTTGCCGGCTTCATGTTTAACTTTTATTTCAACAGAGACACCAAGAACAATATTGAGCTTCTAAAATCGGAAGCTATATGGAAAGAAGATACTTTGCGAGAATACTTCGCGCACATACACTCCGTGGAACCAGAATTAACAAACGAAGCGGAGCTAGTTCTAAGAAAGATTTATCTTTATCATAGATCTAATCCAGATAGAAGGGAAGAAAGAACCACAGTACGACTTCTAGACAGTCTCATTAGGTAGCACGAGACTAATACGTTTAACCAAATGTTCGCTATTACAATTACTGTAATCGTAATTGGAAATCGTTTCTTTTAGACTAGCCGAAGGCCACGCTAGACTAATGTACCGATCGAAAGTTGAAGTTATGGATGCCATATTCGTGGCAAAATTAGTTGGAACGGAAAGTGTATCCGAGGTCGATCTCGGTTGTCCATTTCCGACAGATCCACTCACAATATATAGATCCGAAGGTCGGTAATGCTGTATTGTTTTCGTACTAAATTTACGACGTTATTATCGGAACAGAAAATAATTTTATCTAATCACGTTCGGTATCTGATGAATGATATTTTCTCTAATTCCAGGTAAAAAGGTATTGAGTGCCATGGGCTTACGATGCCTGGAAAACTTATTATAAATGTTTCTATTACTCCGTTGCAAACTTTATAATCGATCACTACAGTGACATAGATACCTACATTATGAATATGTAAACTAAATCTTTTATTTGTCACTTTCTGGTTACTACTTACATAAGTACAAATATACCGGCGTATTTATAAAATTTAAACAACCTGTTTTTTTTTTATACAAAACAAAATGTACTATTCATTTCTATATAATAAAATAATTAATTATCATTGTAAGTAATTGAAACGTTGTCTCTTGTGTGTAAAAATATATTTAAAAAGCATAATCCGTTTAATTGAAGTCTCAACGCATGATGAGGCCGCCTTTGTCAAACTTTTCGCATATTTCCAACATTTACTTGATATAAATTTTCCAGTTCATTGAGTAGGTTTAGAAGCACCCAATAAAGTAACAGCAACGATGTAACCTAACATTCGTAGTCTATAAATACTATATCGATAATTAATAAATAATTAAACCCGCGTAAAAGTTACTTTTCAAAATATCCCCTACTCGGCCCGCCTTAAACTTTGCGAAGTGGTGTAACATTTCGCGAGTCTAAATAACAAGTACTTAATAAAGAGGGGCTACATATTACACATTTCAAGGAATGTATAGGATATTACGGGAAAGTTAGAAAACATTTAATTAACGCTTAATAACCAACAATTGAAATTAAACTCTATTCTCGTGGACATAACATTTTTAACTTATTTTGATTTTCAGCAAACTGAATACTATATTCATTGAGAAGTCGCGTATCATTAGAGTATCATAAAAATGTGCCACTAAAATATAAAAGCTAGCAAATATATTTATGTATATAGAAGCAATAATGTAAGAATTAGTGATATGATTATTAATAGCTCACTCTTATTGTAAAGATAAATTATTTTGTGACTCTCTTTAATCGATTTAAACAAAAGGCAACATATACGTCGCATGTTAGAGGTTGGACAATACACGCGCACTGTGTGTCAATCAGATGTAAAATACTGTTTAAACAAACATATATATACTGATTTTTAAACAATCGTTAAAAATGTCCGTTAATATTTATGAATTCATGAGAAAATTACACAATCAATTTCTTCGAAGAAAACATGCATAAATTCAATTCTAAATACAAGAAATCTCTCTATGTAGCTAGTATAGCTTTGAAGGTCACAATAGATTTTCCGTAGAACATCATGTTTCAATGTAACAAGAGGCTTTGCACCAAAAGTAAGAAAATCTATCGATTTTTGACTGAGCGATAAAAGTATCAGGATACCTGAATAATCAATGCTGGACAGTGGCGCAGTCGCTTAATAACGTGGTTGATTAGCAGCATTGGCCATTTGGGCGCGAACAGCAGTAGCGGCAACGTTACTTGCCGCGCTTTGCACGTGTTCATTGCGCAAGAAAGTTGTAGCGAACTCTTGTTGCGCTTTGGAAACGCTCGCATCAGATGAACGGTAAATACGATGAATCTGTCGGGAATACTTTCCTGGTCATTTCGTACTTCACAAAATCTTCGAAGCAAATTACAGAATCGATAAATACCTTCGTCAATAATAGCAAATCACCGCACGCTGCGATAACAAAACCAGCGGCAATGAAGAGTAGTAACAGGCCAACAAATACTCCCTTGGCGGTCGAATCGAACATTGAGATAGCCACTATTATGCCGCTACGATTACGAAAGTTCAAAATTAGGATTAAGAATTGTAAACCCAAATTTGTACACTAAGATCGAAATATTACCAAGTTCCAGAACCGGGAATTCCTATAGCTTGAATCGCCGTCACGATTAATTGAAAGAAAAAGACAAAAAAGAACACCATAAAGTTAAACGAGCTGTCGTTCCTGAAAAAGAAAAAAATAAATATTAATATTCAATAACATTCTAAATGCTAAAATACGAGTATGGAAATGAATACATACTTGAATGCTCTGTATGCTGGTCTAAACCAGCACAAGAAGGAGAATGGTGTAAACAGTATGAGATATAATATTTCAAGACCGAATGTTGAGAATTCCCCGTTGCGCAACATCAGCACAAATCCGCCGATAACATTCAGGAGCAGAACACACCCATGGACTGTAATTCGGCGAAACAGGTTTGTTAAGTAGGAGAAATAATTAATCAACATTAATGTTCGTGTATCAATATCTACTAACATATCCACAAACGATACAGTTGTTTGACTATCTTCTGAAAATCTGTATGAATCTCCACTTCGATATCTTGGTAGAAGCATGGTTGGAAGCAGCATTTATCGGGCAAAGGTGGCCAGTTGTTTCGCCTTACTTTAATATCAAAAATTCTCAATTGGCGCGTGCCATTTAGAAAAGTGTTAATAAACATGCTTTGTTTCTTCTAATTAGACTCACGATAGTACGACGAATTTTGCATATCTTCCTCTGCTCTCGCCTTCCATTCTGACTCTGATCTTTGCTAAAACGTAGCGATTTTTCAAAAAGGAGATCGTAGAACATGAAAGCTTAATGTAAAATAGTCTTGATTGTATTATTTCGTGTACATTTACATCTGAAGAAGGAGACAGGTTGGTTCCAAGGGCCGCATTCACGGTTTGCTGAGGAGTACGAGCATAAGAAGGTGGCGGGGCTTCCTGATTGGATGGCTGAAGGGTTGCTGGTTGCTGTGTCGCGCCGACACCTCCGTATAGCGGAGGATTCGAAGCACCTCTAACCTGGGCAGTCCCTTGCGTACCTTGCTCTGCGAAAGGATTATAATCTTCCAAACCTCTACTAGCCGGCGTAGACGTAACAGCTCTCCTAATTGCAGGATCCTAAACGAATGGAAACATTACCTGTGATATATTCTTTTCCTATACTATCAATCGCTGAGAACAAGTTACATGGTACCGATATGTGCAACGAGTACATTATATAGAGAGGTTCTATATATAGATACAACAGCCATTTAAAAGATTTCTTTATTAATCATAAGTTCGTGAGATTATAGATAAATTTCGGGTGACAAATTTTAGCTGGCAAAATACAAAATACAACGGTTTAACAATATTTTACTGGAATAATATCCCGAGCCTTTCCTAGTATGGGCAAAAATAAAAATATACAAGTACTACGAACTGATAATAGCTGCGACGCAGCAAGCGTGTACGTCTATTGTCTCGAAGGTAAAGGTACGATTAAATTGTATCCGTTTAATTTTCATTTGACAGATCTACGTGCAATATTGACCGAAACAGTGTGTGGCTGGTTATAGCCTCTGATGAAATACTCACCGAAAACGGATCGTTGATATTTGGTTCCCCGAAGGGATTCTCGTCATAGCCAGACATCTTATTCGTCGTTCACTTAACCACTTCCGAACGTACTGTTGAAAATTAATAAGACTTCAACACACTTAAAATAATCTTATCTAAACCTGTCTATACTTGATGATCCATTGCGCTGCGGTATCATACGGTATCGCCGGCATACTAACCGTTCAGCTTAGAGCCCGTAAAACAACTGCTGCCACGTCTATCATTAACCGACAACCGTGTTGAATCTGACTTAGGCTTGCTCCACAGCGCGTCAATTCAACAATAATTAATATTCATAAAACGGTGAAAAAGGATATTGGAAACTTATGTAAAGCAGGAATGTATGCTTCTCTACTAGGGGAGGAAATGTCACGTGATGTACAAGTAAGAAATTTGAACGGACGAGAGAACCCGCGTTTATCGTGTGTCTTCTGCGCTTGCGCAGAGGGAAGCGAAGGAAAAAGCGGGAAATCTATCCAAATCAAATAATCTCCATATGACTTTGTAGTATCATATTAAAATTCCGATTTATTTGTTTAAAATGCAACTCTCTTCGACACAGGACTCGTTCACGCTCCGATGGCATCTAATTTCCATAGATGTATTACATACATGTGTAGAGAATAGATAAGAGAAATTCACTAAAGTAGTATTTTTCAAGAAAACGTTAAGCGTTGCATTAAACCAGGTTGATCAGATCTACTGATTTACGGTTCACCTATAAAAGAAAGCCCCTTTCCATTTTACATAGATATGTACGACAGCAAACGATTGACGCAATCATGAGTCAGAAAATTGAAACGTCACATGGACGAAAATGAAGCTTTTGCACGGCCATGGACAGGACGCGAATCTGCACGTAGACGCATATGCGAGAAGAGTTTCAATAAAGCTGCATAAAGGGAACAGGATACTGCGGTGCGATGAATAACGTAAGAAATTATATTATGTGCGCATTCTGTGCGCAAACGAGGAATCGAATGCATCGCGGCAGCGTTTTACTCATTGCCAATTTAAGACCGGCATGGCAGCATCTCCTCTCTTTTCCCTTGGCAAAGAATAAATCCCGTTCGGAATTTCTTTTTTATATTTCCTGCGCCGGCGGTGCAGCCGGCCCGCGAGCGACAGTCACGTGCCAGAAATAGACATTGCTATCCCTTGTGTTAAATGCGACGCGGGGGGTGCAACGACATTTAAACGTTCTGGATCAACTGGTAAAACACCCTCAGTTCCTTTCAGAGTGTTAGCAAACCCGGTTACATTTTCCTGCGTGCTCGGAAAAGCTATCGGTTCGTCTAGTAAACTGCAATCTCTTGATCGAACGTGGCAGGGATCAGGGTGCCGCGTTCATCGTCTGGTTCGCAACGATGCGAATTAATCGTCGTTTAACCAATTGGCTTGATCGAGTCAAGGGTCTGGCCGTAGACGAGACGGTTTAATGAACTTATCAATTACGGTGACCCACGCGTACGGCGACGGATACTTTCGCGAAATCTCCGGCGAATTGAAAGTAAACGCGTGCAACGGAACGGCTGAATTGCCGAGTGCACGGCTTGTCGATAAAAGAATCCTTTGGGCGTAGAGCGTGATGGGCAGAAACAGGGCGGGTCCGGTGATCAGAATGTCATCTACCGGTACTCACGCTGCCGGAGGTGTCGGATGTTGCTTTTGCAGATGCTGTACGTGCATACACGTGGAATTCCTCAAGACCATGCCTGGGATTTTGAAACTGTGCGAAGCGGTACGTTGTACGCGCTAAACGCTTAGGTATACATAGTAACGTAAGGAGTGATAACTATCAACCGGGTGACGTGTTTTTAGGTACTCAGCGGATTGATACAGAGCTTGCTAATTAATTACGGTCTGAGATATAGTACAACGATCGGCTCCGCTTTTGAAGGGTCTTTGACCACATCCTCCGCTTGCTTCTTGATATCAGCGGTGTTACTCGCCTGCTACATCGTATCCGAGAAATCATACAAATTAATCAGAGCTTCTCTGTTCGTAAGTACAGCGCTATTCTCAGCCGGCAGAGGTGTAATATTCCACGAGTAGATTTATTATAAATTTCGCAACAATTTCAGGAGATGATGTTCAATGCTCTAGCTTGTTTTCTGTACTTGAGTTCCGCCTCCTACTTGGCATTCTCCACAAAGCTATTCCTTTTACCCGAATATTACATAAGGCCAGGATTCGATGTTTATCCTGCAATGACAGCTGCCTATGTAGGTATAGTTGCTTTGAAAATTCTCCTTCCAATATCTCATTTACTATCTAAATTATCCTTTTAACTTTCGCAGACTCTGAGTGGCTTCGTTGGAGTATTGCACGGAATAGATGCATATTTCTCCTATGTGCATTATAGAACCGGAGGATGACTAGTAAATTCACCTAGTAATGAGTTTCAGATTTACGAAAATACCGATTCGCAAGCAAGTATGGCAATCGAAGAAACTTGGGTACAGAGTAAGTAAATTGTTCAACTCATTGTAAATAATGACAATTGAGTGATGCGGGGGACGAGACTTCGCGACAGATAATCGACCGTTTAATACAACAAATTGTTGCTTTCGCAATCATGGCCGATGCAAGGGAAATATATTGTTCAAGTGGGTGGTCGCGTCAACTGACAGTGATACTTTTGTCGATTCGTTTCTAATGACAGTGATTTTTGTTTACAGACCGGAGTGCTGCGTATCCGTGCATTAAACGACATTTCCATAACATCGCCACTATCGAAATCCAGTTTATGTTTATAAAGGCTTCGTGTAAAATGAATATAAATAAACTACCGCCATACACGTAGCTCATACATTTTTCTGAATTCGCTTACGCAATCGCGGGGGAGTATGTAATGGGAACTCATAACCGTGATAGATAGTTTATCCAGGGCAAGGATGCCGAGTAATTTTGAGGGCGACTGTACAAAAACTGTGCAGGTCGTTTCAATGCGTACCAGGGTATACGTGGTTCCCGTTCCCGTTCCCGGACAATGAATGGAAGTTCTACACGTCGGCGTCGCGTCGATCCTCACGGACTCCGTCGGAGAGTCCGCGAGGTTTCTCTTTCCTCTTCACCCCGCCTCCCTCTTCCCGCGACCCGCCAAGCATAGCTGGCCCCTCTTTCTTCCTCTTTCGACCCTTAATGCCAAGTCTCTGTCCCACACGGTCAGTTTCCGTTCCTCTCGTGGAGGCCTCACCGAGCATATCGCATGACTCGAGGCATGTGGCCGTCAGTTTACTTCGGGACCTCGAACCGGTCGATCCGCGAACGATTTCGATCGCTCTCCGTGAATAAGGTGAGTCAACACCATCCAGCAACTGGATCAAGAACATGGGGCTGCGCGTCAGAAGCATCAACGACAGCCTTGGACTACCGTCCTCGTCGAAAGGTAATTCATCCAATTGAGAATACTTTTCCATAGCGATTGTCAATTGCAACGAAATGTGCAGTGAATCCATTCACGGCGGATTAGTGGTAAATAAGTAGGCGGAAGAACAGATTTCACCCGGATGATGTTTCGGAGCAGTTTCCTCGCGCGCTCCGTTTACACACAGTTGTTGCTACGAATCTTATAAGAAGCTCAACAGGTGCCAACGCCTGAATCCTGTTCGGGATCGACTCGAAGGATCAACCCGACAAACAGATATACGAGTACATGTATACCCTTACGCAGTAATATTGGCGTTGCTTCCGTTTTCTTTTCTTTTTCTAATCATCGCGAAATCTGACAGGGAGATCCACTTCAGTGTACACGTAACGACGAGACGAAAAACCGCATAGATACTTTCTCTATGGGCACCAGTACCAGTATTCCGATTTCACTTTTCGCACAAACCATTCGAGATCTAGTTTCTGAAATAGTCCAACATCTTTGCAATTGTGCTAGGTATATTTGTTTAAAACAAACCGCAGAACACTGAATATCTTCGCGTCCATCGCGTCGGTGGAAAGCCGAGAAGGTGGTACGCACAGGTACCGATAAAATCATTGAATCTGCTAGCCTGTCACAAACACAATCGCGCGCAGGTAATGACAAGTACGCACCTATACCTACCGGTTGCATGGCCCAATAACTGCTTGGGATGCTTTGTCGTTTGAAGGGAAATCATTGTAGTTATACGTTCATTTGGATCGATTCAACATTCAGTCTAAGTTGTGATAGAAAAAAATACAGATTGCTTGTTTAATGCTCGTTAACATGCTGTTTCCGCGAGATCTCGATTACTCGACGTCATTGGAATGGGATGCTGGGAATCAATCCTACAGGGAAATAACATAAAAATCTGTTGCTGTGCGCTTTACGCGTTATGCAATTGTTATCGCTTATCTTTGAAAGCGATGTCGCTGACAGGTACGCCTCTCACATGGAGAAGTCATCGACAGATAGTTGGTATAGTTGGTTACGGTGGGGGCGATAAATGCACGGGGACGAATCTTGTCCCTGGGGAATGCGGTCAATCTACGTCGAACTAAACCACATTGCTGAATAAAAAAAGTGACCGGTCAGATACTGTAAGAACAGTTATTTCGCTATCCTGGACGCGCTTCTGCTCTCTGGACCGTTAAGCGTTTTAAGAGTCTTGGTTCGTGACTTATATGCACGCAGAGTAGGTCAAAAACGATTTGAGTTGTAAAGCTGCCTGTTTGAGGGGAGGGTCTGGGGTTGGGTCTCCGTAAATACTTCAGACCCTTCCTTCTTCCTGTCCCATAGGCCATACGTGACCGGGGTGGCGTACGTGCCTCGAAAAACGTGGCCCGTGGGTTCTAGCGAAGAACGGAAAACGTCTCTGTGACGTCACTCGCGGGGAATAATGGAATTCCCTTTCTTTCCTTTCTATGGAAATGGCTCCATTCTTTTGCTCGGAAGCAAATCAATTGCGTGAAATAAAACACGTCAGCGTTACTTCTTCGAGCGCGTCGATGCAGAAATTGGGCCTCGCGACACGGCTGGGTCGTTGACCGTGTTTCGTAGTCCGTGATCTTACATAAGTCGAACAATTATTGCGAAGTAACCACGGAAACGTATAGAATTCGCTTGGTCGTCGAAAGTACAGGAAGCGAGATATCTTGATAGCGATTCAAAAGCTTTACCACAATTTTTATTAACATCACTGGGAAACATTTCTGTTCCAGGGGAAGTGTCGTGGTCAACCACAGAGACACCTTTTACTTCCGAAGAAGAGGACGCTATAGTAACTCTGGTTGTAGTCGTTATTGGTATCGTCGTGGCCATAGTGATACTATTTTCGATGGGCATCTTCATCGACTGCAAGCACCAGTACGTAAAATCATGTTGGACATCAGTCCCTTCTCACACGGTGAATATAAAGTGTAAAGGAACCAACCGACTGATTCTTTACTAACGTTTCAGGAAACAAGACGCGCTGAAGAAAAAGAAGCTCAAACTGAGAATGCCGCCGATATCTCGGATAAGAAGAAGTCACAAAGATGACGCGAAATCCTTAGCATCGGAGATGTGCCCGAATGGGGCTAGCGAGACTAGCTTTCGAACCAGAGATGCGATAGTTTGATGCAATCGCGTTGCATCCACCTTCAATGGGAACCAGAGCCCAACACGCTAGTGGTTTTCAGCGAAGCTCTTTGACCAGCTGGGAAAAAGTGATTTTTCCGATAACATTATTTTAGGTCTCGATCCAACGAATGAACCAACTTCTCCTAACGATACGCGCATCCACCGCAAAGTGCCTTGGATGGAGATTATTCCTGTAGCTGTGATTTACATGTCGTTATTTATCTGATAGTCACTAAAATCTCTCGATCGCATCGATCGCATTTAATGATCTGCCTAGAACGTTCTCACGAGCCAGCATAGGTTCGATTCGGAATAATCGTAAGCGGAAATAATGCGAAGCCAGTTGTATGTACATAGATTCGAATGTTAGTGTTTGCTCAAATCAACAACCTCCATTCCATCGATTACTTAAAGATATGAATTTACAATCGTATGTCGTGGATATACGTGAACGTTTAAGTACGCGCGTAGAAGTGTACGAATAGAGGCGTTTCTCGTCACGAGCCGAGTCAAATCGGGTTCGAGCAATCGCTTTCTATATTTGTATAGACGGGATGCGTTTCTGTAAAACCGATTCGTCGCGACCGCGATACTGCCGAGGTTTCAATGTCTAGTCATACCTTCGGCCTTGCAACGATTCGAGAATGAAATGTCGTTCTGGCTAAGCCAGAATCTTACGATTTTATCGCGGATCGTTCGTTCAAGCGTATCCAACGTCAACGATTCGTAAGTCGACGAGTGATTACAAAGTTCGAAAAGAATGCAGACGTTACTATCGCGAACGTTCCATGATTCAACGTTCGAATCGTATATTACGTGTACATATGTTCAACAGTGTATATATAATATTATAAGTGGTATTATCTGAAAGTAAAAGATTTTATTACCTCGTACGTGGGCTGTCTCCTTTTACACGCCTGTGTAGGGTGCATGTACATACACTCCACAGTCCACAGTGAGAGGGAATTGTAATATTGTGCGACGTAAACTTTAATCGCATCTGGAAATACAGTACGTCAAGATAAAAATTATGAAAATACATTCGTACGAAATTTCGCGAGAGTGGAATGTTTCTCGAAAGCATTGTTTATCCTTAGGTTTGGACGAATATTTCAATTGTAATGGCCCGTCCGAAAGTATTGAAACCTGCGAAAGGTTGACCATCGATTGGCTTTATTCTTGTCCTTAAAAAGTCTGGTGTCATTGTGGCTTTGGTCGTCGATAAAATATTGTACAGGAATCATAGTGTAATTGGCAATACGATCGAGTATCTTCTGTCTTGTTATGCCGCTGCTTCTGCATTGATAAGCGGAACGGTGGTGGGTCAGGAACCAAGGCTTTCTTGCATCCACGAACGAATCAGGGACGTCTGAGGACCATCTCCAACAGAGCCATTCGAACGTAAACGCCGTTCTCGGCTTGCCGGAAGTAAGCAGCACGCGGATCCGTATCGAATTCCGGACTGATCTCAAAAACACGGGGCAAAGGGTGCATCACTATCATCTTCCTCTTGGCCCGAGACATCAGCTGCGGCGATATTACGAAGTGTCCGCAAACCTGCAAAACGGCAAACATTTCCAACGTATCGATGATGAATGGGATGCATTTCATCCCATCCGATAGCAGGATGAACTTTGATTATTCGCGCAAGACCCAGAGGAAAAGATAACTCGTGTCAAGGCTAACACAACTACCTATCTCCCTTCTTCCACTGCAAGCAGATTAAGCTAATGGAGATTCCATTATCTCTGTCTCCTTTTAAATGTTGAATACGTTTATCTATTATCAAGGCCGCGGCCAAGGTCTCGCGTACAACGCGAACCCCCACCCCTTCCAATGGTCTTCATTAATCTTTCGCATGCTAATGAATTTATCGCGCAGAACTTGAAACTGGTTTCAAGTTCACCGACAACCTGACCCGAGTAGGATCGGTTTTATATGAGCAGTTACATACCTGTCGGTACTCCTCCTGAGTGGCAAAACGTTCTTTCTGAATGCGAGTCATGTACAGAACGTCCGTATCGGGTAGAGCGTCCTCGAGGGTGGAGAACTTCTCCTGGGGGATTCCCCGCTCGGACACGTACTTTACCACGTGGTCAGGCATCCCAAGGCCGTGGGGACATACATAACGAAGCTCGACATTGTACAGAGTCAGCAACCTGTACCAGAGCGCAAGCATTCCAGGGTTATTAGTCACGGCGTGACGCACGCCATTCGAATAGAAGGCAAGACCGGTCAAGGACGCAGGACAAGAGGTTCAGGGACTCGCGAAATATTTGCCGAAACGCAACTCACCTTGCCAAGGAATGGACAGTCCTGCCATGTTTCAAATCACCAACCATGGTGATTGTCAGACCGTTCACGGTACCGATCTCGTCTCGTATCGTGAAGATATCGAGTAACGCTTGCGTTGGGTGTTCACCCACTCCGTCCCCGGCGTTCAACATAGGTTTTCTACAGTGTTGAGCTGCTCTCTGAATAGAGATGGACAAAACGGTAAACACGTGTACCTATCTCTCTTCTCTTTCGAAGTTGCGTGTGAGATCGATTGAGTTTGGAAAATCAAGACTCACCGATACTGCACCTGGTTCGGGATGTCGGAGGACGACGACGTCGGCATATCCAGCCATAACTGCCACCGAGTCTATAACAGACACGTGAAAAGAGAAGGAATTGTCTACTATTTGCTCGCAGATGCAAAGTGCACTGCATTACAAACCTTCCAGAGTCTCTCCTTTCTTCACCGAGGACGTAGAACCGTCCATGTATATCACTCGGCCTCCAAGGCGCTCCATCGCAGCGGCGAAGCTGCAAGAAGTTCGCGTGCTAACTTCGTAAAAGATCAGGGCCATCAGTTTTCCCTGTTCGAAGAGGACAGTAAATCATAATAATTACATTCCAAGGTGCACCTATGTATACGCACTCTGTGCCGTTACAAGCTACAATTTTTTACCCGAAGAATGTGATCGAGGGGTCGTTCCCTTCTAACAGCATTACGAAGGAACTCCGCGATGTGGAAGAGGTCCTTCAGTATCTCCTTGTGGAAAATATCCACGGACAGAATACTGTGCCCGATCAGACTGTTACTGGTGGGAACAGAGGGCACCGGTGCAACGGATGTGAGGAAAAGATTGGGATTGCTGTCGCTCTTGTACTTCATCGCACTACTGATCGGAAGGGGTGAAATGGTCCGTTGATGCGTCGGAAGTTTCAAGTGGTCGCGAGAGTCCACTTCCACAGCGAAGTGAACGTTTGACTTGTGCAACGCTGGTTGCAATAGGTGTGCGTACGACTCTGAAAACGCATTTCATTGGTATGTAAGTATTTCAAAAGATGAAAGGTTCGTTTGGGCGAAGAAAGATATGTCTGTACCATTTTCAGTATCTGCTTCCGACATATCTGCCATCCGTTCCGAGTAATTGGTGTACTTTTCGCAATTCGGCGACAAAAGACCATCCAAAGCCGAGTTTGGTCGACTAGTTACGTCCACGACCGGTCCATTCATGGTGGCTTGGTGTTTCGTTTTCGCTTGAATTTCTCTAATATCCTGCCCGAAACCAGGATTCACCAGAATCTGCCCCTCGACGTAAGCAACCTCGCCTCTAAGAACTACCCTGTGCACCGATCCCCGAACCTTCGTCCCAGCGAACGGCGTCCACTTTGATTTACTAAAAGGCATGGCTTCCGGAATTACCCATTCATCCTCCAGATCCACTTCAATGTAGGTGTTTGGCTGATCTGGTATATTGAAAATCCTTTTCGGATTCTTGTATAATTTCTCCACCACGTCCTGAAAAGAGGGGGCACTATCTTTCGTCGTACTTATTGGTCGATGGATTTGTAAATGTGGCAGTGTACCTTATCTCGCGAGGGAAACATGTAAAAAAATAGCCGTTCATGCGTCATGCACAGAAATGGACGTTACAGTGTATCTCGATCAAAGCTGTGAATCATTCTTCACATCTCGCGAAAGTAAAAGTATGCTATCGAGAGGTGGCGGAAAAGTGTTATCGATCAAAACGATGGCGAGTACCTCCATCGTTAGCTTTCCTTCGTGAACGGCGGTCAGCAACAGTGGAAGCATGGTTTCGAGTCCAGGGAATCCGGGTGGTGGTTTCTCGGTGGATTTCTCTTGTACCGTGTGTGGTGCTGGAACATTGAAAAGCTTATTCGGATCATCGTACTTATCGAAAGACTAACGAGAGGTACAAGGTTGGAATCGAAATAGAGCAGGGCTTACCGTGATCCGTCGCGAAGCAGTCGATAACGTCCAAATTTTCCCAGAGAGCTCGTTGATCTTCCCTGGTCCCTAATATGGGTCTCACTTGGCCTCGTCCATGCCCAATGCGGTCAAGATCTTCTTCGCAGAGGAACAAGTGATGGGGGCACACCTCGCACGTAACGATCATTCCCTGAGCAAACGGATAACATAAGACTCGATTCAGACTATCGGTCCGGTCAGGGTCCGGTCTCGATTAAATTCACATCCCTGAGCGTCCACACTCGCCCGGCTTGATAGTGTGGACGCTCGCGGATGGTCCGATAGTCTGAATCCAGCCTAAAAGTACACCCCGGGTTAAAATCAACCCTTAGTATCATAGTGTAACACCTGTGTTATACGAATTGAAAAAATTATGCACGCCATTTGGGGCCTTTTTCATGAACTTTAAAGCGGTACTTTACTATTACCATATATAACAAGTGCCCTTAGGGCAGAAATAAATCCGTAGAAATTCTACCGTAATACACTGTCTCGTATTATTGATTACAACTCTTAATTTCGCCAGGACCGCTGAAAATACCATGTGAATGCTAATTTTTCACTCAATCATTTCGGATTTCCTTTGTGAATAAATTTGATGTCAAACATAACAATGTATGTAATACTATGTAACATTCTACAAAACCGAGCATTGGCTTAACATTATAATACATAGATATCTTTATGCATGATTTTTTCATTTATACAAAAAATTGTTATATGTACTAGGATTTTTTTACTTATTTTTACGATTAAGTCTGGACAAAAATGGACCGATAATAATAATTATCTGGGTAAAATAAAAAATCATGATACTAAGGGTTAAGGGAGAACTTCTCCCACGTAACTGTAAGCAAACATACGTACTTTCTCTTTAGCGGCGCGTATAATTTGAATCTCCTCCTTCCGCGCTACATGGCACACGTGGATTGGTCTATTGTGTAGTCCGGCTAATAAAAGAATCGCGGCCGTTGTTTGGCCTTCGGCATGTACGCAAAGGGGGTATTTCTTTGGCCAGCTTTGGAAGTGCTGTAACGATGGAAGGCGCACGTGTACATTCACAGTATAAAATTAGTGATTACCTATCATTATCTTCCGCGGTAAGATGTTATCACTGAGGCGTGTAATCCCCCACCATTTTTTTAAAGGCAGTAGGATTATTATATTGAGGACAC
This sequence comes from Andrena dorsata, assembly GCA_929108735.1. Taxonomy (NCBI): domain Eukaryota; kingdom Metazoa; phylum Arthropoda; class Insecta; order Hymenoptera; family Andrenidae; genus Andrena; species Andrena dorsata. Next base: position 13,088,502 of record OV815488.1, read on the forward strand.
TTGGATGAGAAGCGTCTATGTTTTGACGCACCCAAGGTCGCAAACGTACCTTAATCCATACGGTCAGATCTGTCAATCGGAGGGTTGTAAACGTTTCATTTAGATACATTTTCAGACCTGCGGCCAATGGCGCTAGTTCCGGTGTTATGCTGTAATTGTCCGACGAAGCCCCGACAAAGATTGCATAATCGCACCTCGCGTTGGTAAGAGCGCGCTGCAATAATATACGGTTGTAATAGAAGAGATGCGACGAAGCGGGTCAAGTTGGTCCTTACTTCTTTGGCCAGGGCGAAAGATTGAAGATCAACCACAGCTGGATTCGTATTGGGCATCGCGAAGATCATAGTGATGCCGCCAGCAAGCGCAGCGGCTGTGCAAGAAGCGAAATCCTCTTTGTAAACCGCGCCAGGGTCGCGCGTATGCACGTGGACGTCGATGAAACCCGGAAGTTTGATCATCATTCGCGAAGACACGCAGTCTGTATGGGTTTTCATTCGGGGTGCGTGCCCGCCGAGCATTCTCATTGCCTGCGGAACAGACGTAAATGAAGAATGACGTCGGTTTTCCGATACAATCGCACAACGGTATCGCCACTAATACCGACGTAGTTTCTTCTCAATACTGAAATGGACTTTAGACCTGATAATTAATTGCCTCCGGCAATTTGCTAAACGAATTATGTAATCTTTATGTGGGTGGTAATTGGTATTTGGCGAGTCGAGATTATTTCGTCAAAATGACAAATCGCCGTGAATCGATGTTCGTACTCACTTCGACGAGTAATTTGGCGCATTTCACGTCCGTGATCAGGGGGACAGAATAATCAACAGCAAGTCTCCTAGTACGGTATCCATGCGTCATGAAATTAGAGACTCGCCTTGCGCCGCCGTTCCTCATTGGTAAATTAATTATAAGATCGAATTGTTTCTTGGAGAGGAAATCGGCCAAGTGACGTAGCTCGCTCGGGCTTGAATCTTCGTTCATGCTGATGTTCTCGAAGGTCCATTGTACCGGTTCCACCTGTATTTAAAACAATCCAAGGTGTGGTAGTCGGAAGCATTTCGTTGAAAATATTATATTCCAACACACTATCTCATCTTATTGTTAGTGAATTGGATCACAATCATTGTATCTACAGCTTATCAATTCTACCTTTGTGGGTGTCCACGGAATGAGACCTGACATATCTAGGTATGTGATACTAATCGTCCGATAAAGTTTCCCTAAATCGCTGACATTCTATCGATCAAGGTAAAAAATGACTATTATTTTCCTAACGCAATTCTCATCGAATAGGGGATTAATAACACGCGTAAGAAGTTGAATCGACTGGTGTTGGCAGTCGACGCAGCTTCACCTCCTTCCTTGAGTCCTACTCGTGAAATCATCGAAAACGCTATCATATGAGAATACCTCGACCGTGCTATTGCAGCTCGACAATTTTTCATGTTCAACATATTTGTCGATAGCCGATAGCAAAGCACCGATTAAAAGCAGCCTGTTTCGTAGCTCGATAACGAGATAGCTAGGTATTTATCGGCAACGGTACCCCGCGACTGGATCACTATCTCATCGATGAGTGTGGAATACGTGTCATCTCGTGCTCGCTCGCGTCATGTTCGCGGACGTTGAATCCCCTGTACAGTGTCAGGATCAACGTCTCGTACTTTCCTTCCTGGTAAAGTGAACGGGGAGGAGAAGCTTATCGGTGTGAATAGTTTTGAGAGTGCGGTTCTTTTCTAACGGGAGCGAGAAATGGGAAATTCCAAGTCGAAAAGCAAGAATGGATTACGAGGGAAACCCGGACGCAACAAGAAGATTAAAGGAAACGAGGTATCATCGACTCGGGACGAGGAATACGAGGATATTGAACTTCGCTTGCTGAGAAGAGCGATCCAAAGCAACCCTGAAGGATTTGTGCTAAACAATCTGATAATGTGCGCTCAGTTCTTCAAGAATTACGAAGAGTAAGTTGTGGGACTTCTAAATATGTCAGCATGACCAACGGTTATTGCAGACAAATATTTATGTATTCCACGTACAGGTAATAGGTAACAGATAATAAGTATAATGAGGCCATTCTGTAAATTTTCTTAAATAGTGATTACTTAGATATACTGATACCAATCGGAATTCAATTCTTCGTAATCTAATCAGCGCGTGGACGCAACTTGTGTATGGTTTAAGTAGCCATTAAAAATAACTGCTTCTCTATCACGATAACTATACCCTGCGGCTACGATGATGAATATTTTCACGCCACTGGCCAGAAAATGATTTATAACGAGCTCCCTTTTCAGAGAAATCGAGCACGTGAAAGAGGCGTTGGTCTCGTCGCGCGAAACGGAATTCAACAAGCATTTACCGCCGCAAAAGCACGTTCTATTGCCAGATGTTCTTCAGGAGCATATCACTCGAAATGTCGGCTTCACCTCGACGAGACAGACTCTTCGTACGACCATCGAGCCGCTTCATCCGGTCCGGATTTATACCGTTCACGATAACATTGAAATCACGGAGCAGAGCTATTCGACTTATTACAGTAGCGTGAACGATTCGATCATGTACAACATACTGCTCAAGCCCACGGAGCACGAAGGTAATCGATAATACGCGGTGGTATGCGATTAATCCTAACTTAACTGCTAACGAAACCCGTTCGTGTCACCAGGGTACGTTCAGCTGCAACTGCTCGAAGAATTCGGTATGCTGAAAGAGAGGAGGAGAGAGGACGACATAGATCTGTCGTCGATAGCAGAGGGCGACGACGAACTTTACAGCGACGGGGACAGCATTTACGGTCCGAAGCCACCTGCGAACCTGATCTTGACCAAAAGATCCAAACCGGGTATGCTGAACTCCAAGAGTTCCAAGTATGGATACACGAGATCCTTGCCGAATCTACACGACGAAGAAATTCTGCCCGAGGATCGAGAAGCTCTGACTCGTTCCAACCGTCACGTTGCGAACAGTACCGACTACGAGAATAGCTCGTCGGTGGAGGATCAAAGGCATCGTAGCAAACGAACCTGGTCCAAGGGAGAACTGGCCAGAGCGGAGCGTCGGCGTAACGAGAAGCAATCGCCGCGAACGAAGCTGCAAGGATCCAACGATAACAGTCGCACCAGCAGCATCACTTCCGGATACCGGTCCGACAATAACGCAATGGACAGCGACAGCAGCTGCTATCCCATGCAAAATTTACGGCTCAGCCTAGCCTCCAACAGCGACGATATGTGTTGGATAACGAATGCCGAATTTCCGACTCGTTGCTTCAAACGGGTTACGTACACGGTGGACGGGAAGCTGTACGACCCGAGGGAAGAGAAGAGGCTGCTGTTGAATAGCAAACAACGGAGGATCAAGCTGGCACTGAGGAAACACAATTACGACTTATATTACGCGAGCAGTACTGAATTCATGAAGCATTTCATCAACGTTTTCGCGCGTCGATTGGCCGACTCTTTCGGCTTCGATCGGGAATGCGTGGAGGATGTGAGACGCGAGGGATGCGTCCTCTATTGCGACAAAGTGATGCTCTCCAACACGTTCAAGCACACTCGCATCGAACAGTACGAGATCATGCCCGCCATTTGGTTGCAATGGCCTATCTGCGCTCAAGAATGGCTGGATAGACCGCGGAGTACGTGGCCCGACTACAACGACGTCGAGAAGATCAAAGATTCTGGATGCTACGTGGTGCCGGAGGGCTTCGTGCCCAGAAGGGGGAGCAGTAATCTGATCGAGGACCTCGAATGGCAGCTCACATTTCCAACTGCGGAACGATACCTGGAGACCTGTATGACACAGGCCCAAGTCCAAGTGTACCTGATCACTCTGATGCTGCACAAAACCTTCATGAGACCGGTCCTCGATACCATATTCGGCTTAACCGCCGCTCACATCAGGCACAAACTCTTTTGGATGATCGAGGAGAACGACAGGCCGTCCAAGTGGCCCGAGAACAGAATGGGCGAGTGTTTGCTCACGTTATTGAACTCCCTTTACCACAACATCAGCCAAAATGAGCCTACGCTTAGGGATTACTTCATCAGGGGTAGGAATCTCTTTCAACGGGTACCGTGCGAGCATCTATTGCACACGCAAAAGCAACTGAAACGTATCACCGAGAATCCGGTGATGTATGTTTTCCACGCGATGGAGAATATTCGATACAGCGAGAACTTCTTCCCGCGATTAGACTACGACAGCCTGTTGAAAATATTAACGGCGGACACGCTGACGCTGATCAATCCGGCTTTGGCCCAACAAATATCCAGACCAATACCGCAAACAAGCGAGAACCGCGTCACGCAGGAAGAGAAATACGGTACAGCCGGATTTTGGGACACCGTCAGGAACCAGCGACAGAAGCATTCCGTCCACTTGGTCACCAATAAAACGCTGATTAATCCTCGTAAAGCTACGGACTCGATCATTGAAATCTCGGTAAGTTGCGTATCACGGTGAGATGGATATCTTTTTAATGTATGTGAACAGACAACACACCCGCCCCATTACAAGAACCCCAATGCTCCGTTCTTAACGCGTGCCATATTCGCACTTCATTCATGACTTTCTCTTCCTCTTCGAAATTTTTCTACGCAAACGGCACGAACTCAACACGTACACACTTCTCCGATCGGTAAAAACAGGACCAATTAATCTATCTTTGCTATTATATTCTAATCTTATCTCTAATACTCTAACGATTACAATGAAGCGCGTTCATTTGGCTTGTACGTTTTCAGATACGGTGCGCCGAGTTGGAGGGTCCAAGGTTATGCGCTCTTCTAGATTTCTTCATACGGCATTTCATTAAAATAGCAGAACGGTGTACTCAATATCGAGCTCAGCGACAGAAAGCCGTTTATTTGGACCAAGCTGATCGGCTGTCAATCCTGCTCTTCGAACACCAACGATACAAGGACGACGCTAGAGCTTATCGCGACAAGATCAAAGTTCTGAGGAAAAAGAACGCGACCACGAGGTCGCCGGACGACCCGCCCGAGACGCCCAAGAGAAATCAAGAAACAGCTATATTTGTTTCATCGCTGAAAAATCGATTCGCACGCGAATCCCCGGAACAAGTTTCCACTACGCCCACCGCGCCAAAGACGAGAAAGGAGCAACCAAGGAAACCATCGAATCCGAGTATCCAGAGCGGCAAGACCGATCAGAGTATCACCACAGCTATCATTCACGAAGTGCAATACGAAGAGCCGGACGAGCAAATTTTGAAAATCCCAGCGGACGAGACGTCTCCGATTTCAGTGGCAACCGAGAGCAAAGCTTCGGAATCAAACGCTACTGACAAGCCCCAGAAAATCGTGATGCTTCTCGACGAGCCCAAACCTATACCGAACGAATCCACGTACATTTAACGATATGCTGGAAAAAAAAGTTTATTTACTCAGTCGATCGCTAATAAATCCAAGTGCCCGATTCAATTAGGCACCGACCTAGTAATTTATTCTTATTTATACACGAAAAAGACTGAACGGGTTTCTCACCCCGAAGGCTAGTAGAACGTTTAAAGCCTAAGTAAATAGTGTGAAAGATACTCTCGATAGTTCACTTGTAGCATGTACTTAAGCATATTTAAATATATATTGTACGTTTTTCAGAGAAGCCGCGAAGCGTAAAGACTGCTTTTCACTTACCTCCACGCCGTGTTCGGTGTAGAAATCTGCTGTCCCCATGCTGGCGTACAATTTGTATCCCATCTTTCGGAGGCTGCGAATAGACGGTAGGAATTCCATTTTATGCTGCAAAACCGGAACAGATTAAGTCTAAACATCGTTTAAGCATCGCATTGATAATCCTTAGACCGAGAAGAAATATTACCTTGAAGCTCCCTATCGACAGCAAGATGCCCTTTTGCGGTATGTGAAAGCCGGTGCTCATCATCCCCTTCAAATAGGCCTCGTATCGGTTATCCCCGAAACAAGCTACTTCCCCGGTGGAAACCATCTCCACGCCAAGCATCACGTCCGCGCCTATTCGTTTAAACATAGGTTCGAGTGATTTGATACTTGAACTTGAGCTGACTTACGTTCTTACCAGCAAGCCGGGAGAAAGAGAACTGCGGAACTTTAACGCCGACTTTGCCGCAGCCAGCAAGGATGTCGATAGGATCGACGGGCTCCCCGACGATCAGTCGCGTGGCCATAGCCACGAAATCGTGGTCCAGGGTCTTGGAAACGAATGGGAACGATCTCGATACTCTAACGTTACATTCGATCACTTTCAACTCGTTGTCCTGGGAAGAGAATACCGATCGGTTAGCCACCGATTGCTTGTGTTGCCTGTGCGTGATCAATTATTACCTTGGCGATCAGCTGCATATTGAAGGGACCTGTTACACCGAGGGACGCAGCAACAGCTTTCGATATTATTCTTATCTTCGTCAAAGTCTCGGCATTGATGTCCTGCGGCGGAGTGACGAGAGTAGCATCGCCGGAATGGACACCGGCATTCTCGACGTGCTCGGACACCGCCATGCAAAGGATAACTCCGTCGTAGGCAACCGCATCCACATCTATTTCCTTGGCTTCGAGAATAAACTTGGATATCACCACCGGATGCTCTTTGTTCACCTCGCTGGCGTTTTTCAAGTACGACTCAAGATCGTGGTTCGAGTGTGCCACATTCATGGCGGCCCCGCTCAACACGTACGAAGGGCGCACCAAGCAAGGATAACCGACCTCGTCGCAGAACTCGATAGCGGACTTCAAATTGGTCAATTCCTTCCATCTAAACCATCACCACGTTCCCGTTAAACTTGCTCGATTCTCCGTTACACGCATACACATACATATGTACGTTACGATGACGTTCGTTTACCTAGGCTGCGAGATACCAATGCCGTCCAACATGCGAGAGAACTTGAAACGATTTTCGGCGCCGTCAACAGATTCCGGCGAGGTGCCGAGGATCCTAGCCTGTTGCCTATGAAGATCCATAGCGATATTATTTGGCAACTGGCCACCCATTGATAGAATTATACCCTCTGGGCATTCGTGATCGTATATGTCCATTACGACTTCAAACGATATCTCCTCAAAGTACAATCTGTCGCTCATGTCGTAGTCCGTGCTGACTGTTTCGGGATTGTAATTCACCATGATCGTTTTCCTCCCTAAATTCCGCAGCTCGCGCAAGCAGCTGACAGCGCACCAGTCGAATTCTACCGAGCTGCCGATTCGATACACACCGGAACCTAAGAGAAACGCGGAGGGACTTGTAAAGCGCTGCTAGCAGTCGGCCGTAATTGGACGTGAATCTAATCAGCCTGTTAACTTACCGATCACCATCGTGTACCCGCCAGGGAATTCCACATCGTGCGTGGTGCCGTTGTACGTTAAAAAAAGGTAATTCGTAGTGGCTGGCCACTCGGCAGCCACCGTGTCTATTTGCTTCACCATCGGCCGGATGTTGCTTTCCTGCCTCTGTATCCTGACCGCCAATTCCGAGCTCTTCACTACCGCGGCAATCTGCTTATCTGAGAAGCCGATTTGTTTCGCACGCAGCAGAACGTCATGCGACAATTTCGTATGGTCTGTATTCTCCAGCACCGTGTAATAGTCGATGATGTTCTTCATCTTGTGCAGAAACCATCGGTCTATCTTGGTCAATTCGTACAATCTATCGATGGTGTAGCCAGCCTTCATAGAAGCAGCGAGGGCAAACATCCTCTTGTCCGTCGGTTTCTCCAATTCCTCGTCGTTAGGAGCCTTCACGTACGGATCGAAGCCGTTAATGTTCTCGTTCACCATTCTCAAGGCTTTCTGAAAGGCTTCCTCGAACTTGCGACCGATCGCCATCACTTCTCCCACACTCTTCATAGAGCTACCGATCTGAAATCAACGAGAACTTACCGTTTACCCTTGCAACGTTACAGTGCAGGCACATGCATGGTGCATACTTACCTTTGTGCTAACTCGTTGAAATTTCCCGAGATCCCATCTTGGTATCTTTACGACACAGTAGTCGAGACTGGGTTCGAAGCAAGCGGTAGTTTTCCCGGTGACAGAATTCTGGATGTCCGGTAGCCGAATACCAAGTGCTAATTTCGCGGCTACGTATGCTAGCGGATAGCCGGTAGCTTTGCTCGCCAACGCCGAACTTCGGGACAGCCTGGCGTTCACTTCGATTATGTAATATTCCTCGGAGTAGGGATTCAGAGCGTACTGGATATTGCATTCACCGACGATACCGAAATGTCTGATAACGTTAATAGCCGTGGTTCGAAGCATATTGTACTCCCTGTTGGACAATGTCTGACTGGGAGCAACGACGATGGATTCTCCGGTATGGATACCAAGGGGATCGACGTTCTCCATGTTGCAGACCGTGATGCAATTATCGTAAGCGTCGCGAACAACCTCGTACTCGACCTCCTTCCAACCCTTCAACGACTTGTCGATGATCAGTTGGTTCGAGTGGGCGAATGCATGCTGCGCCAGAATTCTCAACTCTTCCTTGGAGTTGGCGAAACCAGATCCAAGACCACCGAGGGAAAACGCTGCCCTGGCCATCACAGGGTAGCCCAATGTTTCGGCTGCTTCTAATGCCTGCGAACGGAACACAGAAATCTTAGGCCGATCGAAAAGAATCGGAACGAATCGAAACGAATCCTCACCTCCTGAATGGAATACACTGCGGCGCTAGGCGCAACTTTTTCGTCGATCTCGCCGATGCGCTCGGAAAAGATCTTTCTGTCCTCGGTTGCTATGATCGATTGTATGGGTGTTCCTATGATCTTCACGTTATATTTCTCGAACACACCGGTCCTGTCGAGCTCGACCCCGCAATTCAGGGCAGTCTGCCCACCAAAGGTTAATAGTACACCATCGGGGCGCTCGGATCGTATGACCTGAAAGGGAAACCTGTGAGATAGCTACATTAGCTTAGGATTCCAGCGACGATTGACCTACCTGTTCCACGTATTCCGGTATAATCGGCAGGAAATATACTTTGTCAGCCATCCCTTTAGACGTTTGCACGGTAGCGATGTTGGGATTAATTAGGAGCGTTTGTATACATTCCTCTCGCAACGCTTTGATCGCCTGCGAGCCCGAATAATCGAATTCGCCCGCCTGGCCGATACTGAGACCTCCCGATCCCAGAATCAATACCTTTCTCGGTCGAACGCCGACCTTAGGATTATCCACGTGGAAGTTTAACTTTTCGTTCAATCTCTCCTTGATAGAAACTCGCGGCTTCCCCTTTGCCTCGTCCTTCACAGCGTCCAAGAACACGTCGAACAGGCATTCCAAATCTTCGGGACCGGCAGTGTGTTCCGGATGGAATTGAACCGAGAAATACGGGAGGGCCGAGTGCACCACACCTTCGTTGCTGTTGTCGTTGGCGTTGGTGAAGAGCGCCTCCCATTCGGCTGGCAATTCACTCGCGTTCACCGCGAAACCATGGTTTTGCGAGGTCATGTAGCAACGTCCCGTTCCATGATGCATGACGGGCTGATTGTGACCACGGTTTCCATAACTGCGTACAAACGTAAGGAGGATTTAGTGGCGTGGAAATATCTGCGGTCAAGTATACCGGGGGCGATAGTAACAGGAGGACGATTGTAACGTGTTAAATATCTCAGAACATATGATAGATATTAACACAAATTTTGGATATATGATGAAGAATGACATTTGGAATACGCACATCCATGTCCTAGCAGTATAGATACACAATAGACATGTATAATGGAGAAAATAAGTTTTAGATACCCTAAAGTAACTTTTTCTTACTGATTTAAAATTGTAATATAAATACTCCCTTTGCAAGTACGTGTTTTTTCTTTTTTTAAATATTTAATCTGGCAATTTTTAAAGTAATACTGGTCGTTAGTTATCACTTTGCAGGGTCTCGTTAATTAAAATTTATAATTTAAGTTCAAAAGCCTGGCTGTGGTCGATTGTAACATCGGCAGTCGGGATCAGTTGTACCGCGACAGAACCGAATAGTGACAAAGAAGATGAACAATATTGTCTTGTTTGCATGGAATAATATAGCACAGCACAAGCAAACAAATGAAAAATGAGTGGAATGTACTGAATGTAAGGATTGATCACACGAAGAATGTAGGTACCAGTCAAAACGTTTTCCTACGTTTACGTTAACCTATTATAATTAAAATTAATTAATATTTTAAATTTGTAAATTTAAATTTGTGCTACTATCGACTGCATGCAGTGTTACAACCGATCCAGAGTCAGGGGCGGTAAAAAACTTTTGTTGTAACTTTAATAGTTTTTGCGTAATTGTATTCCAAAGTCAAAGTGTTACTACCGCCCCTGGTCAACCCTACCGACTATGCAACGTGGGGGCAACGTAGGGGCAACAAGTGTCAATACGTACTCCATCTTATACGTAACGCAACCGGCGGCGATGCAGAGCAGTTGGTGGCCCAAGCATATGCCGAAAATTGGTCTCGTTTGTCGTGATTCCAGGGCAGATCGAATATTTTTCACCGTCTCGTCGCACATGCCCGGGTCACCTGGTCCATTGCTAAGAAACAGGCCGTCGTACTCGACTTTGCTCACATCGTGATCCCAAGGCACAACGTCCACGCGAGCCCCTCGATTGATCAAACACCTCAATTGATTGTACTTGAGACCACAGTCTATTACGCATATACGAGGATAACCGCCGGGATTGTAAGTTTTCTCCACAGGCTGAAATTCGACGTTGAATCGTCAGTACAATTCGAAACAATGAAAGATTAGATACCTATGATAGAAATCGCGAGAAGCTAGCGCACCTGGACCACTTCCGCGACGAGATTCCTTCTGTTGGGATCTTGAATCGGAGGAACTAGGCATGTCAGAGGATTCGAAGGCGGCGGATCGAAAACGATTCTACCTAACATAGTGCCTTTCTCGCGGATTACTTTAGTCAGAGCTCTGGTATCGATTTCGTATATACCGGGAATGTTTTCTTCCCTCATCCACTCGCAGAGAGTTCTCGTTTGCCGCCAATGACTCGGGGTTTTACAAATTTCACCGACCACCAGAGCGGCAGCCCAAATTCGGTGAGATTCGAACCAGCTGTAATGGTAAAAATAGAAATAGGGCATTGTCACGATAATGCGACGCTATCGTCGAATCGTAGTGAAAAATTTAGCTGGGAAATTGCGTTGAATGTGTCAGCTCCAAATCTCGACCAGGCAATCGTACAGTTTATCGATTATGCGGTAACTGCAAATATTTATGTGTATGTTTGATCGCATCGATCCAGAAACCAGATAAAGATAAAGATATTGCTGGCAATAAACTGGATTCCTCGTCGAATTCGTTTCTTCCATAGTCGCGCAACTCGCAGCCGGTTACTTTAAACGTCCAACTCGAACGTTTCGAAATCTTACTAAGGGATGCCGTTCTCGTCCGCCTCATTCCCAAATACGCCATAATTTCCGATCAGCGGATATGTGAGCACTAGAATTTGAGCATGATAGGAAGGGTCTGTAAGAGACTCCGGGTAACCCACCATACCGGTCTGGAACACTGTAAAAAATACATCAGTGCGAATTTCTTGTACACACGTATGTTCGAGCGCTACCGTTACGTTCGAAATGTAAATACAAAAGAAACGTTGCGACACGTGAAACGGGTCGATCGAGTCTGCGTTCGATCTAAACTCGCATCATTCGGTAATTATATATATACCTACCGAGACTCGGTATTCTCGGCGAGCTCTCTCTTAAAAAGAAGAGATCCTGCTCCGAGCCACCATTAACTTATCTACTCTCTCATTTTCATTTGACCAGACGAAACGCGTGAAATTATAAAACTGGTTTGGTGGCTCGACTGTCCGGTTCATTCGCGTGGGAATTAATTTTGCTAGGGCCTTGAGCATCGTCCACCGATAAAGAGATAAGCCGCGCGACGAGAGAAGCGGTGGGAATAAAGCTGTCACCGATGCTCTCGGTCTACCGCGATTATATAGCTGAACTTTGCAGCCGTTTGCAGCCGCGAGAACGTGCGAACCGGCGACACTCGCATTCGGCAATAAGCGTGCAACGAACCCACGTGGCTGATCGATGTTACTCACACTGCACACGTATGTGTACTTACATACGCAGGCTTGCGCCGACGCCATAAATCGTTCTCACGAGCACAATTGGTCTGTTTGCCAGCAGACCAGATACCTATCGGTAGGAACTCGATTAACCGAACGAAATTGAAAAAGATAGCCGAGGGAAATGCGGCAAGTGCCACGGCGGTGGAAGGAGGAATATAAAACCGAATGAGAAAGAGTTGTGCACGTGCGGATGTCCGTGACTACGACGCACAGAAACGAACACGTGCTCCCCGAACACTCACCTATTTCACCGTCCACCGGCTTTTCCGCGCCGAAATGTCTTCCCGGGAAGACAGAGCCATCCTCCAGCAAGAGGTAGGCGATTTTCGTAGTTTCCGAAAGAACGGCCGCGTGGTCGTGCATTTTCCAAACGGAACTGACGGCGTTCACCGATTCGAGCGTGCTCCCGAGCCGGCAGACACTGCTAACACCGTAGGTCGCGAACACGCTTTATACATTGACCGATAGTCGGAGCATGTACGCGCAGCAGCTCCCACGAGGTCGCTCACGGAAGCCTGCGCGTAGCGCCTAAAAACGCGGCCCTAGCCGATAGGTGTCCGTTCCACTCGCTGGTCTGCGCACGTCACGTGGGCAAATCCGCTCCATTCATTGGCGTTCCTTTGGAAACCAGTTGCTCGGGCGCGCGCCATTTCGCGCTACCCACCAACTTTGAATTTGAACGGCCCACTTGTGGCCAAACGCGTCTTCCTAACCTATCTTTGTACTCTCAACGGACGATCAAGAATGCTAAAATTAATATGAATGAACAACACACATTTCTGTACAGCGTTCATTTAATAATTCTGCTCAGTTGTAAACGCGAGGAGGGTAAGAGGAAACAGAAGAGGGCAGTAGAAATTGATTGGTCCAAAACCCGACGCCTCGTTGACGGATTGTACGTATGCTAGGCAGCAATCCGATGGTGTTCCCATGAATCTTCCAGTGTGTCTCTCTGATACATCATTCGATCTCCTATGAGCTGATCCCTCGCGAAGTAAAATTCCATCATAGTCGGGAGTAGCTTGTAGGCGATGCTGGAATAATTAATTAAATACGCGAAACAGTTGCAATTGGAGGTTGGAATGGATGTGTTTCGAGATAAAATGCGCGTACAAGTGATCCGGCATCGGCAATCCGTTCTCGTTTCTACCAACAGATTCTAATATCTCGTCGTGTCTCTGTTTCAGGTCCTCCCAACTTACTTCTCGTCCCTGATGGCACAAGTGACTTCGAATTTTGCAATACAATGGCTCCCTGTCGTACAGATGCTGGAAATCTTTCGCCTCCAACCTCTTCATGGTACCTTCGACCCTTACCTACGGAAACCGGCGAAGCAAATAAATATTACGAACAATAAAATTCTTTCTCTTTTCTCTCCTAGTTTTGGTTTTAGTTATTTAGTTACGGCTAGGCTTCTAACAGTATTGTTATGCTTTATGTATTACTGTTCTTTGTATATTTACCAAGTAATAAAGCATAATAATAACAATAACAATTAATTCTTGATTCACTTTGACACCCACCTGTCGGCTTATATGTTGCTTCTTTTCGTTTACATGAAACCAGAGATAACACATGGCGGCATGCGGGACGTTTTCCTAGAACAATCAACGACGATTACTGGAAAGAAAACGCGGATCAAAGTTTCCCTTGTAAAACACTTACCACGTTATCAACTTTTTTGCTACGACTATCCGTTACGATCACAAAACCATCGTTATCGAATTCTCGAAGAACGACATTCCTCGCAGATACTTTGCAATCTCTGAAAGAAGAGTGATCTCGTTAGAGATTCTGGAGACTGCGCACTGTGCACTTGTGTACCATACACTGTGCACCGTGCACACAAAGTTTCGATCGATCGTGCACCGACTTTGAGACAGTTGCCAAGCAACAGGCGTTCGGCGCCATCGGGTTGAATCTCCGGAATTCGTCGTGCCAGATTCTGAACAGATCGACCGGATGGTCGAGGACTTGCTCGATCCTTGCCAGGTCGGAGAGGTGCGATCCTCTTGATTCCTTCGCAGATAACGATTCCCGTAGGAGAACCGATTTAATAACACACCGAGTAGAACGTATCAACCACTGCGCCAACGACTAATGGAACTTTTATTAACCGTTGGATAATTGAAAGAGATACGATACGAACAATACGCCACCCACTACGCTACAACTGCTGACGTGCGTTAAGTGCCACCCGGTTCGGATCGGCGATTCGTTATCAAAAGGTAGTGAAGCTGTTGTTCCAGCGCATAATATCAAAGGAAGAATGTATCACATTACAGCGTGACACATAATATAGTTTGCGCTTGATTGACACGCGAGACGCTTGAGAATCCCAGGGGAAGAATGCTGCCGTTTCAGTTACGTAACGTTGTTTGGGTTGATGGTCAAACTTAGTAATATTCTTACCATTTCTTTCGGTTCCACCGGCTTCGCTAGCTGTATGTAAACTGTTTACACCGTCGCCGTATGTTGTGCGAGCGCTTGCGCTTTACCAACAGCTGGGATGTAAGTACCGAGCATTTATTAAGTAAGCCTATTCGAAACCTCCCACCATCCCTACCAGACTCTGCGCAGAACCATCCTTCGCAACACCATCAAACGTACCTACAGAATGCCAACTGCATCGTCCGCAGGGCCGTCTTAAGACCACTGGAGGACCTGGGCAAACCCATGCACTTGGGACCCTGCCCACCCACGGGACTAAAAATGTTAACGATCGATAAAATTTATAATAAAAAGTTATAATTTTTTTAGGTCTTAAAATCAGACTTTTTATATTTGGGGCCCCTAATATCATGGGGCCCCTGACGACTGCCCAGTGTGCCCATGCCTAAAGACGGCACTGATCGTCCGTACATTCACTGTTGCACAGCGGATCTAGACTTGCTGTAAGGTATCTTTACTTATGCAACGGCGGTGAATGGATATGCGACAGAATACAAAAATCCTTGTCTTGGATAGGAATATAATAGCTTTTCCACTGAAAGGGCGGTTTATTGTTTAAATATTATGCACGGTTCCTCGCCGCGCTTTTTATCTTATCGTGAAGCTTTGATTGCCTGTATTGCAAATAAACCACCACAGATTTTGGAGCATGTAGATTTTAATGAAATACTGTTCTTACAACGCTATCACGCATGGTACGTGTTACACGACTAATGATACAACAATGAATGTTTCTCCACGAACTTTACACGCTCGATTCACGGTCGAATCGAAATGGAAACTATAGACCACGGTAACAGGGTACGCTTAACGCCCTAATTTACAACGTTTATGTATTTTACAGCTGCATCGGCGAATCTAACGCCAAACGTTACGAATAGAAAACGTGAACGACAGTTGCGAATATCACAATCTCGATTTCAGTTCTAATCAGGCCGATGATTTCTCAGCCGAGACGCATGTGTCTCCGGTAGAATCGTTGATTTACTAGGCAATATTTCGGTGAGAATGATCACTCGATCGTGGACTTTATCCAAGCGATATTCGACGAAACTTTGTCGTACAATCGAGGCCTCTCGATGCCAGCTTTAGAGCAAGCTATTCGCCAACTACCGACACCCATCAAAGCCCATCTGCTGCCGTCCGACTCCAGACACAACATCGGACTGCCGGCCACCTCCTCCTCCTGCAGGCACAAACAAATAATTAAACATTTCCGGCGTGTTAGCAATGCAAAGCGAAGCTCTCGCTGCGAGAACGGAGCCGAGAAGCGCGCGCGTACAGCCGACCGGAGTCCTGACCAAGCTTAAAATACATATCCGCGTGTAGCGTCAGTTGCGGATTGCAGGTCCACTTACGTTGCAATCGTCGGTAGAATAGGCGGGTTCCGTGCAGACGGTGTTCACCGACGCTATGCTAATATTCTCGCATCTTTCCATCGCGCTATGCCTAAGTTGCACCCTCTGCAGCAGGTCGCCTGTTTCAACAACAAAAATTCCTCGTCAAAGCGAAACGACAGCCGAGTCTTCGTGGTCTTTCTCATCAGACAAGATTAACGCTTGTAATTTATATAAGCATTCGCCGCATTTACGAGCTATTTACGAAAACTGGATCCCGATAATTGAATAACCAACGGGTTGTATAAATCCGCATTGTCACATCGAGCACACCGTGCACAGCGTCTATTTATAACAACTTCAAGGACATTTAATCTGATTTGAGATCGAAAAAGTTATCGCCACCGAGATTGTGTAAGTCGTGGTGGCAGTTTAAAATCCCTGTAAGGTCGATGAGACGCATAGAGGATTAATGTGCACGTGGACGGCACGCATAATTACGTTCTTATATAACGCATGGCACGGTGTATAACGCAATCGCGAGCTTCTAAGAAGCATTGCGTCCGATAGAAAAGGGTAAGACACAAAAGGTGAATATACTTACGATTTCTAGCCCATCCGAGGGTGTTGCAGTGTGACGCGTTTGCCGGTGGGTCCTGATTCGAGGGCAAGCAAACCGGCCTCACAAAATCCGAAAACGTGTTCACAGGTCGATCCAGTTTCAATAAGACCGTAGTACTCCCTTCTACCGGCGATTTAATCATACCCACGATTCTACGTTCCTGCTGCCACGGCGATGTACTCGAGAGTCGAATGGTACCCATTCTCGCGGACCACTCTGCTTTCGGTTGACTGAAATTCCGCGTAACATGAAATAAATATCGAAATTTCGATCCAGCGTCTCGGTTTAGCTTTAAGGGGATATTCTGGTCTGACGTTTAAAAAATTTTTTTTTGCATTTTCTACTGGTACATTATATGGGTGATACGTGTGCAAAAGAGTTTTTTTCGAATTCGTAATATTTGCAGAGCTACAGGGTGCAGAATAGGTAGGTATATATACGGCGCGCTCACTGAGCGGGACGGGCGACGCATAACAATTTTGTTCCTGCAATTGTATTTTGGCAAAGTCTCGGCGGACTGTTCTTTCTGGAGGGGGGTGCATTTTTATGCCTTTTAGAACACAAAAATCGACCATTTGGTTACAAAGAGACCGTTACTCTCCTAGGTCGCAACTTACAAGGGACGTTCAGCAACCCGGAAGTTCAGAAAATTATGAAACTTGGTGTGCAACTGGAGTAGTTCATCCGTAACATAACTCTATTTTTTGTTGGTGCCATAATGCAATTTGTGGGGTGAAATCATCCCTTGAAAAAGTGCAGAATTTTCTATTCTGTGGAATATCTCGAGAACAGTGAGAGATATCGAAAAGAAATTTAAACAGAAGGTACATCGTTTTCTTATATCTACAAAATCACGTAAAAATAATTTTCGAAAAATCCATATTTTTCAAGTTACCCCCACCACCAACCTTTAAAATTAAGACTTTGTATTTTGAAAATATATGCTGAAATACCTCTGGATAATCTCTTTTCATACATATAAATAATTCATGTGTTGTATTTTTTTTTGTAAACAAATAAAACCTATATTACCGAATTTGACGTCCATTTTAGTAGTTTCCATTAATAAAATCGTTTCTTAAATCCATATTTAAATTAGTATTTATATAAAGTTTAAACAGCTTTCGATTATATTATTTGAGCAGGACAGTACGTACCTAGAATTGCATCCAAGGTAATACTCATTAAAACTAATCAATGACGTGGCAAGAATCATTATGATAACCACATTCGTTACTTGAAGTGTTATCTTAATTGGCCATTTGGGACCCACACAAAAAATACATAATTTGAAAAATATACATGTATATGTTACAATGCATTCAATGATAACATATACAATGTTATTATTGTATACATTGTAAAGTAATTTTTGCAGTCATTTTCACGCAATATTTATTTATCGCGTGGTTCCCAAAGTGGCATATTAAGGCACTTCAAGTAGGAGCAACCTTTTGTCAGAAGTGGGCCACAAGTGGAAACCTACTTCTCTACGCGGGCCGCAATATTAAATACCTACATAAATATAACATCGTTCATGAAAAACAGATATGACTATGTTCCGGTGGGCCGCGGGTTGCTCATCACTATTAGAGCATCTACAAATATGCTGTTATTATAATGACCCATTAAATTCATGCACATTATTGATTAGTTTTAATGAGTTTCACCTTGGATGCAAATTTAGGTTGTAACATGGGGTACATTGTAACTTAAGGAAAATCTGTTGAACGCCAAATCTGGTAATCCATAATATGCGAGAGCTGTTTGACGATAGGGGCCCGTCGGTTTTACTGACACAAACGAGCGTTATGTATTCAATTTGAGGAAAACGCTTCCGAGAAAAAACTGTGAAACTACGTATTGTCTTGCTTAAAAAATATAATTGAAAGCGGTTTAAACATTATATAAATATTAATTTAAATATGGATTTCAGAAACCATTTTATTAATGGAAACTACTAAAATGGACTACAAATTCGGTAATAGAGGTTTTATTTGTTTGAAACAAAAAATATAACACATGAATTATTTATATGTATGAAAAGAGATTATCCAGAGGTATTTCAGCATATGTTTTCAAAATACAAAATCTTAATATTAAGGGTTGGAGGTGGGGGTAACTTGAAAAGTATAGATTTTTCGAAAATTATTTTTACGCGATTTTGTAGATGTAAGAAAACGATGCACCTTCCGTTTAAACTTCTTTTCGGTATCTCTCACTGTTCTCGAGATATTCCACGGGATAGAAAATTCTGCATTTTCTTCAAGGGATGATTTCACCCCTAAAAATTGCATTATGGCACCAACAAAAAATAGGGTTGCGTTACGGATGAACTACTCTACTTGCACACTAACTTTCATAATTTTCTAAATTTCCGGGTTGCCGAACATCCCTTGTTAGTTTGGTTCCGAGCGTTGAGTAAACTTTAAACCGGATTTTCTCGAAACCACGTTTTTCGAATCGGTGACCATGCTATTTCAAGATCGACTGGACCAACTCAGTCCAAGTTTTACATATATTATCAGCACCTGTGTGTCTATCGTCCCTCCCAGAATTATGATAAAATATTTTGTTCTTAAACTTTCACAGACCTTTAAAGTTGAAAAATGTGCGAAAATCGAAACTTAATTTTCAAACCGCCGGCATTTGCTTAATCTTCAATATTTTTGTATCATTCTGGTTGGGACCAAATAAAAAATCTCTTTCCATTTTTTGTTTCTGATCACTAGAACGAGCCCAATCATGGCCACCGTGACGCCATGTTTTTTCACCATTACTTTAAAGCAGTCAACTGCGTTTGATTTTAATTTTTTCCATTGACAAAATTTGTAAAGATAGTTCAAATATGAATAAACATGTAGCAATAAACTAAATAATAATAAAATTTATGCGTTCTTTGTAAAAAAATTCCGAAATAAGACCAGACCCCCCCCGCCAAAATACCCCCTTAACGCTTGCGCCGAAAATACGGATACCCACCCTTGGAAACACGACGCCGTGGTGATCAACCAATTCTCCGCTACGAGGGTGGCGTCGCACACATGCACCTCTTCCTTGAACAGAGCCACGTGCCAGGGCCAATCACCTGGTTCTGCCATCTTATTCAGACCCCGCATGCCACTCTTCGCACGAAGGGGTTGCACTCCGCACTCTAAATATAAGTGAACGTTACTCGATAACTCGCACGACTGACTGAAGAATGAAGTTAATTTTTTACAATGTTTCTCGTACCAAGTTCGGAGCATTGGACGTACATAACTTCTTTGCTCGGACAAGGCGCCCGAACAAACGTGATTTCCGTGGCCGATGGATCCTCCATGTGCACGTACTGCACATCCTCCTCCTCATCGACTCTTACATTCACGGATTTCACCCCCCTGCGTAAAACCATCGGGCATGTAACTTAGAACTCCCATCCATCTCCCGCGAGAATGGAAGAAGCTACTCGGCTATACTCACGTATACGTCAGCAAGCTGCACAGTGAGCTGGCAGCGGTTTGAAGAACGGTCTCCATTTCCGTTGCTGGCAGCGTCGCGTTGAGATTCGCGGTGCAAAGTTTGCCAATCGTGCCTTTCTCGTTGAACACCACGAAACCTTCGCTACTGTACCTCGCGGCATGTGGAGTGTCCGCAGGTTGAGATTTCAAGGCTCGTAAACTCGGCGCCAAGGACACTAGAGAATATGGAAGGTGAAAAGCGGGAAGATCTGCGGCAGGATGCTGCGAACGCATCGGGGGATACTCACGACAATCTTTCTCATCGCTACCGTTAGTGCAGTCGACTTTACCATCGCACCTCTTGCCCCGCGGAATGCAGGTTCTGCCTATACCGCAGTGCATGTATCCGTCGCGACAGTAAGCGCAATTCTTCTCGTCGGAAAGGTCAGGGCAGTCGATCACGCCGTCGCAAATTCTCGGCGACAATGCTTTCGCTTGTAGCGCTTGCACGCATCCTACGAGAGACGCGTGCTCGGTAAGTTACACGCTGCCAGGGCTGGCGACACGCGAAAGGTTACAAGAGGATCGTTCACCTGGCTTCGCTCTGCAACCACCTTGGTCCGCGTACTCCGGAAAGTTGGAGCAGTCCAATAACCGTTTGATTCTATCCGGAAGTCGGCTGCCGCATCCGTTCCAGAACTCTCTGCAGAAGCTCCTGCACGGTAACTGCAGCAGGTCTTCCGGCTGACCCGGTACGCACGCTGGCTGCAGAACTTGGCAGACAAAATCGTACGCCAATCGGTAGCATTCAGCGTCGACCAGTTCTCTATCGGATAACAGCGGGCGAAATAAAGTTCAAGCTCGATCGTATCGCGTATCGAGTTACGTAAAACTTTAAGCCGATCAAGAGCGAGGATATGCACCTGAAAGCGATCACGTCCTCTTGCACGTCGACCAACGAACGGTGCCCCAACACGTTCGGATAAGACGTGACGTTGTAGGGAAGATGCTTACAGTAGGACAAGTCCAAATTGCTGCACCGTCTGGGGGGAGGCGCCGTGGTCGTCGGCGGGGGTGTTGAAACGGTCGTTTGCGAGCTGACTTGAGCGTTCAGAGCCTTTATACTCTCTTGCACTTCGAGGCTCTGGGAGTCTATGGTCAGGTTGGTCAAGTATTTCGAGGTTTCGGGGCTGATCTCCCGCGACAGAATATCCACCACGTCCGGTGTCGTGATCGTCTGATATCGTGGGTCGAATCGGATGTCGAAGTGCACTACCAAATCGCCACCCTCCGATCTGCACAGTTAATTCACGACCCAACGGTTTACCCATCTTTCGAAAGTCCAAACTAATAAGTTACGGAGCGCAAACACGATCTAACGTTTCCACGTCACTGATAATGTGTTTGCGGCAAGGCAAATAATTAGCTGCATCGTCTGTCACGGTTAAAAGAACACGTGTCGTGAAATCACGAGAAAGCCGTTTTCAGATCTTCACGCGACTCCGGGGGGTTTCTCTCGGGGGAATCGGGATAATTTCCGAGGAGATAGCTTAACTTTCGTCCACGATATCTCCCGCAGAGATACCTCCGCGTCTCGTTTATATCCTGTGGCCGTTAATTTTCCAATCGCTTACCCATCCAGCGCTAAAATCTCCGCGGCGAGAAAAGAGATTTTCAGCCAGCTGCGACGAAAGATTAGATTAAGCCGATCGCGATACTCTCGAGATCGTATTCGAAAGGCTTCGGTGGACGGATCCGCTAACTCCGTGGCGAAGGAGTCCCCTTCGACAACTCGGAATGTCGCCAAAAAGATCTGATCCCCTGGCGGGTCCGAAGTTAGGAACGTATCTGAAAGCAAACGCACGTATTACAAGTAAGGGAGAGTGTATAATCGCGAATTCGCGAGAGAGTGTATAAACTCCACTAGTTAATAAATACAGAACGCTCATGCTATTCAAGATAAACACAATTTACTATTTTCATCATGTTTCAAGTAATATTTTGTCCATTTCAACTGCATGTAAATACTGTTGAATTAATTTTTTTGTTGTTGAAATAAAGCACTATTTTACCAACATTTTGTGTTGTTTGAATTATAAAGTTGATTTTTATTATAATTTTTCAAAAATTCGTCACAGTACTTAATAGATGAATAGTTTAAGTATCTTTGTAAATAATAAACAAATTCATTTCTCGTATAATTTTTGTTTTGTTTGCTTTTTTTGCTTACGTGTTCGAAACTCTCCCTTACCTATGGTATAGATACCTATGATTATCAGTCATTTCGCGTCTCCAAGAGGAATAGGTAACGAAACCTCGCGGTAAAGACCGCTCTTCGGACTTCTAACCGCTACTTTCTAACAGAGCAACACGATGCTGATTGTCTCGCGTTTGGAAACTCCGTCGCCGTTACTTTTCCGATATGGTTAATATTCGACGAAGGAGCAAATGCAAATAGAGGCGTCAAAATCGAGGGCAGTCGCCTACGACAGCTCGGGACTCACCTTTCACCATGCCTCTGGTCAATCATTTTTACACCGCAGGGATCATATTTTTTCGATCCGCGATACAGCTTGTTGCGGACCGCGAGCAATCTTTTGCGGCTTGTAGGTAGACGAGCCGCGCGAGAAACCGGCGCAACGTTGGTAAACCGTTTTTACTTGAAAGTAATTTCCCAAGGCAATTTGTTTTCCCTTTCGCAATACCTATGGTACTGAATTCGACGCGGTAACAGGGACAAAGAGAAGAATTTCGATCCGGCATGCCGCGGCGCACCTGTATACGCGATTTTACGATTCTTCGGCCGTGGAGCAGTTTGGGAAAGAGATTTCAGTTAGCAAGGGGAAGGATTAAAATGATTCAAGGACACGGATCCCCTCCGTAAGGTCGAATACGTTACACGTTGGAGGGGTCACAGGCAGGATGGCTCGACAACTCGGTCAGACCGTTAGCTCTGCTACCTACTTTCAAGGCCTCCTGGCTGGACCAACGCAACCGCGCAACTTCTTCGACTTTTGCTTCTATTTGTTCGCAAAGTAGGTACGAATTACAGAGCGCACAGTCCGCGGCCCAACATCCTTGGCTTTCTTCGCCGGGGAGAACTCATCCACGGATCGTTATACTTGATCCTGATGCGTTTTAATCGTCTCGCGAATAAAATGTTCGGCCCAAGTACGTAAGCGTGTTTTCTTCGGAGACTCGGTAACTCGGTCGGACCGTTATGTTTGCGCGCTGAGAGACCTCGATGAGCTCTGGCCGCATCATCTTCCTCTTCTTCCTTCATTTCTCCGCGCGTGCAAAAGAATAAGCCACCGCACGGCAACGATCCTGTTTTAACTTTATCCATCTTTCGTTAAACCCTTCTTCTTCCTCCTGGACTTTCACCGTTACGTACACCGTTCGTACGAATATTACGAGCGTATTTGCATCGATTAGACGCAGCCGGTTCCCTCGTGCGTGCTACTCCTCGTTTACTCATTTATCGTACGATCGAAGGCAATCTCAAGGTGAAGTGCACACGACCACGTGGAAATACCATACCCGCGAGAACAAAGGAAGACGTCGATCACACTTTATACATCGCGAAACATCCAGACACCGTGAACTCGTCCGTCCCGCGAAACGAGCACGGTGTGTTTACAGGTAATTTCATGGCTGCCGAGCCGTCGCCCTCGCCGGCGCGTCGATCAACTCTACAGTAATTTCATTTACGGTCACGTCCGGCGAATCGCGCGCGAGTTTACGGAGAAAGCGTTCGAATGAAGCGCAGGTATCGAATGATTTCACTAAATCAGCAATTGCGCGCTCCACTTTTGTGTAAGACAATGGCTGAAGAACGTGGACGTGCTATACTTACAGCCGAGGTATATGGAAACCCCCGAAAACAGGAGGAAGAGCAAAAACGCGGCCAACACGCAGCAACCGCAGCGGTATTGTCCACCGAGTTTCCTCGTGAAACGAATGTCACTGTCCGATGATAGAATCGAGCTCGGAGTCCCGGCACGGCTGAATCTTCTGGTGCTTACCGTGCTCACCGAGATCTGCAAAAGAATATCCACTTGAACCCTTCCAAGTGGAAGCTTGATCTTACGAAACAGGTATCCGATACATTTGCAGACGCCGCTCCTCTCACGCCACGAGAAACCTTGGCAATCCTTTTTGTTTCTCCTCTTTCGTTGCTGGATTCATTGGTTTAGGCACGAAAGGCCTAGCATTGCAGAGATTTCTCTGCGAGCCACGAATCGTGTTAACAATCGCGGTACCTACTTCCGTCTCACAGACAGAACGACGCGACGAACATTACCATTTCGAATCCGCTACACTCTACAGTCTACGCTGCCGCGAAACGCGCTCCGACCCAATTACGCGTTCGATTCATGATACGTGGCAAGCATTTCGCGATCAGAATCGCAAGGTAATCCATAAGATTCTCGAAATAACGTGTTACGCAAGCGGGCGCCGGCTTACGCAGCCGTTACAGGCGCCGTCGATCGGACCCGTTCAAGTCGCGTGAGTTTTCGCGCGCGCGATCGCCTTGGGGGGTGTGATAGAGGACCTTCGATATATCTACATATGTACGATGCAGATGCACCGTGTTTCATGGCGAGGTAAGCATAAGCGGGCGCATTCAGCGTCGAGTGCAATGAGCTTATCTTCTGTAACGCGCGCATCTAAGTGTGCAAGCGTCCGTGTAATCGTCTCGCCACTGCACGTGCACATTTGTCACTAACACCGACACCGACACACCTCGCCGTATACCCGCGCGAATGCACGATGCGGCACAAAGTGCCTACGCCCTCCTTCAAATGTTACGCTCGGCACACGCTCCGAAGGAGAACCCCGGCGGATTCGCGCACCTTTTCCTACCGAGACGCGGATCATTAAAACTACCGATTCTCCTTTGAATTTGCCCAAAGCCTCGCTCACGTTCGCAATGGTAAAAGTCAGCGGTGCGCTCAGTTACGCGGGGAACAGAAGAAAGCTATGGAAAGAACCGGTGAATGGAAGAGATCGTAAACGCTGGTCGATACACGCGATACGGTTTAACGCTCAAGCTTGCAAACGTTTTTCCACTTTAGAACGACAATGCTCGATTACGTAAACGTGATTTTTCATTTGCGCCAGCTGAATCCATCTATCATCGATCCGCGGAAGGAAAAGGAGAGGATTCACGATCCTTGAGGTCGAGTAAAAGTGAATTCGCCACGTACGTCAGCGAGGGTCGAATTCATTTTCCCACGATACTCGACATCCTACGCTCATACCTGTGTAGGATGATCGCGTTTAAAGGAACAGAAACGCGATAGTAGTTCGGCTACCAATGGCCAACGGCTATGGCCAATGGCTACCTGCCTCTTAACGAGATATTATCTGCCGCTCCATTTTCGATGTCGATCACTTCCGTACTGCACCCTAGGCAGCGCCAGCTAACGATTGCTTCGTTATCGCTTACACGAGTAAATATATTTGCATTCTCACTATGTATCCATAAAATTGATAAACACCGGTGTGGTAGTCCATTACTCGGCGAGTCGTTGCTCGCCGGGAATCGAGTTTACTGATCGAAACTAGAAGCGAATTGAGATTTTGT
The DNA here is from genome assembly GCA_929108735.1 of Andrena dorsata. Classification (NCBI taxonomy): domain Eukaryota; kingdom Metazoa; phylum Arthropoda; class Insecta; order Hymenoptera; family Andrenidae; genus Andrena; species Andrena dorsata. The sequence continues at coordinate 13,114,038 of OV815488.1, forward strand.
CAGCGTGTTACGTAAGTAACCACGATCGAGACTCAGGGGGTGTCTTTGGCGAACAATGGCGCAGGGATATTACGAAAGTCGAATGAAAGTTTGCGCGCGAAACCTTTGTGTTCCCCCCCTCAACCGGGTTCGATAATAGTCTCTGCCGCGAGTTTTCGTACGAAATGCTGGTTTAATGAACCAAAGTCGCGCAATATTATGCCTGCGCCCCTATTAATTGACCGCGATAACGTTGCAACGAAAATCTTTCAACGGTCACGTTCGTTCTCGGACGGCAAGAGTAATTCTTTCCTCGGCGATTCACCGCGCCGAAAAGGTCAAAAGATCCTCGATCTTTTCTCGGAGGAGGAGCGGCAAGTTTGCCGATGATCCACGGCGAGAGAACGGAGAGAAGGCGAAACGATTTTACGTCGGTTTCGTTAATAAGAGAATTGACGCCGTGAACGGTCAGATGGGATCGGGGAGTGGAATTCAATGTCAGTGGACGACGACGAAAGCGGTAGAGATCGGTCGAAAAGATTAAGATGCACTCGTACTAGCTGTAGCCTCGAGAACGCCTCCATTAATGGACACGGTCAATGACATTCAGGCCGGGAAAAATCAAGACTTGGCGCGTTAGAAAAGTGTTTTCCATAGGTGGTGGTTTCGTGAAAGTTCATCGCCGATTCTCATTGCAGGGAGAGTCCGCTCCCGGTTGGTCTCGTTCCGGTAGACTAGAGACGAACGAGAATCATCGAACCGTACGGATATACCTAGGCTGTTACACGTCGTCCTTGCAACGTTAACGCGCCTATCGTCTTTCGAATTTTCCGATCGAAGCTCCGCCGCGGAAGGAAACGATGTCAACGACCCGCAGAAAGAATCTACAAAGTTCCATTGCCTCGGCCGCCTAACCGGCCGGTTCCTCGTGACTTTCTTCACCGTTATTACCGTTACTCCAAACCTCCACTGGACTACCTTTCCAAAAGAGCTAAGAATCTAGGAACGAGTTCTGTTGCCCGCTTTAAATTACAATCGGTCCGCGGGTTGGCGCGGCGTGAAGGTAAACGGGGCACGCGTGCGTGCAGCCAGCCATGCGAGATCATACAAGAGCAGTCGTAACACGGGCTTCTTATCGCTTTGCCGCTTATCAGAGTGCAGGATGATCGTTTTCTCCGATTAAGGGGAATTCTCGAGCGTCACGATTATCCACTCTCTTTTATCGGGGCACGGCCCGGCGTGTCTCTGAATGCTGGATCGCCAGCGGAATTGTGGAATAATTGCCGCAGCTGCGAGGCCCGGCGATGGGAATCGATCTCCCGTGTATTCGACCTGTATCGGGGCAGCCGCGAAGCACGTGATAAATGTCATTCACATATTCGAGCGGAATGCCAATCGCGTGATTGGCCGCTAGTAGCTAAGTAACGGTATCGAGAAGAGAGCAGATGACGGCCCAACCCAAGGAAACCCAACCCAACCCCGGCTAACGCATCGTTCTTTATTCCATTCAACCTAGTTCGCCGCCGAGTGCGTACGTATTCGGCATCCTACACCATTCGGGGTCAATGGAGAACAGGGTCAACGCGTCTGCGGAGAAACGACGAATCGCGATGGCTCTCTGAATCAGCGGCGCGTCTTCCGAGAGAACAGGAGCGATAAAAAATTACTTGCCACCGTCGTGATTAATTATATTTAACGACCACGTGCGACGGAATCGCGATAATAAGTCACGTGGTATCGACTGGCAATTTGTTTCGCGGATATTGTTCGCAGCCTCGTCTCTCGACATCTGTCTGAACGGGTGTCTATGGCATTCCGAAAGTTTCCACCGAGGCATACAATCGCTTAAGAAACATCGACCATCTCCTCTGCGATACCTACACTTTCATTAGACACAATGGACTTTTCGCGGCATCCATCATTTTGTCTTCGATTTTACGGTTTGTTTCGCGTCTGATTTCACATGGGAGCCAACTGGCTAATTAGCCGCGAGACTCGAGCGGGAAGGTAACGAGGAAAGCGCGTGCAGGGGGAAAGTGCGCCACATTCGTCTCACCTTCGAATCCCACGAGCTCTTCCGCTTGTGTTCCATCGCGACGGTCATCTTCCAGCCGCTCAGACGATTTCTTTCTGCTCCATCAACGATCCTTCGGTATGTTCGCTGCGTGCAGCCGCGTGAACACCATCGCGCAACTGGATATCGCTTCGATCCTTAGTCTATGTACTTCTATGCCTGTGCGAAGAATCCCGGCACCGAATTCTCGCGCTTAGCTCGTACACGCTGCACCGAACACCGCTGCCAATTTCCCTCTATTCATCGGCCGGCAATGCTCGTCCAACTTGACTACTTCCATGCACTTCCGGTTGCCCGCTTTTCGCCCCTTAAGCCCAACCTTTGTACCGCTCAATTTCTTGCTACCTGCGCAAACAAAAGCAATTATACTCCAGCAGATACGCGTATGTACATACACTCGAGCAACCTTCTCGGCGAGTAATGTATTCTGCTATCGCCACCATCGGGTCGCGCGGGAAAAGAAATCATTGTACCGAGACTCGAAGCAACGCGATATCTAGCAATCGCATTTGGACGGAGTACTTGACACTGCCACCTTTGACACGGTTCGACGACTTTCCTTCACACCACTGACAGCGAGTCTCCGAACCACCACAAACTACCACGTATGGAACAGTCTTAGCCACCTTCTGTTCTTCCCCTCGCCTCACTGGTTAACCAGAATTTATTTCGGATACATCGATTTCGTGGCGACCGTACGATCTACGAGCGAACCGCCTACGAACGACAGGTGCACGAGAATAATCGGGCACGTAGCGGCGCGGCGAGGAGAAGTTTGTAGCTGGAGCCGTAAAAGAAAGGCGGCAGAAACGGGCGAGGCGTTCGCGTACGGCGCGCTCGACTAGATAAACAGTCTGATCGCCGAGGCTGTAGAAGAACAATTTCTCTGGGCAAGTTGGAGCCGACCGCGAGCCAAGAGATTGTCCCGAACGAAGCGAGACTGTCAGGGGAACGGAGGCCCGCTCGTTCCCTCGCTCCTGGATGCACTTTCACGTCATTACCGGTTCTCCGCGACACGGCGCGACACGGCGCGACGCGGTGCGCCGCGACGCGACCTGACGTGATATTTCTACGCGTTTTGCATCATTAGGGACAAGGAGGGAAGAAAATTCACGCGTCACTTTCCATTTTAACGCGTAAAAGGTCAAATTCTCAAGCGCTACGCCTCTGAGAATCGGGATTTCAACGGGACTGCTCGGATTAAACCGAAGAGGCCCAATTACAGCGGTGTCAGTGGCGTTTAGAAAGCGTCGCGCATTATTGGCGCATTTCCATAACGAATCGGTTAAGCGTTTAAAACGAAACCATGTTCGATCGCTACTTCCATGATCTTGAGCCAGATGAAACGAGAAATCATTGGTACACTTTCACGGAGCTACCGGTGCACTGTTGGAGTGTACGGGTACAAGAGAAACGTACAGGATTCATAGCGGATGATGCATCCTACAGAATTCCGTGTCACGTTCGAATGCAATAAGAATTCAGAATGATGCTCGACGAATGAAATGGTATTTTTAGCTTTAACCTGTTTCCGAGGAATTTGGCCGCAGCCGAAACCGCTTTTTCGAGCTCGGACATCCAAGGGTAACTAGTTGAATTCTGGTTCCCGTCGATTAATGTCCCTATCGCCTTTCCTATCCCCAAGACAAGTGACTGTCAACGAACCGAGCTCCTTGGCGCGTGCGTTGCATTGATTTTTTTTCAATCAGTACGCATAGACTATCGAATTTCAAGGGTAGCTGGCGGATCGAAACTAACCCTGCCTCTTCGAACTGATATCGATTTCAATTATGTACAGTCGCGGTACCGCTCTTGTTACGAAACTCTTTTCAACATTATTTTTTCTATCGCGAAGGATACTACTGTGCGCCAGCTCTGCGCGCTTAATTTGAAAAGCACGCGTGCCGATTGTTCGCCACGTACCTACTGTTCTCATACATACCCACGTGTCCTGCGGCGATCCAGAATAATACTTTGGAAAATGGCAACTTTCGCACTACTTATGGCACTGAACGGTTCAATCCTTCCTCGTTAGTTTGTCTTTTAACGGTAAGAATACGAACATTTAAGCGCGCACGCGCGCGCGATTTTCACCGGTATTCGTGGAACATCACAGTTTCGTTTCACTGGGAACAGAAGCCCGTTCGACGACAGCTGTTGTTTGCACCGGAAGCGTTTCCCTCTTTGATCCCCGGGAACGTTAAGTCGGCCTTTCACACTCTACGAAGCAACCGAGCGCACTACTCCTCAAGGCGATCCTCTTTCTTCGCGTCACAGAAAGAAATAACTGTTAACCCGACAGCCGAACCTTCGGGGAACGAGGTATACGCACGAAGGTGCACCGCTCGACTCTCGACTGTCGATTAACGACCTGGCGGGAACGTACGCGCGCCCTTCTCCGTCACAAGATCGCCTCAGGTATACCGTTTACCAGCTCTCCGACTAATTGTTTACATTTACATAAATTACAATTTTTTACAAAGCTGTATCAGAGCTACCGTTTCCCTGCCCCCACAGTCTCTCTCGCTCTCTAGTCCGAAATCTCTTAATTCCTCGAGTGCACCGTCCCGGTCCACCCCCACCTTCTCACGACGAATATATTATCGTTCGCGTTTAAATTATCGCGCATTCCAGCGGAGAAATTTGGCTGGCTGCATTGCTCCTTCAACGCACATCTCCATATACGTAGGTACGAGTGACAAGCGTCCCGTAAAACGAATGTTCTGCCTAAATGGCTATCTGGCCGCGTAGCTGCGCCGTAAACGGTAATTCGATCGGCGATCGACCATTTAAACGCGAGCTGCTCGCAAATCGGTAGAAATCGTGCGGGGAAATTCAGTCGGAGCCTACTTATACGGCGAGACAGGATCGTGTGGTGATCGGTTGGTCGCAAGTTGAAATCCTAAGAAGGCTCTGACCCGGTGTCGCCACTCGCCCGTGTAGTGGTGTAGTGCTAACGGCTGTCCGTAACGTGACGAGCTGCTGAGAGTTAAAAAGCGGCATCTCGTCGGAGCAGGACGGGTGAGAAGAGAACATAGGTATATCTAAAACGGTATCGAGTACTTAATCGTTCAGTTTATTCGTATGGACAATTAAACGATACATATACATGGTGTGTACGAATTACGTGTCTCTCTCTTAGGTCTAATACATCGACAGCGATCGGAGGCGCGTACGGTGCATCGAACGATGCAGAGTACCCCGCCACGATTGCGTAGCTACGTTAATGATAATAATAAAAATTAAGTATAACTACCCTGTAAAATACGTAATGCGAAAGTTCATTGATATTCGTTTATATTTATACGTGATTGTAATTCACTGATACTCGAGAATGATACTATCGTTTCGGGATTAGCGGTATAAATAGGTAATTGCTCTCTGCGACTCGATAGATTCGCAAGTTTCGGAGGAAATCTATGATATAATGGTTACTCAGGCAATCGACAGCGTCGGGCAATGCGTTCCCTCTGGTCGACGCGTCACTATCGTTTCATTGCACCGTTCTGAACCTATCCCAAAGACGTACGAGGGAAAGTTTGTCAGCGAGAATTGCGATAAGCGAGCTAACGACCGTCGTGACGTGTCGTATCGTATCGTATCGTATCGTATCGCGTCGCATCGCATCGCATCGACCAGGGAAACTTTATTGCTGATATTGTATACCGCCTCGTACTTAAAAAGATCGATTCGACCGCAAGAATTCTGACAAAAGTATCTTACGATCGTTACGATCGCTGCGCGTTTACCGTTTTCCTCGATCGGCACCCGTCGAAATCGCGAGTACCTTGGTCGTCCTACGTGAACGTTTTGTATGTGCATGCTCGCAAGGACAGAGGTACGCGATCGAATGTTATCTTCGATGATTCTCGTCGCGAGATCGCTGTTCGGCAGGCAACAACACGATCACTGACAAGAAGTCGAATATAAAATTCGTCGGCTCACCGATACGTAATGAGAAACTGACTATAACGAATCCTCCTTATGTTAAAAGATAAACGATAAGCAGTTAAAAGAGATCGATGAGATACGGGTGTAGGTAGTGAAAAAAAAAATACAATCGTGAAATGCAACGAGTATGTAGGGGTATAAAACACGTAATGCGATAATGATCGTTCGTCATTTATGTACTTTCAGCTGCCATCCGGTGGTTCCGTCGCGAAAACTCTTTGACGCGTGAAAGCAAATGGTCCCTAAAATAAAGAAAATCAATTCGGCTTAATCCGCGCGTGCGAAACCACTGCTATCTTGATGAAACTCTCCCGGTTCAAGTGAAAAATGCTTTACGGTTTAGACTTTAGACTAATGCACGCCATTGCGAACGAAATAAAATACTGACGGTCATTGAATACGTGACGTTTCACTCGTCTTTTCAACATTTTCTCACCCTGATTCTTAGAGCTACGATATCAAACGTGGGATATCATTCTTTCGGCGCGTGAACGATCTCCAAGATACGTAAAAAAAAGGGTAGGTATAAAATCGACGTTATGTACTTGTTAGTTGACGGGGCTCATGGAGCGAAAAAGTCAACCGTCGACGATGTCCTCGCGTTCCAACAAGTTTCAAGTCCCTCTATATCTGTTTCCTTCCCTTATTATAAATATCTAAGGTACGACATTGGTAAGATATATATATATATATATATATATATATTTGTATTTATATATATATATATATATACATGCATATACATATATATATAAATATATAAATATATTGATATATATAAATATATATATATACACATATTTGTATATAGCATAACCGACTTCATACTTCTAGGAATCAATGCAGTTGATTTGAATGCTGCAGTGATCGCGTAACATGATTTCGTACCCTGTCTCTTTCGCGTAAAAACAAGCATTAACTTTTGCCCCGCGTTTCCCGTGTGTAATGGGTAATGTGTGTTTACGTAGTTTCTCGTTCGCGCAATGTCCCCCCGCGAGTAGGAGCCTCTGGTTCCACGGCTATTCGTCAAAATTCTTTCGATCTCGGTCGATACAGGGTGAGAGTAAAACGACGATACTATTAGTATTGTATTAAAATTATTTAAGAGCCTCACGAGTCCGTTTCTCCTTGGAGATTTGGTGCTGGCACGGTTTCAGAGATCGGTGTCGTACCAGGCTGCGACCTGGTTATTATCTTGCGGCGGTGCAGGAAGCTCTTCTAAATGATCGAAACTCAGGTCACCCTCGTGCGCTACGTCCATAGTGTCCATCGCGCCATATGTCGACCCTCCACCTATTTCCAACCCTTGCATCGAATCTACTGGTATCTGGCCATAACCTGTTTCGTACAAAATTTACGATAAACCCAACATAGTCTCCTCCAGGCTGCTACGTTTATCGACAATAACTACACCGCTAAAGATCCTGCTAAAAGTTTCTTCAACCAGTAGAGCACAACTTTGCAAAGTACTCGCGAAACGCTTTCTTGCCCGAGGGCGCTCGGGAGGGGAATCATTCGTTGCTTTCCGTTAACCAAGTAAAGGCCAACGATAACTCCGAAAATAATTAAATTCAGTGTCGTTTTTCGTCTACATGAAAGATGCCCACGAGACAGTTAAGTTAAGTTGATCGGGGGAGCGGAGGAAATGAAAATCTGCCGGTAATGAAAATAAAATGACAGAGGAGTAGTTGAAACGGGGTCACGTAAGTACATATGAATTAAAAGAAAAACCTAACTTTGTTTACAGGAGCTTTCGTAGTGAATCACAATGTTTGGAAACAAGCTTTGTTCGCGACACTCGTACGACCGCCAAAACGTAGCGGAACGTGTTCTTTCGATACGGCCGTGAAAACGTCTTATCTAAAATTACTTACGAACACATTTCTATGCTTCTTTCCGTCACAAAGTACGTTCAATCGGAGAAAAGATAATGGAAATACAAATACACCATGCATGGAGGTTTAATAACCGAGTTACAGAGAACGGTCTAAGTCTGCTATGCGTGGGAGAAAAGAAAAGGCATTCACAAAACGTGCATTACATGTAATATTTAGGAAACACAGTGAATCGAGTGTAATATTCGATGTATAAACAAAGAGCGTGTAAAAGAGACATTTAGCGATTGACAAGAAAGCACAGAAGAATACATAAGAGCTGAGTGTCACCTATGTTACTGCGAGATACTGTTGATAGCCTGTATTTTAATATAAGTCCAGGGGTTAAGCTGCTGTTAAAATAACATACGATTAAATGCATTGCTTCCTTCTTCTTATCGTCGATAATATTAAGAGATAGATGGGTTATTAAAAGTTTTCGATCCCGTATCGTACAAGTGGAAAACAGAGGACACGAGGCACATAAACCCGCATCACCATACCAATATGCTCCCGATGCACGAACAAGGAAGGCGCGTTTATTTTCGGGGGAGAGATAGAACAGAAAAGAAACGTTCTCCACAGATATTTCGTGTTGCAGCATTCTTTATAGAACTTAGGTAGGTACTATGAGAATTTACGAAATGGAACCGTTAATATCGCGTGGAAAAAAGAAGTTTGTGTAAGTCCATCTACGCTCAGTGGATCTTATCGATCGTTCGAAAGCAATAATCGGACAGAAAGGATAACGCTCGTAACTTACCTTGCGGCTGATACCCTCGACCTCCGTGGCTGCTGTGTACGCTAGGGGGTCCTTGGCCATACATACCATCATAGCCTTGATCAGGGCCAAGCATGTCCTGAAGATTAGGTAGCTCAGGTCAACACAAAACGTATCTTCTTTGGCAGGCGTGTCATTAACACCGCGGCGCGGCGAGAGTAGTTAGGGTCGAGTTTATCATCGATAAGTGACGCAAAAAATTGGCGTTTAATGACGATACGATTCGATATGCGTGTATGTATGCATGTATGTATTGTATAGATACGTATAACGTGTTCGTAGTAATAAACAAAAAGTGGTAATCGCGATTGATTTTGTTACTCAGCCTGTAAGGGGTGAAACACGAATGGGGTGAAACGCATTCTCATGCATAAGATATGTATAATGTAACGTAAGGCAAACCGAGGAACATAAGAGAGTGATCGCTGTACATTTATTACAGGTTCCATTGCTCCATTAGGCACGACCCTGGGACCCTATTTCGCGATCAGTTCGACTAAACGCGCACGAGGTGACTAGGAATAAAATAAAAATAGATTCGTTTCCCTTTCGCGTCGGATTGGAAAAAAAAATTCAGATGAAACGTACCTAAGTTGTGCAGACTGGAATAATGGATAACGACATTCACTTTTGTAAACTATCTAGTTATACATTTCTAAACTTACATGGTGGGGAAGATTACGTATGCAAGTACCTATTGCTAAGTAGGTCGTTTATGTATAATCGCTTATACTATTGTGTTCTCGTGGCTTAATTTAAACATAACACGATGTAACCAATCGTAAAAGTAAACGGAGTACTTGTTCCTGCGCTAATATCGACTTTTTGGCAGGCTGCCCTACAAACCTGATTCCTAGAGCCTGTATGGAAACTAGCATGGTATAGGAATAAATACGAGAGTGATGGCTCTTACACCAGCAGCAGCACATGCCGCCAGGCAAAAACTGAACGATCTACACTATGTTACGATGTACAAAGTATTCGTGAAGGAATAAATTTAGCCACGGCATAAGCGGAGCATGCATCGATATTATGGGTTACGATACCTGTAAATCTGGCGGCATTCCGAAGTCTGCGTTGTTCCACAGGTTTGTATCCTCGCGGAACAAAGAGTTGGTGAGCTCCATGGAGAGCCGCTTCTTGTATTCCTGCGGCTTATCTTCGCTCATGCGGAACAGAACGGCTGCCGCGTAAGTCGCGACACCTTCGTTCCTCGAATGGAGCAGCTCCGTCAAAGGAGCAGTAGCACCTTCCTGCTCTATTATCTCAGCACCTTCCTTGTCGGCGGCAAGCTCGCAAAGTACACCAGCCGCTACGCGCTGAATATTCTCGATCTCGTTAAACAGCAACTGCAGACAGACAGCAATACGATCGAACGATCATTAGTAAAGAATTTACATTATTGAGAATATTCAGTTGGAAGGCTCTCCGACTTACGAACCTGTACGAAAATTGGAATCACGCTTTGAGATCTTATGATGACCCTATTGTGGGATTCTCTCGCGAGAATGTGAAGCGCTCCAACGGTACCCTCCACTATTTCCTCCATGCGAACGCCACCGTCCGCGTAAGCACCGGATGTTTGCTGGCTTCCGGTGCTAGCCACTGATGATCGTTGCTGCTGAACAAGAATCGACCGTGTTAGATATAAATGGATGGGTGGTACCTGATGTTTCAATTGAATTAAATCGAAGAGTTTAATGGAAATTCACGCTTACCCGCTGTGTCTCGGGGAAAGCGCGCATCAGAAGCCTAACGAGATGGTGAATCGCCCCGTGGTCGCGAAGCGGGGCGTGATTCGCAGGGCAGAGCGCCAGATTGCGAATCAATCCAATCACCGCTTTAACGAGTGGCCAGCGCGAAGGTGGGTGTAAAAGTTTCACTATAACTTGAATTCCGTAATTTAAGCGGATGGAATTCTGTGCCGTTTCCGCCTCTCCGTGACGAGAAGTCAAATGACGGAGCGCGCACACCGCCGGTTCGCTGATCTCTTCTCGGCTGTCCGCGTAAATGATGGTGCGAACGAGAGCGTCCACGCCCCCCACTTGGCATACCGTTACTTTGTTACGTTGATTGTTACAAGTGAGATTCGATAAGATACCAGCAGCACATGTAACGACATTTACATCGGTAGAACTAAGCACTTGTACAAGACTCTGTAGTAAACCTTCCAATCCGTCAACTTTGGTACCAGCGTCTGATAAATTTCGTAGCGTCCACAAACAGTTTTGGACCAGCCTCTGACTCGGATTACCGAGATGCATCGAAAGTGCCTGCATACCACCGGCTTCTACTATTGCCGGTTTATTACTAGGGCAAACCGACAACACCTTTAAGACTCTCGAAGTGGTCCATAAAAGCTTCTCGTAATCGTACGAACGCATAATTCGTACCAGCTCTATCGGCCCTTGCGAAGCTAATATGATCAGCTTGCTTTCCTGATTGCCGTAAGCTAGGATCTGCAAGCAATCCGTTACTATAGCTAGAAACTTTACGTTGTTACGCTGAAGTAGAGCGACCATCTTTTGTAAACCCCCGGCAAGGCGCACAGCCATTTTAGAGCCATCCTGATGCAACAGTAAATTATGGAGAGTCGTTATGGCGTAAAAGAGGACCGATTCCATCGGGGAGCTCAGAAGTTTCACGAGCGCGGGAATGCCGCCGCTTTTGAAAATAGCCAGCAGGCCTTGTCTGTGATGGGACAAATTGTGTAGCGTACCCACTGCCGCTTTCGTCGATTCAAGATCGTCGCTTTTCGAAATAGCGTGAACTAACGCGGCTACCATTTGCAAACTATTCATAATAGCATGACGAGAGGCCTCTTTCTTAGAAAGTTGGTGGACCATCATTGCCGCCTGAGACACGACAACCTGATCCTCGTCGTTCAACAGCTTAATCAATTCTGGTATCGCACGAGTCGCAAGATCTGCGTCGTCTTGATAATTTATCAAGTTGACAACTGCGTGCTTCAGCATCTGACTTGGCTCCGCCAATCTCTGTACGGCGGTTGGTTGAGACGGATCGAATTGAGTAGATGGAATCTCGATACCTTCCTCTAATGTTTCTGGAAACATGGCAGCGCGAACACGCTGAGATCTCGTGTGGCTCAATTGTTGATTCATTTCATCGACTTGATCCTGAGTGAAACCCTGAGCGAACCCCTGATCCAAGTCGAACATTAGCTGATCCCCCTCCATCTCGTCATCCTCCTTGCCCGACAGGGATGGCGCCTGAGTGACGGTGCCAGAATGAATTCCAGAATCCCCCATGTATGAATTCTGTTGCCACATCAAAGTCTGTTCCTTGGCGGAACCCATGGGTAGATCCCCCGGGCCCTGGTAATTCCCATGGGAGACTGCAACACCGATCGTAGGAAATAAGAGTAGGTAAGTTTCTTACACGCTTACTACGCTAATATATCAAATGGTACGAAGGACTACTCACTCGGTCTGGATTGGTTGGACGACATTTGATAACTCATGGCTCCTACGGGAGAATCTATCCACACCTAAGGTAAAGAAAAACTGTAACGTATAGCCAGTGGTGCTATTGTTCCGTATTTCTGTGAATCCACAAAGGCAGCACAGACACGTCGCGATTATGCATGCAAGGTAAAGCTGACAATCCCTTTCGAAACGTGCAAATGGATAATAAAGAGCATCGTACGAAGCGAGGAACGTGGTACACCTTGTTCGCCTGCCGTAACGAAGGAAATGGGAAACGGTGGTGGATCTCGCGAAAGAAAATCACAGGACTCGCTAAAAGATTCGAAGACGCCAAGTCGCGGCGCGTAGGGTCAGTGCACCGTATCGCGAAGAATGGAAGGAGGATGCGACCGTACGGAATGTGGCCACGATCGAAAAATTCTCTTGCTCTGTAATCGTTTTCACAGCTTCCGCCTCAGTCGCTTCAGTCACGGGCACGGGGGAAGCAAGAAAACCGAGGAAACGGAGAAAACCGAGGAATGCGACAGCTCGGCCGAATATTGGACTAAATCGGAACTAAAGGTATACACGAGGCGAACGACGCTCGATTTCCGAAGGTAGAGGGACGCGCGTGGGCGTGCGGCACAACAAAGCCTCCGAGAATGCAATGCATCACCATTTTCCGAGGATCGACGAACGACGGAGAGCGGAGTGCGGAGAGCGGCAGGGGAGCGAAAACGGAAGAAGGGGCGCGAGAGAGAGAGAGAGAGAGAGAGAGGGCTGGCTACGATATACACGACAGCGGAAGAGAGAAAGGAGACTGAGAGAAGGAACACTTTGACACACCCAGCGTAAACACTGCCGTCACGGAAATGACAAGTTTTTTCCTCCTATCGGTCGACGTAATGGCGAACGATGAAATTCTACTTGTGCTTACCGTATCGCGAGGACCGACCGAAGGCGATTTCGTGAATCGTGCTCGAACGGCGACACGAATGACTCACTACCGCGACACGCTCGTCTCCACAAAATTCCCTTTTGCCCCCGACGCTCGCTCACTCGCTCTTCTCCACCTATCTCTTCTCCGCACGGACCTCTTGGCCTTTCTTGCCTCGGATCCGTCAACTAAAGATGGCGGAAAACGACGCGCAACCTGCCACACTACCGCCACCTGTCGGCCACACTCAACCACACTGAATCCAGCCCGCGGTGGTGTTCACGTCGTACACCCACGGCACGGGGCATGCGACGCCAACTTTACGCGGCTGGATGCCTCTAGCCACCTCTAGCCGAGTGTCGAGTGTTTATCGATTTTTACCCCTTAGGAACATTCGATCCCATCCAACGCAAACTCACCCTCTGTCCGTCGATTCCGTATCATCCCCGACGCGCACCATTTCAAACGTTCCCTGCAATCCTCGTAAGTACATACAATTCAACCTTCGAATAAGTAAGGTTATAAATCAACCGACACATGCATACTTTCGACTTTCGATCGAGCGAATGGATTGTATGCATGTATGTATGTAGGTACAAGCCGCTGATAAGTTTTATGAATACTATTCAAATTAGGAGTAGTGGATCCGTAAATTATCCGTGACAGCCCGAGCGTATGCGTATGGACGTACAATAAGATAGATGTGTACTTCCTTTGACGAGTACGTATCACAGGTATATGCAGGTACGTACGAATGATCTGCCGCGATATGTTGGAAGAAAGTGTGCCAGTCGCTGAAACAAGTAACGCCCCGTAACGTACCAATATCTCGTACAGAAAGGGCGAAGGATATAATATTCCAGGGCCCGCGGAGATCAATTTCAATTAAAAGACAATTCTCCGGGACATGGCAATTTTTTAATGGATTCCAGTGGGTATTTGTCCATCCACGGTAGTCGAGAATTTCTGATCGAGTCCGGGAGTAAATCGTGCCGCTGGACAGCTAGAATGCGCGCAAAATAACAGACACTGGAGTCCAAAGTAAAATATACTGGCCGTTTGGCGGGAACACCATTCGTTATCGGCTGCGCCCACGCCGATTAATTTTCGGATGCGTGATGGCGGTACCGTTCCTTCCGTTCCGTACAGTGATGATACATTTTACGTCAGCGCTGATATTGAACGGATAATCGGAAAAAAGGAAAACGCAACTCCAAATATATCATTTCCCGGCGATATTTCAATATCACCGCGAGCCTTCCCGTATAAATTTCCGCTCGTTCTTTTAATTAATAACGCGCAATAACTACGGCTCGCATAATTCGAAAGGTAAACGAAACGGAATCTCCAACACCGTAACTCGCTTTTTTAACATATCTATTGGATCGCTTAGGTAGTTTCAATTAACAATTAATTTGTACCATGTCGCACGTCCAGCGGAACGATTCAAACATATTTCATCTCTCGGAGCTCATAGACAGTAGCTCGATTACACGCACGCACACACACATACATACCTGTTAACGAATGAAACATCACCTACCAAGCAGCCAAGAAACAATCTCTGAAATGCGAACGGAGGTCTCTTTCGAACGGCTAGAGGTTGCAGCGCGTTGATAACTGTCGTCGATAATATGGTAATAACGATTCATAGTGTCTGAGACTTCCGCATTAATCCGAGTAAAGCCCTCAAAGTCGATCCATGCTAGAAAGCGAGTTTCAAGTCTCGGCTGTTACGGTGACAAATATTCTGGTACGCTGCCGATTTGTTCAATGTATTTGCACATTGAACGTAGAAGAGGAGCGCGCTGTATGCAAACGGACTATCTCTACAGCCGCTAATATTTCTCGACGGGATGCTTATTAAAGTAGTCTGTAAAGGATAAGGAAGGTAAATTGCATTTCGATCGAAGGAATTGTTAGCTAGGTACGTTCCGCGAAAGACCTCGACTGGGATATACCAAACGGGCGGACACTTTTACGATGATTCATCGCAAGAGAGAATGCGGGTTTTTTCCTCGCGAGGCATTTATTTATTCGCGTAAGAGTCGAATACGACGTATTCTCGTAGGTTTCGTTTATTTACGAGCCTGAAGGGGGTTCGCGTAGCCCACGCCTCGCTATATCGAGGATGCTGCCCTCCTTCGCCAAATCGGCGAAGGCGAAAAATGACTCGTTGCGATCGCCGCGATCGGTTCGCGTCCGATCGAACGGCTCGTCGACGCGACGTTCCGCCAAGCTATGGTTCCATCCAAGAGGACGGGAATTTCGTTTCGTTTCGTTTCCTTAAATTTCGCATGGACCTCGAGAAAAGAGCGCAGTCCTGTCTTGAGGGCGGACCAGGTAGAGCATAGAGGGTGACAGATGCCCGTTGAACGGTGTGTCTCCCCACCTACGCGGCATGCTGCTGACACGAGCGTTTATGTCTGCATAAATTCTCATTTGAGCCCCGATAATAAAGTAAGCACACGAGGGGGACGGACACACGTTGCCCGGTTCGGCGAGCACAGGCTGATACATAGATCACCGTTGAGCGTGGGGCAAGAAAAGGGGGAAGAGTGGAACAGGGTTGAGAGACGGGGGCAGAGGGGATGAGGATCTCAGGGGCTGAGAGGTTCGCAGGGGTGGAGGGGCCAACGATGGCTAGGCATATATTTATGCGTATCTATATAAGGTACACACGGGCACGTTGCCTCTCGAACGAGTCACTACACAAACCTGGCCGCACGCACGTACACAGGATCCTCGAGATGCGGCGTGCTTAATTATATGCATTCTCAGAATCTGTGCTGGTCTCCTTCGCCTAATGCTCTTCGTGTAGGTATATCGCAATGCTTCGTGTTTACGCATCGAAAGAGAGGAGGGGGGTCATCCCGCCTCCATTACTGTCCCATCCTCGGATAATAGGAGCCTATTGGAAACGCTATTTCTTCTTCCTCCCCTTTCACTATGCACGTACAATGTACAATGTACAATGTGCATACCTATTCAAATCACGCAAGTCTCTCTGAACCATCTGAAAGCTCACAAGCGTTGGGCGGTTAGGCGAACCGTTCGGCATTCGGTCGCGTTCCCGCCCCCCCCCCTCCCCCCCCCTCCCCAAACTTTGTCCACCGCGACGACGATGATCAAGCACGCGCAAGTTGTGGCCATTTTCCCCGGAAAGTCGGAGGTGCGAAAAGGTGGAAATGACCAGTCCCCTCCCAAGGGAAGAAAACGAGTCAGCGGTGAACTTTCACAGACACAGTCGTATCGTCTGGCGTGGTTGATGGAGTAGTCTCGAGGCTAATGTCGAGCGAGGGTGGTGGGTACGTAGTCAACGTCGTGGACGACGAACGATACCCGATTCATCACCTGGACCACAACGGAAGGGACTCACGCAACTCCCAAGACACAGACAAATCAAGAGAGCGTCGAAAATCACAGAGAGGGGGAGAAATCGCGAGAGGACGAATGAGTAGTGTTTCGCGCATCGGGATCGATGCTGACCAATGCTAGCCCCGAGAAGCGGCGGGATCCAACGATCCGGGCAACACGCGGGTACAGGAAACGGATCGAGGGGAGAGAACCATGGAGAGCTTCTAGCGTCCGAAACGTTGGAAAAGAATAGCTGACCGTGATGCTAATAGGAAAGAGTGGTAGGTACCTAGAGCTGGAGCGGCTGATCGGAAGGAATGGCGGGGAGGCAGGAGGCAGAAGGTTAGGAGACGAGGGTGGCCAGGCAGGAGTTGGTTAGTGATACTATGGTACCGGGGTACTCGCCCCGCGGTACCAGAGCACCTCGGACCTGGGACCACGGGCCTCTCGGCGAGATGGTATCCGGGGCGTGCCTCGTGTACTGCGGCGTCGTCGAATCGAAACCCTTGGCGAAGGTCATCGAGATCAGCGCACTCGGCACGTCGATCAGACGATTTTGTGCGGCACACCTGCGCTCAGGCTTATCCGGTCTGCGCGGAGCGGCTCCTCGCGCGCACAGCGTGTGGGTGCGGGCTGACAGCTCCTATCGGAATGGCTCGGATAGGTTATTGGAGGTCCTCAAATGGTATCGAACAAGGTTCTGCTGGGGCGCGCGGGAGGGGTGATAAGAGGGAGCGGTTTCTCTAAGTATCGCGAAAGCCACGCACACAACCTACCGTACGCACACGCGGCTAGCACCGCGCCGTGTGTACGAGTTACGCGTGGAAATACAACCGCGCTCGGTTATACTAGCACGATCCAAGATCGTCCCGGGCGTACCTACATACGTCGATTTCCGTACGTGCAGCGTGCAACACCCGGCCCGCTGGATGTGTGCGTAAGTCGAATGCAGGCGCGTGTACGAGTCCGAGATTGGCCGGTCTACTCGATGCCGAGGGAAAAGATACTGCGGGACGTGGCCATCACTGATGAGCCAACCCACACCGTGCGACAGCGACAAACAGGACAGCACCGGGACAGGACAGGACCGTCTCGCTCGGTATCAGGACTGTAAATCCGGGATTTTATTCGCCCGGTATCGAGGTTTATAGTGTCCTCAGTAGTGGGAACTTGTGTGCATCGTTGGCTCGCGTACGTGTGCCTGAGTTATGTTCAACCGTCTCGCGGCAAGACGTTTGCATATCTCCGCTCCTCCGCTCTCCTATACGAACCAACGTCTCCGAGGGAGACGAGCCGAACCAGTGGACAAGGAGGAGCGGGAGGAGAAGGAGGAGAAGATGGAGGAGGAGGAGGAGGAGAAGGAGAAAGGGGGGGCAAGGAGCAAGAGAGGCCGATCATCCGCCCTTCTCTCCCCTGGAAGAAGGACTCCGTTTACCTCGGTCCGTCATCCTCCGCCTCTGTCCGCGAAACGAGACCTTCCTGAAAAACGCGCGGTTTATCTTGGCCCCCGGTATCCCCCGTATACACCGGGTATTAACCGGCTGTCCAGCGAATCGAATTTATCGGACGGCCTGGCTTTATCGAACGCCCCCACTTAACGTCCGGCTTAATTAGACACCGGCCGACCGGTGTGCTTAATGACGGAGGAGTCTCGATGACGCCAAGACGAGTGCTCCTACTGCCGAGCGATCCTCTTTGACGCCCTATCACCGTCTTTCTGCATTCTGCTCCTCTCTAACGCCCGAAAAAAATCGTCTTAAAGTTGGCTGACCCGCACCGTTCAGCTCCTGTGTTCTTCGTTATCCTCCCCCACCCCGTCTCTGGCTCCACTCGATATTACGGTGCACGTGGTACAGAGCCGGACCGCGCAGAAGATCGGATAATCTATGATCGCGAGAACGGATAAATGGACACCGAGAGCAAACCCGCATACAGGCGGACGGGATCGACGGGATTGACGGGAACGGAAGGTGGAGGAGGATGGGACTTTTAGAAGGCACCGATTATGCCCGATGGTAGCTTTACCATCGGCGAAAGATGGAATAATCGTGCGTGTTCGAGCTACCGGGCTGCTTTAATAAGGGAAGACGATAAAGTTGAACGCCTGGACGTCGTCGGCGAAATCGTCGGGACGCATTACGCGGCAATCAGGGGACGATAATTTTCGCGTTACGTGACAGCGATTGGCTGGCACTGCCACTGCTGGCGACTCGACCGCTACTTTGCTCTTTCTTTCTTTTCGTTACTACCTACTTTGTTCGGTGGTGGACGAGCGAAGAGCTTTACCGGTAATAATCGGGGTCGATGGGAACGGTATTAAAATTATGCATGTACGCTTATTCCGTGCGGATTCCTTTGATCGTTCCAATACCGTTTCCTTACTCGTTTCGCCTTCTGCTTTGGCCGTCCCTTTTTGCGCCGTTGACGCTAGCCAACGGCCAGCGAGGATTCGCGAATCGATACCAGTTTCGATTTGGACGGATGCGCACACCACGGACAGAGGTGACCATCGAGAGAACTGCTCGCCAACGAGGCAACGAGGGAACGGGGGAACGAGGGAACAACTTGCCCGGTCTAACGATAGCAATAGTGGCGTCGATAAGCAGACTTTCGCCTGGACCACGGTCGTGATACGTGCCTCGGACTGTTTGCTCGGACCATGCTCCCGGCCGAGCCACGGGAGAACGGAAAACGATACGATCGGATACATGGCTTAACTTGAGAGGAACTGCTGTTTTTTATTGTTTCTGCGTGCACTGTCATCCCAGGGATCCGCTCGTAAAATGGCAAACGAGATTAGAAGCCGTAACCGAACCGCAGAAACGGGCCACAAGTAGATGAATTATAAGAATTATTGTCCGCGCAAGTAAGAAACGTAGGTATTGTAGCAGTAGGTACGTATGTATGTGTGTATGTAGTTGCAATGCGGGTAAAAGCGTCGGCGCAGCTTTGGTAGGGATAATGATAAATTATCGGGGTAGTATTAGAAATTGATTACGCGCCATTGATTATTCGGGCACCGATAGGTAAATACTCGCTAGCTACTCGGCAATAACTTATCAGAGATTAGTATTAGTTCTGTTGTTCTGGTTTACTCCCTCGACTCGATCCCGCCGCTGGAAATCTATCCAGAATCTTATTCCCTGTCCAACGGAAGCGCCGCGTCGCGTCGCGTAGCCTCTACGCTCCAACACCGCTGAAAGCGTTCAGCGCGGTGAAAAAAAGGCAACCTCGTTTGCTGGTCTTCGCACCCCTCTAGCACGCGACGTTTCGCGACGGGGGTTGAACGATCGGCACGCAGGAACGCCGCGCCGGTGACCGCGTCGGAAAGAAAACGAGACTTATAGAAATAAATTCAATTGCAAGAATAATTATCGCCGCTTATCCGCGTATAAAGTAGGATATCCTACGGCAGGACTCGTGACAGGTACCAATTACCTTCATAAATGAGAAGCATTCAATTCAATTTTCATAAATAAGAGCTATTCAAATGAGAGGGGTGAGGTGAAGCGGGATAAGAGCAAAGGAGGAGGTGGAGGAGGAGGAGGAGGAGGAGACGGCGAAAAAGAAAAGCTGGAAGAAGGAACGAAGAAACGAAGAAAGAGATGACGATGATGATGAAGAAGAAACGCGGGAAGGCGTCGAAGAAGCTGAAGAAGAATCTCGGAAGGGGGAAGAAGAGAGAATCGGTGGAAGAAGGTGGAGAACGAAGGAGGCGGGCTGGCAGCGAGTTTTGGTGGCGGGGAAGTGATCTAAGCGATGCGACAGCGGGGAGTAAGCTGGATATATTGCCGCCTGAGAGCGCGCTGTTTTCAACCAATTATTTCTACTTGTGGTTGCATGACGGGTACGGGCATGGCCACGGCGGGGTGGGTCGGGGGCGGCAGCGTACGAGAAAGAGGCGAGTTAATGCCATAAATACATCAGCGTTATGGATGCCAGCAATTATATGAGCCCCGACGAGGTGGAGCGCTTCGTTGTGTACACCTATATATACACCCATATCCTGTATCTGTCTGTATCTGTATACACACACGCACGTGTATGTATGACATGATCCTTCGGCCCCGGATACCTCGGCCTCACCTTGCTCGCAACTGGTCCGGTTCTCACGTTAAATCGAATCCGCTGCCAATCGAATTATTTTCGTCTGTCGTTCGTGTTGCGACGTGGATGCGCGTCTAGCAACAACAGCCGAGCGACTTTTTCCTGCTTCGCCGCGCCTCCAACCTTCAATGGCTCCCTCTATCTCCATCTACCATTTCGTCATGATGCATTACATTCATTATCGCGGCCCACCGTACGACAGATGACGGATAATTGGTGGAAGCGGGATCCCCCGCCGCGCTCCTCCGTCTCTAAACAGCTCTCTATAGGTACGCGCGGACAATTCACTCGAGAAGAAAGAGATTATTTTAAAACATACCTATCTGCTCTCCTATTTGGCGAAACAAGGTGCGCGTACGTACATAGAGTATGTGCCTACCTACTTACGTGTTAATACCTCCGAGAACGAATCCGATCGGAATTTAAGACGCCTGTAGGCGGCAAACGAATACCTAGATTTTTGACAATATTGCGAATACGAAACGTGCCGCAACGTCAGACTTCCGACCGTTTTCCCAGCGTGCACGAAGATAAGGCCAGCACGGACGAAAATGAATCGAGTGATTTTATTCGCGGCACAAATCAAGAGATTATTTCCTCCTCGCTGGACCTTGGTTTTGCTTATATGCCGCGCCGTACTTCGTGGTCTTGTGAAATTGAATCGTTGCGTTCGCAGCCTTAAATTATACGTCGTCGCCAACACCCACGCGTACCTACCCCGGGATATTCACGCGCGCGGGAGTGCTTCCATTCGAGAGTCCCTCGTGTTTTCTGGATTAAAACGTTTGTTTCGACGGGATTGCCCCGAGTCGACCTCTTTTATTACTTTACTCGGTGACTTTGCATTTTCTTCTCCGCGATGTACCTACGTACGAAATCGTTTTAATTTTCGGCAATGCCCAGATTCTTTTATTTCTCTCTCTCTCTCTCTCTCTCTCCCCTCTTTTCTTTTACCTACTCCCCCTTTACCTGCTTTGCCATAAACGCGGTAAGGAAATTTTACGCGGCCCTGTTGGTTCGAGATCATGGCGATCGTAACGACGAGAGAAGGAGGCTGGAGGACTCCCAGTCGGATGGCGTTTCGTGCAAACGCGGGAAGAAGAGAAGGAACGATCGTTGGAGGGACATTAATCGATCAATCTTCGCGGAAGTATCCGGCGGGGAGCGTAAATCGACTTGGCGCAAAAGTTGAAGCGTCTCGCGAGTGGTTGCGCGCGATTCTCGTGCGAGGAGCCCATAATTCTGGCCCGTCCATCGTGCCAGGCCTCCATCCGCGGAGGCGATTGGCCGTAGCCACGGGTGTTCCCGACGCTTTCTGGCCCTATGCTCCTTTCCTCCTTTTCTCCTTTTCTCCTTTCCTCCTTTCCTCCTACCATGCTCGCCGCCGCTGGCGCTCTCCTGCTTTGGCATCCGAGAAGGAGATCTCTCTTTTAATTCTCGGGGGCTCAATTAAAATCGGGACCGGCTTTCTCCCTCGCCAACCCTGCCGCGGTCGCGTTTATCTGGGCATTATCTGGGAGGCGTCGTTGCGCTTTTCATGGATCCGTTCGGTCAGCCTACTAAACCGCTGTTGCTAGATCCACGATTCCGTGGAAACGATTCCACGGCCTGCTCGATAAGTGCTCTCCAATTAGTGCGAAAACATTTCTGTGTTGCTTTTTGCCGTGGATACCGCACGACTACCGGCAGAATTCGATAGCGATCTTAGGAAAGAGGATTTCGCGACCTCGGCCAACTCCCGTGACCCCCGTAACGTGTTTCTGGAGGCACGGAAGGGATTCGTTGTTCCACTGTCCGTCGAAATCGAGCCGCGAGGAGTTCCGCCGCCGTCGATCGCAATTCGTACGCCCGGCGTCGTCCCCCCCCCTCCTCTGGCTTCTAAGCCAGAGAGAGATTGGAAAAAAAAAGGTGCACGGGTTACTCGGGTCGGGATCGCACGGATTATCCCCTGCCAAATATTTAATGCGCGCGCCGTAAACACCTGCCGCCGTTAACATATTCCTGGCAACGTTCAGAAGCGGAGGCAGAGGCAAGAGCGGAGTTGAAGGCGAAGGCAAACAAAGTATCATCGACAAGTTGTACCGGCGCGGCTGCGGCGGTCGGTGGTGTACTGTAAATCCTAAAGGACCGTCCATTGAACCGGGAGGACCCGGCTATTAGGACCATCACCGGGATGCTAAATGACATTGGTGGAGAGCGCTTAGTCCGGCTAAGGACGACATAAAGTTGCGTGTACGAAAATGAATGTTTGCTGGAATTTATTATTGCCGGGCCCCGCTCGTAATTCAAAGGAGGCTGGCGTTATCTTCATCAGAGGATGCACCGGCTCCGGCCAAACACCGCGTGAGCCCTCGCGGTGCACGACGTCGTACCTATTAGAAGCGTTCGCTCGAATATACGCTCCACCGTACGCCAGTTCATCCGCCCGTCCACCCCCGTCTCGTTACACGGCCTGCGTCAATTTTACGCCGATGATCCGCGTGAATTTAAAAGCGTCCCTAGACCCGTAGCCTCGCACCCGCCTAGACTCGGCAACCTCAATCCCGATGTTAGCGGGCGAATCGGTAAAGGTACAGGGAAACCCGGGCGATACCTTTTCGGTGGCGTTGAAATATAAAATTCTGCTGCTTATCTGATTCCGGGGTGGCGCGAGGAGAGACGCCTCCCTCCCAAAGATATTCGGGCCCGTCGATAAACGGGAAGATGCGAATGGATTTGGCAGCCATTTCGTAGAAATACTCAATATTTACGTGGCCGTTCGATCGCCCGTCAGAATCAGGTAAAGCCAGTAGAAAATAAGAGCAACGGAGGGCAAAGTGACGTGGGAGTTACCCACGGTAGAAGAGGGAAGGACATCAGGCGAGTAAGCCAGCCGCAAATGCACCGGTTGGCAAGCTTTCGGCAAGATGGCGCCAAACGTACTGGGAAATCCAGTATGAAATTTTAAATAAACATTTCTATGATCGACCGTTCCGTTTTCTATTTCAACTGTTCCGTCGATCCCTCTCCTTCTCATACTGGTTCACGTTTTCGAATTAGCTCGGGAGGTCATCCCCCACGGTGGTTTCCATGCGACGCGGGCGCGACGAAGAGACCATCCAGAGCAATGGTGGCGAGGTTCCATACCGAAACAGCACGATACCAGAACGAAGGAGACAGGGACGAAGATCGCGGGAGAACAAGCCCGAGCAAAAGAATGGAAAAAGTTAGAAGGGCGAGGCGCGTTCGGAAGAAATGGAGGCCAGGCCGTTGAAACGAGACAAGGAGGACGAAGAAGAAAAGGAGGAGGAGGAGGAGGAAGAGGGAAAGGGCGCGAGTGCGAGCGAGGCACGAAGAGACAGCAGGTGCTTTGTCACCGCGCGAGTAAATCCGGCGAGTTCTGGGGCGCTCCTTCCAGATTGTGACTCGCGCGGTTCGCATCCTCCACACGTGTGCTTTTGTACCAATGACGTCACTGAAATATGGTTGCCCCTTTTTCGTCCGAGCAGGAACGTCCTGTGCATAGAACGGGCCGAGTTGGAGCGAGGCGAGGGGTCGTACGCGACGCGGGACCCGAGTGGCCCTTGCTACGGGTCTGCGCGAGCGAGCTCGCGCGGGCCTACAGCCAGAAAAGACAGGAGGAGGAACGTTTTTGTTTCCCAGTGACATTTATTTGGGTGCAACGGGAGGTGGGGTTCTCGTTTTGCATAAGTCAGGTGTATCCGTGTGTGAGTAGAGGCACCGTGATATAAATCCTCGCACGAGGAGACTGCCCGGTGGCTCTACCTCTCCTTTCTCTCTCTCTCTCTCCTCTCCTCTCCTCACCGTCTCCATCTGCATCTCTATCTCTATCTTTCCGACTCAGCCCCTCGTTTCTGCTCTCCTTTTCTCTTAGATCGCAACCCCACCCCCCCTGTCCCTCTTCTATCTACGGGCCCCCATCTTCTTCTTCTTCGCTTTTCCCGTCTCGCCCTTCGCCACCTGACTGGACTCCAGCGCACTATGGTGCACCCTGTTCTGCATATAATGCACCGGCCGCCGTTCCACCCCTCAGCCGTACGAGTCGCCTCCGCACATACATGTCCACCGGCGTAACGTTGATGACCCACGAAAGGATCATTACCGAGCCCGAGCCCGAGCCAACGGGCACCTTCGTGTTCACCCTTACCCCTCTGCCTCTCTCGAGCTGGCCATGGGAGAGTTCGTTTAAGTATCGGCGCGGCTACCGAAAACTAACGAGCCGATAAGCCAACTGAAGCCCCGAAGAGGCGCACCTATGGCACCGTAAACCCGGCCGCCTCCATAACATTTCACTTAAGACGAACAATAGTAGGTAGGTATTTCGTTTCCACCGCGAACAGGCAGATTAAGGAGCAAAGGATTTTGACGACGTGTTCCTTCACCGAGCGTGACTCTATAAGATACCATACGCACGTACGCTGGTTCTCCGCCGGTCACAGATCAGCAGGCGTCGTGGAATTGTGTTTGATTTGTCGCTGCATTTTATGTGGTGAGACATCGATTATACAGATTATACCGACGGGGGAGGGAGACATGCATATAAGGGAAGACGGAAGAAGATAGAGGGAAGAGGGAAAGAAAAAGGAGGGCGTGGAAGGCTGGGAGTAGAAAAAAGGAAGACGGCGATGGCACTTTTGGCCGCGAATAATTCAAACGGGGGAGTCGTTTAAACGTCGGAGCACGTCGCCCGACAGGTGTAGGCATCGATTAGCATAAGGTAACGACGCCAACGAGCACGTAAACACGTCCCGGCCAGGCGATCGATGGATCACGATCGCGCCGATCTTTCCAGCGATCATGATTAAAGTGGGTCTTTAGAGTGTTCGACGTAACGGATCGGCCGTTCGTCGTAAGAGCGCGTTCGTGAGCCACTCGGTGTATATTCTTGGTCGATCCTTCTCCTCTGTTGTCCCCTCTCTCTCCCTGTCCTTCTCTTTTTCTCTCTCCCCCCCCCCCCCGAGCTTCTTTCACCTGTACCTACGAGAGAAGCCCGGGTGACCTTGGCTGTGATTAACACCCAAGAAAGTAGAAACACCGGCTCGCACATACGTCGACCCGAGTCGGCGGCAGCAGGTTCAAGGTCAATCCCTCAGACTCACGGATATAATCGACGCGACGCGACGGTTCGTCTTTTATGCGAAAACCTGCGAACGCGAATAATCCAGCCTCCCCGAGGAGAGGGAGCGGTGTGGGGAAAAAAAAAAAAGAATAGAAAAATGTTCGAGCGGCTGGATTCGATTTACGAGGCAAAGGAATTTCGCGATTAAACTCGGGCGTAACTCGTCTTCGGCGGAAACGCAGTTGCGTCCAGTCGCCGCGGCGATTCGATTAGCTGGATCGAATTCGGCTCGGCGCGGCGCCGATCATATCGGATGTTTATACGGTCCGCTGTATTGTATAATGGCTCGTTACGGGCTCGCATTGTACGCGGAAAACGGTCGATGTTAATGGGGGATAGTGGATTTTTTGTAACGTTGTAATAAGTGCAGCAGCACTGGTACTACTCCCGTTGTCGTCGTCGGCGTTGCTGCTACCTGGCACGAACTCGCGCGTGTACGGCAAGAGGAGCACAGGCAGCCCTTATAAGGGTTGTCACCGCGGTTGCC
The DNA here is from genome assembly GCA_929108735.1 of Andrena dorsata. NCBI lineage: Eukaryota > Metazoa > Arthropoda > Insecta > Hymenoptera > Andrenidae > Andrena > Andrena dorsata. Next base: position 13,140,129 of record OV815488.1, read on the forward strand.
TGGGATAGGATAATAAGATACTACCTCCTTGCTCCTGGATCCTGGACAACGGGCGGTGGTCGTACAGATCGTGACCGTCCTGTCACGAGACGACGCACACCCATACTCGCGCCATCCTCTTTCTCCCCCGTCCGGGCTCTGCTCCCCGAGCGTCCAGCGTCCAGCGTCCAGTTTCTTCCACGTTGGCCTAAAAATCCTCCCCGATGCGAGAAAAGGGACTTCCCTTATCGAGGCGAGTCCGAGCCTAAACCAGACCTTTCGCATCGTTAACGATGCGCATACAACTAAGCAGCGAGCTTTTGTCTTGTGCAGAAAAACAATAGCGGGCGAGAAAAAAAAGGGGGGGGGGGGGCTAGGTCCGAAGACACGGATGTCGGAGTTTTCGAAATCTATAAGGTATTAGCCTGCACAGCCACGTAATATATCCGCTATCGGTGGTTCCCGTTCAAAGGCAATCAACGATAATCAAGGAAGAAAGTCTCGAGAGCGACCTAAGCCGATACGTTACCGTGCACACGGAGCACACGTATAAGGTGGTCGAGCATCGAAGTTCACGAGGATCGGACGCACCAGGGCCCCGCAGATCGTATCTGCCGAGCGAGTTTACGTAGAAATCCGCGTTCTACCGACGAGCTGGACTAACCTAACTTAACCGCTCTCCAACAGTCAGCCCCTTCGGCTTCTGGTATCGCACTGCGAATCGTCTCCTGAATCTTTGGCGCATATATTATCGGGCCACGGGCTGTCGCGGAACGTTCCCCGCTAGGAACGTGGAACCGTGGAATTGTCTCGAGCGGAGATTATCGACTCCGTGGCCACTAACACTCGCAACCCGGGGGAGGATGCTAAATTAGTCCCAAATCAACTCCAAAGATAGCTATAATACGTAGGTGTAGCTACTGCCTATAGGTATTACATACCTACAATGCAACTTATTCCACCGCGTAAATTGTGAATAAAAGAAAGACAAGCACGCTTGGCATGGACGCGTTTAGCGTTCGCTCGCCACTTCCCTCGGCTGAAAGCCGCGTGACGTTTATGGGCCCGTACGGTGGTCCCACTCGGCTCGGAGCAAGCTGATCGGTTCATAAAGCATCAGGACCGTGATACTCTGGTAGTCACAAATCAACTCAACTGGATCGTTTCGGGCCAGTGTTTCAGCGGTCTGTGGTGTAGTCAGGCCATATCCGTCGGAATGTACCATAGGTATGGTCTCGCGCTACTTCACCAAGACAGGCGAACGTTCACGGATGGGTACGAGAATGAACCGTCCCAAAGACAACATCGAACCTTCGTCTTCTTCGTGGTCTCTGGTCTCTGGTCTCTGGTAACGGACGGACCGCGGTGTGATACACGTAAAGCGACGCCCTTAAATCACCACGGGCCCGAACGCCTCATCCTTCTCCTTACCTTTCCTTACCTTCCCTTACCCCCGGAGAACTCTGTGGTAGCTGCAGAAACTTGGCCGGAGGGGTCCCCGGCCTAAAAAAAAGACGGATTTATAAGGATCCGAAAGCGCAGCCTAGGCCCTAGGGTTTCGGGGATTCCTCTCCGCTCGACTCGCGACTTACCACCCGCCTATATAGATCACGCTATCTATCGATTATCGATTATTCCCACTTTTATCCTCGTTAGATCGCGTCTCTCTCTGTATGCCCTCCGAGGGAAAACACACGGGGGTAGATTTACGATGCCAATCACACAGCGCAGAGTCCGGCCAACCATCCGGATGCTGTTTTATCATATTTAAAAGAGTGCCGGTGGTTTAACGAGCATCGGCGGGGTTACGATGTAACGGTGAAAGATGTAATCGCCGAGAATGCGCAAGATCGATACGATATAGAGCAAATATGACGGCCCGTTAACTGGGAATGCCGGGAGGAAGATTTTCCGATGACATCTCCCTCGGGAGCAGCAAATGCCTCCGCGTCCCCTCTGTGTTCTTTATCGCCGCCCCGGAATGCTTGATAACGTTTGATTTGTTTCAATCGTAAATATCAAGACCGCGCGCAATATGGCCCCCTGTTCCTCCGAGGGCGGGGGGGGGGGGGGGGTTTGTCGCGATGTCGATGCTGGCCTTGCATTGCAGGACGTACGCGTAGGTATGCAACGCGACAGTGCATCCCGCTCGCAGGTTGTGATAATTGCGCCGTGCGTTGCCACCGGGATGATTATTAAACGGTGGCGCGACGCCCTTCGAAACGTTCGTCGTCGTCATCCTCGAGTCTGCGACTACGGTGCCCTGTAATTTACACGTTTGGTCAGCCAGCAATAAGGCGCGTAATCTCGTCGGACGAAAAGTTTCGACGTCGCGCGAACGCGATCTTAAATCCCCGAAGCGGGAGGGCGGTTTGGAAAGAAAAAAAGAAAAGCAGCAGGCCCAAGTCGGACGGGGAGAGAGAGAGAGAGCGAGAGAGAAAGGGAGAGTCGCTGGTATACACGCACGAATGCGCGCATCGTGGTTTTTTCAATCGGGCATCGGCGCATCCTTTAATTCGTCGCTCGAGGATAACACCCTTCCCTCCTCTTGACCGATCGGTCGTGTGCACGCGTGTACGCGCGTACGTGTGGCCACGCACACCCGCCGCGGCCACGTTTCTGCATTTGCATTCCCGACGCAAGAGGTGCGCGCACGCCGCCAAGACAGGAGGCATCGAATGTTTAATTCAAGATACGTGAGAGTGTTGAGCCCGAGAGAAACGGAGAAAGAGGGAAAGAGAGAAAGAGGACGGAAACCAGAGCGGCGCGGCGCCGAGGAGGAGCGAGACAGTCGGACACAGGGGGCAGGGGAGGAGGTCCGATACAGGAGTTGCGTGCGTATAAGCGAGCTCGGGAGGGCCAGAGAGGAAGAGAGAGAGAGGGAGAGAGGGAGAGAGAGAGAGAGAGCAGCGAAAGCGTAGGGTAGCAATTGATGGGACAGGGTGGCGCGTTTGTTGAGCTAATTACTGTAAGGCGAGGCGCTTACGCGCGCCGCTACATACAAACGGCATTAAAGGTGGTGGCCATCAATCCCCGTGGGTCCCCTTTTCCAGTCCTGGCAACTCGCCTCCTCCTATCCTCTCCTGTCTCCTTCGCGGTATCTCCGCTTCCAAGACCGTCTTCTTCTCGGACTACGCGGTCCTTCCACGCGATATGTCTCTTCCGTAGTATTAATTGCTATAATCCACCGTCCCGGCTATCATTCGTAGATTTCTATTACCTTGCTCGCTATCGGGCGGAAAAGTGGTAGGTAAGGAATTCCACGGGGTGGTACGTAGGGGAATAGTTTGGGCGAGCGATCACGGGGCCGCAGGGAATGACCGCGCGCGGTTGTTCGTAGAACCGGAACTGACGCATAAACGGTGAAAGTGGCGCGGCGTTCGATCCGCCAGTCCGCAAAGGGATGCCCTGCGCGAGTCCTGGCGGGCACCGTGACGCGACATAAATAATCGCGGCCGATAATTAAGACGACGTTTCGGCGCTTGTGCGTGTACAGGCCGACACCCGCTGTCTCCTCGCGACGTGACATCCAGCTCACGCGTGTACACACGCGAGGCCGCGTCCGAGCCACCGAGGGAAAATATATCGTCCGCCCTCGGCCCGTCCCTCCGCCGCATTCCCCTCCTCCCCCCGTTAGCTGCTCGCCGGGATGGAATCCCAGCGATTCTCGCGAACTTCGGGACACCGAATATCGTAATGGGTAAAGGGCCCTCTCGGCTGGCCTCTCGCGAACGAAAAAGAAAGGCGGAGAGGGGTTGGACGGGAAACGAAGAGAAGCAAAGCGAAGCCGAAGCTGAAGCCGACGCCGACGACCGTGCCGTATGCGAGAGCTTCGCTGTCACGGTAGAAAGTATTGCGTGGATTCATCTGGATAAACCTTGCTGCGATCAATCACCTCGCGATTAACCGAACTGCCTACGAAATTGAACTCGAACAACGTAATTTATAGTACTTCTTCGGGATAAGATAAGTCCTCGTCGTCGTAGCCGGTGACACAACCGCTCTGCACCGAAAAACCTCACCTCTCCCTTTGAGAAAGCAGCAGCTTGCGTCTCTAGGTTGCAGGGGGGGGGGCGACGGTGACGACTACGGGAACGAGGATTGTTCCATAATTATCGGTCTCGTAAAATCCGTTGTAACGCTTCAGCCGTTGAACGTTATTAACTGTCTAAATAAATGCGCGCGACGTAGCGGCATCGCGAGGGGAATCCCGGTGCCGGTGACATAAGTTCCCAAGTGTAATTAGGGGAATAAAGTCCGCGGAATTTCGCGAGCCACGATACACCCGGCTACGATCGTAAAGAGGACGAGTGTCCTGGCGTAACCCGAGGCCCGCAGACTCGTTGCGTGAAGGGGCTGCCGCAGAAACGACGAGGACACGTTGGGGAATCGTGGTGGGGGGCGTCTCGGTGCCGACGTCGTCGTGCCAACCCCACGGGGCGCCAGCTCGTTATATCTTCATTAAGCCGAGTACCTAACCATCCTGTCGCGACTTCTTAGCACATTGCAGTTCACACTAATTTCGCGTTACTTTTTCGTCCCGCGTAGGTACCTATTGGTTCCCCCGTGATAAACTCGAGATAAAGACGCTCGGAGGATGCGCGCCCACCGTTCTTCCGTTCCCCTTGGTTTCGTCACGGTTGCGGCGCAGCATTTTCTCTAGAAGCTAGACATGTGCCTACCGGGCTCTTAATCAAACTCACTTAAATTCCCAAATCCGAACAGTTGTCCTCTCGGCGTTCTTTTTACGCGCATCGATATTTTCTGGGGTGGACGAGCGCTGCGGAAACCAGCGGCACAAGTTCAGCAAGATTTAAGCGCGATCCTTTGTCCGAAGAGTAACGCCCGCGACTTTCGTGGTCGTGTCGGAATCAGGCGTAGGATCCCCCTCGGCAAGGAAATTCCAAGTCCCCCGAATCGCCGTAAGATCGGGACATGTCGTTATGGGTCCGCGCGCTCCTTCCTCTTCTCCGTCTCTCAGCCTCCTTCAGCGGCCATCCTCTCGCTCTACCTCTGCCCTCCCCGCCACGGTTTGTTTCTCGAGCAGGGACAGAGGCAGGAGCAGCATCAGCATCGGCATCAGCATCGGCATCGGCATCGGCATCGGTATCGGGGCGGAGGACCCGGTCCACGGGCAGAAGGAGGACGCGGTCGTAAATATTCGGGCGCCAAATAATGCCGGTTCCGAGCGAGAGCAAGCGACCACGACTGCTGCTCGACCCGTAATGAAGGACATCCTCGTTAATTAGTCAATAAATTATCCTTCGCGCTCACGACGCCCGTGGTCTCTCTCCTCCCTCCGTCTCTCTCGGTCCGATCTCGTCCTTTTTGCCCAGGAGAACTCAAGGGCCGCATACTTTACGACACCTATCTCGCGCGACAGCACGATGCATTTCTCACAATCAGGACCCTCGAAGACGGAAACGCGTCTTGTAAGACGATCCACGAGGTGGTCCGCCGCTGGCTTTCAGCCACGATGAATTTTTCAACAACCGTTTCGTTTCGTTTCGTCTCGCATCCCCCCTGCCCACCTCACCGCGCATCTACACCCCTTTTCCCACCCGATTCTAACATTTCTTACCCCTTTCCCGCATTTCCCCGATATCACGGGGCAATAGAAAACGATCAGTAAAATCCATACACTCCGAAAGTTTAGCGCCCTTGTTTCCTCGCCATTCTTCAGATCGATAATCATAGCGTTTAGCGTTTTTATTTAAAAGCGCTTCTACCCACTCGCTCCAACAAATCAGCTTTACAAGCAGGTGTCGTACACTTATAACTATGGATATGTATAGATACACTACTAAACTCTTGAACGACTGTGTATAAAGTCGAGCTGTATCTATGGCGGGATACCTACGCACGTCGAAGAACCCTCGACAGGTGAAGTCCATCGTATCCCCTGATATCTTGTTGCGTTGCGCATGAGACATACATATAGATTCTATCCTATACGCGCCCAAAGCGTGTACCTAAGTATGTACCTGTTCTGCCGCGTGGCCGTACATCGTGGCATCGCCGTAACTATTTCCTGACATAAGCATTATTCGCCGGCGGCCGGAATTGCGAGGCGATGTCGTTGTTAACTCGACTCGTCGATGAAAACCGACGAATCTCGGGGAGCCTGAAAAATCCCGAGTACGTAATCGTTCGCCTGGGCCGCGGTCGGGAAAACATCGGCGTGCATCTCGAAAAGATGGGCACGAAGTTGCTTGGCGAAGTTGGTCCTAAACGGCTCCGCTGTCTTCTCTTGGCAAACGTCGCATTCGTAGATCGTCTTGCCCGGATGTAGATTAGTGGAAAGGACGTGTTTCCTGAGATTTTCCTGTAACAATGAGAGAACGGGTACGTGACTTTGGGCGGTTCGACGTCCGCGGCGGAAAACTCGATGCGGTAAATCGTAGCGGCGCGGCGCAACGGTAAATCGGCCGCGAAATGGTGGCGCGGGAGCACGAAGGAAATCTCGAGAGCACGGAGCAATGATACATATAGCTGATCGGTTGGAATCGGTCGGGTCGGTTGAGTCGTTCGAACCGTTTGAGTGGACGGCTGAAACGGGCTCTCGTCGGTATCGGTCGTCTGTGAATACCTGCGACCAGAATCGGCCTGCCGCAAACCGGACGCGTTCATTGGCTATGCCATGGAACATTTAAAGGCGCTTTACCCTCCCGGGCTAAGTAGCTGGCCGTAGTCGTAAACATCTTCCTACCAGGCGGGCTTATACGAGCCGTTGATGGCAACGGCAACATCAAATTTAATTTCCCATAAGTAAATCTTTCTACGGGCAGTACTCCGTGACGGCCTCAGATAAAGACCCGTTCACACCGACATGGGCGGTCGTCCACCTCTGCGCGAAGCCATCGCGAAAATCGCGTATCAAACATTTCATTAATCCCATCGATTCCGATTTCATCCGATATAATTTTCTGCCGCATCGAAACTACACGCCACTAGGCACCAGGCCCCGGCCCCGGATCATTCCGCTTTACGAGCCTTCACTCTAGGATCTGAAATCGCGCCGCATCATCATCCCTCCCTTTTATTTCCATCGGGATTCCAGCCTGTTAATATTAATTTCCTTCAAGCTGTAGGCTACCGTACCATAACTTAAACGCAAATGTCCTCGTAATACGAAAATTATCGAAAGCAGCAATAAGTCCGATATTCTCTTACTCGCCCGCTGGCCGCTGGCTGCCGGCCGAAGTGGGCTGTAAAATTATAAGCGCAAACTGCCAGGATCTTTAACCCAGATCAAGATTTTATCGATGGGATACCGAGTGGCCGCGCGTTTCAACTTTTTACCCGATATCAAATAAATTGTTGTAAACGCTCGTTCACGTTGCGTAGGTACCCCCCCCCCCCCCCCCCGTTCGTCCAGAGGCATCTCTCAAAGTAAACTTGGATTAAAGAAACGAATAAATCGATCGTATCGCCTCGGCCCGATCGTCTGCCGGCCGGCTGATAGGCGGAAATTATTAAATCCCTTATTATTAAGACCCGCGAATAATTCTGCTGGGGGGCGGGGAATCATGCTGGCTGCAAATGAAATTGAAGGGGGAGATAAAAACCGACAGCAACGCGAGGCAGATTCGAAAGTAACTAGCGTTGCCTTGGCGAATTAACAGCACTCACCCAGAAGAAAAGAACCGCGAGTTCTCCGAACGCATTCGGACCGCACAGGGATCTGTATGTACCGAAAACGAGAAGGGAAATGTGGGTGCAGGCAATGAAGGAAGAACCGAACCTGGCAGGCGAAAAGAAAGAAGCGTGTAACCATCCAAGGTAGGTAAATCATAACCTGGATTGGGGAAGGAAGGAAGGACGGAAGGAAGGAAGGAAGGAAGGAAGGAAGAAAGGTGGCGCGTGTAATCTCGTTGACGCAAGGCAAGCCGCTAGCTACGTGGAAGGGAATTTGGTCGTTAAATCGCCTCGTACGTTGCTGGCGCGTTCCTTCCTTATTAAAGTCTTACCAAGTAAACGGCTATCGGCGATCCCGATATTCTGTTGGGACCGAAGCGATTCCTATCCGTTCCCGTTTCTTATCCCGCTGTTGCCGCCGTTCTTCTTTTCACCCCTGCGCGCATGACTTTAATCCGGCGGATACGCGATCGTAATCGTTATCTCGGCTAGTTGCTCGATCGCATCCAAGAAGAAAGCGATCGTAGAAGGCAGAGGGAGGTTTTTCGCGGTTCGGATACGGCTGCGGGCTCGGTACGATTCAGAAGTGCCTGCCGTTGTATCATTACCGATGCAAGACGCAACATTCGCAATTCTCCGTGCCACGAGATTACCTTGGCTCAAGTTATCCGCGGCTGAGAGCTGAGAGCCACTGGAATGAGTTTATGTCGCTATCAAAGAGACACGGAGCCCTCGTATGCGAGTCGCATCCTAACTAAAGCTTCAAAGGGCATTAGCATACCGGCCGCTCGGTATGACTGGGCCGTGCGTGTGTGGGCATCCAGTGAGCACAATTAACTCGTTATCTTATCGCGCCTCGGTGGCGGCAGAGGCGGCGGCATGGTCCAAACGTTAAGGTGTACTTTGCTTAATTTACGCCACGGAGTCACCGCAGGGACAAAAATTGAACTGCGAGACAAGGCTCCGCTCCTACCGCGGAGCTGCGGCGTGGTAGGTACGCCGCAATAGAACGAACCGTCAGCCCGAATCTTTTCCACCGAGTCCGGGCCGAGTCCCCACCGTGTCCGTCCAGATTCATTTATTCATACGTCTCTTGCCCCTACGGTTCAAACTTCCGACACTTCGCTGGGCGACAATGATCGCCGACTTTTTGCCGCGCAATTACGGTAAAACTATACAACACGCCCCATTTGACAAAACGCCCCACCATTATTTTAGGTGCACAAACCAGGATGCATCGACACGATCGTCATATTCGAAGTTGCCTCAGTCGGTCACAACTGCCGCAATAAAAATACGAGCAAATATTACGACTTTCAAAAAAATATACAAGAATTTAAATTTTCGGCCTTCAGGTAATTTGCGGTTAGGGTAATTCCGGGAGACGCGGTCGGGCTGGAGAGTTGGTCGACTGGCTATATTCGGACTCTACATCTGTGTATATGTAAAAGTGTGTTAAGGTTCTGAACAATTAATTCCCTAAGAATCAACTGTTTCGACCAACTCTCCAGCTCTGCCGCGTCTCCCGGATTTACCCTAGTATGTGAGAAATTCAATTTTCTAAGTCACTATTGTTTTTGCGATAAATTCACATATATATTTCGAAAGTAGACACTCTAACCTCTTTAAATTGTTATTGCCCAAACCTTTTTTCACTACGTTGTTGCTAAATTTAAACCGGCGCGTTTTGTACCCCAGAATTTACAATATGCCCCAGCAATGAATTTACAATACGCCCCACCTCAAAATCATATTTTTCACGAAGTAACCTATTTCATTTTCTTTTCGTGGATAACTTCGTGTAATACTTGCGGCAGAAATGTCAAAAGAGAAAATGTAAATAACAAAATTATGTAGGATGGATGTACCAGTAAGTGAACGTGTACCTGTGAATGAACATTTTTTATTAAAATTAGTAAGATAAGTTATTAAAATAAGCAACTAATTAATTAGAAACTTCTTTTAATTTCTTGCTTCATATCCAATGAATTTTTTTAGCACGTGGAATCAATCGCGCTGCAAACATAATTTTATAATACTGTTCATTCATTAGCCTTAAGTGTTCATTTATTGGTGCGTTTACCCTACTAATTTTAACCAAGATTGTACTATTTTTGTTAATAATATCTTTTATAATATATATTCTACAACATTTTGATAAAGATAATAAAAAGTAACAACTTTTTTATGTCGAGGCGTTTTGTCATAGAGGTGGGGCGTTTTACTTGACGACTGTGTTACAAAACGCCCCATGTAAGGGTCAGAAAAATCATTATTTACAGTTATTTCCAGTTATGTTTTCTACACAGTTTCGGTGTAGTTGTGAAGAGTAATGAACACTTAATGTGTTCACACAAAAGATTTAAAGAATTATTGAAAAATATTGGATCTATAGATGTTTGTTTAAAAGTGGGGCGTATTGTATAGTTTTACCCTAGCCGCGGAATTGAGACGGAACTTACCAAGTTGTTGCTCGCGTAAGCGCAATGGCGGCACTTGTACGGCTTGGTGCCTGTGTGCAAGCGCACGTGCCGCTGCAAATGAGAGGCGAGTTTCGTTTTGAAAGCGCAGCCGGAATAGGGACAAGTACGCAGCTCCGATTTCATGGCGGCCGCGGGATCCTCGTGTCTAGCGCGATGCCTGCAACGAAAAGATTGCATTTTCCTCGGCGAATTACGCTCACCGCCTCGTCCGGAGTTAATTTAACGAGCGACGATTGTCGCGAGTTACGACGTAACGAGGGGTTAGTAACTGGCTCAATAATTAATATTCGACTCGCGGTGTATAATAATCGTCGCCCGGTTGCGGGCGCGCTCGTCCTCGGGAAGGAGCGACAGGAAAGCGAGGAAAAGAAGAGGATCGGCCGTGAAATATCTTGTAGGGTGGAAGACGCGGCGCTCTCCGGCGAGTTCATCGTCGCAGCGGGGCCGGGGCCGGTGATTATGAACGATGCGATATGCGTGCGCGATATTACGAGGGAGCCATTGGCCATGGCTACGTGTATATCAGGTTCGAAATGCGTGACAAGTTTAATTAAAATCCTGTGTGATTTACTCCACCGCGCGGAGTGCAACCGAAAGAGATACACGCCGGGATGAAGAGGGACAGAGGCGACAGCAGAGGGGAACGATGAAAAAGAGAACGAAAGAGGGTGGATGAGGGGGTGAGCCTTTACTCTCTCGCCCCGCTGCGGACGGGGACCTAGAGGGACGAAGAGAGCGCGGAGAACGCGGAGGCCGATGGTGGAAGGGAAAGAGAGTAAGAGAGCCCGTGACACTCTGTGGCTGCGTTGAGTTCGACTCACGTAGTAAGTACTCAATTCGCGATGATATATCGCACCGACCATCGCCATGCGGACGATCATAACGGGTTGCCCGCACTTGGCCGGCTGCTGCACGCAACTTCCGCTTTCGTGTCTCTTTCTCATTCCCTCCCACTCCCTTTCACCCTTTCTTCTTCTCTTCTCCTCTTCTCTCTCGATGCTTCTCGCCCCTGCCCCCTCCCTCTCGGTTACACACAGCGCAACAGAGAAAAAAAAGAAAACACACAAAGACAAAACGACAAATCAAACAAGATGAAATTTATTAGCGGGCTTCCACGATACAATGCCCTTAATAAGGCTTAATTTAAATCGAGGCACTCGCTTCGGTGCGTGGCGTAGGATAAACGGAGTTGCGTATCTTTACAACGTTGGCGCTCAATCGCCTGTCCCGCTAAACAATTAACTATCAATCGATTCACGGATAAGAAGCCCGCCGCGTAATCACCCTGGATTCCTCGTTTAAAGGACCTCGCGCAGGTACTACATAGCAGCGTAAATGCAGACGCGCGCGAGTACTTTTCCGTTTAATTACGGCCGACGATTTATCGCTCGAGTAAAACAAATTATATCGATAATGCTCGAGATTCTTTGACCGTCCGCGTCCGAGGTATCGCGCGAAGCGCGCCGCGGCGTACGCAGTTACGCACACCGAGACTCGGCCGCGTTCTCGGCCCGGAGTATGTAGGTACACTACGGCCAACGCAATTAATTCGCAACTTCCTCGAAGACATCGATCATGTATCGTACATACGCGAGCCACGAGCACGATTAATGGCGTAGGATTGCGCCGTTCCCGGCGGGAATCTCGATTAAAATTAATGTCAATAATATTCTCGGCAGGGCGAGAAGCCGGGGCGAGAATCCACCCTGTTCACCGTGGCTAATTCCGAGGGCAAGGACGCTTGCCCGACTTCAACGAATAGATGCAGAGCCCTCGGCACTCTTCACGTACCTGCGTAGCTGCGTTTTAGTTTTCGCCGCGTAAGAGCAGTCCGAGCAGTGGTAGCGTCTGTCGGGCGGCGTGTCGTCGTGGACCAAGCTTCTGTGCGCTTTCAATTCGGAGGCTGTTCGGAGGACGGTCGGACAGCCCGGAAGTCCGCACTTGTACTTCTTGCCAGCGTGCCGCAGCATGTGCTGTCGCAGTGCGTGTCTGAAAAGGAAGGAGGAAAAGGAAAAGCTGGCTTGTGCTCTTGAATCGGGAGAAAACGCAGCGGCGCGGCGGTGGCGGCGTTCCGGAGCCACGCACGGCACCGCTTGTACCCTGAAAATATCTCACGGGATTCGTATAATTTTTGGAATACCAGCAGCCGCGGTTGGCGGACAGGACGCGTCGCGAATAATGATTTTGCAGTTTAAACAGCCACGTTTTCGTGAAATTCAACGCGTAATAAGACAGCACAATGGTCCCACGAATGCATGGTACGCGTGTGACCATCGGCTGTTCGCACGCCGTACGATCCGATCGCAGCTGTTGCATCCTATATCAACCTGCCGGCGAGCGCACACAAGAGCTGCACTTTAAATAGTTTCTGTCAAGAGGTGACGATCTATACGGTTAGTGAACTCACTCCCGGCACGTCGAGCAACTCGACGGGACGCACGCCTCGGGAACCTATCCCTACTCTCCGCTCCTATCTGGCTATAGGTACGTACTCTAAGTACCCCATTCCCGTTTAAGTTTCCCTTTTCTCTCCGTTTCTCCGCGACCGGCAATCGATGGAGAACGACGAACGCCTGTTTGACTTAGACAGCTGGCCGTGGGTAGATTAAAAAAAAAAAAAACAACGCGGCGTAACGAGGATGAAAAGCTTAGCAAGGACGCTGGTACTGCCGGCATGGCACCCTTTCGAGACGGTATAAAACTAAGCGAAAGCTCGTCGATGTTATCGAAATCGGCAGCAAATTTCCGAGCGTGGTAGCCACGATCTTCCCGTACGTATCTCTCGCTCCTGTCTCGAGATCTTTGCCAGGGAGCGTGGTGACCGTGCGGGAAACCTACCGTGCGGTAGCAGAACGAAGGACACGGATCGGATTTTTCGAGATGGCAGCTCGACGATACCGGCAGACTCCACGAGCGCGCAACAGGCCGGACGAAGAACGAGCCGAGCGAGAACGAAGGACGGGGGGGATCGAAGGAAACGAGGAGAGTGGAGAAAGGAGAGGACAGGGAGGATAGGGAGAACAGGGTGAACAGGGAGAAGGAAGAGCGCGAGGCAGAAGAGGCAGACGAGATCTGGGCCGTCCTAGAGGGAGTCCCGGCCTACCCAATTGGCTACGCAAGTGTAACGGCAACTTTTACAATGTCAGGATATACACGCCCTCGCACGAGCTTAGGACGTACCTTCTCTTACACCTGCATCCAGGTAGCCCCGGCGAGTACCTATCCCCGAGACACCGGCCATCCGTACACCGCGTGCACCGTGCACCCGCTCGCGGCCGCACCACACGCTCCTCTCTTCTTCTACGTTCGCGTTCCACGTCCCTACGCCCGAACCCTCGAATTTTTCCCCGCGGAAACCCAGAACCGGACGAGAATCTGGCACTCGAGCGCGAACGGTCGCTCACGATCGTTCAAACCGCATGGATGCGATCGCGTTACAAACCAACACGCACAGAGGGACTCTATACCCCTGCGTCATTTCTCCCAGAGAAATGTTTCCTCCCTGCGTTACGTCGCGCACAGGTGGAACGCATCGGCGTACTAGGAATCCCCACGAAAAATTGGCATAACCGCGTCCGAAGCGGACTCGATAAACGCTAACGTACGGCGTAGCCGTGATACGCGATGCTCTCGAGCGGGGTAAACGCACGCGCGCGCTCGCCCGTAATTGCCCTGAAATATCGCGTCCTAAGTATTCAGCGACAAGACTTTTCCGGTGGATTTCAGACTGGATAAAAAGGATATTAATAGGACGTATTATACACAATCGCGGTTTCTCACGCGGCGAAGATCGCGTCGAGCACCTAAACCGACGAGACGTTCCAGCCGTCTCGGTGGTTGAGTAATAGACTCGTCGGCTCGAGGCAGAAGGGTTCGCGATAATTTGCGGCAACTGGATTCGTCCACTGATGACGGGGTTTCGGTTCGGCAGTGAGCGTTGATTTACCTAAAAAATCTATCGAAACGACGCCGGGGCTGGGAACGGGGACGAGGACGAGTGCGAGGACGAGGACGAGGACGAGGTACGCGTCGCGCCGGTGAATTATGGCATCGAGAAATCCCGTGTTGCCGGCCCATTCCCGGGGATTGGAATTCCGATAGAACAATATTAATATGGTGGCCGACAAAAGCGCGTCTCGCGGCAACGACATTGACGAAAGAGGGACGGAGAATCCGGGAGAGGAGCGTTCTCTCGGCGTGTGTGTTTCGGTGGAATGTCGCAGGCGTGACAAGAGGCCGTTAAGACTCTTCTCGGGCCGATTGGGTAAGCGGATGCGGTCACTCTGGATGATTTAGCGCGACGTCCACCGTCATCTCGTGAAATATGTGCCAGTCCGGCGCGGGGTCATTTAAAAGTCTAATCCGCGTCGGGCACGATCGTCGTCCAAGTCGTCGATAACGCCCGCGATTCGTCGCGTCGCGTCCGGTCCCTCAGCGCTACTTAGGTACGTAGGTAGGTAAATCCACAAGTACCCTGGTGCATACCGTGAAGATCAAAGAACGGGCAAGGGAGGAAGCGCGAATGATGGGCAGAGAGAGGATAGCTTGTGGCCAGCGAGGGGCTCCGATCGACGCCACGCCGACGGGTATAAATCTCGGCGATGATGGCTGATTGACGCGCAGATAGGATCCGCGCGGTGCCTGGCCAATCTCGCAGCGAAAATACGTATAATTATACGACTGAGAGGGAAAGAGTTTACGGTGGCGAGCCAGTTTGGCATCGAATCCAATCGAATCGTATCGAATCGAATTGAATCGTGCGAGAGCGAGCGGGGGCAGAGTTGGTCATAGATCGAGCGGAGGGTACCTTCGCGCTCGAAGGTAAAGTCAGGCAGGATACGTCGACGTACAGGTTAATATAGCCTCGATCGTTCTGGGATGGGAATGGCGGAGCCAGTCAAGCGATCGTGTACTATCCGAGAGGAGGGAAGCGGATGGGAGCGAGCGAGCACGGGCATTAATTAAAAAGGTTGCGCATTAAAATGATTTGTTTTAATTGGCTGAACGCGGTGAGGTATTTATGGCCTCGCGGTCCTTCGCTCGCTCGCTCGCTCACTCGCCCCGCTCCGTCTGTCGGTCTGCGGCCTCTACAACGACCGTCGACTCGGACTCCTTCTTCCTCTGCTTCTTCTTCATCTTCTTCGTCTTCGTCTTCTTCTGCTGTCTTCTCCACCTCCCTCCCCCCCCTCCCTCACCGCTTGTAACCCCTTCCATGGCATGCTGGTATCGCCTTTCTCGCCTTTCTCGCCTTTCTCGTCCACGTCTTTCCTGCCGCGCCGAGTCCTCCGCGCCCTAGTCCCCTCCGCCCCTGACCTCTTCGATTATCTCGAAATCGGACGATCGTTCATTCCGGCTAGCCACGAGAGAACTAAAAGCCGATTCTCTTCTGGCGCGGAGCAACCGAGGGCGATTCATAAATATCGAACCGCGACAAGTGGATCTTTATTACCGGCCGTGATTTACGCGCCGACTCTCCCGTGCTCGTGCTCTTTCTTCGACTCTGTCACCGACAGAGTGTATCGCTAGGACTAGTCCCCTTTCCCTCCCGAGAGGGAAGTGAATGTACCGCTCTCCCTGTAATTTTCCGAATTTCTTCCTCGCTTCGGCGAAAGATATCGGCGACCGGTCCTCGTGATGAACCCAAGGTTGTCACTCCCGGAAAAACTGGAGTGGGCGATCGTATGGGAACGTCGGAGGCGATACGGCTCGCCAGGCCCGTAGAGATGGTTAAAAGGTAAATACCGGTGGAGTGGAGGGCTGCCGCGGTGGGTGGAATCAACGTTTCCAGCGGACGATGGCCAAGGTGGGATCGTGATGGGCCGTGATGGTGGTGTGGCCGTGGAACGATGCCGAAGAGGAGGCTGGACCAGAGTGAACCGAAGGTGATGCATGGCCGACGGTTCCTACGGCGGGGCCGCAGACGAAGAAATAAAGAATAAGAAGAATATCCGCTTCGTCGGGTCCAGAGCCGGCCCCCTGGAGCAAACGCTGTCATAACTCAATCCCACCTTCGTCCGCTCGTACGTCCGTACGTCCGTACGTCCGTCCCGCACCGGACTGCAGGTTGCACCTGCGTCCGTCTTGCTCTTTCTCCGACTCTCCAGTCTCGGCAACCTCCGCGCGCCTCCTCCCCTTCCTTCTCCATTCGTCTTCCTCGGGACTTGATCTTGATCATGGCGAACTGTACCCTCTCGATGTAGAGTCATCGAGATCTTCCTTCTCGCTCGTTAGATTCCATCGAGATTTCCTACTTCCAGATTCGTAATCTTCGCAACACTCGTGTACGTGTATATATATATATATATATATATATATACCTACAGGTGCATGCGCGAACAACGAGTTCTTCCAACTCAGCTGTACAATGAAAATTCTTCGACTCGTCCATTTCGACTTGCAACGAATTCCACCCGTCATCTGTTTTGTGAACGTTACCGGTATCGACTTATCGAGCTATCCAGCAAATCGAGCCGAGAACCGGTTTAACGGATGATTCACGTGTTATTTAAATGGTATACATTGCTTGATTCCAGCCGAGATAAAGGAACGAAAGACCAATCGCGGCTTTAATTATAGATTTCTGAAATTTATGTAAACAAGAGGATAAATCTAATCTGCGAGCTGTCTCGAAGAAACTTGACGCGGTCGGAGATGTTGCGTTGAAACGACCGATCCATTGCTCTGGATCCTCCGGACCCCTCCAGCGATAAATCTTTCCGGGCGAAAGACCGGTGAAAGCGGGCTCGATCGGTGGGAACTCGTAGGATTTGGCGCGAATGGGAACGCAAATCGGGACAAACGATCGAGCGGGCAAACGTCAGATACCCGATCCAGGGAAAGCCAGCTTCATTAGCCGATACGTGGCCACGCGTCAAAGTAAGTTGAAATTAACGCGCGAATCCCAATCAAAGGCGGCGCGGCCGGGTGGCCCTGCTGGGACAAACAAAACGGAATTTCGTTTCTGCCGTGCCGATCTCCGGGGAGTGGTTTGTTAGTCCCGCATTTGGCGCTGATGCTGTAAGTCGACAAGAGCGAAAGAGAGAGAGAGAGAGGGCGAGAGAGAGGGAGCCGAGCGGTGGAGGGAGTAGGAACTGGTGGCAGGAACCGCGAGAGAGGTGAGGCGAGGCGAGGCGGGGTGGGGGGCGAGGTGTGGGCGAGGTGAGGCGAGGCGAGGCAGCCGAGGGAGGAAATGGGTGAGAGCGAGAGATTCTAGCTGCCGCGTCAGGGAGATTAGGGGATCGCAGGGTTGGTTGTTGCCAGTAGAGCCAGCGTGGGCAGGGAGCAGAGGGGTGGTTAACGCTTCGCAGCCGAGGCTCAGAATAAACAACAATATTATAACGCGAGCTTAATTGCGCCAGAGGGCTCGGTAACGGGCGCATAAATCGGAGCAGCGAGCGCGCGCGCCCTCCAAACTACCCTCACCCCGTCCTGCTCTCTCTCACCGCCACTGGCTCCGTCTTCGTTCCGCCGCGGCCGATTCGCCACCCCTAGAACATGTACCAGTCTTCCACGAGCCGCTCCCGGAGTAGGATTCATTTACAATAAACATGTCCTCCGCTAATTTCGTCGGCGGAAAAGGAGGAATCTCCAGAACGGAGGAGCGTCTTAACCGTAACGTACGTGGACGTTTCTGCCTTCTCGTTCAGCGGCGACGATCATTCCTTAGAGGAAGATCGCGGGCTGTTCGTTATCGGAGGGGGGGGGGGGGAGGGGGGGGGGGATATGGGTATCTCACTCGGCCGGTTGCGAGCCGAATTTCTACGCACGATGGGACATGAGCGTGCGTACCGTAGGCTATCCGTTACTTTTCCGCCGTATCGGACGAGGAAGAAAAAAATTTAATTAAATAAAACAACGCTGCGCCGGAGTACCTCGAGGCTGCCGGCATTTTTTATTTCGTTCCCGGGACCAGCTCCTTCCCTCTTTACCACATTTACGAGAACCGGGTCGGACGGGCTTTTACGGGGTTGTAGGTACTTGTTTGAAGCGAGGACGCGGACGGGAACGCTTACGCGGGCGCCGCGCGGCCGGGACGGATTCCAGAACGCGGTGGTATCCAGGATGGTGCGGCCAATAGACGGGCAGCCGGAAAATTTCACCGCGCGATACCTCGGACGACGCCGGCGTCGCGATACCTGCGGTTTGGCCATGTTTCAGCCGGCCACGACGAATACGGGAAGGAACGCGTGGCCAAGGACCGGAGGAGAACGGTGTCGGGGAGGGGTGGGTACGATATGGGGAATGTAGAGCGGGAATAAAGAGGCGACGCGATGGTGCGCGTTGCGCGATGCAGCCAGTCAGGTTTAGCAGACGGACGGGCAGGGATGCGAGAGCAGCGAGGCAAGCAAAACGATAGAAAAGAAGAAGCGGTGGCGATGCTGGATGGAAGCCTGGACGGGGCATCGGGGGACACGGGCTTTCGAAAAGAGCCAGGCTAAAGGGATGCGGATAAAAAGGAGAGAACAGGAGGGACGGCGGTGAGGCGGGGGGGGGGGAGGGGGGAGGGGAGGGGAGGTGGCGGAGATGGGGGAGGTCTGGGAGGGGCGGGTTAGGTCTGGGTTAGCGGCCGGCGACCGGCAGCCGGCGGCTATATCTACGCGTCCTCGACCGCAGGCCTGTTTTATTTTATGAATCGCAATATTTCACGCGACAACTGGACTCGCGGGGCGGTCACCGCTAAACTGTCTGCATACGGGGCCGTGCTTACCGCGTGCCACCATACCGAACCATACCACACCGCGCACCATCGCTACCGACCACCATTGCCACCACACAGAGAACCAAGAAAACCCATGCTACGTACCCTGCCTACCCTACCTATATAGTTGCAGGTACTTACACACGTTCGGACACAGCCGCGTTCTTGCGACACAATGCGCGCACCAGAGACACCTCACTAATACATTTCAATGCGACGAATGCGGTGCAACAGCGTCGCATTGTTCCTCGGGGGCATGCAGAAATCTTTCCTCCTCCTTTCTTTTCCGTGGCCGGTCGGCCGTGCCGAGCGGTGGCGAGCCAGGGCCAGGCCGTTTTGCTCTCGGTAGCGCGCGGACAATCCCCCGCGGGATTCGCCGGCCGGATGTTTAAGGGTGCCTACGGGGTGATCCGTAAGGACGACACCGTGCCTCATTAGCAGCGCCGACCGAGGTGAGAGAAAACGATACGCACACACCGTCGAGACAATGGTAGCCCGAGACGCCAAGATTCTCCGACCCTACGCTCTAAACCCCCCCCCCCACGCCCCCCTCCCCCCCCCCTCTAGCCGTACAGCCGTCGAAATTTACGATGATCGGAGATTTATGTACCGCTTCAATCCGAACACGCCTCGCGCTCGAATTAATTGCGCGACGCCTCG
Organism: Andrena dorsata; assembly: GCA_929108735.1. NCBI lineage: Eukaryota > Metazoa > Arthropoda > Insecta > Hymenoptera > Andrenidae > Andrena > Andrena dorsata. Next base: position 13,159,587 of record OV815488.1, read on the forward strand.
CACGGTTTTATCGTTATCTCGACTCCCAGTTCGCTCGTCGTCGTCGCCTCGCCTCGCCTCGCCTCGCGTCTGCGACAGGCGAGAACCCAACCCCGCCGCCAGTGTCGATCCACCCTCGATCGAACCATTTCTGGCGCGAAATATCCGGCTCCCTCTGTCCATCCGTTTCACATAAATACCTACTACGTAGTGGCAATGGAAGCTTTTTACCCGGACCTCCGGCCACAATTGCCGAAAATGGCCGCGTTACGCACCGAATGACCTAACAGTGTATCGGGACCGGCTGAATGTGACTGGGCGTCGAGGTTACGCCAATCTCACCCAGTATGCCTATCTTTACGGCGTTTACCTGGCCAGGTACGAAGGAGGTGGACGCGCCATTACTGCTACGGAAGATAAAAGATAGGCGCGCGCGCCACGCTGCGGTCCATATATGTAAATACCTCTGGGGAACTGGCGTACACATCGTCAGGCAGGAACGAGAGGGTTGCCGATGGGTAGAACGCTCCAAGGGACCGAGAAGAGCACGACCGCGAGGAGAAGTGGAGGCGGTACGCGAACCAGAGGGCCCGGGGGTGGAACGGACGAAACGTACGGTCAGTAGCTCGCGTATGTAACATACTATCTTGAATATGCGCATACATCGAGAATTGCTCGGTTATTCTGAGAATTGGTTAGGCGATCGAATGCGCGGGAGCTGCCCGTCTTCTCGTAATTATCCCTCTTTCCTTCTTCCCTTCCGTCCTCTCCTGCCTTCCTCCCTTTCGATCGCTCGCCTCCTCTCCCCGATCTATCCCACCTTCTTTGGCCGATTCTCGCTGTTTGGCAGGGACGGAAACGAAACGCGAGTAGTCGTCGGGCAACGTTAATGCTAATAGATGACGACGCTCGGTTGGCCCTCGAGGAACTAGCAAACTTTTATGGAATATCCGGTGCTGCATCGTCTCCGTTCGCTCGGGGGAAACGGGACAAACTTTGGACCCGACATTGCCGACAACTGACGCGCAACCGTCCCCCCGTTCTGGCCTTCATTTGCCAGGAAAATCGAGCTGGAGAAAGTCCTAATCAAGCTGGCCGGCCGGAAGTTTTAACGGCCTGCGGTCGAAAGATGACGCAGAGTTGCAGGTACGTCGGGACGGGAACGGCGCGGCGATCGCGCCGGGCACGGTTACAGAAACTTTGAAGGGAAACGAGTGGAATTTACGAGGAAACGGGCCTCGGTCTGTGAATCTTCGGATGAATAGAGCGACCGTAGCCGAGCGGCCGCTTCGATTCGCTCTACCCCCCATTTTTCCCTGCATTTAGATGGAATTCCAAGATCGTCCACCGATCGAAATTGTTTCGCCAAGATTCCAGCATCTCCGTATCGAAACGTTATCTGTAGACTGCAGAAAGGATCGTAAGGGGCAGTCGGTAGGGCGATAGGGGCGTCTAATCCTTGGAAACGGCCCGAATCGCGACATTAAGCGAAACCCTTGTCGTTCGTAACCGACGACGCGACGTCGGGACTCCTGACCCACCATTCGGCTCCAATAGGTAGTGTTACAGAAGGTAATGCATGTACGGGACGAGGTAGTGGCCGTAGCTGCGAGCGGCGGGAGCGGCAGGGATCGGCCAAGGGGAACGGTAGCAGAGAAGGGGGCGAAAAAGGGGACGAGGAAATCGAGCCGAGCCGAGCCGAGCCGAACAGAGCGGAGCGAGCGAGCATAGGTGTTAACATTTGCTTTATAGCGATCGCTCTGCACCCAGGCAATGCAATGGTTTAATACTCGGGTCGACACGCCGCGGCCGCACGCCGCACACTGGGACAAACTGCTCCTTTTTGTGTCAAAATCGTAGAACTCTTGATAGGAACAAGGTACAGGGATGACACTTTTTGGAGGTTAAAGCTAAGATGTTGCAGATTAAGGGAAAAATGTTTAGAATGTATCAAAAAAAAAGTTTTGACCTTGAGAATCTAAGTCGAATTTGACATTTCCGACGAAAATTTCGGTTTTTCCGTTATAATTCGTGGTTGAAGTTTTTCCATGACTTGTTATGCATCATTTCCTATAGATTTTGACGCGCTGAATTCAAATATGACCGCGACATTGGTCTAGCCCTTCAGGATTCGAAGAAAAATGCGTTTTAAGTTGAAAAATCGATAAAAACCGTGTTTTTCTGGTTTACGTGCTTTGATGACAATATTTTAGATTTATTTATTGTATTTATTCATATGGAGTATAAAAAGATAATACAATACTTGAATACCTTTGAATTGTGCTATATAAAGGGTTTACATGTCGTATCCTGTTGCATACTAGGGTAATTCCGGGAGACGTGGCCGGGCTGGAGAGTTGGTCGAGTTGCTATATTCAGACTCTACATCTGTGTATATATAAAAATGTGTTAAGGTTCAGAACAATTAATTCTCTAGAAATCAACTGTTTCGACCAACTCTCCAGCCCGGCCGCGTCTCCCGGAATTACCCTATATGCTCGCAACTCGATTGCCGAACCGTATACGCATCTCACACGCCAAATTAACTTGGTAGGAGATAGTTAAGAAAGGAAAATGAATATACTCGTGGATAACATAACAATCACTATATAATTAAATAAGAAAGATGCAAAAAGTGAGGGTTACAGAAAGGTTTATGACGGACTCAGTGACGCTGGCACAAATTGTATAGGAAAAATATGACAGCACATTCTCGTCAAAAGAGCAGGAAAAATAGGATGATAGATGCATTTAATCGAGCGGTCTATCTAACCGATCCAGAAATATCGTTAATATGAATAGAAGATCGCAAGAGGTCTGTAAAAATCAACCATATGCAACCAGACATTAAAAGATTTGTTGGGGAGAGGTAAGAAAATTTAAAAGAGTAAAATTTAAAAGTAAATTGAAATTTACTTACGCTATTTGCTACAAAAATGAATGTGTAATTATGAAAGAATTTATATTTACATTAAAATATTTTTCAGTGAGATGACCGAAGGAAACGGGAGTGACAGCGATTTATTAAGCGGTTAGATGTCGACCAGTTTGAAAACGGCATCTTAATTTGTTGTACTCTCGAACTTGTGTTTCCGATATTCTATAATTTTCCGGTTGACATTCAGTCATAGATTTTTTGACAGATTGGTAGACCGGATAAATTGCACAGTTCATCGATCGAGAATCATTTACTAATCCTACATATCTACTTTTAGTGTAATCATCCTCTAAGTAGAATGCCAACATTCATGTATTAAGCGGTTACCAAAGACTTTTACAAGATAGAAATATACACATGTATAACAGTTTCTAGATTTGTCTTATTTAATTATATAATGATTGTTAAGTTATCCACGAGTATATTCATTTTCCTTTCTTAACTATCTCCTACCAAGTTAATTTGGCGTGTTGCCTATTATCTTTTTATACTCCATATGAATAAGTACAATAAATAAATCTAAAATATTGTCATCAAAGCACGTAAACCAGAAAAACACGGTTTTTGTCGATTTTTCAACTTAAAACGCATTTTTCTTCGAATCCTGAATGGCTAGACCAATTTCCCGGTCATATTTGAATTCAGCGCGTCAAAATCTATAGGAAATGATGCATAACAAGTCATGGAAAAACTTCAACCACGAATTATAACGGAAAAACTGAAATTTTCGTCGAAAATGTCAACTTCGACATAGATTTTCAAGGTCAAAACTTTTTTTTGATACATTCTAAACATTTTTCCTTTAATCTGCAACATCTTAGCTTTAACCTCCAAGAAGTGTCATACCTCTACCTTGTTCCTATCCAGAGTTCTACGATTTTGATACAAAAGGGAGCAGTTTGTCCCACTGTGCGCCGCACCATCCAGAGAAACGCCATGCTGTGGCGCCTCCTTTACTCCACCGTATTCGCAACGGGATGCACGGGATACGTGCTCCCGTCCCCGTACCCCCGATTTCGGGCGCCCGTTAAATTTTTCACCCAGCTATTCGTCCTTCGAGTGATTCTTTTAGAACAGCCGAAAACACCGGCCGCGCCTGTAATCCTACCGCTACAGCAGAACATTAACAGGCGGGCGCGCGCACCATCCTATTTACATACGTTCCTATTCGAGAAGAGAAGGTAGGACGTATACTTAGATGGCCCGTAATGCAGGCCCGTTAAATACTAGAATGACCCGTGGGCTTACGGGCCGCTATGAGATGTTAATACGATCCGGTGGCAGAGAGCGAAGCCGGCTTCCTCCTTGCTCTTCGGTTCACTCTCCTTCCTCTGTCTGTCGTCCACCGCTGTCGACACCACTCTACCGAGTTTTCCGTTCTATCTCCGTACTTTCTGTGGACACTCGTGCGAACGAGCTCCTCTTTCTGCTTCCGCCCCGCCCCGCCCCACTTCAGCCAGGCCACGGATACGGTCTTTTATTTTATAGTTATGCAGCGAGGACACTTTTACTACGCAGACCGCGCGAACGTTCGGTGGTTTCTGCCCGCGACGCAACGGCGGCTTTTATTGTCTTTTGCTGTTTATCCCGGAACATCCGACGGTCCTTACTTAGAACACGCCAGCCCCCGGACCGCTGATCCCTTCTCGCCAAGATGGCACACGCGTACGTATGTAAGCCGACCGATCGAGAGTCACGCGCTGTCACCGGTAACGATGGGTATACAGATATCCCGGCGAAAGCAGCCTTCCGTACCTCGATTGGTGCTCCATTCGACGCGGCGTATTCGACTTTCGGGACGTAGGTGATAGGTATGTGTGTACACAGCAGTTGGGAATATTTGCGACACGTTCGCGTATCGACGTAACGCACTCCCAAGAGTACAACGCCGCGGATAGAGATAGACAGCGGCGGTGAAAGGTTCGCCAGCGCGAAAAGATCTCCTTATACTTTGTTTGTCGGACGCGGTCACGGTTCGCTCCACGTATCCGATCTACGATCGACGCAATATAATTGTACCCAACTGGAAATCCCAAGATAAATACTATCCTTTTGTTAGCCGGATAATGCGGCAAGTTTTCTCTGTTCAGCCCATTGTTGTCACGGCACAATGTTTGCTATACGTCATGCGAACTATCGAGGGGCACCGTACACGAGCAACGTGCCCGAGCAATTACTTTTACGCGCCGTTCTCAAACGATCGTTTAAAATTATTAATCGACCGATGATTTTGCTCGGAATCAACGGGCTCGTAAAATCGCGGAACAAACGATATACTCACTTGGTGTAGAAGGCGTTGTTGCACTCGGAGCAGACGAAGCTGCGTTTCCGGCCAGATTCCCTGGACCATACCGCCGAGGATGTTGAGCCGGTGCACTCCTTTTGATGGGCGTTCAGGTCGGATCTTCTCGAGAAAGACACGAAACACTTAGCGCACGGAAACGGCCGCTCCCCGGTGTGACTCCTGATGTGGTTCCGCAGCGATACCTTGGCAAAGGGCTTCTTGCACACGGGGCAGGAATACTTCGGCAAGGATCTCTCGCTGCACGGATTCTCGTCATCGGTTCGAACGATCCCGCTGTGAAGAGCTGTGTGAAAGATAAATTCCGCTTGAGAATCCGTCGCGAAACTGCAGCTGTCGCATTTCCATTCCTCTTTGACGGCTGCCGTTTTCGCGGCGTTTAATTTCTTATCGCTGCGACAGTTGTTCTCCCTGGTGTGTCTCGTCACGTCTTGCGAGAGCGCAAAAAGCTCGCCGCATTGGGGGCATCTGCGGGGAAACATCGGTTACTCTTGAACGGCCAGTTACGTACGCGAAGCTTCGCAATTCCGACCTGCTCGCCTACCTGTGGCAAAGCTCGGGATGACTTTGCAGGAGATGCTCCTTGTGCTCGGACAAGTTCGACTGTTTCCCCTCGCAATGAGGACACTCCCGCATAGTGCTCGTCGACGACAGGCCTTGGCCGTTTTTGCGGGCCTTGACGATCTCCTTGTGACTGGATGTTCGACGGTGCAGGACAGCTTCCTGGGACGTGGAGAAGTTCATCGAGCAAAAGGAGCAAAAGTAGGGGCCGCCGGCCGGTGCCGAGTCGTTCGGCTCGTCCCTCTCGCCCCTCTCGTCGCTCTTCGAGCCGTGACAGGTCAGCCGATGACGCTGAAGGGCCACCAGCGATCGAACGATTTGGGCGCACCGACTGCACTTGATCCGCTGCTGGTACTCATCCGACGCGGTCGAGCTGCCTACGTGACCGGTTTCCTTGACGTGCACGCGCAGCTGGAAATTGTATCGGAATCGACGGTCGCAAGTGTGACAGGGCAAGGCTCGTTGACGACCGACCACGACCGGCACGGAACCGTTCATCATCGCAACAACGTCGCGATGGCTGCTGCTGGACAAGTGGGAGTCCATCGTATCGTTCTCGTCGCACCAAAAGTCGCAGGGGCTGCACTTGTAGCTGCCACCGATCTGCCGGGAATCGACGAAAAACTTGATAGCACCGTGAAGATACGGAAGAAAAACCGTGGGGATGATAAGCGCGATACCTGCTCGAGTGTTCCGGCGTGATGATCGGATCGCCAATGAAGCAGAAACGTTTCCTCCGTGTTGCAATAAAAGCGACAAGAGGAACACTGAAAGGGGCACTGCCGAACCACATTTGCCATATTTTCCAGTAAAAAGCGACGCGCTCGTGGTCCGCGAGGATTTACGCCTGCGACGCGGCAATGATAATGAGAGAGCAAATGCTTGCCCATTTGTGCCCTTCTCACTCGGGCATGGCACATCTCGCAACACAGTATTTCCTTCTCCCTCTTGCGCGTGCTTTTCTTCGCTTCCCTTCCCTCCGCCGCTTCCCTTGTTCTCTGTCGATCAAACGCGCAGGTCAATTCGCAACACTACGGACACCGGCACACGTTTGTTTGCAGGTAAAGCGAAATAAATGAAGGTTCGTTTGCGCCTAAGTAAGTGCTCTATTCGCTAGAGCGAGGGGAAAAAGAAGGTGGCGGGGAGAGTGACACGACAGACTGATAAACATTGCCGGAAATCGGCGATTATCGAGCAGAGAATTAACTGGAACTAGGAACGCTCTGATCGTTACTTGATTACGGGTCGGCGTCCTTTTTGTAGCGTGCAGCGTCGCGGTCCGCGGCAAGCAAGGGACGCCGTCGATTTCGCGAATGCTCCTTCTAGCGTGCAAATCAGAGAGAAGATGCCTGTTGTAGACCAATCGAGAGGCAAGCTTCCTGCCGCAAGGACTGCACCAATATCCTGATTCGATATCCGTTTCTGCACCCGGTACCCATTTCCCTCGCGTGTGTCCTGGCGGTGGTTGACCGACGTTGCCCTTAGCCTCGTACTGCTCCATCTTCTACGAAACAGACAAGTATAGGTACGTAGGTTATGCCTGATTCGCGGATGCTATTTTCCTAGAACATTTCGCGCCGTACCTGCGAAGTCTCCGTGGGTCGCCATTTTCCACCGGTGTAAGTGGGCGGTGGATGCTCTTGATGGTCGTCCTCAGGGTCCGCGTCGTCGTCGTGCAGTTGAGACATATTTTGAGGAAGATCGTTCAATCCGGGCTTCCATTTGCCACCGGTATGGCCATGCGGTGGACGTTCCCGATCCTCTCCGTCGTCTGATTCGGAATAGGAATCCTCCTCTCCCAGATCTTCCTCCAATATGTCGTCGTCCTCCGAGTCCTCGTCTTGCTGGTACTCGAACTCGTACCTGGCCAGCTCTTTGTTGTCGTTGTTCGCCACCAGCTCGGCCAGTATCGTGTCTTCCAACCAAGTCTGGTGGACCTGCTCGATCCTCTGCGTCTCCTCTTGCCTCTTTCTGTCCGTCTGCTTGGACTCGTGGCTCGTCATCAGACTTTCCAAAGAGTTTTCCGGCTCGTGCTTCGCTGGGTACGCGGTGCCCTCGATGCTAGCCGCTACATGGCCCATCGATTGGCTTAATTTGTTCCGGGCGACCGTAACCGTAGGCTTGCTGGCCGCGGATGAGACGATATCGGGAAATCCGACGAGAGATGGGATGCATAGATGGTCGGTCGGATCGTCCAGTTCCGTCACACCGGGCAGCATACTGTGCAGCTTCTCTTTCCCCGCCGAATCATCCCCGTCCACCTGTGTCTTCTGGCTCTTCTTCCTTTTCTCGTCCTTTTTGAATTTTCTGCTCTCCTCCAGCAGGGTGGCCGCCCGGCGAGGATTCGACTTCGAGCTGCTCTGCAGCTCCAGCGAGCTGAAGAACGCGTCCGCGTTCAGTATTTCGGGGTAGGAGACGGTGGTCGGCGTGGTGGGTGACACGCGAACGGTTACGCTCTTGTCGTCCGGTGGCCGACATCCGGATTGGCGATGTCGCACGTAGTTCTCCAGGCCGTGCACCGTCAGGTGACACTTGATGCAGAAGTGAGTGTCATCGTCGTCCTCGTAACTTTCCATCGATTACGCGGCCGGTGGCGCTCGGCCTGAAAGCACGAACGGCTGCGCATCATTCGATCGGCGTTAATCGAACGAAGAAACGGGACAATTAGGGATGGATTACGTTCGGACGCGTATGACGAGAATTTTGCCGCGCCGCGCCGCGGCGGTTGGTCGTCGCGAAAGTTGCCGGGGCAGGGAGTAGGTATAAGACGAGCCAGGCCCGCGAGGGAAGTTTGTCGAAAAGCAGGACGAAGAGGGATGGTGTACGGGGGATGGGGGGTGCGAATGAAGGGACAATTGACGGGCCGTGTATGGATTGCGCGCAAAGGGCAGTGCATCGCGTTAGCCAACCGCACCGGGCAAATTGAAGGCCCGATATTCGCGGAACAGAAGGGAAACAAGTTGACGCTTCGTACGAGCTAGGGGTAGGAAGATCGGTCGATGCCGCTTGGCCGTTATTCGGACGACGACACTTCGCCTCCCAGTCCTGGCCGACCCTCCGCCGCCCTCCGCCTCCCTCTGCCGTCCTCCCCAGCCCGTTACCCACCCCTGCTTACTTCCAACCATCCACCGCCACCCCACGACCCTCCATCCCGCTCCCGCCCGTTCGCCCGGACGCCCTCCGCTACCTCTACCCCCGGCCTTGTTGCGCCCTTTCCGTTTCCCCTTTCCGAAGTCTGCGAACCGGCAGCGACCTCGTGGCTCCGTCTCCCTATTCTCTCTCCCTCCCTCCCTCCCTCCCTCCCTCCCCCTCCGGCCCCCTCGCTCCCCTCGCCCTCTCGTCTTATTAAACGGAGAAAACTACCAAATGAGATTTCCATCCGGCTCGAAACACGCTTCTCCGCGACCCGATCGCTTAACGCGCGGATCTAGGCGAACCGTTTACTTTTGACGTGACTCGAAAATTCGATCTGCAACGAGATAGCGAAACTCTCGAATTATCATGGAAATCTGACACCTTGACGAAACACCGCTCTTCGGTGCTTGTCTCGAGAACTCCGGGAAAATGCCGTCAATTGACAATTACTTAACGGGCGGGCGCGCCCGCGCGCACACCGCTGCCGAATCGAATTGCGAAGAAATCCGAATAGGTAGGTACCTAGACCAATCAACTTTCCTGATATTTTCCTCTTGGCGTGTGCAGAAAGTATCAGGGAAGGTTTTCGCTCGAGTATCATCGGATGTCACGCGATCCGAGTGTTCGTTACGGGCCAAGAAACAAAGGCAAACAGACCGGAACGAATGCGACCCAATTAAGCGTAGGGTGGCCAAAGTAAATTAAATATTTACGGAGACGTTATACAATGAGAATCGGCTGGACAGCGATATTAATTCTATCGTCATGTAGAACACGCGTACAACGGCGAAGCCAATCACCGGCCACGGGTACGGGAACGGGGACGATCCGGCAGCTCCGAGTTCCGAGCTGGAGCCGAACTAAATCGAGTGGACAGATCCGTCGAGATTTACGAGTGTTTGTCGGAAAAACAAGAAAACCCGTTAATTGGCCAGCGGTCGTGGACAGCATCGAGACGTCGGCGTCGATACGTCAATATAATATCCAACTGTGACATATCGCGCGGAGACTTGCAGCTAACCGATGGCCGCGTTAACGTTGATCGACGATCACCGTTGACTAATCCCTTATTACCCATCGTGCCGCGGAAAAACTACGGCGCACCTGCTACCAAGGAAACGCCGGTGCCCGGGGCCCCCCCCCCCCCTTCCGATTCCCGATTACGAAAAATAACCGGACGTCTTGCTAACAATAAGCGACGCGAAGGGGTCACTTTGCGACCTAACCGCAGTTACGAGAAGGAAGGAGAACCACCGAAGGAAAGGGGGAGGGACGGACGGGATACTTGTTGAACGCACGAACTAGACGAATTCCCTCTGTTCCCATGCCACGCGAGGCTAAATTAACGCCGGAGCAGCCGTTCGAAAGAGGAAAGCCGAGTAACGCTCGCAACGATTTTCATCGCGTTAGGCGTGCACCCTTGGAAAAGCGGAAAGCCGAGCAACGCCTACCGCGGAGCAGAACAAACCGACAGGTTTTACACGATTTGTCATAATTATCTACATCCTGCACAGGTAGGTATTATAACGCTCGTCCCAGTGCACGAATATGCGATTCCCGATCTCGAAACGGGATGCGGAACATTTTCGTACACGACAGCCCCGATCGGTGTCGCTAATCCGATCGGAGCGGTTGAGGGTCTTGCGTCCCCTTCCTTCTTCCATATCAACCGCAATTAACGATAATCAGCGCTCTGACCCTCGCGTACCAATTCACCCGACAGGCTACCCTTCTTGCTTCAGGTTCTTGCCAAAGTGAACGTTCGTGGAACAGACCGAATCCAGTAGCTACAGATAGAGTATAGTGTACCTACACGTTGCCGAAACGAAGCAAGTTACCTACAAAGGCAAGACTGACCAAAATCGAAGCCGCTTCTATTTATCAGAAGCTTTATCTCACTCCTCAACGTTTACATTGCTGCAGTTGGTAATCGAGGGGTAGAAAGTGGAAGAGTGGAAACAGAGAAGACGAACGGTGCGAAGAGATTCTTATAAGACTCGTCGAACGAAATTAGACGATCTCGAAAATAGACGAGTGGCACCTAAAGCCCTCACGACTCGATATCTACAGAGCTTCGTGACCCGGATCAGGGAAAATCCAGCGATTCCTACGAATATACTTAATTATGTCGAGTCGTTGGTTCGTGTGACAACTCGTAACGGGGCGCGAGTGATCTTTTGTCCAGAGTGTAGCCGGTACGGTGCTGTAGTTACGCGAATCGAAGGGTCCGAAGAGCGTAGGAAGCCGAGCTGGCCGTGGGGCGAGCGTCCGAGATAGGTAAAGTGCGAAGAGGTGGCGGTTAGTCTAGAAGGGAGATGGACCGGAGGTAGACGCAGGGGATGCAAGGTCCGGGGAATATTGAGCCGCTCCGTTAATGTTTATAACGACGTTAGACGTTGGTGTCCCCGGTAGCGCGCGTGTAGGCGTGTAGGTGTGTAGGTGGCATAGGATAGCTAGGTGGCTTCGCCAACCCTCTAGCGCGTAGCCACTGCTTCCTCCCTTCTCACCCTTTACATCTACGTCTCTCGTTCCCTCTTATTATCCCTCGGGCTCGGCCTCGGCCTCCCGTTTCATTCTCTCGTATCTTCTCCTTCTCCTTCGGCTTCTCCATCTCCAGCCGGTTCTCGCTTTCTCTTGGTCTCGGTGCATTCACGCTCCCTCTCTCGCGGCCCCTCTTGCTTATTTCTTTCTCTTGCTCTTTCTCTTTCCGTGCATCGCGCTCTTTCCCAGCGCGGGGCAGTACCTATGTAGGTAGTAGTAGTGGTAAGAACGGTAGCGACGACGGAGGTAGAGGCAGAAGCAGTGGCAGAGGCAGAAGCAACGGCAGGACAGGAACTGACATAAGCGCACGAGTGTGTATGTAGAGCACGTACTCGGGGGCTCTCCAGTTCGACGGAGTAGGTGGAGGCGGGTGGGTGGGTGGTTAGGTGGTCGTGGGGACCTCTCGGTCGAGAGTATGGGTGGTGGGTGGTGGACGGGTGGATATAGCGCGGGGGGGTTGAGTATGTCGGTGGGTCGAGGAAGAGGAGAAGGGGGGAGGGCTGCATCCTAGCAATGGGACGAGGGAGCCTCTGTCTAATCGATGCCGCGGCGGTGCGCGCTCGCCCCGCTGGCTATTACGCACCTTAATGTCCTTTTCCCTCGCCTCCCTCCCCCGTCCCGCGCCGCGCCAACCACCCTAGCCTCTTCCACCTTCGACGCCGCTATCCCCTCGACTGCTTCACTGCCTCGCCACCTTCCTCGTCACGCTTGCCTTTCTTCCTTTTCCGCCTCTCTTTCTGTCCACCACCCTCTACGCTACGCTCTCCTCCCTCTCGCCTTTCCGCCGGGCTACTCTCTTTCTCTCGCTGCCTCGTTCACTCGAACACCGAGAGGCGGCCATGACACGTGTCAATCTACCGCAGACGCCCGATCGATACCGACGGACCTCGGCTTCTCTCTGCGCTCCTCCACCTCTTTCTTCGCCCTATCGTCGACAACCACCCTATCCTCGTCCACCTACCCACCCCACAGCACAGCAGAGCACAGCACAGCACAGTATAGCGCACCGCGCCACACCATACCATACCATACCGTACCGTACCAAACTACCCCAGCCCGCACCCTTCCTCCGCGGCCCCTTACGACCGCGCGCCCCGCCGCGCCGCGCCCCCCCCCCCCCCCCCGCTCCCTATACCTACCTACCGAATCTTCTACGAATGCTGCCACTGCTATACGCACTAACGTCAACCCTCGACCCGTGCTTCGCCGCCGTCACCGAGAGAATCGCGCCTATTCCACCGAGAAAGGAGATTTCGTTTTCCAGACTTGGACAATCGGACGATTGTACGGCACCCGCTGGTCAACGACTTTCCTCCCTCCCGCGTTTCCAATGCCTCCGGCCTGACAAGCTCGCGGGGCAACCTGTCCGTCTACCCGGTATACCTACCCTTAGGTACCAGCGGCCGCCTCGCTGACGCGTGCTAAACTTTTTCCAACCGGAGTCGCGCGGAATTCCAATGTTACGCTCTGAAACGTGCACCTCGCTACGACGATCCTCTCGTTGTCCGAGTTTCTAGACGCTTAAAACAGGCTCTCGTTCCCCAACGGTTCGCGCTTCGTATAGCTAGGTACCTACATACGCTATAAACGCCCTGCGAAAATGCTGGCACAGGCAAACAGGCCACTACGTGCCCTGGACGCACGATCTTCTTCGAGATTTTTCACAAATACAGGCGAACTGTTTAGCGACAATGAAACGCGCCCAACCCGCGATAATTTATTTCGACGGATACGGGCCGATTATACGGTGGTCGTAATACAGCCTAATAAAACGAAAGATACATCGACGGAAAATTTATACCCCCATATGCGTGCTCGTCGTTGCGAAAATCCATTGCACAAACAGCGAACGTATTCACCGCGATTTACCTACTCTCTCCAGCGAACGAACGCCCGTCGTCCCTCGGAGAACCTTTGCGAAGGTTCGCGGGTTCGTACCAACGAATCCCCGAAATTGGCCCACGTGGCGTTAAGGTTGCGGACGTCGCGTGATTTTCCGATAGTTCCTGCGTCGCCTCGCGAATACCAGATCCGAGAGATTTGATAGCAACGGGCGCACGCTTCGATACCCGATAATTCACGAATCGAACCAAAAACATTCCGTTACGTTAGGAACGCCCGAAGTTTATCGGGCTCGTAAACCTTCAACGAGCGCGAAAATATGCGAGCACCACGGGCAACGAACGTTCAAGTACGATGGTGTGCGTCTCGTATCGCGCCACGGCTCCGCTCCTCAGACGTTGATGTTTCAGATCGGAGATACCATCTGATAGGTATAAGTGCCGTCTCCGCTTGAAATAATGCATTGGGAACCATCGCGAATCCCTGGACTTTGATCGGCGTGAAAAAAAGCAGGTCTCGGAACGCGCGGAATACGTTCGTCGTAATTCGATAGACCCGTAGGGGTTCGCCTGCGATTCGTCCGCGCTAAAACACCAAAGAAATTATTTTGAAACGAGCTCGGGGTCTGGTCAGCGGACGTCTCATCCGGCATCGAATTTTAGTCGCCAACTGCCTACCCGAGCCCCAGCTATTTTCGAAATTACGAACATCACTTGGTCCCGTCCGGGGATCGTTCCGCATTATCCCCTCGACCGGGAACTTTCCTGGCCACTCCGCCTTCCCTTGGGCCCGTTTTCTTTTTTATCCATCACGCATGCAGGTACGCGCGAATGCAGAATAATTGCTCGAGGAATCAGAATCTCCTCGGGTTATTCCTTGTAAAAAAAACGAACGATTGGATTTCTGCCCAAGTGCCGCGGGGCACCCCTTGATCTGTTATATTTGTCGCTTATCATAGCTATCATATTCCTCCCCCGGCACCTCGCTTTTAACAATATTATTCTAGGAAAAATGCTGAGAGGCGATTAATCGCTCCTTGATCGAGAGAAATAGAATGACGCTGTGGATGAAAAAATAAATGCAAAAGCCGCAGCACCCTACAGTAGGTAGAAGATACAATTGGATTCGGCAGCGACCGGGAAATATTTATCGTACGCCAACCGGTGTTTTGTATACGCGATTTTTTACTGCGAATTTATGAACGCGGGAGCCATCGATAGCAGACCTATTTTCAAGCGTCCGCATTTTGCGCATTCATTGTACCTACCTAAATGTTGCGCGCCCAGTCTTACGATCAATTACGTTTATCGAGGGTAGATATAATTTCGAATGAAATGAGAAAAAAGTGACAAACCTCTATGCCTATCGTATTTGGGGTTGGTAATGTCGATGACAGCACAAGTAAGTGCCTACCTAACGTTGCAGGCGTTAAGCTCAGGGCGAAGAATAATTTCAGGCTCGCTTGAGGAGAATTTTATTGTCGAAAGGTTATGCGGGAAACGTGCGTTTTCGGCGAATGTACAAGGAAATTTTGGAATGTCATGGAATCGCGGAAAGATCGACGGTGCCGCCGCTGTAGATAGTTGGGAGAAGCGGTGTGCAGTAGTTTATTTTACGAGGTGCACTTATTTCGGGTCCCGCGGGGGGAGCTGATGGTACAAAACGAGCAAACGTACACAGTGGACTTGTGCACTGACCCACATTGTCGTTGCATAACGGGACGTCTTTCGAAATATTCGCAAGTTTAGTGCCTCCGGTCTCGTCTACCGACGACGGCAATGCTCGTAAAAGGAACCCCCGCAGTCACCGAGAGACACAAACGCAACTGACGCGTACCACGCGCGCACCAACCCCCTGGCTCCTCCATCCTCCCAGCCAACGACATTGTTTACGCAAATCGAACAAATTAATTTATCCAAGTAGCCCAACCCGGAAATTTACCGAACCGATCCAGCCACCGTGTCGCCCGCGGCGCTATACCATTCCGACTTTTCTAAAATTAAAACGGCATTCATTTCAGGTAGGTAACACGAATAATCCGAACGCCTCTGACGGAGAGCCATTTCTTCCGGCTTGTAAATAACTTTCTCCCTAATAGTAGCTCCGTCTCTTTGCATTTACATAGGTAAAACGACACTCGATCCTGTATCCCGATAAGTCGGACTGTTCGCCTGATTCCAGCAAAAGGGGAGAAGATCCCGCTGCCGGCAAAAGCGCTCGATGGGAACGTCACCTAATAAACGGTCTCGTAAACGTCGGGCCGCGAATGTCGCCGGCGTTGAATTGGCCTGACGCGCGTAGAAACGACACGATCGCTTCGCGACCCCAGAACAAAAACGGCGCCGCAATCGTCGAAATAAAATACTCTTTATGACAGTCGCCGCCGCGCCGCTTCGAATCCCCGGCACCATTGGCGTAAAACCGGAGCGTGACAATCACCAGGGATCCTGGAGCCGTCCCCGACGATAGTTCTCTCAAAGAAGACATTTCAACGGCGATTCGATTGCGCGCTACGAAATTGAAAGGTGGGAACGGCATCGTCGCGCCGATTAGGGCTAACGTTCCGCTGTACCGAATTATACCCCAGACCCGCTAACGCGAAAGGCATTGGCAACGGTCAGAACGTGACTACTCGGGGCGACGAGTGGGATCGTCCTCTCAGCAATGGACCGTTACGAAAACGAGTCATCGGAGTTTCCGATTGCGCGGCGGACTCGATGACTGTTCCCTGCGAACGCGATGTCTAACCGGTTGCGTGAAGGAGGAATTACAGATCGGGGGATAGCAGGAGAAACGATTTACTGGCCGGTGGATGAGAGATATAATCCGAGATCGAAAGTAGCTCGACGCTTATCTTATCCTTATTAAGAAGACGACGCGCGAGCCAAGGTTCGCGAGTTTGGTGGAAGTTGAGAGAGAGAGAGAGAGAGAGAAAAAAAAGAGAGAAGAGAAAGGGGAGAGAAAAACGTTTGCTGAAGGTCGTTAATATCGGATCTGCAAAATATAGTGGGACCGGGGGAGGGATCGCAAGAAGGGGGAGGGGGGGGGAGGGAAGGACGAAGAGTGAGCTGGCAGTAAATCGGGCGCCGGTGCACTTTTAATTGACAGGAATGTTTAGCGGTAATGAACGCAAGGTGGAAGGAGCCGGATAAGTAGGAGGTAGGAGTAGAAGAGCCACGGCGACCACGATGCCAACGCCAACGCCAACGACAACGGTAGCGGCGGCGTCGGCGGCGGTGGCGGTGGCAGCATCGGTAGCAGCAACGACAGGAGAGAAACAGCGCAGCGGCAGAGCTGCGACTAGATAGAGACACACCGGCAGGAGCATAAACATCCCGGCGGCGGAGGCGGCAGTGACGGCGGGGGCATCGCGCACGTTCCACAACGTGGGCGTCGCCATTCGGTTCCTACCACGACTGCAGGGGTGTTCTATGACGCTATAGATCATGCGAGCTCCGCCTGGTAGGCGGGCACAATCTTGTAGTTGGTACGCCAATGCTCTTTCCCCCTCGGCGCGGCGCAGCGCCGCCGACTACCGCAACGCCGCCACCGGCGCCCGCCAAAACGAGCTCCGCTCGCCGTTCCTTCGTTCGCGTATCCTTCAACCGCCGTCCCTTTCTTTTACCCGACCTCGATTATTCTCGCGGATCATAGTAAATCAGTGGATCACGCGCGGCTACTCAACCGGACGCGATGATGAGCCGAAAAGTGCCCCGAGGAGCCGCCGAATCACCGAAGCAACCCCGATTCCTCGGAGCACGCTACATTCTACGGTCACCCGGCGCGACCGGCCCATGGATTTCACGTTTGCAGAAACGCGACCACTTCGAACATCGGCAGCAAGGTAAGCAACGAATGTGATCTGTAAAGTCTGAGGATAATCGCGTCGATACTATTCCGCGGATACGACGCCTTCTAATCGGCAACCATCGGGGTTGTGGCTCCACTTCTCGGTGAACGTGGCGCGTACGGAACAAGGATCTCAACCCGTATCGTTGTTGAAAGCTGTCGCCAAAAGCGACGCAAATCCCGAGCCGTAAACGCGTCGCGCGATATTCTTGCGTCAATCGCGAGATCTCTAACCACGACCATCGTCCGTTGCCTTTTAACACGCTCTGGGTAGCTTGTTGGACACTAGGAATGAATATAGATAGTCTACTTCCGCGAATGCTCGAAAGAATCCGCGCGGAATCGTCGACAATGAGCTTTTAGTTTTCGTGTAGGTTTTGAGGTTATCTTTTAAAATCGCTCGTTTCCGAGGCTCCGAGGGGACGGGGCGGGTTTACAGTGTCGCGACGCTTTTCCCGACACGAGAGAACAGAGTTGGTGCACTTACCAAAATCCGCGGGAAGTTCGATGGCCTCGGAGGAAGGAAAAGTCGCGAGAAACTCGTAGGTGTGGCTCCGTGACGCCGTAGTATGGTAGACAGCAGCGCCACTCGCGGCGGCAGGGGGTATCATTGAAACGTAGCAGTGTGTCCCCTCTCGCAGGATAGACCGGGGCCGACGTGGACGAGGGCCCCGCCTCCTTTTTCGACCACCTCTTGAACACGTCAGTCCCTCGGGCCCATCGACGAACTTTCGTCGCGGCTTTTCGGCCTTTTCGCTCTTTTCGCTCCCGTTGCCGTTCGCGCTTTGGGCTTTTCACGGCCCGAGTAGTAGGGAAAAAATAAAGGGCGTGCGTACGGTGACAGCGTTAAAACTGTCTGTCGAGTGGCTGGCATTGCGCCGCCGCTATCCTCGCTACCAACCCCTTCGGCTACTCCAAGAAAACCGTCAGTCACGGAGAACGCTTCTTCCTGCGCGATTTCGTTGCCTCGTCCCGCTCGGCAACTCTCATCTCATCCGGCGATTCTACTTTTCTTCCACCTCCGCCAACCCCCTCCTCCCCCCCCCCCCACCTCCCCCACCGCCGATATTCCTTTCGCAGCGTCGCGTCGGCCGTTCGTTCCGTACCCCCATTTTCGGGAATCGCTTCGTCTCGT
Organism: Andrena dorsata; assembly: GCA_929108735.1. Classification (NCBI taxonomy): domain Eukaryota; kingdom Metazoa; phylum Arthropoda; class Insecta; order Hymenoptera; family Andrenidae; genus Andrena; species Andrena dorsata. Next base: position 13,177,869 of record OV815488.1, read on the forward strand.
TTCTCGCAAGGTGCGGATACACGTCGGTAACGTGGACCCGATCGCGAGTGTGCAATTGAAGAAGAAACGATGGAGAATGTAGAAAGAGTGCGCGCGAGCTAGAGGAGTGCAGAGGAGGGCAGAGGAGAACAAGGAAGCGCGGGCAAGCGAGGGAACGAGACCGAGAACGAGAACGAGAACGAGCCGCGGAGACGAGAGGGAAAGAGGACTACTACTCCTGGGGCCCCCCCACCACGCGGCCTGCCGCCGCGACGCCAGTCCGTAGTCAGTCAGCGCTGGACCGCCGCCCGCTCGATTTCGCGATCCACGAACGACGGTAGCCACCACTTCCACCTCCACCTCCTCCTCCACCTCCGCTTCTTTTCTCTCTACCTTGTTCTCGTTCTCGCCCTCTACCCCCGCGTTCTTTCCCCGTCTATTTGTCCCTCTCCCTCCCCCCTCTCTCTCTCTCTCTCTCCTGCCTCTTGCAATATCTATTCACCTATCGGCCTATCCGTCTCGATCTTCCACGATATCTCATGCACCACTTTCTTCGCCGCTCCTCCTTTGTTTCTCCCGTTCATCCGTGCGCGTTCAATCGGTCTCCCAGGTAAACACATACGGGCGCGCAGAAGGACGCGGTCGCGTACTAAATAGTCCTACCTCCCTCATTTTCATTCTCTCACCTCTATTTCTCCCTGTTCGTCTCTCTGATCTCCATTCTCCTCTCTCTCTCTATCTCTCTCTCTCTCTCGCGAGCGAGCTTTCGGTAGCTCCGTACGTACGAACGTAAGTACGTACGGCGGAGTGTCGTGCGCGCGATTCGAGTGGATGCAAGGCGTCGTCGCGAGGCACGCGGCCCAGAGACGATTTACCGCGCGATTATCAGGATCCTAAGATCCTGCCGGTTCGTTCCTCCGTAACCGCGGGACGTCGAACGCGACTACATCCGGGTATCCGCGTCGCGTCAGGTGAACCTAGCGTCCGTCTCCTCTTGCCGAAAGTGCGTTCGCGGAAAGTGCCCGGTACCCGAGTCGCAGCTACGCACACAGTAGCAGTACCTAGCGAGTTTAGCCGCGGAGGAACGAACGCTTCCCTTCCGGAGCATACCCCTGGGTGTTCCCCTCGCGACGCGCGAATTCCACAAATCAAGCCGCGTTTCTCACACATTTCTCTTGGATCCTTCGTAGGTGCGGCATACCCGACGTAACTGATCGTCATCCCAGCGGACCTGCGTTCCTACGTTTTCAACCAGTGAGCCGATACCACAGTGATACGCAACATATTAGTGACCAAGGGATCGACAGCCCGGAGTGCTCTGCCGATAGCCCGATATCCCGATGGAACAGGAGACTGGAGGATGTTTGCGGCCGTTCAAGTGCGAACAGTGGGATACTCCGATTTGATCTCTACTCGGAGCCAGCGGAACCACCTACCCTCTTCATATACGTTAGCTTCCAATAGTGTTTCCATGACCAAGTTCCGCGCGTGTACCGACCCAGGTGCAGTTGTTGCTCGTCTGTAAAAGAAATAAGATAGAAAAGAATAAACGAACGAAAGCAGAACGATGACGCCGATCGTTGGAGCGCCAACGATATCGCGAACCGGCGAAATCACGATGAGGTAGTAGTGATCGTCGGACACGTGCAAGTGGGGTGACTGTAGTGCGCGTAACGGGGAAACTTGCAACAGTTTCCCGCGGAAGATCTACGCCGGACTCTGCGAGGGAGATTTCGACACACCACCGTCACATGTTTCGGATCCGATCGGCAGCGTCTAAGAAGAGAAGACCTGGAGGCCGCACAGATAATCGAGCATCCCCGAAGGACGCAGATGCCCCGAAGGAAACAGCACGCTCCGCAACGCATGAAATGTGAGTCCAGATACAAACTATCTTCTCTCGTTCGTTTCGTTCCTTTCGTTCATTGACAATGGTGGACGCTCCGTCAAGCCAGTCGGTCGTAATGCTACGCCGCCAGCAACACTCGCTCGTCCTCTTCGGTGTCTCTGTATAAAAATAAGAAGAGATAGAGGAAAAAAGCAAACTATTTACTGTCCTGCGTTGGCACCTAGCTGGCATGCGACGTGCGCGTTCCATCGTTGTCATTTTGTCGACTATAAGTATGCGGGACCACGTGCAACAGCACGCTGCTCAACAGCCACGCGTCGTTTCCCGGGTAATTCCACTGAACTTTACGCGTATACTCGTCCCCTCGATAAAACGGCATTTCCAACGCTCCGAGAAACTTCGCTAATGAAGAGATCAATTTTATCGATTCTGATTCCGCGACGTTGCTGCGCTTTCCTGCGATCCTCGCGAAACAATAATATTATTTATTCCCATGCCTGGGTTATGAATTATTTTACACGCCGCAAGGAATTCTGGGCGCGTACGTCGACGCGACGTAACTTTCGTCGTGTTTCATGAAAATTCGAACGAATTCACCGCATAACTTCTGTGGAAATTATCGCGCGTTTCCGCGGGAATAATATAAAACAATCAGAGGAGAAGTGTCATATAGAAATGTCAAAAATATTTCGTTCCTCGTTAACAGCCGACTGCATTGCACCTACCTTTTGTGCAAAGAAAGCAAGTAGAGTTCTTTTTTTTCTGGATCAGTTGCAACTTTTCGGCAACTTTAGGCGGCGTGGCGTCGCGTCGTCGGTTGGACGGTGGTGAAAATTCTAAATGGCCGAACAAAATAAGGGTGTCGGGATTTATTTGTAAAATGACTACTCGAGTAGAATCCGAAGAGAATTGTGCGCGCGATCGGGGCGGCCAAGAAAATTTCGTGAAGATCGGTAGATGAAGAGCCGTGGTGGAGCGGCAAGAACGGCTCGCAGGCTTGAAGGCTCGATGCGCGCCATGCTGCTTTTCCCACGTGGGGAGCCATGAGGCGTAAACAAACTCGCCCCTGGTGGAGGACGCCATCTTGGTGAAGTTCTGCCGGAAACATTTACAATTCACTCAACTTGCCCTACCGAAACTCGGCCAAGCGCCGATAAATCTCGTTGTGCGCGCGCGCGGATGCCCGCCGCGTACATAAATCCACGGCAGTCTACGGAGTTTCGGCGCCGTAAACGCCACAGTTTTTCGCCAGCTTCCGCGGTGATGGCAGACTTGCCAGAGCCTGCGATCCGATACGGCCGGGGTCCGGCTCCTATCGACGACGTTCTTCTTTCAAACCGATTCGACACAATCCACGCTTCTGTACGGCACGGGCGCGTATCTCGAGTTTGTACGCGGGCGTTCATTCTAAACCGTACTACCTGTTATCAGGAGGACCGTGGCTAGTAGTGGTCAGGTCTCGAGCGAAACGAGCGAAATAGGATGAAGCCGTCAGCGAAAGTAGCCGCGGCCACGAATAAGCTGAGAAACAACAAAATCCGCTTTACGAATCGAGCAGCGTGGCTCGAGCTAATTTCTCCGGTTAATTTATGATGTCCCGGTGAAAGGATCCGAGAACACACACCGTTTGGCACGAATCGATCTCTCGTCTATCGAGCGCACGATCGGTGCTGTGATTGCTACGCCGTGGAAGTTAATTAGCAGTATATTACCGAGAAAAGGTTGCCGTTAGATCCTGGTCTTATCCTACTGTAAAATTCTTGATAAAATATCGGCGAGATCGGTCCGGCCCGATCCGTGCCACTGGATACCTACCTACGAACGCGAGCAAACGAATGCAAACGCGTAATTGGTTAAACGGGAAAGCGTTTGTTGGAAGTGTCGATTTTGAAAAGCCGCAATTATTTATCGTCGCTGCTGCCGTCCGGAGAAACGGTGAGCGATTCAAGATCGCGTTAGTCTAACGCGTTAGCTATTTATCAGAAAATTCGTGCCCTGCTGGCGCAACAGGTGCAGTTTAGAAGCATCTTCTCGGCTCTCGCTTTAATGTCCGAAAAAGCAAACTCGCCCGTAACTCGATCTTGCGTAGGTACTTATGTATCTGCGGATCGGGCGACGAGTCGCGGGTTACATTTTCTTCAGCCGAAATGGAGAAAGTGGTGGTGCGGCGACGGTGTTTCGCGCGGCGGGGATGTAGAGCCGGGGAATTATTGATAACGCGGGCTTTGTGTTCGTTCGATAACGCTCGTTCAACTATTAACTGTGGCCATGCACTTTCGAGGGAATCGAGTACCTGGCAGCCAGCGGTGATTATAAAACGCGTCGGTCGAATAGCTCTGGAGGACAGGAACGATCGAGTTCGGTCTCCGTTCCGTGCGTTTCTCCGCAACTCGTGATCCACGGGTCCATTCATAAAGCAGGAAGAGCACTTGGAGTTGGCGCACGCGCTTCCAGACGGCCGTCGTCCGTCCGTCCGCATGTACGTTCAACTTTGCTACCGGATATTTTCGGAGGTCCAGAATTATAATGCCAGCACACCGCTACCTACCTATATCGTCCCGTCCGCGAGCACCACTAAGTAGCCTCCTCGAGAGTTTCGGTAAATCGGGATAACCGGATAAAAATGATTGATCCGCCGACAAACGCGTCATATTTATTCAACCCTCAAGTTCGATTATATTTAGAACCGTTGATCGCTCGAAGCAACGAATGAATGTTTCCTACGAGATGGACAGTTCGCTCTGCCTCGTCGCGCCGCGCGATCATCTGCCGTTTCGCCGGCGAAATTCAATTTTTAAAAGGATGTTAGCGAAGGCTGAATCGCTGGCCCGGCCCAGTGGGCAATTTCTTCGAAACTAGAACCTTGAACGAACAACGAGGACGAAGATGCTTTTCCTATGCGCTTACCTAAAGGCTAACGCAAGGCCCGTGAAACGTGCCGCAAAAAGTTTACGACGATTTCTGTTGTTCTGGCGAGGATGCTGTTGGGCATACGGTGCACAGTCGATACCTGCTCGTCGTAAGGAGAGATTCGAAAACCTTCGGTGACCCACGGTGAGCACAACGCCCATTGCGCAAAACTTTCACCTCAAACAATGCCGACGCATTTTTGGGCCTCGCAGCCTCACTCCCCCACTGCCATAAATCCTTCAACCTCGTGGAAAAAGCGGCACGACCTTCGCCCGGCTTCGGCACGTTGAGGAAACCGGGAACCGGCATACGTTCCACGCCTAAACTTTGAAAACTAAGACGCTGGTTGATCGCCGGATGACCTTCTCAGAGGAGAAGATACCTACGTGAGATATGGAAAACCCTGGCGTCGAAGAATCTCGTGGGTTTTATACGATGGTGATAGATTGGAGACAAATGCAAAGTCGCTTTCGACGCGTAACGAATTATCCATGCGTGAAAGGTTCGGGCTGGAGGTTTCCGCGTTGTGCGCGTCCATCGAATCAGCTTTCTAATCGGCTCCCATTATTTCCGGTGAGCGTGATTTACACGGGATATCGCATCGACGAGCAAATATGCCAAATGCAGTTGGTACGCCTGGAGATAAATGAGACCTCGCCAAGGAGGAACCGCGTCCTTTTCCTTTTGTAATCTTTTGCCGCAACGATATTTCTCCAATAGCATTTGAATTCACTCGTATGCAAATGGTAAGCATGATAGATGGCGGATACTACGAGAATACGTATCGCAGAAACAGACGGTGTCAGAATTTTCATCGCGCCGCTCGCGGTTTCGGTGATCCGATAGCCGACGGGGGATCGGTCGCGTTGGTTTAGGGAACCATACCAACGTCTGAACAGTCGGCGACGTGGCCGTCGTCGATATTCCCGTTCGGAATGAATCATTTAACGCGAAGAGAGTTTTCATCGCGTTAAATGCGAGCAAAACGGCAGCGCGCGATGCGGTGTGTCGTGGGTGCGGGCGCGGTCGTGGTCGTGGTCGTGGTCGTGGTCGTGGTCGCGCACGTTCTCGCGTCCTCTCACCCTATTTTCGATGCTCGTAAAACCGGCGTCGCTGTATCCGACTGATCCGTCTCCCGATTTATACCGAGAGACGCGGCGTGGCGTGGCGCGGCGCGGCGCGGCTAACGCCTGCTGCCGGATCTTTCTCCGCGCCATTCTCTAAGCGGTGCTAATAAATTAGCCGGAGAAAAAGACGGCGGTACGACAGATGCCCGATGGCTGCCATAAAGGAGCTGCTAGAGACGCTCGCGGGTGGTGGCAGCACATCAAAGCGTATCCGTACCGTCCCGATGCAGCGCCGTTGTTTTATGTTTACCAGCGGCTTTGTTGCTCTTCGCCGTTTGCCTGACAAACAGTCGAGTGAGATATATATCGCCGGTCCATACTCCGAAATAAATCCGCGCCGTTGCGGCTATTCTTATAGAGAGATACGATGCCGAACTCGAGTTCGCTGGAGAATAAATCAAGCCGAACAGCAACTGCCGCACCGCGGATCGGAACCTTCGCGTCGAGGGAAGCGTCCTTACGAATTCCTTTTCCAACTCTCTTTCCGGCTCGGCGCTGATCGGCCGAAGAGAACGCAACGGCGTGTCCTCGCAACGGCGACACGCCGTGCCACTCGAAAACCAACTACCGCACCACGCCAGGCCACGCCACGCCGAACCGCACCGCACCGCACCGCACCACGTCGAACGTGCCGGCACGCTTAAGTGACTTTCGGTGTTTGGCCTTTGCGCTCGCCGAGAGCCTTTTGCTTTTGCGACAACGCTCGCGGACGAGCAAGCGGAGGCGGTAGTGCGTTTGACCTCTTCCTCCTCCTCCTCCTTCTCCTCCTCCTCCTCCTCTTACTTCTCTCGTTCGACCATGCCTTGTACGCACCCGCCGCGCTGAGCCACCTCGCCTCGCTTACCCGGCCCTCACACTTTTCTTCCCCTTTCGCAAGCTCCCTCGAGATACCTGTACCGCTCCAACTCTCCGTACAGATAACTAAATCGCGACGCCGCGCCGAGTCGCTCGTAACATCGAAACGAGACTCGTGGAGACACTCATTCAGATTGGGGTGAGTGGGTAAAGAGGGGCGAAGCTAGATTCACCGGAGGGTGTGGAGAGGAAGACAGACTCGACGAGGAAACCCTCCAGCGAGGGCTGTGAACACCAATGTTCGTCGGTGACTATGTACCGCCAGAGGTAAACTCGTCGAGCCAACGAGCCAACGTACGATCGGCACGCGCGCAGGATTTCACCGCGATACGCTAGGCAGAAGCAATGAAAAGGAATCCACCCTCCTTTACTGCTGTCACGACCTTTCGATTGGATCTCGCGTTCCATCTCCGAGCTGTAAATAGTTGAGAGTTTGCAAGAAAGCTTGAACGCCTGCTTCCCTTTAGTCTTTATCGATCAAGCAGGAGAATTCGAAAAGCGTTGGATCGATCGAAGCAGTCGAGAGACCCAAGCGCGTCCCTCATTAACAAGAGTAATCGTTCTCGTAAAAGTTGCCCGAAGCACCGAGAGTTCCGGGCGCGGGACAGAAATTTGCCCAGTCTTCGATAAAGGCAGTTTGGCTGGACTACCGAGCCAAAACTCGTAAACGCACACGCGTGCATAACCACGTTTACAAGTTCCAAGGGTGAGACGGTCACACGCCGAATAGAAGACGCCCACGCGCGCACTAGCGGGCGTAGGTAGGTGTACGTGCACACGGATGCGGGAAAAGTACGGCAGTAGGAAGGAAAGTATGGTATCGCGGTACGGTGGCCAAGCTATTCGGCCGTGCACGTACAATCTAGGTACTGTTTCGCAACGAGAAGGCCCCGAAGGGGAAGTAAGCAGTATCTCTCGAGTTTCCCTCGCGGCCCCTCGGTCCTCCGTCCTCTGGTCGCCGCGATCTTCCTCCACCCTCTCCCCGGAGTCTACTACAGCTCGCCGCTTTATCCACCCCGTCGCCGCGACCCTCCACGAGGATCCAGGATACAAGGGAAGATCGGAGTGGGGTCTCCTCCGTTCGTTCGTCCGTCCGTCCGTTCGCCCGTCCGTCCGTCCGTCCGTCCGTCCGTTCGTGCGTTCGTTCGTTCGTCCGTCCGTCCAGCTGTATCGTCTCGTCTCGTCTCGTTTCGTCTCGCCTCGTCTCGTCTCGTCTCGTCTAGTCTCGTCTGGTCTCGTCTCGTCTCGTCTCGACTCGACTCGTCTCGCGTGACGGCCTCGTCAGCCGTCAGCCAAGCTCCGTCCGGATCGATACGCTTGCCACCCTTACGACCCCCAACTTCCTCCACCTTCTCCTGTGAAAAGCAATGCACCTACCATCCGCACCCCGCACCATCGCCATCACCTACCCACCCTTCTCTCCATCCCTGCTCGCGTCTCCTCTCGTCTCCTCCACGAACCTTCCTTTTCCCCTGACCCCCGTGCCCACCTCCTCCTCCCCCGCCTCCACCTCCTCCTCCTCCTCCTCCTCCTCCTCCTTCTCCGGCTGCTGCCTCCTGCCAGCAAGCAGAGTCTAGTTGAGTCGAGTTGAGCCACCGGCCGGGTCAGAAGACGTCTGCTGCCCGGGCGAGCGACAGCTACCACCCTCCCCATTCAGACACCCACCACCTACCACCCCCATTTTACCACCTCCTCCTCGTCCTCTTCCTCCTTGCCTCCTCCACCTTCGACCGTCCACCCACCCCTCGACCTACTCCACGACTCCATTCTACCGCGACGTGCCGCGAGATGGACAGCTTCGCCTCACCGTCGAATCCGTACTCCAAACTCGCTCACCCCTCTGTATCGTTCACATAAACGCTACGTTCTTGGTATTGGTGAACGCCGTCCTCTTCGTCAACCACTACCACCCTTTCTCGCTACTACCACCGATGCCAACTCTCCTAACCCCTCCTCCTCTTCTTCCTCTTCGTCCTCATACTCTTGCTCCTGCTGCTGCTGCCGCCGCCGCCGCCGCTGCTACCGCTGCACCACATCCTACCCCTTCGCGACACGTATCTCGGCTGCACACTTTTCACGAGTATTCTCCCGCATCATTGAACGAACCGAGGGTATGACGACAGCAACCGTCCTCCTGTCACCGATGAGTCTGCAGCGTACACTGGACAGTTGCGGTGCCCAACCCTCTCCCTGTCCACTATTCCTTCGAGAGTTTATATTCGCTTCCCCGCTGTACGCTGAAAATCCGTTTCACTATTCGATCCTCCATAATGAATCATTAGTAGTCGAGAGTCAATCGAAGATTAATTAATCGTTAGGATTCGAGAACCAATTAAACTTTCCCCGACAACGAATCCGTCTGGCCGCGAGCACGGTTAAAGATTCCAATTTGTTTTCTCCCCGAATTCCTCCACTGTGACTGGATGCCTGGTTCGTGTCCGCGTCATTTGCTTCGTTACCAAATTCTCGCGATACCAAGGGATTTGAAAGGAATTTTCAAGTTACGTTCTTCTTTGTTCGCTCGTTTATCTCACCCCTGTGTTCGGTCTCGCCGCGATCGTTTATGTCGAATCCTCTGCGCGACATCGATCGCTCACCTTTAACGCGAGCAATCGTTAAGTAGCGCAGAATTTGATGGCTCGGCCACTCGCAGTCAACCGGCGTAAAGTGACAAAACGAATACGTGGACGGCCGAACGAGACGGGGCAACGGAGGAGGGAAGGAAACATGCCTATGTGGTAGAAGCCTAGAGGGTACGGAAGATATTTGGCACAGTGTCAGTCCGCCCGCACTTGTCGCTCTTCTTACCAGAAAGAAGGCGGATGTAGCGGTCCAGGTTCGGCGAAGGAAGGAAAAGGGAAAGAGAGAGAGAGAGAGAGAGAGAGAAAGCAGGGGAAACAGATAGATCAGTGTGTGTCTGAAACGACAGTATTGCCAGTAACGACAGCTGGGCATCGCAATAGTATAGGCACAAGTATACTCGTGGAAAATGTGTAGGTGTGTATCGCTGATGCTGCCATGGAAGAAGGGACAATTGCAGTCGGATCGTTGCTGATCGATTATATTCCACGTGGATTACTTCGATTACGGTGGCCATTGAGATTTTCCGGATCTCGATAGCGATGCAAAGGTTGCTCGGCTGCTGTCTCGTAGGTTATTTTTTTTTTTTCGTTCCGAGAAGGTAGCGCAGATCGATCTCGAGCCGCGGTCGCGTTTATGCCTCGTACTGGATTTTCTGTGCGTCTAAAACGCGAGCGGAGGAGAACAGCAGGGTCAACAGGAATGTTCGTGCGATTCTCCGGAGCCATGCCCAGTTTTTTTCTTCTACCGCCGTGACATACGGTGAAAATTATTGCCGTCGTCCGTGCTGCCCCTCTGCCCTCCCTCCACCCTTACCGCCGGAGCCGCCACCTCCTCTCCTCCTGCCTCTCGGCGTTCGTCTCACTCCCCCGCCTTCTTGCACATCGGTCGAGTCGGAGGCGATCCCTGCCTCCCACGATACGGCACTGACGCCATCGTAGATGGGTGCCAGCTATCTAAGGGGTGATTTCTAATTTATGAGACTGGGGCGATGTGATGAACAGACGTCATAAAGCATGTCGCGCCCCGCGTCTGCAGCCTGCCACTCCTCCTCCACCTCCGCCTCTACCTATGCCCCTGCCTCCACCTCTTACTTCGCCCCCATTCCCAACCCGGTTACGCCACCCTGCCCCGTCACCCGACCACCCGTCCGACCGTCCACCCATCCACCCATCCACCCATCCACCCCCCTGTTATCGCTGCCCCCAACCTCTCCCGGCCCTCTTCTACCTTCCGACGAACCCTACTTCCAACGTCCCACACCACCGCTCTGTGATTTGTGGCCTCTCGAATTCTCTTCGCGGGCTTCTCCTTCCCGAAACTTTGCCCCTCTCTTTCTCTCCTTCTCCCTGCACGCGCCTTTCCTCTACTTTGCCTCTCGCTTCCCCCATAGGTCTATTATCTCTCCCTTTCCATCTATCTATCTCTCTATCCGAGGCTCCAGCGCCGCTCGTCTATCCACAACTTCGTTGAATTCTTCATAAGGGTAGACAACACGAACGTTCTTGGAAACGATTCTATCGTCTCTATACAGTCGGTCGAGTTATTAATTAGTTTGGATACCGTGTGCATGGGATAACGCGTAGGTAGGTATAGCACGTTAGGAAGCTAACGTCGAGAGAACGCTTACTTTTTCAAAGCTGCCCATTTTGGCGAACGCCAGACGTCGCTTCATTTCTCGTCTCAGTTCCCTGCTGATTTGTTACGACGTGGATATTTCTACCGATTGACCCTAATACGCGTCGCATCGTATATACCTATAGATGTACTAAATATATATATATATATATATGTAACTGCACCGATATACACCGTCCATCACCGTTGACCCGCAATCAAAAACCGTTGCGACTCATAAATCTGTAACGGACAGAGGACACAGACTAAACGGTTCCAACCATTCAGACAGTCTGGGAATTATTATTCGCGAATTTAAATAGACCACCAGCGATCCGAAACAAACACGCTGTTCCTAGATGTCCGCGATTTCTTCTAGTTGCTTTTGCAAACGTTAAAATGCTCGCTGCCTGCAATTGTAACTCGCATACCATGCGATATAATTTCTGCATTCTACAATGTGAATTCTCCGGTCTCAGGCTTAGTTTCGTTCGGAGCGCACGCAGTGTCGAGGACCTCGAGCACCAGGGCACGATCGAGCGATCGGGATATATTGGCAGGAACTTTTGATCGATGCAGGTAGTTGCCGAAGAGGCACGAAGAAAACGTTCAACAGGAGAACGACGCGACGCGGACGATCGAAAACGTAGGCACGCCACGCCACGCCACGGCTCGTCTCGTCTCGTCCCGATTCCGCTCGGCTCGGCGCGGTGCGGCTCGGCCCACAGAACCTTTGTGAAAAATCGTGTTATAACCCTAATTTAATTTTATGGCCAGCATTACGGAGGATTGTGTTGTATATCGGGGCCTGGGCATAATGGCCGTATATGGCCGCGTATAATAATGGAGAAAGAAAAGGAGCGAAAGGGCGCGCGGCTAAGGGGAAAAGAAAGGGAAGGGAGAAAGACGGAAGAACAGGGGATTAGTAGGAGGAGGAAGGCGGCTAATAATCAGTTGTAACGCGAACCGTCGTAAACCGCAAAACAACTAGAATCGAGCATCAAACGGGGTGTGGAAGAGAGAAAAAAGTAGTGGTTGCGAAAGCAACGCGGACGAACGAGAGGCGCGGACCGACGAGGGTGTGTGTTTATATTTAAAGGGGTGGAGGGTGAAGAGTGGAGTATCATTATCCCGGCATCGAGGAGAGGAGATTATTTTCATTTCGTCCCATGGTTGTTTCGTCGCTCGCTTCGAGTTCGACTTGCGAATTCTTTCGAGCTCGTTCATGCTCGTCAAACGTGTCCGCTCGGCGCGGCCGCGGCAGGCGCCTCGAAGCTCGAAACTCGAAGCTGCAAATCTTTCGCTGCTTCCACTAGTCGCAACCCCTTCAGCGATCTTCAACGATCCTCGGCCTTCCATCTATCTCGATCATCTCATCTCGTTCCTCACCTTATTCGCCGACAGTTACGCCGACGTCTCGCTCGGCGAAACTATGAAAATTAAATGGGAAGCCCGTATAAATTTCACGGATATAAAACGTTTCGCCCCCTGTGCTGCGCGATTTCTCGGCTTCCCCCAAAATTTACCGTATTTTTCCCAGTGTTCGGACCGGGCAGTGGGCCAAAGTGCGCGGGGCGGAGTTCGGGGGTGACGACGGTAGTGGTGGTGGTAGTGGCGGCGGTGGAGGTGGAAGGGTAGAAATCCTGGTACGAAATTACTATAATATAATACATCGGGTATATCGAGGCCGGGACAAGAGCTGCGTATTCCGTTATTATTATTGATCGGCGGGGAGCGATATTAAAGTGGCCAGAGGGCATTCTCTATATTTACGCTGGTTCTTCCGAAAACCGTGAAATTACTGATAATCACTGAGAGCGGCAAGTAACGCGGCTAGACGCACCCTTAACAATAACAGCGACGCTATAATCACCGATCCCTTCACCTCTCCACCCTCTTTCCTTTTCGGCCCGTCTCTTTCTTTCCCTTCTTCTCTCCATCCCGCTGCCCCGATCTTTCTATTCGAACAAAGTCGCGGTACTAACTTTGCTGCCCTCTTTTTTTTTCCACGTTGTTACGTTCGAGAAAGACGAAAACTCCTGCATTCCAAATTTATTTACTGCACGATGCAGTGGCGATCGGAGCGAAAGCCTGGCGCCACACACTCCTATAGTTTAGGATTTGCTGAGTGCTGAATGCAGAGCAATCGCGACATACTGAGGCTGTATCTTCGTGCATCAGCTACGGCACGTTTTTCTTCCACGCGTATTCGCGATGAGATGAGGCGAGACGAGACGAGACGGGGCGAGTAGAGAACCGAACGGAGGAAAGAGCCAGAGCGGGGTCAGCCATCGAGCGGATAGGCAGGCTGCAGTTCGACTTGGGCTGCCGGCCGCCGTAAAAACGTCAATTAAAGTGTTTTATTTGATCCTTCGTTAGAACGTTGAAATGGAATTTTGATTTATGACTGCAACACCGTTCCCGGTGTGCGTGAGCGAGAGCAGCGGTGCGCTCGCGCGCATACGCGTAAATAAAATAAATAGGAGGCTATAATTAGTCGGCTGGGAGTGTATGGCCGAGCACTCGGTCGATCGTCATACACGACCGGTTCGCCAGCTCGATATACGTCGACGAACAAATACTTGAACTCGTTTTATGCTTATCCGTGGAAAATAATCGCTACACCTCCGCCGTGGACGCGTACGTTTCATCCGGACGGAGTGGAAAAGCGTTTTTCGCGGGCTGCTCCGCGAGACCGCTCCTACCTCGAGGTCCGAGGGGGGGAATCGATAACGAGTGGAATTGGTCGCTGCTCGAAGGGAGCTCTTTATCGTAACAGATTTAATAGCGCGGTTATCGCGAGTGAGCGAGGGAGATAGCGACGTTGCAGAGGGGCGAGGGTGTAGGTGAGGATGAGGGAGAGAGAAAAAAAAGAAGCAACGAAAAGTTGAACGACAGGCCTCGGCGAAATGCCCACGCGCTCGTCGATGTCCTCGCGAAACGATTTATTATCGAGAACCGGTGTGCGTTCGGGAGCGTCGAGGCCGAGGAAATAACACGTGCGATCGGAGCGTGCGCTGGAGCGAGCGAATGACCGAGTTAAGTGAAGAAGAGTCGCACCAGCCGTCCCGCCAGCCGGCCGTCCAAATGTTATTGTTTATTGTGGCCCAACGACAGCTTGATTTATCATGCTAGCCGGCCATAGCCATGCGTGAAATAGTGGCATAATCCCGTTGATTTGTGGCTACCATTGTTCGCACTACCACCCCGCTGAAAGTATTTTTTTTTTTTTTTTTTTGTTTACACTCGATTATTGTCTTTCCCGTTCGATTCGGCGCTTTCTGCGTTTCCCCGCATTCCCGTCCCGTGATTCGATCCAAGGACCCCGGCCGAGCCGCGAGCGGAATCGAACGCGGGTACGCAAATCCACTCTAATTTCGCACGCTCTCGCGAACCGTTAAACGGTTAAACCGATTAAACGTTCCCTTTTACCGCTGCCTCTTTTCGCTCCGAGGCTTTTCTCTCGACCGAGCCGTGCGGAAACTCACGCGCTCGCTGCGGGCCCGCGGAACGCGTTCACCCGGCCGTTCTGCGATCTCTCGATTGGCTTGCTCGCGGCTATCGATAAATTGCCAAGATGACGCGATAACGACGGGCTGACGCCGAATAAGACCGAGCACGCAATTTGTCCAAGATAAACATGGCTCTTACCGCGGCGATGTCTGTCTTCTCGTCGATGATGCAAACCCGTCCGCGTACCGTCCAGATCGCTCTTCTTCCACAACTTCACCGCATGCGTTCCCGTTCCCGGTTCCGGTCCCGTTCCCGCTCGCGTTATCTCCTAATTAACGTGCGCGCTTTAGCAACGGTATCGTTGAAAGGGGGGAAGCAAAGAGCGGGTAAATGAAATATCGCTGGGCGTAGGTAAGTTTGGAGTGATAGCTATTGATTCGGAGGAGGGCTCAGGTTCAGCGACAACGTTTGATGTTGAACTCGGGTAAGTGGCTTGTTCTCCGGTGGATAAGTAGCCCTCCGTCCGGTCATCGATAAGCCGACCTACTGTGCTTCTTACGTGGACGCGTATTACGGCGCGAAACGGCGGGCGGTCCCTTCCGTTTGACGAGAGCCATTCATTCTCATCCACCTACGTCCATACCCACACGCTTCCAGCTGGTAACGCGCACGCAGGCACGCGTGTTCTTCCATTGTGCGTCCATCCATCACGCGTCAGATGTAACATGGCTCTGCCGGTTCGATCGGGGTCGGGGCTATAGGCGCTTCATAGTTTAAAGACGATTCGCCTCTCTCTAAAAACGAAACGAAACGGTTGAAAAAAACAAACTGGCTTTGTCGTTAAAGGGCCAACTTTTCCATCGGAATACTGTGAAATCTCTAGCCGCTACCGTCGTATGGGGAGAGAAAGAGAGGGGCGGGTATCCGTGGCACTGCGTTAGGGGATGTTATAGGGTCAAAGTCGTCGGAGGTCCCTGCGGTGGTAGGGCCTCTAGCGGCTCGAAATACAGGCCCTTTGGCGATGACCTGCCAACGGTTCGCGCATTAGCTCGACAGATAGCGCTGCCTAATCGGACCTCATAAATTACCAAATTAATATCCCGCGTTGCCGACGCCAGGCTATCCGTCAGGTGTCAGCCACGGTGCAGATAGCAGCCGCCGCCTCCACCTCCACCTCCACCTACAGCTCCCAGTTTCCCTCCATCGTACTCCACCGCTCTGCTGGCCGTGTCCCGCCAACGGCGGACATTCCGCATCCTTTGGCGGTTTCTCCGATCTTCACTCCGTTCATCTTCTCTCTGTTCCCTCGCTGTTACATCTCATCCTTAAGTGTCGCGCGTGCTCCCCTTTCAATCCCCGTGATTCACCTTACCCCCTAGTCCGTTCCCTCCATTTACCCATCTCTACGCGCAGGTAATCAACTAAACGCTCGCCATTCTTTTCTTCTCGTCCGATGCACCTTCCGCGGCTGGACCTATCGACGAACCATCGGTGGTCTGTTAGGAACAACGCCAGCGACCTCGTATAGGTGCGCGATCTGGAGGAACAAACGCTGCATGACCACCCAAGGTGTATCGCTGTTCTACGCCAGCTAACGGTGGTCGAGCTCGTAGGCATGCAACAGCGAATGCATACATCGCCCTGTGTCGGTTCACCACCTCCTTCCCTTCCCCTCTGTTTCCCCCCGCTCTCTTCAACACTCGTGCGTGCCTCTCCGTCACTCTGGGCTCTCTGGCTCTGTGGCCCTCTGTGTCGTTGGTTCCGACGTTCTCCCTGTCAGACTGTCCATTCCGTTTGTGTCGCCCACGCGCGATGCGTAAACGTATACCTGAAGGGACGCGGAGACGAAAGGTGTTCGCGGGGGAACGATAGGGGGTGCGTCGCCACCCAGTGGCGTACCTGCCGTTAAAGCGCGATGATCCGAGAGCCAAGAGATTTATAGATACTGCGCGGGGAGGCGCGGGGAGGATAATCTGCGAGGGAATGAGCGTCCACGAAAGAAGGGGCAAGAGCCGCTTACGAATTACGCGGCGCGATGGGATGCGAAGCCAGCTACACGAACCGGCTTCGAGTTCGAGAGCTACCTCTATGCGACACGGCTGCCAATTAGCGGGCTGACATCGACCTGACTGACCACCGTGCACTGCCAACCAGTCGTTTCTTCGACTCCTTCCTCGCCTCCTTAGCGCCTCCGTTCTGCCGACGCGACGGCGACGGCTTCGTGATCGATCTCTCGGCTCTGACCACAATCCCGAACTCGACCCGTTGTCCTCCTCCCTCCCCCTCGCTATTCCAGTTCCCTCCGCTTTTCCGCGCGCTCGTTCCCGCGAATCGCGCGGAGAAGTTTACGAAACGCTTGAAGCGTTGCGAGAAGCGCTCGAGCTTTTGGTAGGGGCCGCTTTATCCCGTGGTGGCGACTGGCCGGTACGCGTGGGATTCGACAAGGTTCCGCGGTCGAAACGAGAAGAGGGGAATTAATTCGCGGCTGACGCCAGTCGGTTCGAGCGCGCGAGCCCACGCGTGGGAAGTGGAGGGCTCGTGTAACGACGGAATCTTGAATAAGTTCCGGCGCATCGGTGTTGGTAATTAATCGATCGTTACTTGTATAATTTACAATGCAACGAGCCATCGAGGGCCATTCGTATAAAGTTGGAAGAGGGACGGCGGGTCCGTAGACGGCTGAAACTCGCCGATCGATGCTGTTCCCTCGCGGAGTGCTGGTCGCGAGAATCGCTCCATGTATTACCGATCGGTAGCGCGAGCAAGGCAATAATTATTACGCGTGTCGGCTGGTATTATTCGGGTACCTTTTAAAATGTCAATAAAAAACTTGAACGGACCCGCTATCTTTGTCGTTTCCTCTTTTACGCTCCCCCCCCCCCTCCCTCCCCGTCTACCCCGCAGCCCTCGAGCGTCCCTGCTTTCTTCTACCCTTTTTTTTAATGCCGATGCAGCTGCACTCTTTTCAGAGGAGGCCCCGTCACGTTGCATTACGGAATGATATTTGCTAATTGGGCACGAAGATAAAACGACAACGGCGTGGCAACTAATAACCGTCCCCTGCATCCTACACCTTCTCCCTCCCCCCCCACCCCCCGTCCTCCCCCGTGCCGCCCGCTGCTGTTGCTCTACCTCCATCTCCGTTAGTCCTCCTCTGCTCCCGTTCGCGCCGCGTCGCGCCACCTCCACGTAGTTTCTCCGCTGCCGCCTCGGTTCCCCCGGGGGAACGGATAATCATACGTTGAACCGCGTCGGAACTAGCCGCAACACTTGGGGACGATGCGTCGTTCCCGTATCAGCTACCTATCTCCCCGTTTTATCGGTTCGCTTCCTCGCCAACTACCTTCCGAACGGTTCGTACCTAGTGCAGTTAGCGTACCCGGACAAATACCTACCAGCCTTTCCATGGCCCCTGATATCGGCATCACTTTTCACGGCGACGGGAGGGGGAGGGGGGGGGGGGCTCTTGACGATCGAAGTCCCGCCAAAGGAACGCGGGGTTGATAACGCGATCGAATCGATGGGGCGAGTGATTTCGCTTAATCGCGTTACTATTCCGTGATTATCGAGTGGACCGGGCAAGCGTAGTAGGTACGGCCCTGGGGCGGTAATAAAAATGAGGGGAACGAGAAGCGTGTGGCTCGATCTGAAGGCTGATGGAGACGTCTTCGTTCCAGACAGACGCCTCGGACGTTCGCGACGTTTGATCGACGGTTCTCTCCTCCTTTCGCATACGTTGCTCCCGATCGAGCTCGCTTCCTCGCCCTCTCGCCTCCCCCCCCCCCCCTCGCCCCCACCGCCTCCTTTACTCCCTCGCTTCTCCTCTCGTCTCATCTCGTCCCTTGCCACTCGCCCTCCTCTCTTCTCACTTCTCGCTCCACACTTCTCACTTCTCACTTCTCGCATCTTGCTTCCCGCCGCCTACCGGCCGCCGATCTCCTTCTCTTTCCTGTTCTTTCTCCACTTGATTCTCCAGTCACTCCGCCGCGGTTCGGAGAAGGCACTCCGCAGTCCGCCGTCATCGTTCGTGTTTTTGCCGGGCCGCCTATAAATAGGATAGCCGCGCGCGGTGCCACTCTTCTGCTCCAAACCGGAACGCTTTCTCGCGTCACGAGCTCGTCATCGTATTCAAGGTCGCCCCGCTTATGACACCGATTCCGTCCTTTGTCGCCCTGCTCACCCACCGATCTTTCACCTTCGAAAACGTCGATGAGGTCCGTGCACCGAGCACAAGGGAGGCCGGGAAGGTTGAGCGCCGCGCCGGTTTATGGCGAGAGCCATAACTTTGTCGCGTAGGTATCGGCCGCAAGTAGGTACACCTATACCCGGACGTCGGCAGAGTCCTGTCGAGGCAGTTCGCCAAACGAGAGCGTAGCCGCTTCGAAATCGAAGAACGCATAGGTGGGTACTTGCCGTGGTATACCGCAAGCGCGACGCGGCTCCACGCGTTATCCGAAACGCTGCTAGCGCGCTCCTGGCTGAGTAAACACCGGACGTTCCTTCTCATAGCGGGGAAGTTTCCAAACGCGGAGTTACGAATAGAGTTGCAGGAGCCGGTGGAAGATGAGACCCGAGGAAAACGGGCTAGCGGGGGCGAGTTGGCCGCTTTATAGTCGAAGATACTGTCGTCCGGGCTGTACGCAAGGTGGAAGAAAGTCGGCGCGGGGCGGCGCGAGAGCGAGCGAGAAAGGCCTGGCCGGGGCAGAGGGCGGCAGATGGTGGGAGGGGGAGGGGTGGCGCGGAGGAACGGGCGCAGACTGCACAACTTGATAATAATAAACTGAAAAAGGAGCAAAGGGCGTTATTTTAAAAGGGAAATGCAGCGCCGCATTTTTATGTCTTCGCCAGAACTTTTCATCTCCCGTGTGCCGGTAAAGGGGAGCGCAACGCTTCGGGCTGGAGGGGGTGTCGAGGGACGCGACTATCCGTGGAAAGCTCGCGAAAGTAAAGCGAACGGGGACGGAAGAAGAGACACGGGAGGGCCGAAGGATCGGTGAGACGAGGACGGCGAGGAGGGAAGACGGCTGGCGAAGGGGTGAGAAGAGTGTTTGGAAGTGGGGACGGGGGGGGGGGGTGTGGGAGGGAGGTGGGTAGGAGGCTAAAACGCGGAATGAAACGGCAGACTGCCGCTGATGAAATTCATAATTTAGATCCAATGCGCTCTCTGTACCTCGTTTAGAATACACTGCTATTTATAGTCGAAATTTTCCTTCGGTACGATCCACCCCTCCCGGCCACTACCGGCGCCCATAGAGAAAGAACGTAAAACCGCCCTCCTCCCTATCTGTCGCTTCCTCGATTTCTCGCCTCTTCGCCCCTTCGCCCCTTCGCCGCGGATTCTCCGCTGCCGAATGCCGGGTGCCGCTGATTCTCCGCGGCTAAGCCAGCTACTCCCGGTACTCTTTAAAGGGGAATCCTCGGACACGATGCTCGGCGAGCGGAGCGATCGAGATCTGGATCGGATCGTAGATCAACGGGGTACGCCGCGCCGCATTATTCCGAGTGAATCTCGTCACGATCGACTAACACGCATCTCGAGGAGCCGCTCTTTCCGTTGATCGTTCGCTGTCGCGTTTCATCCAGCAGTTATTCCTTCCCTAATAGGATGTAATATTATACGAGCAGTCGTTCGGCGTCCACTCGAATTCGCGGGCTTTAACGATGACCGAGCACGAAAAGGTAAACTTCTCACAATCAGCTGCACCTTCCGAGAAGCTCGCCATGTTGCCTTTAGGACCGATACCGAAGGCTTTTGCCTCCAAGCTGCCCTACCGATACCGGCTTTAGGTACCACCTGCCGATTGGTTAATCGAGCCTCGGCGATCGAACGAAATTTTAAGGCGATCGATAGGTACCTACTACGCGACCGTGTTCTATGCGTAGCCACCTACGGCCGATCGGCGATTACTGGGACGGGAGGGAAGCGGGAGTATCCGAGGGGCATCGTAAATTGACCGTAATTGCGTTCAATGTTACGCGCGCACGAACGGATCAAAGTCAATTGCTCCAAGTGACTGGAGTCGCGAGGAAGACTACGAAACCAATTGACTCTGACTTGGACCGAGCCCGCGAAAAACACCAGCAGAATTTACGCATTCCCCTGCCGGTAGCGAAATCGTCGCCGACTCTTCTTTCCCAATTTCCTAATCAACAATCGAGGGGCGCGCGAACGCGTTTGTTTTCGGAGAGGCTCGAATTCTCGACGTCGCGCGAATTTCGTCGATGAAAAATAAGTCGCGTTAACGGCATGACGCTTCGGCAGCGCGGACGGTGAATGACGAGGAGGACAAAGACGGGCTCGCGCAGACAATAAACGTTAAACACGAATAGGTCGGCGGACAAAGCTGACTCGTGGCTGGTGGCTCGTGGCTCGTAGAAGAAAATCTAGGATATGGAATGAGAGAAAGAGACGGTCTTGACAGGGAGACGACGCGTCGATCAAGCGGCCCACAGAATCGGCATTCAATGCTTCCTTTTTCTCCGACAGGCTGCACCGATCGTTAGGAAGCCGAGTGTCAAACTGTCCAGCTTGTCACCGCGTGCACGCCGCGCCAAGCCGCAGCTATCGCGACGTTTACACGCTCGAAAGGGGGAATGCGAGATTCGCGCTGTCTCCGGAAGATGAACTTGTGCTAGTCGATGATAGCAGGTGTCCGCGGCGATCGAGAGCCAAGGGCCCGCAGAACAGGTCCCCCGACCTGCGAAACTACCACCTTTTCAAGCGCGCATTTCGAGTCTCGATCTTTTCTTTGTCGCGTCCCTAATTCCCTAGCCACTCAGCGCCAAGCCATCGCTTAAATGTGCGAACGATTCTAAATAAACGCTTCATCTTTATTACTAGAATGCATGTGTATCTATGTGCTTCGATGTGGCTCAGTGGATCAAATCCGTTGATTCGATACAGTCAGCGATTTTGTAAATTCGATAGCCGAGTAGCTGCACCGATTCAAACGAGAGAACGCCTAGAGCCGAGCAGGAGCTTCCCGTTTTAAGATTTCGCGTCGCCTGCAATAGGATGAATGGAAAGCGAGTCGGCTTCAAATACTACATACGTACGACCCTAAGCGAGGATCGTGTTTCATATCTCCCCCCTTTCTTCTTCACTCTTCTTTTTTTCACGCCGCGGCGCGACGCGAAGCTCGAACATGTTTACTTTAACGCCTGGCTGATTTTACGAGTTCGGTATATCTGTTCCATTGGCTGCGACCGATCGCGACGCGTGGCCTTGCGGCCATCTCGCTCGCACTCGGGCCTGGGTCTCCCCGGCCGCGGCGCTTCCTCGTCGACGCGCCGCTAAAAAAAAAAAACAAAGAAAAAACTCGGCTGGTTTACCCACGATAAATCTCGCGCACTCAGGTATAAAGAGGGTCGTACTTCGTTCGGCGATAGTATTCCCCGTCTCCTTCTGCTTCATTCAGTCCTTCGGTTCCTCCTCGTCTTCCGGGTGCGCGAAGCTCGGCTCTATCGAATCTACACTGGTGAAGTAAAGAGAAAGGGGGGCAGAGGAAAGAAAGGAGAGCAGCGCGAAGGAAGCAAAAAGGGTAGGCGAGATCGGGCAGAAGATAAGGCTCATAATGAAAGGCATTCATTCCACCGCGAACCCGACACAGTGAACTCGAGTGACGTGGTTGCAGACAGCTGCTCAAACCTGATCTCTTCGTACGCACCTTCATCCATCCGTCCATCCATCCATCCATCCGTGGCTGGGTGCGTGCGTGCGCGCGCCCGTTCCTTCTCACATCATTTCCTTCGTATAATATCGTATAACCGAGCAAACCAGAGGGCACGGACGGTCCCTGGAATCAATTCGTTACGAAAACCCTCGACAGGATCCTACTAAGCGAGCGCGTCTTCCCCCATCGCGATTTTATCTCGAAGCAGCAGGCGCGGCTACGCATTCTTCAGCTATCGCGCCTCAGAATGCCAAACGCGTCGCTAACAATAAGTCTTGTGCGTCCCATACGACGCTATTACGCGACTTCAATCCTAATATTCCTAACACGGGAAGAAT
This sequence comes from Andrena dorsata, assembly GCA_929108735.1. NCBI lineage: Eukaryota > Metazoa > Arthropoda > Insecta > Hymenoptera > Andrenidae > Andrena > Andrena dorsata. The sequence goes on from OV815488.1 coordinate 13,200,250, forward strand.
CTGACTGGAGACCGCCAGCAACCCTTCGTCTTCGCCGCGTTCACTCACCCACGATGTGCAACTCGGCTCTCGTACCTATTATAACTGGAGAGCGATAAATCTCTCGAGTTGTTGGACCTCCTCGAAGCTCCGAGCTTGCAGCACGTAGCCAGTAGCCCGGTAGATAGCGACCGTTGGACAAAACTCTTCGCCTAGGTGGAAAAGCGCCCGCGGAAAATTTTTGCATCGCCCGTTGCTCGGGTGAAAGGGAGGGTAAACGGACGGGAGAGGAAAAGTGGTGTAAATTCGCAAGACGCGCGGTGCACAGAGTCGCGCGCGTCGCTGGATAATAACCTTGACCGGTAGTGCACGGGGTCGGCGTTGGCGTTACGGTGTCTTAAAGGAGTCAAGAGGCAGTTTCTCTTTCGCTACCACGAGGATAACGTTGGAAAGGTTCCAGTGGCTTTTTTCTCGGCATCCTGCCCCCTCTGCGTGCTCGTTGTTCGTTCCTTCTGTTAGTTGTTGGAGGTCGAGGCGAGAGCAGAGCGTGACGCTGACAGAATTACGCCGGGGCCCTGGTTCTGCTCTCGCCACGCCAGGCCGTGCCGCGCCGCGCCGCGCCGTGTTGCGAGGCCCGAAGAGTAGTCGAACCCCTCGGCTCTATGGCTCGCCATAAATATCGGCGGTGACGTTTGGGGAGAAAAAAAAGAATCTGGCGGCTGGGAACCGTGGATGACCTCTGTTTAGGAAACGGTAGGCAAGCTACTACCGGTCCCGATCCTGCTTCGACTCATGTCATTCTGCCTCTCAAGCTTCAACTTTCCTCCGCTACGATACGTCTTCACAGCGATAGCGTAGGTAATCATCGTTTCTTCGCGCTGTTTCGTCTTCTCGCGAATCACCGATAGACTACACACACACACACACACACTACACAGTTACATACACACGTATATGCGGATAAGACTCGGCGACAGTATCGACGCGAACCGCTCACGCGCGACCACCAACCAAACCCCGTCACGCTGATTCTCCGAATCATTAAGAGTCGTCCTCGGTCTTGTAGCCCTCGTCTTCGCCGCGTATAACTCTTTCTGCTATCGATCGCATCATCGTTGCGGCCAAGTTTGCGACGGGCACGCTTATCCGTGATCTCGCCGCGCTGGATTTATCGGACAAATACAACAACCCGTGTCCCGTGTCCCGTGTCTGTTGCCGAACGTTGTTTAAATTCGTACGAATCACCTCCGATCGTGGAAGCCAATCGAAAGCCTCGCGTTTTAGAGCGCTGGATGGTGGCCATCGTGTCGCGAGAAACCAGCCCATGTGCTCCCGCAACGGGAGCACAATAGTGTCAAGGCGGGTGGTAATCGGTAATATTGGGCGAATGCTCCGACGCTGAATGTTTCCCTCTGCCCATTGCTTGTCTCTTCACGATCGCGCGCCGAGTTCACTTCTTCTTCTTCCCTTCAATCGAATTTACTCGCATTTCCGCCAAGGGCCGAGCTCTCTGAATAGTCGTCCCGACGTTGTTTTCGAGCTACCGATACCGGCTCGTAGGCCGTACATCCTCGCTTTAGGATCGTCGCTGAATAAGCGACAATTTGTATGACAATTCCTCTCGATGGGCCGGTGCATTGTGCCGGCATGTGAAAGTATGAACGTGGGCACGTTGTATCCCATCGTGCCGCTTGTCTCTTTGCCTCTATTTCCCTCTCCTTCGCTCCTCCCGTTTCGATCTGTTGTTCGAAACCACGAGCGGGCGAGCAGAGTCCCAACCCAGCGTGGAAGCGAGCGAGAGGCAGCGATGGGCCGCGAAGCAAGCGGGACGGAAACGGGAGAAGATGGAAAGAGATAGAGGAGCTGCTGAGAGGCCGGGGAAAGAGATAGCATGGTTGCCCGAGAGATCACGATCCATGGAGCAAAAGCAAAGGTCGATCCGTGCTGCACGTTGCAGCACGACTGTACCACGACGGTAGGACGAAACGTTTATTAGAAGCAGAGGAAGCGCCTCTGTGACAAATGGCGTGGTTTCATTGTTGCACGAGGAAGCCCCGGGCCCACCGGCAGGGCCCCCAAGGAACAGGGACCCCTCTGCGACGCCGTAAATCTGACCAACGGTGACGGATGGAAATCAGAACGGACAGCGGCGTGGCGTGGCGTGGCGCGGCGTGGCGCGGCGCGGCAGCGCGGTTTTCACGGTTACCTAAACGAAACGAATGGAATGTCGGAGACGCTTCACACTTCCAGCTTACGGAGAAATCCAGTCGCGGTTGAAAACACGTATTTCCCCCCAGCCGTTCGACAGGTTTTAGCTTTACTACTCGTACGTTAGAGTTATATGTATCTAACTCGTAAGTATACGAGAGACCTATTAACTACGCATGTTAACCGAACTTTGGAGAAGAGGGAGTAGGTACCTAAGCCCGAGAGCGAGATGCCCGCGAAAAGGAGTGGAGGTGAGTTCGTTAAGCGGTGATCGGGCACGGGTCTGTCAATCGATCCGAGTCCTCAGTGAAACGAAGGGACCCCAAGATGGCTGCTCGGCAACCTACCTATACACGGGCCCCTGCTTCACCAGCATCAGCGACTTAGCATAAATCACTCCCGCTCTGCTCCACTCGCTCTCTTGCTCGCTCATTCGTCCGATATCCGGCTGTAGAAACGCGACCGTACCGCGAGCACAGTCCCGTCTCTTTCCCCTTTCTTTCTTTCGTTTAAACGATTCGTTTCACCGCATTGTGGCTTCTCGCGTCCAACCATCTACAAACAGCGCAGAGACCATCTCTCTCTCTCTCTCTCTCTCTCTCTCTCGCTCTCTCGCTCTTTCTCTCTCTCGCAAAACTATTCGATACCGTTAATTCGTCAAAGCGTAATCCTGGAAAAGCGACGCAGCGGGTTTCGCCGTCTCATTACCATGTTGGACGTCGAAGAGGCAAAGTATGTGAGAGAGAAAGAGAATGATCCGCGTCTCATCGTTTTCGATAGCCCCCGGTGGAAGCGTAGACCCTTTGGCGACAGATTCGGTACGCACGACCTCGATATTACGATCCGAAGATATTCGGGGGCAAGGAGAAGAAAGGAAGACGAAACGAGCCGCTGAGAAAGAGAAGAGAGGAAAGATTTGCAAGAGGTTGGGCGAACAGAGCAAACGGACAGGTCGCTTATTTATGGCAGCCATACTTCAGATATATGAACTGGTTCCCGTCGAAAGTTCGGGACGCCGCGTCTTTCCAGTTGAAAATGTATAGAAAGGTGTCCCGCCGTTCGCCTTCAACGGCAAGATTTGCGAGGGGTCACCCTCCGCGCGATATCACGCGAGCTTAATTCTTTCTTTCCGCTGTCCGCTCGAGTTTGCTTTCGTGGCTTTTCCCAACATCGCCGTTGCAGCCCCGAAAGGGTTTTTACGCGGTAGTCGGTGGATTCGGGCCGCGACTCGTTTCCAAAAAGCTGCGTTAGGGTGTGGCGAGGACGGCCAGAGGAGGCCCGCGAAAGTTGGCTGGCTAGAGTAAGAGTAGTGTGGCGGGCGAGTGTGCGAGGTAGGGCTGCGAGGGGAGGGACGGGGGGTGGTGGGGGCTAAGGGACGCGACGAGCAGGGCGTTGGGGAGAAGAGAGGCGATGGAGTAGATAAATAGATGGATGGGCAATATTATAACTCACCGGCTGTCATCCTGCACGGCGAGTCAGGCTGCTAATCAGACCCTGGCTCGCTCTCGCCCCTCGACCGACCCTTCACGAAAAATGGATTTATTGCCGTTCGCCTCGACTTCGGCACGCTATCGAGCTCTCTGATCCGTAGAATGTAACCATCGTCGTACTATTCGCGTCGGGCCTTCTACACCAACTTGGTCCCTTCTCCACCCTTGGTTCCTCTACTTTTTTCTCTCCTCAATAACTACGTAGGTATCTCAATGCGATCGCCCTTGGCAATCCCGGATTCCGATTTTGTATATTCCCCGCGGATCAGTTGGTCAGCGTTGCACGTGGTCGATCTCCATTTCCGCGAGATCTCGAGACTTTCACCGGCGTCCTACAGATAGGAGAGGAAAAGGCGTAGGTGAACAGCCATCCGCCGCTCCGCGAGCCGCGAACCGCGAACCTCGATCCGTCAGGGTGGAGGATGTCGGTGGGCTCGGCCAAGAAACGACGCCAGGGGGAGGGCTCAGGTGAGGGCCAATGCATCAAGCAAACGGTGACACTCGCCTCTGCACAGCGTGCATAGATCATGTCGACCTCGTTGCCATCGGACGCGGTGCTCCTCGACGAACAGACGAGACGGGGGAAAAGATCTAAAGCTTGGAGGGGTACGACTCCCTCCCCATCCCTTCTTACGCTCTACCGGCTTTTCTCTTTCTCGCGCTCGTTGTACTCGAACAGCACAGATGTACGGACCGAACGAGATATACGCGAGGAAGAGAACGGAGCTGTCTGAGACCCTTGCTCGAGAATACGTGTACCTACACGCGGCACACGGACGCGTGCTCGCGTCTACGTGCCTGTACGTGCGCGCGTGTGTTTTTTCAACGAGATTTATTACCGAACTCCTAATGCTTCGGGCCACGAGGAGAGGGTGCTGCCGCTATTCCCACCCATTCATTCCCTCTCGCCCCGCTCCCACCGCCATCGCCGTCGCTATCGCCATCGCCATCGTCACCGTCACCGTCACCGCCGCCGCCACTGGCATCGTCACCGCCACCGCCGTCGCCAACGTAGTCGCCCTCGTCGTCGCCGTCGTCGCCCTCGTCGTCATCGTCGCAGTGCCCGCTAGTTGCCGTTGTCGTTGTCGCCGTCCGTCTTGCTTTGCCGGCACTTCGTACCTTCTCACCGTCCCATGGTTCGTCTTCGCGCGCCGCTTAATCCCCGGCTGCCTTGCTATTACGAGTTGATTTACATTCCTGCGTTAACAAGGGCCAGCGGAACGCGCCTCCAATTCGGTGCTCGTCGAGACGTCGGCTCACCGTCTGGCCACGGTCGCTTAAGGCCGCTGCGAACGAGGAAATCGTCGACGTCCACGTGCAACGGGTCCGCGACATTCAGCGCTGTCACCCCACAAAGTTCACCTAGCCGTGAAAACAAAGCACGATAGTTACTTAGGCGCGAATGTTTAGCCTAGCGTTAAAGCGAAAGGGTGCGCACCGGTTCCCGTTACATCAACGCAATAAATGTCATCGCCGAAATATTTACGGCTACAGACGGTATCGCGAGCGCGCAATAATTCATTATTAAGCAAATCGTATTACCGTTTATAAATTTTACTCTCAAGGAAGGCAACTTTAACGAGATCGTCGCGAGGGATTACGTAGCTACCTAATTTCAAATGCGGCCGCGTCACCGGCTCCCTTCCGATCTTTCGGACTCTCAGCTAGAAATATCGTCTTCGTTGGGGGTGTGGTTGCCTCCACTCGATCAGACGTTCGTTAGACATATTTAGCGAGAAACGCGGCACGGACGAGCTGCGAATGGAAGCAGACGACGCACGTATTAGCAGGAAAATTGCCGCGCGTCGAGATGTTCGAAAAGAAAGCCAGCAGAGAAGTCGGCGGACGGATAGACGGACAAAGGGAAGACGGAGACTAGATTCGACCGGAGGACCGAACAGAATAGGTGGAGGGGGGGGGGGAGGGGGTGTACTCGCGACGCGAAAGCAAGGGAATATCGCGGGCAGACGCGATGGGAAAGGAAAGGACGGTGAAATGAAAGGAAAGAGGTGAAAAGCAAGGGTGATCGAGAAAAGGGACTGGCCGTATGTGTGAGGGGAGAGAGAAAGAAAAGAGAAGTCGCGAGACCAAGGAAGAGAGTCTCTTCGTGACACTGGGGAAGAGTGGGATGGGGGCGTGGGTGGAATGAGGCGCTCGTGGGGAGGGAATACGTTGGTCCGGTGCGTGTAGCGGAGGTGGGGATAGGTCAGGGCCGCGGCGGGCGAAGGGGCGATGGTTGCGACGCTGTTGAGGGGTCAGGCGGGGAGGAATGGTCCGTTTGGCACGGGGCTCGGAATGGGACGAGAACGCCAGGGGCAGCGGCGGGGGAGGTGGGGGGGGGGGAGGGGGAGGGCAGAAGGCTCGATGGGGTTGTGTGCGGGGGTGGGAGGGCACGAGGGATAGTAGTAAAGGAACGGCGCGGCGCGGCAGAGCGGGGTAGAGTCGGGAGAGAAGCGTGGCCGGGGGCCTGGGAAGGGAGCGGAGGACGCGGAGAGGGGTCTGCGAGGCGAGGAACGGCGCATCGCTGGCGATGGTGCGGCGCGGTGGAGGGGGTGGAGTTAGGGAAGATGACCGCGGAGCCGTCAGTGCGCCACGTGCTGCCGTCGTGGGAGGGTGTTTACTTTTGTGCTCCGTTCTGTCGGCGAGTCATGCATCGCGTTACCGTGAAATCGTGACTCGTCCGTTCGGAGCGCGTATCCCGCGCGATTCTCTCGCGGTCCTGCGAAACCTGGCTCGTCTACCTCCCCCCCCCCCCCGTGTACTCGCCACGAGAAGGAATTACCTACCAGTGAAGTGCGCGTTGTCAGATTAGCCGGAGAAACGTTTCGAGGAAAGAGTGATAGGCGACAGGCGTACGCCAAACCAGTTCAGTGAGTGGTGCGTCTTTATTGTCTTTTGCGTGGGTGGGAGATCCGTGAGGATGACACGGTGATATGGTGCCGAGGGAATTAAAGAGGACAACGCGCATCCCGATGCTCGTCGTCCAAGCACCGCGTTGCTCTTGCCGTACACGCGACCAGGATAATCGGTCCTGACGTACCAGCAGCGGTACTGTCGACGATTCATCGGGATTGACATTTCCTGTACGCTGGAACCACTACTTCACGGTGAGTTCGCTCTCATTCTACCCGCGATTAACCGCGGATGTGGATACAAGCGCGCGTCACTGCCCGTCACTGCGCGACACCCCTCCGTCTCGAGTCCTGCCTGACGAGAGGCTACCCACTCCGTTCACCACCCGTCGCAAACCCCCTCCCACCACCTCGCGACAATTCACTCGCTAGAGGATAAGATCGCGCGGATCTCTACTTCCCTTTTTATCGGCTACGTATTCACAGAGAAAACACGATAAAGTCCGCTCGGTTTCGTGGAATTTTAATGATCCCGGTTACCTGTGCCGCGAATCTCGTAAACAAACGCATCAAGTAGCCGCGTAGGTGTCGCTTCTCTTTCTTTCTTCTTCCTCTCGCGATGAAACGTCGCCAGGACCTGTTCCCCCGTTGAACATTGCCTCTCCACTGCCGATCAAAACTCGCAAGATTAATCGCCTTGCCTTTTAGTTTTCTATTTCGGTCCACGTGACCCGTTCGGATTTCCACTCCCTTCCTCTCTCTTGTCGCACACACGCGTAGAAACATGCACGCTCACCACAGAAGGAACAGACTGGGGCACGTAAGACTTCCGTCCACGGTGGATGATTCGTTTCGTCTCGTGCGTTGTGGGTTGTTCGATTCTCCATCGTCTCATCCCTGAGCCTATCGAACAGTTTTCTGACCCCTGGATCCGTAGATCTGTACAGCGACGATCACTCCGTTCGTCGTGCACCCTTAGCCGCGTTTCCTTTGGAGCCGGCTAACCTGCCGGCATCGAATAAACAGAGGGATTAGAATAACTCCAAGTGGAATCACTCAGTCATTGACCAGACAGATAAAAAGTGGCTCGAGACGAGGCGATCAAGACGGTGAACGCGCCGCCACGTGGCATGCACCGTGATTTGCGACCGCGCAACCGTTGACGTATACCTATGTAGGATCGCGTTGCGCGCGAGGCACAACGCGTTTCAGAAACATCCCTCGACCGTAACTTGGGGCAATCGTTTATTCCTGGCGTATGTACAGGTATGTAAACAGATACGATCGTCTGTACAAGCAGGGTATCGTTCCGCTCGATTTTGCGAAGGATATTCCATTTGAAACAACAGTGTATTAATAAGTTCCGAAAATCTATTATTATATGTACTCTGGGTAGAAAGTGGCAGAAACGTGGCACACAAAATAGGTTAGATCGATCGTAAATAGGTACACGTTTACATGCCTCCGACTGGCTCGGAGTCGGTTATAATTCACCGATTTAAATGAGCGAGCAACGACGTCATTGGACGCGATTAAATCCGCCCTGTCACCGTGAGACGCTTTCGACACACGTGTGACGAGTCATTGTGGTGATTCCGTGGGAAGAAAAGAACCGGAGGACAAGGAATTGTTTATTTCATCGGGAGTTGCTGGATTCGCAGACACGTAATCATCGATGCTCCGTTGCCCTCTCGACCGAGACGGTTGGCTCTCTGCATTTTTTAGTGGGGGCCAATTATGGATCCACGAATACCTACGTCCGTTTGACGCGCGGCTGACACCGCTGACGTCATTCTGTTCGGAAAAACCTGTATAGCATTTCGAAGCTCCAATAGTGGTGCGTCCCCGTCCCGGTGACAACCTTTGCAATTTCCAATAATTCCCGATTGCCAATCTGATCGATCTCGCATTCCGCGACGATGGTGAAAAATTAGAATGCCCTGCCTCGTAAAAGCGACATCCAAGAAATTTGTTGCGACCCGCGAACGTTTCCTCCCTCGGTACAGGTAGTTGGGCGAGCGCGCTGCTCGCCGATACAACCAGCGTGTGCCTGCGTGTACCTACGCATACACAGGGCGGCCGCTCGTATCGCGCCGTGTCTGCAGCAGTAAACAAGCGAGCAGACACAAGGTTCGTGGGAGTGCGCGGTTCCAAGCCAGACGCGCGAGCGCGAGCGCGAATTGCAACTCGAGTTCTAGCGCGTCAATAGCACACCCCCGCGATTCAGTAGCGGCTATTGAAGTCTGCGATGACGGGCCCCGTCTGTCAGCAGATCAAAGCCGAAGTAAGCTCTCTTTGTGATGCTCCGCCGGGTCGGTATTTAATTATGTATGAGATCGATATTCGGGCCTTCGGGGGCTCTCTTTCAACTTCCCAGTCTCTCAGTCTCTTGATCTCTCCGTCTCGGTTCCGCGTTCTCCCTTCCGCCCTGCCACCACCTCACGCTCCCGCTCCCATCGCCCTCCCGCCCTCTCACCCTTTCACCCTCTCACTCCCTGTTTCCCTGCTATTTCCCCGGTTAGGTTGTTCTTCACTCGGTATTTCCTCGTTACGAACAAACTCGAAACCGTGCCAAGCAAGGTCCCTGCGTTTGCCTCCACTTTGTCTTGGATCCGAATGATAAACAGACGGCTTGGCTTTCTTTCTAACTCGCAACTCGTAACGTGTGACGACTGCTGTTGCCTCGCGAACCCGTATCGCTAGCGCGTTGGCGATCAATTGCCTTACCTGCCTCCAGTTGGTCAGCAGCGCGTTCCCGTTCGCGCCTCTTCTCATTCATTAACGCCCAAGGACACGCAAGGCAAACGCGTACCGACTAGCAAAGAAAATCTCGATCGTTTCGTGTCGAAGGAACGATTCAAGGGTTTGTTTACGGTCTCTCGTAAGTGTCCGGTGTTGGCCGAAGAGGCGCGCTGCTACCAGCGCGAGCTTAACGCGCGCATTTAAATCTCGCCCAGATCGTAAAGGTCTCGTAAACGGCAAACGTCCATCCGTCGAAAGGTACGAAGGATCGTGGGAAGAAGGACAAGATTATTACCGAGGTAAACGAACGCGGTCGGTGGTTGTAAACTGTCGAGGGACGCTGCTTCCGAACCAGGAGTACGTAACGTTTCAATGAACGGTCCCAAACATGCACGCGTGCTAACGTTCTGGACACCTACCTTCGAGCTAACCTCCGTTCCTCTTCCTCTCTCGCCGTGCACCGACGCCCCCAACCTTGGAGACTTTAACCGGCCGACTACGCCACGTCCGAGGCAAGCTATAGCTATGAATATTCGCACTCGATGAGATAAGTAGGTACCTGAACGCGATGCGTCAAGACTCGGCGTCTTTTTATCCTGTCAATCATAGGTCTCACCTCCGAGCTGGAACACCGCGGGAAATGTCGGTAAACGGTTTGTTTGAAATATTTATTTGTTAAATTTCACGATGAAAAACTCTTTGATCAAAATCATGCCTCTCGATGAACGTGCTATCGGTTTTATCGTGATAGATACATACGTCATGCAAGAAACGAATTCAAACAGACAAAACAAAAAAAAAATAGTCACCCCACGTGAACGCAAAAAAATATTAGCGATCCGTGATGGCGCTAATTTGCCGCGACCTGGGGCGGTTCGGTTGTTCTCTCGTTCTCTCGTTCTCTCGTTCTCTCTCCTCCCCCCCCCTCTGTCACTGTTCTCTCTCTCTCTCTCTCTCTCTCTCTCTGCCTCTCCGTCCATCCATCCGACTGTTCGTTCGTCCGACTTTCTCTGTCTCTCCATTGGTCACGCGTTCGCTCGCTCGCTTTTCCGATCGGACGAATCCATTTCGCTCGATTTCCATTTTCACGCATCGATTGCGCGTGTGTGCAATCGTACCGCACGACGAATGACCACGAAAGGTTATCGTTGCACTTCGAATTACGATCAATGCGTACCTTTCGATTTGACGTTTCTGCTGCTGCTGCTGCTGCTTCCGCTTCCCGCCTGCACGCGTTTCAACAGGAAAACGCTATCCCGGTAATCGGCTATTCGCTGCGACCTCTCATCGGATAAAAGCGTTTGCTTTGCTTGCTCCTTAGTTTTCAGCTGGACGCGCGGTCTCTCCTTGTAAGCAAACTTAACGTTCAACAAGCGCTTTCGGTCTCGTTGCCCGTACGGTGAAACGGGTGCGAGACAAGCCCGAAGACGAGACCGAAACTAAACCGCCGCAGGCTTGTCGAACACGCGGATTGCCAAATGCAACGTAGAACGAACTCGTTAACGGGGAAGAGCAATAGGTAAATGGACAAGGGGTTAGGGGTGATGGCGGGTGTGGCGGGGAGGCAGGCACGGTTTTGATCGGTCGCGCAGAAAATTGTATTTTCGAAATCAATTAATACCCAGAGAATAATAATACACTGGCTAATGATCGCGCAACCATGTACAGCCAACTTGCTCTCTCCAACCCTCCCCCCTCTCTCTCTCTCTCTCTCTATATATATATATATATATATTGATATGTATGTATATCTGTTTTCCCTTGCTGGATTCAGCCGCGGTGCTGACCCTCGGGCTACTTCGAGTTGGATTCCGCGCGGTTTGCGACGCGTCGATCCAACCAAAGTGCGTTTGACAATTTTTAATTATCGGTAACGAGTCTGACCGCGAAGATAGGTTGCGCGAAACACAGCGCACCAACGAATAATCGAAAAGCTGGTGGTTCTGGTCGTTTGCCGATACCTAGCGTACCTATCGTTCCCGTTGTAAGCATCGAGTTCATAAATTTTCTATTTAACGCGAAGGGAAGTTCGTCTCTTTGTCGCGACATTCGATCGAACCGATCCCGGCTAATGGTTTGTCAAAGGGGGCCGCGTGAAATACTTAGCTACGATAATTCAGATAGACATTTTTGTTCGCGTTGTTGCGGAAAGTACTTAGCGAACGACTATGTACGTTCCCGCGACAACGTTCGCTTTAATTTACGACCTTTTAACCCGCCATATCCTCCATTCGTATTCAGTTTTACGCGATTCCATCGTTGAGCCATTCCATTTCCCCCGTAGACCCCGTGCCTCTCGCTCCTCGATCCTCACTCTTCGCAACATCACTGATTCCGAGCTTCGCCTTCTCCGTCTTTCACTTGTCCATCTATCGCCTGTCACATAAATAGTGAATTATCAATTGGAATTTAGTAAATATGAAATGAAAATCAATATAATTAAGTACGAAACACCCCTAAGTAATAATCTTAAAATAAAAGAATTTATAAAAAGAAAATTAAGAATGTATAAAAATATACAAAAAATGTGTTACCTACGAAGAAATATAGTTATTGGCATGGTCAAGGCAGTAATTGTCTAATCGGTTCGACAGTGATTGGCCGCTATTTGACACATGAGGCAGTGAGAGCAAAAACGGTCTAACCCACATTTTCTCGAAATTGAGTTAGTTGTAATAATGTATTCCAATTGGCTTTACTAATCATATAAACTAGAAAAAAAATTTGAAGGTGGGTTAGTCCGTTTTTGCATTCACTGCCTCACATATTATAACCTAAATGAAAATGTTACCTGAATTAGTGATAGAAATAAGATTAAAATTATTCAATGAGATTGAATATATTTTATCATGCATGTATTTGTTTTTAACCGGGGGCTAATTACTGTTTCACCATTAACATGGTTAAACAACAGTCACTTGCCGTCAGGCTAATTATTGCCATTCAACATTATTCATATGGCAGTTGTTGGCCCTCTGTATATTTCATAATATATTGTAAGTCCGGGAGAGTTCGACCACTTTTTGAAAAGGAAATTGTAGGATCGTTGTTTTTTAACAAATAAATAATTCTTTTATAAAGTTTCAACTTTTATTTATCGATGTAGGGTACCAGTAAATGAACACGTACCAGTGAATGCACATTTTTTATTCAAATGAGCAAAAGAAGTTATTAAAGTAAGCAACTAATTAATTAGAGACTTCTTTTCATCTCTTGCTTCATATCCAAGCAGTTTTTGCAGCGCGAGGAATCAATCGCGTTGCAAACATAATTATATAATAGTGTTCATTCATTAGCCTTAAGTGTTCATTTACTGGTGCGTTTATCCCTGTACCGAATATGAGAGATATAGGAGAAGGTGGGGCAAGACGGGGTAGTTAAGATTTGATGAGGAATAAAACTCAGATTTTCATAATCAACTAATCAATTTGATGTCTGAGCCATTCTTTGGTAATAAGTCTTTGATTTTAACTATGAATTAACCTAAGTTTTACAGGTTTCAATAGAATAAATAAAAAAATTCATAAAAAGTCGTTTCTCCTCATCTTGCCCCACGGGTGGGGTATATATATGTGTGTGTTCCTTACTTTATATTTGTATATATAAAGTAATTATTTATTGGGCTGACAGAGGCGACACACATGTATGGCTTCGTCGTGCTCATCTCCTACACCAACACAGTAGAAATGAGCCCATTTGCCACATATTTGGCAGCTTATCCACCTTTCTACAAAGGAATCAGTTCTTTTAGACTAATTAATAGAAAAGAAGTATCATTTCCCTCAGTCCGTCCTCCGTCTGTAGTTTCTAACCATCCTAGAACAATGAGAAACGTTGATTTTTATTTCTAGGTTTGTGAGGGGCATGATGGGGTAATGAAAATGAGAGTTACCCCATCATGCCTCTTCTCGCCTCACTACAATCATATGAACACTGCCCGAAACATTATTTACAAAAGTATAAAATAACATACGTACCTTATAGCCAGCTAAATTGTGCCTCAGAAACACATACATGTACCGGATATCTTCTATATTATTATATCACTGTCACGGAGGCTAAAAGTAAGGAAAATGTAAGGAAGTCCCAATAAATTATACATTCTGATCTAACTTCGTCACGCGTCCACATGTTTCACTGATTTGCGGCGCACTGACGGCGCCGATAGCGACGCGTCTAACGCGTGTGCTCAATTTCGATTACTGTGTTTGTATCACGAAATACGGGGGGGCACCCCGTCTTGCCCCACCTTCCCCTACATATCATAAATACATTAAACTATTCGCAATCTTTCAACTGTACTCTTATGGTATTTTGATTAAATCGCTGCAATTTCCAAGCTTCAAAGCCGAGTCATCCTATTTGCTTTTATACATTTATAATCACAGTATATAATGAGTGGAGAAATATTTATTACATCCGAAGCAAGAAAGTACAATGAATATGTTCATTAAAAAAGGCATAACGTTGGTAGGGTGAAGCCGCCAGTAGTCGACCACTTTCTGAAGAACATGAAAAATACGATTCTTAGAAGTGATAATCTTTTGAACAGAGTGTAGATAGAGTGCAGTTAGAGTACAGTTAGAGAACTGCACTTTGTTCAAAAGATCGTCACTTCTAAAATCCTTATTTTTCATATTTTTCTAAAAGTGGTCGACTACTGGTGGCATCACCCTATTTCTTTATATTCTTTTATTTCTGAAAATAGGGTCAATCACTGTCAGGTGGCCAACCACTGTACTATTTACACCCACAACCTGGCTAGAACGAATAACGAATATGTTGTATTTACATAGTTAGTGCTGAAAGAAGCCCGGAAGCGCGACCGACTTGCTTTATGTATTCGCGATAGACCGATAAATTTTCTCTCACCTCCACGCGGAGAAAAATTCCTCCGTGAATCAGCCGCTAGATTGCTCGCATCGTTGCTCCACAGATTTCGCAGGACAGAAGCATCCTGCTACGCGAGGGCATGGCAGGGGAGAATCGCGTGCGCCCGCGTCCGCGTCCTCGCACAGGCTGTGCCATAAATCATTCTTGATCTTCGCGCGTACTTTGTTCCACGATTCACCACTCGTTTCGATCGTCTTCAATTTCGAGATCCAGCAGAGTTTCGTGGTGGCCGGGACGCCTCGCGGCCAGCGCGCAGCGAGCGGGGACCACGCATGAGTCGTAGATACACTGTGCGGCGTGGTTGTACGAGATCGAAGTTAACGACAAACACGAATCGCATATTGATGACAAGCTGTCCTCGTAAGACGGGTTACTTGCATCTCGCGTCTCTCGCCTAGCGACCGAACGCGTTATTCCCGCTATATATGTGCGTATGTGTTGAACGATGAATCACTCCGGCCAAGATCGCGCGCGTTCCTCCGCGCCGATGCCATCGATCCGCCTTGCAAATTACGCGAAACTCACAACGGAACCGATGAAAGTTCTGAGTAGCTTGTTACCGCATCGGCGGAATAATCGATGCGTGTGCATATTGATCGTAGCACTTTAAAGTTCTACGAGCCGCAAGAGGGCAAAACAGCAGCGAATTCGTTGATGAACTTTTTCACCGCGAGACAAGCAGAAAAGTTGTCCTGCCGCTGCACGCCGTGGTTGGTGATAACAGCGAATAATAATTGTGCATGTTACATGAGTCGCGCCTGCTGAGCCGGGAGTGCCACCCACTTGCGCGTAGATCACTCTCCGCGCCGTTCCCTCTCTGTTCTATTTGATCCGAGGCGGCTTTCTCTCCCCAACCATCGTCCCCTTTTCGATCCGAGCAACAGCATTCCGAGGAGAAGCTAAGCTCTCGCAACAGCGTAGAGGCTGTAACGCGGTCTGTTGCCGGTGGGACGGGATCGCGCTTCTTCGGTGTGCTTGGACACGCGCGTTACGTGTGAGCCTACACGCGTGTAACGGTATCGAAGTCGCGTGTAAACCGGTGAATCACGGCTTTGCCGATGTGCGGCTCGTTGCGTGGGAAGAGAGCGGAGGGGGCGGCAGTGGTGTTGCCTTTCGAGGACAGTGATCCTTGGCGAGGAAACGTCGTCGTTCGTCGTCGTCGCCGGCGTTGCGTTCGTCGTTGCGTTTCGTCGCCAGGGAGGCAGCGACGGCAGCGACGACTACGACGACAGCAGGGTGGAGCCGACGACGCGACGGCTCAAAGCGGTTGCCCTTTCGAGAAACAGGTTGTAACGCATTCGTGGGTTAGGTTAAGGAAATGCGAAATAGGCGCGACCAGACGGCAGACACGGTCCCGTGGTGATTTCATCCTCGTAGTGGTGCCTAGAGTCGATGGCCTTCCCCCCTCGCGGCAAATATGCCGAGTTAAACAGGATTCCCGATTATTCGATGCACTCGTTCCGCGCAAACTGTGCTGGTTTTCTACAGTTCAGACAGGCCGCATTGTACGGTAGAACGAAAACTCGTGACCGATCGGTCCGGCTGGACGTTCGCATTAACGTCTGGTCTGGTTCGTCGACACGAGCGATTCGGTTTAGTCTCGTCAACTCGATCGATTATTTTTGACAAGCTTGATCGATAGGTGGGCGAACAAACGAGCATCGACTGGTCGCCAAACGTCGGCGTCGTACCACGCGAACCGCGATCGTATTATCATCGTCGCTAATAGTTAACGCCCAACGGTGTTACCGCAATTCGGTATTAAACTGCTACTTTCCCGCGAGATACAAAGCGGGATCCGTTGCCTTCGAGTGGTTTAAAACTGTTCTCAGCCAGATATTCCCGATGTTGGGATGTTGGATCGTTACGCGGTTCCGTGGCACCGACTCGCCGACCGTGTAACCCAATTTCTCAACGAGAGATTTCGTGGACGGTCTTACGGCTTCGTCATGATACGCCATTCGTCACAATTTTATCGATCGGCCAGAGAGAGAGAGAGAGAGATAGAGAGAGAGAGAGAGAGAGAGGCTGAGGGGGAGGGAGCCGGAGAAAAAGAGAACGGTAGATGGGTCTTTGCTTGCGTCGCCGTCGCCGTGGCTGTCGCCGTCGCCGTCGTATCGATATGATCGATTCGCGTCGAACGCGCGAGTCCGATTCCAATTAACCCGCTTCCACGCATCGGCGATCGAGAGCGATTCAAGGACCTCGTCGATTCAAACGTATCGATCAAAAGGCATCGTATCGATAATTATGATCGAAGAATACCTTTTCCTCGCACCGAGCAACAAGGAGCGAGCGGCGAAGAATGGGGAACGAGGAAAGAGAAACGGGTCTCGTGAACAGCGAGCGGGGACACTAGCGTTGGGAACGTGATCACTCGATCGTGACGAGAGGAAGAAGCGCGCGGAGCATGGATAATCGAAGGAGAGGACGGTGATTTTGCGCCAAGTGGCCGCGCAAAGGAGGCCACCAGGAATTAGCCGCGGGCATAGCTCGCGAGATCCCCAAGAGGACGCGAGGAACGCGTAATACAGCGTTCGACCACGTGGCGGATATAAAAAGACTCGTTGCCGACGATGCATTACATAATAGGTATGCCCGTTCATAAACAGCGCCGCTTAACTATGAATGAAGCGGAGGCCCGTGCCCGCTCGCTCATTCGTCCGCTCGCCTGTTCGCCCACTTCCACGCATACCTACTGTACGCGCTCGTGTACCCGATCTTGACCTGCCTCAAATCATGTAAATCCTAATCCGTTTGCACGCACGCGCACGCACGCACGCACGCACGCACGAACGATCGTTAACCGTGCCCGCGCGTGCATTTTGAATAATTAAAATATTAATGAGTAACACCGTTGCACCTGTCGCACATGCTCGCTCCCTCGTTCGCCGGTTAATTATCGATAGTCGATTCGCTGCATTACGCTGCATTACGCTGCGTAAACAATGAACGAGGCGCAACCGAGGGGAAACAATTTATTTCGACGGGAAGCCGGTGAAAAATTCATCGTCGCTTTGTAGATGTACCGGACGATTCTCGTGAAAAAAAAAACTCGTTTCTTTCTCGATGCATGAATTAACTCCGAGAGCGGCATCATACTTTCCCCGCTTGCAATCTGCACTTGCGATTCCCGGCGCGCCTACGCCTGCCGCAGCGATATCGGCATCGCGAAATTTTGCCACGTCGGATCAGCTTCCTTTCTTCCCAAGAGCGCAGGTACGCAACCTGTTTAGCTCCGGAAAAAGAAAGAGAAGAGAAAAAAGCGAAAAGAGTGTCTAAGAGGCTCAGGTGCAGGTATCTCCAGCGTCCGGCTGGAGAGATCGAGTTGCTCGATGTCTTCTCAAATGCCTCGAGAAATTTAAAACGTCTAAGCCGTCAACTTTTCCGCCCCTGTTGCTTGATGCGCCCACCTTCCCACCTTCCCCCTTCCTCCCCGTCTTAACGCGCCCTTTTCCCCCCTCTGCCCTCTCGGGGATCAGCGTCGCGAGCGGTTCAAGCCCCTCCGATACAATGAACTGTTTAAATTCACGTGGACGTATCAGAGCATGACGCGCAACAGAAACGGCATCTCCGGCTAGACGCCTAGAAGAAGGGAATAGAGTTCTTGCCGGCAAGTGCGCTTCGATTTTTTGTCCATCCCGCTCGACCCGCTCGGTCGAATCGAGGCGCTAGCAGCTGACTCCGAGCCCCGAGAGCCGTCCAACCTCGAGCGCGTGGTCGAGCCGTGGTCCTCGAGGATTGACAGCTGCGAAGAGTCATCTTCCACAGCGTCATCGTGATCGTCGTCCTTATGGACGGCACCGCGATGATTGGCCGAAAGCGCATTTGTTTCGTGACACAGCAGGAGCGAGCGTAGGTATATACCGCTCGTCGTTCCGTTCGTCCTGCGAATGCGTTTGCTGGCAAAGGAGCAACGGGGGCGGCAATATGCACCAACCACCGCGGCGCACTCTTTTGTCGTATCGTCTGGCCTGCGGTGATAAATAGCTTGGCCGCCACCGCCGCGGAGAAAAATCGACAGATCGGCATCGACGACGAAGAGGAGACAGAAGCGTTGCACGCTTGTCGAATTGCATACAGTGCATGCGTACTGTGACTAATAATAGTCGACCCGGCGCGGCGCATAATCTCGCCACACTGCGACGCTCCTAAAGTTTTCCGGGAGAGTAGGAATCTTTGACCGCGCGAGCAACATTTCACGAGAATGGTTCTTGCGATCGAGACTATACGCGACATCGTGTACGTGGATAGGTGCCTCGATACCTGGAACGTTGCTTCGTCACTGTAGGCCTTTGGACTTTGCCGATGCATCGGCTGCGGCAACGCGAGGAAAGAACGAGACGAAAGAATAGCAGGAAGAGAGAAACGCGGCTGAACGTACCTGAAGCAAAGTATCCGTAGCGGCAAGGATAATAAATAATAAAGGTATAGGTACGGGAGATTGATGGCTGCACCATGACTGACGTTCCATCAATCAACTCTGCGTCCTTCTCACGAAGGATCGGCCGACCAGTCGACCGGCTACGTCCCAACTATGTACGTCCGTCCTCCTTTTCTTCTTGCTACGTCTCTCGCGCACTCCCCCCCCTCTCTCTCTCTCTCTCTCTCTCCTCCTTCCTTCGTTTTTTCATGCTCGCTATTATCGTACCGGTCCTTATTAGCCGGGTACCTTTCGCGTTCCTCGATTCATCCAGAAAGGACTACCTACCGCGACCGAACCTTTTCTCCCCGCGCTGCCACAATGACTACGCTATTTCCGAATCCTCTTGGTGTTCACCTATTAAAAAGTCGCTTCCTAATTCCCCGAGACCGCAAGACTCCCCAATACGAACGGTTCCCGCGTGTCGTACGATCACTGCGTCTACTCGTATCCCGACGCGGATCCCCAACCTTCAAGTTCGTGCAGAAAATATCCTCAACACACAGCATCGATCCTGATTGCGTCTCGTCCGCGGACAATGGGCAGCCTCGCGACCAAATCTCCTGGCGAAACTCGCACCGACCGACTCGTATATCGGAAGAGCAGAGACGAGGCGATACTGGGACGTTTTCGTTTCGGTGCGGTGCGGTGCGGTCGTTGAGGAGGCAGGGTTGAGCTAAGATAGAATAGAAGGAAAGTACGAGGGAGGACGGGGTGGCTGCCATCCGCCGACTAATCCGTCCCCTTCGGCGTATGGTGAGTGGCCGGGACGTATCAATCGGAAGGCTGGTATAAGTTTCCGCCGTTGTGGTCCGCCGGTACCGAGGTTAGCTGTCGTGGTCAGTTTCGAATTGCGGCGATGTCAGTGACAGCTGTGCTCGAGGGCCGCGTATTGAACTCACGTCCAGTCACGCTCCTTTATACCTACTTACCTTGCCCCCTCTTGCCACCACTCTCTGTCTGTCTCTCTCTCTCTCTCTCTCTCTCTCTCTCTCTCTCTCTCTCTCTCTCTCTCTCTCTCTTCCAGCCCTGTACCCTATTTCCTTTTCTCACTGTCCTTCTTCTGCGGGTTCTTCTGCTCCGCGCTCCTGCCAGCCGAGTTTCTTCGACTCGGACGATCTCCACCGGAGGAAAGCTCCGGCACGATCCGAATCGATCGCTCAAACGATAGTTCCATGGAACTCGAACTCATCTGCGGTGATTAGGATATACCTCGGTACCTACTTACGTATCGCGCTGGAAACTCGGCGACCGCAGTTTTTCTTCTCATAAATCGTTCTGAAATTTCACTCTATTGCACTTATGTTAGTCTATTCAGTGGACTAATTACAAGGAACGCTGTGCCATCGAGACCAGTATCAGATAGGTTTCCCCAGCCATGTGCTACCAGTGTTTCCAATCCCGTTTCATATCCACGATAGCTCGGCGCGGGGGAGGAGTCAGGGTCAGCAGTGTTTCAAGGATTTCGCGAACGCGTTCGCTTCGCGTTTTCTTGCTCCTGCGAATCTATAGTCGGTACAGTCACTAAGCCCAGCGTAATGGCGGCTGGAAGAGCAGTCGCTATATTACAGCAAAGCCGACGAAGCTGTGGAGTACGAGACCGGTGGTCGTTACCGCGAATAGAGAAGCTTCGAGTCAGAGGTTCGAGACGTTTCGGGAGGTTTCTAGCTACATAGAATCTAGAACGACCGGGTTCCAGGACGACCGCCTAGGGACGTTTCGACGCAACGAGCACGGCTTATCTTCCCTATACCTACCTTCCTCGATGAAACGCGGAGTAGGTACCTATCTTCCACGGTTAGGTCGTTCCTCCGCTTCAACCGCCTCGACCTATAGATAGACAAAACACTCGGTGGTCCGAGCGCTTCGCTCTTCTGCAGATCAAAGCTGCGCAATAGGATGTCGCGTGGCAATCGCAATCGAAACTCCCTTTATCGTCCCCTACTTTTTCTTTCGAGCGAAAGACCGGGCGACAAACAGGATTTACAAGTTGCGAGGAAGGATACCGCGCAATGTCAGCTACCCCCGGGAGCTCGTCGTTTTACGCTTTCACGTATTTTCGGGAAGTGACGGCGCACAACGAACCACGGACAGCGTCGGGGCGCGTTAGCGCACAACAGAGGAGAAACGGGGAAGAAGAAGGGGAAGGTGGAGGAGAAGGAGAAGGAGAAAAATAGAGGGACACGAGAAAGGGGACTTGACGATTTATAATCGGTGACGAATGTGCGCCTGCGATCGCAGGCTGCCCTCGTCTCTCGGGCATTTTATAAATGTCGCGGAGCAATAAAGACGCTGGATGGATTAGCCGTGAGCATGGCATTCCGAGGCAGCCGATTCTATTCTGGTGATTTGAAACCAGGCACGCGCGTCCAATGAATCAATCGAAGCCTCCTTCTTTTCCCCGTGTCTGCGAGCTTTGATCTCTCCAAGACCTTTAACGTTCGCGAAGGACGGATGTGTCCGTGGAAGCGCGCCGAATTCACCGAATTCGTCGAATTCCCCGATTTTCTCAGTCTTTTCAACTTCGCCGCCCGGCCAGCAAAACTAACGATTCATTGCGTAGCATCGTTACTACACACCTATTTTAGATTAGGTTTCGGACACCTACGGGCATAGTGTGGATAAACGTGGATGGATGAGTCGTCGAAATCGTTAGCCAAAGACTCGTATGCTTTCGGGAACCCACGCGCAGACACGTATCGGTCGAGAAATGCCCAATACGGCTTTGCTTAAAATATATTGGCCCGCCGAGATTGCTAGATGCGTCCTCGAATTCGTTAGCTGCTCCGCCAGCGAAAAATTCGACCGCAACGCAGACCGCGCTGCCATCGCCATCGTGTTGAATCGAGCGTACTTCCTCTCGGTTTTGGTTTTACGATACCACCCCACCCGCACTGTAGCCGTCCTCGAGTCCCTCGGTGAACCTCGGTCGTTCTTTTTCTTCGGTGCGGCGCGGCGCGGCGTGACACGAACACGCCGTATCCCCGTTGTTCCAAGAATTCACGTACGCGTCATAAATAGTGCCCTGCTCGCACTCCGCCTGCTCCTCCAGCCCCCCCCCCCCCTTCTCTTCGATTTCTCGCGCGATCCGACGTTTTCCAATATTCCAAACTGCACCGATTCCATCTGGGGTCCCTCCGACGCTTCTTCAACGTCGCCCTCTTTCCCCGTCGCGCCTCCTCTGCTACTACCCCCTGCCCCCTGCCCTTTCTCACATTCACGAGTAGGTAGGTATCGATCCGCGCGAAAGCGCGACCTTTTCGAATTCGAGGCTCCTGTTAGCTTTCGTCTTGGTTTGCCCGAGGATCCACGCGCGGGGCGCAAGATCTCGTGCTGGTGTCTACCCGGTTCATCGCTCCGATATTAAGTAGTTCGAGGGTCGAAATTCCGAAAGTGCACTGCCGAGAGCAACGCGAGCCCTGCCTCGCTGAATGGAATTGGCGCCAAACGTTTTACGAGCATGCGCTTCGCATCGTTCGTCGTTCACGTTCGTTCGCTGCTCGTCGCCGGCGCGGCGCGGCGTGGGTTTGTTGTGCGTCGACCTTTACCTAACGGACCCCTCCGAGTCGTATCTATCCCCCTTAGCTTCGCTCGGCTCTCACGGCCTCCCTCTGCAACTACCACCGTGCAGCCACCCCCGTCGCCAACCCTGACCTGATTTATGGGATTCTCCAAGTGTCTACCCTGCCGACGCGCGTTTTCGAGCCTCCCCCACCCCTGCTCCCCTCCCCTACCCCTCGCTTTCTCTCCGGTCTGCTCGCGTAGACAGCTGGCTAGCGTTTCCACGAACGCGCCTCCACTTTCCTATATCTCGATCCTTTTATCGCTTCGTGCTCGGAACGGCTTGATTTTAGACGCGTTTACACGCCGGATTCAAGCGATCCCAACGGAACTGCGAACAGGCCGAAATTTTCGCGGGCAACTCGGACCCTCCCGTAAATTTTCGTTGGACGTTGAAATAAGCCGAGCGATTCGCGTGGTTGGCTGTTCTTCTGGCCCGTGCGGTAACGTTTCTCTTCGAGTCCACCTCCACAGCAACCCCTGTCGCCCACTTCTCTTCTCTCTCTCTCTCTCTCTCTCTCTCTCTCTCTCTCAGTTTCCCTGCTAGATATGGTCGAGTAATATACGAGCCCTGCATCTGTTCCCCGAGTGACGCAACGTCCCGCCATAGATCACACCCAGGCTTTTAGAGAGTGAAGGCTCTTAAGGAGGGAGGGTACGAGGGTACGAGGGTACGAGGGAAAGAGAGAAATAGGGAGAGCCGAAAAGCTTCTTACGGGCAGGAGAAACAGTGACGGGACGATAAAGGCAGAGAAAACGACGACTATGGGACGAACCTAGACAGCCAGAGCGAGGGAGAAGGAGACTGACAGAGTGACGTACCGTTACCGTTAAACTCGACTGCAACGTAAAGAAGGACATGGGCGCGAGTACCTACCTACGGCAGCCGCAGGAGCGGCGAGCGGCATTAGCCGCCGCGCCGGACGGAACTATCGTTGTACCGATAGATCGACATCCGGAGGCGTGATTTCGAACATGTCGCGTCCCCGAAAGGGGTGCCGATGCTCGGTAGCAGGGCTATGTTTTCTTTTACGGGATCTGGATTAAGAATTTTTTCACTATTCATTCGAAGGGACGCGAAGGTAAGGCAGACGTACGGGAAAGACAGGGTAATGCGATACAGCGCGAAAACCGGCGAAAACCGCGCGACGTAGGAACGTAGAAACGTAGAAACGTAGAAACGTAGAAACGTAGAAACCATTCAGCCGAGATATACGAGCGAGAGTTTGTTTGCGCTTATGGCCTGCGTCTGGAAACGGGGCCGAGAGGGACGAAAGGGAGGAGCGGGGTTGGCGCTTTATCGGAGCACCCTTATGCCTATTATGCCTCCTCATCCCCTGGCGGTAGCGGTTTAACACGACCCCGTCCCCTTGCCGCGCTCGCCGTTTCTCCGTCCGTTGGCCCCGCGACCGATTCCGACGCCGACGCCGACCGACGCCCACCGACGCCCACCGAGGCCGAGCGAGGCTCGGCGTCGCCGGGTGACGCGGCGCGCGAATTAAAACGCCTCATAAATATCTGAAACAAAGGCGGTCGCTTTCGAGGGCGTACGGTGGAAAGATATACGGCGGGTTAGGATGGCTGGTAAAGGGTGGATAAGAGAGGGACCGAGGGAAAATTGGTGGTGGGCTGCACAGGGGACACGATCCGAGCGTGTGCCACCCTTCGGAAAAATGCTTTCAAGGTGGCGAGGGGTACGCGGTTGGGGGAGGTGGTGAAAGTCTTTTTGCGAGCTAAAGTCCTAAAATATCCTCGGGGGCGGGGTGGGGGTGGGGGTGGGGGGTTGCATCGGAAAAACGATTGGCCGCGCGAGCGACGATCGAACCCGATTTTGGATCGATCGATCGTGGCCGGAGCGTTTCTCGCGACATGTTTCTCACCATCCTGACTTTTTCTCTTTCAGGTAAGTAGTGGTCTCCGATCGTTTGAAAAGCGAGCGGTTCGCAGCCGCCGCACTGGACGGGAGACATGCGCAGCAAGCAGCAGCCAAGGCCTTCCTTTCGGTGGCCTCAGCAACGCGGCGATAATCTTACCGGTAAATATCTCAAACGCAATATATCAGTACGCATGCACCATGCACACGCGTGTCTGCGCGCGCACTTTTACTTCTGCATCTTGTTGCGCTTTTCGCGTCGCGTTTTCCCGTGTTCCGCGTACCTCTTCCCTCCGATATTCTACATAGTTGCCGTTTATGTACCAGCAACTGTGCCGGTTGCCTGGCACTTGACAAATGAACATCGCCGATCTGGATGTTTTGCGACGATAGACATTTCTGCCTAGCTATCTGACTGCACGTATTCTCCCTGCCGCGGCCGTTGCATCCTTGTCCCACGTGTGCGCAACGAATAGTTGGGACAGTTGATTATTTTCAGTAGATTCCTGCTGCGTTTTAATTGCTATTGCTGTCGTCTTTCCGTTAGATAGCGATAGAAATGCAGGGCGCGTATGTACTCGTAGGTGTAACACGTATTTAGCATGTGCATTCGCTTTCGGCCATCCATCTCGCAGGCTCGTTAACACTGAACGTACGTAGCTACGCGAGCGAGCGAGCTCTTGTCGCGCTGCGATTGGTCCGCTCCGTCTTGCAAGTAGATGTTGAATGAACGATTTTTTATGGGAAATGGTTGTCGGTTCGGCGCAATGATCTACATACCTATATCCGCGTTCGCTGGGACCTGGTCGCGGGATACTTGTCAGGGTCTAACAGCGCGAACCGACCGAAGCCGTGGCGACCGAGCTTTCACTTCGCCGAGAAGCAACGTAAACGTTCGAGATTCGCGTGGCCGATAAGGGGGGAACTCGCGCGGTTCGACGGGATGGACTCTAGCAGCGGTGGATCTCGGGGAGAAATTCGAGGGAAGCCGAAGTTGGTGAGATTCCGAGCACTTTGATACGGGACACCAGGAACGTGGGCCGGTATCACCTTGGCCGACGTTGGGCCGAGAGCGGACGGTCCCGCAGTAAAGTAAGAGTAAAGTCCGCGTGCGTGTGCAGGACAAACGGGGTCGCCGAGGGACACGCGACTCCTGTCTCCGACAGGCTCTAGCGGAGGGTCGTGCCGGTCTCGGCGATAACCCACGAATGACGTGACAAGCGAAATCCTGTATCCACGGTCCAGCCGGTCGCCGCGGAATATCGGCGGCCGTCTAAATGAACCGTTGTACCTTCTGCTTTGATTTCAAAGAGCGGATCCCTAACAGCGGAGGAATATTCATTTAAATATCTGTCGATACTCGAGTCCGACGCGAGGGTTGCAGCGATGTCAGCGGCGGACTTATGTGCCCTCCGCGCGAATCTCCGTTCTCCGTTCTCCGTTCTCCGTTTCCCATTCCCCGACCCCCGTTCCCCGTTCACCTTCACGTCCCCGTCCCCCTTTCCATTACCATTCGTTCTCTTCTACGGGTGCACGCGTACCTACCTGTCTACCTGCGCGCATTATATCTATACACGCCCACTGGCCGACGTCCGATCTCTCTCGCGGATACGTTCGATCCGCACTTTGTCCCGGCATCCACGCTCCCTTCGATCCACCCGTCTTCTGCCATCCCTCTCTCTCTCTCTTTCTCTCTCTGGTCTACCGGGTCCTTTCTATAGCACGATCCTGTGACTTTTCATCTTCTTCGTTTCGTTAACTGTCTACCCGCTCCCGAATCCATTCTCATCTCGCGGTGAGCGTTCGTTCGTACATACGATTCCGCAGTTTCCGAGGACGATCTTACCAAATGAAAATAGCAAACTCGAGACAAGTAGATGTTGAACGAGAAGCAACTTGACGAGAAGACGATTTGGTAGGGCAGGCAAAATTCTCCTGGCACCGGTAGGCGAATGGACCTTGAACCACAACGGTTAGTGCACTGACAAGACAGACAGATATAGCCGGAGAGAAAGAGAGAGAGAGAGAGAGAGAGACAGCCAAGGGAGCACTTCGCGCGCGTCATTTAAGCGGATCTTAATGCCGCCGTAAAACGCGGCAATGGCCGGCTTCCAGCCCGTCTCCGTCTTTCACCAGCTTTCGCCGCTCTTCGATTCCCCAAACCTAAACTATCCTTGTCCTCGTACGCGATACATTGTGTCTTTGTCACGCTTATTAATCGCCTGCTCCGTACCATGGCCAGTTATTAATCTCTTCCCTTGCTTTCCTCTCAACGGACTAACGTATTGATCGACCGGTGCAATCATTGTCGCTTCTCCCGGAAATGTCCAGAGTTATCCAGGAAGGAGAAGGAAAAACGATTACCGTAACTGCTTTGACACATCGTTATCTCGTGCGCGACCAGACCGATAGATATACTATATAGATCAGTTATATCTTTAGATTCAATATACAATCGCGCGGGCGCATCTACTTTATTTTAACATACACTAGATGTGCATTTTAGTATACGACTTTGGGAAGAATTTTTACCAGTAGGGGAGACCGGGGCAAGTTGATACGTTTTTCAGTTTTCATTGCTTTTCAATTTTGTTTGAATCAATTACTTAATAACAAATATGCTAAAATATACTTTGGTCCTTCCTCTTTAATATATAGTAAGCCAAAACTTGAGAAAGTACATACAAAATGAATGAAAAAGTGTTATTTGGACGAAGGCAAAGTGTATCAATTTACCCCACTGCGGGGCAAGTTGATACTGCTCTGGGGCATGTTGATACATCTTTAAAATATCTGTTTAATGAGTAACTAATAAATTTGAAAAATATAACTTCAATCTAAATACCTTTCCAACAGTCAAAAGTTCAAAGATCAAACAGATTTTTAAACAAACATACCTAGAAAAACATTTTTATTTTTATTTTTTTTTATGTCTGGAATATCCCACTTTAACATGAGGTGTCTTCTTCTTTTTGTTACTATATCTTAATAAACTCATTGTGTCATGATTGTATATTTTTGTGCATGGCCTTAATAATATTGAGTCTTTTTCTATTTCGGCACACGCTTTTTCCAAAACATCCTCCGATATTTCGCCACGATTTGTCTTTTTGATATAATTTCAAACAATTTTCCAAGAAATATAAAGAAAAAATTCAATTAAAAGTAGTCGGGGAAAATTAATATACTGTATCAACATGCCCCAGAGAAACCGTATCAACTTACCCCACAGGAAGTCATTATGTATAAACATGTCCATAATAAAATGTAGAGCATATAAACATAATTACAAAACGTAATTACCTTACCTTCAAAAGACTCAATATGATGCCAAATTACTTCGGGTTATAAAATTCTTTATATCGTCTCAAGACGGATTGGAAAGTGAACACAACTATTTACTTTTTCTTTATATAAACGAAAACAGTTAAAAAAACGAATGCTAACGTCAAAGTACACCTACGTACGCTGGATCGGAGGAAAGAATTTATCAACAATCTTCACATACCCCGTTGAAATGAAGCTACATATATACGGTGTCAAGATAATTCGTCTGTATCAACCTGCCTCTGTATCAACTAGCCCCGGTCTCCCCTACGCTCTCTACAGTCTTTCTGTTTCCTCTAAAACCGACGCACTTCATGTGCTAATTAGCAATCGTGAACGAAAGGATGAAAGTGGAAAGGTCGATACGAGAGGTATGAGATTAGAAGGGTGTTGGAGAAATCGAATAAACGGAGAAAAGGAAGGAAGGAAGGAAGGAAGGGAGGGAGGGAGGAAGGAAGGAAGGAAGGAAGACACAACTTTACTCCCCGAGGGTACACATTCCGCGTATTTCCCCTTCCGACGGTTCTCCCTCTCGAGTTGCTGCGCGTAGTCCTACTAGCAGCATTTTAATCCAGCGAACCAACGTCACTCCACCGCCCCGAATAATCAGCCTGAAATTCGTTGGAAGCGTAGGCAGGCGAATTGTCGCGAAACGCAACAAAAGAACGAGATATTAGTCGGCTGCGGCTGCGGCTGCGACTGTTGGCCGAACAGCAGTCAACCGAGGACTGACGGGGAATGGTACAGCCGACTGTACGGAGAGCTGGCTGCAAGGGTTGCTGACATCCTCGACCGCAGTTGATTTCGTCCTTCCGGGCTCCCAGCAACGACCACGGGGGATGCGGGCGACGACGACGACGACGTCGACGACGGCCACGGCGACGATGAACAAGAAGAAGACAACGAAGACGACGACGAGTAATTAGACCACGCGTTGGAGGAACTGGATGTCCTTGTACATTGTCGCTACGATCTCTGCCGTTATCGTGATCGAGATCTCGCGCTCACCGAGCGATTAACAATCCCGTTTCCTAGTCGTATGCGTTTGCATACGCCACCGCAGGATTTAATTAATCACGAATTTATTTCACCACGAGAGTATCCTTTATCTTGCAGTATTTTTGCACGAATGGATGGGATGGGTGATCTTCTACTTGCCGAATACCTAATTCGGAAAAGAAGTTGTTTGCCCGCTTCTCCCTAGAATCGGTCGGTGGGACGAAATTTAACGCTAGATGGTTGAAAAGGAGATGAGAGAAATAGGAGCATAAAAGGAAAGGGAGTAAAAGGTGGACGGGATGCTGCTAGTCGGTGTGCGTCGGTTTGGCTCGAAGAAGCAGAAGGAGCGTGCGGTGCACGGGAGTGTAAGGAGAGCGGAATGAATCGCTGCCACTCAAGGAGCAGCCGACGGACGTGCCGGACGGGCTGACAAGGCCGCGCTCATTCCTCGCTCGTAGCTTGACCGCGCGCCGTGGCCGCGGCCGCGGCGCGCCGATGCAACGCCAGTGGAACGCCATCCGAGCACACTTTCAACCAACCGCGTCGATATAACTGTCCACTACCGATAACTACGACGAGTTACGGTTGCTAAGCGCGCCATCCTTGCTGAGATCGCGATGAGGGAGCTTCCCTGTCTCTCTGTGAGATCCACCTCTGCTTTTGCGTCTTTGCAGCATCTCCCTCTCTCTCTCTCTCTCTCTCCCTACCCATCTACCTCCACCTTTGTACCTCCCTGCCTCGCCAGTCAGTTTGTCCTCCCTCCTATCCCTCCTGTCCCTCCTGTCCCCTCTGTTTGACGCGAGCTCACGCTCGCCACCGCGATGTACATTCGGCCGTCCATCCATCTACGTGTCTCTCATACGTAACGCGTATCCTACACTCTCGGACTCGGCTTAATTATAATACGGAGATATTTATTACCGCGCGTATCGTCTATTTCTGTCGGCGACCGTAGGAGGACCGAGTAAGCCCGGGTAAGCGATATCGCGAATGCGACCAAACTGGCTCCGTCGTCGTCCACCACGAAATCGACGGATCGACCGAGTCGTAGTCGCAAGAATTTCGTGCCCGTTGTAACGGAAAGAGCGCGGTGGCCGGCGGTAGAGGGTTGACAAACCATCTGGCGAGGGAAGAAGAATTAGCAACGAGACGGGTGAAAGTAGCAGTACGATGCTGAAGAACGTGGCGGGGGGGGGGGGGACACGTGAAACGAAGCCGCAGCAGCAGCAGCGGCACTCTCGTGATTCCCGGATCGCGATGCACCGCATGCCGCAGTCGGGTCGCCTGTTGTTTCGTTTGGATTTATGCACGCGGACGAGTGATAAGACCGCGTCGAATAATACGCTCCTCCTCCACCTGCCAGCGGGCGGCGCGCGGCGGCCTCCCTCATTTTTAATTCCCCACGGCCGCGGCCCGACGGCCGATCTCGCTAGATGCTATCGCCACCGCGGCGATTCCAGGTGAGCCTTTCAAACCGAGGCACAATAGCCCTTCCGAGCAATCGCGTCAAAAGCCTCCAGGTGCTTTTGCCAAACCCCGCTAGTTTTCCACCTCGAGTGCCCCCCCCCCCCCACGTTCCGTCCGCGACTCCCCGAACCGCGAACGGGAACCAGGTCGCGAGGGGAGTATAGAATGCTTACACCTCCGTCACGCGTTCCACGCGTTTCCATCGACGTCAATTATTCCGATTAAACGCAGTCTGGTTATGCTTGTCGGAATCAATCGGTGCGACGCAGCAAGAATAAGAAGAAGCCATCGAAGAGACCTCGCTTTCGCTCCTCTCGTACGCGTCGCATCGTAATTAATATCCCCGTCGCGACGACCTCGATCCGTCTCGACGCACCTGGCTTTCGTCTCGTCCCGCGCACTCAAAACGATGACTCGATACGACTCGAGACGACTCGGGACGACTCGAGACGAGACTGGAATTATTAATATTCAGAAACGACACCGCTCGAATCCGCCCGCCCTCCACATTTCCCTTCGCGATCGTGGGTCGAGGCTGTCCTTCTCCTCGATTATCCAGACGAATGCGCGGAGCCTATCGCGACTGCCACGGGAAACGTCATTCGTACGTCTAAATCAACGTCCGCTCTTGCTGACAAGCCACGCTCCATACGTTTTAGTAGGCACGGAGTAGCAGCGGTATCGATCACCTTTCATTTCCACCGGCCTCAGCTTTTCCTTGTCGTTGGATTCGCCGAATCGTAAGTCGACGGGAGAGCCTCGCAAGCAGGCCGATCTTCTCGGTCTCTGCGCCGTTGCGACACACGCGTTACGTGTTGGGCCGCGAGATCCATTAACGCGCGTTTTTGGCACGTCGGAAGAACGATCGACGCGTAGGGCTTGTCGCGATCTCACCAAGCTCTCGCGGGAAGCGAGAGAAAGAATAAGAGTAAGAGTAAGGGAAGAGAGACAAAAGAGGAGCAAGTGGACGCAAAGTGGACGGTACGTCCCGTCCGTCGCGTTGCTGCCGTCAGATTATCGTTCTGACACTTTCCGAGTTATTCCGGTCGTATGCCTTCTCACGGTGTCGCGGACGTTGCTTCTCTCCCGGAGAGAGGAGAGCATCATCCCTGCTGCTACTCTCTGCTCTCTGCTCTCTACCTTCTGCCTACCCCTCACTGGCTCGTCTTCCAACGACTTTCAACGTCCTCCTACCTATTCGGTGAGCGGTCGTTGGACAGATCGAGCGAGGGACGAAAGAAGACTGCCGCGAAGGTGGACGTGCAGAAAGGCAGAGAGGGAGAGAGAGAGAGAGAGAGGGAGAGGGAGAGAGACAGACGGAGACGGCGAGAGCCAAGAGAATCGCGTATCTGTGTATTTGAAGTCCGGTCGACCCGTTTGACCGGTGTCGATCAAATTTCCGAGGACGAGATTATTCAAGGACGTCGACGATCGAGACAAAGCTCCTTTCGTGGCCGTGTACCCCTTCTCGCCATCGACTTTTACTTTTTCTCTACCACCTCCATCTTTCCCCTTTCCCCTTTCCCCATTTCTCTTTTCTCTCCCTCGTCCACCTCTCTCTTGCGTTTCCCCGCGCGTTCGTCGCCACCGAAAACCATCTTTCGCCAAATTACTCCGCGTACACCGAAAACGCGAGTGCGAATTTAACCAGGCGCGTCCATCAATTAATAATGCAATCATCGTTCTCGATTGGATTATCATTGGGAGGACAAAAAAAAAAAGAGAGGAACGAAAATAAACGCGGGTGGAGAATGGAACGGTACGCGTAGCGACGCGAGAGAATGTCGTTTTACACGCACGCGCCTATACGTTTATCAAATTATTTCAGTTTTATACGAGCTTATCGATCGACGAAAGCGGCGACTCGTTGGAACTTGGACTGGTTCCGACGCGACCACGCAACTCTCCGTCGCGTCGCGTCGACACCGCTCGCCGCTGCTTTCCGCTCCTCTTCCTAGACCAAATTACCGCCACCATACGTTTCCGCAAGCAAGAGGTACGGATGCGATTGCCCCTCCCGCGGAGACACAAAGCTCTCCTGCGTTTCTATCCTTGGCTCGTGGATAGTGCGCGAAAAATAACAACGCCGAGCCGCGAGAGAGCCGTGTTTCCCGACTGCTAATTATCGGGCGTTAATTGATGCAGCGCCGCGCTCGTTACGCGTCTATCATTAGGCAACGCAAGAGTGTACGCGAGCGCAGAACATCAGCGGCGCGTATTAAAATGCAAACATTCGACTCCAGTTCGGACGGTTTAATGCTTCGTTCGATTCGAGCGCGCCGACCAGGTAATTAAATCGAATGAAATTACGAACGATTAATGCTCTGAACGCGCTCGCGGGTCACGAATCGGCGGGAAATCACCGAGTTCCCGACCAAAAGTATATTCCGAAAAGAGTTATTTCATTGTCTGCCATCTGAATTTCCCCGGAACGTTCGTCCGTTGGTCGTTTTCGCGAATCTCGCGTCTGGATTTTTCGAAATTCTGCTTACTGCACCGAGAACAGGTTACTGTTCACGTCGTGGGCTGCAGTTGGCTCCGAGACGAGAGGTGGTTAACCAACCGATGAAAAAGGAAAAGGACACGCGAACGGAAGGTGAAAAAATAAAAGGAGGGTCGGTATTATATTTTTGCGGTGTATTACGTAGTACGAAGCGTGGTGGAGCGGGTTTCATCCCCCACCACGGGCGCAAGCCATTATCGCGAAATACTGCAGATGCATCTACGCGCACCAACACGTTTTTGGACACAATCGTAGCCGCGTGGCGCGTAGGAACGCGAGGGGAGACTGGTGTGCGCGTAAATTAATGCCGCTGCTGCTGCTTGAGAGAGGGAGCGGCGCGACATTTCCCTGATGAAGTTGAGCCGCGACGCGTAATAAGGGTCGCGAGAGACGAGACGGACCACGAACGGCCAGACGGACGGGTGGACGTTGCTGAAAGGAGAGGAACGGACAGGGCTACGGTCTGGCCAGGAGCGTAGAGGCCCGATCCGAAGCCTTCACGCTTCTCCCAGCAAATTGCTACGCGGTTTCCTCTCGTGCGTCGAGACGCGCACAAGCGGAATCGAGCCGGTGTTACCGCGTTTCGCACGTTCCTCGAGCAATGTCGACCAGGGGGTAGTAAGTAGAGCCGGGGCCAAAGGGACGCGAACGCGAACACGAACAGCGACGCAAGGTCTCGCGTGGTTGCGCGCGCTACGGTATCGAACGTACCAACGGTGGCTGAACTCAAGGTGGTCCACTACATCCCTGGGTGAAGTTGACGCGCGGGGTGGACCTGTCGAGGAGAAGGGTCGAGGCTGGAAGCGGACGTGACACGGCCGTCTTGTGACCCGTACCGTTCCACCGACACGCCGCTCTTTCCCCGTCCAACCCCCTCTTGGCCCCTGGCCTCTAGCCCCCGGTCCTTGTCCCACGTCCCCACGTCCCACGTCCCACATCCCCCGTCCCACGGTCCACGTCCCACGTCCCCCGCCCCCGCCCCCCCCCTAGTCCACATGCCACCGCGCCGACCGACCGCCGCTAGTCCAGCTCTATTGTTGTTATTATTAAAGGGGGTCGTTGGGGGTGGCTGCCGCTCGGGTGAGAGGGACGATGACGGAAAGGAAGGCGGCGTCTGCAGGTGACAGATGAAACAGCTACCCTCTCCCTCGCACTCTCTCTTTAGAACCCTCTCGTTCTCTCCCGCCCTCCTACCCCTAACTCTACCCCTATCTCTCTCCCTTTCGCTCTCCTATACTCTGTTCTTTCATCGAATACACTTGTTCGTTCGTTCGCTTGCTCGGCTGCTCGCACGCATACGCGCGCTTTTACAGCAAATGGGATAGAGCGACAAACGATGGAAAAGAACGGGCCGAACGGCGGGGGGAGAGGGAGAGAAGGAGGGCGGCGACAGGGAGGGCAGGGGGATGGGGCTTTCTCTCTTTCGTTACAGCAAGCTCACGTTCGCCCTTCGGCGCACCACACCCCACAGTCTTTTGGTGTGTTGTTCGGTACCGAAGGTTCCAGCTTTCTTCGGACAGCCGAGTCCAATTGCCGATGCACCTCGGCAGATACATCGTATCGCGAGTTACGTACGTTCGGCGATGAAAGTCGCAATGAACATGGAGGGAGGAAAAGAAGCGCGACAGGGGTTGGTCGAGGTTAGTTTCATCACGGTCCAGTGTACTCGAGTCTGCCGACAAAATGGACACTCCACGACACGCAAGGAATGCGTGTTCCGCGTCCCACCCCCCTCCCCACCCTCCCCCCTGGTCGTGCTGACAAAGAAAAGAGGTCGTAGAGCCACGTACGTTTACTACGAATTCTCCCGTTCCCCTGCTCCACCGCGAGGACACACCGCCCCGGTCCGCTCCGAAATAACTCGACGTCACGGTTCGTCAGCCCCTTTAATCGCAGCCAGCACCCTGCACGGATAGGACGCTCCGGCATCCCGGCGTCGCGTCGCGTCGAGTCGTCCTCTCCGGCTTGGCGAGACTCGAGGATCCGCCGGAGATCCATGGGAGACAAAACCAATAAACCGCCCCCGGGACGATATTCGGAAGTCTGTTGGAAGGGACTCGGACTGACTGCTCGTCCGAGCCACTTGCTCTCCTTCCCGGCCCCCGCGTGCCGCCTCTCGCTTTTCTAGCCTTTCGGGCGTTCCACGGCTGAGACTCGAAGACAAAATCCTCCCGCCGGCGTGTCTCTCCTTGCTGAATATGCAATGAAGCTTACGGGTGTGGTTTCGTTCCTTTCTTCGTTCGTCGCCCGTTCCTCCGACCGTTCCTGCATCAGTTTGTTCGTCGGGAGCTTACGGTTTCATCCTCCACCCATTATCGATCCCGGGCCACGTTTATCCAGAAAGAAACGGACGTCGTTCTTCGTCGAGCCCTCCCCCATTACCGTTTGCTTTCGGTGGCAAACGAGAAATCGATCGGGGAAATTCGGGGTTGCGACGCGAGTGCGGACCAAGGTTTCCGCCAGTCGCCCGGCCCATGTCCGTCAACTGGAATACGTCCGAAGAGTGAACGACGGTGGACGCCCAGGCGTCGTCGCCGCTCACAGCATTGATCTGTCGGACGGCTGTCTTGATATCGACGGCGGGGAGGGGTCCGGAAAGGCGGCTAGGCGGCTAGGCTGCTAGGCGGCTACTAGACGGCGGCCTGCTCCTTTACCCCGCGGAATCCCACGCTACGGACGGACGCGCGAGACCCCTCGTAGGCGAATAGAGCCCAGACGTGTAAACCGGCGGAGTTGGTAGAGTCGTCGCGCTTCCAAACACTCCGAGGCCGCGTTCATTTCAACTTCTTTCCGCTTCTTCCCCAGGGACGCGCAGGATCTCACTTTCCTCTTCTTGCTTCTTCCCCCGTCGCTACCCCCGCACCACCCCCCCCTCTCTCTCTCTCTCTCTCCATCTCTGCTCTCGGAGGCAGTTGGCTGGCTCGTTGGTCCGCTGTCACGGGCAAACGTTAATCGAGGCAAATTGAACGCCGCACGGTTCTCGACGCTCGATTAACCATCCCCTCGGCGATCCTCTACCCTTCCACGATTTCCTGCGTATCGCTTGTCCGCGTGGCTCGCATCCCCTTTCGGATTTCCGAGTCACCGCGGAACATTATTCGCGGACGATTCGCGCCGACTACATCCGACTCCGCGAATTCGATGAATCTAGCGGGATCGACGTACCTATTTTTCGCCAAATGAAATACAACGTTCTTAATCAGGGCTGCTGGCTTGAAATCTCCGACGAAATTCGGCAAGCTAATCGCGAGATCGTTGCCGCGGTGAGCTCGACAAATTGACAACGATCATCCCGCTCCCTTGTAGCCCTGTTGCCGTCTATACACGAGTCACGGTAGATGTATGTGTGCACGTATGTACGCCGGCGACTTGAGATCCGAATTTCGCTTAATCATCCGATTGCGGGGATCGCGAGTAACCCTAATTTTCGAACACTTAGGAGCGGGCGAACAAGTTTATTGCTGAACGGTGCTCGATGAGAAGGTACGTGAAACCAAGAGGCGCGGCAATTACTATACGTATAGAACCCGGGGAGAACTGCTCCTCCCCTAGCGCAGTTCGATTATCGCGCTCGCGACTGACCTGACCACCGTGCACATTTACTCGTCGATCGGGGACGTTGCCAAGCAGGGCCCAGGCAGGGAGAAGGTGGACGAAACTGGTGGAATATGCGAACCGATAGCGACAGACGGGGGCGGGGGGGGGGCGGGGGAAGACGGTGGCGAGCAAAAGCAGGAGAAGGGGGGAGCGGAGGAAGGTGTTCCGCACGGAGTTGAAACGGATACGTACGCGAGTAACAGGACGAGAAGGAGGATAGAGGACGGTTTAGGTTAGGTTGGTCGCCTGACCCGGTTGACAATCGATTGACGGCTGTCGCCAAGAACCTCCACCCTTTCTACCGTCTAACCCGGCAGTCCTCCCCGATCGACTCGATCCCATCAGTCTCCTTCTCGCGCAGTATCCGTTCGCCCCGACGCGAACCCGAGGCGACTCGACGCCACGCCACGCGACTCACGGCTCGATTAACGTTCCTTAATTATTATCTACCGCCAGAAGAACGGAAGATTATGCTGCCGACGAAGAGCGGCAGCTTCGATTCCGTCGTAATCGAGCTTCGATTCTTTTCCCCAGCGCTTGAGGGGAATGGCGGATGTCGAAGGGGACGCCGAGAGCTTCGCCCGTCAGGTGTATCGCGACAGAAGAACGCTTTCTCCTTTCGCTCGCAATGTCAAATTTAATTAGGCAAATTTTCATCGATCTCTCTCGATAAATTTCTTTTCCCTTTCCCTCGGCCATCCATCCGGTCATCATGGCACGAGCGATAGATGCCGATGGAGAATTAGAGGGTGGAAGGTCGGGGCTTGGGGGGTTGCGGATCGGGGAACTGGAACGAAAAGATTGTAGGCGGGGGAGTGCGTTGAACAGCAAAAATGTACTACACCGAACAAGCATCCCTCGTAGAAGGTACACAACCGATTACACGCGTGTACGATTGTACGACGGGCGTAGTGCCTACGAGCGTCACGCACACGATTGCCCGCCTGTCCGTATACGAGCCTCTTTTGCACGCTCGCAGCGACCGTGCACACCGAGCCAAGCTCCGCCGAGAGGTAATAGGATGGATATATACCGGGCGGTGTTGGATATTATTTGCCGAGGACAGTGACAAACGCCCGTCAACGTCATTTCCACTCGCAGCGTCGCGTCGCGTCGCGTCGGTCGGCTTCCTCCAACAGCACAGGCACCGCGCGCGCGGTATCACCCTCTATACGAGACACCTTCGCCTCTTGCACCACCATCTCCACCATCTCCTCTGCCTCTTTCTCCCATCTCTCGCTTCTCCTTGCTTGTTCCTCTCGCGGGAGGCGAGCTAGAAACGTGACGGGCATATCTAGTCCTGGACCTACTCGTCGTCTCTGCCAGCCATCAAGAGACGCCTCTGGTGACTGCGTCGCTCGCCCCCCTCCTCCTGCCTGGGTGCCTACCTCTTCTGTCACGCGTGTACCTCTTCTCTACGCAACAATCGCGACTCGCCCCCCCCCCCCCCTGTTCTCCACCCCTGCCCCTGTCGAACGATCGTGGACATGTCGTTTCTACCGATACCGATATCGAAACGCGTCTCGAGATCGCGATCCCGATCGAATAAATAACACGGGAAGCTTGGTCGGAATTCGTCACAGAGGTTGTTGAATTTTAGTGAATTTCCGTGGATTCGAGTCACGACCGGTGCGGCGGCGTGCCGAGAAATCGTCCGAGCGGTCGGGAAGAGTGGAGTTAGTTAGGCAGAAGGGTGTACGATAACCGAGGTAGGTAGGAGGGGGGTACGACGACTGGAGAGCGGACGGGAGGAGTCGGGGAGCGTAGGTAGTCATTATGTGGAGGGAGGTGACGTCACTGACGGTGACGGATGGCTACACGTCAGGCAAGTATAAACCCCATGGTACCCAATAAATTATTGCAACTATAAATTACTTCTGTGCTCACGATATAATGCCACGGCTACCGCCGCGGCGATGGTGTGCGTGCACGCGCACGTACACGCGTGTCTGCTGTCGCGTCGATGCCAAAGGTGGGGCGTGCAAACAAAGGTGGTGCGATCCCGAACTAACTAGCCACGGTATGGTCACAGCCAGCTAACCAGCCACACGATATCCTTCTTTTCCCTCGCGTTTCTTCACTTTCTTTCCTGCTTTCCGCGGCGGACCTTCTCAACGACCACGGAATGATAATTACGCGCTTTCTAAATAACACCCTACTGTAAATGTATCGGCAGCGAGAGACCGTGCCTCCGGTGGCTCCTTCTCCGTCGTTACCAGTGAGAACCACTGATGCGACATAATCCCGACCAATTCGTAATAAATATCGTTGCGTCGGTCTGGTTCGACGGTATTGCTGTATCTGTCTCTCATCTCGATGCCTTTGGGGGGCTAAGAAGCGAGGCGAAACGGCGGTTGAAGGGGCAGAGGGAGGATATTATGGGCGAGCGAGTGAGTTATACGCCTTGCCGCATGTGTGTCGCATAAATCTGCTCCGACCTCGGTACCGGCCCCCTTACCACTGCGCTGGAACAGTTTCTAGACTTTCCTTCGGTACCAACGACTACTCGAACCGAACCGAACCGAACCGGCTGACTAACGGACTGACGGACTGGCGAGCTGACTTGGGTTGCCCAACTGGCTGTGACGGACTGACCCGATCGATACCGTACTACGCGCCCTTCGTCGTAGGTACTTGGACTAGCCAGCAAACACTACATTGCCCGAATTCGAACAGTTGGAACAATAGCTTTGTGCGATAAGTAATCGATATCCAGCCGTTTCTCGCGAGGTTCGCGGCTGCGTTAGTAAAATTATTTATAGTCGTATGGTATCGCTTACGAGAAGGTATCGTCGCTGACGATGACGAAGCGTGAGAACGGGTGGGGGTAGAAATTCTTTCGCCGTGGCAATTGCCCGCTCGCCTCGTATTTACGGAGAAGGGAGGAACGGTGGAAGGAAGGGTGAAGAGATCGAGAACCACGCGCACCTGTCCTTCCGTACATCAGCCGTCCGTCATCCGGAGGACGGATCGCTCCCCTGTCTGTGCGCAGTCTTCTCCCGAACGGCCGTCCGTCCGTTCGCTCGTTCGTTGAACGCAGCCTCTCGCGCGTACCACGAGGCATCGCACTTATTTACGTTGACACAATATTTATTAGGACGGATCGGTGAGGCGGTCGTTTGCCGGTTTGTACGAGGCAGCAGCCTATTTCGGGAGCGACTCCTCGCGGCGGAGTCCGGCCAGTCGGTCGTCTCGCGGGATATCCACTCTTCTTCGGGATTAAGATACAGGCCGGTCACGCGCCTTATTTTTTGACGGCTGTCACGGCGCGTCGGCCGCGAGAAGACGGGTCGTTGTACCCGATCGCGGTCGGCCGCCCGATTTGGGTGAAGATCGAACACGGACGGATCGGAACGTCGCCCACGACGGGGGCGGTAGCCGGCGAACTTGGCGTCGAAAGAATTTCAGGATCGTTTGTCCGAGGGAAAGCCGGTGTTGCTGGTTGCTCGCTGACTTCGCTTCTCGCGCGACCACTTCGCGAAGGGGTACGACACAGAGAGGCTGTGTAAACGAAACGATAACCGGACGGATCGACACCAGCTGCTCCGTGTTTGTTGCCGGTTCTATAAATAGAGCGGTTCACTCGCTCTTTCCCGCGTGCGAGCATCATCCGTCTCGCGATCCTTTCGCTCTCTCTCTCTCTGTATCTCTTTCTCCTCCGTATCCTTTCTTTCCCGCACGCCCTCACACCCCCACGCCGCCGTCCTTCCATCGACATTTTAATTCTCTCTTTCTTCGTCTCTCGATCGTAGCCGACTCGAGGGACGTTGCTTCGCTGACAATTATTGTTGTCACGGCCTCTGCACCGCCAGTCGGTAACAGGAGTGACATTTCGAAAGGCGGCATGACGGAGAGTGGAAGAAAGAGACGCGAACGATGAGGAGATTCGGAGGTTACGGGCGAAGAACGAGAACAGGGGGGCGGAGGGGGGGGGGGAAGGGAGGGAAGGAAGGGAAGAAGAGTGACGGATATCGTGATGAAGGCGTCCTCCTGTCATCTCTCCTCTTCTACCTCGCCAGGCCGTCGCCCCGCGGCACCTCGACCCTGTCGAGTGTCCGCCGACACCGCGACACCCCCTCGTTTCCGTCGCTACCCATGCCTCCAACTTCCAATGCTTCTTCTTCTCCCGAACCGCGCCCGGTTGCACGCGCTTCTCGAACGTAGCGGTTCCAAACCATCGCGCGCAAAACTCGCCTGCACCGATGCTTCCTCGTCAACGCCAAGGGAAGACCTGTAGCGCGGCAGCCGAACCGCGCGAAACGAGTTTGCGGATTCCAGCTTTTTAAGCGGGAGCAGCCGCAACAACGGCAGCACCTACGGCAGTCGCGCATCGATCATCACTGTCGCCTGTTGCACCATCGCATCGGATGGACGGACGGATAGACGAGCGAGCGAACGAACGAACGAACGGACGAACGAACGAGCGGTCTGCCGGTCGGTCTTACCGGACGCATGTTCCATCATCCATCATCCATCATCCAGTCGTTCTACCTGCATCAACGGACGCACCTACGGCGCGACCGTGCACGCCCGATCATTAATACCATTCGGTCAAGTACCCGCGACACGATTCACTCGATCCAGCCACTTCCCCGTGCTTCGACTTCCATCAAGAACGGTATTGCAAAAGACCACCGGTGGCAGTACCGTTAGACCGGGATTTGCGGCCACCGAAGCTAGGGGTTGCGCTACTGCCTTAACCACATTCGTAAACTTGTGCTCGTGTCTCTATGTACTTTTTAAAAAAAAAAAAGATATAAAAAAGAGCGCCAAGTATACGCGCGCAAAGAACGGTAAATTAATAATCCCATCAAAAAGAATCCCATTTAAAAACATTGTCGTAAGTTAATATTTTTACAAAACTAATGGCGCCAATTATAACAACGGCTATTTTTACAAATAATCGGATTGAAGCTGAATAAAAGATTCGTCATTGGAAGACACAAAGAAGATCATAATATTAAGCAGGAATTTGCTACCATTTGTCTTGTGGCAGGAAATTTAAATGCTAATGATATTTCGGTAAAATTTTTTGGTGTTGGAATAAAATTAATTTAGTATATTCATTGGTGAATTAAAATATTGTTAATGGGAAACTAATAAAATTAATAAATAGCGTCGCAACTACTGTGGAATTTAAAGTATTACGAATGTCTTTCACAAAAGACTGAAAAGAATCAAGGGAGATGTGTTTGCAGCGCACTAAGAACTCTCTTCACTAATCTGACTCGCTCTACATTGCAAGCAGTCCGCCATAATTTTCTTAATTCTTAATGCTAGGTCTTTTAAGAAATTTTGTCGATTTACCTTATTTGAAAAATTTCCAGAAACTTGTGGGAAAGACGATGCTTCTCTGTCTAACCTTCTCTGGACAACCTCCAAGCCTGTGCATCCCCTTCATTTCTATCCAAGCCTGTGCATCCCCTTCCTTTCTATCCAAATCTGTGTGCCCCCCCTTCATTTCTATAAGCTTTACATAGAAACTCTAAATTAAAAATAATTTGCTGGTATAAAACTATCTGTCAATTTAAATGCAATTTGTTACAATACATATATTATTTTGTACATGCGTGGTACAAATTTCCAGAAATTTGTGCAAAAGAAGATACTTCTCTATCGAACCTTCTCCGGACAACTTCCAAGTCTGTGCGTCTCCTTCGTTTCTATAAGCTGTACATAAAGAGCAGGGCTGCGACCCCGACTCCGACTCTTGTTTTTTACCACCGACTCTGACTCCGACTCCTGCAATAATAATAGATTGTTAGTACATATATATATAACTAAATTACTAATATTTAATATATAGTATGTTTGTATATATTATATATCTACAGTATAAAAATATAAAGCGTTAGCGTAAACCGGTACCAGTGTTAAACAAAAATATATCGCGAGCGTGTATAAACACGTACAGCTCAACAGACTCGGATTTTTATCAAATTTACTAATATGGAGTCGGCATATATTTTTTCGACTCCGACTCCGAGTCCGACTCCGGTAATCAGAAATTCCTTCTGAACTCCGACTCCGACTCCGACTCCGACTCCGCGACTCTGACTCCGACTCCACAGCCCTGATAAAGAGTCTACTAAAAAATTTTGACTGATTTGCGACTGACCTTGCTAATTAAGATAATATTTCAATGTCTTATATGGTGTAAAAATTTGTGAAATTTCAAAAATTTTGACAACATACCTTATTTGATACTTGGCAGGCTATGATTGATTGACACTAGCTAGGTTATTAGTATATGGTTTCGGCGCAATGGTTCGGTCACTTTAAAAACACTAACAATCAAAAAGCTATTTTGCAATTAATTCAATGATTTATATAAATTTCCAACGTTTTGGTCTTAATTTGGACCATTATCAAGGAAAGATTCAATATAAAGAAGCGAATACTGCGAGAGCTATTGCAAATAATAAATCGTAACGCTCGAAAACGAACGTGCGACACTCGTGTCGGTTGGAAGATGACTGAGGTAAATAGTAGGCAACCCCAAAACATCTAGAAAGTGAACAGAAGTATGGCTAGAACGAACCGTTGAGCAATATACCATATAAATTCAAATTTCCAAACAGTACTGTTTAAGAGGAAATTTTGAAATTTATATAAATCATTGAATTAATTGCAAAATAGCTTTTTGATTGTTAGTGTTTTTAAAGTGACCGAACCATTGCGCCGAAATCATATACTATTAATAATTCCGGTCGAAATTAAATTTATAAATAACTACTAGCTAGGTTACGTTTACTAGCGACCCGAACGCAACGGCTTTTTGTCTTCTGCGTGCAGCGTGAATTGGCGGTACATTTCTTCACCCTTACCACGCTCCCCTCTTGCCTACACTCGATGACGATTCTTAATCGAAACTTCGCCAAATTGTAACTTTGCATTGAAATATCTCAGCTCCTAAGGCACGTAGAAACAAAATGAAAACACTTTTGTGCTGCAAATCAAACCCAAGCCATCCATTCAGATCATAAAAAAATTAATCGTATCAGCCATTATTGAGATTCGATAATCGAAGGGTTCTTGATAGCGGTGCGTGGCGTTACAGAGGCACTCTGCGTCTCGCGCTGCGCATATACTTGGCGCGAGACACAGCCGTGTCTGTTGAAATATATCCGCCACTCGATCATTTCGAGCGTTGTTCCGTCTACTTCTCTGCAAACGTAACTGGCGTTGATCCGTATTTAATCGTTAATGACGATTTCTTTTGCCCGGGAAACGGTAAGGGTTCTCACCTGTCCGGCGAGGTCGTTGGCGCGAGTCTCGACTTTTGCGCCACCGAGTTGCTCCAGGTCCATCGCTCACCGTCGCATCGCGTCGGCTCGACGTGTCCGTCGCGCTTCGTCATCTTCCACTTTCACCGAGGCCCCATCCCATTCATACATACATGGACTGTTCCCCCCTCGATGGAACCATGTCGTCGCGACTTTGCCGGAGCGAATCGTTCGTCGGCTGCTGACTCGTAGACGGACAAGCTGCCAGCCGTGGATGCGACATTTGAAAACATAGACGAGGTTATTCCGCGAGTCCCGGGACTCGCCGTATCGCGAGGAAATCGCACCGCGGACTATAAAGTCCTCGCGATCGAAGAGTACGATAAAATATATAGCAGGTGAAGCGAGCGATGGGCTAATCCCGGCAATTTACCTGCGGAACGGGCCATGCCATCACCATCACCATCACCATCAGCATCGCCATCCTGCTCTATTAAGGCGCGCAGCTCTCATTGTCGCAGATATGCTCGCTGCAGCTCCACTGCTCCGATCAAGTCGCATTCGAACGAAATGAAAAGCACGGCTCCCGCCGCGTAATATTCCCGCGTACTTGCCGCGACTTTGTTACGAAGCGAAACGACAATTTTGCAGCCGAAACGCCACCACGGGAAATCCGAGATCTCTCGCGGCTTGCCGTTTCGGAGTCGGGAGGGGCGAGGTCTAGAAGAGAAAAGGCGAGAATCAGCTTGCGCCCGCGTGCATCTCGCAGGGGGGGGGGGGGAAAGAGAGAGACGGGGATGAGGTGGATGTTGCACGGGGACAAGGGAACGGTGTGAGAGAAAAGCAATCGGGAGACGTGGATTCGGGGTTTTCACGGGCCTTGTCGATCGCGCGAGATTGAACGAGGCGTGTCCAAGTGCCGCGACTTTCGAATATCCCCATTGAAAATTGAAGGGGGAGAATGCTTCGCGTCGATTCCGTTGCGAGATGCCGCGAGGCCGCGATTGTTTTTCGACCCACTGCCGAATCGTATTTCTTCTTCACGCGAACGCGCCGGCCGGGCCCGGCGGTCCCGTCTCGACGTCTTAATCGAGAGGGGTGCTAGCGAGCGGGGAGAAAGAACGGTGGCTCAGCTATTGGGTATTCGCGGGACGGACGGTGTATTCTTTATGCAGCGGTGGAATCGTGATTCGTAAGCCGAGGCCCGTTCTGGGAGCAGGACGAGGTGGACGGGGGAACGCGGTGGCGCGGTCGGCCGATGGAAGGAAGCGATTCGACAGGCTGATGGAGTGAGTGTTGACTTAGGATAACAGTCGCCTCATCGGTCAATCAGTCAGGTAGACTACGGTAGGTCTACCGTAGGTGCTCCGTCTTCGGTTCGGCCCTGTCGTCTCGTTCGGACGGCTAAGTGACTCACGAATCCGACCACCCGACGTTCCGGTTCGGAAGACAAAGCGATTGGAAAAATAAGCAAAAGAAGAAGCGAGGAAGGGCAAGAGCGAGTCGAGCGAATCGAGCGAGTCGAGACTCACATCAGCGTTCGCGGATACGCGTACGAGATCGGCCGAGTCGCAAATGCAGGTACTACTTAGGGACCTGGAGATGAGAGGCCCGCGGATCGCCGACTGCTTCGGCCGGCAGCAACGAAACGATTCGCGAAAACGGGAGTACTATGCACCGCGAGCCTCGTCTTCAACACGTTTCGAGGCCGTTGCGAGGATTCAAGAGCCGGTTGCTTCAAGGGGGGGGGGGGGAGAGAGAGAGAGAGAGAGAGAGGAGGTAGAAGAGGGTGAAGAGGGAGATGGAGAA
This sequence comes from Andrena dorsata, assembly GCA_929108735.1. Lineage (NCBI taxonomy): Eukaryota > Metazoa > Arthropoda > Insecta > Hymenoptera > Andrenidae > Andrena > Andrena dorsata. The sequence goes on from OV815488.1 coordinate 13,245,199, forward strand.
GGACGGAGAGGAGAATGAAGGAAGGAGAATGGATTCACCCGTCAGTCACTCTCTGGCAGACCGCGAGAGAATCACAATGCGGAGCCTCCCTTTGCTCTTCCTCTCGGTTCATCTCTCTTCGTCCTTCTGTCCGACCGCCCGTTCGCTCGTCCGTTGCTTCGTACGTCCGTCCGTCTGTCTGCCTGCCTGTCTGTCCATCCGTTCGTCTCCTCGTCTGCCTCCTGTCACTCTCCTCGCCAGCCTCCCGACGGCTCTCGCATCAGGAATTCATCTCCTCTCCTGTCCTGTCCTGCCTTGTCCTCCTGCGTTGCTCCTTTTGTTCCTTCCTTTCCCCCGTGCCGCTCTATAGCGCGGCGGCTCGCTAGCTTTCTCGCTGCCATCCCAAGCTACTCGTTATTACCTACGTGCCGCTTTATTTCCGGTGCGTGGCTCGCCCCATTGCTCGCTATTCGGCTAGATCGCGCGACCGAGCGCTCCAATTCCGTCGTTCCCCCCCTCCTCCCCCCCCCCCCCCCTAGCGCGGCTCTTTCATCGAATCGGTCAGCGCGCCGTAGAGCTCGTCCACGAGATCGAGACGAAGATGACGCGTAAAGTAGGTAGGCGCAAGAGCGAGTCGTTATCTCAATTGCCCCCGCAAACAATTAAGCTCATGCGTGCCGCTGTAAATTTTCGCAGCGCACGATGCTTTAACAACGAGTCTAATTACTGGCAAACGTAACTGATTTAATACGCCGCTGGTGCATAAATTTCAGCGGGACGGGAGTTGACGCTACCGTAATACTTGGCCGCATTAAAATTTACGACCCGATCGTCTTCGCCGAACGCTGGTAATCACCGGGCGGTTTAGGTGCACGAACGTTTCAACGGGATTGCTCGTTTCGCGACGACAGAGGAGCACGCGATATAATTTCGAAGCCGGCCGCGGCGCGACGAAACAGACTCCCTTCTCGGCAATTAGGTGGCATCGATCTCGTGGTCTCTTCGTTTCGTCGTCCAGCCGAGTCGCGAGCGTGACCGTCGTGCCGCTGTCGACGAGCGGCCCGCTCCCACCGAGTACGGATACCCGGACGCTCGAACACTCGGACACCCGGATACCGGTTAACCAGTAATCCAGCGGTACCGTCGTATCGACACGTGTAGCCGTATCCCGGTACAGACGTGGAGAACCACGCGAGGAAAGAAACGGTCGGGGTGAGTGAGTGTACCTCATAGCCAGGGGGAAAAAAAGAGGGCGCGAGCGAGGGGGCGGGGGCGCAGGATGGAAGGGAGAATGGGACGGAGATTGAGGGGAAAAAGTGAAACGAGAAGGGCAAGGATTCGCCGATAAGGCTAATTATTGCTGGGCATCGTGTGCCGACAGCGTATTGGTGCGGGGCAGTAGGATGATCGGAAGAAACACGACCAAGATTGGGGGCAGCAGTGAGATCGAGGTGGTAAAGGGAATGTGTAGGCGAGGAGGAGGACGAGGATAGGGCGAGTTGGTACGGGATCGGATCGGATCGGATCCGCGTGCACGTACCTACCAGCATAGAGTCGGCGCGGAGGCGAAACGGGGGGGGTAAACTGTCGTACGTGTCTACTAATGTATCCCGGTGTTTGGTAAGGCGCAACGTTTGGCCGAGCCGAGTACGGGAAGAGCAGATATCGTGCAGCAGCATCTCCGCGCCACGCTGCTCGCGGCGTCGGGGCTCGGCCGCGGCCGCTTTCCAGCTCGGTACGCCACGCTCCTTATTTCTCTTGTATCTTTCCCGAGGTTAGATATGCAACCCCGTGGAGGCTGCTCGTTAGCGGCCTGCCAATGGGGGATACACGATCTTACCTCGCACAGCCATTTGCATTCGAGATCTATCTCGGCGACGATTCTCTCGATACCAGGCAGTTATCGACTTTCGGCCACTCTTTCAGCGAAATACACGGGGCTTCTCTCGCGGGAAGGGAGGGAAGAGGAAAATGGAAACGAGGAGAGACGAGAGGAAACAGAAAAGAGAAGAAGAAATGTTTGTAGCGGGCGGAGCTGTCCGCCGGTGGTCCGCCCTGGTCCCTCGACTTCTCGCGTATCCCTTCTCGATACCAGTTCGGTTCCAAAGCCATGCTCGTACTTTTCCTTTTGTCGCCGTTCGTTGTCGTTTTCCTCGGGCTCGTCGTCGACGTAGCCGTCTTCGTGGTCGTTGGTCGTTGCTTCTTCGGGCACCTCCCGTTGCTGGCTGGATCGGCAGGCAGCAGCAGCCTCTTCCATGGAATCGTTCACGGCCGCGCAGGGCTCCCGAGGGCCGCTACGGGTGAGAGAGACAATGGACAATGGGGACATAAATCTGCGTAATTAGTTGCCGATGCCTCCGCGGATCAATGCGCGATCTCCTTTTCCCTCCTTCTTCCGTGACCCATCGGCGAACAAACGATCGTTTGGTTGGCCACTCGGCAAAGTAGGACGGTGCTCTTCGTCCTGCTTGTCCCCACCCTCACGAAAGGGAGGTGTGCTCGCTCCTTTCCGCCTCTTTCGCTTTCTTCGGCCGAACATCGGCATTCCCGGCTTCTCCGCTTCTCGTCTCGCCATCTCGAACGCGGACGCGTCGCGGGATCAAGATGGCGATGCCCGTCGCATCCCCCGGCATCCCTCCGCAAGCAATGCTTTCCAATGCCTTCCAATGTATATCACTCTACTAAAAGGCAAATGGAGGAACGGCCGAGGGAGAAACGCGGCCGCGCAACCCACTTTTGGCAGAACGTCGCGGCGACGAGGGCGATACCGCGGCCGATCTCGCGTCTCGTTATCGAAGATTCCGACGCAGGAGCGATTTGATTAAGAGTCATAATGCGGGGAACGGCAGACCGGGGCACGCTCCACAATGGCCTGCCGTGATCTCGCTTGACGCATCCGATGCAGTCTCGCCGCGTTTCGCACCCTCGCGTCGTTCGCCACGTTGACGTCGTTGTTGTGCCGCCGCCGTAGTTGCGAAAGGCTGATAAATGAGCCGATAGCGGCGTTCCATTGCTCAACATTCGTGCCTCTTTGCACGGTTGCTCGATAGTTGGCTTGGTCGTTTCCCAATTCTCCGTCCAAGCCGTGTCATTCTGAACGGTCGCTGTCGCGCGATTTCACCGAGTTTATCGATTCCAACGATTTCAACGATCATCCGGTTTTTGGTTGCAGGGGAGGACGGAGTCGAAGGCTCAGGGCCCGGCACGGACCTTCAAGGGGAGGAGGGCGATTGCGCGGAGGATGACGGCCCCATTAGCCCTAGCGAGAGGGGTTGCGCGGCTGCAGCCAAAGAGGAAGAGGATGGGGACGCGACCGATGAGGAGGAGGACGAGGACGCATCACCGCCAACACCACCGCCTTCCGCTACCGCGAGACTGAATCCCACGATACTGAGGGACACGGGACCCCAGGACAGGTAAACCTGCACTTCTCCAAACTACGGGAAAACCGCGTCGAGAGTCGAGAGAGGCGAAGCGTACACCGAGCACGTAACAGGACGAAAGGGGCGGCCGTGAAAACTACGTAGGGTAAATCCGGGAGGCGCGATCGACCTAATATAAAATGGCTATTAAAACTAATATTGATTTTACTTATTTTGTCAGAACAAACGTAAGTGTTCAGAATTTTATGCCGGTTCAGAAAAACTGGTCGGTATTTGCTTTAAGGGGTTGGGACACAGTAACGGGCCAAGCAAGCAGACGATTTTTAGACGACGATGATAAGAACAGCAAACAATCGATTAGGGTAAACGCACCAGTAAATGAACACATTAAGGCTAATGAATGGACACGTTTATACAATTCTGTTTGCAGCGCGATTGATTCCACGTGTTGCAAAAATTGTTTGAATATGAAGCAAGAAATTAGAAGAAGTCTCTAATTAATTGGTTCCGTATTTTAATAATTTATTTTACTCATTTTAATAAAAAATGTCCATTCACTGGCACGTGTCCATTTACTGGTACATTCACCCTAATATAAGATTTTGTGTTGTATATTATGAACTATAAGGAAAACATATAATATTTGCAAAATAGCATTTGTACGCCGGGCAATGTCTCCATTTAAAATCTCCTTTTTTTCTCGGATGGCCAACTGGTGGGTCAGATTCCGGGAAATCGGATGAACTGTAACAAAAACCCCAAAAGTGTCATAAACTATAATATATTTCCTAGGCATTGACGATCCAAAATTTTAAATTTTTTAATTATTGTACAAAATATAGACAAAAAATTCACACACTTCTGTCGAAATTTGATCATTATTTTTCAAGCATCGGCCATTTTGTCAATTTTTGCAAAAATTGAAATGTTGGATCGTCAATGCCTGGAAAATATATTATAGTTTATGACATTTTTGAGGTTTTTGTTACAGTCCATCCGATTTCGGGAAATCCTATTACAAATGCTATTTTGAAAATATTATATGCTTTTCTTATAGTTCATAATATAATGAACTAAAACACAAAACCTTGTATTAATTGATTGTTTACTTTTCTTATTATCGTCGTCTAAAAATCGTCTGCTTTCTTTACCGTTACTGTGTCCTAACTTCTTAAGAGAATATTCACTGTAAATCGGCTTGAAAACTGAAGTCATGACATCTCACCACCCCTCCTGAGGTGCCGGGAGAAATGGTTTACGCCGTTGGCAGAGAACACTCACATAATTATTCATAGAAAATTAACAAAGGATAAAGCAAAATTATTTATGACTGAATAGTAGAGTGGTCGCAAGAAATTGATGTCTGAATTTCATAGACGGCACCCCGCAAAAAGTTGCCAATTGGTATAAAAATGCGATTGTGAAAGTTGCAGCTCGATCGGATAAAGCTAAGACCTGCCTCATCAGCCTTAAAGTATTGAAAGACAGCTATTTTTCTTAAAAAATCGGGATTTTTCCGCTATAAAATTAGAACGGTTTATGCTAGAAACGTGTTCCTTATTTAGTTTCGTAGAGAATTTTCCTGGCTTCAACTTTCATTTCCACACCTTGTTTGACAAACGTACAGATCGGATGGTATTTGGCTTTTTCGTGGGCCGGACCCGGAAAATTGACTTTTTCAAGAAAATGTAAAAATTCGCTATAGTAAACGTGATAAAATTACTTTTTAACCATACTTTTGTTGCTCGTTGAATTTTTTGCATTCAAATACATCAAAGTAATATTTCAGTATAAGTTTATAAATGTATAGTTTTTTAAATATTATATTTCTTTACGGCAATCGACACCGTGCCGTTTTTTTCTTGGATTTCGACCTGTTTCGCTCCGAGATAATCCGTTTATTGGATTTACAGTTGTTTAAAACCTTAGTCAATTACAAACGAATTGATGGAGACATTTCAAAGGTAGCATTGTCTAAACTTATTAATCATTTGTGGTATTTGAACCCAGAGCAAGTTGCTTTCGCCTTTTTTGATAAAACTTTAGATAAACAAATCAAAATAAACATGGCTGCAAAACTATTGTCTTTTGAGCAAAACAACAAAGATGATGATGATCTAAGCCTACGAAACGATAGAATAGTTAAAGCCAATATCGCTTTGAAAGAAGCGCATTCTTTTCTGGACAAAGAAGTCGATTACTTTATGACACAAGCAACATTCAACTTCTTCAACATTTCTAGTGATTTCTTACATTCCAATCCGGATGTTTGGAATGAAGACCTAGATTTTTTAAAAGGACAGGGAATTGTAAAACGTTTTAGGGTTGTAAACGGCACAGCCGAAAGGGGTGTCAAATTAATGCAGGATTACAATGCGAGTATCACAAAAGATGAAGAGCAGAAACAGTATGTTCTGCAAGTAGTTGCTGAATGTCGAAAATTATACCCCGACACATTGATTCTAACCACCTACTTGATTCTTACGACTCAATCTGTCAAATCTGCCAATTCGATCTATCTACTATTATTAATTTACATATTATTACAATTTTTATTAATAATTAATTTAGACAAAACCTGTTCTGATGTTACTACTAAGTTCAATGTTTCAAAATCACTATGGTTTGATATATGTCAATATTTTCTTTCATCTCCCACCCCCCTCTATCCCACCCTTTCCTTTCACCTACCTCATTGAAAATCTATTTTTTAAAACTACCTTACTTGAACTCTTTGATGCTAAATAACTAAAAAGTAATAGAAGAACATTTAAGAAAACAAATTATCAACTTAAGCGAATTTTTACATTATCTTGAAAAAGTCGATTTTCCGGGTCCGGCCCACGAAAAAGCCAAATACCATCCGATCTGTACGTTTGTCAAACAAGGTGTGGAAATGAAAGTTGAAGCCAGGAAAATTCTCTACGAAACTAAATAAGGAACACGTTTCTAGCATAAACCGTTCTAATTTTATAGCGGAAAAATCCCGATTTTTTAAGAAAAATAGCTGTTTTTCAATACTTTAGGGCTAATGAGGCAGGTCTTAGGTTTAACCGATCGAGCTGAAACTTTCAAATTCTCATTTTTATACCAATTGGCAACTTTTTGAAGGGTGCCGTCGAAGATACGACGGAAAAAAAATCCCCCCTATGTCTTGCGACCACCCTACTGAATAAGGTGAAGCCATCAGTAGTCGACCACTTTCAGAAAAACATGAAAAATAAGGTTTTTAGAAGTGACGATCTTTTGAACAAAGTGCAGTTTTCTAACTGCACTCTATCTACACTCTGTTCAAAAGGTTGTCACTTCTAAAAACCTTATTTTTCATGTTTTTCTGAAAGTAGTCGACTACTGATACATGGTCGACTACTGGTGACTTCACCCTACAACTACAGATTCATTGGTATTTAAACCTCGTATAACGAATGCAGGGTCATTTTGACCCAACTCTGACAAAGTCAAAGTGTATTTCTTTATTAATAAATTTTTGTTAATTTGTGAAATTGTAATTATTTATTTCATTTTATATTCAATTCTTTTGTGGAACCGGTATATCATAGGAATGTTGCAATGGGTCAAACTGACCCTGCATTCGCCTCACGCAACCATATCCACCATTCGTTGTACGGGGGTTAATTTGTTTACGCTGAACAAGTAAAGAACACATCAAAGAAAAAGTGAACTATTTACCTGCTGGCGATTAGCAAGGTAAATGAATACAAAAGCGAATAAATAAACTAAATAAACAAAAATAATAATAAAATAATAATGAAAAATAAAAAATAAAAAAATCATAACTCGACCATCTCACCTTTCTGCAGCGAAAGATAGTCTTCTCGTTAGCTTTCAGAGGAAGAGTTAATATGGCCAAGTACTTTGGCTGCATTGTCCCTCAATATCTCTACTATCTTATTGTCCCAAACATTAAACGAATATAAACTTAGAATCACACTTTAAATACGATTCTGTGCACCGCCGTGTGACAAGAGGTTAAATGCAACCTCAATTTACCTTTTATAGCCTATAAATCCAGAAGAAATCACAGAAGGAAGCGAAATGACGCTATTCATTAAACTGTTTGGCTTCTAGAGAAGTAATTGATCTGCACTTTAACGCATTTTTACGTACCCTTTAACGCATTTTTACGTACTGAGTCTGAAATATAGTGACTGGACCAACTCTCCGGGCCGACCGCGTCTCCCGGATTTACCGTATACCATGATGCGGACGTAAATTTCGGCGAACACGGTTCGCTTCGAACTCATTAGCCGGTGCTTTACCCAGAGCTTCGTCATAAACCGCCTAAATCAACGAGAGCGGTGCTGCCGTTCGCTTTGAAGTCGCCGACGTCGGGCGCCCCTTGTCGTGTACACACACGGGTATTCTCGTTGTTTGAGCGCAACGAATCGTCACGGAACCGTGCCGCGCACGAGCGAGGCATGGCAAACGCCGTTCGCTGCCTGCGCAAGGGAACGAGATGAACGGAGAGAGAGAGAGAGAGAGCGATAGATGCAACGAGCGAGAGAGGGGGGGAGGGGGGAGGCGGAGAGGGAGAGAGACAGAGAGAGGCGGAACGGGGCGGCGTTAGTGGGAGAGGATTGGCGACACCGGGAGAGAGGGGCAGAGAGAGAGGGACAAAGAGATAAATAAGCCGGTGCCAGACTGATATCGGTGACTGCCGTGCGACGTCATACAGCTAATAGAGATAGGCACGTGTTGTGCGTCGGTCTCTGCGTCGGCGATTCCACTAACGCCGTCGGTGACACTCGCTCCGGTACCGCTTTGCCGCATCTACGATTGCGAAACGGGGGCGGCGGTGGCGGTGGTGGATATGTGCCGGTGGCGGGCTGCAGCGCTGGCGCCTCCGGACCCCGCGCCAGCCCGCCAGCCCGCTAGCCCCCCGAAAACTTCCCCTGCATGCGTGCCGGTGCTCCCCTTTCATCTCGCGGCACGCATTCGCTATTCAGTCAGGAGCAGTCAGTTACGAGCGAGCCGTCGACACGTCTGCAACCTCTCGGCCGCTCTCCCGGGTCGATCTCGAATTCGCGACGTATGCCCGCGACAGCGCGTTCATGTTTGCCGCCTATTTGCCGATTTCTTCTGGGACCTCGCTGATCACTCGCTCCTCAACTTCCGTCCTTTGCACCGACTACATGCCAACGAGTCTTTGACAGGTATCGATTTATCGCGATTCTTTCGCGTGGGTCACGCTCACTCCTCCACTATACGTTACGGTCCGATCCGAGCCGATCGCACAGTGTCGTAGCAAAATAGTTTGAGGGATTTTGCAGAAGCTGAAGTTACGCTGGTTTTTCCGAATATGTACAATAGGATGGTCCATTCTTTTTCAAGCATAAAATGTAGGATTTCCACACGGTTGTTTTTCTTTCAAACGCGTTAACTAACATCTGTACAAAATTTCAGTCTAATCGAACAAAATTTGGGGGTCGCTAGGCTTAATCGTTTTTAGAGGCATGGGAAAGAGTTTCTAATTAATGACTCTCTAGTGGGGCTGACACAAAAACAACATTTTTTTACGCTATTAAGGAATAATATGTAGATACTTAATTGTGTAAAATAATCGTAGCGACCTATAAATATGGTACATATGAACCAGTTTTTGATATTCAGGCTTGTGGAGAGCAACGAAGAATAAAAAGAATTCCCATTAGGGGAATAAAATTTCTACTAAGAATTTCTTTTTATTTTTTGCTGCTCTCCATAAGCTTGTTTTTGTTCCGTATACCAAAAGAAGTGTGAATATCAAAAACTGGCCCATATGAACCATATTTACAGATCGCTAAGATTATTTTACGCAATTAAGTATGTATATATTTTTCCTTAATAGCGTAAAAAAATGTCGTTTTTATGTCACGTCCACTAAGTAGTACTCCCCAAATCTACAAGGATGTCAGCTGAAGAGTCATTAATTGGAAAACAGACAGACATATCCTTTCCCATGCCCTTAAAGACGATTAAGCCTAGCGACCTCCAAATCTTGTCAGACTAGGCTGAAATATTGCATAGATGTTAGTTAGCATCAGGGCTTGAAAAGGTTGCGAAATAACTGTTTGAAACTGAAAGAGTTATGAAGAACCTTTATTCTGAATAACCGTTAAAAAGAACCTAAATATCAGACTATAAAAATAAAAGTTAATGTTCCTATATAGATCTATAACATTTATTTTTTAGGTTCCTATATAGCTATATAGTTACAAGAATCGGTTCTATAACCGTTTTGGAACTGATATAGAACCTAAAAAATAAAAGTTATTAAATCGGTTCTATAACCGCTTTGGAACTTTTATAGAACCTAAAAATAAAAGTTATAGAGCTATACAGGAACCTAAAAAATAAAAGTTATAGAGCTATATAGGAACCTAAAAAATAAAAGTTACAGATCTATATAGGAACCTTATCTTTTACTTTTATAGTCTGATATTTAGGTTCTTTTTAACGGTTATTCAGAATACAGGATCTTCATAACTCTTTCAAGAACCTAAATCTTTATAATAACGGTTTCAAGCCCTTAGCATGCTTGGAAGAAAAGCAAACTTGTGGAAAACCTACATTTTATACATGAAAAAAATAATTCTCGAGCGGGACCACTACGAAGCGATCACGATGTCACCGTCACCGATAGCAGCGTCAAGTAGTCTAAATCAATGATAATCGCGACCACGATCGATCGTTCTTTCTCCTTTCCCTCGTAACTTTGTTCCTTTATGTTTCATGCTTTCAGAGAGCCAATGAGTCCGCGCTGTCCCTCGAGAGACTCTCGGGAATCGTCCGGTCCGGCGACCGGCAGCCCTCCACCGCCCGCGACGAGGAGTAGCCCGAGTCCGGTTAGTCCGAGCGGCATCGTGCCTCTTCCGCTCGCTGGTCATCCCCTGCTACCGCCACATTCCGCGGCGATGATGGCAGCCTATCTGCAACAGACTCACCAGAGGCTGCTGCTCGGCCACTCGCCGTTGTCCCGCGGCTCGGTGTCACCGTTGGTCTCCTCGTCGTGTTCGCCGCCGGCCGCGACTCCCGGCCTCCTCGTCTCGCCGAGCAGCGTCGGCGATGTTTCGCCGTCGGCTACACCGTTGCCCGCGGTCCTCGACTTCAGCACGAGGAAGGCTTCCTCGACCGAAGACGACGAGGACGAGCAGATACTGAATCTCAGCAAACCACCGACCCCCTCCTCCTCCACGGAGACGAACAACGGGCCACTGGATCTGTCGGTGCCGAGCAGAAAGCGGCCAGGCCCAGAGGATTCTCCACCTCCGCCAGTCCGCAAGTCCTCGAGGCTGACTGGAAGCGCAGCGGTCGCGCTCGCGCACCAGGATCCCGCTCAAGCCGTGACAGCCGTCGGCGTCGGCGTCGGTTTCGGCAGACCTCCGGTGGTCTCGCCGTGGACCTCGCCCGTGGTGGCTTCGCACTTCCCTTACTTCGCAGCCGCGGTCGCGGCAGCGGCTACTAGTCAGCAGCAGCTATCGCCTAAGAGCACCGCAGGCGTAGTGGATCACCACCAGCTTTGGAACGGCAAGATGAAACCACCGTCCGCGTTAGACAAGCCCTATCAGCCAAGCGAGGCGACCAAGGCGCTCGAGAAGATGAGTGAGCTGAGTAAACTGGGTGGTGAGGATCTGTTTAGAACGGCGTCGAGCGCTGGGGCTGGAGGTCCGACCGGTACCTCCGCCTCAGCTTCTGCCTCTGCGGCTGCCGCTGCCGCTGCGGTGGCTGCAGCTGCTGGGAACGCGACTGGTTCGACGTCCGGCAGCCGACACAGCGCTTGGCAGTCTCATTGGCTGAACAAGGGTGCCGATCAGGCCAAGGACGTGCTGAAGTGCGTCTGGTGCAAGCAGAGCTTTCCCACGCTGGCCGCGATGACGACGCACATGAAGGAGGCGAAGCACTGCGGCGTGAACATGCCGGTGCCGGCTGCCGCATCGGCGCTTCATCCCCAACAGACGAGCATGCCGAGCATTCCGCCGACGCCTCAGTCCCATCAGCCCCAAACGACATCGTCCAGCAACAGCGGTGCCGGCTCTGGGGCCACTCCGAGCAGCAAGCAGAGTCCATCCGAACTGAATTTACTGATCAAGGAGACGATGCCGTTGCCGCGAAAGCTGGTCCGCGGGCAGGACGTGTGGCTCGGCAAAGGGGCCGAGCAAACCAGACAGATCCTCAAGTGCATGTGGTGTGGCCAGAGTTTCCGTTCCCTAGCCGAGATGACGTCGCACATGCAGCAAACACAACACTACACCAACATTATCTCCCAGGAGCAGATCATCTCGTGGAAATCCTCGGACGAGAACAAGGGAGGAAGCGGCGTCGGAGGTGGAAGCGGTGGCGGAGCTGGAGCGGGCGGAGGTGGCGTAACCGGGGGTGGCAGCGGCACAGCGGTTGCTAGTGGTGGAGCTTCCGGCCCCCACGGCGGAAACGGCACGGGTCCTGGCTCCGGGGCGACCAGCAGCCACGTAAGCGCTGTCTTGACCTGCAAGGTTTGCGACCAGGCTTTCACCTCGTTGAAGGAACTCAGCAATCATATGGTGAAGAACTCCCACTATAAAGAGCACATAATGCGTTCCATCACCGAGAGCGGTGGACGACGTCGGCAGACGAGAGAGAAGCGTAAAAAGTCGCTGCCGGTGAGGAAGCTGTTGGAGCTGGAACGGGCGCAGAATGAGTTCAAGAACGGCGACGCCGCGACCGGTCTGGGCCATAGCCTTGGGAAGCACGCGGGCAGGATAACTTGCGAGAAGTGCGGCGACAAAATCGAGACCACCATCTTCGTCGATCATATACGTCAGTGCATCGGGGCGGGCACAGTGGGTGCGAATCAACGGAATTTTCTCAAGAACGCGCTCATGTCGAACCACTTGCCAGCGACGCTACCCCCGTCCGAGAGTGGTCGCAAGAGCGTGAACGAGGACAGTTCGTCTGTTTCCTCGAGGCATCATCGGTCCCCTTCGTCGGCCAGCGACGCCACCACCCCGGGTAAAGAGACTCCGACGCCAACCGGCAACGAGACCACAGGCAGCTCTTCCCCGTCCGTTTTAAACGCCATAGAGAAGCTGATCGAGAAGAGCTTCGATTCTCGCGTCAGGCACGGCACGCCGGGCTTGCATCACGCTCAGCCTGGAGCACCTATGGGTACTAGCATTCTCAAACGTTTAGGCATAGACGAGAGCGTCGATTACACGAAACCACTGGTAGACCCGCAAACGATGAACCTTCTCCGATCCTATCAGCAGCAGCAGCAGCAGCAGCAACAACAGCAACAACATCAATCGCAACACTACTCGTCGAGCACCGCTGCGCGGAGGGAGCGCAGTGGAAGCGAGTCGAGTTCCGTGTCGGAGCGGGGAAGTGGTGGTCGAACCGACTCCATGACTCCGGAAAGGCGCGTGGACCTTCCCTCGGTCGGTCATTCGGAGAGGCACCCGCATCACCATCGCATCACGCCGGATAAGCAACTCGCTTCTCAAAATCTGTCCTCGGGACGCCATCACACGACTACAGAAGAATCCGGGGACGAGGATTTATCCGCGACCGCGGCTACGACCGCGACCTCGACCGGCACCGGCACGGTAGTCGTAAAGAAAGAGCCGCGAGACGAGGAGACCGAGGAACGAGGATCCAACGAGGAGGAGCAGACGCAGTCCCAAACGAGCCGAGAGGTGTTCGTAAAGAAGGAAGTGGTGGAAGATTGTAGAGACGAGGAGGAGCAGCAGCAAGGTTCGTTTAATCACCGGCGGAGCAGTCTGCAGGATGGTTCGGAGGAGGGTCGCGAAGTTTTGTCCCCTCGTATGAACCCACCGACACCCAGGTCCAGCGGGCAAATGGAACAATTGGCACGCAGTCCCTGTCGAAACAGCACCAGCAGTCCGACGAGCAGCGATCGTTCGGTAACCCCGCGCGGAACACCGGATACCAAAGGTTCGAGTAGCCTCGGAGCTCTTTCTTCCATGTTCGACAGCTTATCGGGCGGCGGAGGGGGCGGAGTTGGTAGCGGTAGCGGTGGTAGCGGCGGCGGTAGCGGCGGGGGCGGCAGCGGGGGTGTTAGCGGGAGCGGCGCGGTCGACTCACAGGGTCGAAAGACCAGTAGTCATCCGTTAGCCGCGTTGCAAAAGCTCTGCGACAAAACGGAGACGAGAGGTTCGAGCGGCAACTCGGGCAGGTCCGGGGGCGGTGGCGGATCGACGTCGAGTCACGGAGGTTCCGCTGCGAGCGGAGTAGGCGGAAGCGGCCCAGGCTCTGGGACTACCCCCGGCGCGATCCTGGCGTTCAGCTGGGCGTGCAACGACGCCGTCGTCACCGCCGATTCGATCATGAAGTGCGCATTCTGCGATACGCCGTTCATCTCGAAAGGCGCTTACAGGCACCACCTGTCGAAGATGCACTTTGTTAAGGACGGCGTGATCCCGGACCCGCTAACGATCGGCCGATCGGCTGCGGCAGCAGCGGCCGCCGCCGCGGCAGCGGCCGCGGTCTCTCAGACCACCGCCACCGGACCACCGGTCGGTCACACTTCTTCCTCGCCCCCGACGTCCCAGCGCAACAAGTCGCCGCCGCCGCCGCAGCCACCGCCGCCGCTTCCACAGGCAAACGGCAGCCCATCTCAGTCAGCGGCTTCTTCCCTCGAGGAGAGCCCGCACTCCAAGTTTCTCAAGTATACGGAGCTGGCCAAACAGTTGTCCAGCAAATACGTATAGTCCGAGCCCCGTAAGTAGCGGTGCCACTTGTACATAAGTGTATCTATACTGTAACGACTGTAATTAGCGACCACTGGTTCCAACACCATCCGACCTTTCAAACTCCGCCTCCAGGACACACCTGCCCTTCCCGTTCGCGATTCCATTATCCGGGCAACATACCCGCGCCGTACTTTGCCCCGCGCCTCGTCATCTTCTTCTCCCATCCCTACCCGACCCGCACCCGATTATTGTTCGCGCCTTTGTATCGCCGAGCTTTGCCAACGTGGTCCACGTGCCGAGGCGCCCTCGTTCGGTCCCGTTACTCATCCACCCACGCGTACACTTCTTCCCCGGATAATCGAGTTACGCGACAGGAAAAGAAGGCCGATATCGTCCAACGAGGAGGTGGACGTCGAACCCGCGTTAATTAAAATGTGATGCCACCATATCTCGCGGCACTGCTGAGTCAAGGGGCTCGGCTAGCGGCCAAGTTTGTGATTTTATAAATACTTAAGGACACTATACGACGGACGATAAGAGAGGATGGGAGAGAGAGACTGACGGCAGAGGGGAAACGGATGGGGCAACGGCGCGGCGGGGGGAAAAAAGAAAAAAAGAAAAGAGACTGAACGGGAGGAAGCGAGTGACAGGGGTTGTACCTAGATAGTGTTTTCTAACGCGGTGGAGAGGGACGTTTGCCTATCGCAACTGTCGTAAGGTCAGATCAGCATGTATACCTCTAGAACGTAAGGGCGTAGTTGATTAGCGCATAGGCTAGGCTAGGGTCCGCCCCTGTATAGGAATCTCTTTGTTCATACTTATTGCTACGAAACCGGTGAGATCGTTCGGGGTGGGAATCTCCTCGAAGGTCTACGAGTATCGGACGAACGGGGATAACGAGTGCGAAAGAACTGGCGCAGCGCGGCGCGGCGCGGTGTAAGGTGTGTGCATGAAGAAGCAACGATACGAATACGATACGATACGATACTATACGATACGGTGCAATAGCGAGGCTCGCGGCCGCTCGAAACGTGTCGCGCGGCGCGCACGCCATCGCGGCACGGCACGACACCACGCGGCGTCCGAACAATATCGTTTTCCTTCACTCGTAGCGTACGAGTAGACCATTGTATAATAAATTTTCTTTCTTCAAAATACTATTTATTGCGCCGTGCGAGCCAACGCGACATTTTAAGTGTAAAAATACTATAATTATTCTCGCTCGAAATATCGCGAATACCCTCTGTATATTGATTACAATTACGATTATTCTACATAATAAATGCGAGCAGACGGAAGGCGTAGCGGCACATTTTCGATGGCGGGGGCGCGCTAGAAATCGATCGCGTCCCAAGGAGCGAGCGAGAGTACGAGCGAGCTTGCATGCGTGCGTGCGTGCGGGCGTGCATGTCAGGGTGCGAACAATCATCGGGGCGAATCATCTTGTATCTGTATTTTGCTGCGAGTCAGCTAGCCAGCTTGCCTGCCTGCCTGCCTACGTGTCGTGCGTGCGTGCGTTTCGTCGTCCGTTCGTACAAGCGAGCGTGCGTAAGTATGCGCGTGCGCCGTCCGTCCGTGTATGTGCGTGTGCTAGTTGTGCGTATGTGTGGCACGAGCGCGAGACGATCACGAGAGAACGTGTGAGCGAGCGTTTTTCGGCGACACGCAGAGAAAAAGAGCGTAGAAAGGCAAGGCGGGGGCAATGGCGCGCGGAGGAAAAGTGTGTATGTGTGCGTGTGTGCGAGAAAGAGAGCGAGTGAGAGAGAGAGAAAGAGCACGCGCGCGCGCGCGCGTATTCGAAAACGTGAAAGCCCGACTCTGGAGCGGAACACACTTGTATACGTATTTCTTGTAAACTCTAATTCTTCCATCGCGGACTTTAAAAGTATTTATCGATATAACGATAATATTAATATTATTATTGTAATTATATACGACTGCTGAGAGAGTGTGACAAAAGCGAGACACGAGGTCTACGTGGATGCGGAGAACGGCATACGCGCACAAGTAAACTTGGCGAAGTTTACATACCCGCGGAGACGAAAAGAACGATACGTGGATAGCCAACCGCGCGAAAAATACGCTCGAAAAGTACCTACCTACTTACAAATGCGCAACCACAAAGATATGCATCATGTATACGCGACTCTTGAAACCATTTTACCAGATTTGTCATTATTTAATTATTTCGGTTGTATTTTAAAATGCAATTAAAGCTCAAATAAATATATATGTTATAAAGTAACAGTCTGTGGGCATTCATTCCGTAGCCTCCTCCATGCTCGCCACTTAGGTACGGGCGCTGGGAATCGCTGAGCCGAATCGCGGACCAATGGTACCGGGGAAGGGTAGCGGCGCGGCGGGCGTCCTTAATTCGATAGGGCGCTGGAATGCACGTACGTACATACTAACATATAGGTACCTATGTGTATACCAGTTAGGTATCGTTTCGCGTATAACACCATCGAAGAATAGGCAGGTCCGGCAGATAAACTAGATAAACCGGCAACTACCATAGAAAGCGCTTATCGGCCGCAGAACCTTTCGCGAGATACGATCTGAACCTGAACCAAGGCCGTGTGCAGTCTCCGGACATTTACACCCGTCCGCGACTATCCTCTTGTTCGCTGCTTCCACCATTCCCCGCCCTTTCACTCTCACTCGCGCTCAACTCGATCCACCTACGGAGTTCTCTTCTTTTCATTTTCGGATCACGGCTGCGTTTAATAAACGCGCGGAAGACAGGAGACGCAGGGGGGGATAGGTGGAGCAGGTGGAGCAGAGGGTGAAGGAGAAATGCTCGACAGACGCGACAGGCTGGCCGAAGCCAGAGGGGTGAGGTCAAGCAGTGGAACGGAAGTACTGGAAAGAGAGAGGGCTTACGGATCTCACTTACCTACTGCCCGGGGCCGGTAATGAATTCGTCTAATGGGTCGTAAAGAATGCGATCTTATGGAGCGGAGAGGATAAAATAAAACATTGCGGAAAGGCTACCGATTCCCGAACGGTCCTTAAAGTAACCCTCGCTTTAAAGAAACGAGCCCCTGTCCTTTTCCCTAATCCTTGTGCTCCTGTCACCCTCTCCTCTCCTTTCCATTCCTCGCTCCACAACGCCACGCCTCGCCCCTGCGCCCCACTCGTCTCTCCTGATACCAGCACTCCTGTTTCACACTTGGCCGGACTTGTTACTCGCTTCCTTCCTCGGTCGTCCCTTCTTTCGTTCACTCGGAGCCCCTGCGAAAACGCATTCGTTCGCGTGCTTTCGAGCGGAGCATCGCCGAGCAGAAAACCTTCGCTGCTTGAAACAAATGGTGCGAACTCACTGCTTCTACGGCATTCATACACCACTTCTACAACACTGCTATCACGGCTTCTACACCTTTCCCACACCACTTTCACCCTATTTCACTATATAAGTAGCATTAACAGATTATTTTTGCTAATCTGAAGTCAATAAGATAAGTTATTAATAATGCAACATATAACGTAAAAGAGTTACCTATTTGACAGTCAATTATTGGATAATATCTAACAGCAAACGTTGAAACAATTGAATACCTAAAATCTCGACCTCGAATCCGAATTTATTTGTTCATGCGTTTAGCTGCCAATGTAATCCTGGCGTATACCAATGTTCCCCCAGTTTACGGCAATTGATTCACCAACAAATGTACCTTACAAAATTTTCAAATCGGTGCAGTAGTTGGGGTAAAATCAAGGGAAATATGTGAAAATGTCATTTATTTCGACCGAAATTGAATTCGACAATTCACTTAGTCATCTGGGAAAAATCGAAATCGCAAAAATGGGCCCAGTTTCTTATTTGTTACGTCGAGTCTGCACTTTTACGAAGAAAACAACGTGCTACCGAAGAAAATCTATGGATAAATACCGAAACTAGAGACAATTGTGAGAAAAAACTAAAATTTTATTTTATTGTATTATTTCAATTTTAATTAATTCTGTAGATTTTTCAAGTATTTCGTTAATATACGTGTGGGAGTTTTAGAAATAGTTCTGCCTCTTTTTTGTCTTTTGTTTTTTTGGGGGATTCGTTTCTCTTATGAGGAACCAAATATAATCTCTCATCATTGTCTCATCTCAAAATCCATGATACCACCGCATAATACCCTTCTTATAGTGATGGAATCTCACTCCGTGTTCGTCATTTACGTTACCAAGATTTTCCGGGAAAAAATTCAACTGAGAATACAAAAAAGGATCTTCAGAGATATATTAATTTACGCCTGTTGGAAAAATAAAAATAATGAAAACCATATAATAGCAAATGAAGTGCGAGTAAAAATATATAAAAAAATTATGTTAAACGATTTTATTAAAAATGCACTAAAAAATAAAAAATAATTCTTTTCTTGTACTACAATTTCGATGCTATTTTTTCACTTTAAATCAAATCGTGGAGCAGGATATTTCATAAGGGAATATGAATCAATTTAATGCAGCATCAAACGTCGAAATGAATTTCTTGTAAGATAATCCTGCACCACGATTGTATTTAAAATGAAAAAAAAACACAATCGAAATTGTAGTACAAGGAAAGAATTATTTTTTAGTTTTCAGTGCATTATTAATAAAATCGTTTAACATAATTTTTTTTCATATATATATTTTATCTTCTAGTATTTAGTGTTTAAGGATTTACATTTCACAGCTCAAACACTTATACAGTATAGCTTAAACGCTATAATGCTAACGTCATGAAAAAATAATTATTTTCTTGTACCTACTAGAATTTCGATGGTGATATACTATAGTGCTAGACACTATTTTTTGTCGATCGGTCACGTGAAAAGTTTAACGAAATTCCTGTAAAGTAAATAGTGTATCATCTGATACATAAATAGCATTGTTTTAAATGATTAATTATTAGTTAGACGAAGATGGCGTATTGTTTCAAATTTAACAACCAGTGAGCAAGTGACTATTCAAAGTGACAAACTTTATCGGCAAAAAAATATGTCGCAACAAATTTGCCCCCGTTATAAGTTATCTAAAGTTATATGTAAATTTCGTGTATTAAAATTGCTTTCTCCGTCTCATTAACTTCTTCCATGATTTTTATAAAGAGTTTATATTCCTTTTCTTTGGCATTTATGTTTCAATTAGTGTATACATAATCATATATCCGGCAAGAAATAGTGTCGAGCACTATACGAACGTCAGCAAAGTTTTAGTTTTACTATTCGCACATACGTGAGGGATTATTTCTCGATAAATTGTGTATTTTCGTTAATCGCGATGCGACTAGCGTCCCGAACGCAGCGGCTTTTTGTCGTTTTCGTAAAGAACGCGAGTGGCTGATTACAAGTCGTTTAAATTTGTGGTTGTGGGTTATATTTATTGATGAGTGGATAATTTCTTCACCTCGGGGTTATTTTTTCTTTTTAAATGGAAGTGGGTTATATTTGAGTTGACAACAAACAGAGGATTGAAGGTGAACAAAATCGTTTAAAAAGGATCGGTGGCGGCCGCGCGGAGCAGATTTTTGTGGACGTCACCTGCTCCTTCATTTTTCTGTTGCCGAACCCCGCGAGTTTTCCTCCCGAGGACTATGTGTACGCGAGTCCGCCGGTGGATGATGAAGATGTCAGTTGGCCGAGAATGCGTGGGAGAGCCAGCTGGATACACCGCGACCGGTCGGTGTGTGTTCGCACTCTCCTCGAGTGCTCCATACTCCATGCACCGACTTTCTGTCCTCTCCCATCTCTTCTCGCCCCGTTTCTCTTCTCCGTCCCACGGATTTCCCTCCTGTTTGCATCGGTACATCCAGCTGGGCGCCGCAACCGCCGCAGCCACCGCCACCGACACCGCCACCGCTGCCCTTCGATCCTTTTCGTTTCTATCTGCCCGTTCCACCCTTTTCCCCTACACTGCCCCTTCTGCTTCTTTCTCTTTGCTCGTCTCGCTCGAATTTAGTTTCGTAAGATACGCGCGATCTGTGCATCTACTTTACGACGGTCGCGCGCGTATACCTACTGAGAGGCCACGGCAAAAAGAAGTCACGCTTAATGGCGAGGGTAAAGGCGCGGCTGATCAGGTAAGCTACTATCCGAGTAAGACGCCACTGCCTCGTTACATTTGTTCTTCACTTTACACGGGCCCCGTATACCTACCGTAAACAACAGGTTTAGACCTGCGTCGGGAATAATAAAAGTATTGCGCAGCCGCGTGCGCCGCGCCGCGCCGCGCCGGCAACCCTTGCGTGACATTTGCATTGCAAACTAAGTAGGGAATTTCACGACACGTACCCTGACCACTGCTGTCATATGAAGAGCAGTCGCCGAGATACAGAAAGCCCGGGGAGGGAGACCGGGTAGAGAGAGGCACAATGATCTTGGTCCATTCTCCAATTGTCGGGTCGCGTCTCTCCGTCGACGTGATTTCGACGTTTACGTTGCCAAGGCGTCAGCTTCGAAAGTGTTATTGTAACGGTTAAAATTCTCGCAAATTGCCGCGACGCCGCGAGTAAGTGGTTAAGGGGGAGCGAGGTAGGTGGAGTGGGAGCAAGATACGAAAGGTAAGACGGGATGGGATTTCCTCCGACGTCTCGCCGCGGAACAAACAGCGGCATGCATACTCGGTACAGGTAGCGCGAATACGGGTACGGGCACGGGTACGGGTGCTAGCGAGAGATGAGTACGCGACCGCGGCAAGAAGAGAAGAGGTGGGGCGAGAATCTGTCAGGGCTGGCACACTCGGGCACAGATTTACAAGGCTGCCGCTGTTTTACGACCCCACAAAGTGCCGCTCGTTCGCTCCCTCTGCACCTACGCGTCTCTAAAGTCTAAAACCGCTCGAGTCAAGGGCACGTACAATTCAAGTGGAGCGCACGCTGGTCGACCTGTGCGCACCTACGCGAATAAATAGCGTGTTTCCATTCCGACGCGCGCTCGCGAAACAACACGTTCTTCCAAATTTTCCACTCGGCCAAATCACTTTTCAGCCATCACGGATTGTTGGAGGATACCGTGGCATCCGACGTGATGGGAAGAATGAAATTAAGTAGTCGCATCCACCGTGTTTGGCCGCGTCAGGCCGCGTCGCACAGTGGGGCATTTCAGGTCGAAACGCGACACAAAACATTTCTTCACTGAAATCATATATTTATCGCTTGTTTTTTTCATTCCACTCGGTTAGGACGTAGGGGAGAGGTGCCATAAAAGGGACAAATTGAATTGCCAAAATTCTAAACGCATTACACATGCAAGTTATTTTCCTGTTTATAACAACACTAGTGCCCAGTCATTTGACCTAAACTTCACTGCGGTCTCACTTGCAACAGAGTAGTAATCCGCGGTTGATGTTTTTCGGCAGTAAAAGTAAAATTTTCGTTGATTTTCTGTGTCGTTTTCTGAGAACAAGATATATACAAACTGTTGAACTATTATATCATTAAAACATCCTGTATTCAATTGAAAAGAAAATACTTAGTAAGTAAGCTTAATTGATTGTTTTCTTTGTTTTGGAGGTTATATTATGTTAAACTCACTTATAGTCTTAAATGGGACAACCGTTTCATAGCTGTCCCTTCCATACACATGTACTGCTGGACACCTGCCTATTTTAGTACAATTAGTCTCATTTTTGTTCAAGTAGGATTTAAGTTTAAACTATTTTATTATTTAAATATTATTTTATTATTTATTTTATTATTTTATAGATTTTTTATATACTTATAATTATCACTCGTGGGTATTCCTATATTGAACTTAGTTTGCAAGACATCAATTTTATAAAAAATGTTCCTTTATAACTAAAAAAGCTGCTAAAGCTTTAACGATAAGTCACACTCTATAAAGATAGTCAAAAATATTGATGATTTATGTTACAAAAAGTTAATTTTTTCATGGATTCCATTGTTTTGAATCATTAAGATTTACAATTATAATTGTAATACTTAATAAGTTTATTTTTATTAACGTGTCCCTTTTATGACTTATGCTGTCCCATTTAAAACCACCTAGTCTTAAAAGGGACATTTGCTACTTATTTGAAAATCGAAGATTTTGTTATTTTCTATTATAATTGATGAGTTTTTATTATACTTTTCTTGAAGGGGAATAAACATGCTTTCTATTGATGTGCTTGTTTTTTAAATTCCTATAACGACATTGTCAGAAATGGACGCTGAACAAAAGTGTTCGAAACCGTATAGCCGCGTTAACCCTTCGTTGACTCTCTGGGTGTAAGCCACCCATAAGCTGATTTTGACTCTCTGAACCTTTTATATCCAAAATAAATACCTTTTTCTTAAAGCCGACTTGCAAACTATTTTTTCTCCCCAAATATTATATCCGAACATCAATTCTGTAGATTTTTAGCTTTTAATATTGAAATTTGTAAAAGTTACAATTTTTTAAAGATTTTCTTCGTTTCTTCTCGACATGTGGTAATCTAGAATTATTTTACAAAAACTGTGATGAAATTTCATTAAATAAAGTATTCGAATACATTTTAGAGACCTTGAAATTGATACATGATTTTTTTCATAATAATTGGATTTTTTTATGAAAATGGCACTCGTTCAAAAATTGCTCTGGGTGTGAGCCGTCCAGGTATGTCAAAGTTGATTGAAAAAAGAGGTGTGTCAACGAAGGGTTAAGAATTAAAGAATTTGAAAACACTCGTGCCACATTATGATTCAAGCGTGCAATCAACTACCTGTATAAAAAATTTGCAGTAGGGTAAACGCACCAGTAAATGAACACTTAAGACTAATGAATGAACACTTTTATAAAATTATCTTTGCAGCGCGATTGATTCCTCGTGCTGCAAAAATTGCTTAGATATGAAGCAAGAAATTAGAATAGGTCTCTAATTAATTAGTTGCTTATTTTAATTACTTATTTGATTACTTTTAATAATAAATGTCCATTCACTGGTACGTGTTCAGTTACTGAACCCACCCTATGACGATATTTTCGTAAAACGAGTTTGTTCCGCGTTTCGACCCGAAATGCCCCACTGCGCGACACGCCGCGTCGCGGCATAGAGCCGGCTTTGTGGATTTGTTATCGAGGAGAGAAGACGGAGGTCTCTGTCGAGCCCGCAGATGCGGGGCTGATGTTTTATTGCACCATAATCGAGTCGACGAAGGTGCCGGAAGTAACCGCAGATAGTCGGCGACCACGGAAAACAGTCGCGAGGAGTACCTATATCGTCGAACGTTCGAAACGGTGCGAAGACTCTGTCTGTTCGTTATACGTAAGATCCGTTTACAAAATAAAGTATTCATAAACTATCTGCAGTGATAACTTGTTGGTGATACCCAGCCATCGCAGTAAAAGAAACATTAGTTTCAGCGCGTAAAAAACCAATACAGCGGTTTTCGTTAGAGTTCTCGATAAAAGACGATTCTCAGTCGAAGGCGACGATCGAAGGCTGGAAGGCAGCCCGTTCCGTTTCCGTTCGGTAATAAGTACATATGTATGCAGCACTAACGACGAATAAGATCAAAACGATCGAAAGGTGCGGAGTCCCGTTCGCTATTTATCCAACTTATCGCTCGATAACTCGTTTGTTGCGCATACGCGGTGGGGAGCGAAGAACGCGTGGGTACACCGTTTACTTTAATCGGCGTACACCATGGATATTAATACGGCTCGATTGAATCAATTACGGGTAACGCTACTGGATTTTGTAGCGCGAGCAACGTTCGTTCGTCGTACGACGGACGAGCCGGCCGAATAAATTAACCGGCCGTAAATGTCGGACCGTTAATCGATTTCACGTGATCAGTAAGTAATGACGGTATTCTTCTTCATCGAGTTCTCTCCCTCTGTGAACCCAGCTATCTATTTTTCCCGCTCTTCTCTAGATTATCCAGGGACCTGGTTAACTATAGTCATCAAACTGATTTTCGGCGCGTTACTTGCCGCATCCTGAACAATCGGAACTTGTGTTCTTTCGTAGACGGAATAGCAAACACAAGCGGGAGAGAGGGTGCCGAGGCTTGAACTGTGCGGCAGGGGTGCATAGGTGCACAGGTGCAATGGTGGTGTAGGGGATGATGTGGCCGTAGAGAAGCGAGAAGGGAGAAGGAACGAAAAAGACGAGAATTAGACTACTATTTCGCAGTTTCTTATAAATATTCATTCCTCCTTCTCGATGAATCGGGGGACTGGAGGCTCGCGCTCCAGGCGGTAAGTCGCGTTAAGAGCGCTAACGAGCGACCCCTCCAGCTGAAGGGAGTTTCCCCTCGGTTCCCTACTACCCGTTGCCTTGCCGAACAACGCTCACTCTCCCTCTCTCTCTCTCTCCGTCTCCCCACGTTTCTTTCCTCGGAGCAATTCCACGAGGCAACCGCGCGGCGCGCTGAGTTGTGCGAATTTGTTTAATTAGAAGTTAGGCCGACGATACATTAGCAATGTAAATACCCCTCTCGCCTTCTTCGCCTTTCACCGTGCTCTCCCTCCTACGGTTTCTTCGTCTTCTTCTTGTTCTCGAAGCTGTCGGGTCCTGCCGCGTCGATACCGCGAAGGGTAATCTCGGCACCAGCCAGAGGGGCAAGAAGAGCGAGCAGCTAGCCGCTACGCTCGGGTGAGTCTGGAGTCGGAATCGCGATACGATTTAAATTGTAGAAACAGATTGACGTGGTCGCACGCCTCGCAGTTGAGAGCCACGGTACCGCTCTCTTCCAAGAGAGAAGCTGCATCGCTTCCGTTCAGCGTCATCTAATTATGTTTTACGCGGGACAGCGTAATAACTTTCAAGGCTGCATTCGTTCGCTTTCTTGCTGCCCGGCGCAGCGGGTCGTGCAAGCTCGCGCAAGCCCGTGCACGCGAGCATAAGATCTCTCTCGGCTATCGCGGAATATGGTTTCGAGGCGAAACCTTTCTTGCTGGATTCTTTACCTCGCGGGAACGACCGTGACGTTTACGGCTAACGATTCGCTTCATCTTGCTCTGATGTCGGCTATATACCTTCCCACCGGAAGCGCAGCTCGCGCCCCACCCTTTCGATAGATCGAGATAGATTCGGATCCTGAGGTGGTAAGCATCGAGATCTGCAAGGTGTTTAATTGAATTTTCGGGGCACACGAGCGCGAGGGTTGGCGACCGCCCAAACGTCGTCGCGTGTTTTATACGACGTCCGATCAGGTGTCATTTATTTATTACTATTCACGGGATAAATCATTTAGAACAAAGAGATATACTGCCCTCCTTAGTTAAACTGTCCTATCTAGCATTTTTTCATTTTTTGAGATATGTTGAAATATTTGAAGTTCCACACGTCTTTTACCTTTTAAGTAAAGTTAGAAAACTCTATTTGCTTCGTAAAGATTTATAAACAGTCTAATGTATTTAACCTAACTTTCTTTCAAATGGTTAAAATAGCCTATCTAAAACAATTAAGTAATTGGTACATTTTACCTAACGAGGGCAGTATAATGCAGGGAGTCATAATATACGTATGACAAATATACATTCCGAAATTATAGAGTAAATTATAGAATAACTTCAAGAGAGCATCTTAAGGGGGGAGCCTGGTGTAACTAGCTCAAAATCGAGGCATTTTTCGGGAATTTTTTTAAAGAAAGTATTTAATCGATCCTCCTGAAACTTTCTGGATATTGTATTATCAGATTAAGGTAGATAAAAAAATTATTAAAAAAGAGCAGCAAATAATAGAGTTATACGGGCTTACGCTCAGTCCGTTGGCGACGCAATTGTTCCTCTGCGAGCAACGTAGCGTCTACTGCATTCATCTAAAACCAAAAATCGTACAATTTTTGTTTAGTTTACGAGTGTACGCACAAATCGTATAAATTCATAACTTAAAAGATGCAAAATTGAATAAATGGCGGTCTGTTGAAAAAAGTTCACTTTTTCTAACGAAATTTTGGCTTAAATGTGCAAAAACTGGTGTTTATTTAAACAATATCTTTATGCCAATAGCTAAGCTCTGGGAAGAAAATGTTCACAAATATCCGTGCAGAAGGTCAAGTCGATTGGCTGAATATTTTTGGAGTTACATTGCCCGCAAATTGTAACACTGCCGTTTCGAAATGAACGCATTTAAAGTTTTCTGGTAACCTGGTGCTCCGTAGCAAAACCGGCTATATCCGCTTTAATTTTTCGAACTTCGTTTTGCGGCTTTGGGAACATATTATCGCGATGTTCAAGTATTGATTTATGCAAAAAAATCGGTTTCTTCGCCCCGCTACACCCCTTAACCCTCTAGGGACGGAGATGTTTTAAACTTAACGTAGAATTTTTTCAGCGTTAAAATAGTCTATTTTATACTTCGGATTTGGAAAGTACTCGTTAATTTTTTTTTTTAATTTGTTTATATAAAAAAAAAGTTTAATTTCGGGTTCTGATGGTACAACAGTTTCTTCTCTGCCTACTAAAGGTCACTATACCTATCAAATCTCGATCTTATTGATGGAACGTAAATAAAAATGTGTTAATCTGAATGGGACTCTGGAGTCCCACTCGTTCCTAGAGGGTTAAAGATGCTAGGGATTGCCCAAGTAAATCAATATTCTGATGGACAATGTTAGCGCGGTTAGACATTCGATTTAAGCAGCTATGATAACCGTATACTGTGCGATGCAGTTCGGTATGTAACAGAAAGTTTTTTCTTAAGGGGTTATACCTAGTCAGGAGGCCGAAAAAAAGCGAATGTTTGCGAATTTTTTTTGAGAAACGGGAGCACATATTTTCACAGAACTTTTTGCACTTTAAAGAGCAACATTTAAAGAAGATTGAACAATTTTTTCGTAAAAAATATTTATGTTTATAATAAAGTTACAACCGATATCCAAGAAGGCTTTTTTAAAAAGTTGTTTTGCGGCGAGCACTGCAACTCGGAACCAGATTATCTACAATCAAAAAACAAAAAAGATTTCATTTGTATATTAATGTATCGATCGACTGACGCAGGGGGAATTTTCGAAATATTAATTTAAAATCAAATGGCGGCTATTTAAAGTTTGAAGTCCTGATTTTCGCGCGAAAAACGGCCATTTTTCGTTAATAAAATCGAAAATATACATTAAAAAAAAAAGGCGACCGATAGTCGTTTGATTTTTATATAAAAAATAAGCACACAAAATTAAAGAAACATTGGTGCATTGGTTGTTGAGATATCTTACTCACTGTTTTTAAAAAGACTTCTTGGATGTCGGTTGTTACTTTATTATAAACGTAAATATTTTTTTACCAAAAAATTACCAAATGTTCTTTAAATGTTGCTCTTTTAAGTGCAAAAAGTTCTGTAAAAATATATTCTCCCGCTTTTTCAAAAAAAATTCACAAACATTGAGCCTCTTTTCGGTCCCCTGACTAGATATAACCCCTTAAGGCCCTAGAAGGTACATTTAGAGAGAACAATTGAATGATCGTAGGACAAGGTATAACACCTTTTGACGATTTTGCTTACGAACATGATATCCAAAATTGGAGTTCGAAAACTCCAAAAAGTCTGAAGATTTAATTGATTAAAAATTACATCATGGTTTTGAAAATCGAATGGCATGTTTGATGACCACCATGTTTGGCAGCAAGTCTTAAAAAATTATGTTGAACACTCTGAATATCGTTCATATAAAATTTTCAGTATGGAGACTATATAGATTATACTTCCGTATTGGCGGATTAGGAGGTTCGTGCACCGACCGATGATGCTCGCTGGTTCTTTCGAGTTTCAACGATTCACTGATCAGGGACACCAAGGCAAGAGGAATCGTGATGATAGGAAGCATGAAAAGCCAGAAAAGCACGAAACGAGACCCGACGGGCGACGGGCGGCGAGCGAGCGTCGACGTAGCCGTCCCAGGGCCGCCCTTCATTGGTTTTCCCGAGATTAACACCCATAACTCATTCGGGACACGGAGCCGTGCGTCACTCCTAGCTACGCTATAATTGCCGACATAAATCAATCGGCCGATGAGATCATAAACCCGGGGCGATACACTGCGCCAACAGATCCATATAACGGCAAGTGTGCGGCTGCATGTTAAATGTCAATTGACGTCCGCCTGACGTATCGGATTACCACGAACACGGCCGCGAGATGGTATGGCACACGTCGATGTCGATACCGAATCGAAAGCTAATATCTTGGGTTTGTTTCGCGGGAACGATATCGCAATCGTTCGTTCTTCCGCGTATCGCGTGTCGGGTCCGACGATTCGAAAATACCACGGGCCGCGGATCGTCCGTTTACAGTGGCCGAACGGATCGCCAGCCCATCTGTGCCCCTCTCCGCTTGGCTCCTTCCGCGATATTCCAGATGCCGATGAAATGAACGCGACCGATTAACCTCGGTCGCGTCGCGTCGCGATGCCGCATGCCGCCCGGTCGAACCGCGGTGCTGGGGCTAGTGGCTACCCAGCAAACGTGCTTCGTATCGAGCCGAGCCGTGCCGAGCCGAGCCGAGGCGGGCCGTGTTTTCCAACTTTCCTTCCTGCTCCCTTTCTCTGTCTTCGACCCTGAACCCTGCTTAGTCCGATGTAAAGGTATAGCTCGTACGTAGGGGAGTTGTCGGCAGGGCGGTTCGCAGGCCTAAATATTGAGACGGTGTTTATTTAGCAGGGAGATATATGATATGACGCGGACAATATAATGCATTGTATTCAAATACGGGAGCCCGCGAATCGTGACCGGGAGCACCGTGGAGGCTCGGTCGTCGCTATCGTCGACCGGTCTGGGTTAGGTCGGCATCGACGACACAACCACCGGTTACCACTTGGCCACCGGTCACCGTCGCCGCTCCCACCTTTCTACCCTTTCTGCCCGGTATAAATAATATCCCCGCGATCCTCGGATTCTTAGGATTAGAAGACGCGGCTCGCGCGCCCGCGAGGCCCGCCGTGTCCTGGCCGAGCTCCCTCGGCTCAAGCAACGGAGGCGCAGCGACGTAAAACAGTCGAATTACGCGCGCACCTACGTACGTTTCTTCGCTCGTGTCGAGCCGCTCGAGGAACGGGCCGATGTCGGCCCGAACCATATATACTCGGACGGCTCGTAGGCAGCTATGTAGCTGCATGACAGGGAGTCTGCGCCCGGCGTACGTTACCAGCTATCTCCGGTCCATATCAAATGCGACCGTGTCCCTCCATCCCGCCCCGTTTACGCTCCGTCCCCAACTTTGCCCCATCCTGCGCCAACCTTCCTTCTCCTTTTACTTATTCTTCTTCTTTTTACATCCTCCCTGCCTCCACCGATCTCGCTCCGTTTCCCCGTGATTCTTCGGCCGATGGGTTTCGCGACTTATCGATCCCTTCCCTTACTTTGTTCTCGCGGGCAAAAAGGCCAATCCCTCGCGAGAGCAATTACACCGTCTGCCTGTCGATCGACTCACCCACCAGATGATAATACCTACGTTCATGTTCGCTGGTTCGCCGGTTAAGAAAAATAACGATACATCCACTTGGGGACGCGGTCGCAGGCTTCAGGGAAAGAGTGCCGTGCCTATCCGGCCGTTTCGAAACGATAGGGCACGTCCTTTCTTCGTTTGGTAGAGCGGGAACAGCGGCTGTGCAGGAACATACACGGCGGGTGGTCAGGAATCGTTTCAGCACGTACGCCCGCCCGTCAGCGATTCTCACCGTCCCGCGTGCATTATAATCGACGCGTCGCGTCGCGTTTATCGAGTCGTCGCGCGTCCTGCGTACTCGGCAACAAGGAGGTTTGGCCGGATGTGGCAAAAGAGATTTAAGCAGCCACCTTAGTCAGGCAGAGGGAGAAAGCTGAGGGGGGTCTCTAAACCATCGAAAAACCAAGTATGTAGCCGTTGCGACAAAAGCTCGGACGAGACACTGCTTAACCTATTAAACTCTCTCTACCTTCGCTGAGGGACCGGATAAGCAAGAGCAGACGCAGCAGGAGGAGTAGCGGCGCAGTCTTTACGGAGTGGAATTAGGTCTGGCAGATGGAACGGAAGGACGAGGGAAAGAGAGAATTCGGGGTAAAGTTTCGTCATTGCGAAATGACACGAGTGGTCTTTATAGCGACAACGCCGACTGAGAGAGGGGGGAGGGAGAGAGAGGGAGATAGAGAGAGGCCGCCTGTTTCGGCGATGGTCTTTCTCATTCGTTCCACGTGTATTGACAAAAGTGTCGGTCGGCCTCTCCACCTCCCGTACTTTCGTCGCGCCATTCTCCGATATTACCGCCCCGTCGAGGGTTCTGGCACCCGGTAGGATGAGGGTGATTGCGACGAAATCATTGCGAGGAATAGAAGAGGTGCCGCAGTTGGCAACTCATAAGACGTAAAACCGTCTTACTGACGGAGGCAAGCGCGGCTACGAGCCGCGGTGGTGGTGGCGGTGGGGGGGTGGCAACGGGAACGAGGACGTCGAAGATGACGACGACGGCGTTCAAAGCAACGAAGGTGGCAACGGCTGGGGCTGTGGCTCTAAACGACGTCGAAGACTCTAATCGAAGGCGGAAAAAGATGACAGCCGGCAAAGTCTTGCGTCTTCGTTTCTAGACCAATAAGGCTGCAGCAATGGGAAGCGTATTTGCCGGATACAGCGCGATCTGTTAAACGCGATCCGCGATCCGCGACGAAGGACGCGTTCGTTGCCCGTCGATTTGACGCCCGTCCGTTTGCCCTCGATCCCTTTGCCAGTCCTTGGCTCCGGTAGAGTCGATACTAGTCGCCTCGCCGGTGATAAAGCAAATAGATAATGTCCGAACTTTAATTAAAACTGGACGGTTGAGTGACACATTTGATTACCCGAGAATTTAATTAATCGCTTCGCGAACTCGCAGCGGCTCGGCGGAACGCGAAGGAGGCGAGTCCGGTGAACGAGATGGAACGGCGGCAGGGTGGTAGGGCAGCCGAGGCCGATAAGTCGTGGATTTGTATTGCAAAATTATCTTCTTCTCGCGTTGTCGCTGGTAGAGCGGCCGCGTTCGCTAACGAGAGACTAATTAGTCGCGCGAAATTACTCGCATTCACGGGCACGATAAGCAGCGACGTAGCTGCACAGCTGGACGCGTTGCGACACGCCTCGCTTCTCCTACAGTGTCCCAGATAGGTACCCACGAACTTGGCATCGTTGTCCGTTATCGTTGTCGCCCCTTTTTCTGCTTCGGAGATCTATAGATCGACGTGATCATCTTGGACGCCTCACTTCTCCTCTGTACGCGCTAATACTTACTGTTTAACCATCGTCCTTTCCGACTCACGTCCGACGCGAAAGCATCCACTGTTGTGAAATTATGCCGAGCTACCTCCTCCTCTGATAAGTCTCCGTTTGCGAGGATGAAAGTCGAAGTGGAAGGTGGACATGTTCGCGTGTTTCGTTTGTGCCACTGTGAACTGGACACGCGATAGGTAATTCATAGAGGAAACGGGTACGCGGGACGCGTGGGTTTCGTTATCATGCTTGCGTAATTATCGTTTCCATTACATTATTGAAAGATCATCCAAAAGTCTTAATAAAGTGCCGTTGTCGGCTAGCTCGCGCAACAGTCGAGTGTTTCGGATCGCGAGATTGTTAGCCACGAGGTCGTCGTACCGAGCATCGGTAATATACATTAATGATTCGTCTCGTCGGGAGTAGGGCTGGGACTATTTGTCGAATTTTTCGGTATTCGAATATTCGAATACTTCAGTTGGTGAATTATTTGACGAATATAATTCGAATATCCGAGTATTCGAATATAATTCGAATATCCAAGTATTCGAATAGTATTCGAATACTGATGTATTTGGATATTTAAGTATTCGAATACTGATGTATTTGGATATTTAAGTATTCGAATATTGATGTATTTGGATATTTAAGTATTCGAATACTGATGTATTTGGATATTTAAGTATTCGAATACTGATGTATTTGGATATTTAAGTATTTGAATACTGATGTGTTTGGATATTTAAGTATTCGAATACTGATGTATTTGGATATTTAAGTATTCGAGTACATCAGTATTGGTGTGAATTATACATCAAGTTCTTTAGATTCATGTGTCAGGGTGAAATCTTGTAAGCTAATTTTGACCCACTTCACACCATACTATTCGAATACATCAGTATTCGAATACACCAGTATTCGAATAGTATTCGAATAATAACATTCGAATACTCAAATATTCGAAGTTTATTCGTAGTATTCGAATACTTGTGAAATATTCGAATATTAAATTATTCGAATACTTGTAAAATATTCGAATATTAAATTATTCGAATACTTGTAAAATATTCGAATATTAAATTATTCGAATAGTCCCAGCCCTAGTCGAGAGGCAAATTCGAGATAAAAAATTCGTGTGTATCCCGAACCGCGCACCTATGCAACCGTCTACGACGCGACGCGTTCATCCAAGAAAACGCAAGTTTCACAGCCGGACGTCTAATCGAATGGTTCGTTCGAATTAGGCGGCGCGCGCTAGCGACCATAGATACATAGAGAGCAACGAAGATGATCTCGGCGGCGAGAAGTAGAAGGGCAGAGCGGAGCGCCGAGCGAAAGGGAGACGGATGTAGAGAAATCGCCGAGGTAGGCTGAGAAGGGCACTCGCAGCGAGTTCTTGCGGCGAACCACACAAGGAGAAACCGAGGCGGATCCCCATCACCGCTCGTCACGCTGGCTCAAAATACCGACGCTCGCAATATTCACGACCGTATCGCTTGTACGTGTCCCGCGTGAACCGGCCATCAGGGGGTGATGGCCGTTCCGTTACCCCCGCTACACGGTGCCACGGGAATTCTCGAGCGTTTCCCATCTTTCGCACGATCGGGAAAGCAAAGTTCGCGCGCGTTCATCTCTCGGGCGGCGCGGTAGCGCGGCATCGGTATCACTATCGCCGTTGCGGTCCTGGTCTCCGCGGTGATTGCCTAAAGGTTCGAAAGACGCGACCGAGGCGCAAGACGCGCGATATTCGTCGGAACGGAAAGAGAAGAAGGAACGCTCCGCCGTCAGGCTTTCAGCGCCGGGGTTTGCCAGGCGACTGCCGATCGTAAATATCGCGTGGCGCATCAGATATTTCGGAGGGAGCGACCGAGAGTTATGGCGGCCAGTCTGCCAGACGTGGCACCAAGAAGTCATAGACAGGGAGAAACGAAGGCCGAATGAAAGAGACGACGGGACGATCTCGACGCGGTGGAGCGCCAGACAGAGAGATGAGAGACGAGAGAATGCGGATAGAAATTGAAGGAAGGGAGGAAACGAGATGGTGGATAAAACGCGCGAGAAGAGAGGAAAGAAGTAAGGGGGAGAAAAACAAGGAGGGAGGAGAAGCCGTGCAAGAACCCTTTGCTCTATCGGTCGACGCTGGCGAAAACCGCTTTGGAAGAACGGAGAAAGAAGAACGAGCAGCGGAACGAAGAGACGCAGCGGCAGCATCGGTATAGCATAACTTCAGGTATATCCAGTGCCAGTAAATTATACGCAAAGTGTACGCGAAGGCCCCCTTCGTCCCTCCGCGTCACCGCCAGCTAACCCCCGTCCTCCCCCCTTCCTCCCGCTACCCTCTACCCCCTACCCCCTAGCAGCCGTCCCTCATCCTTTTCGTTTCGCCTCTCCTCTTTCTCGTCCTTCTCCACGACGCTGCTTCCCACCCTCGACACCCCAGAGGCCGCGCCTGCCTCACGTACATCATTATGATTGATCGCTTCACCTTACTTTGTAATTAAAACTAGTTGCCATTGTGCCCAGCTCCGTGTGCTCGTTCGCTCGCTCTGGTTCTCTCTCACCCTCTAGCTCTACCTCTACCTCTACCTCTACCTCTACCTCTACCTCCACCTCTACCTCCGCCGCTGCCTCTACCTCTCCATCACCCTCGCCCCTCAACCTCACCCTCATACTCATACTCTTCCTCTCCATCCTCGTCACCGACCTCCGCCGTCTCTCGTCCACATTTACATACACAACGACGAAGCAAGAGCAATACCGTGCACCCACCGCCGGTTATCGTACAACCACCCATTTAGCCATCCAGCCATCCAGACAGTCAACCAGCCAACCAGCCAGACCAGCGACAGCGGCGAACCAGCAATGTCTGTCCTCGGTGCGAGAAACGCGAGACACAGAAGCACGCCTGCCGACTCTGCTCCTGATTCCGCTTCTGCCGTTACCACCGCCGCGGCGCGCCTTCACGGTGCGGCTTACGAGGCAACCACCCCGCCGCCGCCCCGCAAGTCCCGGCCGAGCCGCGACGTCCATCGAATCTACATCGCTTTCTTC
Source organism: Andrena dorsata (assembly GCA_929108735.1). NCBI lineage: Eukaryota > Metazoa > Arthropoda > Insecta > Hymenoptera > Andrenidae > Andrena > Andrena dorsata. The sequence goes on from OV815488.1 coordinate 13,279,412, forward strand.
GTGACTCTGCCCTTCTTACCCCTGTATCTTTCTCCCCGTGCCCCGGCTCCCTGTTTCGTTTCGCACTCGTCCGAAGCCTCTCCCGACTCTTCACTCCTTCGACATCCCCCTTTCATGCTCCGACCACCTCCTCCTCTTTCCCCTTTCGCGCCGCCCGTCTCCAGTGTTCTCTCTCTCTCTTGCCCCCTTCGTCGCGTTTCTGCCCATCCGAACGGAGTCACCACCGCCACAATCCGGTAAGCGCACCCTTGTCTCTTCCCGGGGGCCATGCGTCATAGTTATCTATGCTTTTTGCAACGGAGACTGATTTAGAGCTGTCTAAGGACCTGGAGCCCTACGAAAATTAAATAATTGCTAATTTATGGCGCGCATCGACCGGCTCGTTACCTCTCCTTCGAATCTCTCACTCCCTCGGTACCCTTAGCTCCCTTAGCTCCCTTAGCCACGCATACAAGCACGCGCGCTCGCGTTCCCTCTCTCTCTCCCTCTCTCTCTCCCCCCCCCCCCCCTCGACCCGGTGTTTGTCCTTCTCACAGTAGAAAATGCGTTCAAGGGAAGTGCGCAAATCGAAAAGTTTCGCTTTACCTATCGCGATACGGGCGCGGCGTCGTCGTTGTCGCGAGAAATTATTGCGCGCGGAAATACGAAACCGCAACGTCCGGGGCGCTAAGAATCGTCATGCGGCGCGGAATTCCAGACGGCCGTTGACGTTCCTTTACGATTGTACGCTTGTGGTATGTAAATTAATGGTGACGCGCTTTAATTCGGCCATAAATAGGGGTCACTCTTGTGACAGCCATCGGACCATCGCTCACCCCGTTCCCTTTTTACGTGTGCAACATGGGAAAGCTTCGGATTTATTTGACGCGTTTCGATGATATTTATAGGTCCGGTTCACCCCGATCATGCATACGTCGCGTCGACGCGACGCGACGCGACGCGGTCCGACCCGGCCCGACGTGGCTCCACGCAACCTTTTCTTCTTTCCTTCCCTCTCCCTCGTCGACTCTTTCTGCTTCCTGCTCTTTCCTACGGGACCCGGCCTTCCCATCGGCAGTTGGACCGCGAATCGCGGCGAAAAACTGTTGAGCATAATCGATCAACAACTACCCCGTCGCGGTTTCGGTCGGCGATCGATCCTCTTCGTCGAAACTCGAAACTGAAACATCAATCGCTATTCGTTGCAGTTAGGTGCTTTGTAGTAAAGTTACTTCAATATTTACGAGACGTTCGTTAGATGTCGGCTTTACGGAGATCGTTCGTCGGTCGACAGTTTGCTAATCTACGGTAAAAGAGGAGAGAAGGCGATGAAATTTATCGCTAAAAAGAAAACGGGGCTACGGATATAAATCTTAGGTATTATAATGGGATCTGTCCATTATTAAAGAATGAGTGATTTAAAGGGGGGGTGGAGCTGAACCGTGCTTCACCGTCCAAGTGGGTGGGTTACCGGTGGATCGTGAATTTGATCGGCAATTCGGCCAGATACGAGCATCTTCTTTCTCGTTCGGGTTGCTTCGCGCAAAGTAAAGTAGGCGTATATGCCTGTGTAGGTATCGAGTCTTCCTGTAACTTGTGTCGGCACGGATGCCACGAATTCGGAAAGGATCTGGAAACTAATTTCAATGGTGTAGCTGTAGATGGGCATTTCGGGCACAGCGCGGCAATTCGCCGACAACTAGTGATGGGATCAAGTATATGGAAGTAGGTTTCGAATCTGACTGTATAGTTTCGAACAGTTCGCGAGTACTTCGGAAAAAAAAAACACAACTTTCAAGTAGACTCGAACCTTGACGAGAAAGGTTTGAACTCTTTATAAGAACTTTGAGAAACGTGCGAAACAGCGGTACTTGCAAGTATAATCGAAATAAATGTAATGTAGATTACTTTTATTTGCGGCAATCCTACGTGGAGTTATACCTACCAACTGCCTACTGTCGACGCTGCTTTTTATTGTAGCAGAGCACGGAGCGCATCCTGCATTTTCTATTTTTCTAAAAGCGAGTTTATTGTAGAATATTTCACACTCATTTTATGTACGTAGGGTAAACCAACCAGTAATTGACCGCATACCAGTGAATGACCATTAGGCAAAGAAATGTCAATTATAAATTTAAAAATTATTATATGTTTATAAATGGCGTGTAGTTGCACTTTTAATATCCCATATTTTTAGTTACGCGTATTAAACAAACAATAATAAGTACAATTCTTATTAAAAGTATGCGGTCATTTACTGGGCTTTTCTTCAACAATCCGGTCATTCACTGGTTGGTTTACCCTCTTACATTTATTATGAAGTTTAAATCGATACGTATAAATAAATTGAACAATCATGTTTCCTAAAATCGTACCACTGCAATCGTACCAGTACGATTTGAAAACTTAAGTCATATGTTATATGCATAGGTTATGTACATTTTCAGGGTTCGATTACTACTTTTACAGGATTCGATTCTTTCAAATGACAAAGTACTTGTAAGCACATATTCGCATCCTATAAATAAATGAGTAGAAATCGAATCCCATGAAGTGAACTTTTTGCATTGTATTCGACTTAGTTTCGTGAGTACATATTGAACTTGATCCCATCTCTACCGACAACACGAGCGTTCTTGTGTTCCAACATTCGTCCGTTTGCGCCATTCAGGCCATTCGAGCCATCCGGGCCATCCGGCTATCCGGCCCATCCTCCGCGTTCATCCATCCGCCCGTTCGTCCATCCGTCCACCGTCTAAGAGTCTGCCAGGATATTTACGACTGACCAACTCATTGCCGCGGTGAGTTGAGCGAGCGGTCGCCACAAATCACGCCAGAGAAAGCCGGCCTTTCTCTGCTCTGGGAAACGTCTGGCATTTTTCTCTGCCGGGGATAACTTTGACTTATTGGTGACGGCAGCTAGGAGAGATAGATGGATAGATATACAGAGAGAACGAGAGGGAACGAGACTGCGCGTGTGCGCGCGCGCGGCGTGTTCGTGTGTAAGAAAGAAAAGGATCGCGTTGGAATGCGAGAAAAACAGGAGATCGCGACAGGACGGAAAGCAGACGCGATAGGAGAGTTGAAAGAGGCGTGCAAAGGGATCGCATAAGCATCCCGTTTACGGGAATTGGCTAGCCATCTGCGACGATAGAGGGTAGATTTTTGCGGGCGCTAGTGGCTAAGATTCGTCCTATACGGTGAATGTTGTTTGGTTAAGTCATCGTTCGACAGGGGCAGGAAAAGGGGAAAGGGAATCGCGGCAGTGAAACGGCACTAAAAGGGTAGTGGCCGTTTGGTTGCAAGACGATACAGGGAGAGTGGTTGTTGGGGCTCGGCAGTGGTGGTGGTTGGTGCGATGCGGTGCGGTGCGGTCGGTGCGCTCGATGCGCTCGGTGGATGTCCCTGTCGCATAAATCACTGCCGGTATCTTCTGGCACGGCGGCTCGCTCATCACGGCAGAGTTCTTGTCGCGCCTTAATAACGCGGCCGAGCGTCTCACCCGCGCCTCCGCTTCCTGCCCCACGAAGCCCACTCCAACCTATCGTACCCTCTCGTCCTCCTCTGCAAGCCGTCCGGTCTGGCCCGGACGCTCTCTCCGCCGTACTGCCGCGACTGCGACTTCGTGCCTCGCTACAAATCCTGATTATACTCTGCCACTGACGTTATGCTGTAAGGGGACGATGCCACGTTCGGGTCTGGTTTTTGTATTTCTCCGCGGTGTTTCTTCCTCCTCGCGACGCGGCGCGACGCCCTTCCCCCGCCCTTTCGCTCTTCCGCGTTCAACTACTATCACGTCTCATCGCTCCTCCCACGTTCTCCTCTTCTCACAATCAGACACGCCACTCGTCTTGCTACCCGGTCCACCGTTTCCCCCCTCCCCCCCCCCCCCTACACCCCGCGTTTCCCCGGGCCTCTGTCGCCGGAGTCAGCAGGAGAGAGCAGCTACCCTCGCGAAACGAACCAACCTCCTCCACTCGTCTTTGCCAGAGCGACTGACAGCCTGGACCGCGTAAATCAATTTTCAATTACGGCACAGGCAGCCGAGCAAGACGGCGTAACGGTCCGCCGAGGTAAGGCAAAGTGAAGCAAAGCGAGGCAACGCGAACCACGTCGTGGAGGAGAGGCTGATGGTAGGTCGGTCGATCGACTGATCGACCAATCGGTCTGTTCGGCTAGTTGCCTCTAAGCTTCACCGAGACCGAGAAACAGTAAAGGGTACGCGTGAGGGGGTCCCGCCTGTCGTCTCTCCTTATTCTTCGCTCTCTCCCGTCCTAGGCATTCCACGTATCGCGAGCAGAGACAGATCGTATCGGGGTCGATGATAAAGTCGAAGAAGGAGAGACGAGGATGAGACGGCAGAGAACAGTGGACAACGTGCTAGGGAGCTAGCAGGGTGGGGGGGGGGGAGGGGGAGAGAGAGAGAGAGAGAGAGAGAAAGAGAGAGGGCAGCAACGCGGCTTGGTGGATACGGACGTAGGTATTATTATACTTCGCTACAGTCATATTTATAAATCAGCGATATAGCACGACGAGCGGAGACGCGGAGGGATGGAATTTATAGCTTCGTTCTCTTTCCTCTACTGCCAGTTACTGCTGCCCCCCTCCCCTCGCCGCTGGTAACCGTTCCCCCTCGTCTTCTTCACCCTCCAGCACCGCTCATTCTACGAGCCACCCCTTCCGATATCCTAGCACGCTCGCTCTTCAGATACTCGTTCTCTCTCTCTCTAGATTCGTAGCTTCTCTAGACGGAGAGTGCGCAGGCATACAAACTGCCAAGCCTGTACGTATGAGCTTAGGTCGACATTTTCCCTTCTCTCTTTGGCAATAAATCTGCGAGTCTTTTGAGCCGACGGTACGGTACGGTATGGTATGGTTCGGGGAAGGGAGGCGGGGGTTCGGAGCCGCGGCTCGCCGTTCCTGGGGTACCAGAGGTCGCCTCCTCTTTCTCCGTCTTTCTCCCTATCGACCTCTCACCGGCTCTCCCCGCTGCTGTTCCCCAAACCTCCCTCTCGCGCGTCACGGGAATGTATATAATTAGCAGCATTGTGCTTCCTCGGACAGATTTACGGGTCGTATCGCTACCGCGGCTGCATGCATAAGCGCGTTAAATAAGTATTTATCCGCCCCGTGGGGGATGCGATGCCGAGGCAGCCGCCTGATGGATTTGCCGCTCGAACGGCCGAAACTACGTTAAACGGATCCTCGCTAACCATCGCCCAGCTATGTACAGTGTACACCCACCCCTTCCCTTTTCCTCGTTCTATCGCCAACCGACTGAACCGACTGAACCGGCCAAAGATATCACCCGTTTTTCGCCCACTAATTTCTCTCTCTCTCTCTCTCTCTCTCTCTATCTTCAACGAATTTACGAAAATTATCAACAATCTTCCCCCGCTGCAAGATATCTCGACAAAATGCGTAGCTTCCAACTTCGTGATCCTTGATTTCGCGAGCTGGAAAGGTTCCAAGATCGGTAAGCCCGCAGTAGGCCACCACCACCGAGTAGAATCCACCTCCAAGTTAACTGTTAAGCGCCGGGGATGTATTTTAAATTGCTGCCGACACGAAAGAAAACTGTCCGCGGAGAGATGCAAGGAAGTATGTACGCGTTAAGGAGCAGGAGCTTCCGGTTCTGAAACGGACGGGAACGTACATAAGCTCGCGACCACGGGCTTTGCAGCGCGGCGGTGAATCGGTGAATCCTCCGTCTCGATGCCATAATTTTGGCGGTAAAGTTGGATAGTCACGAATAGCATAGAACCGGGGGAAGCGGCAATAGTAGGTAAACGAAGCGTACGCGCGAGCGAGAGATGCTGGTGCGGAAAGAGAACGCAGAGTAGATTCATCGTTTGATAACGACTATCGGGGCGAGTACCCCACGTAGGTACCTATTTCTCCATCCGTTACGCCGTTTTAGCCAGAGCTTTCGAAAGCTTTCGAGAGCTTTCGAGTTAGGTTTGTTTCATTTCTGGGATACAACCACACTGTGGGATCGACAAGTTGCAACTTTACCACTCCTTTGCAACACTCGAGAAGTTACGTTTTGGTACAGGCTTTACGCTAGTTATTAAGAAATTCGACGCGAGTCGACCCTCGTTTAAGGGGTAATGACACGGTAGAGCCCGGAAAGGCAGCCTGATTTTGAGATCTTTTTTATGGGAGTATACAAGTGAATGGAATATCAAATCTGTTTGAAGGCCTTTATTTTACATACCTTGAACTTTGAAGTATGATAACTATTTCTTTTAAATTTATTTAATACAAAATGGTGGCGCCACAACTCAACAAAAAAAATTTATTCTGAAAAACAGTGTTTCGCGGCTGGAAAGATTTCTCCTTCAATTTTTTACCTAGAACCAAAAACCGAAAAGTTTTGCGGTCTATATTAGATTTTCTCGGAAAGTACACGAGGAAATAAAAAATACTGGTTTTTGTAAGAATGGTGCGTGATTGAACAAAATGCGGATCTGTCACAACCTCGAAATTATTGGAACGTTTTGTTCAATCACGCACCATTCGTACAAAGAGCAGTATTTTTTTAATTTCCTCGCATACTTCCCGAGATAATCAGATATAAAACTTACCAATTTTGGGTTTTTTCTTCTAGGTCAAAAATTGAAGGAGAAATCTTTCCGGCCGCGGGACACTGTTTTTGAGAAGAAGCTTCGTTTGTTGAGCATTAGTACTGCTATTTTGTATTAAATTTTTTTTTAAAAATTGTGATCATACTTCAAGGTATGTGCAATAAAGCTCCTCAAACAGAATGTATATTCAATTCTCTATATTCACATAAAAAATTCTCAAAATCAGGCTGCCTTTCCGGGCTCTACAGTGTCATTACTCCTAAAGGGGTACTCTCTTGTAGAGAGACCTCTATTCTCTTAAGGGGGGACAACACCTTGAAGCTCGGAAAAAAGTTTTTTTAAATTTTATGTTACATATCCATTGGTTGTAGAAAAGTCATTGATATGGGGTTTAAATACGCATGTAATGGACAACATTTTAGAATTTTTGTGCGACAAAATATACAGTTTTAATCAAGTTATAGAGGTTGCCTAAAGCGCGACGCGTTCTGATGGTTTCCCACTTTATTCATTTCGCGTTCATCTGAGAAAAAATATGAAAGCATTTTTTTATTATAATAACACTATTATATAAAAATATTTTCCCACTTTAAGCGCTTTTTTATTATAATAAAAATATTATATAAAAATATTTTTATTATTATAAAAAAATGCTCTCCTATATTTTCTCAGATGAACGCGAAATGAATAAAGTGGGAAACCATCAGAACCCGTCGCGCTCTACGGCGACCTCTATAACTTGATTAAAACTTTATATTTTGTCACACAAAAATTCTAAAATTCTGTCCACTACATGCACATTTAAACCCCATATCAATGACTTTCCTACGAAGTATGGAGATCTAACATAAAATTTTAAAAAATTGCACTTTTATTCCGGGCTTTAAGATGTTGTTCCCCCTTCAAGGTGGAATCAGACGGCTCGTGGCTCCGCGAGCCGACTCGCCTCGTCTAGCTCGTCAAATCGGCTTGGCGAGCCCGATTCGGCAAGCCATGACCGATCAGACGGCTCGTGGCTCCGCGAAGTGGCTCGGCTCGTCTAGCTCGTCAAGTCGGCTTGGCGAGCCCGACTCGGCAATCCACGAGCCGTCTGATTCCACCTTTAGGGACGACCCACAAAGAATTACGCAATTTTTATCGATGAGCATTATCCACACGTAGTATTTACCAACATTTCAGTAAGTTGTAAAAAAAATTCAGTCGTATATGATAATCATTAATGGAGATATGTTTTTTTTTCAAAACGTTATTTTTCATGACGATACGCACGATATCTCAAAATTCTAGTAGGACAATCCGGTCCATCTTTTTCGTACACCTTCAGAAAACAATAATTCTAGCCGGTAGCAGAGTCAAGGCGAAATAGTTTCCTTTTCACAAGTTTAAGGCTGTTTAAATACGAAAAAAACACGCAAAAGATGAGTTTAAATTCAAAGTCCCGCTATTTTCTGATTTTTAATTTTTTCTCCTAAATCTGCTACCGGCTACGGCCACACTCTTATTGATTAAGAATCCTCTGGTTTTTTGTTTGGGATCAGCGGAACAGCCGGAATCGTATGGATCGAGGATCTTTTTTTTGCACACGCTTTACGAGATGAACCATATCTTCATTAATTATTATTATAGGGTAAGTCTGGGAGAGTTCAATCGCCGGGAGAGTCCGGCCAGTGCTGATCTTTTAAAACTGACGCAAGATAGGGCACTGTGTGTCATTGACACAAAAGAAATGAAGTCACAAATCCATATTTGAATTATAAGATACAATTAAGACTTTATGCGAGGCTGAAAGTTTTTAGACCAACTTACAGTGGTGGCAATATTTGAAAAACAGGTAAGTTTATTTACACTCTTCCGGTACTGGGGATATATAATATGCATATAACTACAGTGTAACACCAACAATACGTATGTATTCGTATTTAATTTTTTTTTTATAACGTGGTCGATCACTACCTTGATGAACTCCGACATGCGGGTGAGACCGACCAGTTGCAATGTTAATGTTTTTGATTGAAAATGAGAATAAATATTTGAAATTATCGCACACTGTAATTTATATATACCCTAAATTGCTTCGGTTTTGCTTTAATGTGCATAAAACGACAAAAATGTGGAAAACAACGATGCTACAATTTCTTTTCCAATAACTGGTCAAACTCTCCCGGACTATACGATATATGGGTGAAATTTGTTTTTCAACTAAGGGAAATGTTAATAAATACGTGTGGATAATGCTCATCGATGAAAACTGTAGTTTCTTGGGGCATCGTCCTTAAAGAAGGGCAAAATATTGGCCTGCTACATAGTCGAGAAGGATAATTGAACGAATTCCGCATTCGGCGAAAGGATGGATGCTTCACAGCTGTGAAACTAGGTTGGAGTAGGTAAGGTGGGCGAATGGGTAAAGTGGCGGGCGTAGTTGGGCCGGTGGCGCGGTCGTAAATCGGGGAAAACGTAGCCGGATTATCCATAATTTTTCGCGACCTCGTCACGATACGCAAATGTCACCGGGCGACAGAGCGAACCAGCGCGCGGCGGGGGGACGTGCCAGAGGATTCAATGGACCGGCGTGGTCAGCCCCGTTAAAATCGATGAATTACGAGACAACGCATTAGTGCAGTCCGCACGATACTAATCAGTGAAATTTCCGTGCGATAAATAAACGAATGAAAGCGCGTAACCAGATACGCGCGGTAATGTCGATGCGATGGAAACGGCGCCCCTCGTAAATCGGCAGATTTTTCGGTAAAAAGGGAAAAACAAATAAATGGACGAAGAACGAAAATCAAAATCTCGGCCGCACTGGCAACGATTGCGCCGTGCCGCGCCGCGCCGGGAAATGTATACGAGGCCGCGGCTTATTGGTGGTTTCCAGGTGAATTTGCTCGTAAATATGTATTCGTAATATTGATTCGACATAGACGCATAAAGATAGACTAAACGGGATTTAAGCGTGGAATTGTAATTTGTGTAAATATTATGTTTGCGCGCCGATCTCCCCGGAATATCGTCCGACGAAATCATTTTTTAAATCTCGTTGTGGTTTTACAGCAATTTCATAGGGCGATCGAAATAATTTCGGATCGGCGCGGCGCGCGCGGTGAGACGATCGCGCGATATCGACCACGATAAATTAGCAGAAATGCAAGCACAACCCCTGCTTGCGGCACCCGCCCCGTCTGATCCGCCAAGTTTTTCGGAGATCACGCAAGCCCCGCGGCCGTTTGCGGCAGGATCGAAAATCCAACACGCACTGGACTGGATGCGGGGAACAAGAGAATGACAACGAGCTCGCATAACTGCCGCGTCGAATGTAATGTAACGAGCCGTTCCTCTTATCTCTTTGCTATTATCTCCGCTGGATCCGGCCAGCCTTGCTTCCATTGGCCTGCTACGGCCGCGTTACGGCCTCTTACTTTGCCCAGCCTATACAAGAGTAGGTATTATACGATATCCCAGGTAGGTATGAATCTAGCTATCGCTAGGCCAACGGGAACTCAGCCGCGTAACAATGCTAGCCGGCAAATGTCCCGTCATCTTCCCTCTGATCCCTCTGATCCCTCTGATCCCTTGCACCAGTCGCTTCCCTCCTATCCCTCCGCCTTCTCCCGGTGCCCGCAACTGCGCGGATTCTTCGCGTAGGTGGTACGCTTGCTCGACGCCGCGTCGGTCGCGCGTCACCACTCCGCGATCGTCCCGGGATTACCCGCGTACATTCGATTGTCCTCATAAATGAAACGCATCGATTCCCGTCAGTCAACGAGCGTCCGATTCTCTCTGCCATCGAGGCACTTGGTATAACAACGCAAGACGATCGTGACTCGGCGTCTCTTCGCCGAAGGAAGCAGACGATATGAAACGCGGCGAGACGAGACGCGACGGGGCGAGATGAGGCGGGACGAAGCGAAGCGAGGCGAGCGAAGAAGAAAAGAAGCAAAGAATCGAAAAGAGAGAGAATAAATATAATAGAAGACACTGGGCAATAAGCAATAAGCAGTCTTGATCGGAATGGTCCGCATGGTGATGTTTGAAGGTTTAAAGTTTGCCGCCACGACTTCGCGGCAAGCGGATCGATCGGCGAGAATGATCGTGCATTGGCTTCTTGCATACCCCCGATGACAATGAACGGTTCAACAGTCGCGTTGTTCGCTCCGTCTCGTCCGTTCCGCGTGCCCGAGTCTGTAACAGTTCCGTAGGCATTCTTGAAACCCTGAAAATTGTTTTAGAATCGCGAGCGGTGCGGGGACGACGCAGAGAGGCTGAGGGAAAAGAGGCACTGTCGACTCGCGGTAACGAGATCAATCGTGCGTACGTCGCGGATAGACTCGATAAAAGGGGGGGGGGGGAAATATTAACGGCTCGCAGGGCACGGGCACCGGCACAGGAACGGTGGAAAAGTTGGAAAAACTCGTCCGCGCGGACAACGCGCAGGATTATCGGACCTTCTGTCGTGAGATCGGACCGAGTGAGGGATTGCTTCGACAGAGCGATTACGGTGGTCGACGCGTTTCAATGGAAAAAAGAGAGGAAAGAAAGAAAAAAAAAAATCAGTGATACCAAACAACGGGGTCGAGTCAACGTACAGAGGGATCCGGTGGGGTCGCGTTTTTCCGGGGTGAACTAATAGACTCCCGCTCGCTCGTTCGCTCGCTCAACTCGGCGTACACCCTCTCCCACACCCTCCTTTCTAGTTCCTCTTTCACCCTCCTTCTACACCCCTTCCTCTCGCTTTCTCTTTCTCTCTGTCGCTCTCTCCCTATTCCTCTCACGAGTTCCCTCGCTCGTTCGGCTCGCGCTCTCAAATAAAAGTTTCCCGTGACCCACCGCCACGACACCTGTTGAACCCCTGGCCAGAGCTGGCTCGACGTCCAAAAATGAAAAAAAAAAAAAAGGGAAAAAGGAAAAAAGGAAAAAAAGGGGCAATTAGCGTATGAAGCCTGTCCATCAAGGTCAACAGAAAAAGATTTACAACGAGGAAACGTGGGAGCGGATCGAAGCGAATCGGATCGAATCGAATCGGCCAATTCGAATGCTGCTGCGGTGCTCGATCGGTACTCCATTTCATTCCCGCTCGCATAATACGCTGCACATTGGAACTTGGTTGCCGGAGAACTTGAAAGTTGAAAGACGCGTCGTCGCTGGCTCCAGCGACCTTAATTGCCAGTCAATCGTCTTACAATTAGACAGCTAGCACCGCACATGCCAGACAGAATTCGTGAGATCCCGTTCTGCCGGCTAGTGGAAAGGTGAAATGAGACAAGCCTCGAGGTTCGTCGACAGAGCTTAAAGTACGGCGTTCTGCTTTAGGCATCCGTGTATCCGTCAATGGAAGAAGCGGAAGGGGAACTGAATGAAAGGTGAGATACGCACACCATACGACCCCAACTGAGCCTGGAGTGTTTACTTTCTCACGTTTTTCCAAGCTGATTCAAGCCGATTGTCCTGGCGCGGCGCGGCGCGGCGGCGGTGGCGCTCGGAAACGTGTTTACGTTAACGCCTCACCGAGTTGACCTACTTTTACTATTTTGCTGACCGTGCATGTGTAGCGCCGATGGAGGAGAAATAGGGAAATAGGTCAAATCGTCCAGGCGTGAAGGTAAACAGGTTTGCGTGCGCGTGAAAAGAAAAAAAAAAGAAAGAACGTGAGAAAATAAACACCGGTGGCTCACTTTTCGTCGTATAATCGTATCACACCCCCTTCGGCCCTCATCGATCCAATTGGAAAGTGCTCGAAATCATGAAATCGGACACCGTAGAGCGTTAGACGCAGACGGTTCTCAGCCTTGCTGACACTGAGTGATGGACGAGTGATGGGCGAGTGACGGCAAGGCCGCGGGGTGGTTAAACCCGAGCGAAAAGGTCCACGAACGACCCTTCGTATCCGTGTCGGAAGTTCACCTGATCTTGAATAAACAATGCTTCCTCCGTCAGACCACCTGCACACGCACCTGCCGTTACATCGGCGTTACTGTCGCGTTTTGTTATTACAAATATTACAGGCACCTAGATGCGTAGCAGCCGTACCATTTATCATATATCATTTATCATTTTGTCGAGTACATACCATACGCGATCGTTGAAGCTGCACTCTCATAGCCCGGCGGCCAACGATTCGCCAAGAACGGAGGTCGAAATGGAAATTTATGAGGCAGATTTCAGGATAAACGCTACGGCGTACTAAACAGCTTTTAGGGCAATGGGTGACGCGTATTTTCCGCGAAAATCGTTTCTGACCGCGTTTCGCGATTAACTTTGCAAACGGTACGATTTCTTTGAAGTCGGTGGGTGGAGGCGGTGGTGACGGCGGCAGCGAGCTGCAATTTCCTCATCCTTATCTTTCGCGGAGGGGGGTGGTGCAGTGCTCGACGAGTCTCGAGAGTAAAGTAAGGTACGCGCGGCCGTCGCGTACAAGCTACGGACGAGAACAAAGAAACGGTTCGTCCGTTTCACGAGTTTCGAGACTTTATCGGATCGAATCGGTGCGACTGGAAGCCCCCGTCCCCGTCTGCTCGTCTACTCGTCTACTCGTCTACCCGTCCCGCGTCTCCCGTTTCCCGTCTCGTCTGGGAGCGTACTCGAGTCGCCAGAGGATCGAAGGCGAGTCACGGGGGCTGCCGAGGGGGAGGGGGGGGGGGTGGTATGTTTATTGCTCGGAGCTATCTCTTCTGGCGAGGGTGGTTGCCGCGTCACACGGGACCATTTTCATAATTCGGCCGTTCGTATTCTCCGCGACCGCGCGGCCCGAATCGAACAACAGCGCGCCGCGAACGCCGCCCGCCCGCGGGCTCGCTTCTGGCTTGCCTTCTCTCTTGGCCCTCTCCTCCTTGCTCGCGATCCTAGCTTTCCTAGCTCCCCAGCCATTTGCCTCCTTTTGCCTCAGATCCTCCTTTACCACCCTACCCCCTCCGTCGTTCCCGCCCCCTTTTCCATCCGATCGCTCTGCCCTTCGCGTTTACACGTTCGCGTCCCAACACCTGCATACGTATACACACGCACACGGATTCGGCTATCCTTCTGCTAAGAGTCCCCTCTTCTCAACTCTTTCCACCCCCACCCCCCCCCCCCGCTTCCGCCCTCTTTCCTCCGACGGTCTTCGCAATTTCTTTCGCCCGCGCTTTCTCCGCGGCATCTTCCGCTCGCCGTCCAATACCCAACTTTCTATCTATCAGAGAAGGGTCTCGTATCGTTTCCGTTATTCCCGTTCGTGGACGGGAATCGAGCACCGGGACGAACGAACGGGAAGAAAGAGAAACAAAGAGGGAGAGGAGCCGAGGCCAGTATGGCGTCGATGTCTTCGGTGATCTATTGCTCTCAGCACGGCGGATCGATGCGAGCCAATCAACCGAAGCCGCAGGTTCTTCGCGCCGACCCCGATGACCAACCAGACCGATCCTCCAGTAGGCAGGTTATAGAGCCGGTCTAAACGACTTTTTCAACCCTCCGATCGACAGGCTGAAATCACTTTTGTCCCGTCGCATGGATTATCAGCGATCTGTTTAATTGCGAACGACACCAACCGGTGCTCCCGGAATGGCTCGGGCACAGCCGTTGGCGAGGGAAACGTTAGCGGTGGAGGGTGGGCGAAGATGGGTGCGGGCAAGGGCCCCACCCCCTCTCGCTCTATTACAGTACTACCCCTAATGGCTCGCAAACGCATAAAGCACATCCCGCGCATAGGTAGGTACACTAACTCGTTATTATTACCGTATAAATAACGCGACAATTCCGTCGCGGCGATGACACACAGCATCGGCGGGCGCGATGAATTCCTCCGGAATCGGGAGCCGATCGGTTGCCCGGATCCCTGGGAGCCGGTGCGGTACCTACCCGCCCCCGACTCGCGTCTCGAGGCGAAAAGCGGTCGCGTAGAAGACGGTTCGAAAGCCGGTGGCGAGCAGGTTCGTGACAGGGTTGCAGAGCGAAACACTGGATACGGTCTAAAGCTGCGCGACGTTTTCCCCGGCATTACCGTGTAAAGACGGAGGTGGCCTTGTCCGTGGCGCTTCCGTGTGCGGGACAGGGCTGTAAAAGAGGGTTTGTACTGGGTTCTACGGCAGGAAGGTGAACAGCCGGAGCGAGAGCAGAGAGGCAGAGGGAGACTCTTTCCATCGGGGGAATCCTAGAGGGTTTGCTGGAGGAAGGCTCTGACTCGGTTGCTGGCAGGGCGCGCGTCAATAAGCGTCCATCAGCCGTAATGGCAGCGAGCGCCACCTCGGATGCATTTAGATGGCTGTTTAGCCCCGGTTGTCTCGATGTGGCCTGAAATTCTCTTCTCCGCAACCTCCTTCTTACCGTTACCCGAGACTCGAGCGTTTCTCGGTGCCGCGGAAGCTCACGCTACCGCCCCCCCCCCCCGCGCGCGCGACCGCTCCCACCCCCGGCCCGCCCCGCCTCGCCCACGCTTTTCCCCAACTTTTGTAGTTGCGCCAAACGAGGCTGCTCGCCCGTACTGGTAATTAGACGGTCCGGTTCGTTTCGCACGGTCTTCTAATTAATTTCTACCTGTATCCTCCTCGCGAGCTAGAAGTCCTAGGCCTTCTCGATTCCGAGGCCCACCTCGATAGCGAACAGCTTTCGGGACGCTTCCAATTTTACGGAAGTTGCGCGTTGATCGGGTCCAGCTCGGACGCATCCTTGACGATCGATAATTGATGGTAGACTAGGCACATACCTACTTAGTCGATAATTCGAAACGGACGTTTCTCCCCGTTCGTGCGTAAACGTAGGTACATCATCGCGGCGGACAATAATCTAGACGCGCGGCAATCGTTTCTGCTTGTTATTGGGGCTGGCGGAGGGGCGAGGGGGGGGGGGGCGAGGGAGCGACGAGGTCGCGGCGTCGAGCCGATCGAAACGGTCGTAAAGTAGACGTCGCGTATCGTCGAAAAAGCTCCTCGAAAAACGAGAATTCGGTCGGTTCTCGGTATACGTTTGGCCGCGATATATGCAAAAAAGCTCGGGGGACGAGGGGGTGGCGGTGGGAGGATCGCCGCAGAGCTGGTGCTCGGGCTCTGGTTGGGGCTCGGGCTCGGGTTCGGGTTCGAGCTCGGGCTCGGGCTCTGGCTCCGGCTCCGGCTACGGCTCCAGCTCGAGCTCGAGGATTAAGGACATTATTAACGGGCGTACCAGGGACCGACATACTTACGTCCGGCCGGAATGCCCCGCGATAAATACACCGGTGGCTACGAAACTGGACGAGAACGAAGAGGAAAGGGGAACTGGCGTTTAAATAAAATCAGCATTTTATGTTACAAGGGCCGCTCTTCGATAGCGGCCGGCTGGCCGGCCGGCATGGTACACGCCGTTACAAACCGCAATCGACCAATCGACCGATCGACCGATCGACCGATCAACCGGTGCCAATTCTATCGCACAGGCGTAGACACGCGCGATCCGTCGCCGACAATTTTCATTTACCGGTCATTAGCTAGAATTCGTCTGGTTCGTCTGGTCTGCGAAATCGATGCTCGATGAGGAAAGAACTTTCCGATTCCCTTCTCGTCCGCGGAGCAGCAGTCCGAACGAAGGAATTGATTAGACGGTTTCTAGGTAGTATACTAATGACTACGGACGCGACGCGTTACCGTTTGGCGGCTGTGCCGCCAAATCTTTCTCGTGGCAAGATGGATGCGGCACACGGAGGAGTTCGGCTGGAGTAGTTGGAAGCAAATGCTGCTTGTAATGTATGCTGTTGACGGAACCCCCCCTGCTCGACACCCTCCGAGGTACTAAACAACCCGATGGCTCGCGATATCCTGCCGCCACCAGCGTGTCATCGAGACATATTTACTTGTGCCGACGCCGACCTGGAACAGGTATCGGATCGAACCCTCTCCTCTCTATTCGAGTCTGAACCGAACCGAACAGATCGGACCTAAACCGAACTGAATGAAACCGAACGGAACAGAACGAAACAGAATCGAAATGAATTGGATGTAGCGCACCAGATCGAAATCACGCGCTGGCCGTGCAGTGACCCAACACGAATTCGCGACTCGCCGCTTTGACGCATCCGCGAAACGTTGGCACGGATTTCAAGCACCTCCGACCACGTCTCTCCATCTATCGGCTACACCTTCCGGATCGCTGGGAAATATCCGCCTATGCCGGGACGCATAATGTCGTACAAGGATTCGAGCTTACCTATTTCCAGAATGCGATTCCAAGTTATGTGAAAGGTGGACCAAAGCTTTACGAAACATACGCAGAGGGAAGAAAAGGACCGAAAATGCTACGATCGAACGACAGCGTTTTCCTGTTTTCTCCCCTTGCTTTTCCATTCTTTTCGGCCGAAAGGCTTCAACTCCGCTTCCACGCTCCTCCGTTTCGCCGTTTCTCGTTTCGCCGGTAAGCGACACGGTAAAATTTTCATCCTCCAAGCTCGATACCGGTACTTGATATATACAGGCAGGCGTGTGTAGTCGACCACGCCATAGCAACGAAATATTAGACAAGAGGTCCGTGCGGCTGGAAGGTATTGGATGGGCAGCGCCGGCCCGGTCTGGCTACAACAAAGTTGTGGCTGCGGCGATGATTTAGTCCCGACCTTAATGGAGCTATAAATACTAGCTTTTCGATAGCGGAGGATGAGGATGGCATGGCTCGTCGTGCACGATGCTCACCGGGATCGTAGCTCTGGATTTCGCGTCAGGGGTGATGCGCCGCGCCGGTGGATCCCCTGGATCCCGGAAATCGCCGAAACTCGCGATTCTTCGTTGCCGGGCCGTTCACGAGGCCAACTTTGAAACGCTGGAGCGTCGAACGGTATTCACTGGGTATCGTCTTGCCACCTACCGCGGCATCCATGACCCGTTCCTTTTCGAGACCGCTTTGCTCGCGATCCGATCGACCGATCTTTCGTCCAGCTTTCCCCGGCCAGCTTTGTTTCGCTTGCGCTTTGTTCACGGGGAGCGTGGTCGGACGTTGGCCGATGGTTAAATCGAAACAAGTCACCGTTTTGAAAGTCACCGTTGCTTTTGACGCGGCAAAGCGGAGGCGCATGTTTGCCGCACCGAGAAACTTCTCTCGTCTCTCTCCCCCTCTATCGGGCTCTATTTAAATACGCGTCAGCTCGGTGAGTTATAGGACGGGCCACGTGATTTGTGACGAACTCGCTCCGCCATTAATTACAGCGCAGCATCTTTCCTCGCCTTTACTTTACCGCGCTTGGCCTCGCGGAATATATCCAGCAGGTTCGCGCGTTTCACCGCTCGACCATTTCGCCACGAAGAACACTGCTGTTCCGCGTGAAACGACACCTCCCCTCAGTTCTCGAGAAAAAATGTTGATTGACTTTTAGAATTTTACTGGCCACGATCACGGTCGCGATCGAATACGATAGGCGTCCGATTCGCATTCACCGTTGCGGCGCGACCTGCCGCGGCGGCCGAAGGAACCGCGAGTGGACGCAAGGACGTCCTTGATCGCGAGTTAAGAACCACCAAGACGCCTCATATTTTAAGGCCGAGAGAAGTTTTGCGCGCAGTTTAGATACGAGATGCGACCGTCCTAGCGAGATAACGCGCGTCCGCCTCGAAAATATCTCGACAGAGTTAGATGCTACTTTGGTATTAGTCTTTATTGCTACCGGCGTCCTCGAAAACCTGTTTAGTCTTTCTGCCGGACGACTCGCGCGTAAACTACTTTGCGACGCGATGGGGAGAAAGTATTCGGACCTTTTCTTTCAACATACCTAGCTTCGAGACGGCTGAATTCCCTTTTCCCCGCTTAATCGACGGATGGGCTGATCTTTCAACGAAGAGCAACGGACTCGTCGAGATAGCTCGTGTCCAGAGGGAACCAGCCGAACAACCACCAATTGTCCTTTCCTGGTCCACTCCCTCTCTACCGGTGCGTTTAACTAACGAACGTTTAGCACGAATCCTCGCGGACAATAGGGAATGAGTGGAAGCAGGCTAAACTCGTAGGCGGACGTACGACGAACGACGAACAACGCAATTCGCGTCCTGCTTGCCACGCATCTATCCTGCCGAGTGCCGACTCTATAATTACGCCCGTTCGTCCAAGGTCCGCGCTAGTCTGCACGTATACCTCCATAGCTAGCGGCTAAGAGCGTGTGCATGCGCGTCCTAAGGCGGAGTGAAGAGAGCCGCCTTATGCCCACCCGGAACGAACGATACCAACCAAGGTATGTATGTACGTACTTGCAGCTCGATCCTCCCCACGCGGCCGAGGATCGCATAAATCCACGGCCGGTAGCCGTCGTTGCTTCACCGCGCTCCTACGAGTACCGCGAGTAAGCTCCCGTTCCTATTCCCCATTCCAAATTCCAATTCCGCAGCACCCCGATTCTCGCGCTCCCCCGAAATATCTACTTGAACGCCGTCATTCATCCATTCGATCTCGGCGACTAGCCGCGGCGCTCGCCAATTATTAGCGCGGGCTTGTCAGCTTTGTCTTTGCGCCGGGTAGGTTCGTTTCCCCGCGAAACCGTAGCCGGGATCGAAAGCTGCAAGTCAGCCGCATATTTCGTGTCCCGCTAGTACCCACGGGCGAGGGAAAGAATATGCGCCGCTGGTACTTGGCCGACCTCGATCAACGATCAATCGTGAAACGGCCGCGATTATTTCACGTCAGTTTAATTAGCACGCGGCGCCGGTACGACCGATAAAACTCAACGGAGTGAAGCAGCTAGCCGGCTATCTCACGGGAATCTGATTTATGGCAAGTGACCAACGCGCGCGCACACTGCGAGCCTCGGGTATACGTAGCTGTCTGCGCGACCATCCGCGTACTCGTGGATCCCGTACGCGTGTTACGTACTCGTCTAGTCACGTAGCCGCGTATTCGCTTGTTCGCTCGTTCGCTTGTTCGCGTGTTCGCGTGTCCCCATGTTCGCGGCCTCGTGACGAGCGACGCGAGCCGAGCCGGCCCGCCCGGCCTGGCCTGGCCCAGCCCGTGCGCGTAACAGTAGCCAAACTAGCCCGCCAGATAAATAAATAAAACCGGCAAGTAGCCACAGTGAAGACGGTGCCATTAAATCGATACGGCGCGGCGATTAGGGTTAAGAGCTCGCAGTGACATTCACTTTCCTCTGCCGAGCTAACTGCCCGTCAGTGGTAACGGAAAGTGTTTCCAACAGGTCGAAAAGCACCCGCAGTTTCGGAGGCGATTAGATCTGGTGATTCCTGAATCTGCTTGTGTAACCCTAACGCTCCATCATCCCAACAAGTCTACGTAGACTTGTCGTGCTCGCAGAATTCTGCTAGCCGAGCAGCGATGCTGAGGCAACAGCTCAAGTACCCCGGGATCAGCAGTTCCCGTCCTGGGCTCACGCTTTCAGGCATACCACCTGTCAAACATACTCCGGGACCTGGGATATGGAAGAAGGTGCTTCTGACAGATCAGTGTCTCGCTACCCGGATCTTTGCGTAAGAAATTTAAGAAAACCCACCGCGATCAATCATTGCTACTCATCACCGGGTTATCCGCTAGGTTTCTATTCGTTGCAAGCATCCACGACGATCCCTTGCGAATGTACCCTCGTAGGAATCGTGTTTTAAATATACTCTCGGACCACTTCGATAGGTCACCTTCAGACTACCCGCGCCATCTGTCGGCCTGGTATACAACTATAAGAGTCCTTTGCAACCGATGTAACGCGTAATACGAGGGGTAGAGGAAGAGAGTGAAAGGACACGGTATCCGCCTTGTGCGCAGAGTATAAGCTTTTTGCAACCGCGGCGGCGGGACGTTTAAATTTCAACAGAAAATCGAAACGGGCCGGAAATCTCGCGGGCGATCAGGTTGCTCCGGAACAGATAGTTTTACGCGTCTACCGACACACTTCGCCCAGGCTCTTGACCGCTACCTTTCTCTCGCTCTTCAACGTCTTATCGCTTAACCTTCCTTCCAACCGGACAAGTGCAGCGGATGGATATCCAATTGACACACATCTTCAGCAAAGTTAGAGAGCGGGGGTGATTTATCGGATACTAGCGGTTCCTTGGATGGTCTATGCGACGGGTTTTAACTGTGCAAACTGAGTTGCTTAAACTCGTCTCCCATACCAAACCGACAGTTCTTGGAATCTGGCGTTTGTCAACAGGCAGATATCGAGGCTTGAGGAACCGTGAAAAAAGGAAACAAGGTGGAAAGGAAAAGCAACGTCAAACGTGACCGCTGATACCGGTGTGCTGCAGATATAATAAAGATGGCGATATAGGAGTCATAATGTAGTGGTGTACTTAAGATGCACCGATGCACCGGTGTGCATTCCGATGGTCCCGCGAGACGCGAGAGGGAGGGCAAGAGGCACGCACACACACACACACACACACACGTACAGGGGAGAGGGAGAGAGTTTGGGAATGGGTGGGGGAGAGCGAGAGTGAGAAAGGAGAGACAGGTAAGGAGTAAAAGGGTTGGTGGGGAGATGAAAAGGCAGCATCGTCCTCGTCAGCCTCTCGCTCACGCTCGAGGTTCCGAGACAAGCTCTTACTAATGGAGGAAATAAATTTGGGATTAAATCGTAGCCGGGCTACTTTATAAGGCTGCTTGCTCTTTCCCGAGTGCGAGGTGAGGTACATGTGTGACGCCATAGACCCCTCCTGACATCCATGGATGGTCCACCATGCCCGTCGAACGACCACCCGCCCCCTTCTTACTTCTTCTTCTTCTTCTTCTTCTTCTTCTTCTTCTTCTTCTTCTTCTCCTCCGTCTTGCTCCTGCTACTGCCGTTCCTCGGTGGCTTTCCTTCTCGTTTCTGTTTCTCGCCGGCGCTGCACGGATCCATCCGTTCCATCTGGCAGTGCGGTGACGCGACGACGTGACTCGAGGAGACGAGAATGACGCGCGTAACGCCACCGCGCTGCCGCGGCCGCCGCCGCCGCGCCGGCGAGGCGAAAAAAGGAGCGCCGAAGAAACCGTTGTACGAGACTGGAGGGCGGGCAGGTGGGTGGTGGTGGCGGTGGCAGTGGCGATGCTAGCGGTGGACAGGGAGTTGCACAGGGGGAGTGAGTGGGTAGTGGGGGAGGATGGCAGGGGGCAGGAGGGACCACGCTGCGCTGTCCTCCATAAATCTATCAGTCGCGGTTGTATAAATACGACTCAATGAGGCGGCCGTGAATCACCCTGACGTGCTTCATAAGTCCCGGGAGTTTATTAAACCGGCGGGCATTTCTCATGTCGGGGGATAAGATCAATACGGCCGCGCGCGGCCACGGTTGCCCCTAACCTCCGTCTCCTATCCACCTCCTTCCACTTCTCGTTCTCGTGCCCTCGACTCCCCCCCCCCCCCCGCCTCCCCGCCGCCGCCTCTGCGCCCATGCCCTGCTCTTGGCATCACCCCCGCCCTTCCACCCACCCCCTATCGTCCAACCGCTCTTGCCCCAGACACCGATACCGACACCGACACCGACACCGACACCGACATCACCCCACGCCGCACCACTTTCACGTGCACCTTTCTCCTTTCCGTACCTTCTCGACCAGCCTAAATAATTGGATGAACGACGGACCACGGTTCGCCGCGGCGCGATGCTTCTCCGGCAAACGAGAACTCTGCCCCTTTTCTTTTACGAAATCCCGGGGTGTGAAACGCTCTCCCGGAGCCGTGGTCGCATTGATCGCGTAAATCCAGATCGAGATCGATCGTTTGCCTCCTCGATTATCTAATCTCGCTCCGTACAGCCTCCCCTTCGCCGGCTCACTTTCAAATTTACGCTAGAGGCGCTGACCGCGGCGTTACGCTGTCGATCCTTCGAGAGAAAAAAACGTTTCCTCGATTTTCCACGTGTTTGAGTTTCCAAGCGGGCCGGTATCTGTTTTTTTGGCTGCAAAGAGATTCGTGCCCGACGCCTGGCTCATCGGAGATTTGGCCAATTATCTGCACAGGAAATGACCGCGTCATTGACGAACGAACGCGTTGCGACGAGCTGGCACGAGAGACGGAAAGCATTGGTATGGGGGTTGGGTTCGAAAAGAGGACGAGGAGTAGATGGAGGTTGAATGTTTCTTCTAGGAGCCCGGCGCGCGATTTATGGAGCGAAGTGACGGGAGGTGTTTATTGTGCAGCATCTGTTACGTTACTCTGGCTCTGCAGTCTCCCTCCTCTCAACCCTTCGTTGCTTCTCTTTCCCGCTCTCGTTCCATATTTCCACGGATCTCTTGGCCGTCTCTTTCCCTCCGCGACTCGTTCGTTCTCGGAGCTAGCAGGTTCGCGCCAGCCCGCCATCATACATACAACAGACGCCCTCGATTTATAGTTTTGAATTAGATGGAAGTAAAGGAAAGGTCGCTGGTTGCTGTTGCGTAAATTTCAAGCCCCTGAAATATCTCGTTTCTTCTCTATTTCTCTTTCTCCCTCTCCCCCGTTTGATGGGTTTCCTCGCACTATTCCCTCGGCTGGCTGAGTCGTCAGGTAGAATGACCGACGAAACGAAAAGCCTATCGCATGCGACAGCGACGGTAATTTAATCGGTCGATGTGAATGATCGACGCGCGAACCACCGATCGTCAAACAGAGGAGAGGGAGGGTGGAAGAGGTTGGGGTCAGAGTGGGTTTCAGTCGAGTGGGTGGCGGGAACGCGCCCATACCGCGTAGCAAATGAGACGCGGTCAGAGGTGATCCGCTGAGCCTAGAGGTGGAGGTGAACGGAATCGGGACGATGAGGACGATTGGGGATGAAGGCCGATGGGAAGGGGGCAGAAGGGGGTCGTGCCAGAGACGCGTCACTCGTTCGCTCCGCGTCATTTACACAAACAGACATACATCACGGGCAGGCGGCTAGGCGGGAGGGCGGGCGGGAGGGCAGACGGGCTTGCAAGCAAGCAAGAAAGCCAGCAAGCAGGCAAGCAAGCAAGCAAGCAAGCAAGCAAGCAGGCGAGCAAGCAGGCAACCAGGCAGGCAGGCAGGCATGTAGCTAGCTACGTGTTCCCTTTTATGTTCCCACACGCGCGCTCGCATAAACCTGTCAGTCTCGTGTCACGTGCAGCGCAGTCATTCACTGTCGCTGGCAGCGTACCCGCACTCAGGACGCGACGCGAGGTGACGGTCCTGTTGCTGGGCGACTCGGGGAAGACCCTTATCGCGTGTGGAACGCGCGGCTAAGAGCGCGGAAAACACGGGCACGTTTCTAAGGGGAAAAGTTTTGGTAAAGCTGGGAAATAAGATCGGGGAGAGGGATCGGCCGAGCAGGCAAGGCGAAAAGCGACGAGCTCGAGCGGTGGCTGCAAGAGTTTCCGTTGAAGCGGGAACGTCGCCTCGGCCCGGGAAAAGGGGGGGAAGGGAGAAAGGGGGGAGGGCCTGATAATTTCGCCACGTGAGTCAGATCGTGGATTATACGTATATCAAGCTCGTCCACGGACGAGAAGAGAAGAGCCCCGGAGGTTTTATGAGATATGAAAATGAGGACGGCCGTAATAAAAGTGATGTAGGGGGCTCCTCAGAGTCGTTCCTGAAGGCGCCACGAGTCACTCGTCAGGTTTATGCGGAGACGTCCATCATCCCCTTGACGTGCTTCATTGCCTCCTGGGCAAACTCCGCCGTTCCGGTTCCACGGTTTACCGCATTCGTCTTTCCCTTCTTCTTTCTGCGCGTCACCCCTCTTCAGCCGCCCTACCCTCCTTCCCACCTCTCGATCCCTCGCGCAGCGCAACGTATATCGCGACTGGAATGCTTCCCTTGCCCCGCCGGGCCTCTCCTCGCTTCTCTCTCCAGCCCCGTCGTCTCCTTCGTAATTTCTTTTCGCACCCCATTTCCAAGTGGTCCAGGAAGGAGGGATCTATGAAGGGGTCAGCTTGGTGGCCTCCAAGGTTTGCGCGTGTCGTCCACCCTCGCGGACGAAGCCCGAACGAGAAGCCCTCGTGATCTACGATTCGATTTCGATCCGATATACCGTTTGGCCCTATCTTAAGGCAGAGGGCTTCTTTACGCCAGACGAGGCCGGGCCATTTTCAAAGCCGCGTTATCTCCTCGTACCTCCTCCTCTCTGTCCTCCACTTCCTTTTCCTTTCCACTTTCCCTTTCTCCGGCAACAGAGAAGCGAGTCGCTCGTGAAAATATAAACCACTGACCGAAATATGTATTTCCTTTCAACGTTCGCGAAAGGATTCGACTATAGGCACCCCCCGCAACGTTTGTACGCATTTGTTTCTACCGCTAACCCCCTGTTGCTCGGCGCGGCGCGGCTCGGCGACTCTTCGACTTCTCTACCGGGAGAACACGGGAAAGTGAAATATCCCCGTGTAAGACACGATCCCCTTTGTAAGCGGGTTGGAGGGCCGTCCGGACGCGTCTAAGCGAGAAGGGAATAAGAAGCGCGAGGAAACCGAACGAAGAAAGATGCTTGAGGCAGAACACTGTGCAGAGGGCCCGGGGGTATCAGTCGGGGCTCGAGAACCGAGAACCGAGAACCGAGAGCCGAGAGCCGAGAACCGAGAACCGAGAACCGTGAATCGAGAGCCGGGAGGAGAGGAGATGAGAGGAGAGGAGGGATCGTGGGCGCAGATAAATCGGCTTTGCCGCCGTAAGAGGCAGCTCGCGTGAACGTGTCTCCATTAAGGCAGCCAGAACTCGCGCTGACGTAGACGAGAGGCCGCTGTTGCGGCCTTCCTCTTACTCCTCGTTTCTTTCTTCCTCTTTTCGTTACCATCCTTCCTTCCCACCCTCCTCATTGTCAGCTATTCTTGAGGGTGATACACCAGGCGCAGGATGGGGGTGAAAAAATAGAAACGCCGCGCTGTTTACCTATATTAAATATGTAAACTGGTGATGATTGAACAAAATACGATACGCGCCGTAGGCGTAGTGTCAAGTCCTTCACCAATCTTTATTTTATCCCCTGTCGGTTTCCTTTCCTTTCCGATATATACCTACACGCGAGAATGTATTTGCCGCCTGATGTCGCCGAGTGGATCTTGTTTATGTACCATATACCCCAGTCAGTGGCGCAACGTGTCAAGTTGGCGGAGCTCGGTCCGTTCACCGTTCACCATCGAAAATTATCGCGCCGCACCGCGCCGGTAAGATTTATATTTCGTTCCAGCTCGCGGTGAATTGATCCCTTTTTATCCTTTCGACTGATATCGAAATCTCCCGCGTGTGAATGTAATCGAACCGTAGCCGATTGATCAAAGCTCGAGTGCAACACATCCCGGACGTGTCAACGGGGAACGTTGTAGGTCGTAGGTCGTTTCGAGGACCGAAACCAGGCAAGCGGTTGTATTATTCTCGCATCGACGCGGTCAAGTTGGAGAAGCCACGCGCTGCCCACCGCCGAAGCCGTCTTTTAACGTCGTTTAACCGACGCGCCGTGCATATAAGTACTCGCATCAGCCAAGTGCCGATTCCGGAGCAACGGAGACGAGGGAGAACCAAGTAAAAGGCCGTGAAGGAAGAAAGCGAGAAAGCGAGAAGCGCATTTGTAGATACCGCACGTTTCGCTTTTAAACCTATCTGCATGGCACGCAGGCAGGCTTGCACTTTCGAGTTACGATCTCGCGCACAGAGTTTCGATGAATGCTAAACGCGAACACGTGAGCTTTCTCGTCGTGGCGCACTTTATTGCCGAACGAAGCGACTCTCCCTTGTAGACAACCACCACTACCGCGTTTATCGTCACTGGCGGCTACACGTGCGCGCACTGCCTCGCAACTCGTCCTACACCGTACGTGTCGACGATGCACGCGCAATCGTATCTTCTTCTTCTTTTCGTCCCGGTAAACACGCGACCATGTACGACAAACAGATCGCACCTGCGACAACCTCACACCCGCCAACTTCCCCTTCAGACGCGGAAACGTTAAAATGTCTTTTCTGTCCCGTCCGGTTCGTCTCGTTCTTGTCTCGTTACGAGCGACAACTGCCTATGTATTAGAGCTATTGTTTTTGCCCGGGTATCCGGGTACCCGGTGAGACCCCGGGTAGAAAAAAATTACTCGGGTACCCGTGGGATACCCGACTACCCGGGTAGACAAAAATTACCCGTGTGTCCATGGGATACCCGAGTAAATGAAGCGTGATGAGATAGTTGAGAATTTCGATTCGACAGCCGATCGTCTTTCAACTTTCGATCATTTTCCGCTAACATCATTAATGTACGGAATGAACTTCAAGCAATTCAATCTAGTATTGTATACGGGTACCCGAGTAATTTTTTTCTACCCGGGGTCTCACCGGGTACTCGAGTACCCGGGCGGGCGGGTAGTAAGAGCTCTACTATGTACACAGGTAATTTGTGCATACAGGTATGTAATACGTTACTCGTATTTCCGTAAACATCGGTTCGTTTCATTTCGGAGGAGTCCGCGACGCCCTTCTTTATCCGATATCAGTACAATCGTATTCCAAAGCGAGCGTAAAGCCAGAGAACATCGCTGGGGCGCAAAACACGGGGAAAGAGAAGCTGGACGTGAATACGAATGCAAAGTGGTAGGTGGGAGTGAAACGCAGCAAGAGTGGCAAGATTGGCAAGATTGGCAAGATTGGCAAGATTGGCAAGAGTGGGAAAAGCGGAAGGGTGCAGAACCGCTCGGTTTGCAAGACACGTCGCAGGGTTGACCCGGCCTCTTCTCGACCCCCCACTGGTCAGCTTTCGCGTCGTGTATCTGACTCTCCCCCTTCTCCCTTCTCTCCATCTCCTTCCCCCCCCCCCTCCACACCCTCCTCACCCCGTTCACCCTGTTCACCCTGCTCTGCCTGTGTGCGAGCGCACTGTTGCGGCGACCCCTCAGGGCTGCCCGTTACTTTAGCATCAACAACAATCTCCACCAGCGAGCGCCGTTATTCCGTTAGTGTCTTAGTGGCAGCGGAACCACCACCGGCCGGCACCAACACGACGGTAAACGGGGTTGCCGATGGTGTGTCGGTTCCGAGCGGATATCTCCGCTTCTCCGTCTTCCGTTGCTTCTCTCTTATCCGGTGCATTCACGTTCTCTCCGCTTCTGCACCTCCGCCTCTCTTCCTCCCTCGGAATACTGCTCGATGCGCGTCTCGTTTCGACCGTCCTTCCCTCCTCCCTCCCCCCCCCCCCACCCCACCACCGTACTCGCGGCCATGGTCCACTCTCCGGCCAGTAATTAAACAGCCACGCGGCAGGCAAATTGAATCAGTCCAAGAGACAAGGGAGCGTCGACGCAGAGGTGACGGCCAACCAGCCACAACTATGGTGTCTATAGTGAAGGGGCTATCGTACCGCGTTCGCGTACTTCCGAAGCCGAAGCAGTTGAACGAGGACCGAAATGCAGGGATCGCGGAAGGAGGGCTGCGGGTGCCCGTTCGCAGAGGCCATCCGGACGTTTACAAGCCCGAACTAGCCTCACCCACCACCACCACCGCCGCTGCCACCGAACCTAGGGACTTGAAACCATAGACCACCGCCCATCGCGTCCTTCCATCGTCTTTCTGCCCATCGCGTCGCGTCGCCTCGCGTCGCGTCTCACTTCGCTGTGCCTGACAACGCTGCATTAACTCCCCGTCCCATCTAAGTGCTAAGTTTACCCCAAGATTGCATAATGTCCCGCTAGCTTGACTGCGTATAGACGGCTACACCGTTACAATCACTCTTCCCGCTCCTCTCCACTTTGAGCTTTCTCGATATGCAACATCTAACGGGCAGGGGTTTAGTCGCTCTCGCAGAAACGCAACCAGATTCCCCGGTTCTCTGTACTTTTAACGGTCGCGCGCTACCGATTATCCAGCGAAGCCATTATTTCAAGGAAATTTATACGCACAGCACCCACACCCAGCATTATCGCTACATATGTGTTAGAACTTACAACGAGTCAGTCGCGGTCGCGGTCGCGGCCGACTGGCGAACGCGTCCCGCTATTCTTTTGCATTCATCGAATGCACCCTTCGTTACGATCTCGACGGTCTAATGAAAATATAACGGTTCCTATGCCGAGCAGAGTTTGTCTGATAGTCTTCTGGCGCATCAACCTGACACATAAACTCTTATTATGCTATACGTTACCGGCCGGGGGCGCTAATGGAGCCACAAGTCAGGCAGGTATCGTGGCGAGCACCTTACCGCTACACCCGTCTACTTATTTTATATTTAAGCGTCGTAAAGAAGGAACTACTTACAAGACGAAGGGGATATTTAATAATTGATATGGTGGCTCGCGGGAAAATAGTGATGCGCGACCGTTTAGCCGTGACGAGGATCGACGATGCATGTAGGTGGCTGCACAG
Source organism: Andrena dorsata (assembly GCA_929108735.1). Lineage (NCBI taxonomy): Eukaryota > Metazoa > Arthropoda > Insecta > Hymenoptera > Andrenidae > Andrena > Andrena dorsata. The sequence goes on from OV815488.1 coordinate 13,308,134, forward strand.
GTGTCGGTGCCGGGTTGGAGAAAAGTTTTGCAAGAGAGTAGCGCGACGATTACGGTGATGCGGTGACGCGCGCCGATAAACGGCGCGGGTAGGAATATTTCCCGTCGCGTCCCATCGCATTAGAGAAGACCCCCCATGGAAGATTAGCACGGGCCGACTATCGTCTACCATCGCGCGAAATCGATAATCGCGAGCGAAAACGTATCCATAAATTCCGCGACGCGGCCCGTGTACGCCTGTATGAAAATTACAAAGCTATTAATTACGACCGCGATAAATTAAGCAGCCGTGGGGCCATTATAGAGCGCGAGCCCCGGTGAATTGTTGGTAAACTTGGTCCAAGTACGCAACATGGGCGTTGGTGGTACTCTCGGCCCAACGCGGCTCACCAGGCATATAATAATGGTTGGTTAGAATGCTAATATATGTCCGGACGGGGGTGGCACCGGGGGACCTTGCATCATCGGAGGACCCAACTGGGCACTCGCCCGTTCCTGGCCGGACACCGTATAATCTACACCCCGAGACGTTATTACTCCCCGAGACACTAAAATCCCTCCGATGGTAACGCCGACCCGCCACCGATACTGCCATCGCCGCGCCCGCCGCTACCGTCACCACCACAGTCGTCTGCCTTCCAGCCACCACCGCCCTTCTCGCCGATGCTGCCTACCACCCTCGAACACACCACTTTCCCCATCGTCCGTCGCCTCTTCCTCGCCGCAACTTCCATCTAACCGCTTTCCTATCACCGTCCGTCCACCGTCTCCTCTTCAACTCCCGTGGGGCTAATTGGCCCATTCCACAGCCCAACTAGTTACCTCCCCCCCCCCCCCCTCCCGCCCCTATCTAGGCTATCTAGCTACACCGCACCTTCGATACGCACTTATCTATTCTACGGTACAGACTCGTGAGAATTCGTAGCCAACAATTTATGGCGCACGAATCTACCACGAATCTGCCACACGCGGTTCTACTTAGTTGGAATGGCTCGCGAGCTTCGGCTGCGCGTCGACCAAGCCAGACGCTTCGTAACAGGCAAAAGTGTATGCGAGCAACCGTGGTAGCAGTCATCGCTGGTGATGACAGTGACGGCTTACACGCGAGTACAGAGTTGGCTGCTGTCGGTAAGCCGAACGATGGTGTGGCAAGGTTTCTTGACGCTGCTACGGGGCGAATGACATATCAAGCAAGAAGATCTCCCGGGTGTCCAGTCCATATGGTGGATTCGGTGGAATGATTCCAGTGGCGAGGTTTGCGGCAGTAGTCGCGGCAGTGGCCGAAAGCACCGGCACAATGCTCACGGCCGGGGGGGGGTCACGTCACTTGGCGAATGCCGACCCGCAGTTAGCTTTGTACCGGGACGTGTTCTAAGATTCTAAGATCTCGCAAACAACCGTCGTCTCGACGACGCTGACCCGTCACCTACATATTCAGCACGCGATAATTCTAGACTCGAGCCGTTTGCTGTACGCGCCTGCATCGTATATTAAACAATCGAACCGTCAAACTCCCCATCGGGGGCGACGAAAAATTTTCAGACCGCCGCACAGTGGGCCGGATTCACGTATTTGACGCCATTTTGGTCTTTTTTTCAAGATATCGGAATGACATTGATACCAAAAAATAGGAAAAAATTATTCCTTTCTAATGATGTATAATTTAATATTTTTGACATTTATTTTTCATTTTTTAAACAAAATTTTTAAGAAAAAAGTTTTGAAAACTATTCATTTGGTACTTTATTTAATGCCCTTTTCAGTGGTTATAGGGAATGTTGGGGAAACTTTTCGTTTTCAAGTTATAAGGAAAAGTCGAAAAATAAAGAAATGCGGTCAAATGTCGTTTTGTTTAAATGGAACGCGAATCCTTTGCGCTAAACATCATCTTCTATTAGTAATTGATGTAAACAATTTATTAAAAAATAATTTTGAAAACAGTCAGTAAAATTGCGACATTTTTTAAAATTGACAAGGAATATCTTTCAAGTCCCAACGAGTCCCGTATTTTTACAAAGGGGGATCTTTTTAGTGCACCTTCTTCTATACAATCACGCAAGAATGACTTCCACCATCGTCCGGTTTTGAGAAATATTTCGGTTTGAAGTCATCAACGTCGCGTCCTTTTCTTTACGTTCATACGTTGCATCCTTCTTCGAAGGAATTGTTTAACAAATTTGAACGTTGCATTCTAATTTTTATGCTTTAGAAATAGATCATGTAACAAATTATTTACCAAATACAAATGAGATGAAATGTGGTATAGATTTAAAAGAAAATAGAATTTAATTGTATCTTCAACTTAACTAAACGAAAGATATATATATGTACTATACACTAACGCATTAATATACACTAAACACACTAAGATATATATTCACATATATAATATATTAAACACAAACTGAACAAAATAAAATTTAAAGTGATAAAAACTTATAAAAATTAGAATGCAACTTTCAAATCTGCTGGAAATGGTTTGAAAACGTCACTGTGCAGTCCCTGCTGGTTCAGTTTCAACTGATTGGAAATGGAAAATACAGGACCAAGTCGAAAGCTTATCTACATCATAGCATAAACATTTCAAGTGCCGATAATCTAAACAATTCCTTCGAAGAAGGATGCAACGCATGAACGTGAAGAAAAGGACGCGACGCTGATGACTTCAAACCGAAATATTTCTCGAAACCGGACGAAGGTGGAAATGATTCTAGCGTGATTGTATAGAGTAAGGTGCACTGAAAAGATCCCCCTTTGTAAAAATACGGGACTCGTTGGGACTTGAAAGATATTCCATGTCAATTTTAAAAAATGTCGCAGTTTTACTGACTGTTTTCAGAATTATTTTTTAATAAATTGTTTACATTAATTACTAATAGAAGATGATGTTTAGCGCAAAGGATTCGCCTTCAATTTAAACAAAATGATATTTGACCGCATTCCTTTATATTTCGACTTTTCCTTATAACTTGAAAACGAAAAGTTTCCCCAACATTCCCTATAACCACTGAAAAGGGCATTAAATAAAGTACCAAATGAATAGTTTTCAAATTTTTTTTTCAAAATTTTGTTTAAAAAAATGAAAAATAAATAAATAAATAAATGTCAAAAATATCAAATTATACATCATTAGAAAGGAATAATTTTTTCCTATTTTTTGGTATCAATGTCATTCCGATACCTAAAAAAAAGACCAAAATGGCGTCAAATAAGTGAATATGGCCCACTGTGCGCCGCGGCGAAGCTCGACGATTGCGGGCGAAATTCCTGGCGTCTAGAACGAGACGTTAAACCGAAATCGCAACATACGTGTTGCGTGCGTGGTTGAGACGGTACCAGGCATGCCGGCTTTACGCGACGGACGACAGGACGCATAATATAACGGACGTACATAAATCCACGTGCCAGTCAACAATGTGCATAAATACTGGCCCCTTGTAGCGTGGTCGGTGTGACTGGGCAGTCGAGCGAGCGAGTGGTTAGCAGACAACGCTAGGGGTGCGCGGAGATTCGTATAAACGACCCACGCATCGACGGGGATCGGTCGATTTCAAGGGAGAAAAAGTATGCACTGAGTTTGCGGCAAGACTCTCCGCTAGTCTCAACCAATGACTACTCCATGAGACCGTTCTGTCTCAGCTATCGTCGCGTTTCGATGAAAGCAAGGCACGCGATGTACAACAAGCACTCGTTATAAGCTCGTTTCTACCATGCGTTGTACGCCCGGCGACTATCCCCACCATTTCTCGGAATCCTCTTTCGTTTTCTCTCGCCCGCTCCTGGCGTTTCTCGTTGCGCTTATAACGAGTGCGCACTGTACGTAAAAGGAAAACTTCTGTCGGTCAGTGTCTGACCAATTATGAAACTAACTACTGCGCGCACGACTGACTAGCGGTGAACATTGTTAGAGAAACAAGCACGATAGAATGTAGAATAGCAGAAGAAGAATTATTGGCCCGGAAAAGTAAGTGGGTGGAGGGTTGTAGTCGGAGTGACTATGCCTGTGGCTGTGCCGATCGCGTTGGTGGTGGAGCAAGAAGAAAAGGAAAGGGAAAAGGAAAGGGAAAGGGATTCTTGTGAGCTTGTCGTACTCTCCGGAGGCATGGTTACGTTCGTAAATACATATATACGTTTCAATCTCCGAGGTAATCCCGTACGGGCGACGGTATTAGGAAAGTTTTTCCTGCCAGTACATCACGGAGCTTGCTTAGCTGAGCTTACCCGCGTCCTGCTACGCCTTATCCCTTCCCCTCCGATTCTCTTATTTCTCTTGACCCACACGGCGCGTTCTGCCGGCAAAGCCGATGTACATACACGGTGAAACCCGAGACGAACCTATCGCGATCTCTGACTAAAAATCAAGAGAAACGTACGCCGCCGATACGTAACTCCGTTCCCTGGATCCGAATCCGAATCCGAATCCGTTTCCGGACTCGGGCAACGCTATCTTCCTTACCGAAGCCAGAAGCCACAAGCCAGAAGCCAGAAGCCAGAAGCTAAAGGACGCCAGGGACCGGAACACTGGTTTCGCAATCTTATCTGACCAGTACGGTCCTCTCATTCCGTAGCGCGTACCATCTAGGCCAGATAGGTACCCGGTCCAGCCACTCTACTTTTCCCTCCGCCATCTATCCGTTCTCCTTCACGCGACCCTTCTGCACCCCTTTCCCCTTCGTTTTCGCCCGAGAGCGATCCCTCTTTTTCTTTCCCATCGGCATTTCTCTCCCCCGTCCCTCTCGAACGCGTTTCCGATCTAGCGTCCCCCTGACCGCGATCGCGTCAGCCTGTCTCACCAGTCTCGTAGCAGCTAACAATAAGACCGGCGGCTTTCCACCGATCGGTTGCTTCGTAAATACCTACCGTACCCGATAGCCAATGGTATCGACTGACATTCCGAGGGACGTAGCATCGCGACTACCCCCCGCCGCGCAGGTAGAACCCTTTCCTTCCCCTTCTGTCTCCTCTTATTTTCCCCGTTTTCATTGCTTCGACATTTCCGCTCGTTCCTCCGTCCAGCTCCCCGGTCAACCTGGAGGTTACAACGGACGGCGGCTGCACAATATTTATATTATCCCAACAGGACACTCTCGGGTAACACGGACATGATTGCAATCCCGTTCATATGTCTTCGGCTATACGACCGTGCGCGAGTCTACGCTACGCTGGGGACGTATCAAAACCGGCGCGGCGGCCACCTTGCACCGACAACACGGCCCACACCGTCATAATATTTTCAGATAAACCTACGATTTCTCCGCTACCCTCCACCCAGGCTGCAGGGCTCGCTAGCATACACATTACACGCCCTCTTCTTCCAACGTATGCATTCGTATCGGGACGCGTCGGATCGGCTCCGCGGCATCGTCGGGTCGCAGGGTCGTTGGGTCGGCGAAAGCTAGCCAGAGCTGTCGCTCGATTTTCAGCCGTTTAGACGTTCGACGGCGTCCCGTCGAACTCGGTTTCGCGGGCGGAATAGGAATCGGCGAAACTACGAAGACCCCACCCGATTCGCGGAAGTAAAGGGGTAACGACAACGAAGATTACGCTACTTCGCCCGAGCCGAGGGGAATTCGCGGAGAAAGAAGCGTGCACGGGTCGGGAGTGGTAAATGAGGCGGAGCCAATCGTTTCATTGCATCAATAGTCGTAGCGAAGTTATACCAACTTTCTTGATAAATCCCGCTTACTTTGCGCCATAACATAACTTTACAGAATCGGAACCACGGCCATGGAAGAATTGCGATTTGTAACTTTAGATGAGGTCCCCCGCTACGAAGCTCCTTCCTCTCTCCCCCCCCCCCTCCCATTTCCCCGCCCCTCTTTAACCGTATTACCCCGTCGACCCGTATCCGCGCGTTGCCCCGGTACAGGAATTTTCCTACGAGACCCGTTTCCGCCGGATTTCGAGGGAAACTCCTCCGGGGGATTCTTGCCTGTTGGTTATGATCGTCTTAACTCCATTCCAGCGTCGAACCACCCCGTCTCCGTGCTTCTCCCACGGTGTCGCGTTCCTGATCCGCGGGCCGTTCGCGATCCGATCGACTCTTCGGCGGACGATGGTTGTCTACGGTACCTCGCGTGCACACCGTGTATAGGGTAAATCCGGGAGACGCGGTCCAGCTGGAGAGTTGGTCGAGTGGCTATATTCAGACTCTACATCTGTTTATATGTAAAAGTCTGTTAAGGTTCTGAACGATTAATTCTCTAAGAATCAACTGTTTCGACCAACTCTCCGGCCCGACCGCGTCTCCCGGATTCACCATAGTATAGTATAGTCGGCCGATCTCTCGCATCCGCCGGACACGATTTTTGCGCGGCGTCGGAGAAAGAGAAAGCAAAGAGAGCCAGTCGGCCGTTCTTAACGAGCGAAAACTGTGTCGGACATCGTCGACGGAGCGCCGGAGCGTCGAGCGTCTGCGGAGCAACGTTCCTCCCGGAATTCCAGCCGGCCGCATCAGAATTTCCATTCCGTGGCGCGACGAGACGACGTTTGCCACCGCGAAGAGGGCTTTCGGCAAATTGGCATTCTTCTTTCGAACGGAACGACGGTAAATGCGAGCGAGCGGGTTTGACGTTCGCCGGGCTCCTTTGAACGGGAGATCCTGGACATCGCATCCGAGCCGAGTGAAGTGATCTCCGGCTGCCACGAACAGTTCCCTCTTGCCTGCCCCGAACCCTCTCCCCCCCCCCCTCTTTCGCCCTGCCGCCCTCTCACCTCACCTTCGCCACCGTATTCGGAGCAACCCGTGCAACCCCCCCCCCCCCCCGCCCCCGCCGCTAGCCGCGCCGCGCCTTTCCCCGCTGGCCTCGCGCTCTTTCCCGCTTACACGGCCTTTCTACTACCGCCGTTCACGATGGCATTGTGCGCGACTAATTAGTCGAAGCGCGAGATCGAGGAGCGAACGGCTTTAATTAACATTCCTGGCTCACCCACCACCGCCGCCTTCTCGGAAGGGCAAATTGAAGGCTGTAAATGTCGAGAGAATCGTCGGAACAGTGCCGATGGTCCTCCCGCGTATTCCACATCCACCCCGAAATTAGACTTTCTTTACCTCCCAACCTTGCCTCTACCTCTGCCACTATCTCTGCCACCGACTCCACCTCTACCTCCGCTCGCCCGCGGTTCCCCCATTCCAGAAGGCATCAAGCCCCTTTTATTTTTCCCGTGCCTGAACGGTTTTCTCTCGCGGAATGGAATATCTTTGCCACCGTCCTGTCCGCCTCTTGCCGCATACGATGTCTATCGCGTTAATCGCTAACGATGGATCGCGTCGAACGCGGAAGGTTAATTTTCCGCCAATAATTGGTATCCGGCTGATCGATCTAGCAGCCAGGCCGCGCCTCCGCCACCCTTCCCCAAGGTGGTGAAGCGCCGCCTAAGTCATCTCATTCGTCTTCGGCGAGATACTCGAGAGAGGAGATCATCGATTCCGACGGTGGGGCTAAGGAAAATTAAATGACGCAGACCCCCGTTGAAGGGAGAGTTATTTGTCACGGTCGTTGATGTACCTCTCTCCTTCTTGCTCGCACTTGCGGCTTTGCCCTGACTCCTTGCCAAGACAACGTATACCGTCGTACCCTTTCTCTCTCTCTCTCTCTCTCTCCCGCCACCCTTTTCATCGATGTCGACGGCGGTGGCGGCGGGCTCGTTGCTTAACCTGGCCGTACCGCTATCTGTAACGCGTCTATTAGGCAGATCCTTCCCCTCTAACCTCAGCCATTTCTTTCCACCCAATTCCTGGTCAGCGGTAGAAAGTCGCGGCTCGGCTCGGCTCACACTTTCTATCCCCGACTCGCTGCCGTTAAAACGGGAACCGTTCAACGATATCACCGTTTTCGTTCGTTCCTTGATAATAACTTTATAGTTCCATAGGTAAACCCTATTGGGAAATAGGGAATATTTACACACGCGGTAAACCTAATTGTAGGCTTGCGTAGTTTAACTTTGCTGAACTATGATCTAACGTGTTCCGTTCGATCCTTTAGACTTTAGATTCATTCCGATTCATCGCCCCTTTCCAGCTTACTCTGATTCTCATCTCATCTTGGTCTCTCTTTCCGTTTCACCTCCCCCCGCAGCCGGAGGGTAGCGAGTTGAATTTCTGGCGCTCGGGGGAAAGTAGAAGGATGGGGGTAAAGGCGAAACGGGGTGAGTCGGGCTGCCCACCCCTACCCCCCGCGATAACTTTTTCCTTCTCCGCTTGTACCGTGCTCGAATTTATGCTGGACGGAGAATTAATGCGTGACAGATTTGTAGTTATTACGAGGAGGAGGCGGAGGTCGGATGGAAAGAGTAGGAAGACGAGTGGCTTGGCCTCCTCACTCAGCCCCAGGGAATGAAAAGGTGAAAGAGAGAACGAGCGACAGGGGTAAGCTAGAGATAGAGCTACAGAAAGAGTAAACGAGTGAATGAGGAAGACAGGGAGAGAGAGAGAGAGGGGGAGAAGGTGGGGCGAGGGCGGGGGCGAAAGAGAAAGAGGGCGAGACGATGAAAAGGTACGAAGGTTTCGCAGGGCATTGGAGGCATAACCGGGCAAGGCAGTCGGGCATTCAGGCAGCGACGGCGGCGGAAGTGAGCCCATTACTTATTATAACTGCCTGGCGAGCGAGCGAGCGAGCAAGCGCCTGTCAGGCATCCATCATCGCGACGAATGGCCTCGCTGCCAATAACATCCGCCGTCATCGCCAACTTTTCGCGGTCCTCCTTGCTTGGTTGCTTGGTTGCTTGCTTGCCTGCTTGCCCGCGCGTTTGCCTGTGTGGCTGCATATTTAAAACCGTGTCGAGTCTGTAGGCCTTTCGTGGTTCGTCGAGTGATCAGAACATCGGCTTGCAAACGAAAATACCAAACCAGATCAACACTCGTAAATTCTTTCGATCCGGTCAGATGCTTGGTTTCTTGTTCGCTTGATCTCTTCGATTCGCCGTCTCTATCTGTTCTTCGCACTCTTCCCTTCGGTATCTCCGAAGAGAGGCGGTCGTATCATTGGTGTATTTAGGGGCATCGTAATCCTTGACGGTCAAATTTGCCATAGCACGTTGATATCTAGTAGAGCTGTTCGAGTACTCGAATAATCGAGTAGCTCGAAATTCGAGTCGAGCCGGGACTCGGTTTCCGAGCCGAGCAGCTGGAAACAATCGGGTGGCTAGAACGATCCACATGCGTCGTTCGTCAGTCGCTACCTTCACTATGCAATCTACTCGCTTCTTAATCGAGCCGCTCGTTTTAATCGAGTCGCTCGGCTCGGATCGGTTATTCGAACCGAGTATATCCCGGCTCGCTTGTTCCGAGTACTCGAACAGCTCTAATATCTAGCCTGCTCTCCGTTTACCGAACACCCCAGTACCGTTCTTTTTACCCCCAGCGTTTGTTTCTTCCCCCGCTGAAAGTCGAGCCTACCGAAACGTTGCGGATATTTAACCAGAGCGCGCGTAACGAATCTCGGCGAATGAATGGGCACGCGAAGAGACGAGAAGATGAGAATCGCGAAATACCGTGCCATCGCTGGCAAACGGCGGTCAATATGACAAGAATAGCAGGGGTTCGGCCGATACGTGGAGCAACTGCAGCGCATACTCAACTGCAGCCCGTTCCCGTTTCGCCGGGCATATGGCACGTCGTATCTCAACGTAGTCAGCCGGACAGTCGGAGTGACTCATGGCGGATTACCGTGATTGCTTGTTTATGGTCATTAACATCCTCGTGGTCCCATAACTACCGCATGGCGTCCCGTTCCATCAGCGCGCATCACCGTAGGTGTTGCGTTCTCCGGGCAGGTGCGCGTACGCAAACCATATCTGTCCTGCCGGCGACGCGCGACGTTCGAATAAGCCACCTACCTATTCGCGTAATCTCCTTCCCTGGTTGCTTGCCACCGGTCTGTCAGCGTTACTTCGCCCCTGAAGAGTGCGCGAAAAGCGTACGATCCCGATGTCGAGCCGATAACGGTAAGAAATGCCGATCGTTGCGTGGAGACGAGCGCTAACAGCGGCTGACGAACTATTAAAGTAGGGGAGACCGGGGCTAAAACTTCCGGGGGTAAGTTGTTCCGAACGGTTCTATCTCCAAAATGAAAATAGCTTTGTACTTTAACCTTTAGAGGGCCGGGATTTTTTCATTGAAATTGTAAATTTTATTTACTTAAAATTTATGCATATATACCACCAAAATGGCCGGCAAAGTATCCAAATTCTTAGGTGGCCACTATAGTGGCCAGCCCGGCCCTCTAAAGGTTAAATTATCTTTCCGTGTGACTTGATTCCGAACTCGGAACTTTTAGCCCCGGTCTCCCCTACTCTTTTTTTCCCACCTAATCGTTTCCTTTCGTCCCGCAACACCCCTACGACTTGAACGGTCCACTGAAAAGGATCGAAAGATTTTGTGCCGCGTGAAACTGTGCTACGTGTGCCTATCTATGCAGTTCTCGCAAGTAACAGAGAGACGGTCAGGCACAGAGAGAAATCGCTTTCGAACAATTGCTATCGAGCGATGCGATTCGCGCGTGACTGTTTAGCGGAGCTGATTGATGGAAACGGGTCCTCCTAGAGCAACTGCTGCCCACCAACGGCAATTATACCTGGTACACGCATTGTATCGTTTCCGACGCATAGATCGCCGAGCTCGTTCGGCTCGGTTCGGCTCGGTAGCCAGTAACGCTAATACGATCCCGGGATGCGTAACTCGCGTCACTTCGTAACGCCGACATCGGCACGTGCAGGAGCGGGGCACACCAACATCGACACCGACATGGGCACGGGCATGAACATGGACATGGACATCGACATCGACACCGTCACTGACACCGACACCAAAATCGACCATCGACAACAACCATCGATACCGTCAACCAACGTTCGCTGCCGTTCCCGCCGCTACTACCACCGCTGCCGCCGCAGCCAGTATGCCGCCGACGCCACTGCCACCCCTTGATTGCCTCATTGGATCGCATTATGTCGGCGCCATTATCATAATTCAGGGATTTTTCACAGCCGTCCCGCAGAGCGCACGAGCTTTGGCTCGAGGCCCGGTCACCCGCAGAGGGGGACACGCGCCGATCGATCTGCCTTGTCGCGAGAGTTCCCTCCGTCTTCCAACTTTCGTCGGTTTTAGTCGGTTTAGTCGGTTCACTCGGTTTAGCGAGTTTAGCCGGCTCCTCTGATAATTTCCTTCTCGATCAATCGGTCACACGCTCGTGACCACTCCTGTGCCTTTCTGTCCTTTCCATTGCTCGCCATTCGAATACCTCCGAAACAAGTCTCGGCCGTTGATTCGAGATAGGATCGACCTCGATCACCGAATGTCTAAGAAACCCAGCGCACGGAACGGCACGGTGGCAGCGGAGATTCGAGTGACGATACACGCGGCGCGGCGCCCTCGGTACTTTGGCACGTCAAGCAGAGGTGGATTTGCGTAGACGCTTGCTTTCTGGACGCGGCCGAGGGGTAACGCGAGGGCTACAATATGATAATAACCAGCCATCGCGCACGTAGATAGGTATAATTGTCGAGCATAACTCAACGCGGAGCAGCCTGGACGTCCGTGATGTACGCCTGGGTAAAGCGACTGCGAGACTGCGACGTATCGTACAGTTCTGTATGGCGAGCATAAACTCTGGTGCGGTAACATCGATGGAAATAGTGAGCGTAGAAAGAGCGATAGGAAAAGTAGGGGGAGGCTTAGAGACGGTTGCCCGTAGACACGCACGGTTCCAACCAACGACCGTCAGTCGAAAAGGCGTGATAATGTTGAAGAGCTGGGGTGAGAACGAGTTAGCGGACCACGTCCCGTTAAACGCTGAAGCATCGATAGGCATGGCGGCCCCTGCGCCAGAGCGCACCAAGTAGGTACGAGTACCAGAGCGATGGAGTGCCGGACGTAACCCCTACGTGCCGGCCGGGGCAGGTAACGCGCGAAACATACTACCCCCCCCATGTATCTCCCTTAGCCATTGCTGCGTTTATGCTCCTCCGAGCGAGAATGCGATCTCGCGCACGCCACCCGACCTTTTCACTTTCAAAAGTCGCGCACAAGTACCTGCTTCCGTATGAGAATCGAACGAACGGTCGTACGGCGAACGGAGTTAATATGGGGTTGCTGGGGAGTGTACGCGGGTAGCTCCGCAGGTACCTATACGTATGTAAGTAGTTTATAGCGATGCGACAAAAATGTAAATGCGACTTCGTCCGAGGAGTCCACGGTATAAATCTCGTGTTAATGCGTGGAGCGAGCGACACGCCGCGCCGTTACCTACAGCAACGGACGAGGACAGCGTGCACGGAGAATGGAATGGAAAAGCGAGAAAGGGATACAGAAGAAAAGAGACTCCGTCGCGGCGTTCATTAGGAATCCTTCCGACTCCCTCGGTCTGCCACCCCCGTCTGCCGAATCGGGGCAAACTACAGACTATAGGGACGGGTAGACGGAGGGAGAGAGAGGCTAGGCGTGGCGAGGCGAGGCGAGGCGAGAGGAAGCGGGTGCCGAAGAGGAAAGAAGAGAAAAGAGTAGTGGCGGGACGGAAGGGTGAGGGAGCTGCGATAGATCACGCGGGCGGCAGCGCTCCTTCGAAAAACATCCATAAAACGCAGTAGGGCGGACTCAGCGACAATAAACTCTACATATAAATCTTGCCCTGTGACGCTGTGATACGCTGATGGCGAGCACGATAATCTCCGAGAATGCGGGCTCCTCCTCTCTTCCCTCGGCTCCATCCCTTTTCTTCTTCCTCCTCTCCTTTCGCCTCCCGATCTTCCAGCGTTCCCTTTCTCTTCCCAATGTGTCCACGCTGTCTACGCTGTCTGCGTTGACTACGTTGTTTCCGTTGTCTCCGTCAACGTCGTACATGTCATTTAAATCCCCGCCCCTCTACGCTACAATGCCACATCGGCATAGCATCTACGTCTACCTTAGCATCGTTTTTTTCGCATTCATCCCCGTTTAGTCGTTCTCGGCCGAATTCCGTATGTTTGCCGGTGCGCGACTTTCTCGCGTGCGGAAGTCGTGAAAAGTGAAAAGCTTGAAGAAAGGGGCAACGGAAAGGAAAGAGAGGCGACGAAGAGACAGGTGGAGGCGGGGGAGGCGGAGGAGAAGGAGGAGGAGGCGGAGGATGGGCAAAGTAAAGGGACCGGCGATTAATCTCGTTTCGCCACGCAGAGTCAGAGTCGAAGTCGTTTACGGCGAAGAATCGTTGCTCCGTTAGCCGGCCGATGTAGCTCGGAATTAAAGTCTCAGCGCTGGCACAGCCCCTTACCTTGTCCCTGGCCTCCTTCACCCTCGACTGTTCTTCCATGGCATCCCTCGGTTTCTTCGTCGCGTCCCGCCGTATCTTGGACCGTAATTCACCTCCCTGCGCTTGCTTGCCGTTCCCTAAATGCTTCTAACTCCTATTCCTTTGGCGAAATCGAACAATGGCGCGTGAAATTTCAACTTTGAGCCTTCTCTCCCCTCTACCATCCACCTTCCACCTTCCACCTTTGAGCTTCGTTCTATCCCCGATCCCCGCGACCTTTTCTCCTTCCACGGTCGGTCCCATTCTACGCTCCATCGTCAGATCTCTGGCTCGCATAATTTAATTATTCACTCGAGAGCCAAGCTACGCCGGATCTTGGCCGACTACCGTTTGCTCGGCTGGCTTTCTTGTATCCAGTGTTAACTCGGTCGCAAGTCTCACTCCGATTCGGGTACCGGCCCCGAAACTCGATCCGTGCTTCGATATCCACGGAGGAAGGCAACGCGCTGGCGACGCGCGGCGCGTAAAAAAAAAAACTGTACGGAGGGACGAATGAAACGGTTCGTCGTAACGCCTGATATCTTTGCCGGTAGCACGTCACGTAAATCTTCGTTGCTGCTTAGTCGCAAGAACGATTTTCCCGGCAACTCGGCAGACAGATAAAACGGCCAGGCGCGCGGAGCGGAGTCATCTTCCCTCGTGGCGTCTTCGCCCTCGCTCCCTCCTTCCCTCCTTCCTCCCCTTTCTTCCTCCCCCCCCACCCCTCTTCCCGCCTGCATCGCCGGTTTTTTTCTCTAAAGTGTCCGGCTTATTTGTAAGGACGGTAATTAGCGAAGAATGCAGTTGTCGCGAGCAAAGCCAGCGAAGCCAGTTAGCCCGGCCGTGACGGCCTCGGAGTACCTTCGGTGGATGTGAAGCGTGGGGAACGGAAGGCATGTCGATAATCGACGTGCCGCGTCTAGACGTCGCCGCGGTTAAGGCAAGATGGATTTGTCACGCATCGCTGTCGTTTAGTCGATAAAGTGACGGGCACGGGAGTCAGCCGGTGGCGCGAGGTGCTAACTAGACAGAGCGGCACTCAATTACTACCGTCAGACCTCGTGTAGTTTAACTCATCTACCCCATTCCGGCGAGTCCTCCTCTCCACCTGGCTTCCCCTCGGCTAAACACTTTACGAGCAGCTTGCCTATGCGTCGCGCGCGATCAGCGTCCTCCTTGCCACGTCTCTTATCGAAAATGGCAGCGCGTTAACGGAGTGTACTGTACCGCGCGTCGCGCCGCGCCGATAGCAATACGCGATCGCGTATTCACCATACCGCACACCTATATACAACATTCGCTCTACATCCCGCCCTCGGCCCTTTCTTCCGGCGTCGAATATTCGCCGGCACTCGCGCGAACACTTTCCCTTTCGTGCGAATCGTCCGTGCTTCCGTTCCAACGGGTTACACCTGAACGGATTCCCCCTAGCCCCCGTTGTCGTTGTTCCACTCGGTCCTCGGTTGTTCTCTAACTCGTCCGGTACCACCGACGATGTATTTTACAAATTTTTTACGCGCCGGATATGTATCGATAAGTCTCGCCGCGATATCGTGCGATGCGAAACAAATTTGTTGCAATCGTATTCGACGATGCAACGGTTCCAAGATTTCTCCGAGGAATTCGCGGGATCGCTGGAATTCTTCTTCTCCCGGAGGACCGCGCGATTCCTGCCATTCATCGCAAGATCATGCAACGAAAATTGGATGCGCAAGTTCGAACGGGACCCGTCGGAGCTTCTTCTCCCTTGCCACGGTTTTTTTTCTTCAACCGTGCAACAAGATCGCATAACGCGCAGAAATTGGTCGAGGCGCTTAAAAGCATCGCGCGGATCGTAACTATTCTTCGTCATCGAGTGACTGATAGTCACGAATATCGGATGCGTCGCTTTTGTCATTATTTCGTACATGTAGGGTGTACATGTTCCGAGATGCGCTCTGCCGCAATTGGGAAGGAAAGATATCGCTATTTGCGTTGGGTCTCTTTCCGTTGGCAGCAATTACCAGCATCCGTGCCCTCGCTCCCGACGACGTACGTTGTCGGTTGCTAGTTGCTTCCAGACAACGAAACAATCAATAAACAACACGTGTAGATAACAATCGTGGGATAGAAACCCTCTATTTTCCAGAATGGTCGTTGTAATTGCCGTACGTGTTTCGGAACGGTTCTCCTCTCTTCGCCTCGGCGCGATTCGGCTCTACTTGCTTCCGCCTTCTATTCTGCGCGAGACCGTGTCGCGTGAACGCGTAGCTATACATTTCGGCCTCTACCCTCGCGCACTTGCCTCTGCACATTTTTATTAGGTATCGTTGGCACAGCACCGAAACAATTATGAGCGCAATCGTTCGCCCTTGATCGTTACTGCCTTATCTCGCCACGCCTTGTTTTCGCCCATCCACGAATAATAAACACTGTCGACATCCTACCGCGTTACACATTTCTCTTTCCTTTCGCAGCAACAAATGCAGCTCGAAATTCAGTTTACCCAAGTCGGGATTAATTGGCAGCTGTATGGGCGAGGCGAGGCGTGGAGAGGCGACGCGATCTATCTGTACAAGGTCCGTCGAGTAGAATGTGTCGTTTCGTTGTTGCCGTCAGACACGTCCTACGAGGCGAGGAAGCCAGCTTTCAAGAATTAGTGGATCGCGAGATGCGAAATACCGAGGCGTGCCTGGCATTGGAGGTGAGGCGCGTTATCTGGCTCGCGTTGATAGCTTTGCTTCGCGGGATAAGGCGGAAGCGTAAGCGATATCGAGTAAACGAAATCGCGCAGGGCTGGTGTTGGTAAGGGTATACACTCGTGTATAGATTCTATAGGTACCGCGTGTACGTATGTAGGTAACGCGGATGCAGCCGGGCAGCCGGCTAGCCAGCTGGCTGGGGTAGCCCGCCTCCCGACTAGCTGGGATCACATGCAAATACAAGCGAAACCTCGAAACTTAGCGCCAGCTAATTACAATCTTGACTTCACCCTTGAGCTTCATAACGGCTAACGGCTCCCGCTATGCTTGCCTTACCAACTTTTTGGCTTATTGTCCTTACGTACTGGCCACGGGGGATATCCGAGCCACGGCTAACCTATCTCACCCACCTACCAACCCCTGCCCACTCCCGTCGATCCTCTACCACCGCCGACTTTTACTCTGCAGCTACTTTCAAACTCGCGTACAATTCCAAACTCGCGAAACGCCAAACGCGCATTCCCCTTTAATAATATTCGCCGGCCACGAAGCAGAGATACACTGAACTTCCGCAGCGGACAAAGGATGAAGAGCGGGACTGGAAATTCTCAACGCCTTAATCGGGTTTTCGAATCGAAATCTACCTCTCTGTTCTTGGCTAATTGACAACGTTCTGATCGACGTGAAATCTCGTCGCGTCGATTTTCTATTGCCACTTGTGTCTACTCCGGCGTTTTGGAGCTTTGGTGAATTCTGCAAGACAAGTTTTCGCAGCGGCGCTTGCGCGACTTGGAGTAGCTTCTGTCCAAGGGAAGACGAGACAGCGAGCTGACGGGACAGCGAGTCCACTTAAAATCGATACCGGGCTGCAGCCGTCTCCGCCGAGTGCAATTCCCATGCAAATGAATTGCACTGACACCGGCGTTAGGTGAACCCACGGCGGGATTGATTTTTCCAAACTTTCCAACCGCCCTGCGATCAACCCCTCCCGGCGGAGGTTCCGCCAATGAGCGTACCGCGCCGCGCCGATCAACGATACCGAGACATTTAAAAGACAACTATTGCCGGAACGATTTTGCAAAGTAAAGACGCGAGACGAGACGAGACATCAAATTCCTCTCACCCTTCGAAGAAGCGAGAACGTGGCAATGTATTACCCGAACACCGTTCTGCCTCGAGTTCGGCCGTACGCTAATGAAACGTAGCAGAAATATCTCGGTCGTTTAATTAGGAGCAATAAACGGGAGGAGTTGAATTGTCTAGTGCATTCGTACGGTAAGGTACCCCAAACCGTTTCGCCCATCCACCGAACGCTACGGCAGCCTCTCCTGCAGGCTTCTTCGCCATCCAACTCGTAACCTCCGAGATACCTCGAGCCGCTTTCCCTAAGACTCTCCCCGTCCTTTTCCCCCCCCCCCGTTCTAAACCAACCGGCAGCTTCAGTTCCGCCCTCGGTTCCTATCTCTTTAGCTTTATTCTGTGTACTCGCGTCCCGACCGTACGACGTCCACGCGCGAGCCTTCTCTTCTATAATTCCGAGGGGGTTGGGTCCTTCCAATATTTAATGCGCCTCTCCTCTACGAACGGCAAACTACAGAGCAGCCCGCCGCGGCTAAGAGTATAGAGGCAAGTGTGTACGTGTCGGTGACGCGCGATAAGTACGTGCTACCGCGATTAAGATTTCACGAGGACCAACCGAGATCCAAGGGAGGGTGTCGTTCATTCGATATGCACAGACAACTGTGTGACGGGACTTGGTTACGGCCTCGCTCCAAAGCAACTTTGTCGCCTCGCTCTCTCCCCGAAAAGTCTTGCCGATTCCATTCCTTTCCGTTCTTTTACGTAACCAGGCGCATGCAAGTACAAACGCAATGCCGCGCTAACAACTTGCAGTGTAACTAAGGAAAAGGAGAGGTGAACACTCGAATGCGAATGCTAAATCGAACTCGAATGCAGAGGGTAGTTGCTCTCTTCTAAAGTGTGAGGAGAGCTAGAGAGGCGAGGAGAGAGAGAGAGAGAGAGAGAGAGAGAAGTGCCCTAGATCACCGGACGTCTAGCAGCGGAGCTGTGAGTGCAGATAAGGACCGCCACGGCGACGGCCAAGATGGACGGCCGACCGGTCTCAGCACTAGCCGGGCTTTCTACTCGGCTACCACGTCGCTACCAAGCGAGGATCTCCTCTGCCTGCTGTCCCCTTACCCCCACAAGCTTCCTGGGGATCCTTATTTATACGCCGTCGGCCCAGACTAACGCCCATTGTCCCATTTCACCCCCGGGGTAATCTGCCGGACGCAAATCTAAGGCCCTGATCCTGCGGGCTACCGCGAAAATCTATGACGCCTTTAATTTACACGCACCTCGACCCGCTATGGCCCCACCACTCGTTGTCACCGATGCTACCATCACCGTCTTCGTCTTCGCCCAACATCCCCGTATACCTCTCAGCTGCCGATATCCACCCCTCCGCCCCACTTCTGCCTCGTCCCTTTATCTATCCCTTCCTTTCCTTTATCCTTCGTTAAATTTTCGTCAGCCCCAACTGTATTTTACGTATTTTCTAATCCCGCGTTAAGCTGCGATCTGAATGGTGGAAAATCGTTATGCCTACTTTGACAAGTGCAAGTAAGGGCGTAAGAAGGGTAGCGAGGTGCTTTGGTGTGCAGTGTATTTGTAGGAGAAATGGAATCCGAGCGATTTCTTCGTAAACTGAGAGTAGAGTGGAGACGATGGCCGTGGGTCAAATATTAACGTCGTGCCCGATAATTGCGAAGTAGATTGTAGGGAGGGCGGATTTCGCAGCGCGATCGGACAAACCCAGGGTCCTCGTGCCCGATAACATCTCGTCCGCTCCATAAATATGTCGCAGCGAGCTTAACCCCCTCGCCTATCTGCCGAGCACGAAGTAGGGGAGGCATTAATGTCAAACCGAGACGGGAGTTATGGTTCCCCCGTCAGTTCTCAATGAATCGAACGTTTTCGGTAGAAAATCCAGCCCGAAAACGAATTCCATCGATAGGATCCAGTGAAACGGCCCGGCCGCGCCGCGCCGCGCCGGGACCCTCAGTGTTACCCTTCGCTCTCGAGCGATTCCCTTTCGCTCAAAACTATTCACTTTCTCCTGTATCGTGGATATATCGCATGCTTATGTACCCATGCAACTCGCCAGAAGGACCATAGAGTGGTAAGATTTAAGTGTAAGAGCTTTCCAACAAATACATGCGATTTATGTACCAATACGAGCGCGCTGTCTTCTCCAAGGTGATACAAATAACGCAATCAGTATGCACAAGGTTCATGCATATTTCAGAGGGGGCTGCGAGGGTGGCCGGTGCTAAGAAGGGTTTATGACAGGGGTTGATCCGAGGATCCCCATCAAATCGCGCCAGTCTGAATATCGAGCTAAACGGCCAGGGAACGGCCGCGGCGCGGCGGGGCAGAGAGGGGATACAGGACTCTTAACTCCTGCAAACTCATTACAATAAATCAAGCTTTGTTCTTCGAGCGAGTGAACGAACCAGCCACCCAGCCAACCAGCAGGGGCTTGTTAAATTCCACAACTGCCCGTGAACCCCTTCAGCCCTTTCCATTTTTCCCGTTCGGCAGCACTTACGCCAATTTCACGCGGTTTACAAACTTCCCTTCGTTACGTGCAATCCAGGCGGCTAGGTAGGCACGTTTCCGATCACTCGCTTCCACTGGCCAATGGTAATGTACTCGCATACAAGTGTCAGCGGCGCGGCAATATGACCAACGATCCTCGAACTCGATAGGTAGCCAATGGAAATTACGTAAAAACGATGTAGGAAACACCGGCGTATCAAGGGGAAGGCAAAGGACAGTCGCGGCTTTGCGACAGGAAATCCGTAGCTGGGATTTGTAGCCGAGATACAGAAGGATATTAAGCAGATGGTGCATTCTGCGGGACTCTACGTGCTACAAGCGTCGACATTGACTAATGACGGCGTACCAGCGCGAGTGAGAGTGAAAGAGGCGGGCGGAACGGGGAGCAAGTGTAGGGGGTGTAGGGGGTAGGAAGATGGAGAGAGAGAGAGAGAGAGAGAGAGAGAGATTGAATAGAATACAGAGCGACTATATAGGTGGAAGCGGGAGAACGGTGGTGCGGCGTGGCCGGTGGCGTTGGCGTTGGCAGTGGCAGTGGCAGTGGCAGTGGCAGCGACAGTGGCTATGATAGCATGACGGGGCGCAAAGGGGTCAGAGGGAAGAAGGGAGGAAGGGGAATGCAGGAGGGCCAGACTGCGCGCTCTGGAACAGAAAATTCACCCAAGTTCACGCGACCTGTTGCACCCCTAGCTCACCGTTTAACCTATAACCTGCCCGCCAAACATGGGTTTAACCTCGCCTTATCGCGTTATCGAACTGCTCGGACCGCCTTCGCTGCTTTCGCCTCTTCTGTCCTTTGCGATTTCTACGACATCCGTCCTCCCCTGACGAGCAGCTTCGCATCTTTCGCGGTTCTCCTTAAATCACTATAAAGGACAGCATTCAGTGCCTGTCGAAACTGAAGCGCAAGTCTGATGACCACATATTCGTATAGTAAGCATTTGTTAACCATAATATATTCCTGTCCCCTTCATCTGTAGGTCCAATTGTGCAAAAGCGTCTCGATGCTCGATTATCCGTCTCGGTTGCTCGATGGTAGAAAGACATGAATCGACGGCAACGGATCTGAGAACGTTGGACCCGCCTCCTACGTGCTCTCCCTTATTGGCCATCTTTCTCTATCCCTGCGACTTCCCTTTACCAATTATCTCGGCGCTGTTTTACACGTGGAGAAACTCTTCGTAATATTCGCCTGCGCCATGAATTCTAGCGCCCCTTTCGGACCTCTCCGTCGGGTTTTTTTTCCCGACGTCTTGCCTCGAGAAGGGTTGCAAACGTTTCGAAAATCAAGAGAAACACGCAAATCCTTCAAGACCGTTCGCTGTTGGCGTCGAACGGATTTTGCTGGCGCGGAATTAGAGAACCGGAGGTGAAACGTTTTAAAAGCAACTCGGCGTGCTCGGCCGCTGATGAATATTCATGCCCCTATATAATAACATTTTTGAGCCACTGTTTAGCTAATCCTCCGGACTCATTTATCGTGGCTGGCAAGGACAGCAATAATTCTTGAAAACGTTCCAACGGCGTTACTATTATTATTATGCGAATAAATACCCTGGGATTACAGGAGACGGGAGAGGGCGTAGAGGTGCATTTTATGGAAACAAACGCAGAGTAGTTGTCGACGATTTACAATTTTCCGTTTCGGGGTTGAATGAGTTTCGTGATCGATGTCGCCGAGCCTCTCGAGCACTTTTACCAGAAGGAATGTGAAAAAAATGAGGAAAACGAGAATAGCGTCAAGACTTTCTAATTCGCTCCTGTAAATTTGCTGACTTGCTTGATCTTTCACCCAGGCCAATCAGTGGTTTATTATCGAGTCACCGAATAGTACCATTGCATTATCAAGTAAGTAGTTCCGTTCCGATATCATCCGGTTCATCAACGAAACGATACGGGTTTCTTCTTCTCCAGTTCTCACGTTTCCAGCAATTTTCACTATTTTTCATCCTCTTCTGGTTTTCCATTTTTTCCTGTTTTCCTCCCAACAACTATCAGAAATAGTTTAAGCGCCAATCTGCGTTTGGATATAGACACAAAATCGTTCGTTCCAGTGTGTGACCGAATTCATGCAAAATCTTGGCAACAGCTACTCTCTCTTCTTTGCGCTATTACAGCAAACCTTGAAGTTAAACCGTATCCAGGTTCCGTTACGTGGAAACGTATCGGAAAGTCGCCAACAAACTTTCTTTCCGGCTCACCCGCGACGTCTCTCTCTCCCTATCCGATCCTCTACCGATAACCCTCGCTCCTTTCTTGCACTCTTTCAGGCCCACGTACAACGTAGCAACCTCTAGACTATAGAGTACGAAACAAAGGGCACGTCCCTTCGTTTAATGTTACCGCAGTCGAGCCTCGGAGAGATTATAATAATCTCGGTTTACGTAACGTCTCCTGAGCCAGTTAAGTTGCGAAGGAAACTTGTGCCGTCTGTGGGATTCCCGAATCTCACGTCTCGCGTTCCTTCGCGATTATACCCTACTGTCTTTCCGACCGTCCCCCTTGCTCTCTTGTCCCTAGCGCGCAGCCCCTCCTCTCGTGCTATTCGATAGCTAACGTTTCCACTCGATCCACCAAATGCAAGGACCACGCTACTACAGGCTGTTGAAGTGAATGAGGAGGTCGGATCCGGTCGAATAGACCTTTCGCAAACATATATGCTCGGCTTTTGAATAACGATCGAACGAGGGACGAGCAGGTTGTATCACAAAACACTTGAAAGCCGACCGATAAGCTCGATACCCGTTCTACGTGACTTGGCGGAATGCTATCAGTTGTGACGCCAATCGACAAAAGTTTGTCACGAAGAAAGGAGAAATCGACAAAGTTTGAAAAAGTTCACCAGAGCTCAATGAATATTTCAGGCGCGTAGTTCTGTAGAGTCGATCGGTCGATGAGTAAGGGTGATTTCGTTTGATTCCCTGCGATTCTGCAATCGTCGCGGCGCGCGGCACAGCGCGCTCCGTTATTTCGTTCGTTCGTTTGTTCGTTTGTTTGGCGCCTCTACTCAGCTGGCTGGACGAGACGTTATCAGGAAAGTTGTGGAATTTCAAATGAGCAATCTTTCATAAATTCTCGATTCAACACCTTACACCACGTGTACATCTATACGACCTGCGTTACGAAAAGTAGCATGTTTCAATTTTCTTATGAAAAGTACCACGTTTGCCTTCGTTCTCACGAAAACTATCACTTTTCGCTGCGAAAACTAGCACGTTTGAGCGGTTTGCCACGAAAAATAGCATGTTTAATGCTAAAAGTAGTAGGGGAAATATGGACAAAACCGGGTACCGGGGTAAAACCGCGACGTGCTATTATTTTTAAAATGGCCTTAAATTTTCCCGCGTCGTTGCAGGCACATATTGTCACGATATGCATTGTTCCAATCGTGCATAGTGAGGTTATATCGTCTTGTGTGTTTTGGAAGGCTATGATCTAATTTTCGAGACTTAAAGAACCTACAATACTTTTGACAGTGTTCAGGTAAGTACTTTTTTGTGTGAATTATGTTAATTGTTGCATAATAAAGTGTAAATAACTAAGACAGTTTGTTTGTATTTCGCCATGGCATTGTTAATAATCCATAATATTTACAAAATTGTATGTTGGGGTAAAACCGTACGGGGTAATATCGGGTACCCGATTTTGGTAAAGGACCACAACTAAAAAGAAGGAAACTACAAAATTAAATAAAAGACTGAAGGATAATGATAGTAGTAGTGATGGAAACAATGATAACAGGAGCAACAAAGACATTTGCAATTATTGCAAAGAATCCTATAGTTCATCCAAATTGAATGAAGGGTGGGTGCAGTGTACTTGTTGTAAGTGGGCTCACGAAGGCTGCACTGGTTGAGGGACTGAAGAATTGGACGAATTCCGTTGCTGTAGGTGCTAGGGTCAGTTTTTAGTATGGTACCCGATTTTACCCAGGCGATTTATACTATTAATTAATAAAGAGTTTAGTCTAATGACCCCTACTTTGAATTTCTTGTTTACATTAATAATGTCAAAGTTATAAGCTTTTATCCTTAGCATCCCGGTTTTACCCATATTTCCCCTATGTAGGGGGAGTTGGGGCACTTTGATGCAGGGGACACAATGAAACATTAATATTATCTTGATATCTATAGGGTATCATCTTATAATTTTATATCATCTTTCAAGATCATAGAATATACTGTTTTGTGATGATTTTTTGAACTTCTGACTGTTTTAATGTTTCTAACTATTATCCTATTGGTTGAAAGTGGCTGTGTAACTAACGGAAGAAAAAATAGAGAGGGGAAGTACGATTCCCATACAACCGTACCGAACGGCGCGACGCGTCTGTTTACTGTCGCCCAGAAAACTCTTGACTTAGCTCAACGGTCCCTAATTTATTGATCCGGTCGTAAATAACTGAGTCCCGATGCGTCAGTCCCAGGTAGGCAAACCAAGTGCCGGCCAAGTGCTTAGTAACAATGTTTGAAAGATCATAAAACTCTTCACGCTCAACATATTCGTCAGAAACGATGGAACGTGCTTCTTTTCGTGGCAAATCGAAACGTGCTACTTTTCGTAACGCACGTCGTATAGTCTTCGGCATGTTTGTGCAGTGACTACTTTTGCCTCGTTTTCGGAGCCGCCTAGAGAATCTCGAATCGCGAGCCCCTGTTCCGATCAATCGAATCAGTGAAACAAATTGCTTGACGGAGAACACCGAACCACCTACGTACCAAGTTGAAAGACCGAGAACGAGAGTATCCGGCATTTTTCGGTTCATTGGCGAGATAGGATGATGTAAATTCGTCCCGCATGCCCGGCGCGGCCGCGGCGGATGAAACTGTCACCGTTCCGCGAGACGACGGACGATGATTTGTGGACGGTCTCGGTCGCACGCGTTTTCCCAATTTTTATGTAAGAGGAAGAGAAGACGGAGTCGAAAAGTCTTTCTTCTCTCACACTGTCATAAATTAAAAGGACAAGAGCCGCAGCTCGGCTCGCTAACGGTTCACCTTTCCTCTTTCGAATCAGTTGACAATCAGTGCATCGGTCGCGATATACCGTTTCGAATGTTTTGTTCGAGATCGGAGTGGAAAAGTTTCACCGCAACGAGTCCCGACTCTGGTCCCGTTTCATGAAATTAGATAACGCTGGTGGAGAAAATCGACGCAACTTGGGTGGATCGTGTGTCAGAACGCGTCCGCGGCAGCGTTTCAATAGTTGGACTGTTACATACGTTACGATTAAAAATTGGTGAGTGGTGAGAGTTTTTACGTGAGATCATACCCCTGACCGCTGCTATGCTCGATGCATCGCGCAACACGTTGTACCTTTCTGTAACACCGCGGCAACTTCCAGACAAGTTTAAGCTAGCGTCGCAAGCAAGAACGAGGGAAGTCACGCAACCAACTGATATGTGTCAGTTCCACGATACTCGGGCGCGACTCTGCCAACTAAATGTTACTTCCGCCCGTGCATAATTGTGACTAGGCAGTGAAACGTCGTGACGTAGTAAACGTGAAGAACAAGCAGAAACTAACGCAGCACGGGTCTTTTCAGTTGTTCGCTGCGAAAGGCGACGGAACCGGGAGCAGTAAGCAAGTGAAGAGTGACGAGTTGAGATCCGGGGACACTTAAAAATTGGCTGGTTGGATTCGGTATTGTAAGTAAGGCATGAATTGTTTTCCATTCGAGTAAGTAATTTCAAAGCGGAATCGAAATTGCAAAGGGGGGGGGGGGGGAGAGGATGAGCCTGTTTAGACCACTGAAGAGTATAGCAGGTAATCATCCGCGGATGAAAGAGCTGTCGGAGTCGGTCGAGGCGAACGAAAGGGAGCAGAAGAGAACGGCACGAAACAGAGCCACTCTCTGCTTTGGCTCGTGCTCTTCCTCGTCAGCTACCTCGTTCAGCTCGCATCCACTCTTGCTTTACCCTCGAACGTTGGGCCCCGCGGGCTGTCGTTTCCCCTCGTTCCCAGTTCATACGTACCTCTTCCCCCCCCAAGCCGCGCCGCGCCGCGCCGCACCGTCTTACCGTCCCTTTAAATTAACCGATCAATCCTGCCATAGCAATGTTCGCTTCAACATCAAACACGCGTCGCTTTACGATAATTAATCTTCAAATTCCGTACGTCCGCAACCATTCCCCTTGTCTATTCGAACAGAGATTGGTGCAATGGACTTGGAATATTTTTAGCAGATCAGTTGGGTAGTATTTTTCATCCCCTTCGGTTACGACGAGCAGACAGTGCTCTATGATTCATACCCACATAAGTAGAGTCTGTTGCGCGCAGATCGAACGGGGAAGAGAAAGGTAGCGCGTTTAGAAGACGATGGTTGGCAGTAGTCGTGCTGCATTCTAATTATTTAACGACGGATGGCTTAATGTAGCTCCGCGCACAAGGTACCTGCTAATAATGGCCGTCCGGTTTGCGGTTAACGTAGCTGGAACGCAGCACTCGAGAGGTTCGTGTAATCTCTCTGTGAGAGCACACCCTTCTCTGTACCGGCCAAGTCGAGGGTGACAGTACCCTTATCGTGGCGCACCGCTGCGCCACGGCGCCTGTAGCGGCCACGCTTCTCCTTCTGCTTCTCCATCGACTTTTGCTTCGGCTTCGGCTTCGGCTTCGGCTTCAGCTTCGGCTCCGACTTCGGCTTCGGCTTCCGTTCCTACCTCTGCCTCCGCTTCTTCGAAATCCACTTCAAACAGAATCATCAAAGGTTCGTCGGCTACAACTAATATTCCCCCCTAAACATCTGCAACTGTGTGTTCGCGTGTATATAGCTCGACGCAGGTAAGCGATTGTTGAGCTGCGCCCTTGGAAACGATTACTCTTCCGGTGAAAGAGAAAGAAAAGAGATGAATTCGAGCCGAATCTCCCCGGACTAATCAGGCGATTAACCTACATAGGAGTGTGAAGCGAATGTGTACCGGCTGTTTCGTTCACAGAACGCTATCAACACTGTTGAGCGAGCTCAGGTAGCCCGCGATCGCCAGTTCCCGGCTTAAGGAGGTAATCTATTAAAAAATTCAATTTTTTTTATTTTCTAATAGTTTAGGGTTTCGAAAATATGTCCCTAAAATATTAAGGAGAAATTCGAAAAACTCCCAGAGTTATAGCAGCTAAGGGGGTTTTCGTTATTTCGGAATTTCTTTACAAAGACCCCTTAAATTTTATTATTATTTAGTTTATTGATACGTGCTTATTGATATTTGAACTATCTTTACAAATTTTGTCAATAGAAAAAATTAAAATCAAACGCAGTTGACTGCGTTAAAGTAATGGGGGAAAAAACATGGGTTTACGGTGACCATAATTGGGCCCGTTATATTGATCAGAAACAAAAAATGGAAGGAGATTCTTTATTGGTATGCCTTTGGCTATCGTCCCTACCAGAATGATAAAAAAAATGTTAAAAATTAAGCAAATGGCGGCGGTTTGACAATTATGTGTTGATTTTCGCAAATTTTTTCAAATTTAAAGATCCGTGAAAGATTAAAAACAAAATATTTTATCATAATTCTTGTAGGGACGATAGCCGCACGTGTGCTTATAACATATGCAAAACTTGGACTGAGTTGGTCCTGTCGATCTTGAAATATTATGGTCACCGGTTCGAAAAATGTGGTTTCGAGAAAATCGCGTTTAAAGTTTACTCAACTTTCGAAGCCAAACTAAGTTGTGACCTAGGAGAGTAACGGTCTCTTTGTAACCAAATAGTCGGTTTTTGTGTTCTAAAAGGCACAAAAATGCACCCCCCCCCCCATCCACCCCCAGAAAGAACAGTCCGCCGAAACTTTGCCAAAATACACTTGCAGGAACAAAACTGTTATGCGTCGCCCGTCCCGCTCAGTGAGCGCGCCGTATAAATACCTACTTATTCTGCACCATGTAGCTCTGCAAATATTATCAATTGGAAAAAAATATTTTTCAACACCTGCATGAAAATTGGTGTTTTTCACGCCTGCTGAGCGGGAGCGAAATGGGCAATTTCAGACGTAAGTATTCGCGTTTTCTACTTTTCTCCCAAGGGAAAAAGACTTTACGCGCATGCGTATTCGCAATTTTTTACTTTGCTCCCAAGGAAACTGAAATTTGGCGTTACCCTATGGTATGAAGTAGGGGAATTTTACAAGTATTCGAATACTACGAATAAACTTCGAATATTTGAGTATTCGAGTGTTATTATTCGAATGGTGTATTCGAATACTGATGTATTCGAATAGTATGGTGTGAAGTGGGTCAAAATTAGCTTACAAGACTTTACCCTGACACATGAACCTAAAGAACTTGATGTATAATTCACAAATTGAATCACTAGTCGAATCACTACACAAATCGAATACTATTCGAATAATTGGATATTCGAATTATATTCGTCAAATAATTCATCAACTAAAGTATTCGAATAATCGAATACCGAAAAATTCGACACATAGTCCCAGCCCTAGTATGAACATGCAATTGTTCGCTAAGTAATCATTATCGATCATGTGTGTTTTATCTTGATATTACAACTGTCACAGCATCACTTTTGATTAAAAGATAAAATGAGTAATAATGAGAGTGATAGCGATACGGGATACCACATGCCCCCCGAAGTAGCAGAAGCTGCAAAAGCGATTAAGGAAAATTTCCTGCCATCGAAATCAAAAGAAAGGTACGAGATGATGTACAACAAATTTATGGAGTGACGAAATAATCACAAATTATAATCATTATCGGAAGCGGTTTTTTTAGTTTACTTTGTTGGAAAATAAATACACGAATTTATTAATTTCGACAGAATAAAAAAGCAATCGAACATGCATATTTTTTGCTAATCGCTCAGCAGGCTATCAAAAACACACCTTTCATGCAGGTGTTGAAAAAAGTAGTATGCGTGACAAGGGAGAGAAGAAAGCGATTCCGACGAGGCGAAATCGCGTCTCTCCCTTGTCACGCAATGTACTATTGCACACGCATTACCCATATAATGTACTAGTAGGAAATGCAAGAAAAAATTTTTTTACCCGTCAGACCTTAATACCCCCTTAAGGCCGCAGCATGGCCGGCAGTCGTTCCCTCGATTCTTGTATCTAAAGAGGCTATGCCTGCCAGCAGAGAAGAGAGAGTTGCCCAACATGATTTTTTTTAAGATAAGGAAGGTTTTCTCTACGGTCCTGATATAGCAGGTTAGGGGAAAGTTACAGAAATTAGTCGTTATCTACCGTAACTTCAGTCTTATAGATCGTAACTGCATGAAAAACTTTAAACGCTTTTTCTCGTAACAATTTTTTTATATTGGGCGCAGATTTTTCGTAAAAACTACTGGACTGATTGAGCTAAAATTGGACACACATTCAAAGTGAATGTATACCTATAGCCCGAAGCAGAATTATATCAATAGTTTCAATACAACCCCCTCCGCCCACTCCTTGTTTTAGTTAAAAAAAGTCGAAAAAATAAAACATTAATTTTTAAACAGCTGCAAATTCGGTAACAATGTCCCGATTTGGTTACATCCGCTTCCAGCGAGAACTACACTCATACAGATTGAAAAAATCTTCGGTACTTTCGTTTCAGATGACGAGGACGGCCACAATTCGTGCGCCCGATGGGGCCGGTTTTTTATAACATAACCTGCGCTTCGGCGTGTAACTTGTAAAAATTTCAGTATAATGCATTGCAAGAGTTTGTGTTGATAGTTCAAACACTACTGAATGTGTGTGCAAAAATCCCTGCCCTGTAGGTGCGATAGGTTTTCCAGAATTAAGGGGGGGTTCTGCCTTGTGAGACCGAAAAAGTAGGTGATATTTGCGAAATTTTTATATAAAAAACTATTGAACAGATTTATTTAAAATTTGGCAGGTTGTTTTATTGTACTTTTAAGTATTATTACAGATTTTTTGAGGCTATACAAAAAAAATGTGCGTGTATAGATCGTTGATTGCAGAACG
Organism: Andrena dorsata; assembly: GCA_929108735.1. NCBI lineage: Eukaryota > Metazoa > Arthropoda > Insecta > Hymenoptera > Andrenidae > Andrena > Andrena dorsata. The sequence goes on from OV815488.1 coordinate 13,337,622, forward strand.
TTGAAAAAAAAACGGCTCTTGCTGGCGTTGATGGAAAGTGTCCTATGGTTTATCTGAAACGCAAGGAGGCAAAGGGATTCTTAATCTGCATGAACATGGCTATCTCTGGAACTAGGATTATGACCGTATCTGTTACAGTTCTTTTTTTATTTACATAATTCCTTGCGATTTTTGGACAAAATTTGAATTTTTTATTCAAAAGGCTGCCATTTTAACAATTTTTAATTTTTCTGAATTGTTCTAGTTCCAGAGATACCCATATTCATGCAGATTAAGAATCCCTTTTCCTCCTTGCGTTTCAGATAAACCATAGGGCACTTTCCATCAACGCCAGCATGAGCCTTTTTTTTTCAACGTTCTGCAACTAACGCTTTACACACGCACATTTTTTTTGTATAGCCTCATAAAAATTTGTAACAATACTCAAGAGTATAATAAAACAACTTGCCAAATTTTAAATAAATCCATTGAACGGTGTTTTTACAAAAAATTCGCAAATATCACCTACCTTTTCGGTCCCACAAAGCAGAACCCCCCCTAAATTACCAAATATCACCTTGAAAAACGAGTGTCTAGACTCGAATACCCCCTTAAGGGCATGCTTGCAGAGAATAATGACCCATGGGTGATAAGTGGTTCATGCATGGACCCAGGCGTTAAGTCGTGGGGAGTGAATTCGATGCGGTCGTACTTTGGAAAATCTTGCCCACTTGGAAGGGATCGACCAACAAACTATTCCTTCGTGTTCGTCGGTGCACGCCTATCGTTTAATAAAAATGTTATTGCGGTAGGAAGGGGACGGAAGAGGGGACCGAGGACGAGGACGGCGACGGCGACAAGGGATGCGAGTAGCAGCCAATAACATTTCCGAAAGGGAAGATTGGCGTCGGACATACGGTGGAACGGAATAGACAGCAAAGGAGGATAGAGGGGGCCGCGGATATTGAGTCCATCTTCACCGCTCTGAGAGCAGAATCCTTTTTCAACCGGCTCGAGAGCTCGCTTTGTTTCTGTTCGGCCAAGTTGTTCGGATGGCAGTAGTTACACATCTCTATGGCAGCTGTTAACCAGCGAAAACTATTGACCCTCTTTGAATATCGCGAAGAAGATGAAAATGGTAGGACTACTTTACAAGGGTCCCTACGTCCGCGACAAAACCCCCGACCCGATGTATGATGCGTGAGGGCTAGTGTTCCCTCACAAGGGACTGCCATGTAATAACGAAACGAGGGATTGCGTTTGAATCTAGTGAATAGGGCAGCAGAAGGAGGGGACGAAATTGCGCGGCCAGAGGATCGCGTCAACCGTGGCCTCTCGTTCTTGTGCGGTCATATATAACTTTAATGTTTTAATATCGTGTCGGCGCGGCCATTCGAGCAACGTGGCGTCTAGATCGTTATCGATGCACTCCACGCGATGTTCTCCTCGTCCTTTCCTCCCGTCCAATCTCTCGTTAACCCTTACCCGCTAGTAAAGGCGACAGAAGGCAAGAGAAAAAGAGGTACCTAGCGATCGGGGGAGAACCTTCCGAGGAGGTGGATAGCGCGGCGGGTGGAGGGGGCGGTGATGGTGGCCGCGGCGCGACGGCTGCGAGAGAAAGATGCCTCGTGACACGACTTAACAGCTTCTGAATGAGTGGCGAGGCTACGGCCGAATGGAAGGATAACCAGCTCGTTTTGTCGATACTCGTACGCGTCGATAATGACAGCGGGCCAACAACACGCAATGGAAAAGGAAAAGTACACGTATCGTCGAATTGTATTCTCGCGGCTCCCGGTTCGCGGACGATTTAACACGGGGCCGATAACGACCGGGATAAATCAGCGCCCGTCCGAACGAGGCGCGGCCCGAAATCAATAATAATGGGCAGGAGCCATTAGTAAAATTAATAAATTATGCCTCACATTATGTGCGCATTGTGAGTCGCGCGCGCTAGCACGTCGGGGTAATACGTCGTAAATCATATTAGTGAATAATCCGCATCACCATAACCAACCGCGCGAGCAACGAGCAACGGGCAAACGGGGAACGAGCAACGACCAGCTAGCAACGAACGCGGTTTGCCCAGAGGCAAAAGTCGCGTCGAATCCCTTTGCCCTCTACGGTTGCTCGGCTCGGCAACCATCGGCGCTCCATTGCCCGACGACGCGACGCGACGCGTCGATATCTCTCCAACTCTATCCCGCTAGCTGTGCGGAATGATAAATGAAAGGAAGATCCAACTCGCCGGCCACTTGTATTTCTTTCATATACCAAAGACAGGTACCTACGCGGATACAAGGATGCTGGGACGCGGTGGGATGAAACCACTGCAAACCTGAACGTCTTTCCAAGCGATGGTTGCGTTTAGGAATTCAAATTGTCGGCCAATCGACCAAGCCGGTCGGGTTAGGTATCTATCGATGAACGCATAGCTTCCTATTAGCGGAACATTCCCTACGAACGAGATTCTCGCTTCGTTTCGTTTCGTCTCGCCTCGCCTCGCCTCACCTCGCCTCGCCTCGCCTCGCCTCACCGCACCTCGCCGCCCCTCACCCACGCTTTCGTGTCTCTTCACCGTTTTGCGCCAGGCCGCGCTGCGCCGAGCCGCGCCGCGCCGCGCCGTACCGCACCCGTGGGCGATATCGTATAAATGTGTCGTTAATTACTTACCCCGCGGCCACGACACCACCCTTCCCTCCAACCGCTGTTTCTCCTCCCTCTAACCATCTCCACCGCCTCCTCCACCGACACCCTTCTGTTCCACAGACCCGTCACCTCTTCCGACCTGCCTTCCGACTGCAACCAACTCTCTGCACATTCTCTCTCCCTCTACAACTTTGATTCCCCGATCCAACTTTCTCGCTCTGCCATAACCGCCCGCCGCCCTTCTCCTGCTCCTCCGTCCCTTTCGCCAACGGTTCTCTCGTTCTCCGTCGATTTCGACGCTCCTATCTTCTTTCCGCTATCGACTATTTCTAGTCTCTGTTCGTTCTTGTTCTCGTTCTCGTTCTCGTTCTCGTCGCGACCCTCCTCCGCCTCCTATCCTCCGCCACGTTATGGCGCCGCGTGTTAAGGAAACTAATGTTTATTTGAAAAACTAATTGAACGGGACTCTCGCGTCTACAGCCGGCAATTAAACGAGATTACTGCAGTAGCGTTCGAGCCCCCGTGGGGATTAGATAGCACAGTAAGATATGGAACGCGTAATGTTTAACTACGACTGCCGGCAGTCCTCTGAAGCGCCGCCAATAATTAATTGTTAGCTCGATACTGCTAGCACCGTGGAAACCGGCCGATATAAAAAAAAAAGCAGAATAACCGCCGCCACCGTAACTGAGACTCTCGCGAAGCGTTCCACCTTTCTCTGCCCCTATCCCACTTGCTCTCCTCTCCGTCTCCTATGCTCCTCGCAGCTCCTACACCTTTTCATCACCCTTTCCCAATCCCTACCCTCCGCCACCGGCCCCCGGTCGTTGGTCGTTAGTCGTTAGTAAGCTTTGTTTCTTCGTGCTTTCGCTTTGATCACGATTCGAGTAATCTCCCAAGATGAAAGTGTGTGCGTGGCTAGGTCCGAATCACCGTTTCACCAAAGCTCTGATGATGGCCAGCAAAGTTCACCGGGACCAGAGTCTCTCGGCACCGAATTGTATTTGTCGAGGCTTGACAAAGTACTCTTCTATAATCTCTAATTGCTAGTCTTCGCGAATCGACAGCAAAGAAAGGTTCAAAGTTTTGTCACACCTGTCGCCTGTGTCTACGGCCCCATTGTATACGCAAGAATGCATTCTGGGCGTAATTACGCCGCACGATAGTCTCCGCCTCGATTCCTCCTATCTCTGTCCGTAGTAGGTACACACAGTCCCGTGACAAAGGGAAACAAAGTCGCGAGCACGGTGAGCCTTTTAGAAGCTCGGAGATGCGTCAGCCACCTAATCCACGGTACGGTGGACTCTTTCGCACACCTTTCTGCAACGCATTCCCGACAGGCAGCACTACTTAGAACGTGCGAATTCGCTTACTAGCTAGGCGCGATTGATGTTGAGCGAAAGCGAGAGCGAAAGCGAAAGCGAAAGCGAAAGTGGAAGGGAAAGCGAAAGCGACAGCGAAAGCATTCTCAGGCACACTCGTACAGGGGGTGCACGTTCCGTACGCGTACGATACACTATCTTCTGCCGTCCCAGCGAGCAGCCGTTTCTTTGAGCTTCGTGACCACCTCAACATCTTCATCGATCCGCGCAAGATCATCTCCGGCGATATCCCACGATATGAGATGCGTTAAAAGCGACAGTGACAGTGCGACAATCGCCTACCCCTGGGTGGAAAGGAGGAACAAGGCCCGTAACGTATTCGTAATCCATTCGAGGACCGGTGTCTGCCGATACTAGCTGCACGGAGATTAATGCAACGTAGCAACACGATAGTGTCCGCGCGCCGAGCCGCAACCAGCACTCGCTTCGTAACCTCTGCTATCATAGTCAACCCAGCCACCCCTCTTCTAACCTACGAAACGCCGAGCCTCGCAAGTTCGTAACTTATAATTATTATCTGGCGATACGCTCCAGCTCGCCCATGACAACGTTAGAGGAATTAGAGGAATACGATACGATCCGCACACTTTACATAACTACATATGTATACATATATTATGTATACCCGTTTCTTACTATGTACATTAGGGGGGGTCTTATTTTTGAGTTTTGAATTTTCTTCGGGGCACCCTCCAGAATAGTTCCAAATAATTGAAAAAAAATCTGTGTAATGTTTGAACTCTATCGGATAACGGGAAAAGGAGCCTTTTAAATAATTATAAAACAGCTCAAATGGTCGATTTCATATAATATCCTCCTAGTTATTGATTAAATAAAAAAATATGGCAAACAAAAGTTGTAGATCCGGACAAGGAGCATCTTTTATGTTGTATTACTTTTTCTCGTGCCACAAACAGCTTTTGAAATAAGTAGGAAAACTAAAGAAGCTTTTGTTTCTTTTATTTTTCAATTTGTAAAAGTTTAAATGCTTCTCGAACACTTTTTATTTATGACGGCGTACAAAAAATGGAATTTTTATTTTTGAGGACTACTTTGTAAACATTTCATGGAGGAGCATACCTACCGAAATATTCGAAAAAGATAACGTTTTTCCCCTTATTTCCAGTGTTTGATATGTCATGAATGTTTCCAGAAAATTTCGGTCCCAAATTTGAGTCTATATTTCCGATATTTTTGCGAATTTTGGTCCCAAATTTGCAGGAAACATTCATGACATATCAAACACTGAAAATAAGGAAAAAATCAATTTTTATCTTTTTCGCATATTTCGGTATATGTATACCGCCCCCTTAAATGTTTAAAAAATAGTCCTCGAAAATAAAAAATCCATTTTTTTGTTCGCCTTCATAAATAAAAAGTGTTCTAGAAGCATTTAAACTTACAAAATTTGAAAAAAATGTTTAGGTTAGTTGTCGCAGGAGAAAAAGTAATACAACATAAAAGCTGCTCCTTGTCCGGATCTACAACTTTTGTTTGACATATATTTTTATTTAATCAGTAACTTGGCGGATATTATATAAAATCGACTTTGCGAGCTGTTAAATAATGATTTAAATATTTAAGGGCCCATTGGCACCTTTTCCCGTTATCCGATCGAGCTGATATTTGACACAGATTTATTTTAATTATTTGAAACTATTCTGAAGGATGCCCCGAAAAAATCATATACATACGTATGCATTGTGCACTGTGCACCGTGATCGCTGCGCTACATTGCATTTATAATAGAAACTACTCTCACGATTATACATAAGATTTTTCCACGGCAATCAAAGGGTCGTACGTTGCCCCATATAAATAGGTACCTACATACTACATAATATAGAATCTGGAATCTAAAGAATCTAGGAAGTAGAAGAATATGTAGTATGTATCTGCTGCCAACTCCGAACAGCTCCCAGCCCGGCCAACTTCCCTCGTATCACTGGAGGCGCCCGGTCTGGCCACGCACGGTCTTGTACCACTTGCGCCTTCATCACTTGCATGTCACACTACATACTCACAATCAGTATGCTCACTACAGCCTGAACGTTCGCTATTGCATACCTACTCCTACTCCTATGCCCTTTCATCCCGCACCACTACTATATCTATTGTTCACCTATTGTTTTATTGAATCTAACGAAAGTAGCGTCTCTACTTAAGTAGCGTTTCGCTTTCCCGACGCTTCACGAGTTCTTCTCAATAGCTACATTAGATATTAGAGAATGAAGAGATGTAGCGGAAAAGACGCGATCGATGTTCATAACCGTCTCTCGTACACAATACCGATATCTGGCCTATCCCGCGTCCCATTATCGTCGCCAGGTCGAATAGAGGAAGAAGGAAAAACGCATTGACGTAGCCCGAGTAGAAAGCCCGATATTTTGGGCATAAAACAACGGCAAGCGCCTAACCGGCGTACCAACGGCCCTGATAACGAATGGAAGCCACTCATTGGCCCGCGATTTATAATCCCCTGAACAGAGTATACACGTGCACGTGGTTGCGAGCGAACGAGCTAGCTAACCCAACTAGTTGGCTGGCTAGTATAAACGAGCGAGCGAACGAGTGACTGTCCTCCCGTTCCCGCTCGTTCATTGTCTACGCCCCCCCACCTCTGAGTCTAGAGACGCTTCCGCCAACATCGACATCACATTCCACATTAACCAAATTATGATTTAAGGTCCGTATTGTCGGCGCTCCAATTGTTCACGTCCAAATAGTCCTTCCTCAGAGATGCGTATATACCTATTATAATACTAGCAACTATAGCATCCAGGCGATTGTGTTGAATAGAGAGAACAGACCAGGGTTATCAATCGACATTGTCATTCGTTCACATTCGCGATAGCTATCTCTTGGAGAATCTTTATCGTGTTCGTTTCTCCCGGTTCCCACCGATCCTCGGAGTTTCCGATCGACAGTCGGCGCCAATCAGCGAATGCCTCAACGATATTTGCTCTCTCGCACGGAGCCAACGGAGTAACGCGTGCAACTAACGAAACAATATCCATCCTCGAAGGGTTGATGAATTTCGGAAAAATACCATTTGTCCTGTGTACCCGCGTAGGTACCGAACACTGGACGGTAATGTCGATCGTTGCCGAGCGGATCGTTCAACCAACCCTTTTGCTTTGTAATTAGTGAAAGTAGACACGGAACAAGGCAAGGAAAATGGAAAAAGCGACGTGGAGAGGGCCGTGAACGAGAGGAGTGGCAGAAAGCGGCGGAAAAAGAAAGAGAGGGGGAGGGTAGCGGTTTCGGGGGAGGAACCAAAGCGGCCGAGGGAGGGTGAGGGTGAAGCTGAAGGGAGGGGGGGGAGAGGGATAGAAACAGGCAGTCGGTCGTTAGATGGGTAGCGCGAAAGGTGGTCGGTGGAGGAGAAGGAGGAGGAGGAGGAGGAGGAGGAGGTGGTGGTGGTGGTGGTGGTAGTGGAAGAGGAAGGGCGGTGGTAGAAGGGTAGCCATAAAAGTTTATGCTCTCCATATGTTGTAATATAGTCGGTAGCAAGCGGCAGGGCGCGGGGGATCGGTAAAATATGCGGGCAATAAGTATGGATTGTTATTAACACGGGGCGCGCGGTGTCCGCCGCGTTTCTGAATCCATTACCTCCGCATGGCGGCTGAAATACCGGCCGATATATCCGACCTGGTGTGTACATCGCCACACCAATGGCGAGGGAAAGAGTAGAGGGGCAAGAGAGCTAGATAGCGAGTGCGAGAATGAGAATGAGAATGGGAGAGCGAAAGAGAGAAGAGGACTCGGAGAGCGTATGAATGGATTAGCAGGTACGGCAGGCGCGGTGTGGCTAAAATTACGATCGGATTTCACGTGCCGTACACCCAAACCAGACGTATACGTACGTGCATTCCGGGGGCGTGTGGCGTGCGGCGTGCGGCCTGCGTCCTGCAACGCGCATTCACTGCCATAGATGCCCCGACACGAAGAAAAACCCCTATGCCGTTTTCCTCTGACACGTGCCTTTAATTGAACCGTGTCGGTGAGTGCGTCGGCTGATCGGAGAGTCAGCACATTATGTAATCCCCCCCCCCCCCCGGTTGTTCGCGACCGGCACTTTCCCTTTTAGACTCTTAAAATGGCAAGACAAATAATCGCGGTGGAACGAACGCGGCAGGCGACTGATGGGTCTGGCGTGGCTCTAACTAGACGCAATCAAGCGAGGAGCCGTAGTTTGCGGCTGCTTACGAGAGAGGTGGAGAGGAATGAAGACTAACAGCGCGTCGCTCCGAGGCTAACCAGAAGTAATGCTACCTCGGATCAATCTCCCCGGTGCAGAATCCAGAGTCGAGAGCCCGAGGAAGAGGTCGAGAAGGCCGAGAGTCGAGAGCTATGAGAACAGTATCGACAGCGACAGCGATATCAACACAGACGCTATATGTATACAACCACCTACACCCACCCACTTCACTGTCGCTCTTCACGCCATGGAAATAATTTAGTCCCCTAAATTGCGCACTCCCCGCGTCATTTCAAAGATCAGAGTGACGGATGTATGGCAATTAAAAATTTCGGGAACGGGTGAAGAAAGGAAACGGGAGTCAAACTCGTCTAACAATCAGCCGTTCGCTCGAAAGAGAATCGCGTAAAGTGTGAAGAGAAGTGGCGCAAAGGCGAGAGAGGGTCGTGCGACGCGACCGAATCGCCACCGTATTTATCGCTATCCGAAATACATTCATTTTCATTTCGAACATTACGCGCCAGTGGAGGAGAAGGGTGAGGCGAGTGTGGCGATCGAAGGGTAACGAGGAGGGGTAGGATAGGGTAGGGGGAGCGAAGGGAAGCATCAGCAGCACCGCCAGCAGCCAGGGTATTACCAAGAGCCAATGATATAGTGACTATTACCGTCACTACATACCCGTGCACGGAGTGATGGCGGGTGACTGCGTGCTTCGATAGCGCTAAGCCTCCGGGCAGTAAAATACATTGGTCCGGTAGCTGTGATCCGGCCGTATCAATGCTGCTCGCCCGTTATGCACGCGGTCCGCCACCACCCTCGCCACCTTCCACGAGGATAGTGCACGCTTACTGCTTACGCGCGTGTACATTCTCACCGCGGACCCAACGGGCCAGAGGCCCGACGGCCCAACGGCCCATCGGCCGACAACGAGCTACTCGTCGGCCTACTTCCAAAAGCAATCGTTCGACACCGTGTTTTGCAACATCACTTCTCCGTGTTGCTGGACGCGTTACATACCTACACCGGTTTGCCAAACCAACGATCGATGAATATCTAAACCAGTCATGGAACTTGGGACCTGGTCCTTGAGACATCTGAGAAGCCGAGCGATAGATCCAACCTGCCCCCGGTGAGCTCTGGCTAGCGGTAGCCGGTGCTAAAGTTGGGTAATTTCCGGGAAGCGGTGCTGCTTCTCTTGGGAAAGCCGTAGAAGGAAGAAGGGCGTCCGCGCGTCTTTCACGCCCGCGGCCTTGGCAACTCGTTAAATATGCATATTCCGAGAAGAGAGCCAGACGCGGCTGGCGAGACCTAGGGAAAACCAGGAGAAGGGGATTTTCGTCGGACCGCGTCTTCCTTAATTATCTCACGGTTGACGATCTAATCGCGCGTCCGCACCATCGCGGCTACACGAAAGCTTTGGAAAACCTTTGAACCACCGTCCACCTTTGCCTTAATACTACCGGGCTTAATCCGCGGCGCGGCGCGGCTCCGTCCCGCGTCCCATCGCTTCTCTGACATCGATTGACTCGCGAGGAAAGAAAAATAACACCGGTAGCGTTGTCGGTGTCCTTACGGTTACAGTTAATCGTTTATCACAGCGAATACGTTTCTGGTTCAACGTTCTTCGTGTCATCCCTTCGACTTTACGGGACAAATCGATCGTGCCCCCATTCAAACAAGCTTCGTCGCATTTGGATGCAATTTCGGTTGGAATTCCGGCACGGTTCTATTCTATATTCGATGTAACGACGTTAAACGGGACCAGCAACCAGTTATCGTCGAATGATCAATGTTACCAAACTATGTGCCGCGTCGCGCCACTCGGAATCAAGAGATCCTGGGTCGCCAGTGTTCGTTCTGCGGTGCGCTGCTCCGCGGAAGAAAACTTTTTTGCTGTTGAATTTTCAGCCACGCTTAAACCCATGGACCCGTTATTTACTGTCAACAAACTGTGTCCTCTTAACAGGACGGTGGGGCCGAGTGGGCCGCGTGGGCCGAGTGGGCCGCGCGAGCCGGGTGGACCGGGTGGACCCGGTGAATTGAATGAACAGGGTGAATCGGGTGGACCGGGCGCATCGGGTGGGTGGATCGTGCGGTGGAACGGGTGGCGAGTGCTGCGAGACTCGTACATTCGTAGAACCACCGGTAAAATACTAACAGCAGATGGTACAGCAGGGTGAAGGTGAGTCGTGGCGAGGGTGGTATGCATAGATGAGAAATATCGAGAGAAGGGGAGTTGGGGCGGGAAGGGTTGCCGGTTGGCTACAGCCTCACTAGCGAGGCGAAGCAAGTTGTATCTCACAGATCTGTCGCGTGATTAAGCTTATTAAACGCTTAACTCACCTTACCCTGTGCCCTCCCTTCCGTTTTACCCCTCTTCCATCCCTGCCCCCACTCTTTCTCGCTTTCGCAGTCCCCCCCTCTTGTACGACCGAGTGTAACCTAATTTCTCCCTCTCTCTCTCTCTCATTGTCTCGCTGTTCGTCTCACTTTCCTCTGTTCATCGCACTCGTATACTCGCTAATTCAAAGACTCCCCTTCCCTCCTGCTCTGTGACAAGACTGATGATTAGTATAGCAGCTCTGCCTTGGCACTTTGGGCACAGGTATCCGTAGGTGTACGTAGGTATCCGATGAAAGGGACATCGAGGGAGCTGCACCGCGGGAAGAATAATAGAAGAATACTAAGCTGATAATTAGCAAGCAAAGAAACGAAGAGAATCGAGCGAATCGCAGCGCCCGATTGTTTCACCGCGGTAACGGTGACTACAGATTAAACTGTGGATTTTGCGAACCGCAATGCTTGTTGCGAAATTAATCCACGCAGTTCGTTATTGCGACAGTTACATCGGTGGTACGTGTAATCTGACCGTGCTTTTGTTGCTGAGCACATCGAAACCACCGAACAATTCTTCTTTGTTAATGGCGTCTGTTTACGATATAAAACTGTTTGTCCGCGATAATGGCCGTCGCAATGCGCACCAATAATTATTTCGAATTACGAAATCGCGAAATGGGCTTTTACACGGAGTTACGAATTGCAATCATTCTCGCGCGTATAAACGTCGATCGTACCGCATTGCGATTGTTCCCGTGAGCGGCCAATTCGTCGCGGTAACCGCCGGCCGTCGGAAAAACAAGATCATCCTACAGGTTTTATGCGCCAACGGTTCTTTAAAAACACGATCCACTCGGAGCAACGATTGCGTACAGTCTACATTCGTGTAGAATCCAGATTCTAGATTCAACCCCAATTCCACTCGCTTTCCTGAAATCATACACACTTACGCTATCTAGAAATGTGCATATTAAATTTATATAGCTGTCCCTCCTTCCGATGCTTCTCTCCTATCGACAATGGACGCACGACAGCGATAAAAATCTGTTTTCACGCTGGAGTTGTGCCGTGTCGTGGCGTGTCGCGGATATAGAAGTTCTCGGTACAATCCCCGAGGATAAAACGCGACCGTGCCTTTGTAAAATTTGACTCTCACAGCAGTACTGGGATTTTCCCTGGAATATAGCACCGATTAGTCGTGCCGCTACTCGATAAAATAATTTATCGAATATATTTCAATTTCACGCGTATTATGCCGCCCCGAAAGAGTAATTCAATGGAAAATATAAATATTCATTTGCGGGGATTTAAAGCGAACGGATGTTCTCTCTCTCTCTCTCTCTCTCTCCCTCTCTCTCACGTCGGTGTGCGTGCGTGCGTGCGTGTGTGTGTATGTATGTATCTGTCTGACTCTCCAGCTCTCTCTCTCCCCGTTTCTACTCCTCTCACTTTGACCCCTCATACTCATCGAACCGATGATTTATACCAGCAAAATAATAATTTAATTTCACCGCAGTTGGGCACGATACAAAATTGCACGACAAAAATAATAAATAAATTTTGTGCCGACCAGTCATGTCGATTTCAGTCCGCTACGCTGGTCACCCCCCTACCCATTCACCTATACTTGGACATAACGACCACAGAGCATTTTTTTACGTACCTTTTTTCAATGGCACAAATGCCTGTAGGGTAGGGCAATGTTACGTAGATGTGCAGAATTCGTGCGCCGGATTATATCGATGCACACGAATGAAAGATGCGTCACCCAACGCGAATGCAAAACACGCTTCGTGCGTCAGGTACATGGTTTTTATCAATAATATCGCTCATTATCTTGCCTCCCCTGCAAGTAGACACAGAGCGCCGACGATCAGCCGTAGTAACCGAGGCTAACATGTTTAGTAAACATTATGCTGCGTTTGTCAGTGCGAGAAAAGATGACTCGTCTCGTCTAGATGCCAACGTAACCTTCAAAATACCTTAAAAAAAAAAACCCTCCAGTTACCCGTGCAATTCGGACGCCCCTCTGTTCCTCTCCAAAGAAGCGGGTGTACTCGTTGGAAGGTGGACCCCATATGCGTGGAATGGTTTCGCGAGACCCGGCTGGATGTACTGCTCCGAGCGAAGCGCTAATGGGCGTTGTACAAACATTCATTACAGCCATCTTCCCCTGCACCCGCCACCGCTACCACCCCGGCCAACACTGTCGCCCATCGCCCATCGCCCATAGCCCGCTGCCCACCCTATAGTCCCTTACCATCTCCTGTTCTTCTCATCCCCCGGTTTCAGAGAAACCAAGCACGAGAGCAGCAACGGGGACGTTGCCGATGTGGTAAGAATTGCGAGGTAATATCGCGATAACACGGCGACGACAAACACCAACACCACTGCCGTCTTAAATTCGTAGGTACAATCGCGAATGCAAACTACTGTAGCACGTTACCGAAGTGTGGACAGTTACTCGATCACATTTCTATTAGCTCACTTGCCGTATCAAATCATTCCTTCGAACAATTTTCTTACTAAACAGCAACAAGTCATTCTCATTCGTTCGCATATAACCTGCTCATCTCCTCTCCAATGTTTCAACCGAAAGATCGCTGGCCCAAAACCGGAAGCTACGGTATTGGAGACACTTGACGCTATTAGCGGTTCCAAACAGTTTTACGCGCAGTGAAGGTGAATCGCGACTAACCGTAGTAGCTAGGAATCACCTTTTCATCTTATCAAGCTTAACCCAACGCGTCGCATCGCGTTTCTCCCTCAATCAACCATTACCCATATCCAATCTCCGATCTCCCAACTTCCCACGCATGTCAATTTTCTACTGTTCGTACGTTCCAGTCCCCGTGGTACGTGTAAGTACGTGGCATTTGGGAAGCCCTTTTCATCCAACGATGGATTTGTACGAGTTCTGTCAAGGCAACGTCCTCGCATGTACAACGCGTGTCGCAGAACACCATTAGATCGCTACGTAGAGCGATCCCTTTCAAGTGCTTTAAATTTGCCGTACGCGATACTTGCGCTTCGACAAAATGATATAAACCGCGACAGATATGTATAAACCGTGGAAGATATAGGCTCAACATACGTCGCAACTGAAGCTCAACTGTTCCGGCCTCTACTCTGGCTCTACCCATTCTTGAAAAATCTAAGATTTCCTGCCGCTGATTATTTCTACACGACTAAATGACTACGCATGACAGCCACGGTTAAGCATCGAAACGAAACGACGCGGCGCTATTACCGATTAAAAACAAAAAGGGCGCAGCGACAGAACGAAAGGGAAAAAAGGAAAACAACCGCGCGGTAGAAAAAGGCGAAATATGAGAGCAGTTAATAACACTTTGCGGGAAATAATACTGCGAGAAAGGCCGCTTACCGTGACAAATAACGAGTCTCTCGTTCTTCCCGCTCCCGCCCCTCTTCCCCTTCTTTCCTCTCCGCTCCAACTCTCCTTCTCCCTTTCTCTATTCACGGCTCGGTACTTACTCCGAAGCGTTTACAGCGTCCCATGCACGTCTTTTTACGAGACTCCCTCCCCCCCCCTCTCTCTCTCTCTCTCTCGATTTCAGTTAGGTGACCAGAACCTAGCCTGCCAACACTGTAAAATCGACGATAAATATCGTCTACGTTTCGAAAGAAATGAAATGCCGATTGCTGTCGACTCTCGATGCGTCCGACCGTATACTCCATCGTCCACCCCTTCTCTTGCCGCGTTAAATCAGCCCATCGCTATTCACTTGCAATACGCACGTGTATGGTGCATGTACCTATGTATCTTTCTTTCTACCTTTCTTTCTTGTCGTGCCGGTACCGCGTCCGAGCTCATTAGGTCGCACAGCAATGTCAACTCGATAACAACGTCAGCCTGCGTCCAACGCCCAGCACCGGCACCCGGCACCCGGCACCCGACACCCGGCACCCGTCACCGCTCGAAACATTCACAGTTGACAGATGTCGCGTGCTGACCCGCGTCAAGCCTGTCACCTGTCAACCACCGATCTGGACGAATTACGCGCTACAACGAGCACGTGTTACGTCTCGAATAATGCGCGGCGGAAAATTTTAGCGAGCTATCATTATATCTGCCCGTAGGTGGCTTTGCGTATCGTTGACAGAAAAATGATGGACGCTTAATGAGACACATCGCCGGGAACAACTACAACCACGTTTCGTTGTAGTTGTATGCTTGTCATCGTCCTGCAACTTGATCACGGAAACACCGCACTATCCATCTGCCTTGGGCGTATTGCGATACACGCGAGGTACTCGAGGATTCGGCAACAACTAAATTCATTCACTGCGAGGAGAATGTAGCGAGCCGATCGGTTTCGATGTGATTAACAGCAAAGATGGCATAAACATCGCGAGGATGCGACGCGGCGCGACGCGATTTGACTCGAGTCGAAGGATGATGGCGAGTCTGAATAAAAGTGGGCAAGGTGAGGAGGAGGCGGAAAAGGCTGTTCTATGAATGGAAAAATATTTCTCACGGCGTTTGCGAGCACGCCCACTTCGGACTTGTCCTATTCTTTCCCCTTCTTCCTGTTGCCCTCTTCAACCGGCGTTCTCCCCGGTGCTCGCGATTTTCCTCACTTTATTTCACCGGCGAAAAATTATCGTCGTATTCGCACGCTTTGCTCCCGAGGTTGCGTCCGTGTGCGCACGTACGTGTGCAAACGACGCAAGAACAATGGCACTGAATTGGCGTCTAACCGGTGAGCAATAGGTCCATCCCTTTCGTCCGAATAAAGGCGCGCCTGTTAATTAATGGCGTCCATAAATCAGCACCCGGAATAATACCCAAGGAGACAACAGGAATAGTTTATAAAGCGGCTGTGGAGTGCCGATGCCTTTCCCGCGCATACATCCCCCCGACGCGACGCGACGCGACGATCTTGTCTTTTAACGGCGCACGGTCGAGTCCCGCTCCAAGGGATGCCAGTCGGCCAGAAGCTGGGCCAGCCAACTGCATTCCAATATTTTCGAATCGAGTATCAGAGTTGGGGATGAGGCAAGTCGGAGAAGAAGCCACCGCGAGCTTTACGAATGGGTATATTACGAATAATTAATTAGATTCAAGACTCGCGCGGTCAGATCAGTCGATGATCGTCGGACCCTTCTGATTTTCACCTTCGGCCGCATCGCGTTCGGTCGCAAAAGCCGTCGACTGACTGACTGCGGATAAGGAACATGTAAGTACCTAGTGTCCTAGTAGATGCATACTCGGTAGAGAGAATTCGGCGTGTTTTTAGCTTGTTTTTCCATTCGTTCCCTCCTCTAATTCGTTCCTCCGGGCTGGAATCGGGAGGATGACGCAGAGGTGGGTGAATTTATCTTAAGCGTAAAACGAACCAAACACGCTCGCTTGATATACGGTCCCGTAATGTCTATATTTTTATTATTTACGGGCCGCGAGATAAGTGAACAGGCTCCCTCTTTCACCGCTCCACTCACCCCTCTGCTCTCTGGCAGTTCGAAGCAGCCAAGCTGTGTATGGAGCACAGTGATAGAGTCCGTGCCGCAAGAAACGCGGACATTCGTTTCACAGGCTCGACACACATTGCTAACTTCTCAACTCGAAACCACCCTTTCTCTTGCACCACCCGCGCGAGCCGCGACCTGCGACCCGCAGCACTTTTCTCTCTCCGCCCTATATCGGCGGGTCTTTCCGTTCCCGCTACCCTCCTATGCCTGCCCGTGCACCCTACGTACCTTTTCCGTTACCTACACCACTACTGCCATTGTATCGAAATATCACGCGTCTATAAATCACCGCGAACACCGCATATTATACCTACGAACTATTCACAGGAGGTGGGAGTGGTGTCCTGGCGCGGAGCTCCGGGATATTGGCCGTTGAGTGCTGGGTACTGAATGCTGGATGCTGGATGCTGGACGCTAATCGCCGATTTTCAAACACCGGACCCCGCGCGAGAGGCGATAATGTGTCTTGCGCCCTGTGTCCTGTGTAGAATGTCGGGTGGCGCGGCGGGTGGTATGGTTGTTTCGATCAAAACTCACGCGACATCGGTTCTTTTACTTCCCTTCGCATAGGCGTCGCCGGCCGTCCTTGAATCGTCACTCGAAATTCCAACGTGCCAGTTTTCAGACGTAACCTCTCGCGGCTTTAGACCCTTCTCGGCCAATTACATCGGCTACGTCCGATACCTAGATGTGCCGAATTTGAAAACGCATTTTATTGTACTCAACAAGTCCTTCTCAACAAGATTCCTGGCTACTATAGTTTATCGCTGTTCCGTCCCACTTAATTTTAAAGACCCTTTCGTTCTACACCGGACAACACCTAAGGCATCATCCCTGAAATGGCACAAGTATCGGAAAGCGTCGTCCACTGATTTTTCCCCACTTGGAAGACTACCGCCTCGCGATAACATATCGACCAATGCTTTCATTGCGGCTGTGAAAGCATTGCGTGCATGATACGCGAAAATCTACGAGATAAAAATAATGAAAGTTAAAACTAGTCTTAAATCTAGAAATCGTTTCTACAGAGAAGAGTGGGAAGAGGAATGGGGAAGAATTTGACGCAAAAATGGAAGACAACGATGTGGCAATAATCAAGGTGCGTTGATGGATGGTTGTAGTGGTGAATGTGTACGTGTGTACACTTGAATACAGACACGGTCACGCAACGAGAAGTAGAGAGAAACAGAAGAAAAGAAGCGGAAGAAGGCAAGTATCATAAAAACAGTGGATAAAAGGCAGGGAAGACTAGGTGGTAGCGAAAGCGACCAGGCAGTGGTGGTGGTGGTGGTGTGTGGTTGTGGTGGTAGCGGTGGCGGCAGAGGTAGTAGCGATGACGGTGGATGAGGTAGAGGAGAAAGGGGAGAGCAAGGGGTAAACGGCTGTCGACCCATCGCTCATACCACGTTTCTCGTACACACGCTGATCTAGTTGTATTTATGCCGGCAGTGAATCACGTCCAAGGTTTGATTTGTCGATGGCTTTTATGGACGGGAATTAACGCGTGCAGCGCTTCGCATTTTGTTACTGCAAATGCTGTTCCCTCCACCCCTCGATATTCCCGCCCAGTCTCCTGCTGTCCCGTCTATTCCCTCCACTTTTGGGTGGTCCAACATTTCCGAATAACCGGCCAGTCGCTCGATGATTTGTACTTCCGCCATACCAATTTTTTAATGTGGAAACAACGATCGCCAACCATCGATCTCCTCGGTCCGACTTTCTCGAACAAAACAGACGTTTCTCCATTTACTGGGATTTGCTGGGATTTACTGGGATTTACTGGGATTCGCTGGGAGGAGGAACTTTGACTTCGCCGGATCATCGATCGATGAAATCGCGACGTGAATATTCCTGTTAACTGATTCTTTCCTAGCAGATTCATTAGCCCCTGTTTGTCCCTGCCGTTCCCTCGACACCGACTGCCATCAGCCTGGCCTAGTGGCCCTCCCGTCGTGCAACACTTTCCAAAACATTAAGTCATTATGTGGTTCGTTCGCGCTTTTAACGACGCATTCTTTTAAACGCGTTTTAATATTCCGCGAGAACGCGTTACCCTGACGCGTGCGATTTAAGTCGCCAACTTCTCCGCGTTGGTAATTGGAGCAAGCGGATAAGGAAGGTAAGCGCGGTAACATCGACAATGTGGATCGTAATTGTTTGGGAAAGATGGCACTTTGCTCGGCATTTTGTCGCCTTGGACCCCTAATGGCCGGTGGTTGATAACGAGGTTAACAGGCTAGACAGCGCTGCCCACTGAGAGATGCTGACAGCGGCTTTCAACCTTCCCGTCCCGGAGCTGGCTCAATCCACGGCTCGTTCAAACGCATTATGATTATTCCATTTCCCCGTCGTACAGTGCGTGCTGCAATCATTCAGGGTTGTAAGATTCGTTTGCATCGCGTAATCGGGAACGACTGCCTACGGCTAAGGCGGCGCGGCGCGGCCCGGCCCGCCGAATCTCGCGAAAGAGAACTAACGACGCCGACCAAGACGCGGCCGCCACTGATTTTACTACTCATGTATTACGATCGGCCGAAAGGATGTGGCTGTCTACGTACGCAGAAACGAACCCTGTATCTACTGCATACTTAGTGCGCCGTGCGTCATGGACCGTACGACGCGGCGGCGGCGGCGTGTACATACTGTAAACGCGGTCAGGCGCGTTACGAGACGCAAGAAGGCGGCTTTCCTGCTAATCCTCGGTGCGGCACTAAACGAGGTGGTGGATTTGTTGGAAAGAGCTTATACTTACCGAGACAGAGAAAATGCCCTCCCACCTGACCTGCTAGAGCCCGAGAAACAGGAAATAGAAGGTAGGGAAAAGGTGCAGCAACGTGGCTTCTGCTCGTGAAACTACAAAGCTCCTATCCACACGCGAGCTAACAACAATGGGATGATCCTGCAGGGATTACGCGATCCGACACGAAGGAGAGGCCGTCGCGACGGCTCCGTTTTGTTACCGGTATTCAAGTATAACTACACCCACCGTACAGTTTAGCAATCCTAATACTACGAGGCATGTATTCCTGGCGGCCTCTACTTTCCGCGCAACGCGAAATCTCTTTTCGAAACACGCACGCGGCTCTTTTATCGTTCGGACGTCTCCTTATATGCCTCCCTCTCCCTTCAACTTTCGTAATCGGAGCGCAAATCTTAAGGTGGAATCTGACGGCACGTGAATCGGCGAGCTTTGCGCGCGAATCGCCGAGCCCGGGCGAGCCGAGCAAGCTCGCCGATCCACGTGCCGTGGGATTCCACTTTTAAGGGGTTAGGACACAGTAACGGACCAAGAAAGCAGACGACTTTTAGACGACGATAATAAGAAAAGTAAACAATCAATTAATATAAGGTTTTGTGTTTTAGATCACTATATTATGAACTATAAGAAAAACATATAATATTTACAAAATCTCCTTTTTTTCCGGATAGCCAACTAGTGGGCCGAATTTCGCGAAATCGGATGGACTGTAACAAAAAGCCCAAAAATGTCATAAACTATAATATATTTCCTAGGCATTGACGATCCAACATTTCAATTTTTGCAAAAATTGACAAAATGGCCGATGTTTAAAAAAGTGTGTGAATCTTTTTGTCCATTTTTTGTACAATAATTAAAAAATTTTAAATTTTGGATCGTCAATGCCTAGGAAATATATTATAGTTGGCCATCCGGGGAAAAAAGGAGATTTTAAATGGAGACATTGCTCGGCGTGCAAATGCTATTTTGTAAATATTATATGTTTTTCTTATAGTTCATAATATAAAACACAAAACCTTATATTAATCGAGTGTTTACTTTTCTTATTATTGTCGTCTAAAAATCTTCTGCTTTCTTGGCCCGTTACTGTGTCCTAAGCCCTTAAGGGGGTGTTCTACTCAAAAGTTCGTTTTTTTTTATTTTCTAATAATTTAGGGTTTCGAAAATATGTAACAGAGTTATAGGAGCTTAAGGCCTGGCTATGACTGCCAGCAGAGAAGAGAGAGCTACCCAACATGATTTTTTTGAAGCTAAGGAAGGTTTCCTGTACGGTCCTGGTATAGCACATTAGGAGATAGTTACAAAAATTACTCGTTATCTACCTACCGTAACTTCAGTCGTATAGGTCGTAACTGCATGAAAAACTTGAAACGCGTTTTTTTGGAAACAATTTTTTTAAATCGGGCACACATTTTTCTCAAAAACTACTGCACCGATTGAGCAAAAATTTTATAGAGATTCAAAGTGAATGTGTATCTATAGCCCAAACCAGAATTATATCAATAGTCTTAATACAACCTCCCCCACACCTCGTTTTAGCTCAAGAAAAGCCGAAAAAATCAATTATAAATTTTTAAAGAACTGCGATTTCGGTAACCATGTCCAGTTACACTGACATAGGGTAGATGTCCCTATTACTGTCAGTGCCCTTATTACTGCCACTCTATTTATTTTGCTTTATAAAAATGTAACGTATAAAGAATAGTGTACAACAATAATATTAATAATAATAAGAACAGTCACAATTTAATAATAATATTATTGTTGTACACTATTCTTTATACATTACATTTTTATTAAGCAAAATAAACAAAGTGGCAGTAATAGGGACACTGAGAGTAATAGGGACATCTACCCTAGATTTAAAAAATCTTTGGTAGTTTTGTTTCAGATGACTAGGACGGCCGCAATTCGTGCGCCCGATGGGGCCGGTGTTTGATGACATGACCTACGCTTAGGCGTGTAACTTATACAAATTTCAAGATAATTCATTCCAAAAGTTTGTGTTGATAGGTCAAACACTATTAAATATTAGTGCAAAACCCCTGCCCTGTGAGTGCAATAGGTTTTCCAGAATTAATTTCAAAATATCATCTTCAAAAACGAGTGTCTAGACTAGAATACCCCCTTAACCGGTTGTCGTTAATTTCTCCACTTATTTTTTCTCAGCGACTTGTATGTAACGGAATAGAGCTCAAGGGTTGTTTACGGCGCGGCGCGGTGCGTGGCGACACGACGATGCCCGCTTTGACGTTTTCCATCTATGCTGGACATTGAAAAGGAGCAGCTGCTTGTTTTGTTTCCGCGACGCCTATTTTAGAGACTAGTATTTCAAGGTCTAACCGAGATGGGCGAAATAAACGTTTTTAACAGATACATTCTGTGTAATTTTATCTTCAAATTGTTTCTAATGATTCCTGCGACCCAAGTGTTCGATTGTGACTGTTTGATTTTTATCCTCATCATCATAACGTCTGACAACGTGTACCTACATATGATCGATTAAGGTGCCACGCGATATTGTAGGCAAGAATGCGCACTTAAAGTGTAGACTTGCCTAAAATTCTTGGCGTTACACTGATAGCACATATCATTATGTAAGAAATAACTACTATCCCTTATTATTCGATAGGTAGTGACTTCGTGTAAATTTACCTGTCACAACTTATATAAAATAAATATTTCCAAAAAGTGTCAAATGCGAGCTGTTACCCGACATGTGGGGCAAAAGTTCACATGTTATGGGGTAAAAGAACGCAACGAGAAATTTTCGGTTTTATTCTCCTACATACAATAGGCGTGGTAACATAGCAAAGAGACTAATAGTTTACAATTAATTTTTTTTTTAATCAAGTTAACACCAATAGCACATTACCCCCACCTTCGTTGTTTGCGCAGGCATCAGTCTTTTGGAAGATCAGTGTATTCTTCTTCACACGCAGGACAAATTATTTTTTCCATAGACGTTGATGTTTAAGCTATTCTCTTTTTGGAACCGGTTTGTTTTATTCTTTTCAAAATTTCTCACAAGTAGATGTTATTTTTTGAATTCTTTTTGCTTTTCTAATTATTTCTTTGCACATTCGCATTCAGATTTTCTCTCCATTGCTTCATTTACTTCCAGCTGAATTTTAAATGGGGAGTTTGCGTTCGAACTCTTGCCTCACTGCGTTCTGCGAACTCTTGCCCCCACAGCTACTTTTCCATTGTTTAATCAATCCTGTTATCGGTGAGGAGAACGGGAAACTTCTATTAGTACCTTTGAAGAGAAGAATATCAGCTCTTTCAGACGACATATTAATTAAAATATTTACTGATCAATTTTTAGGAATAATATTGATTCCTAAAAATAAGTATATTACATTAGAACTAACGAATTCAGTACTTACCGCATTGCAAGATAACAAAACGAAGCGCAGCTACACAATTCGACACTAGTGACTGTACCTTGATTGACAATTCACTGTCAATCACCATTGGCAACAACTTAAACAATGAAATTCGCATGGTGCAAACTTTTACCCGCTGCGAACTTTTACCTACGTCTACTCTAACAGATGCGAAATAAGTAGGTAGGTAAGTAGATAGATCGGTAGGTAGTCAGACAGCCAGCCAGCCAGCCAAGCCAGTCAGCCAGCCAGTCAGCCAGCCAACCAGCCAGGTAGGCGGACGGATAGATAGACGAAGAAGATTGGTAGTGAACACGCCTCAGACGGAGAGAGAACGGCAACTACGGAGAGAGAAGAGAGAAGACCGAAGAGAGGAGAGAGAGAGAGAGAGAGAGAGGGAGTAGGAGAGGGAGAATCGAGTGGTGACGTTGACTAATGATGGTGATGAGAGAACACACTTCAGTCTAACCCCAAACCTGTTGCACCCCCAATAAAGCCCGTTAAACAACGCACAGCTAAATAGAATCGCGCCGTGTTTCTCCATCTTACGGGCCGCTTCATTCCGTCAATCGGAGGCACGATTTCTCGTTACGATGCCCAAACTACATAGATTAGCGTAACTCAGTTGTATTATCAGCTTACACTTGGTAAAGATAACGCGCATGATAATAAAAAATCTGCTCTGCAAGGAATGCGGTTACATGGATATATTCCCAAACGACGATGACTACTGAGAGAAGTTGTGTGACAGTGACGGTGTTAGCGTTGAGACGCAGTCGGAAGATTTTGTCCGATGAAAGATTAAATCAAACATCTTTCCATCTCGTATGATTCGACTGACTGCTGTATGATCGAGCACTCTTCAATGGGAATTGAATCCTCGCGAACCATGAAATCATTTCAATAAATCGTTTGGTGGTAATTTATCCCGTCGCTAACAGAGGCCTGTTATTAGTAGAATCATCCATGATCCGATGAGAAACGAACATCTCTTAATAGCCAGTATATTCTGATCTAACAATATCTCTCCTTCATGTTTTCATGTCCCTCGTCATTCGAGTGACGCGAATATTTGTAACAGCAGCCCAAAGTCTACTGTCTGTTTAAAGAGAATACGATCAATTCGTTGAATCCCTCTTTGTTTCAGTTCACCGAGTACATTTGTCCGTAGCAAAGGTCGTAGTCGCAAGGAATAATTGGATGACCCAGGGGCTCCACTGTTCATCGAATTGCCAAACGGATCGGGGCAAAACCGGCTCGAGCGCAACTCTATTCGTGATTTCACGACGTTGCTGAAATTCTGCGATCCTTTTCCCGCCTTTTCACCCGCCCACCTGGTCTGACTCCAGGGAACAGGATGCTTAAAATCTACTTGCGCGTGGCCCGCGGCACGCGGCACGCGACACGCATCTCGAATGGCTGCATCGCACTCTCTGCCTTTTGGTATTTACAGCGCAGCAGGTAAATATCGTTTGCTTGCCACGCACTCTTTACACGCTCTCGTTGCTTTATGGCCGCATTGTTCTGAAAATCAAGAAATGTGTCAGCGGCAGCGAGGGTAAAAAGGTCGGGAAGCAAGCGTCGTCGTCGCGGCAGTGTCACGGCCAGGGAAACGTTACTCTCTTCTCGCTCTTCTGCGCTTCTCATCCCTTGTTTCTCATGCCGAGTCCCACCGTCTTTCGTTTGTTCCCGTCCCCGTTCCCGTTCTCCTTCCCCTTCCCCTTCCACTTCCCTTTCTCTCCTCTCATTCCCAATCCGCCACTCTCCTTTTCCAACCTTCAACCACGCCAGACGCCCGCCTCTGTCTCTTTCGTTTCGTATTCCTCTATACTGTAGGCCCCACGATCCACCAACCACCCTCTGAATCCTTCTGGAAACACTCTGGATTGGCCAACCGAACCAGCTCCGGGTTAACGTTTGAACGGTAAATTATCTTGAGGACTTAAGCTCGCGTTACTCTGCCACGAGAATCCTCGAGAGCTTCCTCTACAGAATCTTAATTCCACGCCACGATCCTTGGGGCGAGCATCGCATTATTACCTCAATCCTGCTTCATCTTACATATTGTTGTTTCCTTCGCGTCCAGTCATGTTCCTCTTGTAGGAGCATGTATCGGAACAATTCACCTAGCGATTCGTCTATTTCTACGAAAGATTCTTCGCTGCCAAAGCATCGTTAGAAACTTGATATTCTGTGACATCTGATGAGGCAAAATAAAAGCAGATGAAAGGGAAAGGAGACGAGACGAGACGAGACGAGTCGAGTCGAGTGGAGCCGAGAATCGGAAATTGATTTCACGGATGCCGGTACGGTGTTCGGTGAACAACCAACCATCGGACGTTCAACTTATTGGTAATCCGTGCAAGGGGATCCACATTCGATTTTATTTCACGGTTTCCTTTATGCGAGAGACGTAGAATTTCTATTAGCTTTGTACCCCGGTTAGATTGAATAGCCGCAGGCTGCCGGGCATACGTTCATGACTGTTTCATTTACAAATGTATTTCCCTCTCAGACGGAACTTTCAATTTAGTCGGATGCTTCGTACGATAGCGGGAAACGCGTAACTGAGGCTGTTCCATATACACGATCCGTCTGCTTAGAACTTCCCTTTCGAGGAACAAATCGAAACAACGCCAGCGCGACGAACGAGTTGTTTCCAGCGATTGGCCCTACCAGATCAACTTTTCCGTTCATCCTCAGGCGGCAAATCTATTTACTGTTTCGTGCAACGAGAGCCAATTAATTACTATATTTGGGAGAATCGGAGAGAATACGACCGAAATTTATGAAACACTGCCAATTAGCCGCGATTCGCAATGAAAATAGTTTAGACGTGGAGTACCTCAACGGCCGCGGCGGCGCGCGATCCACTGCCGGTCAGCGTAACACAATCGCGCATGAGTACCACTGTCGGCGCCGCACGTTTTGCCAAACTGTTTCGTTTTTGTATTGAAAACAAAATGTCACTTACAACTTCTGTTGATGCTTTCCGAAGGAAAAATGTCTGATCCATCGCGTGGAGTAGTCAGATTTCGTCCTAGACCCTTAGTTTTGGGAATAAATTGAAAGAAATCTATATTCATAATTTACTAATAACTTGTATCGTTGTATTCGGGAGGGTTCGTAGAATAATTTAACGGAACAAGCAACCGAATAACTATTACTGTTTCGACGCAAAAGATGTTCGAAGTTGAAAATTTGCAGTTTTTTTTTCAAAATCGAATTTCTCAACAACTGAGGGTGATGGCGACAAACGGTTTGCAGCGCCCGAAAACCTATAAGGAGAGGCTATTGAATCCTACAAGTCCGAAAAAAAGTCAAATTTTGTCGACCTGTGTTATTTCCGTTATCGTGGTACAGACGAACGATAATCAGATATCGGCAGACGGGCACGCGCAAATAACGCCACTTGTGCGACCTCGAAAACACCACACCTCCTTGCCCTCCCTCCTTCTACACTCAATACACTTCTCGATGCTGGCTGTGTCACGCTCGTATGGTTTCTCACCCTTCCCTCGGTTTGCCCTATACACGTATGTACGAAGAAATCAGTTTCGCTATTCTCTGTATTTCCTACATCAGCCCTTGCCTCGCGACTGTAGGCATTTATACAAGTATTCATCGGCACTCGCGTATCTACGCGTACCTACAGACACACGTGGACTGTGGAGAGGGAGATGGGGTAAGAGACACCGCTTGCGCGAACGCACATACACATGTAAGTGTATCAAGTCAATAATTAACACCAGTTACAACTTGTGGGAATAGTAACGGCGTTTATGCTCCCGGGGACCTCGTATTTCAGGAAAATGTGCTCGTGCCGTGGCGGGGCGGCGCAGGGCGGCGTCGCGCTGCGCTGGTCCGTAGGAGCACCGCACGAGGATTTGTCGTCGGCTGGAGGTGAGTTCGAAGCGTCGCAAGTCGAGCGGGAGCAAGACGCGAGATGCGAGATGCGAGATGCGAGAGGCAAGGACGAGATCCGAAGGGGTTGCGAAAGGGAAGGAAAAGAGAGGAGGGAGAGCGACGAGGGTGTTAGAAGTGAGAAGGTTGCGCGAAACGTTTCTACCACTGGCTAGGTCGGTGGTAGCAGATGAACAGATACGGGTTATGGGAGGTAGAAATATAGATTTAGGCTAGAGGCGACCACCGATTCCCCATCGTACATTCTCCTGGCTACACGAGAAAGCTAATACAGATTGCTGGTCACAGGATAGGCCTGGGTCTGAGCTTACATGTAGTTACGTGTGTGTGTGTGTGTGCGAGTACGAGAGGGAGGAGCGCGTGCTTTAGCTTGTGCTTGCGCTCGCGCTCGCGCTTATACGCGTGCGATAGAGGATCCGCGGTTCTAACCGCCAAAGTCCTTGGGTTTACGCCGATTACGGATTCGCGAGCGATCTTACACCACCACTGTCGGCATTGCTGCTACCATCCCCCGCCAAACTCGCTGTTCATTCGTACGTTTGGCTTGAGTTTCGGGTTTGCCACCACCGTTTCCGACCTAGAGAAGCCTGAACAGCAAAGCGCGAGGGAGGAAAGTGGTAAGGCGGGTACTAGAGCTGATTTACTGCCGGCTTATAGGGTGTGAGACAACGCCATGACGTTAGACCGCCTATGAACGAGTTAATGGAGCGAGCAAGCCAATTCCATCACCGTCCAACAACTCTTAACAATCTACAAGCAAAAGATTTTGCTCTCTATTCTCTATATCTCCTGTTGCACAACAACTTTCTGCCGTTTCCACTTCTCTTTGGATAATTGCGGCTTTTTCATTGATCGTGCGAAGCAACTATTTCGAATCGCGATAGGTCCTGCCCGGAAACCGTCGCCGCTCTGCGCCGCGCCGCTGGTGAACGTTCCGTTCAGTCGAGGGAGAAGAACGAAGCGGCTTATGGTAAATCGGAGTTGTGCTCGTTAAGAGAAGATATAGGGGCTAATTAAAATAAATCTTAGAAACGAGTAATTATACGTGTATTAGCTCGCTCTGTTGCGGGTGTGATGGACGATGTAGCGGCAGGTGTACCCAACCGGCTCTTCATTCCTCGATTTCCCTTACTCCTGGACGGACGCGTTGCGACCAGTCTCTGCTATTATTTCCAGACGCTCAGCCTCCGTATGTGTGTGCGCTTGCTGTCCCTCCTCTGGACAATCTCGAATTCCATCCGAGTCGAGTCGAGTCGAATCGACTAGATTCAATTCGATTCGAGCCATGACATTCAAGCAAATCGCCTGTTGCCTCGATGGTTAGCAAAGGTCTAATGGTCTGCGCATCGTTAGAAATTAACAGATATCAGGTACCTACTTCTACCAAAATCAATTCGACGAATTATGTTCGCCCCTGGCTTTTGAGCTTTTCGACAATTAGTGTTTTGCCCGGGAGTCCAATTAGTTGCTGATCAAAGTAGCATTTATCCACGGCTCTTTACTTCCGTTCTCATTAAGCTCATCAGTGCATCGGATGGGCACGTGTTCATGGCGCGATATTAATTTGCCTTTGAAAGCAATCGAACAGTCGCGATTCACAAACTCGAACGGGGACTCGCCAAAATTTCCAATAAAATAACCAACTTTAGCTGCCCCTGCCGGTGCTATCGGTAGTGCTGCCTCCGCCTCCGCCTCCGCCTCCGCCACCACCTCCACCTCTGCCTCCGCCTCCTCCGGCATTCCCATTCTCCTCTACCCCTCCCGAATCCCCTCTTCTACCGTTCCTATCAGCTTACTCCCTATGTGTATCGTCGCGAATACACATATGCGCGTATGTATACCCAGCCACGAGGCAGTGTGACAGTGTGACAGTGTGACAGTGTGACAGTCGCCTCATCTCTCTGTTCCTCTCTCCCCATGTTTCCATCTTTCTTCCTCGCGGAAGTTTGTCGCCGCGTGCGATCGCGGGCGAGATATCGCGTCCGCTCGCATCATCGTATGCGTTCCTCTTCCTCTGGACCATGAATCGGTGAACTCATTATTACGATAAACTCGTAATACATATTTATCGCGATGCATTATTACTCTTTCGCCGACGGCCCAGCGTGATCATCGATTGTGAATTTCATTTCGCGACTTAATGTACCGAATAGTAATGTCGCGACGAGGTACTTTTCATTAACGCACTTGCTGTTTACGGCATTAAGCCCAATTAAAAGCATGCCTGGTGCAAACATTAAAGTCGAATCGTTATCAGGCTGCGCCTACTAGCTGCCGCTGCTGCTACCAGCAGCATTCGCGAAACGGGTCGCGCCGAACAATAAGCCGCGCCTAATATACCTGTACACAGACCGTAGGTACCTCGTCGTCCTGTCCGTGGTCCCGTAGTTATTACGGAACGCGGCGCAGCGCGGCGCGGCATGGCGGTGCGCGCATCTTTCGATGTCGCGCCCGTTTCCGTTTCTGTTTCTGTTTCCATTTCCGCTTCCGCTTCCGTTTCCGTTTCCGTTCCTCCTTTCCTCCGAACGCTTGCCGAAACAACATGGTGGGTCTTGATTCGGTTCCATTTGACCAGTGGCAACTGTATCGCGTATCGTACGCTGCGGCACAGCGAGCCTGCCCACGTAGTATACAGGTACACGCAACGACGAGTGCCTAACTAAGTAAGCAGCGATGTCTATCACCTAATGCGCACCACTTTTTCACAGCATGGATTCAATCTGGATCCAGCAACTTGCTCAACCTCGCAACTTGATTCTCGGACAAAAATTTTCAGTCGATCCTTGTCAGCGTTCCGAAAAAAAACTTGGAATAACATGGAAAATGGGACACTGCAATAGTTGAAGAATGCCATTGGTTCAGTTGCAGCTTCGTGGACGCGTTAGATTGGAGATTTGGAGGCGGAGGTGAAGGTGACGAAAAGTTATTTAGAATATGAATATTCCCCCATTATGGAATAGGGGGATGAGACAGAATAGAAGAAATAGGATAAAGACGGAGGTAGAGAAACCGGATAGAGGGGAGTCGGATAGAGAAGCAGGGACAGAGGTGTGGGATGTTGCGGGGGAGGGAGGCGAGGGAAGCTCAGAGGTGAGGGAGACGTTATTGTTATCTTAGATTTATAGTCATAACGGATGGTACTACCTCGCTAGCCAGCAACCCCGAGCGGTCTTATAATCACCCTCCACCTCC
Organism: Andrena dorsata; assembly: GCA_929108735.1. Classification (NCBI taxonomy): domain Eukaryota; kingdom Metazoa; phylum Arthropoda; class Insecta; order Hymenoptera; family Andrenidae; genus Andrena; species Andrena dorsata. The sequence goes on from OV815488.1 coordinate 13,366,926, forward strand.
ACCTCTTTCTCCTCCTACTCCTGTTCCTCGTACGCCTCCTCTACTCTCTGCACCCTCGACTATCCACCACCCCTCCTTTCCGAGAGTCGAGCTTGCCCTCGCGTAGCTCCACCAGCCGCAGTTTAAGTGATTTGCGACGCGGTAGAGCCGCCATGCAGATCCTTTTGCCTGTAGCTGCCCTCTCGCACCCCTCCTTCGCCATCGTCACCGTCACCGCCGCCGCCGCCGCCGCCGCCGCCGCGAACACCCACACCACTCTCGTCTACTCTATAGCAATCCCGCGGGCAAAACGAGCACGCCTAACCCCCGCAGCCTCGACGCCACGCCGCGCCGCGCCGCGAGGGATTAAGTCACCGCCTGAGAGAGGCGGATGCTGAAGAGAAAGTCCGACACTGCGACAGCAGCACGGTCACAGGACCAACCGAGAACGAAGAAAGAGCGCGCGTATATGTACCGATACACTGCACTCTTCCACCGAACACTGTACAAATGTAGACCGCGGTGGCAATCAGAACCGCTTCCTCTTATGAGCGTAGTATTGTTGCGGAAATTTAACCCCATAAACGTATCGTGTGGAACGATGTAGCTATCGAACAATATTAACGAACGTATTGAATCGTTTTCAGGATTATAATTAAGGCACAGCGGTAACAGGGCAGCCCATGTTTTGCGAGGAAAGGCGAGATATGTCCCTACGCGCGAGGATGGGGAGTGAAAGCGTTGGTGGTAGAAGATCAGACGAGTAGGGACCTCCCTACCTATGCGAATTCAACTATTGTATTACATTCGAGTCAGCGGAATTCAGCATTTGATAGCTGTTACTCTGATCATCGTTCTACCATATTCGTTTTGCTTTGTGAGTGGTCCAGCTAGTGGCAGCTGGTCGAGCCGTGTGTAAAACACCGTAATAGTTCGTGCTAACATTTTTTTCTCCCCCCAACGAAACGAACGTTTCTCGAACGATTCCACGAAACAGCTATTTCGATCGTTCACTGGAGTCTAATGAAGATGAATTTTGTACCTGTAGAAGGTATGCCTAACCCCAGCCTTAACTATTCCGCGACACCTTGCACTATTCTCGTTGGGGAGTAAGTAACCGCGAAAGCGCACTCCATAGGATCGGGCAAAGAAAATAACGTGGGTCCGGGAACGCTTGGACCGAGACGCGACGACCCGGTTAGGACGATAAGGGATCCCGTAGAGCTTGATGGAATTCCATAGATCCACGTCGGCGTCGAGACAGAGTCGGCTAAGCAGCCATTTAAATGCAACCGATGTGTCTCGGGGAGCTATTACATCTGATGGACGGTTATTGACGCGCACTGGCTTATACTGAGCAGCACCGGCAGCACCGGCACCACCGGCACCCCCAGCAACCCCAGCACCCCCAGCACCATCGGCAGCCACCCCCTACACCCACGCCGCCCGCGCCGTTCCCAGTCCATCCCCAAACCTCGTCTCCCCACACACTCTGGGACTCAACCACTGCTCCGTTCCTATGTAAACTCTCTGTACACCAACTCGTCGCCTCTGTGTATCAGTTTGTTTCTGTGCCCGCGCACCCGCGCACCCGCGCGCATGACTCCCACAATCAAACAATCAGGCAAACAGAGAAAGAGAGAGACTTGAATTCAGCTCGCTATGCGCGTTTAATACGCAACCAAAAAGGGGTGAGAAAAAGAAGTAGATGCATGTAAATGGAGAGAAATTTGAGGCGTTGTTGTAAGTAGTTTCATACGGGACACAATGGCTTCTGCTGAATTTTTACACTCACGTGACTATCACGGGAAATGTAAGCAGCGTTCCATATCTCTAACAACGCGGTGCAATGTCGTACGATTAGAACGCTTGGAAGTCTGAAAAAAAAACTTCGAAAGGATAAAAGAAGAGCAGAATTGGATGACCAAAGCTATTAGAACGGAATGTTTTTAAAGGATCGGTATATGTAATGGACAATTGAACACGTGTCGCAATGTATCACATACCTATGTATGCACCTATGCATCTATACACACTCGTACGCAGGTATATTCAATTCACATTCAATCACGTTCATGTTTGTTATTTAGAAGAAGAACCGGTGCCGTTTGCCGACGCATTACGTACGACCCTGTTTACTACAGCTTTCCGAATTTACGTCTCGTTACGGAACGTCATTTCCAGCAGAAACGATAAAATAAATTCGGAGAGAAGGTCTTTGCAGATTGCCGTTCGTGCATCCACAGAGTTTCCCGGAATCTCTCGCAAATCTGCCGACCGCATTTCGTAATCGATACGAGCAGGAAGGGGGGTAGAATTTCTTTCAATATCTTGGATGATCGCGTGACGAAATATTCGAGGAAACACTCGTCGAAACATGGCCAGTTCGCTGCGCTGCGTTTTATAGCAAATACCTAGATACCTACTATAATCTACGCTTCTTGAAAATTAATACAATTTTCTTTCGCCCTCGCAAACAACATTAGATTATTCTGATTCGGAGAAACGGGTGAAAGGGTTTGCCGTATTAAGGGGAACGATAGTTGACAGAAAGGGCGTAGATGCGAATGCGCGAGGAGCAAGTTGTTTTACGGAGAAACTGGTGGCGTAGGAAAACGCGATATTATCGTTGCAGAAATATTACAGAGAAAATTGCCAGCGTGACTCCGAGTAGCCTCGTTAATTACCGTGAATTACCCATAATTATAAGGAGCGCAAAAGTTTTTACTATCGCCGTGGGACATACCAGGCACGGGGCTATGATGCAGAGCCGCGTAGGGCCCAGCTTGTCTTTAAATTCGCCGAGATGTAACGTTTCCTAACTTACGGCATTGTAGATATCTTTGCGGAAATTTTGCGACAGCTCGTCAACTCGCCTGGATCTAACAAATAAAGTAGGCACTACAATTTTCTTGCCAAGTACATACCTACATTTTATCTTATTGTTAGATTCGTTTTCTCTTAATGACTAAGTAATCAACAGCTCGTGGAATATATTTGCTCTTGCGTTCGCGTTGTCGCGTTGCGCGTCGCTTCGGTAATCGTACAACGCGCTGATAACAGATTCAATCCGATTGTTTTTCCTCCGATAGACCGGGTAGACTACTTGTAACGGCAACATCCCTATGCGCAAACGTGCACGACTAATTAATTTGTCGACGACAGAAATCCAACCGACCCGATGTATTGTATGTAGGTACATCGTCGCTCGTATTTAAGGTCGATGCGTACAGACCGCGCGTCACCGTTGCAATGAACCTGAACATCCATCAGTCAATGCGAATGCACTCGTTCGTTCTTGATAAACGGACGTCCACGCTTTATGGGCCACCTGTTGCACCTACGCGCGTCTCCTCGTACAACTTTTAGTCTTTGCATTCGGATCCACAAGAAAACATGGTCCGTCCTAAACTTTGTCGTCCATGTTTCGGTTAAAAACACAGCCAACGGAATGCAACGCGCGGTGCCACTGGCTATAATTTCCACTGATGTTTTCGGAAGAAAAGCCTGGCCAACGATGCGTCATTTTTATCTATGTACCTACATTCTATTCCACGCCTCTCCTAACAGAGCAGCAACGTTACCTTTAAGGGGTTACATACATTCGCAATTTTCGAAAAATTGATTTTGCTTTTCTCACTGAAATCAAATGTTGATAGTGTGTAGAATATAAGGCAAAAATAATTAAAGCGATATCTCAATATTTAACGAAGATATTTGTCATAATGTGAGAGCGTGCACGATGCGAAAAAATTCGGCCGTGTCGAACAGTGGGAAATCAGGTGCAGCCTAGAAACTCACAAATACATGTTTTCTTTGCTGCTAATTGTTGTCTCGACCCTATTTTTGGCCGAATATATGATTATGTATACATTAATTGAAAAATAAATGCATAATTGCAACTACTATAATAATTGGGGTGTAAGATTGGCTTCAATTTGCACAATTATTGTGAAAAAGAAAACGCTAACAGACTAAAATCTATGCGTTAATCTATGCAGAATGACAATCTCTAAGGGCTATCGGGCAATTTTTAAAATTTTTAATTTTTCAATATTTTTTACCATTTAAAGATCGAAATTGCAGGCGAAGAAACGACTTCTTTCTTCAAAATGGCATAATTTTCTTATTTTCTAAAAATTCAAAAATTTGGCCCGATGGCCTATTGCTACAACATCGTTTTATATGACCGGCGTTAAATTTTTAATGTTGTGCGTTTTCTTCAGGGAAATATCATACTGATAAGGAGGCCCCCTTTTTGGTGTAGAGGTTGCTGCAGTCGCAGAGACCGAAGTGTAATATTTAACAAAAGTGTGTCAAACAAATTCTTTTACATGAATAAAGGTTCCAAGAACAAGATACCATTATAACACTTTCGATTTATCGCACACCTCTCCAGAAAAAAAATCCTAAAAGTGATCAATTATTTGGCGCCGAGAAAGTATCTAACCCCTTAACCTCGGATAGAAATGTCCAGTTACGATACGGTACCGTACCGAGAAACGACGAAACTCAGTGTTTGCCCATTGGCTCGGTGTATGGTGTATCACTTACGCGGTATCAAGCGTGATATACCTACAGTCTCGTACATCCAGCGCCTAAACAATCAAACAGCATGGTAAGTAGCTTTCTTACACCATGTTTTAGAAACACCAGATTATACTTACATACGTATCAGCGTATCCTCGTCGAATCCCCTACGATTAGAACTTTGATCACATCAACTCTCTCGACCAGCGACAAAACCCTCGTTGTATGTATTACATATAGTATCTATACAAATGTAAAACGACCGCCCTCACCGGCGCGGAGCGGCGCAACGCAGCGGATGGAGGCGCGGTTTTAACACGGCTCGTGCATTTCCCTAATGATTTACAAGCATTATTGGGTATTAATTTCAATCTACACTCACCGGGCATAGAATGCCGTGTGACGTGGCTCGGCGTGGATATATCAAAAGAGTCGGGGGGCGGTGGATGGAAGGGGGACGGGGGGGGGGGGGGGAGTTGGATGGCAATGGAAGTGTTGGAGACAGGAGAGTATACAGAGCAGTAAAGAGGAAACGAGTGTGTCGAATGAATAAGATAAAGGGAGACACAGACGAGACATCGAGAGAAGAAAGGGTGGTAGGGGCTTGTCGGGGAGGGGGTGAATATATATATAAATATCTATACACATATACATATTTACACGTGTATACGTATACACGTACATGGTACGTAAATACATTATACATACATATCCATGTAGGTATGGAGGGACAGCTCGACGCCACACGTCGCGGGCTACAAATCAACCGTTCCGAACAAATTATGAATGATATATTCGTTGTGTCCGCTTGATATATGCGTATCTCCCGTTGGTGCCGCCAGACTGTAGTGGTGGCAACGCCAACGTTTCGAAAATCTGTTCGTACGTTTCAGGTAAACGCGCATTCCCCCGATGAAAAATATTCACTTGTTCAAGTAAGTAGATCGTGGAACGACAAGTCCGGAAGAATTTTGTCACACCGCGTCTGGACGATCGTGGCAGAGCAAGTCCACGGCTGGATCCAAACGACTGGTGACGAACATCGGCTACGAGCCAGCACAAAGGAAGCATAACTGCACAAACCACGGAGTAGGTTTCACCGGGGAACGTAATCTCGTACGTTATTTAGCGTGGCGAGATTAGACAGTCGTTAGACGTAGGTATTCGCGTACAGGGATACCCACCTGAATTCGCAGGGGCTCTTCGGGAACGTAACGCGACCAACAAAGTGGAAATGTTTGAAACATCGTCGACGTATACCGTACCGAATTTGTACCTAACGCGCGAGCAATAACTTGCTGCTATAAAAGCCATCGACAAATCAAATTTTGACGTGATTCACTGACCGACATAAATTCTAGGATTCAGGCAGGAGAGACGACGCCGACGGTGACACGGACATGTGTTCGTTCTCTCCTCCTCTCATTCTCGCGGCAATGCAAAATTGCCACCTTTCTCTCTTTTTTTCTCTCTATCACGCTCGTGACGCAGCTATTTATCGTTTTATATACCCAGCCAGCAAGCATCGCTATCGACGCACGCGATTCGTTCACCACCATTTCCTTGGTCCACCGTGCTTTACTTTCCCTCTTGTTCTCTAATTCGTAACGGTGTAATTCGTAATTAGTAATTAGGCTCGTGGTGGAATATCTTTGTTCCCCGCGTAGCTGGACAGAACTTTTAACGATGCTCTGTCGAAAAGCGACATCTCAAGAGTAATCGCGTAGCGTCGCGTATACACTTCCTTTCTTAGTTCCGTCTTGGATACCCGCGGCGAAATCTCCAATTCGAGCAACCAAAGAAAAGAATGGGAAGTAGTCTAACGTCCCTCGTTGGTTTGTTCGATGCTACAGCACAAAGGATCGCCGGGTATACCTTTGGCTTTCCCTTCTTCTTTCCAAGTTAATCAAACGGGCATGTATAGCACAGTATTATACTTTGCTTTCGTACCGACATTCAACGATATACCTAGCTACATATAGTATCGTATTTGTTCGTTAGCCATCAGCAGGCGAAGAGTATCGAAAAAGCTAGCTGTGCGTCAACTGCCATGAACATTCACTACGAAGTCGAGGCGATCAGTAAACAATCCCACAATATTCGATACTACAAGGTGGTAAATCCGAATGGAGCAGTAGCTACTTAGTAGCTGAACAGAAGCTACAGAAGCTTTTTCTTTTCAGCCTCTGGCACGGGTGGAATAGTTGACGAGAAGGTGTCAGAATGGAGTGAGTGAGCACACGATCGCAATGCGATTATTGTGATAGAAATATAGGTGGTGATTGGGTTAACTTCAATAACTTCGCACACATTTTATGGAATATAAATTGGGTATAATTGCGAAATAAGAATAATGAAAAATACAATGCACTCGTGCTCACTCCGTTCAAGCAGGGAAGCTACCACCCGGCTTCGCCAGTCATACCAACTTAAGAACTATTATATAATATAATATAGGAACTTTAATCGTTAATAAAAATAACCCCACAATTATAAGGTCACATAATGGTTGTGGTTTTAAGGTGCATAGTAAGGTAGATGCTCGGACCGGGGCAAGCTTCGGAAGCTGCCTGCAGACCTAACTAACTTACGTAAGTAGTGTCAAAGAGTCCACAGTGGAGGAGGTGAATGTGCCGTTGCCAGCTTAGCCACCTCCGTCGCGTCGCGCGTTGTCGTTACAACTTATTGTTAGTGCTACTTAGTGCTGGTGCAGTGCGATGCGGTGCGGCGCGATGCTACCGATGTTAAACAGTCTCTGCCATGTTGTTGCTATCGTTCGAAAACGAAAGAGGGAACAGTGCAAAGAGGAGTAAGAGGTTGGCTGGCAAACGTCGAGCGAGGGTGGAACGTTCGGATTATCGCGAGAACCCCGTAGAATCCATGGCACCGCGGGGACGGAAAACGGAACGGACAGATAAGAACTGGTGCCGGTTTGTCACGTACCGCTTTAAGTGTGATGCTCGCGCTCTACCGTTTCTCCGTCTCTCTATATTCCACTGTGTTCGCTTCTCCTCCTTCCCGCCCTTCTCACCCTTCACCCCCTTCATGCCCTTCGCACCCTTCACACCCTTCCTCGTCTGAACCCTGTCACTCTACCTCTCTCTCTCCCTCTCTCTTCCAACGCTATCCCTCTACACTACAGAATGCAAAACGGCCATCGCGCACGCTTTGTTAGTCAATTTTTACGATACGATATTCTTTCTCTCCTCCATACGAAAATTAATACTGCCATCCGTTAAGTCCAAATAGATACGTCACGCAAATATTTTATCCACTCGTGCAGTATTTTCCATCTTTGACATAGGGTTTTTATCTTTTGAAAAAGCCCTTAAATTGTATCATGTTTTACAACGTTGCACGAAAACCACCGTTTGGGGCGTACGGTAAAGCTTTGAAAGTTTAAACGACACAAACGTTCTTCTCTCTCTCTCTCTCTCTCTCTGTCTCTCTCTCTGTTTCGTAAAACTCCGAGTGAAAAAACCAAGAGAAAATGGTATTTTCTGCGCCGAGTACCGTAACTTAGCTTCGTTAACTCGGAACACCGTAGAAGGGGCAAGGAAGTGCGCTAGGGTTATGGCATTTGAGATAGCGAAGCAAAGCGCGGGTGGAACGGGGAAAGCAATCAGAACTTGCGCCATTGCTGGATATTACAGAGACGTGAGAGATGTCTCCTCAATCATATTAATTGCCGAGATAACCACTGCTTCGACGGCGCCCACCACCGATATTCCTGGTCCACCTTATCAACCATTCCTCGCCAACTACAACTTTTTTTATAATCGCTCATCCCCCCCCCCCCCGCCTCTCACACAGCCTCTTTCAGCTTCGCTCTTCTCGTCCAATCTTGTTTCAACAATAAACAAGCTTCTATTCTTCTTCGCCTCGTACGTTAATCAACCTCTACATTAGTCTAAATCCACCGATTTGCTAATGCAGCACGACTAAGTAAGGTATTCGTTTGTTTAATACATAGATAGCTATGTGTCGCGCGAAAAGCATGATTCACTTTCCTGCAGATTATATATCGTCCACGACCCGGGAATAAAATTTTAGCGAGAAAGATAGTTTCGAAAGAATTTTTCGCGTCGCGAAAAGAATCACTGACGTATGCAACAGGTATTGCTCTGTTCCGTTCGCAAACCGATAACAAGTGCTGAGTCTCCGCACCCAGTCTGAGTACCATCGTTTTGGACTTTAGACGATGTCTTCGGATGCGCGATTTCACCGGGTTCCGTAATACCTACATACATACTTTTCAATGGTTGCTGCTCCTTAAATCATCGCGCATCGGCTCGTCGCGACGTGCGTTTCCCCTTCGGTCGAAAACGAACGAGTCCGCGTCGAGCTGCGTTGAAATTTGCTGTGCAAAGGTGAAAAAGAAACTATCAAAGGCTTCCACTGGCTGGATCTTCAATTCCCCGCTGTTCCCCGAACCGTTTTGTTCGTGCCATTCCTCGGCATTACATCGTCACGACTACGATTACCCTGTTGGTTTGTCGATCGGTATCCATGTCGCCATAAGAACCTGATAACTTATCGCCACCGCCAATCTTGTCGAGTACATTCAGTAGTTTCATTCAGCTAGACAGGTCCAAGATCCTTGCATCTGCTCTAATTTCAATTACCGACTAATTCTATTCATTCTACCGAATTACCGGATATTCCAGGCCGGTTGGACTGGAAAATGCCGCGGAAAAGGTAGCAAAGAGGATGATTACATACAAGCTCGTGGCAGAGTCGGCGCGCGCGGCGTTACCGAACGTAGGTATTTCATGTACCTAGGTACACCAGAGGAAAAGAAATTACAACGGCAGTTGATGTGGATGATGGGTGCGAGGTGCGAGAGTCATTTTTCATGAACCGCAAGATCGAAATGAAGGGAGTGGAAGGTGTTGGTGCATCAGTAATGTTGAAAAATATTCGTGTTTTATTAGGCCGATCGGCGAGGGATAATCGGCGACAATCAAGTTTCACGGCGGTGATTGGACGGGCATAGCCCGATGCCAAATGCAGCTGCATATGCATGACGCAATCTCGTATCCACATCCGCAAGCTCGCGCGCAACAGAGAAGCGAGAGAGGATAGTGACACGGGGGTCGGCAGTGTCGAACGAAGAAGGTGAAAGGGAGTGCGAACGAGCGAGATGGAACCAGGGGAACGAGAGGCTGCAAAACAAGGCGAACGCCACGAATGCTACGTTACATCGAGCTCAACGAGTGTGAGAGCAACAGCAAGAGTTGCAGCTCGCACCGGAGCTAGGGCTGGAGCTGGAGCTGGAGCTGGAGCTGGAGCTGGAGCTGGAGCAGCGAGACCGAAACGGAATGGAGCGAAGCGGAGTGAGGAAATATAGCTTCGATTCCCACCGTGGTGTGTCATTACTCGTCATTATCCACCTATCAAATCGCTCAGCAATAACTATCTAACTGTTTCTGTTGTATGCACCGCGACAGCTCGGTCCCGTGCAATGATCCACGAGAGATGATGAGCCATGAGACACCAGCCTCGCCGACCAGCAATCCAACAGTTTCCCAACAACACTCCCGGCCCACCATTCTTTAAACGGAAATGAGAAAGGCCACGGGAAAGCCAGCGCCGTTAGTTTCTACGAAATCGGGAACTCCACCTTTCACCACCTCAAACTCAAAAGGATGAGTACTCGAAGAGGAGTTAGACATAAGATCGAGAAACGCGACTAAACCGTAGAGGTTTCCGACCGGAGGTGCACAACCGGATGTTATTGGCAGGAGAGTGGAGCCATTAGTCGCGATGATGGATGCTTGACAGCAACTCCTACCTCGGTCAGCCTTCTACCCCGCCGGCGCGGCGCGGCGGCAGTTATAGTAAATAATGGGTTTGCTCTCTACCCTGAGAAAGACTTTGCGCCACCATCCTGCACCAATCTCTTCTTCTTCGATCCCTTCCCTTTACCTGTCCCATGATAACAACAAATCATGCCCATATTAATTTCCTCGCCAACATTACTCTTTCCCTTCGGCACGCTGCCGCCGCGCTGGATCGAAGCCTGAGAAAAGTCGAAACTTCAAATACCTAGCAAATATCGGACTTGAACCGCTTTCCGTGAATATACTTATTGTTAATAGTCTAAGCATTTGTAACTCGCCGCTTGGATTGTTTTTACTTTTCTGCCCACCACGCTTTCCGATTAAGCGCTCCAATATCGATATGACGGTGTCGTTCAAAACCAACTTTCAAGACGCAGTACGACTTGAGTTGTAAACACCTTGGCATATATTGGATACGGCGGACTATAGTTGCCTAATCGGTCGAAAGAGAGAAATGCGAACCAGTCCTCCACGCACGAGTCGCACATCCCTTTTCCTCTCTACCATTATCCATACCCCGTTCCTCTATACGCGCTACCACCGCCACACTACCTTTACTACCTCTCTTACTAACCCCTAACACTTTACTCGCTATCTCTCTTCTATACGCTCGTCTTTCGCACTCCCACATGTACCTACTCCCAGATTCGCGTCCCCATCCCCGTACTCATCGTCATCCTCATTCCCATTCTCGACCACGTCCCGATCTCCATCCCCCTTCCTGTTCTCCTCCCCTTCCCCTTCCCCGCCGCCGTGCCCGCCGCCGTCCCCGTCCCCGTCCCCGTTCGCAACCCCAACCCCAACACCAACCCCAGCCCCAACCCCAACACCGACCCCAGCCCCAGCCCGGTCCCCGTCCCCGTACCCATCCCCATCCTCGTGCCCGACCCCACCTCCCTTAAATCATTGATTGTTGCATTATCTGTTATTGGCAATGCAATTAACCCCTTACGGTAAAACAACGCTAACTCGCTCGCTCGCTCTCTCGATGGCTGTCTCCCTTTATATCGTGCAGCTCGAATCGTGCAACCGCTGCAACTGCGGCTACCAATGCGATTGCAACTGCAACTGGAACTGCAACTGCAACTAGGCCCGATCGCTGGTTCCGTTGCATGCTTTAGATATAGGTACGTGCAATGTTGTGCACCCGAGAAAATATTACTTGAAGTACAATTTGATCGATCCTGTTTGACCACGACACAGATTCCCCTGAACGAAGAGAGCGAATCCACGACAGAGGCGCGACGGTAGGCAAGAAAGAAGAAAGATGAGTGACAGAAGATATGCGAGAGGATTAAGGAATCTGGACAGGCAGACTTCTCCTTGGAAAAGTGGGACGTTCAGTTCAACGTAACGTATCTATCCTGTTTTTTTTTTCTCCAGTTTCCCTTCCCCCTCTCGGCCCACATGGTAATTGCGAAACTTGGTGTATCTTGCACTACTACTTAACCACCTTGTTTCCCGTTTCCAATGTCCCTACGCCGCGCCGCCGTGCGTACTCTGTCCTATGCGTAATATCGCGTACACGATCAGGCGCAATTACCAAGTTAATAAGCGTCACGATTAACGCGGTGGCGCTGCAGGAATGATAGGCATCGGTATATCGTAATCCATCGAAACCAGTGGAAAAGCTTTGCAGCTCTTCGCTCATGTACCCAACGATTTTCCTGAGACCGTGATGTAGGGAGTTAGTAGGTAGGATTTCTAAGCAGCATCGAGTCCAGGATCCTAGCGCGACCCCGTGATATTCCTCGGCGTTTTACTGCGAGAATGGATACGACAAGGACGAGAAAGTTGCGGGGGAGAATTAGCGGCGCAGAGAGAAAAGCAAAGGGCCAGGAGAAGCTCGCGGCCCGTGAAGACCGGCTTAAGGCGCCTTGAATCATAACGAGGACTTAGACCGAAAGCCTCCAACGAGAAGCCGCTGGGCTTTTCCAGCCCCCCTCTCTACCTCCGTTCTCTTTTCTACGTGTGTATCCGTCTGTCCGTCTCTGTCCGCATCCATTACCCTTCCATTCTACGCCGATGGTAAAGCAACCGCCTCGAGCGGCGCGGCACGGCACGGCCCGGCCCGGCCCGGCTCGACTCGTCATCCTCCTACCTCATTTGCTTCCGCCTACCCTTCGTTCCCTTCTCTGTGATCGCGACAAGTGCTTTCCTTTTCCCATCCGTTACTGTTGCCCTGTGCAACGTAAAAGGATTATTGTCCAAATTACATAGGTATGTATACGCTGTATATTGGACTCTGCCGCAACGCGGGCAGAGATTGAAGAAAATGGAGAAGAGGAACACTAGGATCACGCAGAGAGCTGTGTAGTCGGAGGATAAGATGAAGGGCATAAAAGGACGAATAGCATAAAAGACCAGGCGCACCACCCGCTTGGTTGGGTGGTCTCTAATCGAGTTCGGTTACGATCGGATAAACGTATTCAACCTACGTACTTATTAAGGTTTCTCGCTATCGGTGGACCTCTACGCTCGTTTTAATGCGCGCGTAGATAATTGGCTCAACGCTGTTAGCTAGTTCCATTAGGAAACATCTTATTGGCCTTAAGGCGCTTATTACTGTTCTTAATTGCAGGAACACGCGCTTTTACTCTTATTAACTGTCGGCGACGAGTACCCTAATAGGATGGCGTTATAACCTAGATAATGACTTTCCACGCAGATCTTTTCCGCCTCGCCGTTTCTTGTTCACAGCCGAAATGTTTTGTCGGCGAAGGGAAGAAGAAGGAGAACAGGAACAAAAAGAACAGTATACTAGGCTGTGGCGGACACTCCCTGCATAGAATGGGAAGAAAAGTTACATTGTAATTTCCACTTGCTAAGTCGTGAGAGAAAACGATAGAGAGGCAACGACACTGTACAAAGGGTACCTAATGCTTAGATTACAAGAAAGCTAGAAAACACACATGCCACGCGACGAATAGCACGAAGAAAAAGAAGGCTAGAACGAATCGACTGGAACGAATATACGAAAGACCCAGACTGGTTTCGGCTTCGACGTTCGTTGTATGTACCGAGGGGTATCCATTAGGGACAGAAGTATTCGCGCGCGAGATATATCGACGTCGTCCTGGAGGATTTATAGTGACAGCGGCGCTTGAAGGGATTGTAAATCCCCGTTTGAGGATCGCTGATACCAAGTTTTATGTGGGACATTAGTTGGGTGGGGCGTGGTTGAATGGTGCAGAGTCGAGAATAGCGTTAGAAAGACGGGAAAGACACAAGGATAGAGAAGGAGCGAAAGAAAGAGTGACTAGGAGGGGTAGGTGGTAGAATGCAAGGAAGTAAGAAACCCTACGAAAAGATAGAGGGACGGAGGGTAGAGAGAGAGAGAGAGAGTTTGTGTGTGTGTGAGAAGGGGGATGTGTGTGAATGTGACGGCGGGAGGGGGTGGCCGACTGCTTGGGCGCAATAAATTAGCCCGAAATGAAAGACAAATCGCCTCGGAGCTGTCCGCCCGTTCGCCCAACGTGATAGAAGTGCGCGGACCTAGCTGATGCCGACTGCTACTGCCTCCTTTTCCACCTTCCACCTTTCCCCCGCCTCTTCCTATTCCTCGTCCTTCTCTCCTTTTTCTGCACCCAAACCGCCCCACTCACCTCTTCCCTCTCCTGTCCCCTTTGCCTTAAATTCTCGATAGACCAATCCTTAGAGTGAGAAAAAAGATTGAGAGACTTGGTTCGTCCGACTTTTTCCCCTGTTCGTTCGACTTTACGCGTCACCAACCACATTGACGGACGGCTGTCGATCCGCAAGGGACCATCCGTCCTGCCCATCTACTCATCACTTGGTCCACGTCCTAAGAATTCTCGCTTCACTTTCTTTTCTAAATCACTGGATGACAGAGCACTCTACCCTTATCGGATTTCTACTCCACTTATTTCGTCATGTTTCTTATTTTCTTAACCGGAATAATTAAATTACACTGACATTGGTCGGTCCGGTGAATTTCTTTGAAAATTTCGGCAACCACATCAAACGTAACTGTCGGCCAATGAGACGGTGACACGATCAACCAAGCTGCCATTAGCCTTTCAACAGAACTGCCCCATCTTTTGCCAAGGCATTCTCAGAAATGATACTATATACAGGTGTATAAGGCGAAACAATAAGAAATGCAACAATTCTACGCTTGTTTATCCGCGAGCGAGCCGAAAGTTCCCCCATCGAGCCATATGCACATAGGTACGAGTAGCAGACACGTGATAAATATAAATTTTCCTCGTAAACGAGATACTGTAATTTTCCAAAAAGCTCCCCCTTCTCTTTCGTTACGTCGCGTAAAGGTTGTCCAGAAAATAATTCACCGAGCAATCGTGGCAACGGCAGCAGCAACAACACTAGCCGGACGAGTATACTGTTGCCGAGCGTCTGCGGCGAAATGAACGTTTTAATTCCCCTCCATAAAAGCCAACGACAAATCAAACGAGTTTGACATGATTAACTGGCGGGCATAAATATCAGTATCAATGCACGCGTACGTGCAATGACGCGTTGCGCCATGCCTCCCGCTTTCTTCCTCTTTTTCCTACTATCTGTCTATCTATCTATATGTATATCTATCTATCTATCTATATATCTATCTCGATATACCTATCCATTCATCCATCCATCCATGCATCCATCCATTCATCTATCCATCTAACCATTTAACTGGTTGACTGCCTCTCTGTCTGCACAACTATCCGTCTGTGCGTGTACCTTAATCTACTTGTTTGCTGATTCTGTCCTATCGCACCTTTCAAAACGTAGGTATACCTGTGCAAGTTTGTGGATAAAAAGGAATAACACATTGGCTGCGCTGCAATCGATATGAAAAGTATAAGATCAAGACAGCTCACTAAATGGTGGCTGTTATATGCAGGAAATAAAATATGTGCACCAGCAATAATACGAGGGAGGATAATGTGACAGTATTTGTAACGTTATCTCTGATTTCCCATGATTCCATAGCCTACATTCTATTCAAGGCATACACAGATACAAATGGCAGCAAGAGGAGGGTGCAGATACCGACTGTTTACTTGGAATTAAGCCTACTTGGTAAACTACTTAGCTCTGCTTTATTTAGAACGTACCTATTAATTGTATTAACAGGTACAAAGTACCTATTAATTGTATTAACAGGTACAAACACCTACGTTCCTATGATTTCTTATATCTATACGAAGCATATTTCTGCGAACGCATCGCAAAGAAGCATCCAGAATTTCAGGAATCTTTGGAAAAAAAAGTTGTTGAAAAACTTTCCGGTTGGTATACGTAAGAAACTGGGTTACGGCAACAGGTGGGTACTAAAGTAAATATACGCACATTACGTCTACTCCTTAGCACTGCAAAAGGATCATTAGATATTTCGATGTTTCCATGATTAAACGTCGTATGCTTCACTGTCCGTTGTTGCTTGTTGCACGCGATACACGATTACACGTGTGTTAGGTACCCACATGCACGACTAAACTCCTTCGACAATCATTGCCTGTCATCATGACATTACAAAATGTGTAAACACGTCTTTTGTCCAACATGTTTCGCGACAACTTTGCTTTTCTCAGCACAAATACGAATCAACGAGTTTTTATGTTAACGAATTTCAAACAATGCGAGGAAAGTGCACAAGTTTCGGATCGATGTTACGATCAATATTTAAAGCGTCAACTATTAAACATTAAAATAAACGTCGAAAGGTACCTTTTTCAAATGGGTACGAAACTTATTGTTAGATAGAGCATAGTGCTCGCGTATCAACTAACGAATTACTATGTGCTTATTAGGTATAATTCGTAACAGTTTTCTTCCAGCTGTTAGTGATAGCTGTACGATAAATTCGTTATAAGAAATGCGGAAGAGGACTAATTTCGCTTCCACAACCTCCGCGTAATAGACTACCCTTGAACTCGTGGGCCTCGACTGCGCAAACTTTAAGTCTAATTACCCATAAATTTGTTGATTTACACAGGCCATACAGTAGGTCGAGAAATGTAAATATGAAATATGAAAATGAGGATAACGGCAATAAATTTGATATACGGGGCTCCGTGGGGTCGTTCATGAAAGCGTCCATCATCGACCTTGACAAGCTCCTTTGTCCGCTAACGGCAGCCGAGAATCATTTCAGTCACATTCCCTACCCCTGCTCACACACCCCCACACGCGCGCGCGCGCGCACACACACACTCTCACACACACACACACAACACGATTATTTCCTTTAACCATCTCGAAGCTTTTTTCTTTACATTTTGATTGAAGCGCAAAAACCGCACGGACAAATAATGAGAACAATTAGTAAAGATTAGTAAAGATTGCATGCAGAGTGCATGTTCTGTTATACCTATTATACATATGTATATAATAAGTATGAAAACTTTTGTCCTACATAACGTGTATGACGTGTATAAAGTCACCATACTACCTATAATATCACTTGGTCACCAGAGGCGTCCGGAACTTTTTTCCAGGGGGAGGGGGGCAACTTTGGGATGATGGTGAAAAAAATATACCCCCCTTGCTTTTTTACCCATTTTATAGTGCCAATTTAATTAAAAATTGAAAACTGAAACTTAAAACAATTCCATTTTTTAGTATCAACTTAATAAAGATCGGTTTTGAAAAATAAGCGAGTTTTTTCAAAAGCCAGAGGCGCAATTGCCCCTTTTGCCTCCCCCTACGGACGCCCATGTTGGGCACTACTCTAATACTGTAATACCTACATATGTAACATAATGGCACGGTTAATTGATTCGTACTTTGTAACCGTAATAGAAATAGTAATATAAAAAGAACGTCAGCATTAAATAATTAAGACAACGCAGGGACAAACTGATTTTTCCATTTCCATATTACTGAACGCATGATATATCGGTAACGAAGAAATGTATTATAACCAGTGATTTACCTTGAAACCTTCTAGGTCTCTACCGTTACCGATAAATAATATGTAGAATGCCGATCGTGTAAACGTTACCACAAAGTACATAACTTCGTCTCTGGTGATACAATCATCGACGAAGTAAGGTATGTAATTAACCCAGTCGGCGATAGGTACCTAGTCGTCGATAATTTGAATTAATATTGAGATTTTATAAGGTTTTTGAATAATATTGTGTAAAAAATAAAATTGCAAGTTAATATTTAAGTCTTTATGTACATATATCATGAATTTTAAAGTGATTTATAAATCACATTTATAAACAAAAAATGATGAAAAGTAGCTCATTCAGATTCTCGGTATATCTTGAATATCGTTAGTCATTTATAAATGTAATTTATAAATCACTTTAAAATTCATGATATATGTAGATAAAGACTTAAATATTAACTTGCAATTTTATTTTTTACACAATATTGTTCAAAAACCTTATAAAAACTCAATATTAATTCAAATTATCGACGACTAGGTACCTATCGGCGAGTGGGTCAACTACCTTATAGGATAGACCTATCACGCAATGAAGTTTTGTGTCACACGCTAGCGGGGCTTGCGAGCCCCCTTACCATTTTCGAATCACACCCAACGTTATCGACTCAATCTAAAATACGATTGCAATGCTACGAGTGGTAGGAATTAAAATTAAAATTTATAGTGTTATGACTAATTTCAAGAAACATGTTGCACAATTCCATTCACTAATAGATTTTCGTACATGAAATAAATATATTGTAACATTTGTCCTATTTACTATAATAGGCTACTAAAAATATTTTTCTTATTACAGGCGAAGCTTGGAAATATTTTGACATGGACAGCTACTTTATGTGTGCCAAATGATGGAAACCTCAACAATGAACACAAGAAAATAGTGATTTTATATAATTTCCATAGGGTAAACCAACCAGTGAATGACCGAATTGTTACATGAGAAGCCTAGTAAATGACCGCATACTTTTAATAAGAATAATACTTATTAATGTTTGTTTAATACGCGTAACTAAAAATATGGGATATTAAAAATGCAACTGCACTCCATTTATAAACATATAATAATTTTTCAATTTATAATTGACATTTCTTTGCCTAATGGTCATTCACTGGCGCAGTTCCTATCTCCCTAATGTCGGAGTCGAAAGGGAAAAGCGCTCAGCGTCTCCCAGACGATTCCTCTTGCTTGGATGCGACACAAGCCGTCTATCACGGAGACTGGGAAATCGGAACGGGTGACTTACGCAGGCAGTGTACCAAAATATGCACCCCCTACGCCCGAAACTTTTCCCTTTCGACAAGAACACCAGGGGATGAAACTGATCCACCCATACCAATTTTATGCTCAGTCGCTTGCTCCTGGAAACAGAAGCAGCGGCTACCTCCATATCGGAGATGAAGAGCCAACGAAAGAGCAACAAAGCTAATGATTTTCTTTAAAATATATTATTTTATTAACCTTTTTCGTGGTGGGTTTTAGAGGAAACTAAGAACCCATCGAAGAAAATGCATCATGTAAAATAAATTATGTAACCCCATCAAAGAAATGCATCAAATAAAATATATCATGTAAACCCATCGAAGAAATGCATGAAATAAAATAAATTAAGTAAACACATCGAAGAAATACACGAAATAAAACGACTCGTGCAAAAATCCACGAAGGAATGTATGAAATAGGACAGATGATGAAAAACAATCGAAGAAATCATTTAAAAAGGAAGAGAAATCGATTTTGGCCTTGGCAGAATAATAACATTTTGAATGGCTTTTAACGAACCCGAAAATTTCATCGGCACAAACCGAATAAGCTAGCCTAGATTCTTATCAGTCTGATAATAAATACAACGACTGACGAAGTTACTGTGCAATAATCAGCAACGCTAATGAGGAATAGCTACTACTACTTTTCAAAGACTTTAATTAGAACTTTAATTGAATGGAGGTGTGTCAGAAGTCTGCAATTTCTATTACAAATAATGAATCACACCTTTCATCGCCATTCTTTCAGTCACAAAATAAAATTTTCCAAATTATCTACCATGGAAATTGGAACGTTCAAATTTAAAAATGTTCTAAAAAAATTAGAAAACATTTGTCTGCAAGATATGAATGTACTTTTAAAACAATATTTCCAGTGACAAACACTCGATTCAAGGAGAAGGAGGATGGTGCAGCCACTTAGGGTTGCTAGAAAAAATGATCAGTAACCAGAAGGGCAGCTGATCATTGTCCACTCATTAATGCAAGAAAACCGTGAGTGGACCGTTTCTTTCTTTCGCAACGCTAACTTATTACAGACTAAAATCAACTCCCGAGCATAGTCACTAGGACTTTGGACTACTCGCAGCACTAATTTCTCAAACAACTTCAAAATTCCCGGATGGTGCTTCATTACTGAAAATTCTACTATACTCAATACAAATCCCGAATAGCAAACGAAAAAGCTCCCAAGGAGCTACACTACTCTAACAAATATACAAAGCTACCGAGAACCACTGACGTTTGTGGTTTCATTTTTCGCAACACTAAAAAAAATTCAGTGCACCTGTGTCTCGCAATACGCAACTCTAACTTTAATTCGCTGCAGCCTTCCTGAAGGCTGTGTGGGGTCCCATGTGCAGCAAAGCCAGCTGCTCGGGACTCCTTTTTCCCAGGAACATGTCTTCGGACATGTCCCAGGACAGTTTGGGGGCATTGGGGTCGCAACTTTAATTACAAACGCGATCAGTCATCATCGCAACACTAACTCAAAAAAATATTAAGTATCAAACTAGGACGAGTAATTAAAAAAACGCGATCAGTCGCATCGCAACTCTAATAAAAAGAATACCACGAATCAAAAGTAATAAAATGAATCAAACTCTAGTAACTCCAATTCAAAATACAAGAACAATCTAAAAAACAATCGCGACTCTTTTTTCGGAACACTACAAGCAACCACGCTCGACATTCATTCGCAACGCTATACTGGAACCAAACGCGGGGAATATTCGATTCGCAACGCTAATTCAAACCGTAATCAAAATTTAATCGCAACACTAACTGGCCCCGTAATCTTCTTCGCAACCCTAATTGAAAACGCGGTGTGCTCAATTTCAGGAGAGGGGGTATCGATGGGTCAGCCTATGGCCAACCAAACTACTACTACTACTACAACTACCGGCGAGCATAATGGCAAAGTAATACCTTAGAAGAATGATCCTGCACCCGAGAATGCATGACCATTCTTCGTAGCCCACATGATGTGGCCTTTACACTGGCCGGGCTATCCTCGGTTCTTTGGTCACTTCTTGCTTCGGCGATCCGCCCTTCTGAAAGTTCCGACTGCGACAAAAGTCGACATAGCGAAGCTAGAAGCGAGGGCATGCCCCACTCGCGCTAGTCTGGCCATCGACTTTTCTCACAAATTTCCTGAAAGCAGGTCATCGCGCGCGGGAACATGCGATCAGAGAATACGACGACCTGCCCCGGACCTACCTACTTATATTTAAGTCACACATTCGTACCAGAAGATAAGTTACCTATCCTACACGACACCTATATTTAAAAAATGGCAAAACAGTCTCTCAAACACAATCATCAGTCAACCCACTCCACGATTCTCAAGCATCGCCGCCCGGGTGCAAAAGCCTACACTAGAGAGACCGTCCCGGGACGACTCCGTCACCCGAGCTTGATCACAATCACACTCTAACAAGAACGTACCAGTTTTCACTGAAATCGGCTGGCGAAGGCAGTGACCATTGCGTGTAAGTATGGTTTACATAGCAATTAATTATTTTCAATTTCAAACAATGGATTACTTCATAATGCGCATTGTACGTATTAGGTACATACATCAATCGTTATTACTTTCTCGTTTACTTGTACGAGATTGATTAAGTTTCATATTCCAAGATTATTTACTAGAATGATCATCGTGTGCAACAAAGAATATGATACAGTCTTTGATGAGAATCTTTCACCGACGCAAATTCCACCGCCTAACCACACAAACACACACAGGTGGAAAATGCGACGTGCACGATACACTAACGCAATGCCAGCCGCCAAAATGTAATTATTTAGTAAAGAAAGTCATCGTGCCCTATTGCTTTCACCCACCCAAGTAGCGCCTGGGCACGTGGATGAGTTAAAAGGCAATAGGTACGGAAAGATATCCTGAAAATCCTCAACTAGAAAATATGATTAGTCTGTATAGTGTCTAGCTAGTATTCTTTCATTTTATAGTATTAAGGAAAGTGACTCGACTTTCAACTTGTGAATAGTTTAAAGTTTGATAAATAAAAAAGGACTCTACTTTAGATTGCATCATTAAGAAAAATCACTCTACTCGACATTTAATTAGCAAGAAAAAAGACTCTAAAATAGAATTATTTAAGAAAATTATTCTAAATCATCAAGAATTTACTTTAAGAATTTAAAACGAGCGATTCCATCTTCAAAGTAAATTTCATAAATCAAGAAAGTATGTTCTCATGCTAATTACTTTGAATCTGAAATTTGCCCACCCTCAATTGTCTTCTTGCACATGGAAATTAATTATTCTATTGTGTATGCAAACGAGTGACCTTTATAAGAAAGGAATTACACTTTTATGTCTATTATCATCATTCAGAAATCAAGTTACTTTTGAACACGTAGTATCAGAAAAATAAAAGAAATTCAAGTCATTATAATCGTCGCAATGACGAAATCGGAGGGCATCCGATTTTTCCTCTACATATTAAATAAAAATGATCGTAGCTGTGGAGTCTGAGAGTATCAAACTTCTTCGCTACATAAAAATTAGCATTCAGCCGTATTGATATTCATACCAATACCTTCTGAGCTGCTATGCACCTTTATGTGCGTTATTTAATAAATATCTACATCAATGTATGATCAATAAACATTAGCGTTAGAAACCGTTTATCTTGGAAATTATGATTATAATTTGATTCTATTGAAAAGGCGCGGTGTACAAGAAGACCCTAGCCCTCGTCTAATAAATACATATACAGCCAAAATGTTACAATTCACGGGCATGGTTACCATACCCGCGGTCATTATGCTCGCCAAAGCACGTATACAACCGGTCACTCGTGTCGATTCGGACCAAACGTCCTACGACATGATTGAGTGACCAGAGGAACCATAATGCATGCGCACTCACATTTCGCTGAGCCCCGGTGACGGAGACGCCAACACCCCTGCTAGTGATCAGGGGAAGTCATCAAGCTGCTCAGAAGAAGTCGTCAGGCTGCTCAGCTGCGCCCCGACTGGAACGAAGGAATAGAACACGATTAAAATTTGTTTCCAAAGTTACGATTGTTTGAATAACTTTGATGAAGAATCGCGAAGCAATTCAAAACTAACGAAATTTTTATAATTTAGACATTTTAAGAAAAAATTAACGAAATTTTTTATAATTTAGACATTTTAAGAAAAAATTAACAAAATTTTTTTCTTAAAATGTCTGAATGATAAGATGTTTCGTTAGTTTTGAATTGCTTGGTGAGTCTATTCTAAAAATTAATTTTTCTAAATTTTTTAACTTTTTTCTTTCTAAAATATTGAAGAATGAACTCTACTTAAAAGGAATTTAATGAAATGCACACTTACATCTTTCCATTAAAATTCAGCGCACAAATCTCCTCTTCAGCTGGCGGACTGACTCTAATTTCCGACAATGACTTTCGCTTTCAAAAGTAAAAAAAAAAGAAATAGTAGACTACCAACGCGCCCGAAAGATTCGAGTCTCGCGATTCGAAGATGAGAGCCGCGACGCTCGTGATAGAATACAAATTGCGTAAAAAACACTGACTCTACCCTCGCGTATCCCGAAATTGTTAACGACGCTCTACTATGAGCAACGGTGCTCTTCAAAACGAAAAACTTCGTACGTCATAAACACTGACTCTATTTGGCCGCATTGCACGCGGTCACAATCTCTGAAAAATAAATAAATAAAAATTCGTTAATTATTCATGTCTTCAATAGCATGTCATTGATCAACTACGCAGTTTCTGTACATAAAGAACAAAACTTGCATTCAAAACCGAAGGTAAATGCAATTACAACAGCTTCATAGAGATAGATTCTTAAAAATCATTGAAGTATCGTTGAATTCAACGTAAAAGCGACCGAAATGAAATAGAATTCGATCATTCCAATATTTCGTAAACATCTACCGACGCCATTTTAAAAATTTTAAACAAATCTGATTAAAATTATTCAATTTATCATAATTCAATCTTTTCCCAATTCATCCCGATATTAACCGACTGCAAAGTTACCCATCACCCTCACAGCCAACAATGATTCAATAAAATAACGAGAATAATATGTATACCACACGTATTGCCATCTCATTTTTCCAAGGAATGAAACCAGACGTCATCCAAGCACCGTTCAAATTAACCAGCAAGTGTCATGGCGTTGCCTGCCCTCTGCTTTCGATTCCCGCCTCAACGCCTGTAACATAACGATGCAACAAGTTTGAAAGAAAAGCATTAAAACATTTGTAAGGCAATTAAACAACAAATAAACTTGAAATATGCCCGAAAAGGGATGTAATTGAATACTGAGACACGATATGTGTGCACTAAATGTGCAGAAATATCGGTAAGGCAACGAAGGGAATAAGCGACGAACATCTAACGGTTTTCTCGCGATATTTAATCAATTTCGGGACGAAACTGTATTAATAGAAGCAGCAAGTCACGATAGAGAGGAAAGAAGAAGACTAATAATGATAAGAAATAATTATATGACGGTAGATAATATACGTGTACCATTTAAATACGCAGCTAGCTATCGAAGCGTCTTAACTCAACGATGTCCACGGAACGAATGACCCCCGCGCCCTGCCGCTGTACGTCGCGAATATTAGCTTGGGTGGGGGGAGAGCAGGCAGGCGGCAGGACTCGCGAGGTAATACACGCGTACGTATTTTCGAGGTGTTGGGATATCGTGGTCGAGCCGTGTAAACAGAGGTGACTTCCAAAGGTAGCATCGTTCAGTCATAACAAAAGTTGTTTCTACACACACGTTCTGCTAACGGTAAAATAGAAATATTACGCGTCATATATTTCCTTCGTTTATAAAGTATCTAGCATCGGGACAGCCCGAGTCCACCGATCCCTAAGTACACTCCTGTATGTAGATGCTAGATATTCTATAAACGAAGGAAATATATCACGCGTAATATTTCCATTTAACCGTTAGCAAAACGTGTGCGTCGAAACGACTTTTGTTATGACTGAACGATGCTACCTTTGGAAGTCACCTCTGTTTACACGGCTCGATGACGATATCCCAACACTTCGAAAATACGTACGCGTGTATTGCCTCGCGAGTCCTGCCGCCTGCCTGCTCTCCCCCCACCCAAGCTAATATTCGCGACGTACAGCGGCAGGGCGCGGGGGTCATTCGTTCCGTGGACATCGTTGAGTTAAGACGCTTCGATAGCTAGCTGCGTATTTAAATGGTACACGTATATTATCTACCGTCATATAATTATTTCTTATCATTATTAGTCTTCTTCTTTCCTCTCTATCGTGACTTGCTGCTTCTATTAATACAGTTTCGTCCCGAAATTGATTAAATATCGCGAGAAAACCGTTAGATGTTCGTCGCTTATTCCCTTCGTTGCCTTACCGATATTTCTGCACATTTAGTGCACACATATCGTGTCTCAGTATTCAATTACATCCCTTTTCGGGCATATTTCAAGTTTATTTGTTGTTTAATTGCCTTACAAATGTTTTAATGCTTTTCTTTCAAACTTGTTGCATCGTTATGTTACAGGCGTTGAGGCGGGAATCGAAAGCAGAGGGCAGGCAACGCCATGACACTTGCTGGTTAATTTGAACGGTGCTTGGATGACGTCTGGTTTCATTCCTTGGAAAAATGAGATGGCAATACGTGTGGTATACATATTATTCTCGTTATTTTATTGAATCATTGTTGGCTGTGAGGGTGATGGGTAACTTTGCAGTCGGTTAATATCGGGATGAATTGGGAAAAGATTGAATTATGATAAATTGAATAATTTTAATCAGATTTGTTTAAAATTTTTAAAATGGCGTCGGTAGATGTTTACGAAATATTGGAATGATCGAATTCTATTTCATTTCGGTCGCTTTTACGTTGAATTCAACGATACTTCAATGATTTTTAAGAATCTATCTCTATGAAGCTGTTGTAATTGCATTTACCTTCGGTTTTGAATGCAAGTTTTGTTCTTTATGTACAGAAACTGCGTAGTTGATCAATGACATGCTATTGAAGACATGAATAATTAACGAATTTTTATTTATTTATTTTTCAGAGATTGTGACCGCGTGCAATGCGGCCAAATAGAGTCAGTGTTTATGACGTACGAAGTTTTTCGTTTTGAAGAGCACCGTTGCTCATAGTAGAGCGTCGTTAACAATTTCGGGATACGCGAGGGTAGAGTCAGTGTTTTTTACGCAATTTGTATTCTATCACGAGCGTCGCGGCTCTCATCTTCGAATCGCGAGACTCGAATCTTTCGGGCGCGTTGGTAGTCTACTATTTCTTTTTTTTTTACTTTTGAAAGCGAAAGTCATTGTCGGAAATTAGAGTCAGTCCGCCAGCTGAAGAGGAGATTTGTGCGCTGAATTTTAATGGAAAGATGTAAGTGTGCATTTCATTAAATTCCTTTTAAGTAGAGTTCATTCTTCAATATTTTAGAAAGAAAAAAGTTAAAAAATTTAGAAAAATTAATTTTTAGAATAGACTCACCAAGCAATTCAAAACTAACGAAACATCTTATCATTCAGACATTTTAAGAAAAAAATTTTGTTAATTTTTTCTTAAAATGTCTAAATTATAAAAAATTTCGTTAATTTTTTCTTAAAATGTCTAAATTATAAAAATTTCGTTAGTTTTGAATTGCTTCGCGATTCTTCATCAAAGTTATTCAAACAATCGTAACTTTGGAAACAAATTTTAATCGTGTTCTATTCCTTCGTTCCAGTCGGGGCGCAGCTGAGCAGCCTGACGACTTCTTCTGAGCAGCTTGATGACTTCCCCTGATCACTAGCAGGGGTGTTGGCGTCTCCGTCACCGGGGCTCAGCGAAATGTGAGTGCGCATGCATTATGGTTCCTCTGGTCACTCAATCATGTCGTAGGACGTTTGGTCCGAATCGACACGAGTGACCGGTTGTATACGTGCTTTGGCGAGCATAATGACCGCGGGTATGGTAACCATGCCCGTGAATTGTAACATTTTGGCTGTATATGTATTTATTAGACGAGGGCTAGGGTCTTCTTGTACACCGCGCCTTTTCAATAGAATCAAATTATAATCATAATTTCCAAGATAAACGGTTTCTAACGCTAATGTTTATTGATCATACATTGATGTAGATATTTATTAAATAACGCACATAAAGGTGCATAGCAGCTCAGAAGGTATTGGTATGAATATCAATACGGCTGAATGCTAATTTTTATGTAGCGAAGAAGTTTGATACTCTCAGACTCCACAGCTACGATCATTTTTATTTAATATGTAGAGGAAAAATCGGATGCCCTCCGATTTCGTCATTGCGACGATTATAATGACTTGAATTTCTTTTATTTTTCTGATACTACGTGTTCAAAAGTAACTTGATTTCTGAATGATGATAATAGACATAAAAGTGTAATTCCTTTCTTATAAAGGTCACTCGTTTGCATACACAATAGAATAATTAATTTCCATGTGCAAGAAGACAATTGAGGGTGGGCAAATTTCAGATTCAAAGTAATTAGCATGAGAACATACTTTCTTGATTTATGAAATTTACTTTGAAGATGGAATCGCTCGTTTTAAATTCTTAAAGTAAATTCTTGATGATTTAGAATAATTTTCTTAAATAATTCTATTTTAGAGTCTTTTTTCTTGCTAATTAAATGTCGAGTAGAGTGATTTTTCTTAATGATGCAATCTAAAGTAGAGTCCTTTTTTATTTATCAAACTTTAAACTATTCACAAGTTGAAAGTCGAGTCACTTTCCTTAATACTATAAAATGAAAGAATACTAGCTAGACACTATACAGACTAATCATATTTTCTAGTTGAGGATTTTCAGGATATCTTTCCGTACCTATTGCCTTTTAACTCATCCACGTGCCCAGGCGCTACTTGGGTGGGTGAAAGCAATAGGGCACGATGACTTTCTTTACTAAATAATTACATTTTGGCGGCTGGCATTGCGTTAGTGTATCGTGCACGTCGCATTTTCCACCTGTGTGTGTTTGTGTGGTTAGGCGGTGGAATTTGCGTCGGTGAAAGATTCTCATCAAAGACTGTATCATATTCTTTGTTGCACACGATGATCATTCTAGTAAATAATCTTGGAATATGAAACTTAATCAATCTCGTACAAGTAAACGAGAAAGTAATAACGATTGATGTATGTACCTAATACGTACAATGCGCATTATGAAGTAATCCATTGTTTGAAATTGAAAATAATTAATTGCTATGTAAACCATACTTACACGCAATGGTCACTGCCTTCGCCAGCCGATTTCAGTGAAAACTGGTACGTTCTTGTTAGAGTGTGATTGTGATCAAGCTCGGGTGACGGAGTCGTCCCGGGACGGTCTCTCTAGTGTAGGCTTTTGCACCCGGGCGGCGATGCTTGAGAATCGTGGAGTGGGTTGACTGATGATTGTGTTTGAGAGACTGTTTTGCCATTTTTTAAATATAGGTGTCGTGTAGGATAGGTAACTTATCTTCTGGTACGAATGTGTGACTTAAATATAAGTAGGTAGGTCCGGGGCAGGTCGTCGTATTCTCTGATCGCATGTTCCCGCGCGCGATGACCTGCTTTCAGGAAATTTGTGAGAAAAGTCGATGGCCAGACTAGCGCGAGTGGGGCATGCCCTCGCTTCTAGCTTCGCTATGTCGACTTTTGTCGCAGTCGGAACTTTCAGAAGGGCGGATCGCCGAAGCAAGAAGTGACCAAAGAACCGAGGATAGCCCGGCCAGTGTAAAGGCCACATCATGTGGGCTACGAAGAATGGTCATGCATTCTCGGGTGCAGGATCATTCTTCTAAGGTATTACTTTGCCATTATGCTCGCCGGTAGTTGTAGTAGTAGTAGTAGTTTGGTTGGCCATAGGCTGACCCATCGATACCCCCTCTCCTGAAATTGAGCACACCGCGTTTTCAATTAGGGTTGCGAAGAAGATTACGGGGCCAGTTAGTGTTGCGATTAAATTTTGATTACGGTTTGAATTAGCGTTGCGAATCGAATATTCCCCGCGTTTGGTTCCAGTATAGCGTTGCGAATGAATGTCGAGCGTGGTTGCTTGTAGTGTTCCGAAAAAAGAGTCGCGATTGTTTTTTAGATTGTTCTTGTATTTTGAATTGGAGTTACTAGAGTTTGATTCATTTTATTACTTTTGATTCGTGGTATTCTTTTTATTAGAGTTGCGATGCGACTGATCGCGTTTTTTTAATTACTCGTCCTAGTTTGATACTTAATATTTTTTTGAGTTAGTGTTGCGATGATGACTGATCGCGTTTGTAATTAAAGTTGCGACCCCAATGCCCCCAAACTGTCCTGGGACATGTCCGAAGACATGTTCCTGGGAAAAAGGAGTCCCGAGCAGCTGGCTTTGCTGCACATGGGACCCCACACAGCCTTCAGGAAGGCTGCAGCGAATTAAAGTTAGAGTTGCGTATTGCGAGACACAGGTGCACTGAATTTTTTTTAGTGTTGCGAAAAATGAAACCACAAACGTCAGTGGTTCTCGGTAGCTTTGTATATTTGTTAGAGTAGTGTAGCTCCTTGGGAGCTTTTTCGTTTGCTATTCGGGATTTGTATTGAGTATAGTAGAATTTTCAGTAATGAAGCACCATCCGGGAATTTTGAAGTTGTTTGAGAAATTAGTGCTGCGAGTAGTCCAAAGTCCTAGTGACTATGCTCGGGAGTTGATTTTAGTCTGTAATAAGTTAGCGTTGCGAAAGAAAGAAACGGTCCACTCACGGTTTTCTTGCATTAATGAGTGGACAATGATCAGCTGCCCTTCTGGTTACTGATCATTTTTTCTAGCAACCCTAAGTGGCTGCACCATCCTCCTTCTCCTTGAATCGAGTGTTTGTCACTGGAAATATTGTTTTAAAAGTACATTCATATCTTGCAGACAAATGTTTTCTAATTTTTTTAGAACATTTTTAAATTTGAACGTTCCAATTTCCATGGTAGATAATTTGGAAAATTTTATTTTGTGACTGAAAGAATGGCGATGAAAGGTGTGATTCATTATTTGTAATAGAAATTGCAGACTTCTGACACACCTCCATTCAATTAAAGTTCTAATTAAAGTCTTTGAAAAGTAGTAGTAGCTATTCCTCATTAGCGTTGCTGATTATTGCACAGTAACTTCGTCAGTCGTTGTATTTATTATCAGACTGATAAGAATCTAGGCTAGCTTATTCGGTTTGTGCCGATGAAATTTTCGGGTTCGTTAAAAGCCATTCAAAATGTTATTATTCTGCCAAGGCCAAAATCGATTTCTCTTCCTTTTTAAATGATTTCTTCGATTGTTTTTCATCATCTGTCCTATTTCATACATTCCTTCGTGGATTTTTGCACGAGTCGTTTTATTTCGTGTATTTCTTCGATGTGTTTACTTAATTTATTTTATTTCATGCATTTCTTCGATGGGTTTACATGATATATTTTATTTGATGCATTTCTTTGATGGGGTTACATAATTTATTTTACATGATGCATTTTCTTCGATGGGTTCTTAGTTTCCTCTAAAACCCACCACGAAAAAGGTTAATAAAATAATATATTTTAAAGAAAATCATTAGCTTTGTTGCTCTTTCGTTGGCTCTTCATCTCCGATATGGAGGTAGCCGCTGCTTCTGTTTCCAGGAGCAAGCGACTGAGCATAAAATTGGTATGGGTGGATCAGTTTCATCCCCTGGTGTTCTTGTCGAAAGGGAAAAGTTTCGGGCGTAGAGGGTGTATATTTTGGTACACTGCCTGCGTAAGTCACCCGGTCCGATTTCCCAGTCTCCGTGATAGACGGCTTGAGTCGCATCCAAGCAAGAGGAATCGTCTGGGAGACGCCGAGCGCTTTTCTCTTTCGACTCGGACATTAGGGAGGTAGGAACTGCGCCATCCAATACTCCTTTCATGTTCACCTGTAGTCTTTCCGTCTTTGCTGAATTTATTTCAATCGAGTGATTGCTTGGCAGCAGGCAGTTACCTAGATTCTATATCTAAACCGATCGATGGAACTTTGTTTCCATCCATCTATTTGGTTTCGTAGTGTATAACTTTGCGATTCACTTCATTTTTCGATGTTGCTAATTTGGGCACGAATAATAAAAAAAGTCGTGCCAGTTAACCGGTTAAATACTTGTCGCATACTCATTGACGTATTAATAGCTTGTTGCGCAATGTAATGCAATCTTATTGCTTCCCATGTATTACTTCCTAATCCTAATAATAATGACGAAAAAAGCTATAATCCACTGCTGCTCCTGCTAATCACAGTAATTTGCAGTCTACTCTTTCACTGCCTTTTACACTGCTTCTCACTCACTTTTACTCGATGAGAATAAGAATGCCCTTAGGCTATCACAACCAATCGCCAATGCGGCATCGGATTACATACCACGTGACCATAGTTTCCAGCTCCCCGGAGCTGCTTCACCCCCCTCAACTGTTGCTCCGCATAGAAATATATAGACGGAGCAGAAGCTGGGACTATCGGCGAGGGGAACGGTAGGCTTGGAGGGGAAAAGGCAGAGGTCAGATACAGGCACGTCGGGTTAGCTTCGGAAGCATTCGGCATGCATAACCACTGCGTTACCCGATTTGCCTGTATCGCTCCCCTTACTGCGAACCTTGCAACCCCCCTCAGCACATGTTCCGCCTATATAAGTCTATGTTGCTCTGTCCCTATATTCCATGGATACAATGTACCCTATCCATTGCTGGCAAAAGTCTCTTTTGAAGCTGTTAATGAATCCCTTACCCTTGTACATGTCTCTGTGATCTCCTTCGTGAAATCATGACCAACCAAAAAGGCAAATGTTTCACGGAGATGTAACTGGGGCTGTGTTCCGATTCATGCATAATGCAACATAATGCGCATGAAGTGTATAGGGTATGTGACATATCCTATGCAGTCTATGCGCAGTATGCGTGAATCGGAACACAGCCTGGATGTCACTAGATGTCTTTGGATGTAACGCAACCAAAGTGGAGATATGTTCCGATTCACCAATAATACGCATGAAGTGCATAGGGTACGTGACACATACTATGCATTTTATGCGCATGGTGCGTGAATCGGAACGCACCCAATAAGAGGCGTCACTCGACAAGGACAGAAATAAACTAGGGAAATCACTAGACAACCAATTTAAATGTCCATTCAGCAATGATTGGTAAGCTTCGGCAATGATCGGTAAACTTCGGCAATAGTCAGCCAACTACGGTAAAGGTAGCCACTTTAAATGTTAAGGTCAACTTGACCTGGTCAAGTAAGGACTTCAAAGGTTCCGATTCAGTCGGGATTCTCTAAAGCCGCGTATTCACCTATATACATTCGCCCCGATTGTGCATCAGACGCGCACCAATGAGGAAGATGACTGCAACTTTTTCCCACCGTGACGCCACCAGTACACATTCACATTTATACATTACACAAATGAAAAATTCGCGCGCACGCAATACACACATACGCAATCAGGCACATACACAGTACTTGCGTTAGTGGCGGCATCTGCGCTGAACTTTGCCTCATCGTCCCCATTGGCGAACCGTTCGGCGCGCGTTCAGTTCGCCAATTGGTGCGCGCTCGATGCACATTCGGGGCGAATGCACAGGTGAATACGCGGCTTAAGCAGAAACGAACGAACACGAACGGAACGCGAACTAAGTGCAAGAAGTGCGAAATATATTGTATACATATGTACATATACATACGATCGAATTGAGTATTTCGTCGAGATCCTTCAAACATGTTGAATCAACGCGAAGATCAGTACCAAAATTTGTACAACTTTACAGAGAGAACACATGAGGAAATTATAGATATTACTTCTAGCTTGGGTTGGACTGTAGCAAGCATAGACACCGATGTAAGTAAGTCGACATTCCCCAGCCCTGGAAACCAAACTATCTCGCTATTTATTTTCCTAGAATGATACCCGTCTGGTTTGCCCGTTCGATTCATCTCATCGGATTGGTAAAAACATGCTGGACCGACATTTAGAATCTTGTCAATGGAAAAACGAGGGTTACAACAAGTTTGATATACCATTATCAGAGCCGAGCCTTTCATTACACTCACCATCCTCTATAACATTTGGTAACTACTATAATTTATTGCAATGATGAGCAACCTGCAGCTCGTGGGCCACATTTGGCCTGCCATCCGCAGACCTGCGGCCCACCTGAACATCGTCATATCTGTTTTTCATGAACAATGTTATATTTATGTATTTAATATTGCGACCCACGTAGAGAAGTAGGTTTCCACTTGTGGCCCACTTCTGACAAAAGGTTGCTCACCACTGGTTTATTGGATACCAAATTTTCATTCAGTTATGCACAAACCATTCTAACTTCTCTTCAATTGCAGATGCATCATTGCAGAATGATATCTTACAGAAAGCGAAGCAAGCCGATTCAAGCATAAAAATTGGTTAGTATGGTGAAACCAAATGTAGAGACGTGTCTCGACACATTGTAAATTGCATCATTTTTTCCAGAAACTTGTGAATGTCGTACTTGGCACAAGCTCTATATATCCTTTTTCATATCCTTTGCCAAATACTTAAATAATATAATACGCACACGCTATGTTTTCACATTTAACTTGTATTTAAAATTTATAACTCCTTTCAAAACTATTCCTAACGCTGATAATAGGTACGGGTGAGCGATTAATTCCACAAACATCCGATAGACTCTTCGCAGATTTTACTCAGGACGAGAGGAAGATTTTGTACGAACATGTTCTTTCTCGTACAGTTGCACCAAATATCGGACACGACATTACAGACACCCACAGGCAGTAAGTCCACATAAAAAGTAGATAGTGGGAGTAAGTCCAACTTTCTACAATTTCTTCTAAAATGCTTGTACATTGTTTCAGAAAATCTCAAGACAAAGATGATAAGAAATTATCTTTCTTGGAGCTACTTGTACAGGAGCGTAATTTGAAAAGACGTAGAGCTAAGCACAGAGGTGTTCATACAAATAAAAGATCTCATACAGAAATTCTTAGGGAGGTAATAAACCAACAGATGGAGTTATACGTTGATTATATGATGGAAACCCGTGCAACTAGTCGTGGTACGAAAACTACAAACATTCTCGAAACTCCAAGCTCGAATAGACATATCGACGACGCAACAGAAACTTCATCATTGCCGTTCGGGGAATGTTCAATGAGACGTAATCTCTTTCTTGAAGATTCACAGAATTATCGCGGGAGTTGGAAATCTAGAAACGATCAGAAACACGAACGGTCTGAAACACCATATATTCGTGGTTCCAATGACCGCGAGAAACAAGAAAAATGTTGGCGATCTGCAACGACAGCGGAATCGTGGAAAATTCAAAAAGTACAGAAACCAAGAAAATCTCACTCAAGGGAAAGAAAAGATGAACATTGGTCTATGCGAAAAAATAATAAGGAAAGCAGCTCAAAGTCTCGTGAAAGAGAAAGATCGTATAACGGTCACAGTAGTTACTCCAAATATAGAGTTAAAAATTAATTTTATACGTACACGTTAGAACACCATTACACGGTTAATAAATTTGTTGTGAAAAATATTCGCTAGAAACATGATTATTATCTACGTTTTCATACAGATATTCCCTTCCTCCCTTACATTTTAAAGAAAATGTGGAAAACAAAGGTGTAATATGGTAGGGTAAACTGTACAATGATTGGCACCCTAAATCGAAATCCAAATTAGAATGTCTATATTTTTTTGTGAAGTTTTTGTATGGTCTTCATTTTCAGTTATTATCAATGTTTATGGATTTCTTATTAAAATAAAACATCTTTAGTACCTATCTATTAAGTCTTTTATTTTAAAAATATTCAATGAAAAACAAAAGTAGGCATAAAAGTACAATCATTGGCGCCCTAAAATTTCAGGTTGTATAGAAAAACATGTAGTTAAAAACGAAGTTTAAAGTGTTTAAACAGACTATTTCATTCACTATTAAATACCTGCAACACTTAGTAAATCTGTATGTTATTTAACCAACGGAGATCAGAACAGAATCAGCACTTCAAGTTTTCGGAGTTTTGAGTTTCAAATGTTTCGAGAGTTTCGAATGAGAATTCTGAGAATTTAAAAATTATGTTCGAACCCGCTCCTAATCAAAACAACAAATTGAAGCTTTCTTTAAAATACCTTTTACGCAAAGTTTTTGAACAAATACTTCCAGATATAATTCACTCGAGGCGTTGCCATCGAATAGTATTTTTATTTTTTGAACGTGTGCCATGCCTGATTTCCAATTTTACTCAGCCCTTGTTCATAACCTTATGCAACATGCGTATAGAAACGTGTTATTTTTGTTCGTCTCGGATATATCCGGGACACGGGATTCAGTTCGTCAGAAATGATTGCAAGGTGAGTGTTTTGTTAAGTAAATAATTGCACGGAATATTCGTATTTTATAATTTAGAAGTAGTAGGATTTGAGGACATTAAGTTTGAGTCTGTAATCATTTTTAGGCTATGTGTACAGTCAGAAAGCGTCTGAACATAAATACGTAAATATATTCTAACTACCCTAACTTCTGCCCGTTATAGATATTCAAATTTTGTCGATCGAAATGCCATGCAGCCTTCAAAAAGAAGAAGAATCCGAGGAAGGTGAAATGGACCAAGGCATACAGAAAGACTGTTGGCAAAGAGTTGACAGTGGATCCATCGTTTGAATTTGAAAAGAGAAGAAACACTCCTATTAAATACAACAGAGAATTATGGAATAAGTCGATCGAAGCTATAAAAACAGTAGAAACAATTAGACAGAGGAGGCAAAATCTGCACATAATGCAAAGGTTACGTAAAGGGCGAGAATTAGAGCGAGAAAAAGACGTTAAGGAAGTTCAGCGTGACCTGTCACTGATAAGATCACCTGCCGCTGGACTCAAGGAGAGAAAGAAATTGGAGGAAGCTGCGGAGCAAGAAGAAAAGATGCAGGAGTCCAATGATGAACAAGAACAAGGAGAAGTGGAAATGAATTAATTAGGTCCATTATATCATATTGGTGCATCTTTCAAAACATTGTATATTCATTCACTTCACATGTTCATGGTACAGTAACGGAATAGACAACAATCTCCCGATCTTTGTGGAAAATTAATATTACACATGTGCGCAATAGAAACAGAAGTTTTGTTTATTATAGTCAGTAATTTATTTCCAATTACGTTGTTCATCACTTCTGACGTGACCGAGGAGCATGACTGTTTGTATTAAAAATATGTAAATACAAATTACTTAACTTTAAAAAGAATAAATTTATTATATTTCTATGTTTTCTATTTGTTATGGTTCGTCATTAATTTTTTTAGACACGAGATTATACACACACTAAACTCGAACAAGCGGCAATGAGAATGAACGAATGTGTTTTCGTTTTGTTATGATTCTTCTTTCCCTTACGTTGGACGGAATACGCTCGTAAGACGAGTTTTAATGGTTTTAAGGCAGGCTCTCGCTACGCCTCGTATCGCCTCGCCTCCATTCATTTTATTGTTCCTATGCTTTTCCTATGTAGTTTAACAATTTAACTCCCACTGCGTATAGCCTCGCCTCGGATTCTTTCTCGAGAATATTTTGAGGTAGGGAGAATTACCGTCACGTAATTTAAAGACGGCTCCGTATACTATAGTATAGTCTCAATTCTAACGTCTTCAGGCGTCTGGGCATATATGTTCCCTACAATATCGACGTTCGTTGCATAACCTGCATTACCTACATATCTATCGATAAACGAAACATCGGTGGGATGAGAAATGAATCGTTTCCAATCTTTCAGTCGGACAGGTCAGGCCGAAATCAGTCCATTCAGTCGAATGCGTCGAATGTGTTCACGAATCTCTCCGCATGGTATAATTACTGAAAAGGTTAGTTATTCCAGTTTGAAAATTGATATTCTATTAATTGTGCTCACTGTCGCGATAAATATAATATGAAGAAAGATTCATCGAACGTTTAATATCCTCAGCACATAAACATTACATATTTCTTATGATTTTATAACAACAACTGCATGTCTTCGTGATCTTCTCTGTTATAATGTTTTTAGAAACCAATTTAGAAGTGTAAAACCCGACTGCTTAAAAACTGAACTAAAATGACAAAAATAATAACATGCCAATTTAAATTAACTCAATTGCCTGCAGTTGGAGGCCTTAAATCTTTTGATGCTTTTCTATCCCAAGCGTGTACCGTAATGTCTAAAGAAAGTGCTTCAAGCACAGGTAACAAAAAGAGGTGGACAACATCAGCGCAAATTCATGCTTATATAGTGATATTTTAACTTCAACGCATTTTGTAACTTATATGTTTTTCTCTTTGCCCGTGTGGAGAATACTTTTACCTCTGTAAAAGCTCATCAAGTTTAATTACGACGAACAGCGATACACAATATTTATTAAGACAATATGTAATTTTCTATTTCGAAATAAATGTTCGAATGTAATTACATCAAATCATTTGCATCAAAAGATTTAAGGCCTCCGGCTGCAGGTAATTGAGTTAATTTAAATTTTCATCGTTTTAGTTCGGTTTTTAAAATTTTTTATTTTTTACTTTTTTGAAAATTTTAAAGACACCTCATTTGTCTAAATCGGTGTATCCACACAGGCTCTACAGTGTAACATCAGACATACAAACATAGCCTGATAAACACAATACCCTCCTTTGCGTGCCGCAGTTGGGTAAAAAGTAATGCTTACTGGCAATAAGTAATAAAGCAATAATAAGTTTAGGATGTCCGCCGATTTTTCATTGGAATAATTATTACAAAAAATTTATATTTCTGGAATTTACGTAATTGGATAAACCAGAAAGCAATTTCTTTTACATACTGCAAGAAATTATGATAATAATTCTGATGAAACCACTGATTCTTTTTACCTTGTAGCAACCATTTTCAAGAAATGAGGGGGGATATTTCAGATCTAAAAGCAAAACGTTTGCAGCGTTTGAAGAAGCGTAAAATAGAGGTGCGCGATGAATCTAATGATGATACAAAGAATAATCTTCCTTCATCTGAAGAGGCAGACACAAATGTAAAGTGTGAATCCAACGAAATTGCAAGAATACTTACTCAAACAGTTATTAAAACAGATAATAGCAATGATCATTCTCAAACTAGGGAGAATAACCAAGACTCAGAATCAAATGATCCATTGTCCGATCTAGTAAAAGATGAAAAAAAAGATACGGAAGTAGTAAGAGATAGTAACGATAGTTTTAATTTAACAGACAGCCAAAGATCATTAATCAGCATTCGTAAAATAGAAGATTTACGTGTTACGCCAAAGAAAAATGTTGGATCGGGTGAACAGATAGACACGAGTAATATTAAATCAGAAAAAAGAAATAATGCTCAAATATTCAGCCCTAGTAGTTTGGGTGCAAATTCGATGGAATGGCATTCTCAAACTATCAAAAGCTTACCAGAAACACCTTCATCGTGTAAAACAGAGAGACATTATCCGAATAAAAATAATAACTCTGGGGTTCAAAAGAAAAGAAAAATGAGCAGCGACAGCGACGATTATGAACTGTTATCCGATTCGCTTAAGTCAGAATTATACAATACTGACTTAAAAGATGTGGAAGCTATCGATATGTTACATGACTTGAATTCTATAATGGACTTTGAAGATACAAAACTGTGCACACATTTCTTATCTTCGACTGTCAATGACAACCTGCAGAATGAATACAATTTGGAACTGTCCAGAGATCCACGAATGGATCCCCTTTACATTGCTGACAACAATGAACAGGACACCAGTGAAGATAGCGAAATTGACCAACTAAGAGAGGAAATAAAAGCTAAATTCAATTCAAAGAAAAGGAGAACGAACCAGCATAACGGTATAAAGCGTACGAAACTCGACGAAAAACGCATCAGAAAATCAGACTCCAATACCGAAGATGACGACGAATCTTTGGATGTTATTAAAAATATCTTAGAAGAGTTTGATATTGACATGGAATCAGGAAAAGAAGAATTGTTGGATAACAGTTCCAAGCAGGTGGAAATTTAGCTTAAATGTTCTTCGGTTAATCCATCTTTTTAGTTTGACCAATCATTCTATTAATTTATTATTACCTCTAGAAATTATACATTTTACAAGTAAAATTGATGCATGAAGTACCACCGCAGCACAAGATCGAACGTTCATCAGGCGTGAAACCATTGTCGATAGAGGAAAAGCAGTTATTTTTGAAATACGGCCGTATGAAGCAAGGTGTATTTTCACCTACAGAAGATGAAATTATCACAAAAAATTGGAAAACATTCTGTAAGGTACGTGTGATCCTATTGCCGTCTAATCCCTTGTATTGATAAGTTTCTTGTACGCAGGTTCATAAGTGGAATCCTAAACACACGGAACCCTTTCGTTACATGAGGCACGGTAGTAAATTTATTGTAAGAAGCCAGAGAGAAAGGAAAGCGTTTGTTCAATTCCTAGCGAACGGATTGCCGTGGAGAACACTGTACAGCGTGTACCACAGATTCCGAATTTTGTATAGAAATAGCAATCACAAGAAACCTTTTCAAAGGTACAATATGATATATTCAGATCGTATTGCTCATTTATCATCGTCATATTACAATTGAAACGTTAATTGTACATTTATTCCATAGGTACACGGCAGTAGAAGATAAAAAGATATTGTCTTATTTGAATAGCAAGCACGTAAAAGGAAACAAACGACACACCGCATTTGCTGACCTAGCCAGAGTATTAGGTCGTACGAGTGAATCAGTTCGGCTGCGGTATCAACTGCTGAAGAAGGTACAGCAAGACCAGAGCAGGGAGCAACCTGTGCCAGAAGTTATATGGACAATACCTTTAATTAGCAAATTTATAAAAACTCTCATGGATGTAACTTTATGCGAGGAAGTGAAAGATTTGAAGGACGCCAGCATTCCTAAACCAGTTTGGCAGAAATTAGAGGAGAAGCTAAATATAGATCAGAATATACTAAAAGTATTTTGGATGCATCAGCTGCATATGCAATTATTCTGCCCGGAACGTATTTATTTGAACGACATAAAGATCAAGCTGATCGAGTACATTTACGGGAAAGGAATCTCCAGTACTCGAGAAATAATCTGGCCGAATGTTGTAAAATATTTCGAAGGCATTACCACTGTTTTCTTGTGTAAATTATTTTACTATCTTGTACAAGAAACCACTGCAAGACTGAATTCGAAAAGCTTTCCTGGTAAGTTTGCTGAAACGAAGGAAGTTTTACTTATCGAGCGTTCTCGTTGCGTAATAGTAATTCTAATTCCTTGCATTTCAGGTATTGTAGGATACTTGTATCACGATAAAATACATGAGATACGAAAGGAACAGACTGATAAATTTCTTCCTAGACTGTCTTATAATAATGGGGAGGTTGACATTGTAGATGAAGATGAAAGTGACAATTAAAACGTAATAACACATACACGTATAAAAGTTGGTTGAAAATACTGAGTATCTTATCAAATCATTTATTAAACCGCAGAAGTTTCTATGACATTATTTCAGAATAATAATACAACTGACGAAATTCATGATGAAAAAAAAATGGTTTTCATATTTACATTTATTTTTGGAAAGAAATCGTTACAATTTATTCGCCGATGCCTATAAATTATACGCGCATTCGCGGGTTTTCTCATCCAGCCGTGGAAGCTAAACTCAATTCTTCTTCTGTTCCTGTTTGCTCTTTTTCGATTCTTTCTCCAACGCCCTCTCCTTTGCCCTTTGATACAATGGGACGAGTTTACCTTCTTTAGCGAGCATCTTAAGTAACTCCATTATCAATGGCAGATAGTTATGCTTTCTTCTAATATTCTCCATTTGATATCTTTCCGATTTCCGGGTTTCCTGTTCTATCAGTGTCTCTAAACGATGAAACTCTGCTGGGTCGAAGGTGTTGGCTTGCTGTCGCTCATAAAGCAATTTTCTGTCCGATACTATCGCCATTAAGTTGAAGTGTATTTCTCCTTCGTTATACCTGCGAGTAGCCATTAAACAGTTAGTACTTGAAAGAAACAAAGCAAGTTTTTTAAGTCCTTGAGACACCCACTTGTTTATTCGTTTTTGTATTATAGGCTTCGCTGCCTGTACCCATTGATCTCCGGGTGGGCACGGACCCAGATCCACCGGTCCATCTTTCAGTCCATCTAACTCGTATAATCGACGGTTAATGGGTACATAACTGACGAAGTGAAATACATCGTCGTCTTTAGATGCTTGTCTCGAGTCATATTCGAAAAATGTGTGTCTGTAACGAAAGACGTTTGTTTCGCGCAATATAAATATGCACATTATTGTCAACATATGTGCGAGCATGCTATGCTAGAGATACCTTGAAAATGAATTATGCGCTTCTCTTATCACATTGGAATTACTAAGAGCAAGTCCTCTCATGTTAGCGTCAAAGCTTTGACAGAAATTTTTGAACTCTTCCAAATTCGGCCCCAGGGATATGTCGTTATGTTCGCAATTTAACAGCACGCTTAATATCGCTTGTGTCGCACATGCGTTGTTAATCACCTGGAATGGAAAGAGAATCTTTATTAACTGATTTATATGTCTTATAAATGTTGAAACGGATTGATAAGTATTACCTGTTTTGCAAAGAATATTTTGTTAGACGAACTTTCCTCAATAACATTCCCAGAAGGTTCGTCGTCTTGAACCCATTTGAATAAAAATATCAAGCCATGTATAGGCCTAAGAAACAAAACATTATACAGTACTAAAGAAGCATAAATAACTGATAATATAGAATTAATATATTATCGATTAAACTCGATCGTCCGATGAATCGTAACTTTTACGTTGCCCGCGAAAAGTATCGGAAATTATACAACAGCTGGCAAACGTTATACACTTGTACGTTTCACTGTTCTTGACAACTTTACGTGATTACAAGCAGATTCAATAGATATTTAAAATGCATTAACTAATAGGTTATGTCACGCAAATGAAATACCTTAAATTATCAAAATGCTCATCATCCAAACTCCATAATTCTTCCACCTGGGCGCCTGTGACGCCTATACACAAACAGAAACGTGTTAAACAAGTTACAAATACGTAACTTGAGAAGAGAACTTGAAAATTGTACGCGAGTAATTGTCAATAAAGCCAGATTTCCTTTAGCCAAAACGTAAGCGAATTATTCTCGGATTGATAAACATAACGCGCGTCAGATTTGTGTAAAACTGCTCGATATATACCGAATTTCTTTATTAATTCCGTGAAAACGCCAGGATCGCTTTCGATAAGACACCAATTGCCCGCTGAGTCCGCCATGTTTCAATCATCGTTTGACGCGGCCCAAAAGATAACAGTCATTCGTCATGCTTTTTATTCCAGCTGATCCCTTTTAATTATTCGGATGCACCTACGAAGCAAATTCCACTATAATGCCACAACGCAATGAATATTACTGCAACGCCTAAAATATTTCAGCGCAAGAAATAAAATCAATACATGAACTGATCGTAGATGAGAATGCAACTGCTACTTTAAGCATTCAACTAATCGCGAATTCTTTGTATCGTAAGCTACCTACTGCAATGAAAAAAAAATGAGAGGTTTATCTTTTTAGAAGATAAAGATTTGCATTTCTGTATAAGGGAATAGCATGTTACGTATAAACGCGCCCGAAACATATTATCTACGTAGTTCTACAATGATGATGACGTGCAACTTAAAGTCGAGCAAGTAGAATGTTAATGTTTTAGTGTGAGTATTATAGAATTTGACTTAAATAAGAAACTCCACGAGTGAACTGTTACCATCGGATATTAAAGATAATAGTTTTTATTATCTACGTGACTACATAAAAATAATTAAACGTTTCAGCTTTTCTATACTTTTTATTAGTCTTCGGCGGCTTATGACTACACACTACTGATTATAAAAACCATAATCGAGGATCGCATGTATAGTTCGGCGCACATAGATTTTACAGATTGCCAGCACAGTCTGATTTATTAAATGATTGGATTAATAAAACATGAAAAAGTTGTATAATTCTTTTATAATCATCAATTAATATTACAACGCTAAAGCACAATTTACACTATGTACAAGCATTAAATTAATTAAAGTCTCAAAATATATTAACTAACCATGGTTGACGTTGCTCACTGATTAGCATTCTATTAATGAACTCCTTCAACAAACAGCATACAACGAATTTACGACAGAGTTTACGGACGATAGTTCACGCGAACAGAAGTTACAAATTGATGGTGGACGAGAAATCGATGTAAAAAATTTGCAGGTGAAAAAGAGCCTTCTGTTAAAAACGCTATAATAGGAAGTATTGATGCGGCAATCGATAATTCATAAAAGAAAGATATCAATAAGCCACACATATAAAGCCAAATGCACATACATCAACGATACTATCGATGAGCTCTCTTTAAACGTTTAGGTCGAATGTATTCGTAAGTGATCACAAGCGTT
Source organism: Andrena dorsata (assembly GCA_929108735.1). NCBI lineage: Eukaryota > Metazoa > Arthropoda > Insecta > Hymenoptera > Andrenidae > Andrena > Andrena dorsata. The sequence continues at coordinate 13,409,946 of OV815488.1, forward strand.
AAAAGCATTTGGCGCAAAAGTTTCATTGAAATGTTGTTGTTGAGATACCCTACGATGTGTAATGATAATCGCCTAATTCTGTGACAAGATACTATATGTAGATTGTATATAATTACGCCTCTCGTCGAAGTACCTAAGCATTGCATTGTCAGACTGGGATATTAGTTATTATTCTCTGTTTGACACAATGACGACAGAATATCTTCGTACCGCCGCATATTCGTCTCAAACGTTTCCAACTGCTTAGTGAGATCGCCCACTTGCTCCGCAAGCGTCCTTTCCTCCATAAAGGCCTGAAGCTGCGGCGCGCTCTGGCATTCCCGGTAAAATGCCCCCAAGTCGCTGTTTGTGTTAGTGACAGCGAACGGCGTTTTCTGGAATTACATTCCCGGATTTCAGACAGACCATATCATGAATAAAGCCAGGAGCGTAGGTAGGAACGTTAATTACCAAATCTACCATAATAAAGTCGTCGTTGGCACTGGTCATTGAGCAACTACTTCTCCTGGACCCGTTCTGGGAGTTGCACTTCGACGTTGTGTTATCGTTTGTAAGTCTTTCGTTATTTCCATTACTGCTATCTGTGGTAGTAGTCGTTGTTGCAGTCTTTGTGTTCGTAGTCTCAGCGGCGGAGACCGGAGGAGGCGAAGTCTGTCTTGGCGTTAACAAAGAACTAAAAGGTACATCCGGTATAACAAAGTCCTCTTCGTTAACAGTAACAGGCTTATTAACTACAAACGCTCCTACTTTGATAGTATCGCTAAGGGACTTGGACGTCTCTTCACTAAAATGTAAATAAGAGAAATCATATGAAGCACACTCATTCTTGAAACAGAATCGAACGGCCAGGAGTTTCGCCGCTTTACCTCTGCTGGTATCTTGCGTGACGAGGGCTCAAGTCAGAATGAAAATGATCGCTCTTCAGCATTATGGAGTCGCGGCCAGTATGAGTAGGCGATATAGACATTTTTGTCCTATACGAAACTGATAAGCGGATCGTACCCACTGGTGTGCACAATTGACCTACTTTGACGTTCTCATAATTATCGCCTGCGGAGAAGGATTTTCTGGCATTAGTGCTAGGAATAAGAATATTAAACTGATGAAGATATAGCGCCTTAGAGGAAACATACATCGGACAAGAATTTGATATAAAATTTTTAAAATTTCATTCTGTACCTAATGTGTGTAGCTGAGGTTCTCCCATATAAATCCTATAACAAATAACGTAGGAATCCGGACATTGTCTTCTACTCAATTTGTAAGCTGGAGTGATTCTTGATACAGACAGCAACGATTTCAATAAAATACCCATTCTGTTATAGACTGTGTATGTAACCCTTACAGTGGGATCACTGTGCTCTGGTAATACACCGAGGCTCCATGCTTCTAGAACCATTGTGTCACCTTCAACCGTTCTCAACGAGATCTCAATACAGAGAGGTATGGTCGAATTTACTATTTCCCCGCACAGCGCCCTTTTAGCTTCAGCCAAAACTTCTGGCACATCATGAATAGCTAGGTTGAACTATGCAATGAAAGGATACATATGTAGAAAACTTTAAACATGCCCATTGATCTATTATAATCAGCGTAAACATTAATTCTATGCCTTTTGCTTCCAACAGTTTAGTTATTAAGTCGCTATAAAAACTTATGTTTTTCATGTGCAACAGAAATGGAATACGATTCTAAAGCATTTTTTCTTCTGATCAAACTTTTTGTTAAAATTTAAACACAAACAGACACGAAGCGAAAGTTTGGAGCAGATATAGAATTTTGCTTATTTAACCCCCATCTAAGGCTGAGAACCTGCTCGCTTTACAGTTTCAAATATTAAGGCAAAAAGTGACAATGCACGTAATAATAAAAATATATTATGCAGTGACATCGAACCAAAATTGTGGAATATCAAAAATGAGAAGCTTTGATGTAGGCTATTGCAAAGTTTACAAAGCATAGAAAACAAATGAAAACCCACTTATGCAAATGTATATTTTGAGAATTGTAATACGGGTTAATCTACTTCTACATTATGCCATTTAAGGGTTAATTAGCCTTGATATTAATGCCCGCATTAACATCCGTCAATGCACGCTGCATATATGCAAGAAATAGCAGAGTACATATGAAACGTAACAAAGAGAAGAAGCATGTTGACATTTACACAGAATTTTGGAGCGAGTAACAAGGAACTCGTAAACTATTAATAAAACAGTTGAAAAGAGAAGAGCTTACCCAATCTGTTCCAGACGAATTCGGTTTGCACTTTGTGTTGACCTTTTCTCCTGACCTCGACTGCACTATGATCTGAGCCGTTTTCAATGCCAAGAATTTAGTGAACTTATCCAAGTCCTTTTTGTCTTGCATGCTCAATTTTAACGTGGACATCTTTGGGCCTGGCTGTTTCATACGATTCCCTTCAAAGAAACACAGATGTCCAACTGAAACATTGAATCCCACTAAACTGAACAGAATTTCGATTTTGCCAAAGCATCTCTATTAGCTGTCTGTAACACTACATTGCGAGATCGTTTTCGACGCATGCACGTGTTAATCATCGCACTCCAGTGAACGAACGGTCCCCTTTCTGTCTATGGCTCACTAGCGCACAAACTCCATTCGAAAAACGATAATTTGACAGCATTGACATCGTATCGTTGCATCGTGTTGCGTGTAGCTGCGTGGCAGGTGAATGTGACGGGGCATCCGAGTCGATTCGATTTTGTTAATAGCAGAATCCAGGCTGTCGTTGGCCGGGCACGGTAACAGGAGTCAACGAGATATCGTTCGCATCGATTAATCGGCTTGATTGTCGTTCCTCCCGAATAATACACGCGGCCGTGGAATGTAGCTGCAGTTTCCACTATTTTTACGACACGCGCTACGGATCGATCGTGTTTCGTATTGCAATTACCTCAATGATAAGAAGCGTCCGCATGAGCGCAACTTATGATCATCGATCCGCTGACTCAGCGGTACGTAAAAATCCTTTATATGTCATTTGCATTTGTGCGCGAGAGGAGACGGGAAGGACAGCAAACACTTCCTGGTAAACAGTTCAAAGTTTGTCAATTTCGAGCTGTGGAACTGATTGCGAGTCGCGTTCGAAAAACAACTGCCAGCACTGCGGGCAGCATGGCACACCAGTGCCTGGATTTTAAATACACCGAGCGAACGCAACGATTCCGTTGAGGCAATTCGTGTGATTTGTAGACGGATCGTGGCACCGTGTTGTATAAATGTGCTGTTTAATTGCAGGTAAATTTCGAATGACTATCACTCGATAAATTGCGATATAACGTGCGAACGTTCTGTTCACGGGCCCGGCACTCCCAGAGGAATTCGTGGTCAGAGGTGAGCTTCGAATTCAAGTCGCGAACGGTGCTGGTGTCGCGCCTGTCAAAGCAGAACGCACACTTCTATGTGTAGTCTTTGACGTTGTTCCCATACTTACCTACGTAGCATGATGGCCAAATTCAAATGTCAGAATTCAGATGCACTTTTGAAGCTGAAGCGAAACGTGGCAAAAATTGAAATTGGCGATTGGCGCCTGATTTGGGCTACAATATCGACCAGGGTTGCTTTGACCGAAATTTCGATATTTGTTTTTCATCAGTTATTTTTCACATTCATTTTATTTAAATTCGTTTTTGTTCAAATAAAGTTTATTTGTTGTATCTAAAAGAAATAAAGAAAACAGTTCCAGAAAATATTAAGAAAATATTTAAACGTCCTTTTCATTCAAGATATTTGAATTTTGGCGCTTTTGGGTTACTTTGCCTGCGCCACCTCACTGCAGAAATTTGCTGCGTTTAGCAGAGTCAACTGTTGAGTGATCTGACTAGATTTTACTGTGATGTTGCACGTTCATTGGTCGACGCGAGAAAAATCTAGTGAAATCACTCAACCGTTGAGCCTGCTGAACGCACCCATTATTGCACACTGTTGGGGATCGCTTTGTGAACGCTCAGTTTTGAGAACCCCCTATTCTGCCGATTTACATTGGTTTTCACAGTTGTCGTTATTACTTTACTCTCCTACGTTATTTAAATGTTTCTTTCTTTATGATTTTGATGATTTATTTACTGTAGACATCTTAAATTCATCGTTTCTATTTTTATTCCCACGAAATAGAGGCGTTCACAAAGCGAACGCTAATAGTGCGAAGTTGGCCGCTCTTCGTCCTGCATATGTCTGAAACGGCCGGAATCGAGCGAGCTGACTGTACTGTTGCCACTAGGGAAATTTCTCTGTTTCCCTATTACCCTTCAAACGTTTCCATTACTGTAGCGATAGCAGTCGATAAAACCTATAAATTTTTTCATAAATTTATCCTTGTTTCTCATTTTATTAAATACGAAACATTATTGTTGAACATTGTTTGTTAAGGTAGGCTGCACGAGTTAAGATTTATTAAACCAATAACTAGGTTGTATGCTGAGCGAATCTAAAAATGAGGTATCCGGGAAGTAAACCTATTTAAGGAATATGTTTTAAATATTGTCAAACACATGTCACATAAATTCACATTTGATATTATCAATCGTAATCATGGCTCTGAAATTATATATTCTTAATTATGATACGTTACGTTATAAGACAATAAACGTATGTGCAATAAACAGATTTAATTACAGCGTGATTAATTTATCCCGCTATTGGAAGATTTATATGGAATTAATATACAAATCTTCTTGCTTCGTTTCTATTAAAAAATGCCTAATGATGATATTGATGGTTGAAAGGGATACAAAAGATTCGCAAGAATATAGCAATAATTATACACCGTTTAAAACTAATAAATAAATGACTATCCCTCTTTTGAAATCATAATTTCTTCCGCCCTTGTGTTCACTAATCTGTTGAAGGGAATCTGTATTCCCTGTGTCCGTTACTGATTTTGACGTACACTCTTCTATTGATTTATAATTTGAGGTCTATTTTATACTCATAAAATTCACCTTCTACATGCGATGTACGTATTTAGTGCTTATGTGACAAATACGCGGTATGTAGTCCTCCGTAGAAATATTGTTCGCGATGGCAAGGTGGATTTTGGATGGTGGTGATGTATATTTTCGTGATCGTTCGGTGTTGCGTTGGCTTTGCGTACAATGGCAAGATATCGTAAAGAATGCGGAATGAAGTAGTGGTAAAAAGGAACGAAACCACATATGTACATTGTATTTATGATTGTTCGGAGGGATGAGATAATCGAGGTCGATACAGCAGTGAGAGTAATTTATTGAGCATCACGTACGAATTCTCCGTGATGTAACAACGACACGTGACTCGCCACGTGGACCTTTGTGCATCACTTCTTTTGTGCATTCCACTCTAATTCAATTCAAAATACAATTAAACACGTACAAAATTTATGTACGAAATAATTGTTCCTTGTAACCAGATTCTTAAAATTACATTTTCTAGAGAATATAAATTATATAAAAGTGTCGTTCGGATCCAACGAACACCGTTAACCAAGTGTTAAATACTTTTTCAAGTCACAGTATTTTTCTCAATATTTCCATATTCATGCATCTTGTTACAATTCTGCCATTCTTCACCGCGTTAATTTTTTTATTTGGTGCTATCGTATTTGCTTCTACACCTTTATATTTCTAAATATCCTTTTTTTATCACGACGATGAACAAAAGATAGAGTAGTATTTATACTTGAATCACGATTTGTGTGAGAGGGCTGTTTAAAAATGCAAACAATGGGAACGTGATTTCATTGTTTCCCATGTGCTTTATTTTTCTGAATTTGTTGCAACTGTACGTATCGATTTTAACACCGACGAAGCAAGGCATGGTTTCCTTTAACAAGCGTAACGATCGAAAGAAGAAAGCTGTTACTTTTATGGTAGACTGTACAGTCACACCACACAGCATGCCAACTGCAATGGAAATTTCCACTGAAGCAGTCGGTTGTCGGTTGCCACCGTCTTGTAGACGCTTCGTAGCCGCGCCTAAAAACCAGATTGCGTCCGTCAGGAGGCTAAACCGAAGGCCGTTCTTACCTTTTCAATCGATCAATTTTGATTGGTCGGGATTGCGGTTTTCCGGGTCACCAAGTAATTTGAGTACATCCCTTTTAAGACGGGTGGCAATTACGGGCCACATCATGCGTGTGCAATAAATAACAGAATCTTATAGCGTGCATACTATAATTGTCCATTTAAGAAGTACTAAATGTTTATACACCCCCGCGACGTCGTCCATCTCTCATTGATTGTCAAACAATCGCTCAATGTGTAATACCACAAACGTATTCGTGATTGTACGATTGATCGGTAGCAGCGATCGATGCCTACTTGAAAAATCCAAGAAAAAGGGCCTTTATACGGCGGAATAAAATTAATGTCATTGATTTCGTTTGAGCGGCATTCAATGAAGTCGTTTAAACGCGTAGCCAACGCTCATTGCCGTCCTTCTCTCAATAAAGCCTGAACCGCGAGCAAGGTTTTCCTACGACTGTGACTCAAGACCGCCATTACCGGTGCGAAATGCTCCCATTCGTGGAATCGTTTTGGGACTAATAACTGGATGCGCCTATAACAAATGAGATCTTTATCCGAAACAGAACTTTCCGCGTGCTTTCTGAACACCAACGAACGCCCAAAGCGTGAACGAGTTTTAGTGCGAACAGCTATATAGCCTCGCGTTAGAATTCTATAATTATCACAGAAAGAGTTAACAAGTTCTGTGAATATAGGCCCATTGTTTCCGTCGCGGAGCAACTGTAACTGCAGACGTAGGAACGTAAACACACCTGCGGCGGTAAATCGATATTTTTTATTAGAACAGGAATGTATACTTTAATCGGAACTGAATACCTTTGAAATAACCAAAGAGACGCTTCTCTATTTTCCAGAGCAACGGAGTATGACCGCAAAATCACAGCCGAAGTATCAGTGGCTAGCCGCAGAAGTGCTTCGTTCGAAAATTCCTTATCGGAAACCACGGTGTACCAGTTCCAATTTAAAAGCACTGTATAATTAGAAACGCCTGCTACGCGGCAAATTCCGCAGAGACACGGCGGTTGCGAGACCGCGGGCCGGTCACGAAACAGCGATATGCAACGGTAGGGGTGGGGTTTTGGTTTTTCTCTAGGACAGAAATTTTCATCTCGGAATTGCGCTAGGAATTTTAAGCTCGCTACGGTAGTCGGGGACGTCGGGAGGATAAGCGCTCGTGCGCGACCTACGGTTGCAGCGAGCCGAGAATACTTTTGACGGGAAATGTACGCATCGGGGGTCGAGGGGCCCGCGTGGCCTGGTCCCCTCCCAAGATAAGAAGGCTTAAGGGGCCTCGTTGGACGTTTGCCATAGCGTTTGCAAGAATTACGCGCCTTCGTATTAGATATGTACGCTGTTCGGCCAACTGTAGGCACGCGCTTGTATTCGATACGATTATTCACGGGCAAAGCTGGCCCCTCTGCCAGAAGGGTTAACCCTTTACGTGGTATATACGGCCCTTCGCGAGCGGTGCTTAACGTTTGAAGGACGAGTTTTTCCATTTTTAATAATCGCACGGGCGGGTTGCGAGTTTTCACTTGAGGTTTTGCGTTCAGGTTTTACTCGTTGAGTCGGGGTTGGCTGCTGGAGTTTTTATACTGATAGTGGCGCGTTGGTGGGGGGCGATTAAAGGGAACCATTTATGTAACCCTCCAAGCGTTGGAATCTATGATCGTTTTAGGCGATAACATGTTAGATATTACGCCGATGAGGAGGTCCTGTAGGCCATCGAGTCCTAGAGTGTTAGAGTTGCAGATTGTGACAGAGGTCGTGTAGGTTTTCAAGTCCTGGGGCTTGGGGGTGCATCGACGGTAAGGTAGTTATTCTGTGGCGTTCTTAACTACGTTTAGACTACCCGATAAAAGGGTATTACATTCAATAAAGACGCCATTCGTGACTTTTATTTATTCCTTTTTACCGAGCCAACATATCGCCCATTTAAAAGGAAAGTCTTGAGGAACTATTATGGTCCTTTTAAGTGTTAAGTGGCGAACGAATCCTAAACGGCTTTGGAGGTCACGTTTGGATTGGATGATTGTACCGGATGAGCGTCCTTTTTTCCCTTCCGGGAATTGTAACGAAGGAGATTTAAAATAACCGTATTGGTTGAGAGTATAACTCTGTTTCAATCTGATAGATCGTTGATAAAATTTTTTCCCTCGTCTATGTATTTCTATGCCGCTAGATTTTCAATAATATGTACATTTTTATGTGATTAGAAAATATCGGTGCACTTGTAGGTGTAACATAAAATGTTTCCGCTTGATTAAATCGACGATTAATGCTGGAATTATGTAAAGTGGATTCCAGTATTTTCCAAGACGACTTAACGGTGTTAAGAAATTCCGATGACTCGCCAATACTAATTTTCATTTCGCAGAGTGAAATATGAGATTATCAACTTATGATGTCACCTGGCACTTCGAACATAGAGAAAAGAAATTTATCCTTAGCCATACTTTCTTGGCACAAACTTAAAACATTATCATAACCCGTTATTTTCCCTAAATGGGATGAAAAAAAACGATCATCCATTTTGGCGCTGCTTCAATAAATGGAAATAATATTCAGAAAGTGACGGTTATTTTTATAAACGAGGATATAAACGATATTCCCTTGATCTTGAATATTTTGTTTTACTATTACGAGTCGTTTCTATTTTTGAATGTAAAATCTGCTCCCAAATGATGTGTGAATACACGTTGTACGGTTGACTTAAGTAAAATATTCTTCCGACCGAAAAATTTAGTAAAACGAATCTTTGATATTAGAAGGGACTTGGACGAATGGAAGAAGCACGCGCGCACCGGAAATTCTTGATGCTTGTGTTAAAGAATGCGTAGATACCAGTTCTTAACTGATAATATATACCGGAAAGTGCAAACTTTGCCGTTTATAGACCGTCCATTTACGTTTTCTGCGTCTTATTGCGTCTGTGGCAGTGGTATTGATAGGAAATGAATAAAGCGTTCATCACACAGGTCTGAGAAAGATATAAATAAAGAAATATGCGTTTCCCATTGCGACGAAATTATTGTTTATTAGCTTCTGTTTATAGAACTAACGAATATTAAACAGATTTATAATTCATTCAGCTTTAGAATGCCAAAATGATCAGTAGTACGATTATTCGAAATGCGATCGAGGCAAGTATGAAAAGTTGTTTGTCTTTGAAAAATTAACGGACCAACATGTTCGCAGTATCGCAGCAAGGAAACGTATTTGTTTCTTTAGAACACATGTTATTATCGGCGATGAGTGATTTACGATCGTAACGTGGTGTGTAAAACATAATGTATCGCACACCTATTGAATGTGTTCTCGCAGAACATGAACTCCAACTAGCGCAATTTGTTCACGTGGAAAAGTTCGTGTTTCTGAAAAGGAGACCATTCTCAGTGAAAACATTGTAAAGTTCCATGCATTTTTTTACATGTAGAAGATTAGGTGATAATTTTAATGAAAACGAAATCAAACAGGAGTAATACATTTTTTCTACATCAGTGATTCCCAACCTGTGGGTGGCCACGTTTTTTTAAAATATTATTAAGTTAGAATATTATTATATTCTTAAGTTTAACATTATTAATCATATTCTGATACACCTATTTGTAATGCGTTTTTCCCTTTAATTTAATAATTTACGGGGGGGGGAGATGAAACTTTTTTTGTATCATTTTTATTGAACACAAGTACATTAATTTATTCTTCAATGTCAAAGTTCCAAATAATTTGCAAACTAATTATCTGCCACAGCTTACCGAGCATTTATCAACTTGTGTTAGTAATAACCACTGTGTATTAATATAAATAACCAGTTTAATCTGTTTGATAAATGTTTTAATCATCGCTCGACCACGACGCAATGAAAGTTGCATAAGGTTCTAATAAACTTGTGTAAACTTCGCAAACTATTTCTAACATCGAAAAAACTGACTCATTAACATTTAATTGTGGAAAAAAGTGTTTGCACTCGCGGTTAGGCTTAACCAGCGGCGTTAAAATGGATACAACAGTTGAGTACAAGGTCGAATTTCGTTGCTACGTATATCTAGTGCAAAGTCACGTTTATGGCTGCAATATAAGCACGTGCTGCGAACTGCGTGCCGATGCTTTCGAAGATAACGCGCAAAAAGCGTCAAAACGGCGACCAGTTATAATTGCGAATCGATGTATTCCTCGTCCAGTTCCCCTGGCTCTTTCCAAATGGACACCCCTAAACAGATAACAGAAAATTTTAAGTGCCGGGGAATATTATTCAGTATTTTTCATTTCATCGTTTAAAAACTAATTTAAATCCCCTGGCTCTTTCCAAATGAACACCCCTAAACAGATAAAAGAACATTTTTAATGCCAAGGAATTTTAATCAGTATTTTTCATTTCATCGTTTAAAAATTAATTTATATCCCCCGTGCCATGAATCGAATTTTACCATTTCCTTAGCCTTGCCCCATGTTCGCGAGACATTTTGCAGATATTACTTCCCACTTCGTTTAACAGATTAGTTGCATCGCTGATTTAATCGATATTGACCGACTGTTTAATAATTCCCTCAAGATAACGTCAAAGTATTCCAACGCTTGTTATGCAATAAAATTGCAGGTTTACGTAAACGCTCTCCAGCTGTATGAAATTAAATATGTCGTATGAAACTAAAAATCGGTTGCAGCCTGGGATACCTACATCCTGGGGACTTGGATAGTTTTTTGGAGCTTGGAAATTACAGGAAACAGATATATCGATGTCAGTTTAATTTATCTCTTGCCAGCTAACAATAAATCAATAAATCAATAGACCCTTGAATGGTCACCCATCGATCTCCATTATCCTGCTGAGAAGTGCAATAAATCCTTACGGTAAAGGAATTAATCTTCGAAGATGTGAGCTCCACAAACATATCGCAACGATGTAACGTTTTATAATGTGCAACTGCAATCAGTACACTGCGTATGTTTATGCAAATGCATACTTTTATAGAGCAGAGGTGGAGAAGTGAGGCTTGGGCATAAACACTTGTTTCATTTTTCAAAGATACCAAGCATCTATTTTTGCTGTGCATATTCTGCATATTTTAATACATCGATGCATATACTAATGATCGCCAGGCAGTTTAAACGGCGAACGCTGGCAGAAATCTGATATGTAGTTCCATTCGAAATTCGGCTTTTGAAATAGACCATACCAACTTAAGTGTTTATACCTAGTCAGGCCTGAGTCAAAAGAGGCGACAAGGCGACCGAAAAGAGGCGAAAGTTTAAAAAAATCCTACCACAGTAACTAAATACTTCTAACAAAAATCCCTGTTCTAAATTTCACCTGAATCGGTCCACTAGTTCTCGAGAAATATTGGTTACCGTTTTTTTCAAATACGGTAGGTTTAATACGATTTCAATGCAGTTTCAAAGATTCTTTTGACCACTATATATCAATGAATCTGCTCAGAGTATCCGCCATTATTTGACATGCATTTCAAAAGCTGAAATACTTGTTGCGACGTTGGTCAAGAAAATCACATTACATTTAAGAATGCAGCCCTAAGCTCGTCCACTCGAAGGTCGCCGTAGCGGCGCCATTGAAAGTTTCTTATAAAACTGGCAGGGCGCCTCCGCGGCGCCGCGTTACCCTTTCCGTCAAGTGAATTTTCACTAAAATATGTCGATCGTCCCTCAAGAAGTTCCACGCCGAACAACGCGCCCAAGGGAAAACTTCATCGAGTGCCAACGATTTAATAAGCCGAACGTGCCCGTGCCGCGTTAATTACCTCGTCTTGAAAAAGTCGGCGAGCAAATATACCCGCGCGGCGTAATATACGGCGAAACTACAATCGATAAGAAACCGTGCGATCCGTTGCGCGGAGCCACAGAAGCATTCCAGACGAGCCAGCGCAAACAGCGGTAGCGACAAACGACTGAATGGCGCGCTTAACCAGGACAGTCTGCGAAAACAAAGTTCAAGGCTCAAGGATAAGCGTTTTCGCGGGGGTAGCTCTGAGATAAATTCCCGTCACCACGAGCCGGCGATTCCACCGAATCTGGGCCAAAGGACACAACACGGGCGCGAGAGTTTTTCGCCGATAGGTCCGCGTGGGCGAAGTACCAGCACAGTCCTCGTGCCCTCGCAGACTTTTTGCATGTGTCTGCGTCATCGTTGTCCATCTATCTTACCACGACCTATATACAAGTCCCGCGAGCATTGATTGCGACAGCCGGGCGCCCCGCACAGCTCCAAACAGACTCCCCGGTCCGATTTTCGTATGCAGCCGAGCAATATCTCCGGCGTCGATCGTTGGCGATTCATGAGTTCGGCGGCGAAGGGAGCGTGGCGTCCTTTCGATGGGTTACATCACGCCACGGAACGCGGCACCAAGCGGGACCGACAATAATTTACGAATCGTACAGCGCCTCGATGGATTGATTACTGCGTGCCCAGACAGGGATGCCACGAATTAGTATTATTATTGTTACGTTTTTAGTACACTCGCATTGTGTGCATAATTAGAAAGAATGAGATAACCAAAGCGGTTATAGAACCGATTTATATAGTTCTATAGCTTTAATTTTTAAAATTAACTTGACAAATAAAGGTTTCGATCTATGGTATTAAATATTTAGCCTTTAGAAAATGTCATTCTGCATAGATAAACGCAAAGTTCATTAAAGTTCATTAAAAAATGTTTGTAAATTGTCGAAATTATAAAGAGGCCAACTTCTTGGTGCAAGAGGTTGCGGCAACCGTACAAAACGAACGGCAATATATGACAAAAGTGTGTCGAATAAATTTTTTTATATGAATAATGGTCCCAAGAACAAGATAGAATTATAAAATTTTAGATTTATTTCACATCTCTTGAGGAAAAAAATTTCAAAAGTGATCAATTATTAGGCGCCGAATTATTTGACTTCTTAACCTAACATAAGACAGTCACAATCGCCCTAGCGGTAGAAAGTGTAAACAACAGTTAGCCATACGCCATTAACAAGTTGAGTCACCATGCTGTCAGTCCACAAAAAAATATAAAACAGGTAAGTTTTTCGGGTACGTTCCACCAAAATTTTGCCACGATTCTTAAGGATTTTGTGCAATTACTATTTGTGAGAATCAGTGAAATAAATTTCTGTGTAAAACTGCGTCTATTTTCAAGTTTACTTGTGGATTTGATATCAACGAATAGTGCCCTACATTTTAGCGCCATAGATTTGAATTATGTACTTATTTCGCACCATCGTGTGTAAGCTTAAATCATATTGATACGAACATACAGAGAAAAACTAGAAAAAAAATTGAATAACGTAAAAAGAAAATCATAACAAAAAAAAAGAACAGCAAAGGAAACTCTTGAGAGGAAGAATACCGCCAAAACCAATACACAAAAGAAAGAAAAGAAGAAGAAGAAAGACGATGAAAATGAGAGCCGATTTTGTAAATTGTGTCAAGAAATTAGACAGGAAAAAATATGATACAATGCACGCATTGTAAAATAGTGATACACAAGCTTTGTGCGGGAATAGAAAGAATTACTTTTGAATATGTATGTCATGATTGTAGTTACCAACAATTTTGTTTCATTATCTCTGTTATTTTTCATGTAATAAGCATTTGTTCTTAACGGGTACGATTTAGGCAAGTTTACCCTACACATATTGGCAACGTATTCCCAGAAAATTGATGATTTTGTAAAGTGCAGGTTTAACATGTAACCTCAAGAATGAGGAAGTGACGAAAGAGATAATAAGGCCCACCAAAATATTAAGTGGGAACAATATGGACAAGAGCTCCAAAGCACGTGTCACTTCAATCAAAAGAAAAGAAAACAAAAGTCTGCGAACAGGAGGTACAAGAGCCCATTCCATCCTCTTCCAGTGAATACGTGGACGCCAACTCTGAAGAAAATTGGTTTTGCAAATTATGCGGAACTGAATTAAAAAATGATATGCGTCACCGTGTCATGCGTCTCAGCTGGGTGCATGAGAATTGCGTTGAACTCACACCTGAGGATGAGGATGTCTTTGTCTGCCCGACCTGTACAGCCTAAATAGATGGGCCTAATTACCTGCTCTACACGAAACAAGGGCCATTTACAAGGTTTTTAAAAACCTACAAATTTTCGTGTATGTTTAGGGTAAATCCGGGAGACGCGGTCGGGGTGGAGAGCATATCATGTATACCTATAGTTAAAATTAATACAACCTTTAATTTGCGGTGTTTTTCTAAAAAAATATTTAGGATCTGTTATAGGACTGTTGAATGTTTTTTATTTATTTCGATATTTCCTAGAGAGGGGACATTTCGCGTTTGGGGGGATAGGGCCTGGCCCCTCCCAGACAAAAATCCTAGCTACGCCTATGAATTTATAGTGTCACTTCTGACAACAAATTGGTAAATTCAGCAAAAGTTATGGGTACCTAGCATTAAAGCCCTCCTTCCTTTATTAACATTTGAAGATACAGGAATTTGTGGATCCAACACCTCAGCTCCTTGACTTTTGTACATTACGCCGAACACTCCGTGGCAATTCATTTACCAATTTACTGAAGCGAAGCACGGAATGTCCCTCGTCCCCCGCGATCGCACTCGCGGCGTCCAGTTTTTCCCCCGTAAAATCCCCGATAGAAACTTCGTCGCTTACTTTCACCAGAAATCGATCGCTTCCGCGGGTACAGGCTCTCAAAGGCCGGGGACATTTTTGCTTCGTTCCTGGATATAACGAATTAGCGAGCGTGTCTGCAAGCGAAGTCGTACGTAAATAAAGGAGGAAGACTCGCGGCCGAGTCTTCCCCCGGCGGGGGTCAAAATAAACGAGACCGAGGATGCCACGAAGCTTCGCGAAACCCTCACGGACAGAGCCGGAGTGGAAAGTTTTTCGCCGCGCCAATATGTTGCGAAACGGAGCTAGGCGAGTCTCGTGTTACCTACGACGGCCGCGTCGCAAAATTCAAATCGCGAACGCGATATCGTATTGCCGTGACGATGCTTCACCGGGTCGACGTTTCGTATCTAATAGCCTCGGCTTTTGTCCGGTGTCACGGGAAACTATGCCCCGCTGCGTTTAATTCCCTCGGTGGCCGGCGAGCGGCCGGCGTCGATCGAATTCGGCGCTTCGATTGCGATGTGCTATGAGTGCGTATTGGGTCAATAGGAGAACTGTGTCCTGTCCTTGCGGGGATTGTGGGGCACTTGATCCAATTGGTGGCACGATGAAAGTTGTACCATCGGTACGCAGTAGTTAAACTTTCTTTTCACCAGTACTGTAATCGATACAGACGTTTATCTAACGTATGGAAGCACAGTTTGGAGAGATGTTCTAGAATATTATGTCCGCAGACTTTTTATAATAAATAATAAAAAAATAGTAGGTAATGAAAAAACAACCCTAGCGATGACACCGACGAATCAAATCATGGAACACGCGGTGTAGTGCCAATTTAATTAAAAATTTAAAAACGAATTTTAAAAGTATTCACTTTTTTAAGTATATACTTAATAGAGATCAGTTTTTACAAATAAGCGTTTTTTTTCAAAAGCCGAGGGGGGGGGGGGCGAGTGCGCCTTTTGCAATTACCAAATCATTTCCCTACCTTTTTTTTTTCGTTTAATGCGCAGAAAAAGAGCGGGATCCTACGTTCACGCGGGCGTGCCATTGAAGTACGAGAAACGTGATAAAGCGTTGATGTGTCGCAATCTTAAATGCGAAATATCCGTAGTGGTGCATCAATGGCAGGCAATTGTCGCTCATAAAAGGACGCAACGGTATGATTTTGCATATGAAAGGGCATGCTGGCGCGTCAAAGAGTCATGCTTTTCGAATGTGATCGGGGTATGTGCGTGGTGTAACACGTGTTCCGTTTTTCGAGCACAAAGAAGCATTACCTGCGAGAGGCTGCGACGAAGCAGTCACTACCTGTGGCCTGTAAGAAGTCACCCCACGGTGCTTCCGGCACGGGCGCCTAATTCCAATTCATACAGTACATATTCGCGACCCAGAAACAAGGTCCAAACGGGATCCCACGATTCGCGATGAAAGACAGAATTAGCATGTGAAAGGGTGTGGGTTGGTGAAGTTTTCATCCAAAAGGGACGAGTTAACCCAGGGTCGGCGGAGCAATTTTCCCCGAGTGTGGAGTTGGGAAAGTACGATTTAAAGATTCAAATGAAGGGTAAGGGGTAAACAGGGAATGTCACAAAACAGCTTTATCGAGAGAATTTAATTTTAATTGTTTAGTCCATCAGTAAAGAAACAAGGCTCAATGAATGTATCTGCATTCTTCATAACACGAAGCTTATACCCTAGTTAGGCAACAGAAAAAGATAAGTAAGAAAATAATAATTGTTTTACATTATTTTAATATTTTTTCTAGCTTGAAGAGGACCGCCTACTCAAACAAAATAAGAAACTTCCAGTACTAATATTCCAGTACTATTATTATTAAAACAAGGACAGCCACTTATATTATTATAAGTGTCAGTTATTTGGTTTCTCACTTGTTACACACTTTCCACAATTTTTTTCAAATTCATCAGCAAAGTTTCACTGTGTAGATTTTCGTGTATAAAGTACTCACCCCGAAGCATTTTGCTTTCAAATGATTGGCCCACCTGAATCGATGTAATAACTTCTTGGTAATTACTCGCAAATGTGCCCACAACAGTTTGTGAAAAGCACGACTATAATTTGGTATCACAGTGATTTAACGTCAAAGAAACTAACGATTTTACGTATCCAATTGTCCACTACCCCCTTAACCATCGGTAGCAAAAATGTTCCATAACGTCGCAGATGGTGGTTGGAGCCGTTACAGGCTCCTGAAGCCCCTTCACCACTTCACCCCTTAACAATTTCCTTTCATTATCTCTGGAAGGCTCAGCCTCCTTTTAGTAGGAAGTAGTAAATTTCCGTTGAAGCGAATGCACTCACAATTAGTCATTGACCGTATAGATTCGATGACTAATCGCTCGAAGAATCGCCAGCTAATTTTCAATCGTTCTTCAATTATCTCGTGGCGCCCCAAGGGTCTGGCGAAGAAGCAGAAAAACGGGCTGGAAAAAAGAGGCTGGAAAAGAACGAGCTCGCCGATAGCTATCGATATATTATATCTTGTAAGCAGCCAACGATTGGCAGTCACCTTAAGAAGCACGCACTAAATTAGCAATCAGCAAAGTAATACTTTATTTTATCTTTCTGCGTTGTCTCTTGTCATTGGATAATGAAGAGGTATTCCCAAGAATGATCGATGGATACAAATATCAAGCTACATGTGTTCTTTGTTACTCATACCTACCCACTTCGTGGAAGAAATGTGACTTTCAAGAAATTATGAGACCCTGCGGCCAACTCGTCTTCAAACCACCCTCTGATGTAACTATAACCCAGAGATACGTAAATTTAACAATGTTGGGTAATTAGCTGGCGCGGCAAGTGGCTTTAAAAAGTGTTCGCCGACGTTCCCGCGCAATAACCCCGATGGGGGTTTCCGTTTCTTTGCGCGACGGGTTGCGTTTCTCGCGAATGGAATCCTAGAGACACACCGGTCCCTATCTACGTCCTCGTCAAATAAAGAATTAAGATTGAAACCAGTTGGACGACGGCGGTCCCTAATTACTCCCTATTCGAGCCCGCTGCTGGCTGGCTCCGGTTTAATGTTCGCGTAATCGGCCCTCGCGTATCGTCTAATAATAAAACGGAACGCGGCGTCCGCCGCTGCGATTAGGATCGGCCGACCGAACGACATTGTCATCGCTCGGGGTTAGCACGAATCGGTGCCGATTTATTTGCCCGGGATCGAGGTTAACGGCATCGTTGACTCCTCCATTCGCGCGATTCACCGCCAGACGTTTCTTTCACCTCTGACAATCGCGGGAACGGGCGTTCGCCGTTCCTAAGCGTCATCGGCGCACTCGTATTATCGGGCAGCGATAAGAAGCGCGTGTCCCTTATCGGCGTGATTAATGCTTTTCTTTTGTTTCGTCCTTCCGCGTTTCGCGCACCGATTTCTGCCAGCGTGATCCGCCGAAAGAACCACGTTTCCTCCGCTTTAATTCCTCTCTTGTAATCAAGGATTAGAATATTGAAAAATATACGCTTTGAGCAACGTCCAGTGTGCTTTGAGTGACTGAGGGCATCCTAATGTATAATTTGAAAAGAAACCAAACAAGTTTCACTCTGTAAGCTTTGCGCAGAACTTGTAGCCTGGCCATTTTAAGGGTGGAATACTATTTTATGGGGTAAAATCACAGCAAAATTTAGGAATTTTTTGTAAGATCATAGCATTTCGATTCATCTGGAATTTTGACCATGTTTTTATGAATCCTTGAAGAAGTTGCGGTTTCTTTTGAATTGATTTTTAATAATAAATATAGGAGTTATGAGTCACGCCGCGCAAAACTTGTCGTCCGCTGGTGTGCATGATATTTAGGGGAGACCGGGGATAGTTTGGACACGGGGATACGTTGGACAGTTTTAAAATTGCCAACATAGTGTCATGGTTATCGCAAATTTTTTGTAGTTTCTGCCTATGCTCACACTAAATCAACTGATATTCAATATGGTGTGTTGCATCCACGAATAACAAATTAAGTCACACTTTTCAGTTCTTGTATGTTACTGTATAATATTTTCATCTACTTTTTGTTGTGATTCGGATACTTCATTATGGAAGAATTTTATTGTAACTTTTTTAGGCATTGCAGAATGTGTTTAGAATAAAGTAATGCTATGCAAAAATCCAAGTATCCTTATTGAGGAAAGGCACGAATCATTTTGTTTTGATTAATTGATATGAGGGGTTACATTGGACAGACATGGGAATACATTACCGCTTGACGTTTTTAGCTGTCAAATCTATAATTTTGCGAATTTTATTATAAACCAAGCGGCATTTTATTCAGAAAGGATAGTACTTTTGGAAAATGCAATAAAAAAATCGATATTTCGACTGCCTAGTCCCCTTAATAGCCCAACAGGCCCCAACTGCTGTAAGCAAATCTTGTAAAGCTTTCAAACTTCATTATTTCTTACCTATTTGTCATTTTAAATAAATTATATATTCATTGGATTATTCATTATCATTTATTTCCATCTGTCCAAACTATCCCCGTGCTATGTCCAATGTAACCCCACCAATTTGGACAATATGCATCTCTGAACTTTCTTCATCTCAAAATAATACTAGGGAATGTGCGGTCCGTTTATCAGGTTCAAATGAATAGCGCACATTCTGAGCTATCGAATGGTGTACCATTTCTAGCCGTAAGGCATGTTACCGGCCCGTTAAAGACTATTAATAAAAAATTGTCCAAACTATCCCCGGTCCCCCCTACCTGCCAGGTAATCTGAAACAAAAAATGAAACAGCGTTTTACTTTGTACAAATATGTAGCTTGAATTTGATGAATCACAATACTGCTAAATTCTGTACTTCTTTTGTTACGTAAGAAAATTGGCGCAAAATTGGATAGCAAAAATATTTTTTTTTGTTTTTTCTGGGTTCATCAATTTCAAGCTACGTATGTATAAAATAAAACGCCGTTTTATTTTTCTGCTTCAGGTTACCTGGTAGATAAATGTCATGCACACCAACGGACGACGAATTTTGCGCGGCGCGATGGTCGATCATGCATAACTACTATATTTATGGTTAAAAATGAATACCAAAAAACCTACAGCTTCTTCAAAGATGCATCAAAACATGGTCCAAATTTCAAATAAATTGAATCGCTGGTTTCTTAAAAAAAAGTCAAATTTGTAAAAAATTACAAAATGGCGGACCACTGTAAAAAAACTCATGTTTTCAGGGTATAAAATTGGGGAAATGTTAATAAAAAAAATAGAAGCAGGTCGAAAATTGAAAAAAACTGATCGTCACGTAATAGCGACGGGTTTTCCGTAAAATAAATGTTATTGATCATGTTAATTGGACGTATAGTTTTCTCTGTAGACTGTCAACGCGGTTGAAAAATGTAATTCTGAGGAAAACGCGTTCAATGTTCCGCGCGGCTCAGTCGCGCGTTTCACACCGCTTCACGGAAAACACCATATCTCCGTCAATTTTGCGAATTTCTTCATAAAATTTTGAGACAGCATTCTTGAAACCCACGTTTTTCGGAAAATGTAAAAAAGAAAAAATCGATTTTTCAGATATCCGACAGTGGTCTCCCCCCTTAAAGGGCCATTCTTCAAAACCTTGTGTCACTCAAACAATTAGTGCGTTTACATTCCATCATCGATATCTCAATGAAAACTTTAGCATAGCGCACTCCTTTTAATTCATTCCGATAAATGCCACAGAGCAAACGTCACCCGTTACGATACGCGTATCGATAACGTTAACGGAAGCCGCTAGTTATGCGTAAAACGATATCGCGCGCATTCCGAAGCGAGAAAAATGAGAGGGGAAAATGCGATTTGCCAGCGTTCGAGTGGCACACGGGAAGAGAGAAAAAGGAATTAACGTGCGTCACTTTAATCTCCGCGCGCCACGCACAAGGTGTCAACGATGTTATTAACCCTGATCCCCGGACGAATTGGAATCGCTTGGAAATAAATAACTATGAGATCATAAAAACGATCTAATTTCGTACGGCGACACGTGCGTGTGCGGTTATCTCGGACGGTGTCGATGAAGCGGGAAATGTGCGAAATTAGGTGAATCATCGGTGGCATAAAGAGCACATGTTCGCAGAACTGAAATTCCGTATAAGAAACGATAACTCAATCGCGATTAATCTTGTTTCAAGCGTCAATCAGTTTTTGCAAGCGCATGAAATTTTAGATTAAAATAATCCTCGTACGATGTTAGATTTCCCTTTTGTTGGAGAAAGATTACACAACCACAAAGAGCCACTAATGATCCTCCAATTACTTTGCGTGACGGAGACGCTTTATCAGACATTTATATAATTATTCTAAAGTCTGCGAACAACTGGATGTGCATTATTCTGGAATGGCACACGGCCAGGTGATAGCGGAGCAACGTGGCGATGCTGTTTCGCCTGTGTGAGTCAGTTATCTGTTTCGCCATACTAAATAGACGTATATTTTTTTTCTAACAGATGTTATCAGCGGTTACCTCATATTCGCTCGTCACGTCGGAGCGTGTACTTCCGTATCAATCAAGGATTGTTGCAACGATTAGGACGTCACCGGCCACTAGAGCGCTCCATAATTGATGACTCATCTAGTGTAATCCCGAAAGAAGTGTCTGATTCCTTGCCAAAGAGCGGTAAAATACTATTTCCATCGGCGAGGTCCGCGCTCGCGGGAAATCGCACGAGGCATTGAGGAAAATCGCGTGAATGAACAGGCATTTCGTAATCGTTGGTTTGACTCACGGTGACGCTACGAAACGGTCATCCTCCTCGCCAGCGAAGGGGAGATCTAAAAAATCATAGTTGCTCAATGGGAATCAGTCGATACTGTGCCTCAATTCGTCCCACGCGATTTCCAAGTTGCCTTTTGCGAATACGCGTGATTCGTCACGGCGCGTAAACGAGAAACCGAATTTGCAAAATGCAAATTATTGTAACTGCTTCTACACTGCCTAAGGTTTTCCTTATCTTCCGCGGGAAAATACTACTCCCTTTCTTATTTCCTCGTATTAATCACGAAAGTGACGAAAGCATCGCGGAGAAAGGAGAATGTTAGTGAACGTGTACCAAAAGAAAATCGAGATGTATTCTTGCCATTTCCTAAATTTTCCATATATGTATTTATTTAGTTTCAAAGAACAGATGACAAGCAATTAAATGCCAGAGCTATACAATTCTCAAGAAGCTAATTCTGTGCCCTTCACTCCCCGCGAAGCTCAATTTGAATTGTGCATTTTGATAGCTCGTGGTTTTTTCAGTTTTCAAAGTACCTACCTCGAGGATAATGTAGAAATTCAATATTTCACAGGATCATAATTATCATTTACGTGTTATGACCGCTATCCTATTCGATCTGATTCCCCGTACACTCGCAAAGATAAGCCAAAAAAATTTTAAAAACATAGCTTATCGCTTTCCTGGAAACAGGGAGGAGAGGGATAACGATAAACGTGTTTTGACACTCGTCAGGTGCACAAATCTCCCGGCACAGTGTTATTATATTCCCCTGCCATGATTATAATGTTGCAGCATTCTCGCATTTCACGTCTCTTTGATACGCTGCTTTACTACGCTTCAGGCCCGGGGTGCCCCGTGAGAAGGCATTCCCGCCAGCCGTGCGTTAGCTAGAGACGCCCCTGGTCAGGCGCGCGTTTTTTTTTCAACAACTGTACCGATTCACTTCGACATGCATTTTAAACACATGCTAACGCGCGTTTCCCGCGAGTCGTTTAAATACAGCAGACGAATTTATCCCCGAGAACGGTTTCCCCGGCGATTTCCTTATGATCGACTAAAGGTTGACCGATCGTCGGGCGGGCTGGAGGAAAAATCGCGCTCCCGCGCGCCGGAATAATTCACTGGGACCGTGGGGCGGCGCTGGATGCGCGCTCCGCCGACATCAACAGCGTTAACCTTGATCCTGCGGCGGCCGGGGCTGTTCGTAGACGCAACGCGATTATAAACCCGATAGGGCGGATAATGATGCAGAAACGCGTTCAACGTAAATGGATTTGGCATGTGCGATGGGAGCGGCGAGTGGGTATCTCGGGCGAAAAAGGGGACTGGCGGAGTGAAAGAGAAAGAGGCAAAAACGGGCGGCAGGCATAGAGGCGGACGAGGACAGAGGGCTGGAGGGAGACAGAGTTAGAAGGGATAGAAAGAGACAGGCCGGCCGGCGCAAGACTGTTCGCCGCGCAGAGTGGTGGAGGTAGAAGAGAGAAAGCTAGAAGGTAAAGGAAGAAGAAGACGACGGCGTCGATCTGGACGATGGAAGTGGTGGCAACGACGTCGTCGGACCCGCCGATGGTGGTGGTGGTGGTTACCGATGGAGGTGGCGAACGTCGTCCGAGAACCCAGAGAAGGGAGCGTGACCGTGATCGCGGGAGGGTGGCAAGTGGGGGTTCGAGGTTGTCTGGCTCGCGGGTGGGGGGAGGGGGGGGGGGGGAAAGCATAGTCACCGAGGAGCTTAGCCGTTACGCCGTTCAGTAGTGGCGCGTGGCTGTGTGCGTGCATCAGTGTGCATTGATGAGGAGGAAAGGGACGAAGGGGGCACAGTGGCGGTGAAAAAGAGCGGGGAGGGGAGCGAGGCGAAGCGAGCAGCGCGGCACCGCGGGACTCCCACATTGTGGATCGTCATTCCTAGCCGTGTCTCTTCGACGCTCGCGACGCTCCTCCAGCCCCGGAGACTCTACCACCTTCCTCTCTGTTCTCCATGCGCCTGTCCCCCGAAACAACACAATCAGCTTCACCACGCCACTCCGCAACCAGATCACTCGGTTATATCCCTGAATACGTTCCTTTACCCCCGTTCGCTCCCCCCCCTACCTTCACCCTACCAACAAAGCCGGCTCGCTTATTCAGCGGCCTCTCCCCCCCCCACCCGGGTGTGCATCCTTCGGGTAGCGTGCATCCCCCGAGCGGTCGAGTGACCGAGGGCAGGGAGAAAGCGTGGAAGAAAGTCGCGGAAGAAGGGAAGGAGGGTCAGTGCGAGCGCGTACGCCGAGCGAGTCGGTTGCTGTCGTTTGGAAAAGTCACAGTCTAGTTTTCGCGGCGAGGAGAAGGGCCCCTGTGTAACACGCGGTTTTCTGCGACCATCACCCCCCTTGTCGCCTCGCGCAGCGCCACGCCACGCGGTAGTTGTGCGCCGGCCGCTCGTGTTTGTACACCGCGGCGTTTCGAGGCAGCCGAAAGTGAATCGAGCGATCACAAGCGGGAGAGGAGGCACAGATCTCGACGGCCCCAGGCCCCGGCTTCGTGAAACTCTTGAAGTCAGAGCGAGAATAAACCGCGAGAGGCTTGCCAGAGGCTACCGGACCAGCACGAAACCCCGAGTCAAACGAGGCCTATCATTGAGCGAGGATGTCGCACAAGACCCACGGCCAGCCGCCGGTTCACGGGGGCAAATTTGAGGTGAGTTTCGCCAATGCTCTTTTTCTTCTGCGAGCTTCCTGTTGCTCCCGTTTTTCTACGCCACCGAGATAAGACCGTAGCGATTCCTTGTCCCGCGATTGTCTTCGCGGTGTTTGCGTTGCGCAACCACGGCACATTTAAAATTCGTAGCGAAACGCTGACGAAACAGGTTTATCGCGGATTAACGGTTACATCGTCGATAGAGGCGGTCATCTGATCGCGTGGGAATGAATTAAATCGAGCCGATGGAAACGCGCCCGACCGCGGCCGCGTATAAATAGCAGCGTGACATCGCGTGGAAAATCGAAATCGTTATCTTTCCAAGTGGAAATGTCGGTTGATCGCTTCGTGGGCTGTATTGAGTTGCCAATGGAGAATTTGTGATTTTTTTTCCAATTTTCTTTTTAGATAGTAAGAATAGGTATTTCTAAACATCTTCTTAACCGGTTATCTGGCACATCGAAAAATTAAGTGAATCACAAAGTTATTCCATTTTATTATATGTGATTCAGATTTGGCAGAATTGGTCAGATTTTTTTTTATCATATATGATACATTGACAGTTAATCGGTTAATATCGTGTGTAGACTTATTATATACGATTATTCCGTACCCGTTAGTAGAGTCGCTTAGAATTAAAATGGCGACTCGGAAAATCTGGTGGAGATATTTGAAGTTTGAACTGGCTCAAAAAGGCATTCACGAGAACGTAGATGCTAAGCAAACCAGCAGCGTACGAGCGATTAAGGAATCAAACATTTGCGGAGCGGGCATAATCCTAATGTACAAATTCCCGTGCAGCCCTCTGAAGACGGTATACATTCGTTGCAACTATCTTACTTTCGATGTAGGTAATAATAGAATTAATGCACGAGATAACAATTGCTTTGATAATCAATTTCAAAATTTGTTTTCGAGAACTGCCCATCAAATCAGTTTCGACTTTAGAAAAAACAGTATTATTTTATAGCGGATTAGGGGTATATAAAATGAAAATTTATATAATCAAATATGATATAGTAATAAAGATAAGCGCATTATGGTACAAAAGCCGAGATATATAGCTTCCGCAAATCAGTATTTCTATTCGACAGCGAGTTTGTAGTGCTTTCTTAAATCTTATCGCCGCTAATCAGTGATATCGATGTCCCTTTCAATCTAGAGATCCAGTAGAAATACTTGTTCATCCAGAACGGGCATCCTCGATCTTTTAAAAAATCCCCCTTCGATAAAAAACTACATAATAATCCACATCTTTGATTTATTTCTGCACGGTAAAGGTGGATTTCCATTATCCTCCTAATTAGTGGCAGGTAAGCGTCTAAACATTCTTCCTTGGGTTTTCTCAATACAATGCCAGACAGTGTAAATACCGTGAAAAATTCTATGGGAGAATGTTTGGACGCTTATCTGCGGCTGGCTAAACGGATAATGGGGACCCACCTTTACTCGAGCATGCGTTTGCCCCGTGGCCGTTCTTGTTCCCTTTGCGACGCTCGTTTCAGCAAATTCGTGCATGAAAAATCGCTATCGCGGCATCATACGTTGACTCAGCAAGGAGTCATTTCAACCTGAATTAAGCGTCACGTGGAATTGATAAAAGGAGGTCGCGGCGCGCGAAAAGTTGCGTTTCGGAGCGCGTCGTCGCTCGTCGTTATCGTTGCGTTTATTTATTTTGTTCCCTTCTCCTTTCGTACGTGCCTCGCCGTGGCCACTTTCCATTATTACCCAATTTCGTAAAGCCACCTGACGCGCCCGATTTGCGTAAACGCGCGAAATTATTAGGAACGCGGACGCGTCGGGCTTTTGTGTCGCGGGAAGCCTACATTCGGGGGGGCGACGGACCCGAGTGGCGGCAATCTTTTGATTACCTGCGACAACGGTCCTCCTGATTTTCTTTCGCACCGACAACATTGCGATCCTATAAACGAACTTGTTTCTCCACTCAATGGAAGAGAATAATGTTGGTTGTCTGACATGTTCCTTTTTTTTTGTCGAATTCAGAACAACGAAGTGGATTGTGGGGATTATTGTGGTCCCCTTTTGTCACGCTGCTAGGGATAGTTGGAAAGAGTATTTTCTTTGGAGATTGAATTGGGTACTCGAATTTGTGGTAATAAGCAGTCGGTTTATAGTAATTTGTTGCTTTCAATTCTTAGATAACCCTGTAAATATTTTTAATCGTGCGTAATCACGATTTGAATTTTGGGACTGTGTAATGAAGTATTTCGATGATTTGTGATTTTACCGTGAGACTTGCTTTTATAAATATAATTGTTTATAGTTTATACATTTAAACAGGGGTGTAGAAGTCGATGAATGGGTCGATTTACGATCACCGAGGGCGGGAAGAACGACCCTTGAAGAAGTAGAAGGGTGTGACGATCGATATTTTTGTTCGTAAGTCACAGAGATAAGGACATCCGAATCTATTATGATAATTATTCTCCCTTATCTGCTATCGTGTTTTATCGTGATATCAGTAATGGCGTTTTCGAAATGCTTCGCGTGAAAAGGCCCTTAAATACACTTGTGCGATACGCAACGAGTGTTCCAGGTACAATCACCACATGGAAAGCTCTATAGCGCATGGAAAATTACATATTTTCTTCGAAGATAGTGACAATTGGTAGCCGCGTTGACTTTCAAGAAGTCTATTATCATCTGGAAACATTCGTCGCACTGATTAGCTGGAAAAACTCGCTAGAAAAGGGGAAAGCCATTCATCTATTTTTCTTAATTCTTAAATTGCAATATCTATCACAAGAAACACTTTGTATGTTTAATACTTTTTTAAAATAGATCAATCCGTCGAGTATTTTTACAGCTGAAAATGTAATGGGAAGCTGGTAATTTGGTGAAATGTACAAAAAGTACAGCAGTCAGTATCAGCAATTTTAACTCACGCTTTACCGGTTTTTGTCTCCCGAGCTTGCCTGTGTTCCTCTTGGATACAATATTTATTTTGACCTATGGGCGAAGTGCTTCGAGGGTGATCGAGCGAACCAGCGTGGATCTTCTGGGCTATTTACGTTTCATCGCGTAAAGGGTCGATCAAAAATACCAATTTCATTCTGATTCCCCACTGAACGACAATAAAACATTGTACTCACTCCTAAATGTGTAGTAATTCGAAACTTCGTGATCTGAATCATCTTTTCTATCGTGGAGTATAATTATGAATTGGAGATGATCCCGTTGGAATTTTAAAAATACGTTGCAGTTAACCTGTATGAAAATATAGGATCCGTAAACTTTCGTGCGCAAGACGAAGTCGGTGATTCACGAAATTGGAGCGTTTAAATATAGAGGATCGCTTTCTTCAGAAATTTTCCAATATTTTGCGACGTAATTTCGCGGTATTCCGAAGTCCGAACACATAAATCATTCAACTATTTCGTGCGCAACCGCTGTTTACCTACATAAATACAAAATCTTCGTAAATTCAAGATTTTACCGGAGTTCTTGTTGATATTCACTTCGGATAAGTATAAATCGAATGATCGTGACTGCTTGGTTGCTTCCGGTGACTTTTAATTTCTACCGTGACCCCGACCGATCATAGATGAACGCGCATAGCTGTCTCTGCAACTCGATTACAGATCGTTGACTTTCCTCGTCAATTAGATGAACTCTTCGGCCCATGAATCGCATCTGGGGTTCAAGTGCGTGTCAACGTGTTTTTTCGTAGAGACGGGGGCGAATGGCCTCGTGCTGTTCTGCCTTCGAGGATTTTATGACAGGGACTTAGGCTGCGTGAGGTCTTGGGAGCGGGTGAACGAGACTAAACCGTCCTGGCGGCGAGCGATGGCTCATGAGCGCGTTAGGTCATCCGGCTATCAGGTGCCGAAGGATTGCTCGTTTGAATGATGACAGAGAGTTTAGAGATAGCAAACCGACGCTGTATTGCTAAAGGACAAAACGTAAATAAAGAGCCTTCTCTCGCGAAAAAATGAACTTGCTTCGTCATTTTGTTATTTTCAAACCGAACGATAAAATCCTACGTTGGGCATGTAAGAAAAGACTAAAAGTTAAAGAATAAACTCGCTGTCTAGATTATATGTTATATACATATGTTTATGTCGTTGACTGACAAGAAGAAGTATGTGCAAGGGAGAAGTATGCATCTGTTTCTCCCTTGCACTAGTGGGACCGCCACGCCATTCGTCGCAGCGACGGGCCGCGCATTGGAAATCCTAGCTTTAGGACCCCGATGCTAATTTACGATGTCTTTGGCGTCGCGCTAGTCGGGCCCATCGTCGCTGTATACGTCACGCTGGCCACATCTGTTTAGGCTCACTTTTGCAGCCCCTTTTATAAGGTGGTGTCTCAATATTTCTAACAGGCAATAGAAAGTTTAATTTTATTTAATATTCCATTGGTCAAATTTTACTTCGGGAACAAGAAATAGAATATACCGAATAGAAATACAGCTACCATTCTTTCAAAATTAAAATCTTCAAACTTTTATTCAATTTCAGATCATTGGGGGTTGGTAGCTTTTTGCATAACTTAGTCCAATTGAGTACAACTTTTTTTTATTGTCCAATCGTACCTTTATCAGTAGCAAAACACTTCTTCTAAGAAACTGTTTCCGTTACTGTTTCCATAAATTCTTGAAGAAGTGGTAATTCTTGATCCGGTCACGGGGACTTAATGTTAAGTGGTTGGGCCTACGGCCGCGTCCAGATCTGAACCGAACGCCACTTGAGACTCTCTAATGCCCCGTTCCTACGTGTGGAACGTATATTTCTAGCGATATTCGCCAGTTTAGTCTCGTGGCTCGCGACAGTAATTTAAAGTAGTGCAGACGAAAGGTTTGCCTGCCATATGACACCGAGGAAGGGACCTCGGGACCAAAGGAAAGTCAGGCTCCGTATACAATTTGAAAAAAAGACCGGTTCGGGCGAGGGTCCTGATAAGGGTCAGTTTATTAGGCGCAAACTATTTCCCCTACCCCGGTTTATGGAGAATCCCCGGGCCCGAATCTTTCTCGATAAACCGGGGACCACTGTAGTACGAGGACCCACACGTACCGTTCTCTACCGCTGGCTCGCGGGAAAATACGGCCTAAGGCGTAAGGCCCGGTCCCGGTCACGCCGAACCGAACGCCACTTGAGTAGTTAGATAGAGCAAGATAAGTATATCCATCGTCTTACTCTATCTAACTCCTCAAGTGGTATTCGGTTCGGGGTTCGATTCAGATCTGGACGCGGCCTCAGAGAATTGTGAGGAACCGTACGGCACTTAGCCCGGAACCTTGGAATTGTGCGGCCGTTGAAAAATATTTCTGACATGCATTCTTCTTCGAGAAGGACGGCTCTTTAGAATAGAGTTTCACTGTTAGAGGTGGTCAGCGATTGGAGGAGTTCCAGATTTTGTAGCATTTAGAGGATTTAATGAATTTCTATGAAGTATTTGGGTGCCTGTTCTAGATTTACTATACGGTGTGAAGTGCCACATTGTAATTGTATAGATAAGTCTGTAAAGATTAATTTAAATTTTATAAACTATTTAAACTGTTTTATTTTCAATATTGTGGTGGCCAAAAGAAAGTTTAAGTATAATACGTTTATGTATCTATGCGAGCAATTTTATTATTAGATTTTGTTTTTCCTTTTGGTATTACTGTAGCGTATCCTTTCATCCAGTTGAAGATAAACATTTATTTCTTAGCCTTCTTTTGGTGGATTTTGTAAATATTAAGAACTGGAGAATATTTTTAGATTTCTAGATGGGGTCAATTTTTTTATCTATATACTATAAAAGTTATTCATAATATTGAGATTTAATTCCGTAGAATTCAATCTTATCACCTTAAACAAATCTTTAAAAAGCATAAAGCACTGCACGTAGCTACTGAAACTTAATTGATACTTCTTGAAACACTTTGTGCAACAATAAGAAAGACGATGTCATTAACATCTGACATTATCATTTATAAGTAATATAAGTAATCGTTAACGAACAACCGCTTAAAGATATCCGTCTAAAAATTGTCCATATCTGTGTGACAGATTTCGATAACTAAAAATCAATAGATTACGTTTTGATAATAGATTATCAGGGTGTAGAAAGCTTGGATTATGACCGATTTTTTTCTTTTGATCACGTGTTACAGAAATCAATTAATTATTATATAACAACTTTTATGGAGGAAATGAAGCATAAAGAAGGATCTATTTTCTGTTTGAATTATCTAAGGATCAATAATGTCTGATATCAATGTACGATAAATGTTGCTTTCTGCCCATCAATGATAACGACGTAATCATTCATACTCGATAACGAAAAAGTGCAACTTTTTTTGTACGAATTTAAGTTAAAAATTATTTTCACAGCTTCGATTAACACCAGTTGATTTCCTTGCACGATTGTCAATAATTTTAATCGATCCTTCCATATGCATTATTTAACAAAAGCCCCAATCAAAGATCTTTTGCTTAATACTGCACTTACTAAATATAGGACTTTGGAATAGGAAAGAATATAGAATAGTGATTTCAGGATTGATGCGGGACATTTAAGTGCTAAATAAATAAAACATGAAAAAGTGGATAGGTAATGGTTTATTTTACTCTGTAAAATATTTCGCGGGAACAGTGAAATACGGGCACCTCTAACCATAGGAAACCACAATTTTATTCCCTTTTACAATATTTAATGACATCAGGACGGATCTTTCACCTTTGGTGTGTCCCGGAGGCATACTTGGAGTGCAAAGGATTAATATTATCATTCCTTCTTAGATCTATTCGAATTACCAATCTTCACTCCAATTCTGCAATCGTTTATCAATTCCCACAAATTCCTTTATTACCCTCGCGCCGGAAATGAACTTTCCTCATCTCCGTCTATTATTGCCCGGGGGCATAAAAATTAAATTTCATTCCTCATTTATCACCTCCATAAAACTACAATCGTGAAGGTTTTCACGAATCATAATTTCGATGAATAGTTAAAAAAAAATTTGAAAGCCTGCGAAACATAAACGGTTGAGTGCCCCGTGCAGATACTGGAACGTACCTACATATAGCTGTGGCATCGCAGGGCAAAAGCTTTTGATCCCTCTAGGAATGTAAGGAGAGAACCTCGTTTCCATTTACACGAGTCGACAATGGAAGGCAATCGACGGCGCAAGGAGTCCGCGCCGCGGTGCGCGATGAAGGGAATTCGCCATTAGCCGGAGGAAAGATCCCACCGGTTACATTTCCCATGTAATACAGCGGATCTTGCCGGTCTGCCCGAGGACGGGGAACAAAGGGGCCGGTGGGAAGGAAGATTTCTCTGGGCAACAGGATTTCGGAGAAACCGCCTCTCGCAAAGGAGCCTTTCAGCGGCCCCTCCCCTTCTTTCTCCGGCTAAGTTCCCTCGTTATTCACGCGGGCCCCGCTCTCCCCTTCCTTGTCGCAGAAACTTAAAAAGACCCACGGACCTACTTTGAGCGCGGCGGTGCCCCGGTCGCCGGGCCTTCGACCCTTTTGTTTCGTAACCGAAACTAGTTTCTCGAGACTGCGCAGAACTCGATCACCGAACACCTTCCCCTGAAAACGTTACTCCGCTTGTTTATACCTGCCTTATCGTTATTCCCGTTTATCGTTCGCCACGAGCGCCCACCGGGCTTCCAATTGACCCCGGCGATTGTGTAACGCGAGCGGAAGGATTACACCGGGCTCATAAAGAATCTTAAGTTGTGAAAATAACGGTCTATCAGAGCGAAGAGAGTCAACACCCTCGGAGACATAATACACAGATCCTTATTACCAGTTTTGATACCTCTCGAATGCAACTTTGATGGGAGATAGATTACGCATGGGTGATCCGGCACGCGTCGCGTATTATCTCAGGGATCATTGGCTGAAATCTTTCGTAACAATAACGTGCACATGCGTGACTGTTATTCCCACGGCACTTTCTTCCATTTGACTCGCACGCAATCGAGTCGATTGCCGCGTTGAACTTCGCCTATGAAGTCCCCGCGACAAGGACGTTACGCACGTGACCGCTTCATGGCGGAGAACGGAAACCAGCGGTATCACGTGCACGTTACGTATCCGTCGTTCCGTTAAATTGGGTTCGCGGAAGGTGGACGCGGAAAACGGCGCAGCCCGTCGTCGCGTTCAAATCGCCCAGCAGGAGCGCTCGGAACCAGGACGAAGGGGCCCGTGCGGCGGGAAGGGTGGGGCGGAGGGGAGCGCGCAGTCGGAATGACGGAGAATAGCGAAAGAGAAGAGGGGAGTGGTGAAATAGAGAGGAGGGGAGGGTTGGCGGGAAGGAGGAAGGGGAAAAGGCAAGAAAGGACGCGAAACCGTGGGTAGGGGCAGAGGAAAGGTGTTGGACGAGGAAATTTCCATGACGTAGCGTGTATATGTACCTATAGTCGCCATGACTTCTCCAGATGCACGTACATCACCCATTCTCGCCACGTGATTGACGAGAACTTGGCTGAAATGGGTGGAAAAAAAATTAATGGGGCACGCTCCAATGTCCCGCATCTGTTTCTGCTAGTTATTAAGGGGTAATCGAGGTCCCAAATACCTGTTCACCTTGGTACGACTAGACCCTCAGCCCTTTATGGGCTTGTATAGAATTCTATTGTGAGTGAACTTCGGTTTAAGCGGACTAAGCAGTGAAATCGCTTGAAAATCAAGTATTTTCTGCGAATTAATTGCAAGCAGATGAATGCAAACACGGACTTTTCTTTTTATACAGAGTTTATTACTACCATGTAAAGCAAAACAATTTTCTTTTTGTCTACATATCTATTTTACAAATGGCGGCACGCGAGATTGATTGTACAGTGTTTTAGAGAAAGTATCTTTGGTTTTGCAGTAATATTGAGCTTAAAAATAAAGACAGAACGGTTTTCTTCGAATAGTATGTTTCTCCTAGAACCTGCAACATCGGTCTGAGCCTCGGAAAAAATAATTGACCCAAAATTATTAAAATGGCGACTAGAGGAAGGGGATTTTTACGATAAATGTCGATTTGCGAGGTGCACGTATGGTTGTTTCTTTTTTATCTCAGAAACTCGAGCCTTTACAATTCAATCTTGTGGTTCAGGGCGGAAAGGAATATATTTTGAACATGCTGTAAATATTTCAAGCCGGTCAGAACCTCCGTTTTCTTCCTTTTTGCAAAACCGCAGCAAAAAACGCCTACACAGTAGCCAACTGTAATCCCGTCATATATATTAATATATTATCAAAAAAAAATTTTTTTTACTGTTTATAGTGTTAATAAATATAACCGAAAACTACTAGTCACCATTTGTATTCATCTGCTTGTAATTAATTCGCAAAAAAATCTTGATCGTCGAGGGATTTGACTGCCTAAGTAGTTCTAAGTCAAAGTTTGCTCTACATACGTTTATGACAATTTCTAAGAACATGATGTGATGATTGTACGCATCTCTGTGGCGAATTCCTAGCTTCTAATTATGCTAAGTGGTGTAATAAGAGTTTATGAGTTGTGCTGTGAAGAGGTGAAGGAATAACTCGATGTTTGCGTAGCAAATGTAATTCGCAATTTGTGCTAGAATTTGTTAGAATGCCCATTGCTTCTTGTATCGCGATGGTACATGCTCGAAAGGGGAGCGAGTGAAATTCTTAAAAACAGGCCAATGGGTTGCGTTCTAGTAGCTAATTCGATGTAAGTGGTCTCACTTTTCTTTTCTCTTATCCGTGTTTAATATCAAACGGAAGATGTAGGCTCTGCTAAAAAGAAAGTTTGCCATCCGGTATTATACTATGAGTCATCGCCGACCCACGCAGCATTTCACTTTACTCGAGTAGCGCGCAACAAAAAAAAACACAAATACTTTTCAAAAGAAAAAGTTGCTTTACTGAGGTATCGTAAGTTTTCAGTCAAGCGTGGTGGCATTTCGCATGTCTAATTCAATATTAAACAACGGAGGGGGAATGTCGTTTAAAAAGACATTGGGTCACCTGTTACTATTAAAGAGACTCTATTTTAAGTATTTTATGCAATTCTTATCCAATTGACCGAACCTACGCGCCGATAACATTTGTTCTTTAAATTAATAATTATTTCGGTCGAAATTTTGTAACATTTTATTTTTATCGAACTCCGAAAAAGCTGTTCCTAAATAAAAAGCTTAAAAAATTCAGTGCTTCGTGTGCACTGCCAGTCATTTCAACCAGAACACACGCGGCATTCTCTCTATCCGTCAGGAAAATACAAAAATGTCCACCCCCATTAATATTTCTGAATTTCAATTATGAACGCGGCACCCCAGCTCTTCGGTTTAATATTACACGACAGTAAAGAAAGGTTCTCGAGGGAAAGGAGACACTTTACAGACCGACTTACTCCGATGGATCACCAGTGACCCAGGAAGCAAAGTGGCCCCTCATTTGCCGCATCAATATGTGGCGCGTGTGTGCGTAATAACGTTAGGCAATCGACAGTGCGTCTACACTCCACACGTACGAACTTTTCACGGCGCCAGATGATTCATCCAGCCTTGTGCGTGTCTAGCCGTCATCTAGATGTGTAATTTCATTGAAATACAGGGAAATCAATGGACGCGGGTTGCGTCCTTCCAGAAAAGATTCTGACGACGCTTTCAGTGGAACATGCGCAGCTTGCTGCTCATCCACTCGGCAGTGGCATCGCAGGAATGCTGTTTGCTTAATCAACAACTGAACCGTATCCTAGGAAGACTGTTGAACAATGCCCAGGGGACTGTGAAATTTTAACCACAATTGCGCTATAACCGTTTCCAACGAAATTATAATTCGATTAGAGAACGGACTTCAGTAACATGTGTGAACAGCAGGAATCTGTCCTTGATGAATAATGGGCTAGGAGTATAATAAACCCGGATACGGAGGTCAGGGAGAAGAATTCGACCTGTTAGGCCGGACATGTGATGGAAGAATAGATA
Organism: Andrena dorsata; assembly: GCA_929108735.1. Taxonomy (NCBI): domain Eukaryota; kingdom Metazoa; phylum Arthropoda; class Insecta; order Hymenoptera; family Andrenidae; genus Andrena; species Andrena dorsata. Next base: position 13,444,869 of record OV815488.1, read on the forward strand.
CTCCAAAGAATGGGCATGAAAAAGTGTGCAAACGGTAATAGAAATTATCGTAACGTTTATACTATTTCATAACGAGACAACAAAGACGTCGCATATGTTGGTGCCGTGGGTAACGTCATTCACCGGAAGTGGATCCGTTCGTATGCATATAATAGGTGGTAATTCAGAATCCGTCTGTTAAAGTGTCTTTCTTGGAAGAACAGGAGTTCTATTTCGCCAAATGGGCATTTTAATATGTGCCCAAGGATGAATGTAAATATTTAAGCTCTCAGCTTTTAAGGAATTAGATGTATCGCATCTTTGGGAATTTATTTCTAAGTGACAAAAACATTTTTATCGATAAAAATTTTTCAATGACGTTAGAGACATCTTTGAATAATATATAGAATTTTTTCTCCAGTATCAATACATTCCGAAAACTTTAGATGCGTTTTTCTCGAAACCACGTGTTCCAAAATGGTGCACGCTGTAATTTGAGTAAAACTCTATGGATTTTTATACAATTTTGCACAGATTTTACACTTTGAAGCAAAAATCTCATTTTCGTGTGTATGAAAATGGACTTAAGTCGGGTAGAAATTAAAATATCGCATTAATGAATTCCGTTTATCTAGTTCTCGCTTCCTTAGAATTCTCTGATTTTAATAATTTAGTAGTTGCGTCGAAATGTGTCATCTCTTTTTCGAAGATTAATCGAGTTACATGCGTCGCAGCCAAGATAACGTCATTCACAGTGAACTTGAAAATTACGATCGAAAATCCGTGATAGAGCGCGCTCGCGCGCGAACCGGAAGCCAGCTGTCTGCCGCAATCTACAATGGTAAATCAAAAACTGGGCATAGATTGGATACCTGCCCGGACAGTAAATTTGGATGGCGAGCACGGTCCGCGTGCGTGAATAATTTCGTGCAAAGAATGGTGCGCGGTGGTGGTGAAATACGGCGATATCCTGTAAAGCAGAGGTTCTCAAACAAGTATCTTCAAAATTACACCGCAACTAGTTAGCTACAATCGCAAACGTTTTCCTTAATTGAAGAGTCCTTGTAGAAAGCACTGTGAGCGCCAAAAATTAATTTTTTTAGGACTTTAAATTATTTACGAAATTCTATTTCTTTTTATTGCTAAATATGCTTAAGTACATAATAACCCAAATACGTCACAGAAATTTCTATTTCTTGCATTAATATAGTCGAAATTCATGAAGAAAAGAATTGTATTTGTAGTGAACACTGTGTGGGGCACCTCTTAAGTAGTTGTAGAGAAAATTGAATGTGCTATTCATTTAAATTTGCAAGCACTGTAAGTGCCAATCTTGTTTGTCTCCAGCTACTTGGCTCTTACACTGTTTTCTAACTCGTACTGAATTTTGCCATCTTTCTGACTGCGGTGTGCCTGAAAGGACGAGGAAAGCTGCGAGCAGTGTCGGACGACATTCGTTCAACCGAACGCGACACTCGCGCAAACCACTGGCGTATATTAACATAACAGTACCAGGGTACACCCACGCGCCTCCGTGTTCATAGAGGGTTGAATATAGCAAGGTCGACGAGGGGGAAAAGGAGAGGCAGGCAGGCTAACGTTCGATTGTCGACCGGGGCGAGTTCAGCGGTCTCGAAGTAGTATAAGTCACGCGAGTACGTCTGGAGTTCGCGAGCTTCCACTGACGCGACACGCATAACACGCGTCCCGTCGAATCACGTCCTGCATACAGGGTGTCCAGTAAACATAGCGGTATAATCTGCGAGAAAATGGTTCCTTAAAAAAAAAGAAGAAAAAAATGTAGAATAAAAATGATTTTGAATATGAAACAATAATACTAAGAGGTCTGCATAGAGATCTACATAATAGCTTTTGCTATTGAATGCTATTGGAATGAATTGATTACAGTACATGTAGGTACTTGAACTCTTAGAATCAGAATGTAATCCATTGTTTGATCATTCGAGACTGATCTCCTCGGTGTAACCCACACGGATTGTAAACTTTCTCGTGGGGCATCGATGACTTGTTCGCTAAAGAATGGAGCGTCCACTGTGGGTGACCAGTGAACCTACGCGACAGGAAATGAATAGTCCATTGTGAATGATTGGTGGTCGCACGTGGTGTATAATATAAACTTCACGGTGGACCATTATCAACCCACGCGATAGGTTACCTAAACTTCACTTGTGAGTCATCGATGATCCATGCAGCGCGAAGTAGAACCTCAGCTGCAGGATCCTTGCTAGCACACCCACGCCCCGAAGACTCCTAAGTCTGTAAAAAAAACCAAACCTTGCAACGTAAGAAATACCTGTGATAAAAGGTGCAAAAAACTTGAAATGGCGTCATCATTCTGCTTAGCGGTCACCACTGTTTATTATTCCTTTATTCCACTTGTCTATTTATTACACGTGGAAGATATGGATCCCTCTCACAAGCGTTCACGATTAGGTACCTTTCCGACTGCCCGCTCCTTCGGAGGTTCAAATTCCTCTCCGCCGCAAAGAATAGAGAACAAGAGAAGCAAAGAATAATAAGGGGATAATTCACAACTAAGCGTTTCACGGATTAATTCTCAGGTCTCCCAAGTCGATTCATTCTTCTACTCAAGGTTTAGGGACATCTGCTTCCTTAACCCCTTAACGACCACCTCAGTATCTGGTACGGACCCTAAGTTTTCCACTGGTCGCCCACCTCCGTATTTCGTACGGACCTTAAAGCCGTATTTCCTATACCACCCCTCAGGTATTAACCCCCCTGAGGGTTAAAGGGCCCATTTACAAAGCACAGCGCACGAGGCCCCCCCCCAAGTCGACTCATTCTCCGACCCATCTCGGTGTATCTCGGTGTACCGCGCGCTACGAAACGGAAAGTCCCGCTTGGGCTGTTGGTAACCCGGTCGCCGAGGAGCTCGATAACGTTACGCCGGCGGCGAGCGGACGCTCGCGACGCCATGCACACATCGTTGCATCCCGAGGGCATGATGCAATCACAGGAACGGCTCGCGTCCGTTGGATTTATCTCGCGGTGAAATCAAATTAAAAAGGTCAATGCTGACCAGTTTACAGACGCGTCTTGCGCGTGCACGCGACGCGCAAAGGCGGCCGCGCCGCGGCGACAGCGAGCGCCCGGGGCCTGTGCGCGTGCGCGGAGGGCGCACGCGCGCTTATATCGGGGGCTAAGAACGTTGGCCGCGTAACGAATGATAGAGCGTGTTCGATCGCCAGCACCGCGGGTTCACTGGTCTCCTAGAAGTAGATAGAAGTCACGCGAACGTGTCTCGAGACCGTTCAGATATCCTTGTGTCTGCACGAGCGCTTTTATATATAGGGTGGCTCCGCAAATATCGCCGATTAGAATAGCCGTTTTCCGTGTTGCCAGCTGTACCGTATCGAACTTCCCCCGTTGCCCGATAGTGGCCAAAGAGGGAGCTTAAACTGCGATCGGTAGCAGGACTGAGATAATTTCATTACAGCGAATTGTATATTAAAATTCATGTCTTATAGAAGTAGACGAAGGATACCAACGTAACGCGTAAAGCCTAACTAGTATTAAGTTCGTTATGCTATATGTAAAAGTAAGCTTCTGCTTTTTTTTGAACACCCACGGGTATTTCTATCGTTGCAAGTTACCATTTTTGGGGACGAGTTTTTTCACCGCTTAGCACCTGAATATTTTTTCCTTTTTAAAATCGTTTTTGAAAGAATTCTTCTTTCGGAGCTGGGTCCATTTCTGGAATCAGCCACGACCATCTTCATAGATCCTACTACGATATGCAATTTTGCAGCGAAAGCTTGCTGTAGCGTGCGTAACGTCGCATTTGTAGCGGAGCAGAAGGCGACCAGGTTGGGTAATAAAGTTTCAATCGAAGGTTTCGTCGCCGTTGGGCTTTGCCAGGCGTTTTTCCCGATTCTTGCACACGCTACGCGTTTCCTTGGTTTCCGGAAGGAACGCGACCGTTGACCAGTCATTCGGTTACAAGTCAGCGTCTTGAGCGGTCGTGCTGTTTTCGTCCGCTTAATATTTTCTTTCTCTAAAGGACTCTTGGGTTACAGTCTCAAATCAATAATTTTCTTTGTTGAGTTTAATGAGACGCGTCACTAATTATTACCCTCACGTCTCCCACCTCATCGCCTTCGCGAGGATTTGAAAATTTGTTCACTCTCGAATTCATATCTCGTTTAAACGGAGACTCGGCCGGCGCGACGCTCCGGTTTCACCGCACGTATTAACCGCGCTAATCAAGATATATCGTTCTATTTCAGCGAAATATTTCACGCATACCTGATCTTCCTGTAAAAAGTCGGGCACGTAACACCGATACTGGTTCAGATCGTTTTCAGGCGGCGACAAAAAGCCACGTTATATCGGGTATCGTTTAAAATTACGCCATTCTATGCGCGATCGATCTTTGTGCCCGCGAAGGTAAACGCACGCGATATCCTTGCCAGTGGACACCTACATTTGCATACCATTATGCCTGATAAATTCAGCACGCTGCATGCAGATAAGCGTGGCGGCACGTAAAGAACTTGAGGAAGGAATTGCAGAGGCTTTCTTCTGGTCTGTTGTACTCGATTTCAAGTAAACGTTAACATCGGGATTGCTCGAGTGCCCGGGGTGGCTTGAATTTTCCGGGAATTTTTAGTGGTAATTACACCTCGCGAAGTTCGCTAGGGCGAATTAATTTACAACGAGGTTGTTTCGTAATGGCAGATGCAAATTTTATTGTTTGTAATTGAAGGGCCCAGTGGAAATCAGGCACATGCCACCGTTTTATGATTTTTAGAGGAAAGCTGGTTGATGGAAAAATTGTTTTCATAGGAGATGTGGTACAAAATTGCAATTATTTTAAACGGTGGGTACTTGAATTATTATTAGAGGGCAAATGACAACTATTGTCAAATTTTATCAAAAAAATTTATTAGATCACTGGTCCCCAAGGAGGCATCGGACCCTTTTCCACTACGCATTTGCTTTTCTCAGGGTGAAGAAAATTTAATATTTCCGCTCGGTGAAACTTATATTTTATTATATAACGATGTAGTGGGATCACGCTACATTGCAGAAACGAATTAATTGTACAAAGAAACGAAAATTTATGCATATGTGACATGTGCCTATTTTCCACTGGGCCCCTCAATTGTATGTAAAAGAGTTTTGGGGCACACATCACCGAGAGTTAATGGTCTTACAGATGTTCAGCAGTAATACACGATTAAAAAATTTATACGATTACACAGAATGCGCCGCACGATGTGCAATATTTCAAGGGATCAACGTCACCATCCAATCTTCAGAGTCAATGAGAGTTAATTGGGACTACATATATGTACTCATTTTAAATTTAGTACAGTAATGTGGATCGTTTAAGGTTTCACTGAATCATTGTTAAATAACGTTTGATTCCAAGGCTTCGCCAATGAGTTAGCAATCGTTTTCGGTGAAGCACGAATTGACGAATTAAATGGGGGAGCAGATTGCTACGCGATTAAGTGAGCCAGATTGCTGCTAATTTTTGTATTGACTTTGGGGGGACTAATTATCTGGCATAAAAAATTGAACGAACAGTTGCGTCGAAATCATTGTTGCTACGAATACATCCGTTTTTGCAACTCCGATGATATGCGCATAGAAACTACAGGAAATTTATAGAAGTTCCGCGCACGTATGTCTGTGTGTTTTACTTGCGATTAGATAAGTATGTACGCTCTACTACGAAAGATAAAGCTGAATATCATCATTCATGCAAACACTTTAACGTGTCGTAAGAACGTCGAAAAGGCGCGTTCTCTTCAGCTCGTAACAGGAATCCAACGTTGCGTTGGCTATTTATCACTTAAACTGTACATATACGAGAACACGTGTCGCTTAGAATTGTCTGGTTCACCTAAATACCCACTGTACATACAATTACGGAATTTCCAATGTGAATATTTCAAAAGAAAATATTCAAGAAGTAGGTATAGGTGCCATTTTTTCTTTTTAAACGCAGGCAATGTTTGGTGGAAATCAGGGCCGTCTTAAAAAATTTGAGCGCCCTGGGCTAAAAATTTTTGGCGCCCTAGCCTCCAAGGGTGCAATTTCTCCAGATAGAAATTTTTATCTCCGATATTGAAGAGAAAGAAGCATTTCAACGTATTTGATTCTTAAGCGCCCTTGGAACACCGGCGCCCCTGGGCTATAGCCCAGTTAGCCCATTGGTAAAGGTGGCCCTGGTGGAAATATATTTTAAGAGGAGACTCTAGAAATTTACCGTAGAAGAATTGTATCGTTATCTCTGGAAATGTACAAACTTTCGCAAGAAAAATATTTCAAAAGAATATTACCGTAGTGTATAGGTGCCTACAGTCAGTGGCCAATTTAAGAAAAAAGCAAGGCTGTAGAGTCGGAGTCGAAAAAATATATGCCGACTCCATATTAGTAAATTTTATAAAAATCCGACTTTGTTGAGTTCTACGTGTTTATACACGCTCGCGATATATTTTTGTTTAACACTCGTATCGGTTAGCGTAGCTTTAGCTTTTTATACTGTAGATATATAATATATACAAACATACTATGTACATATTAAATATTAATAATTTAGATATATATATATATATATACTGAGTACATTAACGATCTATTATAAATGCAGGAGTCGGGGTCAGGGTCGGAGTCGGAGTCTGAGTCGGTGGTAAAAAAAGAGGAGTTGCCTGCTTTTTTCTGCTGCACGGTTTAAGAAACGCTGTGGAAATATATGCACGTGCGAACGTTTCATCTCTTTAGTTTAGATAAATGAGTGTAACTGTACATGTAGATACATGCTAGAAACCCAGAAACGTTTTGTAACGATTCCGTGTATTTTGCACTCGCGTGCAATTTGCGCGACAGATGTGAAAGAGTCACGTGATCATGCTACAAAGTGCATAGTCACTTGAGGTTGCATTGCTGATGCAATGAACCAAAGTCGATTAATGCAGAAAAGTGTATGAATAAAATTCCAGATATATTTCACTGCGTTGTTTCTGTGTTCATAATCCTCGGAAAAGAAAAACAGCAAACTCGTGTCTTCCACACACCATCCCAAGTCTCAACACATAAAAACCTACTTGTCATTCAACGCGTGATTCACCAGGTTGGTTACATAAATTCAGAAGAATAGTTCATTCTGGAAGCCACTATCTTGCTCTGCCTCTTGATGCCCAGTTTCGCATCACTTGATGCAGGATATTAACACGAAAAATGAGATTACTCGCATAATGTGGTCAAACCAACGTGACAGAGCTTCATCAACATTTGCGTTTGACGTTATATGCAAACTTTCCACTTTCATCGTTACAAATTCCATAAAAAGAGAACCATAAGCCCCCCCAGTTCTACTAATCAACCAATTATTATACATCTCATTCGAAATAATTAGATAATGAAATCTAAATTAATTTGCTTAAGTACGTCTAGATTATTTCGAACAAGCCCCAGAAAAGCTGTTACGCATGCTCCGTTTCCCCTCATCAGCGTTTCGTATTAGAGACCACTCGTGCTCCCTCAGATAATTACCCTAATCAAAGCTCCGCCAGTGGATCGTGACAGTGAGCCGCGGTCTCGTCGAACTCACGCGACCAAATTAAAAAGGTCAATGCTGTTACGGGGGTTTATCGCGTATCCGCGTAATGTAACCGCTAATTCAGGGGCAAAAGTGGCGCGCGCAGCGTCCCACGCGTGGCCAGCACGCGTGTACGTGCACGCGGCCCAGCCTCGGGCCCCGAGATGAGGATGTGACGTTGCTCTCAGATTTGTTAATTTGTTATTGCGCCGACAGCACCGGTCGATCCCCGCATTAATGGGCCACGCGTGTGCTCGCCAAAAGAGACAGAGAGACGGGACGCGGATTCCTCTTCGCGGAGCCGCGAATCAAGTGCGTCCGAGGGACAAAAGAATGGCGGAAAGCCGTGACCCTTCAGCACTGACTTCGCTTAATTTCGTGCGATGAATAGAAAAATTGGGGAGGAGGGTGTGAGTTTGCAGAGACTTTACCGTTATTTGTCATCTCTGCTTTTGTAATGAAGGAGAAATTTTCTTCTTTGGTTGAGGATAAAAAAAATAATTTAACGGTAATAATGACACCCAGTTGGTCCTACTTTGACCCACCCTCCTTTTCATTTCTTCACTCTTCTGACTTTTAAAAAAGTGTAAGGAAGTTGTTGCTAATACAGTAGTGGTGAAAAGAAAGTTCGGACCACGAATGGTAACCGATATAAGATAGTGCTAAATAGAAATAATATTAATAATAGTAGAAAGATGAGTTTCGAATATTCTTTTGACTACCACTGTAACCATGCTTCTCTCCCTTTAACAGCTGGTATGCATGCACCTGTTATCACGAAACGAACCACGCTTCAATTTTCAATCCCGGCTCCATTCGATCAGCGGAAAAGTGGAGCGTTCTTTCCCTCCACTCCCTTTCTAATTGTGCGAATGATCGACCAACATGATCGAAACGTTCGATCGTTTCACGCGGCTATCGCGATATGTAATTTATTTTCGTCGTTCGTGACGGGCGATTAAGTAGCAGATATACCGAGTCGCGCTTTCGCGGGCCTCGTTATTTCGATTCTTCCTGCAATCCCGGTTAAACGGTAGTAGATTGCTAGTTGCAGGCTTGGTTTTATGATAGTCTAATTGCCATCTGATTACAATTTGATTACATTACGGCTGAACAGCCTTCTGTTACTTTAAAAGGTGTATCGATTCTGCGCCTGTGGAACGTGTCCACGTTGCGCGCTGTCGAATAAAGCTAACAGATTATTACGACTGGATACTTAGTAACTGCGCCGTTGCCGTTGGATCGTTAGCGTAAGTCAAGCCTTAGAACTGCATCCCTTTCACTGCGAGCACTTGAGCCGCGCTGTAAAGACTGGGTTGTACGCTTAATAAGCGGTAGATTTGTCTAACGCATTGTTAAAGAAACGACGAGACAGGCATCGATAACACAGCTTCATGTGTCGTATTTGATTTCTAGGCTGATACTAGTCTTCCTAGTAAACGTGCCCACGAATATCCGCGGAGTGTCGATTACAATACCAGAACACTATTGCACCTTATCATACATGGCAGACTAAATAGATTTCTGTAACACAATCAAAGGTTATTGTCACGTTCAATGGGAACCGTTTGTGATCTATTCTGATTAACACTGACATCTTTCTCTAATTTGTGTTTTACCCCATGTGCTCCAAAATCGCATGTAGGTAAATCCACGTCTGAGCAGAAAAAGGATCCACGAAGGGAACTGCGAATCACAGAAGCACAGACCATTCGGTCGTTCGGTATTCGCCATATACCGAAGTGACCGCAAGCACTTCCGAGGTTGACCGAAGTGATCGTTCAACGCGCGATGGTCGCCGCATTATCTCGACTTTTACCTCCGTGTTTGTCCGCGCTGTGTTCTAATATTAACAGCAGAGAACGACCGTGGCTGATTAGCTGTCAAGGCCTCGGTCGCATCGGCCCCCCCGTTCTGCATATCTCTCGTTCTCGACGCTCGTTAACCCAGCAACACCCTTCTGGATCAACATCTCGATGCTTCCAGCCGGGATTGGGCTCGTCCGAACGATCTCTTGCTTCCTGCACGCCGTAACATGCTCGACGATCTGGCAGCCCTAGCTGCGCTTCTTTGCGAACTCCCCAGGAAGTCAGTCAAATACGTTATCTTCGTCTGTCGACTAGGTATACATCCGTCAGTTGAATGCTCTGCCCGGCAGTATTGATAATACCTAGTGATTTCGAGTTTCGAGTCACTTTAATGGCTACTCCGACTTCCTTCGCGTTTGTTTATAAGTATCCTTGAGCATCGCGGCTTTTTGGTGTCTACCGTTAAATGCAATAAAGCCGGGAATCCACCTGGAACCTAACGAGGGAACACCTCGAACCCTTACACATTTCTTTCGCGCCCAATCGCCCTTTGAGGGTGTGAAAACTACCCGCAAAGTCAAATAGGCACTCCCACTATTTCGCATATAACTCCTATATCACCAGACACAGGAAAAATTCCAAACAAAAGTTTAATGGTACAATAAGCGCTGCAAACATGTGTTAACAAAGTGTCGAAAAGAATAAAAAATATATATATATAGTTTTATAATTTACGTTGAAGCAGCGAGCAGAGCTACGTTTTCTCTGCGATGACCAACGTTAAAAGCGTTCGATCGACGCTCTTATAATTTCTATCGTAGCTTATACGTAATTATACTCTTAGGTAAAGTAGCGTTTTTCAAAAGTGCAATTCAAATGATAATCTAGGTTTTCCTGTTAGGATTATCTTTCAGTATTGTTAGTTTGAACGTTATTGTTGTGAGTATTATTAGTTTTGAGTATATGCTACTATTACGTAACAGCATTTCTTATTATTATCATTTCGGATGTAATACGAGACGGTGTCATTCTTGCTCATTTTTATCAAGTGTGGTTCTGATTGTCGGAACGGTGTGCGGCAGTAATGATGAGAGACCATTCAACTTCGTAAGAGGTCATAAGATTACCCTCCTTATCTTTAATCACGTGCATAGCGGTGACCCATTAAATGAAGTTCAAGTGAACTTTTATCAATTCTTCGTCACGTGTACGTCGACGTAGCCTGAGTATTTTTATATCTTGAACAATGGTGCAGTGAACAACAAGTATAACTTTGGTTTTAAACGAATTTAATATATTGAGATTTATAAATTTTATGACGTAAATACCCGTCATTCGAATTGATTTAAATTTAGGCATTCTTTATTGCATTTTCCATGGTATCGTGAAGAATTCTTGGGGTTACATTTTCGATTTCGTGTTGAATATTGCCCTTTAATAATTTTTATACATTCTGCGGGTCATTCGCGTAAACCAATTCCTTCAAATAGCCAAAAAGAAAGAAGTCTTTAAACATTCGTCTAAATATATTTTGTGTTAAGACCACCGATGAATTATAACGTAAAAACATCGAAACAATTTTTACGTATCCCGAAATTAAAAAAATTAGGAGCAATTAACATCGGATGGTGACTTTTGCGCCACCTGTTACATGGAGACCGTCCCCGGGCGTTTTACTCGCCACTGATACACTCGGAACCCGAGCCCTCGCTTTTACGAAGTCGCTGTATCCTGGCGAAGCACTATGGGCGCTAGATGCAAGCATGGCGCGACGCGTAGGGCGTGACAAAATCGCGCGCGGAGGTGTCGCGCGAGAATGCAGCCGAAAATATTATTTCTGGCCCAACGGGCGCGTTACGACGTTACCGAAATGACGAATGCTCGCCGAGCAGCCGTCGCTTTCGCCGAGGCGCCGCGACGGGAATAGCTGCGGAATAGGTGCCAACGATCCGCCGGCCCGTGGCGGCGTAATTAGAATTGCGGATGCCGGAGGTGTGAGAGCCACTGACACCGATTGTCGTTGCATCGGTAAATATTTACAAGATGCAGCCCGCTGGAAAGGGCGAAAGAATTCCTCGCGTAATCGCAAAGTATGTAGTCAGAGGTTCCTGACGACGCTTGGCAAGAATTGTGGGGACTTGCCATTATCGCAGCGTTAACTCGGCGAGTAACCGTTCGGGCGCTATTTTTAACTGGGAGTTTGTATTTTTCCAGTGGTTTCATTGCGGGGCTGAAAAAATGGTATAGGTAACTGCATTTTTTAATTAGTTTGACTGCGTTAATATTGGGAGAGCTGGTATGGACATTTTTGGAACAGTGGCAATGCTTGATACTTAATTAAGTTACGGTATTCTTATGCTGCACCTTCTCTTTACTATTCTCTAGTGGAAACCGGTTAGTGCTGTAAACGCAAAGACAGTGGAAATTGTTTAGTAAACACGGTTAGGTTTATGAATATATAGTTTATTCAATTCCATTCACACGGTAACGTGAATGCTCGGCAAAAATAACTCGAATGGTTATTGAGGAGTTTTGATTAAACCTGTTAACAGGTTTTCTGCCGAGTGACGCTGTCTTCCTGTTTTTAACGCTGCACTACTGAAATAATTGTTTCTAAGTAGTTGAGAACACTCTGAGAAGGTCGATTGTGATATTCCATTCGAATTCTTTCTAGCGTCACCATCGCCTCGATTTATTTCGGCTTGATTTACGATTTATGGGTTGTTTTAAGAACACTAACCCGAACTATATGATAGGAACGACGTCGACGTCTTTGGAATAAAGTGCACACCCGGAGAATGTTAATGTTTTCTACAAATATCAGGCTTTCACTCCTAAATTTCGATCTTCTTACTGTAAAATGTAAATGAAAACTAGATGCTATAAATATCTTCTCTAAATACACCTAAAGAGAAGTACCTGCGATAGATTTTTCGGAAACATTAGGTGGATTTTTAACCCTTCGTTGTCACACCTTTGTTATAATCACAAATTGGTCACACGGGTTTCACTGTACCCCAGCATCATTTTTTCAGATACCATTTTCGTATTTTTGAATCTTTTAACTTTTCAGTGATAATTGTACACTCGTAATACTTATACAATCATGGTCTAATAATCATTTCCTAGAAATGTAAATTTTTATACGATAAAATTTGTAGTTGAAAATGGGGGATTTTCCATAGTTGTGGGAAAAACCAGATTTTAAATTTTTTTTTATTTTCTTTCTTGCGATAAATCCCCTTTGAAAGACGTAAAGGTGCGACATTTCAAATCGAAAATTGTTCTTGGGGTACAATACACCCCGTGTGACCACGAAGGGTTAAATATTCTAATTTCAATTTCGTGTAGATGTGAAAAGAAAGGAAAACTGGATTTTATTCTTTAAATAAATTTGTATAATCACCTAGTGAATTTGATTACATTTGCATTAAAAATATTTTTAACCGTTTAACTCGGCTCCCCCAAGAATAAATGCTGAGTGCGCCATTGCCCCGGAGTAGGAAAGGGTTTAAAAGTGCCACAGTGTCGTTCTACGGTTAAGCAGAGCTCGGATTAGGTGGAATTCGGATTATTGAATCTGCACTCTATCCTCGAACGATATACCATAGGCTGCTTCAAGCGAGCCGACAACGAGCCACGCGTAACAGCGTCGCCAACGGGATGTAAACCGCGTTGAAAATTCTATTCCTGGATCGACTCGGTTCGAGCTTCTCGGAATACCTCGAAAACGTGGCGTTCCCCGTGCTCGATGAAAATAATCTTATAGAACGCCGATGCGCGATCGGTTTCCGTTGCAACGATAGAAAACAGCAAGCACTTTCCATTGTTTACAGCTCGTCTCGTGGTAAATAAATCCTTCCGTTCTCTATTTCGATTCCAGTGAAATTCAATCCATTTTCTACTGTTTTATTTGGGGATTGTTTGTCGACGAAAATGGCACAACGAGAAGGCCTTTGACCTTAATATTTTGATGGTGGGGGGCTCGAAAGATGAAGTACTTTTATGTGTAATATTATAGTATATATAGTGCTTTTCGTGAAATGGCATCAAATATTTTAATTTAAAAGAGTCCAGACAATTTCAAAATTAATTCAATAGGGGAACTCAGATCTGATGTGAGTCATTGCTAATTCGCTATATGAAGGACAAGTGAATTGTTTTTAAAGTTATCTCAAGCTTCTGTGTTTAATCCTTTTCCAATTTCTTTCGCTCAAAATTTGTTGCTCTCGAATATTCGTCGCTCCAGAAAATTTGCCGCTTCCTAAAATTTGCTGCTCCTCAAAATTTTTCGCTCCCAAAATTTGCCGCCCTAGGCTGCAGTCTACTTAGCCTATACCCAAATCCGCCCACGAATATATAAATGTAAGTTACATTTTTTAGCGGAAAGGAAAGTTAAAATATGTCTCTCGGAATTTATTAGAAAAATTTACTGGATGAAATTAATATATTTATATTTCCCCTGTTAATTGCACGATTCAATCGCATCATTACTATCGTAAATGAGCGTTTTCGAATCACAAAGGGGCGAGCATCGTTGATGGGGTGTCGTCATTCATTATCATTGGCACCACTTATGCTCGAACGAACAAGAGGAAGGGTCTCTATGGGCAGTGTTATTTGCAGTCGCCGGTGATATCAAGCCCATTTGCAGAGCGCTATTTGCAATTGTTCCATTTGCAATGAACAGGAAGATTGGTGGCATTTACTGTTAAGCAAATGAAGCGGTGGACACCGTGCGCGGGATTATATTTGCCATCATCGTCTCATTCGTCCAGAATCGTGGGGGCATTCTTTTATGGTTTTTCAACAGTTACAGAAACACCAAGAATCGAAAACTTATAGAATCTAGAGAACTATAGAAATAGTGATGCATGTAAAATATTTTTATCAACCTTTTTCAATCCTAGTTTTTATTACTTCATACAGTCACTTATCCATATCTTTCAACAGCGATTCCAACTTCTCATGCACAACGAGAACGAATTTCTACGTTCGTTAAAAAATTCTTGGAAAACTTATCAATACGTTCCTCAACGAATATCTTGTCCGTTTTTAAACGGTGTTGCATAATCGTTCGTGACCGTTGCCGTCCAATATATTTTTTCTCCTTCGCATCAGGCGATTGGAATTCGAAAAAGCACTGTATATAGAATATGCACGCGTGCCTCGGCGCTTTGCGAGGAATCCCTGACAAAATCAGATGCTTTTCTTGTATTGTTCCTTACATGGAGACGTGACTTAAGAGGTCCCTGCTGTCAACATACTCGCAAAATACATGACTTTTATAATTTTTTTTACAAGAAGAGGTTATAACAGAACCTAAAAAAAATATTTCTGGCTATTATTAATACACTCGTTACGCCACCAAAAATTTCGTTCCATGCTTTCGGTCTTGATGCATTTTCATTCTTTCTTTATTTATTATCGACTATGCCACAAATTTAACCAAGCCCCAACCGTACACCTTCTTCCATCCCTCATTTTCTCCGTCCATCCTCCCTCCTACCACCGCCTCAACCACTACCTCCTCAGAACTAATCATAAACAATTCACCTAGCATCGTTTGAAAAAAAAAAGCCACTCTACAACCATTATCATAATTACCCCTTTCCTCTGCATCACTGATTGCCGGGAACCTCTTCCACTATCCCCGGTCCCATACACGCGGCGACTCTACCAACCTTCCGCGTCCCGTCGAGCAAGACCGTGCACGAGCAGCGTGACGGAAGCGGCCGTCGACGCGAATAACGCGGATCTCGTTTACGTGGGAGGGCGAAGTCGCGGCCCGTAATTAGAGTCCCTCTAATTCCGCGATGAAACTGGGCGCAGGTGACGCGCGGCGTCCATCTGTCGCCGCGCGGCTCAAACAGATTCCATTAAGCTTGGTTAGCGGTCGGGCCAGCCAGCGGAGGAGACAGAGCAGGATGCTCACGTGAGACGGCCAACGTCTATTTGCTCTTCCTATTTTCGTAGCCGTTTGGTATATAAAGAGCCCCGTCCTCGGGAGACATTGCCGAAAGATTTGGCAGCGATCCGCGGTTTTCTGCGTCGCGGCACTCGGTGCCGTAGATAGAGTCGCTAGAGAACGCGACCGGGAGCATAGTGTACCCGGAGGAACCGTTGTCGGTGCTGTGTTCGACGGGATTGCGCCGCGGTGCCCCGGTTCTTTCCACGTATTCGCCAGCGGGCCAGCTCCCTCAGACTTGTGCTCGAAGTGGGGACTCCCAAAGATAGATCATCGTCCTTTATCCACTTTGGACCTCCATTCGGCTAGATTCGCAGTGGAGAAAGAGGAATCAGTGTTCCGCCAGTCCTAGAGGAAATTATTCTACGTGGAAGACCCTAGGTCGCGAGAAGATAGCGTGCCGTGCGTGATCGATATTCCGCTCCGGTTGTGTGCTCGGTGCCGATCCACGTGCGCGAGGGTGCGCGTCCGCTCAAGTGGTTTCCCTCGTGATCTTATTTACACGAATAACGCTCGCCGTTGCCAGCGAACTGGGGCAAATCGGATAGCCCTCCCAGACGTCGGGGGCGCTGTTTGGCGCGGCGCGCGGGTGAATACCGTTTGGCACCAATGGATGATAAATAAAGCACGTGGTGTGACGGCGAACGCGGGTGCTCGAATAGTAGGAAGGGAAACGGGACAGGCGGCTTTGCGGGAATGTCAGTGGACGTGTCGAGCGACAGGTGAACATGGGGAACACGGACAGCGTCCACGACGTGGAGATGAGCTCCCTGTCGGCGGTGAGCAACGACCGTCCCCATATCATGGTGAATACGATCATTGACTAAACTCGGTGTTATGCCCTTGTTGTTGAGGTGGATTAATGAAAGGCTTGAGGACCCGAATGGATACGTCAACCATGTTGGGAGGGATGGGTCAAAGTGCTCTCTGATTGGCAGAGAAGACAGCACAAAGTTTCTATTCCTCTAAGTTTTGTTTATATTGCTGGGGCGCCAATGATGTATTATTAGTTGCTGGCAGTTGGTCGTATTTCATGATGGGAATAGTTAATGATTTAAGGGTACATTCTCGTGTAGTCTCTTCGAAATTCAGGATTTTTTTGTTAAAGAAAACTGTAACACATAGGGTTAAAAGATTTTTTGGTATTGATTTATATATATTTTGAGAGGATAGCAGTTTTTTTTTATTGTTTTTTCTGCGATGTAATCTTGAATAAATAGCTGAAAGTCCTCGACAGACTCGCAGGCAATAAGACAGTCTCCTCTGAAATGAAAACTCGAAAGATTTTCTTAAAATATATGTGTATGGCTATCCTATTACCAATCGTTACTGCAAAATATTGAAAATTCGATGATTCGTACATGTTTTAATAAAAGTACCCCGAACCCGGTAATTTGGTCGTAAAAAATGCAGAAGAAAATCAAATTGAGTGGACCAAAACAAGTTGGTAATGCGGTAGGATGTTCGTTTACGAAAAGAATCCCGAAAGAATTTTTTAAATCCGTCAAATAGTTATTTTATTTTTATGTGCACCGCAAGAGTTCTAGATATTTATTCAAGATTACGTCGGAGAATAAAAATAATAAAAATTAAATGTTTTATCATCTTAAAGTATGTATAAATCAATACCAAAAATACATTTTATCCTATGTGTTACAGTTTTCTTAAAAAAATCCTAAATTTTTCCACGTTTCGGATATTTTTCGCAATAATTTTAGGAGTATTTTGCAATCATTTCGGAGGTGTGTATGTGGTTATTTGTTGGAATCGTATAGATAGTGTTGTGCCGCGTGCTGTATAACAGCTGATGAAAGTCGATCAACAAAAGTTTCATTCGATCACGAGATCGGTTACGAAAGAGCACCATTGACAGGGCGAACAGGTTGTAAGAACAGACCACGAGGCATAGGTGTCTGGCCGAGCCTAGGCGCCAGTAAACATACGGTATATGCATTTGAATAAAGTATACAGGGTGAGTCACGTAATAAGAGAATCTAAAATGTCTTCGTTGCTGTTGCAAGACCTCCTTGTTCCCAACAAGTTACTGAGATAATAGAGAGTACCATTTCTTCCCAAAATCACGTTTTTAGAATTTCATAATTTGTAAATATCAAAACATCGTATACTAAATTTTTCTTTTAGAAACATAAATATATTTTTAGATAGAAAATTAATATTAAAGGAAATGAGAGATAATACTCTATAAAATAAACTATTATGAAAATGAACATGATTTGAAAATGTAAGGAAAAAAAAAACAGTCTATAAAGCGAGGACAACCTCTTATCTTTCCGTTTCGTCAGAAATGTAATTATCCTATAATTGTAATTGACGCATTGTCATGGAACGAGCCGTGCAGTCGAACTTGCGGTTTACGTAAAGGTGACGGTAATTTCCATTCAGATCGTCAGTCTCCCGGTCGAACGCAGCTTGCCGGCAATTATTCTAGACTCTAATTAAACCATAAAATAATTTAAGAAAAGAAGGCAAAATGGTCCCGCGATTCTCAACCCACCGAACAAACTTAACAGTTCAATGCGTGGTTTAAAAAAAAAATCGATTTATAAACCGGAACGTCCCCTTAATCTCCTTTTTCTTTCGGGATGCTAGGACCTCTAGGTGCGCCACTGCAAAAACCCTTCACATTCATTTAATTATAAAAAAACTGATATTTAAAAGTACAGTAGTGCCTCGAAATAAGGTGATCGCTATCCCCTCCACTTCCACTGTTCCCCAACCGTCACCTTCTGTCTACGCAAATCAACATCCAGCTTTAAATATTAATTCGAACCAAAGAAATACGTCTCACTAACGATGCCCCTTTATTTTCTGCCTGTTCCAGAGAACACCAATGCGCCCGATGATAGCGGAATACGACCCAAAGAAGCACGGTGTGAAAACAGAACTCTCAGACATGGTTCTTGTCAAGTAAGTGCGATGTACTTGGTTTACGAAACCGACGCGAACGAACGGTTCAACGATAGTCGAGCCAATTCACTATCTGCTACCACGACCAATCATCACCATTGCTTTCTTGCCAAACACAAACGCTCTGTGCTCAAGCAAACGTGAGTGACAAACCCCCCGAGGATCATATACTGTGCATTTTATCGTATATATGTGTATTCTCTCATTCTCTATGCTCTGTTATACACGTACATACAAACAAGTACCACCTCCCCAACCTCCCAAAAGACATTACCCTATGATCATTAGCATCGCAACCAAAATCATGCATACCGCCTGATCGCTGACGTAGAATTCGTAGCGTAGCTGGCACCAGGGATGCTTGACGATTGGCCGCTGAATCGTGACGATTCTACATTCTACGATCGTAGATTGCTGGTTTGTGCAGAAACGCGCTTCCGTTTTCCCATTTCTCCCCTACCTCCTCTTTTTTTTTTGGAATTAATTTACTTGTGTTTTTCGTGCACTCACGCTGGTTCGTTTTAGAACTCCCCTGTTCTCTTTTCTCTATTAACCCATTTACGCCCACGAACGAGGATTTTCATTTTGTGCATTCGTGAAAGCAATATTTATTTATTTACGGTCCATTTCGATATCTGTGTCGTGTTCAGTGTAAGCGTCCATTTTAGAAATACGGTTTCTCATACTGTCACTCGAATGGTTTTGTCTACACGCGAGGAAGAGGGATTCGGAATTTTTGGAGCGCCATCGATATTTGCCGAGGGGAGTGAAAAATGTATTATTCACGAATGTTTGCAAAGTAAAGATGTCAGAGTGAATTCTTATTATTTTTATCTCTGCATGTGTTCTGTTGTTCCACTATGCATTGTTGAATTTCGCACTTGTTCAAGGCACAGTTCTTCATTCACTGTTTTACGATAATTAATAACATTATTTCGCTCTTCTCGGCGAGTGCTGTACGTTTCAAATATTTCGAACGGTTTCCCTTAATGCCGCGTAACATTTTGAACGTCGCTCTCTCTCTGAATAATGCCATTTTTATGTATCGTCGATTAAAATATTTCTACTAGCTTTTAAATATCGATTTAATATCATTCAACGTCATGTAACAACATAAAATGTATATTTCGCGGAGGCAACGCGTGTTTGTAATTATTTACGTAGAGAAATTCGGCTCGGCGTATGTAAAAGTGGTATGAACAATGGATATTCGTAACGATGGGAAAAAATGGGTTAGCTTCGATAAATGCTGAAACTAGTCCGCACTATACAGTTAAACGTAAATTGCACTTTACCGAGATACAGCTACTTTAACCTGCTTCCGTAATTGAAAAATTGGAGTGCGCATTTCGCTGCCAGTAGTTCTTCCATTAGTGGCTTCACTACCTCGATAAAGGAAACACTTAAAACGAATAGTATCGCATCGGATTGATTACAGAAGTACGGTTTTATATAACGAGACCCAGGAATTCCGAAGGAATCTCGAGATCTCAATGAAAATATCGTTCTCGCACACGATCTTGAAACCAGCGTTACCCTTTCCAAATACAAAAGTCGCAGAAAAAATTCCAGAACTTTTGGAAAAATCGTGCAAGGGTGTCGAGTAAAACGGAAATTAAATGATTACTTTTCTAATACCTAATAAATATCGTGGACGATTTTACTACAGAAATTAATTGACACTCCTTCGATTAAATTTAGCTTGATTTGTCTAAAATGGGGGTGGTCAGATGTTAAATTCTCTAGAAATTTATTCTTTGGAGGAAGGATTGATTTGTAAGGTTTAGCTTGATTTGTCTAAAATGGGGGTGGTCAGAGGTTAATTTAGTTTAATTAAGCGAATTTCAAGCTAAATCAAGCAATCCAATTTGATCAGTAAAACGATGAAAAGGTACTTTTTAATTGAGAACACCTTTGTCCAAGAATGTATTCGAATCTCATTTGCAGTGAACAAAAAGCTTGTTACAAAGGTTGCTACACTTTCTAAAATGGAAGCGTGCTTGGTTCGTTTTTTACCCGACCTCCTTGACACAACCAAAGACAGTTGCCCTTGCCTCCTTACAATTGTAGAGTTTAGTAGAACAACGGAGGAGAACGAGTGGAAAAATGAGAGGATACGTAATATACGCGAATGATGCACGCGGGAGCCGATTTTTCCGCACAAACGAGCGATTCCCTCGATCATCGATTTAGCGGCAACGCGGCGAAATCATTGGACCCTTTGCGCAAAAGACGGAGTTCCTCCTTGCTGCACCTACCGCGACTTCTCCCGCCAGAAATAATACGCTCCATCGCGAACCGATCCACCAAACTCCCACAGGACTCGCAAAAGCGCACGCCACCGATGTTCGCCAATTCTCCGCCAGTTTTCCGCCGCTTGTCGCGCAATATTTCCTTCTCTCCCGCGCCACGGCGTTCCGGTTGCGTAAGTGTCTATCCACGTACGGTTCTCGCGTGCTAGCCGGCGAATAATCGATCGAGAAATCGGCGCGGGAACACTTGCCGCAAACGTTTCCACGTTGTGCAACGCCAAGAAACTATTCCTTACATCTCTTTTTTACGCGCCACTACACTAACTTTAATTGCTTGGAGATTAATTGGTAACGCAGAATCGCCGGGCACACCTGTTGCCGATAACGCGCCGTTTCGATCGTCGGGCGCGTGTAATTCTCTCGTAATATCGCGCTGGGAAATAATTGACTCTCAAGGTCGATTGTCGCTCGCGACAACGGGTAAACGCGGTTAGCTATAAAGGAGCAGGCGGTATTGAAACTGGCGAGTCTAGTTAGAGCTGCGAGCTGAAAGAATTCTGTTTAGACGTCTTCGGAGTAATCAGTTCGACTGTGATTCCTTTTCCCTGCGGAGTTGCGCAAGTTCTTCTTCCTAGTTTCATGAATCAGACGAACTTTACTCGACGCCAGGAATTAGGCGAGACAGCGCTTTGAGTGGCGTTGGCGCGTTTCGACGTCAAGGGACGTTTTCGCGTCGTTCGGGGAGAGTTAAGTCGATGGTATTTCGTGAACCTTGCGCCACTCGAAGTACTGTTTAGTATCTGGCCCGACTTGGTCCACATTCCTGCGATCCTTTTCCCTTACAACTCGCGGTAGAAAGAAAAACAGGGTGGAGAGAAATCGGGTTAAGAAGGTCGAGGGTTAGAGGAAGGAAGAAAGGTGCAGAAAGGAGGGAATCCTCGCGAGCGGTTTCTTCGTCATTGGCTGAGGATGCGTCGTATATAACTGAGGCCATGCGGTGTGCAAGCAAACTATTGTTCCTCCAAAAGGATATATAAAGATGACATCTGTCTTTACCATGTAATATGTGCATTTATATGATTCCAGACTTGCGTATAAACTGCGGGCACAGAATTCGGGCTCTATCAAAGTGCTCTGCGCATAACGTGAAAGTGAAAAAAAAAAACAATAAAACCTAAAAAAGTAAACATAAAGAAAACGGTACTATTTTAGAAAGTGAAACGGCAAGGTCTCCGGTGGACGGTCGCGGGTTCGAGCGGGGAAAAACAAAAAGAAACGTTTCTCTGTGACGGTTAAGTTAACTTCGACCGAGACGAGCAGCGGGGGAAAAGTCGTAAAAAGAGTATAATAAAATCGCGTGACGGGGACGGACCGCGACGACGCTAATACACCCGACGGACGATCTAAAAAAGACCGGGGAGAGAAAAAAGAATAAGTACGTCGGATACGAAAAAAGAAACAGAGACAAGGAGGGACAGAGGGACCGATTTTTTTTTAGGACGTCGTGAGACCTCGTTGCCCGAGTAATAAAAAAAATACATAGGAACATCGAGCAAAAATCAAACCAAAAAAAAAATTACAAATTTCGATGATACGAAACGGAAAAGTACAATTGGCATTGACGTGCGTATAAAACGAAAATAAAATAAAGTAACACAAAAAAAAGACGCTCGGCGAGAGGCGCAAAAATGTGTGATAGCAAAGAAGGCTTGTTAGTCGTCGTACTGCGTCGTGGCGGCGGGCGTCGCGGTGATGCAGTGCGGTGGTTGCAGCTGCCTCTAAGCCTGATCGCGGCGCGTGAACTCTTGTCACGTGTCACGTGACACACACAGACTCGATTCCGGAGCTTTCTCGACAGAAAGCTTCGCACGACTACGGAGAGATACTACCGCACCTCAATGGGTACCTATATGCCTACACACCTACCTTTTTTACGATCTTTTATTACGCTATTGTCGCGCCACGTCGTCGACGCCGTTGCCCATCCCCCCCCCCCCACCCCGCCACGTAGGTGCTCCGTAAAGCCGCGATCGCACGTGCGCGCCGCGCTGCGCAGAGCGGGGACTGTAGCCATTGCGCAACCGAGTCGAAAGACGGGTTGCAGCCGGGAGGCGCTAACGTAACCCGCGGCAGACACGAACCGACATTACCGAAGGGTTTACAAAGTAGGATGACATTTCTCGAAACAGGTTAACACTCGCGGTGTATGTATACGCGTGCACGAACATATAAACGATATTTGGCACACATTTTCTCGCACGTATTACGTTAGGAGTAATAAAATAGTGCAATGTTGTAACCCGATCTAGGAACTGGTTGAGTAACGGGTTACTGCATACCTGCTTTCGTGTAAGAATGGCAGGATCGTTGGGGTTGTTATATGTTACGGAGGAAGGAAGCTAGTTTGGGTTGTGGTTACAGTTCCCGGCGTAGAATGCACTTGAAACGCTTGCAGGATGCTGCTTGCTTTCGGAAAGTAATTATTTTTAAAGTGCTTCGAGCGCGTTTCCCGCGCGTGTGGTCGTGGCTTAATGCGCAACGTCTGAAAGGATCGGGACACGAAGCGAAACGGTCGAACGTCCGATTGTCCGTGCGTCGATACGGCTTTATTTCGGGATATCGTGATCGGTATGGACTATGGTACGGTGTATGCTCGTTAAAATTGGTTCCTGGATTCTGTTGGATCGTTTTTTTTTTTTTTTGTTAGTTTCTGGTGGGAGCAGCGAGGAGAGAGGAGAAAGTGCATGGTTCTTTGGGGAAGATGTCGAGAGTTGAAGATGGCGCATATTCTTTTCTCCTTTCGTGTAAAGAGTGGTGGAGTCGAATTGAAATCGAATTGGAATCGAATGAATTTTTCTGCTCAAGGAATTGAGTCTAGTTGATGCTGAGATTCTAAAAATCGAATTTCAGTGCACGTATTTCTGGGAAAAGGGATTCGTGTCCGAATACATTCTCGTGTATTATAAATATGTTTTCGAGGAAAATCTTTTAATAACGTGTAATTGCTAGTTAATGCTGGATACTGTACTGATGACGTAAGGAAAATATCTTGGCACAAATTTGCTAACGTTTCTTGAAATTCGAAATATTTAAGCATTGAATTTATTATCTTATGTGCAACAGTCGCCGCGTAAATCAATCCTCGTAGTGGCGAATTAGCGAATCACAGATCTAGAAGAAATGTAGATCTTAGATTTTCTGAGAAGCACTGAAACTCAGGGCTTACATTTCGAAGACTTGAATCATTACCTAATTTCAGTCACGCAAGCTTGCTGCCGTTATCCCTACAAAGTAGAAAGAAGAGAAAGATTCATTCGGTCCCTCAGAATTGATTAATATGATAAAAGCTACAGACTGCAATTATTTTCTCAAGGCTTCGCGCCGCAGCAGACGATCGGCACGCAAACAGCTAGAATTATTGCCACCCGTAAAATGTCTGTGGAGAATTTTGCCAAAAATTGTTGCCGGAAGTTCTAATTCTGCTCTTGTCTAAACAGACCTTTGCCAAAAATCCAACCGCTCTCTTCCGGGATGGGCGCTTTTGTTGCGCCATGCACTTTTTCCGCGTACGAAGCGTAGAAAAACGTAGAGTGATCGTCGACCAATCACGGTCATCAGGATCAGATATAATGAGCACGAGAAACAGTAGGGAAAATGAAAGATTGTTCGAGCTTTCGCGACTCTTTGATCAATTTCCGCGGGGACGGAAGCTCGGCTGGGAGACAGGGAGGGAATCGAAGGAACCGTTTGCCCGCCAAAAAACTAATAAAGAGAACACGCACTTATAAAACGAAACCTTCCATCATGGTTCTTCGAACTTGATTGCTTGAACTTCATTCATAAATCGAGCTCATATTGAAGGAACCGGAAAGTAATGTCCTTTTTGACATAACAATCAATCTCAGTTACACTGCTACCATCAAATCAAAGCGAACTAATGACAATGTCCTTTTTAATCCTCCTATTCGTTGATACTATTTCTTGTCCCCTAATTAGGGGACCTTCAGCAAACCTTCATCACTTTGCTGAAGAATCTAGCATCCTCTTTCAACTAAAGTAAAGTCTCTACAACTAACACTGCATGGTGGAGCATGTTACAAAATAATTTTCTATATTACCATTTTTATTTCAAAAAGAGGAATAAGGGAAAACCAAAGCGTTTCTATCATTTCACGTAGAAGGACAATATCTTCTGTTTAAAAAACGACATTACTTACCGGTATCCTCGCAATTCTTATCAGTACGTTTCAGCCGCGAGAATCTCGGATTAAGCCGGGCGCCCACTTGCGGCGCGCGTCGCTCTGCAGTCGCGTCCTGACAGTGGATATATTTTTACAGAGAGATTCACACGCGGCGCGTTATTTTTTGCGTCAGTATATTCCCACATCGACGCGATCGCAAAAAAGGACGCGTGCCGCTCGTGTGCGCCGGTCTTTAGTCTCGAGTGTCATCGAGCAGTTCACTCATTGCTGGCAGCTCCATTTCCTCTGCTCTAGGATTAACGCTTGTTACGAGTGCATCGAGCTTTCGCCTGATCAGATCGCGTGGATCGCGCTGCGAATCATGTTCTTATCGTACGTCGAGCTCGTTCAGCGCAACGCCTCATTCAAAAGCGGTGGCTCGGTCGGATCGCGAGAAATCCGTATCGACAAATCGGACGTTGCATGCTCGATTGATGAATTGAATTTTAAGCCGCAGCTGGCTCGGCGCGGCTGTTAATCCCCACAAACGACACGCGATGGTTCTGCATGACGAGTAAATACGCCTCTGATTGTGAGTTATAAATACCACATGACTGCAGGCGTGAACGTGCTTTAGCTCGAGAGAGATATTTAATTTTAGATCGAGATTTAGTGTATTAACAAGTGTCTGTGATAGTACTGTACTTGTTGCTTTTGGGATGCTTATTTACTGAATTTAGGTAGGTAGTACGAATTCGGACGTAGTTGCAAAAGTTAAACGGTAGCATGATTAAATAATACTTGAGTAATAGGGTAAGTCCGGGTGACGCGGCGCGGCAGGACAGTTGGTACAGTTGCTATATTGCAGACTCTCTAAGTAAGAGCGCGTTAAAGCGCAGAACAATTGCTTCTCTAGCAGCCAAACAATTGTTATAAAAGGTAAGTTCAGGTTACGTTGAACCCCTTTTATAAAACAGTAACTTACAGAAAGGAGAGATGGTCCAGTTATGATTGCGATAGATGATTCACTTCGAAATCCCCCAGAACGTTTAGAAAATTATTTCAAAACATATCTAAATAGTGACAGATGTGTAATAGTTGTGACGGGTAAGAAAAACTAATTAGGCTTAATAAACTAAAAAGATGAGTATTTGAATGTTTATTCTTTACAAATATTGGAATAAAGTTATTGTTTATTTATTTTATTTCTTCACTTCTGTATTCATTTGCTTTGCTAATCACTTACTAGTGACCTACGTGGTAGTTCAGTTTATGTTTCATGTGTTCTGTACTTGTTTAGCGTACACAAATTAAATTTCAATAAATCTGTAGCTGTAAATAATTCTGCTTTCATCTTTGTACATTTTCATGAATAATTATGTGGGCCATCTCTCCCGGCATTTCGGTAGAGGTGGTCAGATGCCACGACTTCAGCTTTCGACTCGATTTTCAGCAAATATTGTATTAAAGGAAGGTCCAGTTTCTCTGAATCAGCATATAAATTCTGAATGTATTAGGTTTATTCTGATAAAATATATAATATCAGTGTTCTAATAGCCATTTTATGTCAGGTGTACCGACTGTCCCGGACTTACTCTATCGAGGTGAAGTCAGAATCCACTTTGCTCATCAGATCGGTAGAACGTTTCCAATAGCGCGCAAACCAGAGACTCTTAATCAGAACCATTGCAATCATTAACACTTGGAGTGGCGTCGGCGTGCTTCCACGCCGAGGGATTTCCACCCGGCGCACAGTTCTCGCATGCTTTCATAATAATATTATCCGAGTGTGAAGACCTAACCGACTTGAAGCCGCATTTTCCAAAATCTTGCGCCACTCAAAGTGTTCAGTGGCGCACTTCCAAAGAGAAAGGAAAAAGGAGATTAATGTAACCACGACTGGGGTAATTCAAGACCTTTGTAAAACCCAAAGAAAATCGAATTTCATTATTTAAGTAAACTCTTATAATCATCTAAATTCTACCGGATTCCATTGAATTTGCATTGAAAATAATTCGATCCGTTCGACTCGACACTCCCCGAGCTGAAATCCTGAGTGCGCCACTGAAAGTGTCAGAGCCTAATAGCGTGCGTAAAGTTTCGCCGCGTGTAAACGAAGAAACAAGCAAACGATCCGACCACGCCACTTATCGCGACCTTCAGCCACCTATTGGAGTCTATATAGACATTTGGAGCACTTCGATCTTCTCTGTTCCCCGCTGCGCCCCGTTGTTCCCCGCGTGGCATGCATGCGTCGCGAGAGCCTCGAGCACCAGAGCCTGCACCGTGTCACTCTGTTCTTCCCTCCATGAACGATGCAGCGTAAAATCGGGGTACACATGATCCCATCGGTGTGAGATCGGGCGCGAAACACGACGCGTCGTGGTGCCGTACGGAATAATAGATCCCACGCGGGACACACATGGCGTACTCGCGTGCTCCTGAACGTACGAACATATATGCACGCATACGTGCGTATCATATAGATAAACGATCCATCCACCCTCCCCGTTCTGACGGACGCCCGACCACGGGGACGCGACGTTAACGGCGTTGGTTTTCCAGATACAAGTGCGAGAAAAATGAGGTACCGATTACCGTCACGAACGGCTCGACGTTGCCGCTCGTGGAGCGGCCGAACGACGAGGAGGCGGCCCTCTACAACCCGTTCGAGCACAGGAAGCTCGCCCACCCGACGTCGGACCTCGACACCCTGATACATCTGCTGAAGGGCAGCCTGGGCACCGGCATTCTGGCGATGCCGATGGCCTTCCGCAACGCCGGCCTCCTGTTCGGCCTTTTCGCCACCTTCTTCATCGGTGCGGTCTGCACCTACTGCGTCCACATACTGGTCAAGTGCGCCCATGACCTCTGCAGGCGGACGCAGACGCCGAGCCTCGGCTTCGCGGACGTAGCCGAGGCGGCCTTTCTCGTCGGTCCCGAGCCTGTGCAGAAATACGCTCGCCTTGCAAAGTAAGTGGCTCCGTTTGCTTGGTAATTGGCGGTGGAATTTCGGAGGCGGGAATGCATTATTTAGTACACCGCGGAGCCACCGCCACTCTGCGGTTAGCATTGCCGCAATTTCGGTGGTCGTTGCGGTCACTTTCGATTAAACGGGTGGCCGCAGGGGTTTCGGTAGCATCGGCACGGGCGATGGGGGACGTTTCGCGGATGAAATGGAATACCTTGGGCTACTGAACTGGAATGTATTTTATTTAACGGAGTAGTACAGGAATGATAATTAATTTCAACTTCGGTCGTCACACTGGGTCAAAGTGACCCGAGTTTGGGGGAAAATATCTTTGAGGCATCATTGAAAAATGGTACTACTGGCGTCCTGTAGTAGTATGTACTTTTATGTATCCTCTACAGGTAGAGACGCTTTCCGAGCGAGGGGATTTTTGTCTATTGATTTTTTTTTTAATGAAATCTCAATAGAATAACCATAAATTTTTAGCTAAAAATATTGAAATATAAAAAGGTTGGGAATTTTTAAGCAGAAGATTTATTCTGAAACGCTTTTTCTTCCAAAAATTTGTGTAAACAGGATGATACTTTAAATGTTAGTTTTCACCGATGAATATAAATTATATTCTACAATGTTCGAAGTTCTAAAATTTTTGCGACTGATGGGGTTGTACCTGGTCAGGAGGCTGAAAAGAGGCGAATGTTTGAGAATTTTTTTTTAAAAAGCGGAAGCCTATTTTTTTACCGATGTCGGTTGTAATTTTGTTATAAACGTAAATATTTTTCTACAAAAAAATACCAAATGCTCTTTAAATGTTGCTGTTTTAACTGTAAAGAGTTATGTAAAAATATATGCTTCCGCTAAAAAAAATCATTCGCCTCTTTTCAGCTTTCTGCCTAGGTATAACCCCTTAATTTAGAAGATAGTTATAGAGATAGTAGACAGTAGTTGAGATAGTTGATAGAAACAGCAGCTGATTGGAATGTTGGCTTGAGTCGAATCGACCCAGTGCACAGTGCGTTGAATTAATGGGAAGTCGGGGCAAAAATCATAACTTCTGAACCAATCAGTTTTCGACCTATATACCCCAATACTTTTTTTAACGAGAATATATAGATGCATCGATTGGTGTATAAAAAAATATTCAGTTGCATTCAAAAAAATTGAGGTGAACTCGATTTTTTATTGAATAAAAAGTTTTTTATCAATATTTACTTTTGTAATTTGTTGTCAACCGAATACTGACTAACTTTTGTTCGAAACATTTTTTTATCAAATTATTTTTATCATGTGCATTTGAAGTTAGAATTTTTTCATTGAAATATATTTTAAATATATAATAATCTTTCCTCAAATCGTTGCCAATCATTTCCGGACACTCGTTTACATTTAAAAGTACCAAAATGTGGTCATAAATTCCATCAATGTGTTTGCTTTGGTCTAAAGGAATCCACTTTTCAAAGATATTAGATCTGCATATTTTTCTAAAAAAATTCATTTCTCAAATAATTGCAGGTAGTAGCAGATAAGGGGATCATTTTCATAAAGTATAAAGTTAGGGGAATCAAATATAAAAAAATCACGGATACGATTTGTTACGTATTTTTTAAAAAGTCGATTGAAATAAAATTTTCATTCTCGGGACTAAGATGTTTTCTAATGATCAGTAAGGCCACAAGCCTAAACAATAATTTTCAAGCGCACATACCCATAATACTAGATTAAGTTAATAAAGTGAGCCAAGAATAATAAATATTCCTAAGGTCGAAATAAAGAAACGAAAGTAACTCTACCGCGTGTGAATTTCGAGTGACGCTTGAAGTCCTTAGATTCCAGGTTAAGATGGTAAATAACATCATAAACAACTACGGTAACCTAACAAGCATAACCGAACTCGATTCCCGAACATCTTAATGTAAATATTAGATGATAAATATCACCCTGCAAAATATTTGATTTTGTAATTTTTGCCCATGCATCAACGTACTGTGCAGTGTGACAACTAGGTACGTTCGTGAAAATAGGTGTGACCACCGAGGGTTAAGTAGCCATCGATTGCACGTTGGAATTTTATAAGTGAACATAGAAATACTTGGTTAGTATAAATATTTTTGCAATGTAATGGGGAACCTGTCATTAAGTGTTCATGATTTTAAACACTTAATTTAAAGTTCACTTCGAAGTGAAAAAATTTAGTAGTAGCAGAGCTGGTACTAAAGGGCTGTTGCGATGGTACCAAGCGTTCCTTGCACTGTTTCAGAGCGACGATCAACTCGTTCCTCGTGATCGACTTGATAGGCTGCTGCTGCGTGTACATAGTCTTCATCTCTACCAACGTCAAGGAGGTGGCCGATTATTACACCGACTCTGATAAGGATGTCCGGCTTTATATGGCGGCACTATTGCCATTACTGGCCATTTTCTCCCTCGTGAGGAACCTGAAATATCTGGCGCCGTTTTCTATGATCGCGAACGTCCTGATCGCCACCGGAATGGGGATCACCTTCTACTACATCTTCAGCGACCTGCCCAGCATCAAGGACGTACCGAACTTCTCGAGCTGGTCTCAGTTACCCTTGTTCTTCGGCACTGCCATCTTCGCTCTGGAAGGCATCGGTGTGGTAAGTATTTTTATTTATTTGCGGGTCTTACCCCATCACGACACATAATTACGCTAATTACATTATTGCATCTACGTTGGAGCCGAGAAGTTGTAATAATATCGGTAGAAGCTACAAATGTAACAAAAATAATAAGGATAATCGAGGAATTGAACTGGTAAACGCTGCAAGTGTTAAAAAACAGGAATTTTTTTAGTGGAAAAGGATGTGAATTCCACGTTGAACACGGAGGCAAAAATTAGAAATGCTAGAGTAATATATATTATGATAATAAAGCGCTAGAAATAAAATCGTAAGTGCCAACTTCGCTCTGGTGAAAACCGATGAAAGTGCCAAAACTCTTCACGGCCGTAATGTTTTTGTTTCCCTCTACATCTGTAAAGGTGGTATACGCTGAAAGTCCATAGCGATGAACAACCAAGTTGAGATAAACGAGTGATAAACGACGTAGCTGCGACAAAATGAACAGACATGCATTTTTTCTTTGCATCGTTTACCATTTCTATTCCTCAATTATAAAGTAATGATAAAGGCACGGTCGGCCGCTGGAGGGTTGCAGTGGGTTCAATGCGCCTGGGCCCCAGAAAAGGGGAAAAATAAAGAAGAGTAAATAAAAATGCTGACGATTTGAAAGAAGCAACTGAACCAACGAGCAAGTGAAGAGAAACAGAGGCTTGATGACAGGAGTTATAAAGTTTTATTTTACAGTTCTTAGTACACGTGCTGCATTTGCGACACAGCACTGTTCACTCGCCTCCGTGTCGTTATGCAAATATACCATTCGTATTCCGCTCGATGCTCAATCGTAGACGACATAGCGGTTTAATCGGCTGTTTAGTATTTCGATCACGTGATATGGTGTTACGAGAGAAGCGGTTTAGGCGGGTCAAAAATTTCGACGAAGGAGTCAGGTGAAATCGGCATTTTTTATATTCCGCGGTTTGCGAAAGGCCTTGGGACATTGTACTTTCTTTTTCGTTTTTCAATTAGCAGTAGCTTCCAAGTGAAACTATTTTTTTTTGCAGGCTGTCTGCGAAATGCTAATCAGTTCTGTTTAATTATGCTTGACGAATTTGCTTTCACGTGTCGATTCAAATTCGTTTTCGTAGAAATTAAAAATTCCTTGAGATACAGCAAGTTTCGTGTGCAGAGTGAGAAAGATTCCAATTTGATATTTTAATTTTCGATGTTCATATTAATCGAAATTAGTCTGCCTGGCAATCAGATTATTCGTCTCGCCGTACTACGATATTGATAAACACGCGAATACACGTAAATGAATATTTAAAAGTGGACAAATTTTAATAGTATATTTACTACTGAGAAGTTATCACACGTTGAACTACCATTACCTTTAAAATCGTTGAAACGTATAACAGCGAGAGTAATATTCTATATATAATAACTGCGTAGAAAAAAGTTATATCATAAGTGCGAGCTGTTACATAAGCGCATGTAACAAAAACTAAAACTGTGAGATCGTGGACGATCCTCTTGTTGGATTTACATATCGTGACCTAACGCGATTACCCGTAACAGCGACAAAGTATACATATAATTAGGACTTACAGTTGAATCTCATTATGCATATTTCTCTCGAGCATTTCATTTTCTGCAAATTATCTTATTTAATGACGAT
This sequence comes from Andrena dorsata, assembly GCA_929108735.1. Lineage (NCBI taxonomy): Eukaryota > Metazoa > Arthropoda > Insecta > Hymenoptera > Andrenidae > Andrena > Andrena dorsata. Next base: position 13,476,804 of record OV815488.1, read on the forward strand.
AATAGAATAAAATTTCTCGGCAGCTCTGCAAGGATGGTTTTGAATTTGCAAGTGACTTAGTAAATTTTTATCTCACCTACATTTAATTTGTTCTTAAGAGCACCATTTACAAATACGAAAACGTTCTTTGAATCGATGAAATTTGAAGGGGTGTTTCATCCTTATGGCCCATTACTATAAAAAAACCGAAAAGTACGTTTCTAATACTTATTGATAACCCATAAACTCATGTGTACTGGAATTAAAAAAAAAATAAGACGGTCCTTTCAACACCTATTTCATCACTTCAATCTTTGATGCTGCGAAGAATACAGTTTTAAGCACAGCACGAATCTCGCGCAACGTCTAGTAGCGAGGTCAGCCATAACTCAGGCAAGCATCGTAGCGGTGATACAGTAGCTGGAAGAGACATATCTTCGTCGTAAAATCAATGGAGCGTTAAAGTAAACAGATTTAGTATATTAGATGACAGAAATATTTATCGCATCGCTTGAATATTTAGCTTGTACATATTTACTTCCACCACATTTAGTATTAATATACATATATCGTACAAGGGAAGTTAGGCGACCCGAAAATTCATAGATTTAAGGAACCTTGTATGCAAGTAGTAGAGGAGTTCATCCCTAACACAAACCTATTTTTTGTTTTCATACCTTGAAGCAAACTTAGAATTTTCCTTTCGTGGAATATCTCAAGCATCTTTTTTTATATCTACAGAACTGGATGGAAATAAATATCTAATTAAGAATTGGTGGTGGGAGTAACTTGAAAAGTATAGATTCTTCGATAATTTTTACGCACTTTTGTAGATATAAAAAAAGATGCAACTTTTGTATAAACTTCTTTTCGACACCTCGAGATATCCCTCGAAAAAGAAAATTCTGCATTTTTCTGAAAGGGTGATTTCGCCCTTACTTTATCAAATCACGTAATTATGAAGATGATGCAATAAACATATCCAATTATTATATATATACAAGAAACAACAACCCAAAGCCTCAATTATTAAAGTGGTTCCATCATTCAGTACCACCTCTCGACAACTTGATTAACAATAATGCTTGCAGGTGATGCCCCTGGAGAACAACATGAAGACGCCGACCCACTTCACCGGCTGCCCGGGCGTGCTGAACACCGGCATGTTCTTCGTGGTGCTGTTGTACAGCACCGTCGGTTTCTTCGGTTACTGGCGTTACGGCGAGGACACGCAGGCCTCGATCACGCTGAACCCGTCGCAGGGCGAGATCCTCGCCCAGTCTGCGAAGCTGATGATCGCGGTGGCGATATTCCTGACCTACGGCCTGCAGTTCTACGTGCCGATGGAGATCATCTGGAAGAACGCCAAGCAGTACTTCGGCTCGAGGAAGCTGATCGCCGAGTACGCGATCCGCATCTGCCTGGTGGTGTTCACGGTGGGCGTGGCCATCGCTATACCGAACCTGGGCCCGTTCATATCGCTGGTAGGCGCCGTTTGCCTGTCCACGCTGGGCCTGATGTTCCCGTCGGTGATCGAGCTGGTGACCGTGTGGGACCAGGAGAACGGCCTGGGGGCCTGCTACTGGAAGCTCTGGAAGAATCTGGCCATCATCTCGTTCGGGGTGCTGGGCTTCCTCACCGGCACCTACGTCAGCATCCAGGAGATCCTAGAGCCGATGAAATGAAGCGCCGGGTTCGAAGGAGCTGCGGTGCGACGGAATAATCGCTCAGCGCGTACCACAGATGCCGGCGTGTTCGACACCTTCCGCGCTCCCTGGGAGCGGGCTCGTCGGACCACCAGGACGACGAAGGCTAGGACGGTGGTGCCGCCGCCGCTAGAGCAAACCGGGGCGAGTTACGCGGCCACGCGAGCTCCGAACTTCTAGCTTCGTCTCGCTCCTTCTGTTCTCCACATCGGTAGTACGGCGACCGTAACGACGACGAAGACGTCACGTAGATTGGCCTCCTTTTTTCCGGCAGGACCTTCAGTTTTTCTATTCTCTTGGATTTCTTCATCCTCTTCTTCTTCTTCTTTTTTTTAAATCGTAGACAAAGTAGCTTCACGCGCGCAGCCGCCGAGAGGGGTTCGTGTACGCGGGATTATTCGTGGACACCCGGGGACAATAAGGGACATCGTATAAGACTGAACGTTGACAATAAAATTGTATGGCGGGCGTTGCTTTCGTCCGCAAACGGGGTATGCATACAGTGTAGAGCGTAATTCGTGCGAGTGACACGAAAGGGTGAAGCTTCGCGTGCTCGGTACACACCCCTGCCCAATATTCGATATTTCTACTTGCCCTTCCCTGCTCGCCAGCATTCACACCGGTACAACTCTAATGCAACAGAATTTATACGCACAGACTCGCCGGACGTGTTGCAGCCCCGGATTCAAAAGCGGGTCCTTTTACGCTAGCTTAAAACCGAATGATCCATGGTTTCTTCTGGAGAAACATTGCTCCGGGAATTCGACTTATCTTTACACGAGGATTCACCCTTTTCTACCCCTTTTTTTACATTGTACCGCGAAGTACGCTCCACCACTTCTGCATTCTACTACTGCGTTTTTTGTAGCCTTCTCGTCAATAGTGACATTTACAGTGGTGGTTGAAAGAAAATTAATACCGGTGCCTAATATTTGTCTACTTCACAACCCCCTAATCTGTGGGGTATTAATTTTAAGATACAATCCTGTCTAACTGAACTAATCCCTGTCGCTGTTCACGGTTCGAGCTTCCTTTTGACCACTACTGTACGACACAGGCGGGACGTAATTTATTCAGAAGCTCGCGGTGCACGAACTCCTTCCGCCTTACCACTTCGTTTCCCCCTGCAGTCTCGTGCAACCGAAATACGCGTGTCGCGGCAAACGCAGGCTCGACGACACGTGCGTTAAAGGGCACGATCGATCCTCGCTGATCTACGTCAGAGTCGTCGGTGCTGACGTCGCGCCGTACAACGCCGTACGCCATGTGCACGGTAGGAATCATTAATGCCGCACTTGCTTCGACTCGAGCCGCCTATCCAAGACGCCGATCGTGCTACTCGCGGAGCGCATTCCACCGGAAGTGGCGTCAGCGCATCGAGTTCGACGGAGCCAGAGCACTTCGGGCGCTCGTAAACCACGATATTAAAGTCACAAGCAAAGCATTTCGGAAATTCCAGATACAGCGGACGGAATATACGTGTTCCGATATCCATAAGACTCCCTGGAACCTTCATTATGCACATCTTCGATGACTAATTGTAAGTGCCCTAAGCGTTCACATTAATTTTGATTATGAATATTTTCGTATTTTCGTGTAATATAATAGTCGCCAGATTAATGAGAATGATTGAGCAATGTTTAAAAATATGAACAGCTGTATTTACCTATTAGTTTGAATAATGGAGGCTCCGCCCAATATCCCCGTCGAATATTTCCATATAATTAATAGATATTAAAAGTATGTGCAACGTCTTCGAAGAACGTGGAATTGGTGGAATGAATTCTTAAACGTGACTCTTTAATTACTCTAATTGCACACCGCGTCCGAGCCAGAACGCTTGTCACCGAAAGCAATTGGAACTCGTCAATTTAGAATTGCGACAGCAAGCAAGGCGCGGCATTAATGAGCTTCACCGTGCATCGTCATACGTTCGAGCGATTAACCGAGCAAAGTAAATGGCACAACGCGGCTCGGAGCACCCGTATCCACCGGGATCGTGGACCCCAGCACCCGTGGGATCCTTGCAAGATGCTGGGACGAGTATCAAGGAAGTGGACAGAGGCGCCCTTCCCCCACCCCCTCCCCCCTCCCCCTCTCTTATTATTTATTCGCGTTGCGTCGGCCGGGCGCACGAACGACGAAGCTTTTCCATCGACAATTGACACACCCACACAACTGCGGGACGGTTTTTTGTAGTAGCTTGCGTACACGTCGTACGGGCATAGATATGTAAATTATACTTAAGCGTCGTGTCCCTTTTGTTCTTTTATTCTGTAAATCTACGAACTGGGACCGTTCGCGTGTTTCTTTCAATTCTAACGTGCGCTCAACCGTTCGTTCAATTTGCGCTCATTGCGACAAGAGAACAATTTGTAAGATAATGAGCCCCCAGCCTGGCGATCGTCGATCGATCTGCGTTTCACAATTAGTAACTCGATCATTAGAAAGCAGATTCGATTGTTACTCGTGGTGGGAATCCAGGTTAATCTTCACCCACCGGATTCCCAAATTCGATCGTCGAAATTTTTATTGGTAATTGTTGAATGTGGCTACTACAGGTCATCAGGCGTTTTAGCTTCTGAAATTTTGACACGTTGACTGCCACGGGGGTCACAAATGAAGGTTGAGGGGAAAATCTAGGGATGTCCAGTTTTCATCATTTCTGCGATTTATAGCATGTTTAGTTGGTGGCAACTGAGATTACAGAACAGTCGAATCAGGAAGGATTATAAAGTTCAAGTACCTTCCTAAGATAACGTTAAATATTTGGTGTAAGTCCTCGTTAAATACAGGAAATGTTCACTCTGCATTGGAACAAAATACGGAATGTCCCCATTCATTGCCTAAGCATAAGCTTCAAGCTTCTGTCGTCAAGGTAAAACAATGAATTATTTAAGAAAATTAAAATCATCGAACCTTCCATCCTCACTTGTGGATTAAAGTATTAAACTTAAAGTTTCTCGATAAAATTGTTTCGTGACATTCCCTGTTTTTCCCCTTACCCTTCAAATAAACAAGCCCTTAAGATCTGCAGAAACAGCAAACATATAAATTAATGTTAGCGCACAGAAAGCGGTGGACTTACAGAATTTCGGGAATTTAAAGTGTCGGGTCGATCGACGCCAGCCAGGCGGGAGCTGCGGATCTGTTCCTAGTGCATTCTGCACAAAAGAAGAAACAAGAGAAAACGTACAAAAAACGGTTACTAATTAAGAGTAAGAGGCAAGAATGGCACGTAGGTGTGATAATATCGTGATTGTACGCTTGCTAGTCTTTGTAGCGGAGTTTAGCGAGAGACACTGCCGCGCGCTGTGCGTCACCGCGCGAGATTAGGGCGCTAATTGGATGTTTAACTTGACACCGGGAAGGTCGTGGTCCGGCGATGCCGATGGACGAATTGTTTTTTCACGAGCGACAAGTTGGGAAGCGCGGGGGCGGGCCGGCGGAGGTGGGAGGGTGTCAAGGTCGGTACATACGCTTAGCAATCGAGATTCCTCTCGTTGCGTCCATCGTCGAGTCGCTTATTTGTACGAGCATTTCGCGGAACAGTTATACAATCGAAGGACGAGTAAAAAAAGAAGAGTAAAATCGACTTATTTTTGGTACCTACTACGAAACGAAGGAGGAGTATGCACCCGGCTAGACGGGGCATACGGAGATCGAAAAGCCGCGGGGCAGTAGAAAATTGATTAAGATTCTATGGCTGTTAAGTAGAAATCTAAACGGAAGCGAGAATTTGCCTTCGGTCAGATTCGGGGTACGCGCGGGATGATCCAGTCGATCGCGAAGGGGTTGGCGGCGATCGTGCGTGCGAGTCTGAACGACGAGATCCGGACATGCTCGACCTTGCCTCGAGACTTTATTATTCTTCAAAGCTATTTCGATCGTTGAGAAAGCTGTGCGTTTTACGTATTGGGCTCGCCGTCGGAGTACCATTCGTTCCGACTATTTTCGATCACCGTTCTAACGTGGAACCGCCGCGTCACCGACACTTTGTACGACTCGCTTTCGCTTTCCAAGACGGAATTCAGTGCCTTGGTTCTTTCGTCTCACGGAGATCGTAGGATTAAGACTGGCTGTTAATGGGGTGTGTTGGAGCTGTGGGTGCGGGTTTCATTCGATAATGGAACTTAATGAAACGGTGCTGGAAAAGTCTGAATGAAATAATCGATCTTTGGAATCTGTTGATATAATCGCGTTCCTCTTTGCATATTCGTTTCTTGTATCATAATCTATTTAAGTACATTTAAACAAGCATGTTACCATTTTCAAAAGTTCTTTCTTTCCGTCGCAAAAAAGGCGAAGGAAGTAATGGTAAATACAAATTCACGAATCCTTCGAATCTCTGTAAAATGAGATCACTAAATTCTCGAGATATCAATTATTTTAAAATGTAACACAAGGATCCAAAGATCATATTTATTAAAACTTTTCTACTTCTTTCCGTGAACTATGTTAGCCGCGCGAGTGTGCCCCCATAGCTGTAGAACGCCCCGTGTAAGCAGGGCCGTTCCTGGGTTTTGGCCGCCCAGGTGCAAAAACAATATTGCCGCCGTTATTAATTTAATATTCTGTAATTAAAAGTTTGATATGCAGTGTTTTCTTTTATATCCGTATACACATAATTTTAAACAGTTATCACGCAAAGGAGTTTCAATTATTATTCTTATTAGTCAAAACTTTACATATAATAAATGGCCTGTGGCCGCCCAGGTGCGGGGGCCCCTTCTGCACCCCCGCCAGGGACGGTCCTGCGTGTAAGGATGAACGGACACTGTGTGCGTCGTTCTAATCCAGAACGATTAACACTTCGACTGGCGCTGGCGTGGGAAACACGCCCGAGTGTCCCCGAATGTTCGCTCGCCTCTCGAAGCCGCGCGCCGCTCGGAGTGTTAAGAAATTGAGAAACAACGGTGTTCTGTATGGGGACGTAGAACGACGCGTAGATTACACTCTGGTAAACAATGACCAATGCACGGTAGTTATTGCCATTTCGTGATTGGCGTGTCGCCGACACGCGCTTCGCTCAGAACACGCAAAGTAGAGTAATGGCCGCTATCGCCGAGCCGCGGGGAAACTGTAAATGAAAATTTTCGCGGAACTTCAACCGTCTTCTCGCCATTCTCTGTACTCGTCCGTACTCTCTTCTCCGCGATGGCTTTGCTCGCGTGCCTTATAAGGTGCATGCAAAAGGAGAGAGAATGTCTGTGTTTGAAACGCGATCCCCTTTATTCTCGGGGGTGAAATCTTCTCGAATGCGAGCCACTCGTCACGGGATCGCGATTTACACGGAGATTCACCGTCGATGGACGAGATATGTACATGCCGTTTTCGCCGCTTTTTGTACTTTAGAACCTTCCATGAATCTGGACCGCGCGCGCGAGTATTTTATGTGGCAATGGTTGCCGCGCAGGGGATGTCGTTCCGCGTGCACGCGTGTCCCGTGCACGCTGTCAATTTGTCAGTCATTGTACCCGAACAATGTTAACGATATTTAATACAGGACGAAATCAATTTGCAAAACATGCAACGCGTTGGTTTCTTTATTGCGCAATTCTACCGACTCTTTCACACTTCTTCAAGCTTCTTCTTCTTCTGTTTAATTCTAACGTATTTTTTTCAAGTAAATTCATTTGTGGAATAAAGTAGAGAATGTTATACGGGGGAAACATGTAATCTTATTTTTCTCTAATTCTATTCTTTTTAAGTCTGGAGATAGTAAGGTGGTAGTGGTCAATGAAAGACACTGCCGTTTCTTTGTCTGTGATTTGATCAAGTAGAATATTAATTTAGTAAAACAACGTAAGTATTAGTAAGATAGCTTATTTTAATTGTCGTTTCGGTAAAGGCGAGCCTTATTTTTGGAAATATATATATCGTGGAATGTTTCTCCGGGATTAGAATGTACTTTTACCGTAAAAGTACACGAAGTAGTTAATAGTTGTAGACACACCATGATTCATTGAAAAAAATCTGAGTATTTACTGAGGACAGCATTAACATTAAGAAGTGTTAATGATTAGATTATGATTGTAGTACCCGGTAAAGTAGTTAAGGGCGGATTCTCGTGTAACTCGACGAAAGTGAGGCGATCTTTATCAATTTTTTTTTCAAGGAAATGGTTCAATGGATCTTTTCGAAAATTTTAGGATATTTAAGTGATGAACATTTAAGGGAATCGAAAACATTTTGTTGTGAAAACTTTAGTGAAAACTATGGAGGTATTTCTCGGCGTCGAAGCAGTGTGAATCGGCGTGCGAGTTACACGAGAATCCTCCTTTGAGGATTCATACTTCAAGATACAACGGGAAAATTGCATAAATTATTCCCAGAAACCTAATAATTCAGTAAACAGCTTTGATCAAGTTATCGAAACACCTCCAGTAATAAATAAATAATTTTGTTGGCCATTATCGCGTATAATTATTATTATCGAAATTTTATCGAGTCTGGGTAGGGGTTACTTATCGGCGAAGAACTTGCTGATTTAAATTTGATTGTCTGCTGTCTTCTAGGTGTCGCCACATATACCTCTTCAAATTAAGTTGTTAGATTCATACGATTCCTTACTCTTGGTTGATTAGTCAGCTACATCCCTTATCAAATTCGTATGTATGAAAGTTATACATATACTTAGCGCAGGGCCTCTTACTAAACTTGCAGTTATTTTCTAGCGAGTACACAGTACGTTTATCTAATTTCAAAAATTACAGTACCATACAAGATAAACCGATTCAGATGGTGCGTATGAATTAGCAATGATGCGAACGTTACGCTTAAGTTGCAAAATTTATTTAACACAACGAACGAATTTAACACAATAAACTTTCCTATTTTCGATTAAATCTCCTCCACCTCAGCATTCTTTACTTCAAAATCCTCGGCGATCATTTTGTCCTTCTTTATTTCGATATACAAAGGGTTCCCCTCCAGCGTTAATTCTTCTAAATTTGTCAATGCCGATAAATATCGCATATCGTTGCTATCCTGGAAAATCATATTCATTAACAAGTCCATCGCAATGTTTATTCTCTCCTTGCGAGTGTGTACCGTTAAACAGTTGTTGGCAGCATAAAGTTTCTCCAATTTCTGCAACTCCTTTACGAACGTTAAGGACTTTATTTTATTATTCTCGATCGACAAATACTTTAGATTACCACTTCCCAGGAAATCTTCCACAGCCAGAATTTGGATTTCGTTAAAATCCAAAACTATAGATTCCAATGTAGGGCATCGATTTATTCCTAAATATCCGTATAAATGTGCGAGGATAAAAGTGGTACTTAAGAAATCTGATATTATCTTTGCACCCGAGTAATTACCGTCAACATTCCGAAGATAATTATTCTGTAGAAATAGATGCTTTATCGCTGGCAATTTTATATTAATATCCATTAACGACTGGATGCAATTGTGGTCCAGAAACAAAGTGCACAGCTTCGGGAAAGCGTACACATTTCCCTCGCCATTGCTTCGACAAAACGTTTCGAGGCAATTGTAACTCAAGCATAGCGTGTGCAGATGTTGGAAAGAATGCGGACTCCATAAATAATTTATCCGGTTCTTACTCAAGTCCAAACTCTCTAACCGCGGCAGAAGTTCAGCGGAGAGATCCACCTGAAACGATTTAGTAATCATCTCGTTTTCCGAACATCTCGAAGCGACGAATAACATACCTTCGATAAGGAACAGTCGGTTAGACTCAGTTGGGTGATATTCATTAATCGATCCGTCGAATACATCGTATTTAACACGTGCCTGTCCAACTTATTCCCAAATATATGTCTCGCTTCGGAGATGTCTGACTTTTGTACATGTTCTCCGGAGATATACTGCGATAGCATTCATACGATTTACAGAAGTTATCTTCGAGAGGACTCGTTGTTTATCAACGATCGCACTTACCTCGACATTTCTCAAATGAAATATAACAAAGCATTTGTATAACGCATCTGCGTTGCATATCGGATTACTGGACAGGTCTATAATACACAACATTTCCCAGGTTTTAACATTGTCTATTCGAGCTATACTTTCTATATTATTATTGCCGCAGTAAAATTCCTGCAGAGTACGAAACGATTTCATTGGTTCTAAACTCGCTATTAAATTGTTAGTCAAATCTAGGTACTTCAGAGATGGAAAATTCTCTTCGGTAAAATCGTTCAAGACTGAAATAAAGTTACTCGCAAGATTCAGTTTGGTCAGACGCGTTAAAGGTCTCGTAACGGAAAACGCGGTCAACAAGCAACACGTTGCGCAGAGCTCTTGAACTTTCGATGCTCTTTTCAGAACGGTGGACGCTACGAGAAAATCTTGCGATACGTGAATACATTTCGCGCGCTCTATGTTTCTCCTTTCTATAACCGTCATCTGTTCCACGGTTTTTATCGCACTCTGCTTCAAATAAAGCAATTTATCATGCCGCTTCAGTCCGCACATAGCGAACGCGCATGGGAAATAATTTTGCTGTAAATTCAGAGTTCCACGCGCGTGATCGTTGATAAACTGCAATTTCGGTAGGCAAACGCACGTTAAATGTTCCGCTGATTCTGGGTCGAGAACGTCTCGGAAGGGATTATTACGTATCGTTAATTTGCGCATGTTAGGTATAAAAGTTTTAAAGGTTTCGATAACCGCGAGACAGTTTATCAAGCAGTTCCACGATATATCTAGATCTCGTAAAACTGGCAAGGTTTCTTTAACATTTATCCATTTTATATCGTTGAAACTAATATTCAAGATCTCTATATTCTTCAAGAAGCTCGAACGTGGAAGTTCTCGTAATCGATTGAAAGAAATATCGAACTCCCTTAAGTTCGGCAAATCCAAATCTGTATCGATCGAATTTATATTTTGTCCAGAAATACGTATCTTCGCGAGATTATATATCTCCACTCTTCCGTGGGTATCGATACGTTGGCCAATATTCGAGTTAGATAAAGAAACGCGCGGATCGTTCTCCGACGCGCGCGCATCAGCAGGGATCTCGCGTTTCTCCTGTAAATGGATTCAATGGATCTTCCGTTATAAATAAGATCTCCAGTATCACGGAGAACTAGTTCCAATTTGAATTGCAATAAGAAAAATTACATTTCCTGCATCGCGGAGTACATATTCGTACTCTACCACAAACATGGGATTTCTAACGTTTTTGGCAGTCAACTTAAATGTTCGACAAATCTGGCTCGAATCTTCCTGGTAATTCTTACGTTTCGTATGTAAATAGTCTTCGGCACTATTTGTTCTACGCAAAAACGTCTGGTTGTTTTATATGAGCACGATTTAAAATCGATATTATTATTACTTTTCCCCGGAATTGGAAATTGGAGCTCGTAGAAGCACGCACACGCGTCGCTTTTGGCACGCGTTACCCAGATTTAGTACAGGCCCATGCTTCTTCGATTCAAACATTTCATTCAACCATTCCGCATCCGCCACTGCCAAGCAATTAGTTACCATTAACTCATTCTACGAACGAAAAGATGTTTGTCAATATACTTCTACGTATGATAAAACGATACTTCTCAACAGATCATATAGATACTCCTGTAAACAAATCTGTTTTAAAGAAATCGAAGGGCCATTTTTGAATATCCGTTACTCCCGGTGTTATTAATATTTTCAGGATCGTATCGTTTAAATCAGATTGTAAATTCTCATCTTCTTCGACGGTTAATCGATCGAGTTCCTTGTTGCTGACTTTCGTTACTTTGAATAATTTCAATCCAGTTATGCCTGTGTTACTGTAAAGCAAAGGAACTTTTAACGATTATATTATTAACATTTCCCGCGATCCAATGGAAAGTACATTTCACATACTGTTTCACGATTAAACATAGAGATTCTTCCAAGAATCGCGTACACAGTTGAATAACTGTATTTGCAGGATTCGCGTCGTATTCAACAAACTTTATATTTCCACAATAATCCGCATTAATTTTCATCTGCTGTTGGGAAGTCTAGCGAACAAATGGATAACAATATTTCATTAATATATAATTATTAAATAACAATTATTCTATGTAATACTATGGCAGACGTATAAATGCTCGAAGAATCGTTATACTTTAGATCGCACGATCGCTAATAGCTTCTTTTCTGTAAACTGGTTCGCCATCAATTCCATTCTTGACATTGTATCCCGTGATTTATCGTGCAGTATATTCTTTAAAGGATCCTGATCGTTTCACGCGACGAACAAGAAATAATTAATCAGCTGAATTTTAGCGTATCGTATCCCAGAACTTATAGTTTCAAGGAATTCCATACCTTCTTCGCTTTAATCGCGTAAAATTGATTTCTACAATCGAGCATTTCCTTTTCGTATTCCTCATAGTTGCGTTTCAATGAATTCAAATGTTCGTTTATTCGTTTATGAAGGAATACATCGTAACAAGCGATTTGGTTCCTAAAAATAGAAATTTGCTCTTTAACTTTCGATAAAGAGTATAATATAGGCGGGTAAAGAGTGACAGAGGTACTTGAAAAACTGATCGATCCAACGTCTTTCTTTCTCGCATATAAAGTAATGATCTAATTTTTCGATATCTGGAAGTTGGCGAATAACGTACGCGCGATAATTGCAGAGAGCTACCAGGGGACACTCTCCGTATAACAGATCCGCGAACACCAACGACTTTAATTTTCCTAATCGCGATAGGTTCCTTACGTCCTTTCAATCGAGAGGAAGATTATTTTATAAAGTAAATATAATGGAAATACAGTTCGCCGAACTGCCGTCGTACCCTTACGAAGCGTAAACGATTCCCTGCCAAGTTTATATACCGTAACTCTGATTTCTTCGTAGGAATCTTGATTATCCTTTCCAATTTATTATCAGCCAAATTAAGTTCCTCCAAATAAATCAATTTCCGAAGATTCTGTGCGGATGAAAAGTTCGCGCATCGTTGAAAATATTTTTAGTTAAAATCTAAGCGAAGACAACGAAGAAAGATATACCTTCGAGTCGCGTATATTATTTCCTGGCAGGAATAAAACTTTCAGCGACAGGCAAGCATCTAGATTCGGTACAGAAGATATTTCATTGGAAGATAAGTATAGTTTCTCGAGGCGGCAGTTTTCCTTGAAAGGTGGTACGTCCTAAACGAATGGAACACTAATTTATAATAATTCACAGAGCGAAGTTAATACGCTTTGTTACCACGATACCGCATTCGACGATCCATAGTTCCCGTATATGAATTAATTCCGCGATTCCACTCAATAAGCTGACGTTGCGCTGGCCAATTATGATTAACGTACGAATATTGTGCTTGGCGAACAACAAGGATTCAAACGACGCAATCGTAGAATCGAACAAGCATAATTCACGTTGAGTTTTCTTTCCTGCGAATAGAATTATTTTATCGGAATAATTTAACCTCAGCGATTTAATGCCAATTACCTCGAGCTTCCACGAAATTATCCATTTTCAAATTCGCGGTTCGCTCTTACGTCAAATTGCAATTGCTTCATTTGTTTCGCGCCTCATCTGTTTTAACGCGATTCGGTATTCGATACTTTCGGTTGAGAAAAAGAATATAAGTATTCCCCAGGCATAATGAACTAAGCGATTTATTATATTACATAACTAAGGTGTCATAAAATTATTAACAAAGCATGTTCTTGCATGTTTCGATGATCGCGCTCCGTTTCATGAGAATATATATAGATGCTCAAGATGGTGTCGGTTGTTCTCATTGGCATCGGTTCTCCGCGATAATCGTAGAGCAAAATGTCATTTTTGAATATGCTGATCTGAAATATTGGATACGGTAAGTAAGTAGGTAAGTGTGTGTGTGCCGATATAAATGTCGATAAATGTAAAGAAATAAATTCGGAAAACGACCGCTTACCGTGCACCGAAATTGCGGGGAATTCCTTACTCCCGTACAATCGAAATGGCATTTCGCCTCCAATCTTATTTTTGTAAAATTTTCCAAAATGTCCATGTACAATGATGTTCTGTTCCCGATATCGTTTCTGTTCATCGGCATATTTTGTTTCGACATCTCGGGGATAATAAAACTTGGCTTGGCCCAATCAATCTCCCAGCCGTAGTAGAAAGCAACGTTACTCGGTTCTGAATTCGTATTTTCGAATCGAACTGATGCAGCAACCAAAAAAAGGATTTAATAAAATGGCACACGTACCGGACATGATGTTCAATACCGTCTTGGTATCTGGACGGTTCCGATAATGCACAAACCCGAAATGATTGATCTTTTTCAATTTCACCACTGGAATCTTTGATTTCGTTTCCAATAAATCTTTAATTTCACGCTGGGGCGTCTGTACCCATATGTTTCAGACAAACAGAGCGGTTACCGGCACACAATAATAATATCGTATATAATGTACTGCACGGACAAAAGACATAAAATATTCAGAACTATTTTTAAAATAGAAATAACACAATAATATTGAAAAAACATAAAAAGTTGTTTATAAATTTCGACCGTACTAATTAATATAAATGTTTTCGGCGCACTGATTCGGTCAGTTAAACAATTAAAAATTATTAGTTATTTTGCAAATTATTTTAATTATATAATCTTTCAAAGTTTCGATCTTGTTTTAGATCTTCTTCAGGAAAGTTTTAGAAAAGATATATAAGGTAATGCTTTTACTAATTAATTGAGTCACCGTGCTAACGCATTACATGTGACTCCCGAGTCGGTTGGAATAAGACTAACGTATATCGTGAAACAAAACATCAGCCTATAGAAGGTGACCGCGCGGCAAATACCGTTGACAAGCAAAAACATATTGAAACTCTCTAAGATTCAAAGTTACGTGATGAACCGTTTGCAATAATCAGGCATTCATTTTTAACGAGCGAAAGAACAGTTACATACCGATTCGCTGATATGTAGAAAACTTTTGTTATTCGATCGTGTATGATTCTATGGAGAAAACCATCATAAGACATTACTTCTTTAGTAATGTTGCGTAATATTCTTGTATTTTAGGTGTTTCATACCTAAGATTAACGCTAGATTGTTTAATCATGTGAATTGTCTCCAATAGAATTCTCTGGTTTAAATTAGTTTCGTTATCAACGATCTTAACGTTGTCATAGTCAAATCTATGATCAAACTCTAATGAATGCCTGGTTAAGGCTGTATGTTGCAAAGGAGATAAAAAGATATTTCTTTTATGCTCGTATATTCTTCTTTCTAGAAGCCTAGATGTTTGTCCGATATAAACCTGATTGCAACCTAAGCAAGGAATTGAATACACGATGTTAGAGTGTTTTAAAAGAGGTATTTTATCTTTAATTAAAGGAAATAATTGCTTAGCGTAAAATGGTAGTTTGAAAATAGTGTAAATACCCGCTTTTCTAAAAATTCTTTTAATGTCGTTTGAGATATTGTTGCAAAACGGTAAAACCACCGTGTTTTTCCAGCTAATTGGTCCTACTTCATTTCTCCTTAGTTCTTTTCGTTTTTCTGCTAACAATGGATGGTAAATTTCAAACGTACGTTTTTTAATGATAGAAGAAACCAATTCTGTGGGATAACCATTGCTTTTCAAAGCAGGTGTTTGGAACGGCTATGGGGTCTCCAATCTCCCCGGTAATTGCAAATATTGTAATGGAAAGAGTAGAGACGATTTCCCTCTCAAAGGTACCTTTTAATCTTATTCCGATTTTTCCCAGATGATTAAATGAATTGTCGACGTCAATTTCGGTCGAAAAAATTACTTTTTTTCGCATATTACCCTCGATTTCACCGGAACTTATTGAACCGATTTAAAAATTTTGTCAGGTAAATTTGTTGGTGATTCAATTATCTTTACTTTGAGATAATTTCGGACCATATCTGTTATTCGCAACACGAGATATTCGCAATTATGTGGAATCACCTCTTTGACAGGCAGGTAAAAAGTTCTTCTATCGATATCTTGAAAACGTATCCATAGAAAAATTTTAGACCTCTTTTTCGGAATCAGTGGGCCATTTTCAATAAAAATAAAATAGTGGCATCTGTTGCGCAAACATTTTTTTTATTTTGTAAACTAGTGTAATTCGAGTCGATTACAGTCACCGCGAAAAATTTGAAAAAGTTCCAAGTGCAACCAGTCTTCGTAGCAATCTTGCAGTCTGGCGAGATCCTTTTTGGTCGCCCGTAACGCGATCGTAGAGTCCCCGCTTTTTTCGCGTCCATCTACATATTTTGCAGAGCATCGCAGCTCTTACTTAGCGTAATTTAATTACCTAGCGGCACTTAGAGTAATTTTTCCGCGAAATAATTAACGCGCCTGGAAAGTGGTTGGCGCAAACGAAAACGTGGATCATGCGGGTACAAATTAAAAGTAGGAAGGACCAGGACCAAACCGCTGTGGACCAGGCGGTTTAAGAGTCCCTGAAGTACGGGGGTGTTGGGAGAGTGAGGCCCGAACTGACAAGAGGAAGCAGCGATATTTGTGCTACGGATTTTTCCACTATCGCGTCGGTTGTTCAATGCCAAAATATCTTTTTGTATTAGATTTCGGAAACTGTTGAATGTTGAATATAGATATGAGATTCATCAAAATCTGTAGCACATATATCGCGGCTTTCCCTTGTGATGGGACACAAGTATCGAGATTATATATTATAATACCAAATTTGAAATGAATCGGATAATATTTGTAGAAGTTATGAAAAATTTATTGCAAAGATGTACTGAAACAGGGTCACAAAAGTATTCGAACGGCATTAATTATACGCACCTTATTTTAGAAAAATATTTATTTAGGTTACCTTTGGCTCTAATTACGTTTTTCAGATGTTGTCGCATGCTGTGCACCAGTTTTAAATTATTTTAGATTGAAAAACTAGTGCACTGCATGCGAAACGTCGGAAAAGGGAGTTGGAGCCAAAGGTAGCCTAAATAAGTATCAATCTAAAATAAGATGCGTATAATTAATGCGGTTCGAATATTTTTGTGACTCTGTTACAGTACATCTTTGCAATAAATGTTTCATAGCTTCTACAAATATTGTCCGATTCATTTCAAAGGTATATATAATCTCGATACCTGTGTCTTATAGTAGTTACAACATTACTTTTAGAACTTTAGTCTAACATATATATTTTTATTGTTTACAGTTTTAATAGCGAGCGTTCGAATACTCTCATGGCTCACTGTATACATAATGAATATTCATTTTATGTATCGATGCTAACACGGGATTGGTATCGCGACATTCTCGAATGTATCGCAAAACTTGTAAAAACTTTGTAATAAGAAAGTATATACCTATACCGTGTTAAGTTTCACAAGTTTAATTAAAGTACACTTCTGTATGTAGATGCTACATAATTTATAAACGAAGGAAATATATCACGCGTAATATTTCTATTTTACCGTTAGCAAAACGTGTGCGTCGAAACGACTTTTGTTATGACTGAACGATGCTACCTTTGGAAGTCACCTCTGTTTACACGGCTCGATGACGATATCCCAACACTTCGAAAATACGTACGCGTGTATTGCCTCGCGAGTCCTGCCGCCTGCCTGCTCTCCCCCCACCCAAGCTAATATTCGCGACGTACAGCGGCAGGGCGCGGGGGTCATTCGTTCCGTGGACATCGTTGAGTTAAGACGCTTCGATAGCTAGCTGCGTATTTAAATGGTACACGTATATTATCTACCGTCATATAATTATTTCTTATCATTATTAGTCTTCTTCTTTACTCTCTATCGTGACTTGCTGCTTCTATTAATACAGTTTCGTCCCGAAATTGATTAAATATCGCGAGAAAACCGTTAGATGTTCGTCGCTTATTCCCTTCGTTGCCTTACCGATATTTCTGCACATTTAGTGCACACATATCGTGTCTCGGTATTCAATTACATCCCTTTTCGGGCATATTTCAAGTTTATTTGTTGTTTAATTGCCTTACGAATGTTTTAATGCTTTTCTTTCAAACTTGTTGCATCGTTAGGTTACAGGCGTTGAGGCGGGAATCGAAAGCAGAGGACAGGCAACGCCATGACACTTGCTGGTTAATTTGAACGGTGCTTGGATGACGTCTGGTTTCATTCCTTGAAAAAATGAGATGGCAATACGTGGGGTATACGTATTATTCTCGTTATTTTATTGAATCATTGTTGGCTGTGAGGGTGATGGGTAACTTTGCAGTCGGTTAATATCGGGATGAATTGGGAAAAGATTGAATTATGATACATTGAATAATTTTAATCAGATTTGTTTAAATTTTTTAAAATGGCGTCGGTAGATGTTTACGAAATATTGGAATGATCGAATTCTATTTCGTTTCAGTCGCGTTTACGTTGAATTCAACGATATTTCAATGATTTTTAAGAATCTATCTCTATGAAGCTGTTGTAATTGCATTTACCTTCGGTTTTGAATGCAAGTTTTGTTCTTTATGTACAGAAACTGCGTAGTTGATCAATGACATGCTATTGAAGACATGAATAATTAACGAATTTTTATTTATTTATTTTTCAGAGATTGTGACCGCGTGCAATGCGGCCAAATAGAGTCAGTGTTTATGACGTACGAAGTTTTTCGTTTTGAAGAGCACCGTTGCTCATAGTAGAGCGTCGTTAACAATTTCGGGATACGCGAGGGTAGAGTCAGTGTTTTTTACGCAATTTGTATTCTATCACGAGCATCGCGGCTCTCATCTTCGAATCGCGAGACTCGAATCTTTCGGGCGCGTTGGTAGTCTACTATTTCTTTTTTTTTTACTTTTGAAAGCGGAAGTCATTGTCGGAAATTAGAGTCAGTCCGCCAGCTGAAGAGGAGATTTGTGCGCTGAATTTTAATGGAAAGATGTAAGTGTGCATTTCATTAAATTCCTTTTAAGTAGAGTTCATTCTTCAATATTTTAGAAAGAAAAAAGTTAAAAAATTTAGAAAAATGAATTTTTAGAATAGATTCACCAAGCAATTCAAAACTAACGAAACATCTTATCATTCAGACATTTTAAGAAAAAAATTTTGTTAATTTTTTCTTAAAATGTCTAAATTATAAAAAATTTCGTTAATTTTTTCTTAAAATGTCTAAATTATAAAAATTTCGTTAGTTTTGAATTGCTTCGCGATTCTTCATCAAAGTTATTCAAACAATCGTAACTTTGGAAACAAATTTTAATCGTGTTCTATTCCTTCGTTCCAGTCGGGGCGCAGCTGAGCAGCCTGACGACTTCTTCTGAGCAGCTTGATGACTTCCCCTGATCACTAGCAGGGGTGTTGGCGTCTCCGTCACCGGGGCTCAGCGAAATGTGAGTGCGCATGCATTATGGTTCCTCTGGTCACTCAATCATGTCGTAGGACGTTTGGTCCGAATCGACACGAGTGACCGGTTGTATACGTGCTTTGGCGAGCATGATGACCGCGGGTATGGTAACCATGCCCGTGAATTGTAACATTTTGGCTGTATATGTATTTATTAGACGAGGGCTAGGGTCTTCTTGTACACCGCGCCTTTTCAATAGAATCAAATTATAATCATAATTTCCAAGATAAACGGTTTCTAACGCTAATGTTTATTGATCATACATTGATGTAGATATTTATTAAATAACGCACATAAAGGTGCATAGCAGCTCAGAAGGTATTGATATGAATATCGATACGGCTGAATGCTAATTTTTATGTAGCGAAGAAGTTTGATACTCTCAGACTCCACAGCTACGATCATTTTTATTTAATATGTAGAGGAAAAATCGGATGCCCTCCGATTTCGTCATTGCGACGATTATAATGACTTGAATTTCTTTTATTTTTCTGATACTACGTGTTCAAAAGTAACTTGATTTCTAAATGATGATAATAGACATAAAAGTGTAATTCCTTTCTTATAAAGGTCACTCGTTTGCATACACAATAGAATAATTAATTTCCATGTGCAAGAAGACAATTGAGGGTGGGCAAATTTCAGATTCAAAGTAATTAGCATGAGAACATACTTTCTTGATTTATGAAATTTACTTTGAAGATGGAATCGCTCGTTTTAAATTCTTAAAGTAAATTCTTGATGATTTAGAATAATTTTCTTAAATAATTCTATTTTAGAGTCTTTTTTCTTGCTAATTAAATGTCGAGTAGAGTGATTTTTCTTAATGATGCAATCTAAAGTAGAGTCCTTTTTTATTTATCAAACTTTAAACTATTCACAAGTTGAAAGTCGAGTCACTTTCCTTAATACTATAAAATGAAAGAATACTAGCTAGACACTATACAGACTAATCATATTTTCTAGTTGAGGATTTTCAGGATATCTTTCCGTACCTATTGCCTTTTAACTCATCCACGTGCCCAGGCGCCAGGGTGAAAGCAATAGGGCACGATGACTTTCTTTACTAAATAATTACATTTTGGCGGCTGGCATTGCGTTAGTGTATCGTGCACGTCGCATTTTCCACCTGTGTGTGTTTGTGTGGTTAGGCGGTGGAATTTGCGTCGGTGAAAGATTCTCATCAAAGACTGTATCATATTCCTTGTTGCACACGATGATCATTCTAGTAAATAATCTTGGAATATGAAACTTAATCAATCTCGTACAAGTAAACGAGAAAGTAATAACGATTGATGTATGTACCTAATACGTACAATGCGCATTATGAAGTAATCCATTGTTTGAAATTGAAAATAATTAATTGCTATGTAAACCATACTTACACGCAATGGTCACTGCCTTCGCCAGCCGATTTCAGTGAAAACTGGTACGTTCTTAGAGTGTGATTGTGATCAAGCTCGGGTGACGGAGTCGTCCCGGGACGGTCTCTCTAGTGTAGGCTTTTGCACCCGGGCGGCGATGCTTGAGAATCGTGGAGTGGGTTGACTGATGATTGTGTTTGAGAGACTGTTTTGCCATTTTTTAAATATAGGTGTCGTGTAGGATAGGTAACTTATCTTCTGGTACGAATGTGTGACTTAAATATAAGTAGGTAGGTCCGGAGCAGGTCGTCGTATTCTCTGATCGCATGTTCCCGCGCGCGATGACCTGCTTTCAGGAAATTTGTGAGAAAAGTCGATGGCCAGACTAGCGCGAGTGGGGCATGCCCTGGCTTCTAGCTTCGCTATGTCGACTTTTGTCGCAGTCGGAACTTTCAGAAGGGCGGATCGCCGAAGCAAGAAGTGACCAAAGAACCGTGAATAGCCCGGCCAATGTAAAGGCCACATCATGTGGGCTACGAAGAATGGTCATGCATTCTCGGGTGCAGAGTCATTCTTCTAAGGTATTACTTTGCCATTATGCTCCCGAAAAAATTTGAAAGTCGAAAAATATGGTCCACCCAACTGTTCATGGCTGTTGATGATAAATTTTTGTTATTTATAATATATAATATTAAAAATTATCTGAAGTCATAATGCATTCCCTACAATGCATATTATCTTTGTAAAAAGAAGTGAGATCCCCAAAAAAACTTCAAAAAAGTAAAAAAATTACGCCAAGTACATGAAAGATCAAATAAATCACAAAAACTAGAAGATAATAATTACAAAATAAAAAGATGTGAAATCAAAATGAGCTGCAAGTATATAAAGGTGCTTTCAGTCAAATACTTGGGGTGGCCAGGCAAGGTATTCTCAGATCATCAATACCCATATCTTCCCTCTCGCGGACTTTCAGATAATTTGTCAATTTAAAACTCTGACAATATGACCACACTTTCATTATTTTGCGTTTTAACATAATTCCAAGATCATTCATTGACGCCGATACCTTTCCCTTCACGTGTTTTCACATAATTTGTCAATTTAAAACTCTGACAATATGACCACACTTTCATTATTTTGCGTTTTTAAATAATTCTTATTCATCGACATCTTGACCTTGCCTGGCCACCCCAAGTATTTCACTGAAAGCACCTTTATGTACTTGCAGCTTATTTTGATTTCACATCTTTTTTTTATTTTGTAATTATTCTTCTATTTTTTGTGATTTATTTGATTTTTCATGTACTTGGCGTAATTTTTTTACTTTCTTGAAGTTTTTTTGGGATTGATATCGACGATACCGTCCAAGTTCTTCCTCAACTCCGCCATAAACTCTTTCTTGCCTTTGTTATATCACATCTTTATTATATTACATAAATAACGTATCATAAAATTATTAACAACTATTATTTTCAAATTCACGATACAATTTAAATGTTTTCGTAGTTTCGAAAGCTAACGACTCGGCGCGCTATCGCGTTCGCGCCGAGCCGCGGTGACGCAAATTCTACGTAGCGAAGTTTAATCGAAACGTTCGTGCTAGATAATTTAAATATTACGTTCGTTTAAAGCTTACTCTCGCGTATCTAACGACTGTGCGCAAAGTAAAGTATGGGAACGCCTGAAAGCGTCAAGGATAGAATGTATAGAATAATAAGCTTCGACTCGGTAAATACGATCCTTCGACGTTGTTCGTTATGATTTCATTTTTTATTCAATACTCGTATCATAAACGCATCGTTCTATATTAATTACAATTCAACGATCATTTATTCGAATAGCGTTCAATCTATCAACTAAAATTCAAGTATAGTACATAAAACGATGTCAGCCCCTTCTTATTCTCACGTATCATCGTACAGTCGTAAATGCGATGTAATTATGATTCGCTAATCGCGTACAGCTTAGGGCTGGGACTATTTGTCGAATTTTTCGGTATTCGAATATTCGAATACTTCAGTTGCTTAATTATTTGACGAATATAATTCGAATATCCAAGTATTCGAATACTATTAAAATATTTAAGTATTCGAATAGTATGGTGTGAATTGAAATCTTGTAAGCTAATTTTAACCCACTTCATACCATACTATTCGAATACATCAGTATTCGAATACTCAAATATTCGAAGTTTATTCGTAGGATTCGAATACTTGTAAATTATTGGAATATTAAATTATTCGAATAGTCCCAGCCCTAGTACAGCTTAGGCACTCGAGCGCGATGCCTTTTAAAATTTACGGGAACGGGGAAAACGTAGATAACGCGCTTGAAATGCCTAAGCGATGCACCTTCCCTAGCGATACATCAAGCGTTGCCTACCGATGTTAATATTTCTCGATAGATGATCAACGATAATACTTATTGTACATTATCGCTGCAACGACCGAATACCTCGAAGCGACTGGGTCGTAAACATCAGTTCCCTTCGAATATACAAATAATAAGACTCCGCGTACCACTCGAGGTACGCAGCGATAGGAACTTTTAATTCGATCGCAATAAATTCTTACGATATCATAAATTCCTTTAGAATTCATAATCGCTACGGGGTATATATTAATATTACTGAACACGAATTTAATTACATCGTCGTACGTGAAGTTACTAAGGAAGGATAACACAGAAGTCTCGTTTACGAGCCACTAGCTCCGAGGCGTTTATCGCTGAAAGGAAAAGTGACGTGGCGCAAAGGTTTCTACGACACTCTCCTATGTCCTGTGTCTCCTATGGCGAAGCTTCTAACGCGACGAGATATATTTAAGATAGTACATAATTTAGGTGTTCGATGATTTTAAAGTTTACGTTGTACGTTCGTATCTAACTCGTATGAATGTACAAAAAAACTTGAGGTTCCGTAACTAAGCCTCCATTAACGATTCTTTTATTACGCATTTTTAAAAAAGTTCTTTAATTACATTCGCTTACCTCCTCGTACAAAGTTTGGTCAAAGTATTCGACTCGCGCAAAAATTTCCATTTTTACCACCTACCGTAGACTAAACGCTGTTCGCTATCGATCGCCTATAGGTTTAAGTTAACGTCCACATTTTTCTAACTCTCTCCGACGATATTATAAAAATGCGACGTTCCGTATACCGAGTTAATGGGTACGCGAACACGAATAGTTCTTTTTTTTGCTGTGTCTAATTCAGTTTGGAAACCAGCTTTTCACGTCTTTAGGCCCGTAAACGTTACGAGTTAAACACTTTGGTTCGAATTACCCGTGATATCAAATTCAACGCGTTTCATCGAAGATGTGGAGAGAAATGAAAGAACGTATAAAAGATGCTAATGCAGGAATATTGTTCGCGTTGGTGTTGAAGAACAATATATAGTTATTTAGCATATTTGTACATAAATGATAGTTTTAAAAAGAAACTAAAGCTGCACCTCGCTGAGTAGTTCGAACGTTAAATGACAAATACTTCTCTAGAAGTAATAGTACATTAATTTTATCGTTCGGTAAAATTTATGTCAGGAAGCTACGCAAGCCTCGTTCGCTGGACTTATCATCCCTTTTGATTAAAAGTATCGCTTTAGAAATGCAAGATTTAGTATACTGTCCGAAATCTAATTTCATACTGATTATACTTCACGCTAACACCCAGATATATGCCCATCGTAAGTAACCCGCGGAGCTACGGTAAACTTATCTGCGTTTCATTCGGTAGCAATTTCTAAGCCATTATAAAATACAGATAAATGTCGTTTAGCAAACTTATCGATTCACCCATCTCTTCACTGGCTCTGTCCAGTTGGACTCGTTATCTTCTTCTTTCTCTCCGTCCGCCTCCTCCCTCTCTCCCCTTTCCTGCTCCTGTTCGCTGGATGGAGTAGCGGATGGTGTCTGTGACATGTTGACGTTCCGTGCGCGTAATTCAGCTAAAAAGTCATTCTCCTGCTGATAGCGGCGTTGCAGCTCTTCTCGCCATGAGTTCCCACCGCCGCTACTATCGTCTCCGTCCTCGCCAGCCTCGAAGTCTAAAGAAACGGAATGAATCCGATAGTTACACGAGTGGTTACGTCCCGGAGCTTGTGAATGCACTTCTTATAATTTCGTTCGATTGCAATATTTTATTTCACGTCTTTTTACACAGAGAAGAATAGCCAACTCTCGAGAAATTATATCACGTCTATCTACTTAATTAGAGTATTCGAGTAAATCGTCTACGTTCGTAAAACTAACAGTTTTATTTACAAGTAATTAAGCCAACATAAATATGTCTACAAGTTTGTAAATAATACAGACATACATTACAAGTATATGACTGTATGGAAGTTTAGCGTACGGCTAATTAACTACTTCTAGGGAGAGCCATAGAAAGTCTCGCTATGGTTTCAATCGTTACCGATGATATGTACCTGATCGTCGTATCTCTAATTTAAATATTAATGTATTTTACTTTCTGAAATATCAAAATATTTTGTCGTAATGCCCATTCATTATATAGTGAACATAGTCGTACAAAAAAAAGCGAGTGATGTAATATTTTGCAAATACTTGTGAAAATGTAAAAAAGTACAGTAATGTTCAGAATTTTAACAAACTCTTACCTAACGGCTTTCTGATGTTAATTCGGCCCGAGTTGTGAGAATGATCCTCCTGGTCTGAGTCTGCAAGCCACCAGGACACATTCACAGGGGGTGCATATCACACACATTCCACGACACGTCTAAAGTGTTATTTGTATAGGAACGTCTATTTGTTTTTGAAATTTCGATACGAAAGGAATAATTTACATAGGGTGCGTTCCGGTTCACGCATAATGCCCATGAAGTGCATAGGGTACGTGACATATACTATGCATTTTATGCGCATTATGCGCGAATCGGAACGCACCCAGAGATTTACATTTTTGAGATTCAAACGAAATGTTTCTGGATGGTAATACATATTTTCCACTTCTTGGAATATGATCGAATATTGGATCGAGTATCGAATATTCTCGGAATATGAAGCGACGATATTATGAATGTTATATATTTTATCTTCGTAGATAAAAAAGTATAACATCCACGTATCGTTAAGAATTGCTATTATTTTAGAGCGAATTGGAAAATAAGATTTCATATATTCAATTATCATCTAATTTAATACGAGCATTAGTCTCGCAATGAAATTCTTACACAGAAATTAATTTACGATTGCCAATGGATCTTTAAGTTGTATGAAAAAGAGCACTTGCTGTTTTGCGTGTAGTGTAGTCTGTGCTATTGCTAGACTAAACTTTGCTAACTCTATGCTAAATGAGAGAAAACAAGGTAGAATTACAACAGGCAAATGTGTGAAAAAAACGTGGAAACTAGATATTTACATTTGTAGCCATTTGTTTCGCAGTAGTATAGAAAATAGTGTAAATATATTGGAAGAAAATTGTACGGGTATTTGCGCGGATATTTTAAATGCCCAAGAGGTATATATTACTAAGGTTTTGACATATAAGCGAAATTGTGTCTTTTACCTTTTGTTTTTTGCAAGTCCCTTGCATTTCGCACGAACTGATTGTCCATAAACATATGGTACCCGTGAAGTATAACTTTTTACATTAATACGTTTTCGAAATATTTGACTTTTCGCAAAGATTAAATACAAACGTACGACTGCTTCGTGTTCTGCTCGAATCGAAATATATTCCGAAGTTATATTAGAGAAAATATTGAAAAAAAAAAAAGATTTTACTTTCATTTGCATTTTATATAAATATGCATTGGAAGATTTACGGTGGTATCTACATCTTAGAATTATAACGAATTTGCAAAGATCTTGTCGCTAAGAACGGGAAGGGGAATGCTAGCATTGTTACATGCCATGAAAATCTAATGATATGATAAATAGAATAAAAATACTGTGAAACATGCCTGTTTACACTAATATGAAAAATGTTATGAGACAAAGTACGTATAAAGAATGCTTATTCGGAATATTATTTTCGCATCGCTTTTGAATCGTTTTTGTTTCGGCAAATTTCTTACCCAAAATATTATAAACAAAATATAGACATATTTATATCACGAGGATTAAAATAATGAATTCTTAACATTTTTCTTACGATGTTCAAAGTCCTCGAAAGTATATGTTGTTTATTAATTTACTTCGCGAAGTAAATTCATCGGTTACAAGGGTTGGAAACTTCTATTTCTTGCAGCTAGTCCAAGTATATAATTATCGAAGGTTTCATGTTAAAGAAAATAACTGAGTATAAATTCTTGTGCCATTTTAAACTACCTAAATATTTTGCATTCATTTCTGATGCGAATTGTACGGAGATTTGCAGCTTAACGTACCTGAGTTCAATTCCCTCACGAGTGTCGACATGGCATTAGTAACACTGTCAGCAGCTACCAACAAGTCATTTCTTAAGGATCGGCCCAAGCTATTATTCGCACTGCTGGAACCGCTTCCTGGCAAGCTGTTTGTCCTGAACGCAGACCTGATATCGAAAATCTCTATTTTCTTTGCATAAAGCAACTTCTGAATGAAAATAACTAAATCAGGATGGTGACATGCCACGCTCACGATGCAATTATTTGTGAGTAAAAGTTCGCTGCCTTCTGTGACACAGCGATTGTAACGGAGTTACAAAATCTGTGCACGCTTGCAAAGTATTAACTAGCGGTATACGTACTATCACGCGCATGCAACGATGGAAATGGTTTCGTGAGCTTTGCGAAGGAAAATATCTGCCTTCGAACGTAATAATCTGGTGTGACTTGGGAGGGAAATAATTAACTAAGAGGGAATTAATACTTGCTAGCTTAATTTATTAAAGAAAGAAGAGAATATACGCCATAATTGTACAATTCTATGTAAAGGAAACTATATTTCAATGCGAACGATAAACTCCGACAACATGCTATCTAAAGTACATCTGGTAATTATTTACTTTAGCGATTCCTCACCGATTTTGATGAAATGTGAATATGTTGTCGGGGACACGACTCTGTACAACTTTTTCCTATACATGTTACCCCCGCTCGACTTTAGTTTCCGAGATATTTGCGAAAAACTTCTGTTGATTTATTCCGATGCAACGCATTCCACATTCCAACTTGCCCCGGATATTCGTATTGGTTTGGGTTAGATTAGCGCGGTGGCGCGTAAAGCGTGGTAGAGAAGCGATGTGAGTTTAGAGATTTGAACCAGAAACTTGCGGATGCCCGCCAACACCTTGACTCTGTACCGCGATTCACATCGGTTCGCCACCATGCTTTACGCGACCGCGAGCGGGCGCACGCCCCCCCGCACTAATCTAGCCCCGACCAATACTAATACCCGAGATAAATTGAAAAGTGGAATGCGCTGTGTCGGAATAAATAGTGCACTTATATTTATTTATACTAATCCTAAGCCAACACTAACCCAAATTATAATACCAAAGCAAGAAATTTAAAAAATATTTTTGCGAATATCTCGGAAACTAAGACCGAGCGGGGGTAACATATATAGGAAAAAGTTGCTCAGAATGTGGAGTTTTACAACATATCCAAATTTCATCAAAATCGGTGAGGAATCGTTAAAATAAATAATTATCGTACATCTATGTAAATTGTTTCGTTTTATATGATACACATGCCTGCAATTTCGCGGAAATAATTAAATCAATCGTGGAAATTAAGATACGGTCGGTAACGTAAAACTATAAAAATCCAATAGAGCCTAAAAAGCGTCACAACGTAGCAAAAAGCAGCATCGCTTAATTGTATTGTTTTGTCGTATTCTTTTTTTTTTTATAACAATAACAGAAATTAAAATTCACAGTGTCATTGATGCAGGAATGATTGAAAACGTAAAAATTATATATGTATTCGACTAGTACCACGCTTGTTCTTGTTACTAGATGAACAGAGATACATTCTCGTTAACATTCACATGCGATAATCAAAGATACCGTTGTTGTGCTAATTTTCATACAATGTGCAGCTACAGGTTTATCGTAACTAGCACTGCTCGTTTAGAAGAAATCAATTTCTATGTGCAAATAAAGTACGAGTAATTGTAATCGCGTGGGTGCGATCCCTTTCTGCAGATCGATAAATATTTACATCTTCTATTTGATTTCTTCTCGTCGCTTAAATGTCATCTCTCGTAACTTGAATGATTCAGTAATGATTCTTAGTTAATTAAATAGTAATGACTATTTCAAATATGGCGTACAGTGCACAGTGGATATAGATAATGTACAAAACAAAAACGTGTCTTTCATTCGACACGATGTAAAAGCCAGTAACGTTAACTTTTCACGAAATTGTCGCTCGATTCGTTAAATAAGTTACGAATCTTTGTACAAATTATTCGTACAGATGGATGATTCAGAAATATTCAACGACGAAGATTGGAACCGAGAAATAACCGATAAAAACAAGGAAAGTGATTTTCTTCGTCTTTACGAACACTGCGCGTACTCGAATCTTGTCGATGTATTTGCGAATATATTTCTAAATAAACATTTATCGCTAAATCGAAGGATCAATTGGCAGGAATGTTTCTAATTAGATCAACGTTAGCGCAACGAAACGATATACTCTGTACAAAGATTGTCGTTTGCAGTTTTCATTAGCTAGGTTTAGAATTTTCATTGTTCTGGATTATCTGTTCGTTTATCTTCAACGTAAATTGCCCGTATGCCTGCCTACCTTACATCGCCTCCCACGCACGACAAGTTATCTGGAATAGGGTTTTGTATCGTTCCGAGCATACTGGATGATACATTCGCCACCGACGTTGCTGGGACAGAGCTCTGATAGCTTTGAGACATCTGTTGCTGGCTCTGCGACTGTTGCTGCTGCTGCTGTTGCTGCGGAGTCGTGGACAGTGGGCCACCCGGAGTCGGAGGCGCCGACCTACTGCTTGGAACAGCACCGGGTGGCAACGGAGGTGATTTTGTACTCCGCGGTGAACTGTTTGGTGTCGATCGCGGAGATGCCTGGTGGTTCTACAAACCATTGAGAGCTTCGAGTATCGTATCGTAATTATGAAATCAGAGGGGACACGAACCGTGGGCGGGTGTAAATTGTATATTCGATCGTAATACCTTCAACATTTTCATTAAACCGTCTAGTTGCACCATTAATTGTCTCCTAGAATGTTGTAACGTTCCTAAGTGAGTCTCTAGCTCATCTTTTCTCTGTCTAAGAGCTCTTAGTTCCGACATTAACGCAGGATTTTCTATGCCGGCGGCTTCTATCCTGTAGTTAAATTCGATATAAAGATGAGAAACGTGACGATGTTGGAGATGGAGCGTTGGAATATCCGTAGTCGGATATTCCACTTCGCTGACTAAAAGCTGAAGCGAGAATGTATCGTTAATGTAGTGGTGTTTGTATGTGAATCTAGTGAGCATGTAACAGGGACCGATCGAAATTTCTGAGGTAACTTAACGGTTGGTAATTCCATAATTACGAAGGCTTCGCTGAAGGCATATCTAGTTGTTCTATTTTAGAACGATGTGATATGTATGCGGAACTAAAAGGGAAGAGAATTCAAAGAAACGTTTGAGTATTTGAACGAAGTGGTAAGAAATTCTTGAATAACGATCAACGCAGAGGTTTGAAGTAGAACTCTATTCGCGTTAGTGGCATCTTTATCGAGTAAAGGGAAAGGGGAATGTAATTGTTAGTTTCGTTGTAACGTCTTCAGCTCTAATATGCAAGCTATGCAACCAAGGTGACAAAGTGAAACAGAATGTTCTTAACGTGCATGATCCTAGGATGGTTCGACAGGATGATTTCGAGGTTTAGGCTTGGTATAAAGGAAATAAACGACACAGGTATACCTTAACCTTGCAATCTGGAGCATGATTTCCTTGTTCTTTGCTTCCAATTGCGATATAAGCTCGCGTTGTGCTCTCGATGTATCGAGAGATGCCAAATTCGCATCAGACGGTGCCCTACCCTGGAACACAAAGAAGGTTTCTCTTTACGTAAGACTAGCGGGTACCTCGATATTCTCTCGCTGCGTTGAAAACATCGGATACTTACTGCTTGGTCAGCTTGCGACATTCTGGACGAGGCGCGAGGCTGTCAACGTATTTATGAAATTAAAATCAGTGGCACAATGTCGCGCGCTGATCTACTCTCAACAGGGGTCAGCTTGAACTTTCATGCGTTTACTAAGTCTTCGATCGCTACTTTAGAATGGAAAGATAACTATAAATATCTTACCATGGTCCTAGCTTCCTGAGCCAACCTTTGTGCGTATCGTGCTATTAATTTATGTTCATCATCCAGTCTCGAACTATCCATACTGTATATGCAAGTTAAAAAAAAATAATAAATAAACCGTGACTGTCCATGTAGAGATTTAACAACAATAAATACGCAGAAAGGGTTGTTCGTCGCTCACCTCCTTAAGGTGGAACGGCTATCCATTGATCCAGAGTCAAAGGGAGCCATGAAACCTGGATCTGGAAAGCCGTTGTGAGATGGTAAAGGTGACGGTGGGCTGCAATGCGGTGAATGCCACTTAGATCGATAAATTTCATTAACATTGTAGAGTCAACTATCGTATAGTAATGCCACTCACACTATATGCGACAAATCTAACGTCTTCTCTGGTTGCTCGGGGAATCTTGGCAGGCTATTCTTCCCTTTCTCAGGTACGCATCTGAAGCTCTTCCGCAACGAATGTCCGATTTGTTTGCTCGGCGATTTCTACGCAAAATGGCGAAGTAGAGTTTCCATTAAAACTGCCCGTGGAGGAGTTTGCAACTGCGATTCTAGGGTACGTACGAAGCTACTGTACTCCCTGGTTTCATGATCGTTGTTATGCGTCCCAGAAACTTTGCCGCGCCAGAAACAGTCTTGGCAAAGCTGGTACGAATGGCATTTTTGACATCTGTATCGGAAGCCAGTGAAGTTCTCTTTGTGACAAGCATCGCACATAACAGGATGGGCCACTGTGAAGCATCATACACGGTTGAATAGAAATTTCCAATTTCTCCCTCCAACGATATACAGTTTAAATTTCTTTAGATCACCTACTAAATCGAGGTACCATACAAACTAGACATTCACTAATGCTCTGCTCCTATAGTACTCATACATACACTACCATCCTCATATTTTATATCTAGATCCCCCTCTAGAATTTGCACAAGATCCTTTAATTATTCAAAGCATTTTGTATCATGGGGGATATATATATATATAGACTTACCGTTTTCGACAGCAGCCATTCTGTGGTAGAGTGGCAGCCAGATTAAGCAGTGTGGCCCTGGATCGGACATGAGGGTGTCCAAAAAATCGTTCACCGTGACTTTCGAGTTCTGAAACACGGGAACGGGAACCATGTTCATTTTCTGGCCGGCATTAATTCTGAAGCGTAGTTGGCGGAATTACCGAGCCACTTTGACACAATGGCTCGACCCAGGGAACTTACTTGCGGGAATATCGAACTGGCCAGGCCCTCGGAGTATCCAAAAGACGGCGACTCGTAAACCGCGGCCGTTAACCCTAGCACCTCTTTCAAATACTCTGCGAACCTCCAATGTATCATGTGCCCGTTGCTGTCAGATATTTGCGAGTATATATCTGCTCGATAAACGGTTGCGATTAAAAGCTTGAAGTGAAAGATACCTTGCTATGCAAAGGAATGCAACTTACAGCGAAACTTGTCCATCAGTTTCCCAGCGCATAAAGTGGCCAAGGCCACTTTCACCGAGAACACGGATATTTTATTGTTTTCCCTGCGAAACGTTCAGTTTTAGTTTTCATTTAACGAACGGTGACGGTATAATCGTGGCTAATAAGTTCTTAATGCTTGGACGACAGTTATCTTGACCGCTAGTCGGGTGCAGAGTGTCCATTTTGACCCATTATTTTATTCACACGCACCTTAGAATAAGCTTTTATATAAGCCTCTGATCCTGTTACAATCTAAAATATATATCTTCTTAGAGAAGTAATGCTATTATAATAATAATAAGTAACACGTATAGTTTGATGCTGACGATGGATTGAAATTGACCCAGTCTCTGTACGGCGAGTTTTAATGAATTCTTGTTTGCTCTGCATTCTAGTATCTACTATCTTCATTCTTTAAAATCACTTCTCTAGCTTCTCTGTGAACTGAATTTTTTAAGCTGCCCCTCGAGTACCTTTTCCAAAAGAATACAGCTCCGCTCGGAAGCCTCGAATAGCATTATTTGTAAGAAGGGTCGTGAAAGCCCCAAGGAAAATAGTATTATATGGCAAAGAAGGGTGGGACTTCCCTGCTTCTTCTGGCATTTATCTGGACGTACCAGTTCTGGAATTAAGTTCCAAGAAAATTTCTGCTTCATTTTAATATCCATCTTGTATTTCAAATTTTTTTACTTGGGACTGTACAAAATGTTTGATAATACCTGATCATCCAAGCTATTTGAGAACTTATCGGCCACTCTGATGTTGTACACTTTTTATTAGGGGTGGGTTCGAAGCTAATTTTTTAAATTTTGAAACTCCAATCCGAAACATTGCGAATGGACTTATCTTGCCTTGAGAATTGAAGTCGACAGAATTTTTGCATAAATCTCTATTGGCGTAGTGTGGAAACTTTCGAAAATCGAAACTTTCTTGAGTTTCGACGCCTCGAGAAACCCATCCCTACTTTTCCTACGATTCAACGTTAGCGCGTACCCCGTAGTGTAAGCAGCGAGCAGCCAGTTCATTAGCAGGGCTGTTGTAGCGTCGACTTTGGCTTGTTGCGAGACAGGCACTCGTTTGTTAAGGGCGTGAAACAAGGAAGACAGTAATGTTTCGAGCCTCGATACACCCAGTGTGCTCGATGGTTCCAGCGTGTTCAAACCGTTCTCCCTGAACGCCTCGATCACATTCCATATATCCACGTTGTGCACTGTGCAGAAAGTATTAGCCAAAATATGTATTTCTAATTAACTCCCAACGCGAACACTCCCCGAGAATGGTCGAGTGCGCGATGAGAATTTAATTGCAGGGAAAAACACAAAACTGTGTTGCGCGTCGGGAAGCACGTATTGATTAATCGTTTGGAACATGATGAGTCAGGCAAACGTACTGCAAACAATAGCATACGAACGTATACTACGGTATGCAAAGCAAACTTCACTTGCGCTATGTTTACTATATCACTGTGACTGCTAACTACCAGTTTCGATCATTTTGCCTAACGTTTCATTTACATTGCTATAACAGTTGATGCTGACGATATACGTACAGGGCGTCACAGAAATAGGTGGACAAACTTTAGAAGCGCATCTTAACCCTCGGTTGTCACACTGGGTCAAATTAACCCTGCCTTTTTTTAAGCAAAAAAACTTTTTGTCGAAACTCTTATTGCTTCAAATTTTTTTTTATGCATGATGACACTTTAAATGTCAACTTTCAACGATGGGCATATATTCTACAATGTTCAAACATTAACTCAGAATTTTTGAGACTTAATTTAAGAAATAGATTTTACATAACAACTGATTGAAAATTGACAGAGTCAAATTAATCCAATGTGACAACGACGTTCGAAAAAGTAGGTGTGACAACCGAGGGTTAAGGACGAAGAAAATCACGTGTACATGGGTACGGAATTGTTTCCTTTCTGAGATATAAACACTCTTTTGTTTACTTACTTCGTTAAAGAAATCGCTAGAAATGCGATTCCCACGTGAAATACTTCGCCTTTAAGATGACTAGAATTAGAGACACTATAATAAGAGTCTGGACACTTGTGACAGTCCGCCACATTTGATCGAAATCCCACGAGAGAGAAAGAAATACACACAATTTCACTCTTGACAACTCTTAACAACTCTTACGTTTGTGGCGGCAACTCTTATAACGCGAAGTTTGAACAGAAAAGAGTTAAGAATGAACTTCACTACATTAGAAATTTGTTTTCGCATTTGATAACCGACATTGTCACAATCCAGTCTGTGAGGTAAACCTATTTTTATGTGACAATCATCATAAATTTGTCAAATTGTACAATTGTATAAACAAAATGTATGGTAGTAAATCTATGGCAATGCATTACGCATTTAAATAAGTATAATAAAAAAACATATATCACATCGAACACAAGATTTGGTTTTTTACTTTATATCTTCGTTATCTTGGTATAATGGACAGATTTAAAAATCAGCGGGAATAGATGAAAAATTGCGGGCCAATCAAAAGTGGCCAAAAAAGGTTATGTGTCTCTAATTTTTAGATTAATAGATAGTAAAATACCGCCATAAACGTAAGAGTTTGTACGAGTGGTTAAGAGTGAAATGCTGTATACCTCTTTCTCTCTCGTGGGATTTCGATCAAACATGGCGGACCAATCAAAAAGTGTCCTCGTGTCCAGACTCTTATTATAGTGACTCTAACTAGAATATGCTTCCACCGTTTGCCCACCCGATTCTCGAATACTCTGTAGAACTTGTCGGGCACGATATAAAACATCTGCAATTCTTGAGTCATGATATCGACACAACGTACAGTGTTTCGCATGTATGGACGGTCAGAAAAAAATCATAACTTCTGAACTAATCAGTTTTCGACCCAAGTACCTACCCTGATACTTTAAAAAGAAAGTATAAAGTTGCATTGATATGTGTATAAAAACATATACATTTTCATTAAAGAATCGTGGTTATTTTGATTTTTCTTTTAATACAATTTTTCTATCAATCTTTACTTTTGCAATTTGTTGTTAACTAAATACTGACTAACTTTTTTACGAAACTTTTTTTATCAAATTATTTTTATCGCGTGTAATGCGTTTGCCTCCTCTTCTAAAACTGAAAGCAACATTTGAGATGGAACAGTCATGGTAGATATCGGAAGCCAATTGAAAGTAAGGGATCGAATGTTTAGAGTAAGTGTCTTATCGCTTCGCGGACTACGCTAAAGGCCTGGACGCGGAACGTGTTAATAACGATTTCAACTATTTTTTCAATTTGTGCAGATTTGTGCATTTCAATTCGACGTTTCTATAAACTTTAATGTGCCCTAAATTAATATACCAAAAATTGCGGAGGTACTTTTTTTAACCTTCCGTTTAAAAATTAAACTAATCAAACTAATGTTTAAAGAAATGCACTGAAAATTTCAATACATTTCTAGCATCATTTTATACAACAAATTGGCAAATTCCTTAAAAATCATGGGTAGTATGAAAAACTACGTTCTTTTAATAGTATTTTAAGATAAAAGAATATATGGATCTTGTAATTTAGTTTTCCGAGTTTTTTCCATTGCGCGAAACACGGCAAGCAACGTTGTGCGTGCTTCGAGCACTATCTCGGGATCGCTCGGTATACCTTGATCTATTCCCGATTGCAGAATTACCAAGAGCTCGCCGAGTCCCCTAGAATATTTGTCATACTCACGGTGAACCTTCCTCTGAATGAATCTCAGCTTGCAAGCCGTCCGATACGAAGCGAATCGAATGCCATCAAAGTTTTGCTGTCGCATCTCTTGCAGGAGCTGCAACCGACTCGCCTCCCCCGTGCTGCTGTTCCCTGATCCTCCTGCGCCATCCTCCGCCATTTTATCTGCAGCAAACGACGAGGCGGCGATGTTTAACGCGACTTCCTGGCGGTGAGGAATGGTTTAATCGGAGGACTAGGTATGTTCCCCAACAAAATGATCCACGGGCCGCTATGCAACACGCCACCGGGCATCAGGATCTCATTCTACGAGTTCCTGGAGATCGGCCTGCCTGGTTTTACGCGCGCGCGGGCTCGTACGCAAGAAACGAGTCGCGAGTGAAACGAAGGTCGCTCTTCGATTAGTCATCGACGCCAGTTAGCTCGTCATTACGAAGGCTTGCTCGTTAAACTTCCAGCGATTAGAAACTTAAAATTGCTCTTGGGGGATTCGTTGTAAAAATGGCCGAGGCGTATATAAGGGATTCCTCCAATCGTCTCGGAGGAATTAGAGAGCTGGTCGTAATTAGCAAAGTAGAGGAGAGAATTGATACAAATGAGTAGCACGTTGGCAGGCTACCGTGAACTTCGGTTAAAGTAGGCGCTCGGTCATGTTTGAAACGCACGGGGCCTAGAAAACGTTGAGAGAAAGTTAGAACAGTTTGTGGATCCTTCGACGCGCTTCGAGAGAAAAGCCGGGGCATTCTTCTTTAACTTCTAATAATATTTGAACTAAGAGAGCTCGAGGGGAAGGATGAAGAAAATGGAATTAAAATGGAGAGGAATAATAAGACAGTAGTTAAGTCGGAAGATCTATTCTTGGCAGAATGAACTTCCATATCTTTCTTGAAAGTATCCGCCCGTATTATGCGAATTAAAGCTTCTCGCTATTTCATGGTAGATAATTTAAGTTACCTACAATTCGATTTAGGAGGAAGCTCTTAGTGACTTTTTAAAAGTCCCTTTTTGTAAAACAAGTCAACAACGGTGCACACAGTGTTAAAGAGATATTTCTTCCGTATTTCATTTTATTACTAAATATTTTTGTTAATAAAGATTGAGTGCAATAGATGACGCGTAGTCTAATAATTTTCTCTCTCGAACTATCCATGCATTTCTAGATTTCGAGATATGGGCCTGCGAGTCCCAGCGTGTGCAATGGTGTAATTTTTATTTACATATGTACTGCAAGGTTAATACAAGGAAATAGTCGATTCGATATGCCCGCATTTCAGTGTGGCACATCGCGTTCGTCTATATTCCGCGAAAAAGTGGAATCCCAAGTAATTTCGCAGGGCAATGTACGCTGAAATTTAACCGCGGACAATTAGCTGTCTACACGATCGTGAGCGTTGCCTTTCGGTCACGTTATCTAAATGTCAGAGCAATCAATGCACGCTGGATTTCTTGCTTCCTTCGTTACTGCGCCTACGACCGGCATTCTCAGTGGTCCCAGGACCATTCGAAACATCCGCAGAATGCGCTGGCGTTATTCGCCACGGCGCACTTCATTGCGCCGTTGATTAGTCCCGGCCCGTTCGAACGATCATTCGAGCGCTGCACAATTAACTCGGAGCTATTAAGACCAGGAGCCGTGTCGTCCCTAACAAGCTGCGACGCGCACCTTTAGCCCCGGACCGACTATTTCCGCCATTCGAAGGGACGTGGTTCGAAATGACCTTTGAAATAAAAGCGAGTCACTTGAGAAAAATAGGCTTCGATTAAGGATGTATTGGACCCATTTTCAAAATAGTTCCAAGTTCATGAAAATTCGCGAGATTGTTCTTTTTAACCTTCCTGATGTGCTCCAAAAATTTTAAACGAATTCACTAAACGGTTACTGAGTTATAACGATTTTAATTTTCACTGATTTTACACGTACTCTTATGGAAAGAGACGATCTTGACGAATAAATCATCTGAAAAAGTGTTGAAGAAATAGTACCAATGTTTAAAATTTTTTTGTACATGCAGTATATGGGTAGATGAAAATATCTGCCGAGTTTCAATTGTTTTCTCTACACCGTTCTAAAGAAATAAATTGTAACTTGAGAAAATTGTGAGTTCTGGGCATTTTCACTGCCAAAAGTTTAGCAAATAATGCTTGAGAAAGCATTTGTAAAGTGAAAAATACCTTCCTAGGATTAAAAATAAGACTCCAACTGTCGTTCGAATACCTTACATCTAGATTTACTATGCGTAAGACGTAGCTATTCAAGTATTTCAAATTTCATATACTTTTGTCTGATATTGTACGTCCAATACATCCTTAAATAAAATTTCGCATAATCAGAATTATGAAATTGGTGTGCAATTATTTACTATACTTGGATGGCCCGGGGCTCGTGGTTGTCAAAGATTTTCACCGCGCTGCCTCCGAAAACGCATTCTTAGCGCAGTGAAACGGGAAATCGATAACAGGAATGCCTCGTCGGCTGTTGTCCGACGAAATGGAACGGAGACAGGTGCATTTAGAATGAAAATGCCGAGAGAAAGGGAAATCGGGCATGAGAAGAGCGGGAAAGGTTTGAGCATCGCTCACTGTTACGTCGAAGACTAATGGCCCTGCTGGAACTCGACTGCGTTTTCGTGGATTAATTCGTGGTAAATTTGCAAGTATAATATATCGAGGTGTGCCGCCAGTTTATTAATAACGGGCTCACGGTGTTATTTAAATATAATTGAAAGCTTCTCTTCGTACTATTGATTTACTATTCTGTTTTCTTACTGTTTCTATTTAAATAACAAATTTGAGTTGCAATATTAAGATCGTTCTTATAAAATCGCCAGAAATCCACTGAAAGCGTAATACTTTCTCATCTACTTCAGAAACGAGGCTCGAATATGAAATTAATAATAATCTCCTCTGCTTTTCGACTTATCTCCGGATGATTCGTAAATTGTACTTACGGTGACATTACACGTATATACAGAAAACGATTAAACCGCTGACCGCAGGAATGCACGGCGGAATTTAATCATACCCTTCGGAATTTTTAATAAATTAAAATTCTCTGGAGGTTTTAAAACATTACCAGTAGAAAGGTAGAGGGACCAGTACGATTCTAAGGACGTATAACTGTCATGTACATTAAAATAAAAACACTGAAAAAGTACTATCGTTAATTACAACCCTCAGGGTTTGCGGCTTGCCTCCATGAGCGTTTTCAACCCCAGAAACATGTCCTCGGGACGAGAACTGGCGGTCCAGGGGTGAGACTATGTATTGACAGTCTTAACTGGATGCATAGGTCCCACCATGACCCAAATGGTGGTGGGGGGCCAGTACTGGGCCCAGACAGAGGTATCCCCAGTTGGACTTACCGATAAGTGCAAGGTTTAAATACATATTCTTCTTTACGACCCAAGCCTAATACCATTAGTGGGTGAAGATGGAATCGCCTTTAGTGATTTGTTGCACAGTTGGGGATTATTCGAATAAATTTTTATTCCAATGATCTCGAATAAGAATTGTGAATAATATGACGTTAGTCGAATAAAAATTCGTTTTATTCACACAATTCATTCATTTAATTCGCAATGCTTATTCGAAGAAATAGACTTATGTGCAACAAATTGCTATACATTAGAAGCTTTATATGACAGTGTACTTCTAGACAGTCCACTATTCTATTCTAATGTATAGCAATTTATCGTACATGACGCGTCGACTTTTCACTTGCATATGCAATGCAGGTCGTTTCGTTTGCAAAGTGTTATTTCGTTCTGTGCCACTGTGGAGCTTCAGACTCTCAGTGGGGACATAAAGGATTACAAAAAGTCAAATCGCGATATTCGAACTCGTGTTACATTCTTCACAGCTCCAGCTTCCATCCCCCTATTTTGATTTTATCATGGATTTGGAAGACACCCTTGTCCCCTCCATAATATCGTTAGTCACCCGCGTGTGATGGAACTTGTTCAAGCGAGTACTCGTTCTTAAATCGCAACGCTAATTCTTGATAGAGTGTTTAATGCAGACTTCGTAAAAGCACGCCCACCTTTAATCTTGCTAGGCGCTGGCACGAGTTTATAGCAGGGGCATAAATCGTGGCAATGGTTGTTGGTTTCTCGCGCAATGTTAACTCGGTAAAATCGTGCCATCGCGATGGCCCCCTTTCTGCCGTTGCAAAACTCAGTTCCTGTGTATTGTTCGAAGTTGCTCGAAGGCACCCCGGTAAAGTTCATCAGTCGCGACGTTATAAATACGCTTATAAAACTCCATTCACTGGCAGAATTAATGACTCGCTCCAAACGGGCAATAAAAGTGCAATTCTAAAAGCGCTTGAAACTCGGTCGTCGCAGCTATGGTTTGCTTGCATAACAAGTGGTAGCGAGGTGCTAGCAAAAGTATTCTTCGCAGCGAAAAGAGAGAATTTGGTGGCGTTTATTTAATAATAAAGCGCGAAGAAGTTTTCGTTTCAGATCAGTATTAAGTTTTCGTTTCTTTTTTCTTTTTTTTTTAATTGAAGGATGTAAAATTACTTAAAATTAGAATTGTTACGGATTAAGGGAGATATGGAACTTTCATTTCTTAGGAAAGATTCGCATGACGATTTCGCTTGGGAGAAAATTAATTTGATCGCGTGACGTTTTTAGTGAGATCGAATGATTTCTATAAATTAGAAATTATATATCTGGTTTTGTTAAATCGTTCATGATTTAGGTACTGAACACGGAACAATTGATTTACCCCCATCAAAATGTATAGTAGCGGGCCAGTCGTGACGTGGTCAATTATTGTGGTTTAATCAGAATAGAACCGCCATTATAGTGCAGTCGACATATAGTCACAACTTGGTCAATAAATTGTTTGAATGCACTATTTACCTGTCCATCCAGGTACCCATTACCTAAGCTGCATTATCTACCTATGTTATCTGTTCTATTCTTTCAAACAAGTTACATACACTAGTCAAAATGATTAAAGGATAAAGTTTGTGAGCTTTACCTTCCTTCGATGTTTGCGGGAAATCTAGCAATGAAACGCGTTCGATTGTAAATTCGCAATATTAAGTCTTGCATCATTTGGAAAACTATCTGCGCTATGATTTGCAGAATAAGTCAAATAGAGAAAATCGAGACCATTTCGCAAGACAATAACTACGCGCGAGATACAATATATATGTAGATAAGACTAGTTGCGTAATCACGTAACCTAATTAGGTCTTAATTAACGAGTCGACGCTGATTTATCATAGTGGATCAGTTTAATCGACCGAACGCAAATCTTAGACACAATATTCAACAGTTTCAGTTTCTC
The DNA here is from genome assembly GCA_929108735.1 of Andrena dorsata. Classification (NCBI taxonomy): domain Eukaryota; kingdom Metazoa; phylum Arthropoda; class Insecta; order Hymenoptera; family Andrenidae; genus Andrena; species Andrena dorsata. Next base: position 13,517,807 of record OV815488.1, read on the forward strand.
AGAAAGTCTTTATCGGTCCCTTCGAATATACATTCATCAAAATATTGAACTTTACAAGAAACTATACAAAATTCAAATTTTATTAAATAGAGTACTTAATAGATAGTAAAAAGTTCCATAAGTGCTTGAAAAAAAAAGAGAATGGAGACTTACTATTCCCATCTTGAAGAGGGAAATAAATATAGCAAACAATCTAACGATATTCTTATTTTCTTTAATCTCTTTGTTTCTTCTAAATTTCAAATGAATAATCTAACGATACAATCAGATGTTTACTTCCACATTCCCTTGTAAGAGCGTTCCTCTGTGTGCTGACTCTGCCGAAAGGGAGGGGCATTGGAAACAAATTTACTCAAGTGCTCGAGAACTCACGGCCGATAGTACTTACGCTAAATTCGAGCGCGTCGGTGATTCGACGTGTTTTCTCAAGCGATTCCTCGCGGATCGCGAACGCTCGAGCATGCTCTCAAGTTCGACGATGCTTTAGGACCGCGCACAAAAGGCCGCGTTCCTCCACGGGCAACGAAAATAGCTCTTCGACGATTCCTGGAAACCGCCTGTATCGTTTCGAGTAGCGGCACTCGACCCCTTCATTGGCACTTCGCGCTCATTATTGGAAATGAATGAGCCACGAATACGATACCATTCTCAGCGAGGGTTCCTTCACAGTCATTAACTCTTGTTACGCAAACGACGCGAGGAGAATAGCTCTCGCTCGGGGGAGGGGGGGGGGGGGGCGAGCCAGCGTCGGCTCGACTCGACCCTTCAACCCTTCCACCATCTGATAAAAGACCAAGTATGATAAGAAACGTGCTTGTAACTTCAGTGATCTAAATCACATTAGGAGTTACCGCGCTAGCTAGTAGTTCTGACTGTAGATAATACTTAGTGGAGATGAAGAGTGCTCAGAATTTCCTATGAAAATTCTTGGTAAAATATAGCAAAGCCCCTAATTTGCAGACAGACTCAAGTTCAGAAAAAGTCTCCCGCACCCTTATCATTCACCTAAAGCTCTACCATTTTCATCCCCTTCTACGGTCTTTTTATGTCCCGTCCACTTCGACTTTTGGTGGTTTATACCCCCTCGTGTTTTGCATTCCTCTGCCCACCGCTTAGGGTGCCTCGAGTGTCCCGTTATATATTACTTTCCTTCCTAATAGAAGTTGAACCCCAAACGACCAGGTGGTTTTATTCCGACTATAAACACGCTCGCTCCGCTGTGTATGCCCCGTGCCCGCGGATATACCGCGATGGGGTTGAGCCTTATTACGCAAAACGGCACGAGGAGAAGAGTTTTAGGAGATGGGCATCGGCGGCTTGAATTGTTCGCCACTTCGCGCTTTAATTACGCGGAGCAATGAACTTCATAACAGCTTTCTGGGCCGGGAAGGTTCCTACTCGACCACAGGCTCCTCGAACAGAACCGGTACACGCGCTCGATTATTTTTTCCACCGTTTCCTTCGCGTATGTGCATCCATTCTCCGTTCTGCTCGATTGATTACGGGATCAAGTTGTGCGGCATCGTTGCGATAATAATACCTTTGCCAGCTCTAAAAACCGAAGGGTATCGATTTTTCCGCACGGGGATAGGTCGCTTGGTAGCCGCCGCTGCGCGGAAAGTATTTTGCACAGCTGGAGAAGCGGGCTGGTGAATGGAGTTGGAATAGGACTGTTCGCTGCAAGGTGACTGTCATAACAATAGCATAGTTTCATCTTGAATCGTTCAAAGGCTTCAATATGAAAAGCTTAGTTTTGTTCTATTTTTGTTACCGTCAAGGACCCAGTTCCTGATCACTTAAGATGAAAAGGGAGTTCAAATGTTTGCGTATAAATTTAAAAATACTTCATAATTATTTAGTAATTTTTTGGAATAAATTTGTATGGTGATAAACTTATTATTATTTGGTATTTATATTTTGAACTGATTAGGAATTCGGTTCTGATCAGGAAGTGGGTCCTTGACGGTATACTATCACATGAATTTTCCACTGAATTAAGAAACACGAAGCGATCTTGAAGAAACAGAATCTCCATTTTTATTAGTAGTGACAAAAAAAGATAGAGGAAGGAGGACTCTTCTCGGCAAGAAAAAGATCTCCAATTATACTTATTTAATTCCGTTTAATTTTTGCATATTTGATCAAGAAAGAGATCTTCAATTATACTTATTTAATTCTGTTTAATTCTTTACGCGGTATCTATCTCTGTGAAATATGCAGGAATATTAATTATATCCGTCGCTACTTGGCCATCTCTTTAAACTGTGTTTATAATTCATTTCGATTGAATTCGCCTGAATTGGATATTAATGGATTCGATGTGACAAGCACGTCAAAGCGAAAAATCGCTTGGCGGACGGGACAGAACGGAGCCGGATCGTGCGGCACTGAATCGGCTAGAAACTGGAGAAGCAAATCCCTCTTGGGATAACTTACGTAATCTCGTTGAGGGCTCGTTTTGTAAAGCTTTGTAACGGAAAGCTAATTTGTGCCGCGGACAAAGGGCTTTTTCGCTGATCTGGTTAATATCACTGGCATAGAGGAGATCGCTACGTGGAATGGGCTTGGTAAATATAGGCGTACAGCGATAAATGCTGGGGAAAAAACTATGTAGGTTTCTGTACTGGCTAATCGATATTTTATGAGGCCCACGGCGTGGCGTAAGTACACATTCGCGTGCGCCGCTGGCGAATTTTATTTATCCGGCGATCTTATTTCGATCCTTCCACGAAACAAACGGGGAAATAGATATAGCTGCCAGTTTGGCGATTAAAGGAAATACAGGGTGTTCTATGAATCGTGATAAAACAAGCCCAGAGCCGATATCTCGTGAAAGAAGAAATAAAGAATACAGAATAAATTGATGTGATTAATTGCGTGGTTTTCGAAGAAATTGATTTTAAATGCGAAACTATTTTGCGCTCTTTGGCCATCGATTTTTACTTGAAGACCACGTTAAATGATTGTTTACGCCGGGGAAACAATAAGTATTATATAATGAAAATAAAGTATTACTATTGGTATTGGAAAAGCTGAAGAACCGAAATATGCAATTGCATACACTTCCAGCAGTTTCCATTAGTTTCCTCATTATAATAAAAGGGAGGAATAGAGATATCTAGAACTTCTGAATTCACATTTAACACGTTCCGTGTCACGATGGAAATTCAGATTGTTGGTCGGGGTATTATAGAAAACTTTGAATATAAAAATAATATCAGTTCTTTTTTATACTACGTATTTTGACTTCGACGCTGAATTGAGAAACAGCTTTTTCCTTCGGATAAAACTTTCGTCACCGATAAATATCGCTGGCCACCGGTGGCGCGGAACGTGCTAAATGTGTGCCGAAATGAATGGAAATCGGATTGACCGGTTTCTGCAAAGTAGACAGACATTCCACTGTCGTAAATGTTTGGACCCACGTCCATCCGATCGGACGTTTTGTCCATTTTGACGGACAGTATCTCAGCAGAACAGCGGAGCGCATTGAGTTATTAGTCGAACGGAGGGGACGGAAAGCGACTAATGCCAGCACGGTTAGTCCCGAACTTTATCGGTCTGCCATTTTCTCTGGTACATTTCCCTCCCCCTCGTACGAAATTACCGTCTTTGTGACGGGGGAATTGCCGGAAGGATCAGCGAGGGAAAGCGACAGAGGAGATGGTCGTAGCAGGAAGTCGCGAAGGAATGAGGAACGCGTGGATGCCTAAGTTTGAATCAATACAATAAGTGGGCCAGGTGGGGGGTGCATAAGATCGCCCGAGGAGACAGAGGAACGGCCGGGAATGTGGGACAGTTTCGGTTGCGTACGGAGGAACGCGCGAAACGGAGCGGCCAAAAGGCGCGGTCAATTTTGGATTCCCCGGGATCGAGATAAGCGCGTAAATCACACCGATAAAGATGACGGTGTTTGAGCGATATTCCTGCCTTGAGTGACGCGGGAGAAAGAACCCGGAAAACGATGCGAGATAAATGTATCGTAAAATAGTCCCACTGTAGCAGGAACGATTTACTAGATGACTTCAGAACTTGTAACGCTGAGATGAATAATAATCGAAACTTCAGGGCTAAACGTCAATCGACTGTGGCGCGATCTTTAAACGGCACACGATCGGATAATAGATCGATCCCACCGATCGCTCCGCGCAGCAAAAGTTCCAGTAACTTGTGCAAATGGTACACGACCGAATCAATTGAGAATAATGTTTTGGACCGGTGCCGAGTGGAGGAAGCAACGCGTGTCAGTGGAGCACCGTTTAGCAGAAGAGGTGGGGGGGGGGGGGGGGAACAAACGTTTCCTTTGCCAGCTAGGACGTGCAGTCGCCGGGACAGTGTCCGTTATATTACATTAGACGCATATGAAGTTAATCTTATTTGCTGGGACTTATCGTCGCCCGTTACAATACGCCGTAACGGTAAATAAATAAGGGAACGTTCCTTCTCCGAGCTCGTAAACCCGTGAAACCGTAACGAAAAATTCGAGTACCGCCGGTATTGCATTCATCTTCCATCCATACAATTACTCCACACTTCCGCTCCTTGGCTAATCATAGGTACTTCCACCATTCATTCCCATTGAAGAATCATTGTGCCATACCGGCCACCTAAAGGTTAAGACGAACATGAGAAAATCCTCGCCTCCACCGAAGCTGACTGCTACAGCAGATTTACATGCACCTTCGATTCCTACGATACGGTGATCGAAAAAGAATTCCACAAGCCTTTTGCTGTTGGTCGATCGCAGCGGCCCGGTAACGCGTCACGAGACACGACGGCGATGCACCTAACCTGGCTTGCCGGTCTACGTACCTCAGACGCCTCTCGGTGCGCGTGTCTCCAGCAAGGGTGAGAGAGAGGAAAAACCGTGACGGGTGTGGGGGTCGCCGTCCCCGTGTCGGCCAAGGCTGCTCTGGTATCCGTTTATTACGTACGCGGCGTCATTAGGACGGCCGCCGTTCCGAGAAAGTCGCCCGTGCGGCGATGGTAACGGCACTGTCCTCGCGGCACTCCGCGCGGCGGCTACTGCTGGGCCTCCAGCACGGGGCAGAGCTGTCAAAGGTACTGAGCCGCCTCGGCCTCTACGCGACGTCACCACGGGCGCGGCTGGTCCGAGAGGAATTTCACACGCGTGGATCCTCGATCTCCGCGGTGCTGGCGGCACGCGCGACTCCTCTCGCCGCTCGAGCGTCACGATAAACAAACTGCACGCAACCCCGACGTAATGTGCATCGCGAGCCTCGCGGCCATCACTGATTTCGACTTGCACTGGTCGTCGGTGGCGCCATCGCTTCTTTGAACGGGCGAACGAGGAATCGGACCGTTGCGCGCGCGATGCACGCCCGATCCGCTCGACGCACGGTGGTCCGGGTGGGAGCGCGTTTTTGGGGAAACGGTGTAGGGCTCGCTTCGATCGGAAACATGTATCCCCGTTCCATTTGGGTGCTTAGAAAATATTTAATCTGGACGAGATACAGAGACGTTTCGTACATTAACGATGCCGATAATCTATGCGTATTATATAGTAGCCCAAGTAAGCGTCTTTTAAGGAATCGTAATGGTACTTATATAAATACACACACGTTATTATTAGAGTGTTATCTCGACGGGGCAGTGGTTTGTTAGAGATTTCTAGAGATATAACTGAGCACGGATCTTCCATTCTCTGCGAGTTCATAGACTTTGCTACTCGTAGACGAGGATTTCGTTCGCTGTTCCCGCGAAGGTATCTTTAGGGGCCCTTCTCGTTGCCCCGCGTGTACTGCGCGTAATTGGCGCTCGGGTAATTGCAGGACTCGCAAAATCCTGGTGACCCCTGCGGCCCAGGTGGGCCCCCAGTCCCAGGAAGGCCTGTCGATGAACGAAACTAAAAATACCCGTACCAGATCTTAAAAACGTGTTTGCAACTTTTTTCTCTTTACCTGGTCTGCCCGGTTCCCCCCGTTCTCCTTGCCTCCCAGGCGATCCGACCCCATCGTTGCCAGGCGGCCCTATTAACATGCCCCCTCGGTATAAAAGAAAATTCTAAACTTAATGAATGGTAACGAGAAGAAACGATTTTGTACTACCAGGCAGTCCTCTTGGCCCGGCGGGCCCTTCCACGCCAACGCCTTCCGGTCCTCCGTCGCCCTTCTCCCCCCGCTCGCCAGATGGACCCTGTGGGCCCGTGGGGCCTTGCGGTCCTGGTAATCCTACGAAGCCACGTTCTCCTGGTAGACCTGGTGGGCCTGGGTCACCTAAATAGTCGTGCAACCATTAATTACATTATTCAATCTACTATCCACGTTTTCGTCACAAAATTTATTTCGTTCGCTGATTATGATATTCAATGTTTGATGTACTTGACGCATGCAGGGTTAACTGTTACATTCTTTCCCTGAATTTTCAAGGGGTTATAATTTTTGAAAATCGTTGCGTGGCATGAATGTTTAGTAGGGTGGTCGCAAGAAATCGATGTCTGAATTTCATCCACGGCAACCTCCAAAAAGTTGCCAATTGGTATAAAAATGAGATTGTGAAAGTTTCAGCTCGATCGGACAAACCTAAGACCTGCCTCATCAGCCGTAAAGTATTGAAAAACAGCTATTTTTAAAAAAAATCGGGATTTTTCCGCTATAAAATTAGAACGGTTTATGCTAGGAACGTGTTCCTTGTTTAGTTTTGTAGAGAATGTTCCTGGCTTCAACTTTCATTACCACAACTTATTTGACAAACGTACAGATCGGAAGATATTTGGCTTTTTCGTGGGCCGGACCCGGAAAATCGACTTTTTCAAGACAATGTAAAAATTTGCTATAAACGTGATAAAATTACTTTTTAACCATACTTTTGTTGCTCGTTAAATTATTTGCATTCAAATACATCAAAGTAATATTTCAGTATAAGTTTTTAAATGTATAGTTTTTTAAATATTATATTTTTTTTCCATCTTACGGGTCAAAAGCGGGCTCGAAACGAAGCAAAACGTCATTTTAGTTTACAGTCGGTAATTTCGAAGTTTTCGAAGCGAAATTCATTTTTATTCGCTTATTTCCGAGGCGTTCACTAGAAAATATTTGCCTGCCAGATATCAAGTAGGGGGCAATCGACACCGTGCCGTTTTTTTCTTGGATTTCGACCTTTTTCGCTCCGAGATAATCCGTTTATTGGATTTACAGTTGTTTAAAACCTTAGTCAATTATAAACGAATTGATGGAGACATTTCAAAAGTAGCATTGTCTAAACATATTAAGGTAAATGTCCCCATTAGCGACCGTTTAAGATTGTGGCTGGTTCGAAATAGTAATTTGTTTACTAATATATGACAATGTTTCAGTAAAGTATGGATCATTGTATTTTTTTAAGTCTCTAGTTTCTTAATCAAATTAGTTTTAGAGTGATATTTGACTATTTACACAAAAATTATGGTGAAAATTATATTGGACCTGATGTCCCCTTTATCGACCACCTTGTACAATTTATCGGCCGTTTCACGTCCCCATTATTGACCAGCAGTTTCCCTCATTCTAAATGCATCATTTTGTTTATTAAATTTGGGTTCATGAGTATAACAAACTGTTTTTATTAACATTTTATGAAAATTAAACAATTTTTAATCTGTTTAAGATAATCTTTTATGTTTTCTATTATTTCCTAATAATTACCATACTTTTTGTACTCAATTGTGAGTACAAATCAAATGTACTCCAAATTTAATAATTAAAAAATTACTCGAATACTTTAGTTAGGTCTAACAACACCACTTGTAAGATGTCCGAAAACTGGTACCTGACCGGCCTTTGACGGTACCTATTTCCGACCACGATTTTCTGCTAGACTAATGAAAGAAAATGAATATTTTCTTTTTATTTTATAATTCTGTATATGTATCTAGTTAATTTAAGTAAGTTACTGCATAGATCCATGTATTTTTATTGTAAAATTTGCGAGTTCAATGATATCAGTAGTATAACCTCACGTTATTAGAATCTGTCAACTTTCATGTCAATGACCAAGTCCTAATTTACATGTGAATTTACTTAAAGATGAATGTACGGCTACATAAATAACGAATGAAACAATAAATGAAATACCTCTAATTATAATTTCTGAACTTTCTGGTTAATATTTCGCTGCCTGTGTTGCAATAAACAATAATAATTTAAAAGTGGTCACTATATGTGGCCGCGGTCGATAATAGGGACATTTACCTTAATCATTTGTGGTACTTGAACCCAGAGCAAGTTGCTTTCGCCTTTTTTGATAAAACTTTAGATAAACAAATCAAAATAAACATGGCTGCAAAACTATTGCCTTTTGAGCAAAACAACAAAGATGATGATGATGAGCTAAGCCTACAAGCCGATAGGATAGTTAAAGCCAATATCGCTTTGAAAGAAGCGCATTCTTTTCTGGACAAAGAAGTCGATTACTTTATGACACAAGCAACATTCAACTTCTTCAAAATTTCAGGTTCAACATTTCTAGTGATTTCTTACATTCCGATCCGGATGTTTGGAATGAAGACCTAGATTTTTTAAAAGGACAGGGAATTGTAAAACGTTTTAGGGTTGTAAACGACACAGTCGAAAGGGGTGTCAAATTAATGCAGGATTACAATGCGAGTATCACAAAAGATGAAGAGCAGAAACAGTAGGGGAGACCGGGGCTAGTTGATACAGAGGCAGGTTGATACAGACGAATTATCTCGACACCGTATATATGTAGCTTCATTTCAACGGGATATGTGAAGATTGTTGATAAATTCTTTCCTACGATCCAGCGTACGTGGGTGTACCTTGACGTTAGCAATCGTTTTTTAACTGTTTTCGTTGATATAAAGAAAAAGTAAATAGTTGTGTTCACTTTCCAATCCGTCTTGAGACGATATAAAGAATTTTATAACCCGAAGTAATTTGGCATCATATTGAGTCTTTTGAAGGTAAGGTAATTACGTTTTGTAATTATGTTTCTATGCTCGACATTTTTTTATGGACATGTTTATACATAATGACTTCCTGTGGGGTAAGTTGATACGGTTTCTCTGGGGCATGTTGATACAGTATATTAATTTTCCCCGACTACTTTTAATTGAATTTTTTCTTTATATTTCTTGGAAAATGGAAATATCGTAGGATGTTTTGGAAAAAGCGTGTGCCGAAATAGAAAAAGACTCAATATTATTAAGACCATGCACAAAAATATACAATCATGACACAATGAGTTTATTAAGATATAGTAACAAAAAGAAGAAGACACCTCATGTTAAAGTGGGATATTCCAGACATAAAAAAAAAATAAAAATAAAAATGTTTTTCTACGTATGTTTGTTTAAAAATCTGTTTGATCTTTGAACTTTTGACTGTTGGAAAGGTATTTAGATTGAAATTATATTTTTCAAATTTATTAGTTACTCATTAAACAGATATTTTAAACATGTATCAACTTGCCCCGCAGTGGGGTAAATTGATACACTTTGCCTTCGTCCAAATAACATTTTTTCATTCATTTTGTATCAAGTTTTGATCAAGTTTTCGCTTACTATATATTAAAGAGGAAGGACCAAAGTATATTTTAGCATATTTGTTATTAAGTAATTGATTCAAACAAAAATGAAAAACAATGAAAACTGTAAAACGTATCAACTTGCCCCGGTTCTGCAAGTAGTTGCTGAATGTCGAAAATTATACCCTGACACATTGAAATCTACCCTCTTAAAACCTCTACCACCTACTTGATTCTAACGACTCAATCTGTCAAATCTGCCAATTCGATCTACCTACCTACTATTATTAATTTACATATTACTACAATTTATAATTAATAATTAATGTAGACAAAACCTGTTCTGATGTAAGTTCAATGTTTCAAAATCACTATGGTTTGATATATGTCAATATTTTCTTTCATCTTCCCCCCTCTATCCCACTCTTTCCTTTCACCTACTAATCTTATAGCGGAAAAACCCCGATTTTTTAAGAAAAATAGCTGTTTTTCAATAGTTTAGAGCTGATGAGGCAGGTCTTAGGTTTATCCGATCGAGCTGAAACTTTCAAAATCACATTTTTATACCAATTGGCAACTTTTTGGGGGGTATCGTCGAAGATGCGACGGAAAAAAAAATACCCCTATGTCTTGCGACCACCCTAATGTTTAGCATGCAGAAAAATTATGCGATAGCCTAGGGGGTTGTAAAGTATGGTACAAACGACGAGGAGGTAATTCCTTATGAAAAGAAACCAGATGCATTTCTATGTTAAGCTGTTACTCAATAACACAGCTGGGCATAGGTATATCACAGTGTTTCTCTCGTCCTCCATGAGGAATTACCTCGACCACTGTACCAAGTTTTAACAGCCACGCTGTATGACGCGAACCGATAATATTAACTCTGTATAGTCATTTCTGACCAGCCATAATCCACACCAGTGCTCCGCAACCTTTTCTCACCCTCGGCATACCTAATCCCTTCCCAAAATTTCGCGATGTACCACGCGCAAAAATATGCAAAACTTAGGTATACAAGTTGTACAGTGTATATATAAAAATTGCATTTATTTGATAAGAAAGTATATAAAAATAATTTTAAGTTAAACGATTTTATTTAATTTGATCAAAAATGCACTAAAAACTACCACCGCGGGTGAGTTTTTTAAAAATATATTGTCATCATAACTACGTACGGCTGCAAAGTTTCAAGTCTGTTGGATTTGTAGAAGTGGATTAAAATCGAGTAACTACGTACAACATTTGACCCAAATAAACGGACAGAGGAGTGATGCTAATTGAAATCGTTTAAAAATTTGTCAAGGCTCTAGAATTGAAAAACTGGGTGAAAAAAAAACTTAGCATGGTCTCGTGGCACACCGGATGCGAAGCACTGATCTACATACATATATACACCATTGAAAAGCTTCTCCGAATATGCCTTGAAAATCTCTCCACCCACGTGTGACTTTACTACTGTTTCCTTCATCAGCAATCCTCAAACGACAAGTTTGTTTAACGTGTCCCCACCTGACAACCTCCACAAAAATCATTCAATTCAACCCCGGAAGAGCTTCCCAACGGCGTACAACGACCCCTACGCGCTCTGTAGCCAGAAATCCTCTGCAGACTCAACAGTATCCGTTCTTAGCCCGCTAGATGAGAGTTGCAGGAAGAGCGTGTTAGGATGTTTCGTGTGGTAGGTACCTGGGATGCCCTGGGTTCCGGCTCGACCGGGACGGCCCTGTCGGGCCAGCCCCGGCAACCCGGGTGGCCCTCGTAGACCCTCTGTTAGTTCTTTCAGCATCTCTGTGACACATGCAGGATTCCATCGTCTTTATCGGCGCACGGCTACGTGAGATGTTAGATCCCCGATTCAGATCGGTTTTTAATCGAGGGTACGCGCGCACCTGTCGGGTGCACGTGAATCACGCCGCTGGATGAATGCCGGCTCTAACTAAGGATGAAGATGGAGTGTGAAGCAACTCATGGGCGGGAGGATGACGACGATGACCCATCGTGAACGCTCGCTATGACTATAACGCTAAGGGTGGCTCTATACGCGGTGCCTTGGTGTGCTCTGGATCTCCGAGAGCTCACGCCAGAGGTTCGTCCCGCCAAGAGCTACCAAAAGCACGCAGCTTGTGCTCTATGATTATGAGATCAAGTGCCAGGCAAATTGGGTTGGCAACCCTTTTCTGAGGGGTGTACCTGGTTGACCTTGTGGACCAGGTGATCCAGGGCGGCCTGGACGGCCTCGGCCAGGTGGGCCAGGCGGGCCTTGCATCAGTGCTGCTATCTCAGTCATCTGCTCTGTATACGCACGTGATAATGAAAGAAAGATTATCTGTCTGCGAAAATCACCTCGAGCTTCCTACTGTCTCTGCGGCTAACAAAGCTGCATTTTCGTCTCCGTTTACGTGGTGGTTGGAGATACGTTATCAGTCTTTCGTGCTTCCTAATTAAATAGAATGATTTATTCAGATGCATATCCACCTCGCAGCACGGTCGTGCATATGTCTCTGATCTCCGAGTCGGTGATACTTCGGCCTGGCGGTCCTTGCAGGCCAGGCATTCCTGTTTGGCCTCTGACCCCAGGTAGTCCCTGTAGTCCTGGAGCACCATCTTTTCCCGGGATTCCCGCCGGCCCGACTTGACCCTCTGGACCTCGTTCTCCGGGGGGGCCCCTCTCGCCCGGCTGGTTTGGGGCAGTTATAAAATCCTCGCTAAGCTTTCGGTATTCATTAACGGTTCATTGCACGAACACTGCATGCGTTACAAGCTATTAACTAGCCACCTCAGAAAGTTCGCGTGGTTGGTCTCGAGCGGTCACTTCGCCATTTGGTGTCCAGATGTTTTATTACCATTTATTGCTCTTATACATAAGCCTGGGAAAACCTGGAATGCAACGGTTAATGCGAAGTGCGGGGGGAATTACGAAAATTTTGGAATTTAGCGGGGAATATTCTCCAAACATCCCACCGTCCAATTATCACCTGTTTTTTGTCTGTGCAAAATTATTTAACAGAAGAAACATTTACAAACGAAGACGATGTACCTAAGATCAACACTGCGACTGTCTTCTTCATCAAAAGAAACAAATTTTTATAGAAACGATATACACAAGCTTGCATTCGCGTTGGGAAATGGTTATCGGATGTATCTAATGGTGACTACTTGAATGATTAAAGCGGTTGAATTAATATTGAAACATATCGCTGTTTTAAAGCTGCAGAAACCACGCGAACTTTATGGAGTAGGTAATAGAAAGGAATTGGCATAAGTCACTCTGTTGTATGTTGTTGTGAGAGAAACTTCTTGAAACTTGAGCCTGTGAAGGACATTTTATATTTTGATGTTTGTTGAGGTGACTTACTAGACCTGAAGAGCCTGGCAAACCTCTGGGTCCACTGACACCTGGACTACCAATAGTCCGCAGAACCTCGTTGGTGCTCAACATATCCCCTGTTGATCCAGGTGGGCCTGGTAGCCCAGGGGTGCCTGGGGGGCCAGGTGGTCCAGGTCTTCCTTCTAATCCAGGGAAGCCAGCGGCTCCAGGCAAACCAGGAGGCCCCTGCAGAAAAACGTTCCCACAGTGCATGTTTTGAGAAGATACTGTAAAGATTCTGCATATTTTGATTTCTGAGTATTCGATTTAACCCTTCAGCGCCGGACGTATCATATATGATACATTCCCTTTCTTTGCTATTTCACAGTTTGCACTCGCAATTCGCTGTTTGCACCAGATTAGTAAATGTTTCGAGTAGTTTTATTCATTGAAGGTAGATGGATCTACCTGAACCCTTAATTCATTTGTTTCGTGCATTTTAACCTCTGAAAAAATATTAGTAAAATATAAAAATCAGGCCATTTTTGACGATAAAAAATGGGATATTTTTCCTTCAACCAGATCTAGGTGCCGGCGCTAAAGTGTTAAGGGTACAATTTTATTTTCACGTAATCCCTTCAAAAAATCGTCTTTTCTTAGGACTTATTTTAAAGAAAACTGTAACACAGGGTAAAAAGTATTTTTGGTATTAATTTATACATATTTAAAGATGATAAAAAATTTTTACTGTTTTTTTTTGTCGATGTAATCTCGAATAAATAAATACACTCTGGTGGTGGTAAAAACACGGTGTACACGCTACTTTAAGATTGGCTCATCTGAAATAAAAAAACGAAAGTTTTTAATAAAATATACCTATGAGTATAATTATCGTATGACCATCGTTACTGCACTATAATGAAAATTCGATGATTAGTATGTGACTAGGGAATTCAATCCCGGGATCCCGGTGGTTTTTTGGATTCCATTTTTATATTTTTCAGTTGTTCATAAAGTAATTTACGTTTTTAAAAATTCTCGAAATTCTCGGGATAAGTTATAACTTGTTACATCAGTTTTAGAATCCAAAAAACAGCCGGAATCCCGGGATCCCGGGATTACGATCCCGGGATTGCAATCCCTATATGGGACGTCCCCCTATTCTTCGCGCGGTCATAATTTGGGTCTTCCCCATAAGTCACTCCACAACTCCGCCACTATCCCCAAAACTCAACTCTTACCCTTTTCCTCAACCATCGGGCCATCCAGAAGATGTGTATACCTTAGTGGTCCCCATCTCGCGATAGTCAAGTACGAAATCCCCTTCCCCTCTTCGCCCTACGAGGCACGATCTCCTCCCTCGCAACTAAATCTAAACAAGTACCACGTCCCAAAAACCCTCTTACACTCTTACCCCTTTCCAATTAAAACACCCAAAATCCATCCAATGGGTTGATTACCTCCTTTTCCAGAGCCCTTAATATTCTATAGCGACGCATATTTTGCACATGAGTCATGGTGCATACCGCGCATACCTCCCATATTCCGGAAATTCCTGAAATTCCGGAACTCCATATAAATACTAGGGCCCCGGAGGCCGGAGCCCTCTTCTACGAAAATCACTTGCTGTACAAGTATCTTAAACTGATAATCTCAGTGAACTAGTGTGTTAATATTCATATCAATGCTACTCTGTGGAAAAGGGGACTATTGATCTGCGGTACCTACTGTAAGCGATTATAATTAATTATCGTACCAGTGCATATCATCTTCATTTATATTATTTCTTATTGCTTACGCTTTTTATTTTACATTATTGCTTATCACATTTTTATTCTATCTATTGCTCAATGCTTATTGCATTTCATATTATTGTCTATTGCTAATACTCACGTACCTCATGTTCATATATCCTACTTCCTACTAATATAATAAATGCGAAAGTGTGTTTGGATGTTTGTTACTCAATCACGTTGCAACTACGCAACGGATCTTTCTGAAATTTTGTATATACGTAGTCTAGGGCCAGGAATATTATATAGGATATTTTTTATCCCGATTTCTTTACCCGATCCAATGGGTGTCACCCTGGTGCGCGATTATTGCTTAACCTCCCTGGTTGCCTTGTGGTACGAAGCTCCTCTTCGTGCCTAACGTCCCACACAATCCCATATTGTCATTGTCCTAAACACCCCCACCCAGGACGTGACATGTACATACTTTAATAAAAGTATCCCGAAACCGGTAAATTACAACATGTAGGTACCTACCAATCATCGAATTTTCATTATTTTGCAGTAACGATCGTCAAACGATAACCCTACTCATATATTTTAAGAAAAATGTTCGATTTTTTACTTCAGATGATCCTATTCTGAAATATCATGTAGGTAGATACACCGTGTTTGTATCACCGTTAGAGTTCCAGCTACTTATTCAAAATTACATAGGAAAAAACAATGAATTTTTTTGTCATCTTGAAATATGTATAAACCAATCATATTCTTTAAAAAAAATCCTAAATATTTGATGTGATTACACGAGAATGTACCCTTAAAGTGGAACACAAATCTCACAGAGTTTCCTGGTGGACTACGTGGTCCAACAGGACCTTGTTCCCCTGGTAGACCTCTATCCCCTTTTTCTCCGGGTTTCCCATCGAGTCCTGGCAGTCCTGGCTTTCCAGTCAAACCGAATGCTCCGCGAGGTCCTGGGGTACCTGGTTCCCCAGGTAAACCAGTTGAACCCTGTACACGATAATGATTAAGATTGATCCAGAAGATTGATCGCTAACATCTAGAACATTCGATTCTACATAACATATTTTCTAACAATATAATTTAAATTTCTACCGCAAAGAATTTATTAAAATTAAAAGTAAATGATTTCGGCTCACTGGTTCGGTCTGTTTTAAGAGATTAAATAAAAGCTGTTGTGCATTTTTGAGGATTATCAATTTCCAACGTTTCGGTTAGTGGTTGTGACCATTTTCAAGGAAAGTATTAGATAAGGAAGAATACTGCGTACGCTTTTCTAAACGCGCGAACGCAGATACAAGGCAAGAACCTAGAGTTCTTGTTAACGCGGAAAATTTTATAAAAGCATACGCAGTATTCTTTCTTATCTAATACTTTCCTTGAAAATGGTCACAATCACTGACCGAAACGTTGGAAATTGATAATCCTCAAAATTGCACAATAGCTTTTATTTAATCTCTTAAAACAGACCGAACCAGTGCGCCGCAAACTTTTAATTTTAATATTTTCTAACAACCAAAAGTTGAATTTACCTGTGATCCTGGAAATCCAGGAGGGCCAATCTTCCCTTCTGGTCCAGGAAGACCGGGTGAACCAACAAATCCTGGTTCACCTTTCAACCCCGGCAGGCCATCCTCCCCAGGTGCACCTGATGGACCTTCAGGGCCAGGTGGACCTGGTACCACGGAACCAACTACTGCACCGGGTAGACCTGAGTGAAATAATGCAACCAGTTAAAGATTGGAAATATTCTATTTTCAGTGCGATGTACGAACCATCACGACCAGGTTCTCCAGGTTCCCCCTTTGCTCCTTGAATCCCAGGTGATCCTGGTGCACCGCTCCCACCGGGTGTACCTGGAGATCCTTGAAGCCCTGGCTCCCCTGTCGCTCCTTTGAGACCATGAAAACCAGGGAGACCTGGTTTCCCTTCTATTCCAGGGAATCCATCTTCTCCTGGATTACCTTTGTCTCCTCGCTCGCCTGCAGTGCGATTATAATTAAATGTAACCCTCCAAGACCTTGATACCTTTTTTTTATGCAAAGGGTTGTCGAATCTTACCTTGAAGATTAAATAAATAAAATTTTTAAATAAAATGAAGTTATTCGAGGATAACGATGTGATGTCCCACTATTTTTCCCGCGGTATTATTCTAAAGTCTCCCTCATAAATCTCAACACAACTCCATCAAAATCCCTCAAACTCAAGTCTTACCTCGTTTTCCCCAATCACTGATCACCTTGACGATGTACTTTAGCGGTCTCCATCTCAAGATGGTCAATTACGAAAACTCCTTCCCTTATTCACCCTCCGAGGCACGAATTCCTCCCCCATATTTGAATTCAAACAAGTCCCTCGTCCCAAAAACTTTCTTAATTCGAGACCACGTCTCACCCCTCTTTACGACTCACCGAGTCAAAGCCACTCTCACCCCTTTCCAATCAAAACACCCAAAATTCATCCAATGGGTTGAGTATCCCCTCATCAGAAGCCTAAATAAAACCCCGGAAATCTTATTGCGACGCATATTTCAAGCATGAGTCATAAACACGTCTAATTATAGATGCATATTTCAAGCAAACAAAAACCCCGGGAGTCCTATTGCGACATTCTTGTAAACCACATCAAAACCACAGCAAAAAAGAATGAAATTACAGAGAAATGTTTGCTCTATAAGAGTCCTCCATTGGATTTATCTGAAAAAAATTTTTTTAGCCCGTGCATACGTCCAAACTTGGCAAAAATTTCTGAAACTTTGTTTCCTGCGCTTCATCTGGATAAAACAGTATCATAATGGACGAAGAAAAAAATTGAGTGACGGTTTCAAAAACTAGAGTCTTCAAGCGTTAAAATGCTTTTTTAAAATATTTTTCGCGACCATTTTTCGCGGAGATATAGCCATTTGAAAATGACCAAAATTATCGGGAAATTATAATGTTCCTTTAATTTTTTCCAGGAGTGTATTATTTTCTTGCATTAACGCTTATTGCATTTCATATTATTTTCTTTACGAGAGTGCTTACAGTGTTTACAAACGTACTTTTGCATGGGCCGTGTACAGCCATATGTCTAGACGTATTTCGCGGAAATATTACGTGTGGCTTCTTATATAAATGCAACGGTAAATCCAATTACCAAGCCAAAACAAACACAAAGTTCTACAAGGGTGTCACCACCGGAGTGATTACTGTTTAAACCTTCCCTGGTCGTTCAGTGCTACGAATCTGGCATTCGCGCCTGAGTTCTTTCCTATATTACCCCGTCTATGCCATCGTCCTAAAGATCTCACCCGGGACGTGACAATGAATAATTTTTTATTCGAATCATACCCAACTCTGCTCAGTTAAAAGTAATTTTAATTAAATATTAAAACATCGATGCATATGCCACGAATTTAACAATGCAACCTACTTTCTATTACTAAGCTATTACCAAACATGTAAACTAGTTCACATAATGACGAAGTGTTCGAATGCCAGCAATTAGATTCGCATTGAGAGCCGCTAGTCATTTCTGTCACGACAACGTCGTACATTCAGTGATTAATAAAAGGAATGGGTGTACGGGCGCCTGCAGCAGATTGCGATAAATTGATTTACAATCACTTTGAATGGCTCTATTTAGGTCGATGTCGACGCGTTCGATACCTCCTCTCGGTTCCATCAAGCGGGGAGCATTAGAATCATGGCTTTCAGTAAACCGCGCTTCGCAACGCCATTAACGGAGCTCGCGAATGATGGGGAATCGTTAATGGCACGTGAAATACTAACTGAAAAATGCGAATTACACGCTATTTTAATACGCACAACTGTCCACGGCGTGAATATTATAGTTATATCCCAGAAATTTCATGCCCGTGCCAGGAATCCGAAGAAGAGGAGGGTAGAAGAAGTGGGGGCACTTTGGTTGGGCAGTTGAAGCCATTAAAACGATTGCACCCGACCTTTAAACAACGGCTGTTGACACACTTCATTGGCAGGAATTATTTCTGCAAAAGGGTCAGCGATCTTTTGCAACATTGCACTTAACCGAATAAACAGATTCGAAGGGTAAATAATGATTTATTGTCCCGATACAAAGAACCTCGCCGCTGGGTTTCACCCTTCTAAACCCATCATCCACTTACCCAAAGAAGAGAGCAAGAACTTCTTAACGCACATTTTACAGCAAATTAAGAAGACCGCGCGTCTAATGGGTTTTAACCGCGGTTGCGTTAAAGGGACCAAAGATTAACCATCCTGCTGCCAGCGCGAGAAGAATAATGCCTTTAAGGCTGATTGGACGTGCACGTGGACACCCACAACTTACTGCGATTTCTAACAAGATCAAATTAGTTTGCGCGAGCATCCCGGGGATTACTTATCGGATGGATCGGCGTAATCGTATTTAACGCTAACGTTTAACATTTGACACGGTCACGTTAATCTTTCGCGGGCAAAGGGACAAAGCACTAAGAATAGATATCGAACGGGTACCTACCTTTCTGACCTCGCTCCCCAGCGTCACCGCGCTCGCTTCTCTCGCCCTTTGAACCCTTCTCACCTGGGCGACCCGGCGGACCCGGCGGGCCCGCGAATCGCGGTAAAATGTCACGATAATCGCTGACGTTTCCTGGCGGGCCGGGGAGGCCGGGATGACCGCGTGGTCCGGGAAAACCCTGGTCCCCTTTTAGTCCCGGGAATCCCATGTCCCCCTATTGCAAGTGGAATAAAGTGGAACCTTTGCTTCGCTTTGGTGACAATAAAGTGATAAACTCACTCTTTCGCCACGCGCTCCTTTCGCGCCGAGTGGTCCAAGGGGCCCGACGGGCCCTGTCGGGCCCGGTGTACCGGGGAATCCCCGAGCTCCGCTCAGTCCTTGCGAGCCCTGGTAAGCACGGTAATAATGTACAATAAAATGAGGAAGGAATTTATTATACTGTGTCACGCGATTGAAAGCTGTTTAGATGACGCACTGTTTTGCCTTTTTCACCCGGGGGGCCGGGCAGACCCTGCAGTCCAGGTAGGCCAGGCTCTCCTAACGACCCAGGGGGTCCAGGTAAACCTGGCGAACCCTAAACAAATAAATACTTCCATTATTCTACCGACGACCTGGTTTTCAAAGTGGGTATACCGTTCATCGGCGTTTATTATAGGCAGCCAATTCTGGGGAGGCATAAAGAAATGTACCAGGTGACCTAAGCGGAGGCAAGAAACTCTTAATAATACAGGGTCATCATTTAATCCTGCAACCTGCGCTCGCGCGAACAGGTGAAGTGTACCGTCCCGGCGTTCGGAGAGCTGCCAACGACCGCTTCGAGAATTTTGGGATGGTCTCTTTCAAATTTTCGTCGCAAAGAGCTATTCAGAATTTCTCGGCCCGGGTTGAAGAATTTGTCGCCGTTTTAATATAACTTTCGAACTATAAAAGATGGATAGTTTAACATATTTTACGTTTTCTTAATTTTCCTTCTATCAATTTTTTAACCATGATTGTTGTGAAACGCTTTTACAAATTGTTTATTTGATACTGTATTTAATGCTGTTTTTAAAATTCGCGGTGTTGATAAACAATAGGCTAGTTGCTTCCGTATCATTACTTTCATAAATTGAGAAATTAAATTTTTATTCACTTACGTGTTAGTTCCACAGACTTCAGAAACTATGTTCTGGTTTTCTTTTCTACGATTTTATCCTTAATGCAGTGTATACATAGATCAGACGTAAGGGGTAACTAATGGGACGTGTCTTTGATTGTAACGGTGTTTGAATTTTTTTATCGAATTTTTGTGTCTAAATATTTTAACCTTTTAGCTACGAAACGCCACGCTTCGGTTAATGCCATTTTTTGGAAGGATGCGCCATTATTATGGCTTTTACACGCAGGTGGCGAAAAATCGCCCTTTTTTGCGCCGCGGTCAAACCTTTCGTAGCTAAACATTATAAAATTGAGACGGGTAAGAGACCAGTCGACATTGTTTTCAAACCTCATTACAGTAATCTGGGGTGTGAGTGGTAAACCGATCATGAAGGCGGAGCGCGCGGCTCGCTTACCTGGCCGGGAAATTCCCGTCTTTACGTCCGAAATTATGTCTTTGCCACGTTAAGGGGACCTTCCACCCTTGACCACCTCAAAATTACCAAAAATGAGCCTCTTTGTTGAAAAATTGCAGGAAAAAACTATGAGACATATTGAAGAAAGTGGATATATTTCTGAAAGGGCTAGCCTTACACAACATAAAAAAAAATTCAGTCTTAATAGGCGCCTAATTTCACTCCCCTGACTTTAAAGGCTTTTTTCTCAGTTTCCCTATTTTTGAAGTTAGCCGCCATGATATCTCAAAAACCGTTCGACATAAAGTCTTGAAATTTTCAGCACAGCTTTGGCACATCCATAGCTACGATGTGACCTACTTTCACTCCAATAGACAAAGTTTGAACAACTTTTCTGACGTTTGGAAACTATTTTATAATTTTAAAGAAAAACTAAAAGTTTATAAATGCTTTATAAAACTGGTTATAAAATTTTCCCAGTGTTTTTTCCTGCAATTTTTCAACAAAGAGGCTCTTTTTTGGTAATTTTGAGGTGGTCAAGGGTAGGAGGTCCCTTTAATTTGAAAGACACCATCCTAAAATTTTTGAATCTCGGGCATCACTGTTGTCCAGCGGTCGTTGACAGCTCTCCGAACGCCGGGAACGCTGTTGCCATTTTACCTGTTCGCGCGAGCGCTGGTTGCAAGATTAATTAAATGATGACCCTATTTTCTCAGTGTGGGCCATTACATTTATTTTTTAAATAAAGCAGGGGAAGATAAATCAAGGGTCCATGATTTTATTAGTAGATATACCTACTCGAATTTGTTGCTAGAATCGTAACACCTTCTTTGTTTCGAGAAGCGTAAGGGATGTGGAGTGGAGGTGTATATCGGTAAAGGAGAGCTCGCACTTACGTCTGTGCCATTAAATCCAGGAGGCCCCTGTGGACAGATAAGTTCGCAGGGCGGTCGCCTCTGAAGTAATAAAGGGCCGCTGAGGCTCTTCTGCAATTACGTTAATTACGGCCGTGAGGTCTTAATGGATTGCGAAGTTGTGTGAAATATGTGTATAGACTTGCCGGCAGTTCCTCGCAGCTTTCTCTCTCCGGTCTTCCGGGATCGCAGTTTAAGACCATCCACTGTATATCGATCTGTAGAAGAGCAATTATCATGAAGCACAACGAGTGACCGCGCGAGCAATTACATTCTACTTGCACGCTATCAAATCCTCATCGCCCACTTATTCCAAGAATACTGTATTATATTTCAAAACTCCCGCGGATCTTTATCATCGCTATATTCCTCCTTTTCGTTCCTAACTATTAAACACAGCTCCTCTTGCTAGCTCGCTAAACTGTGCTAATAGCGCCGCCGCCACGTTTTTCTGTGCGTGTCGCGCTTTTACACTTTGAGAGCGGCACTAAATCTAGCTTGTCCCAGTTACGTCTCAGCCTCGTTCATTACAAAGTGTTTATTAATTAAGTGCTTCTTAATTGCTGCATGCGACGGGTAGGCTAGCCTCGCGGCCGAGCCCGAGCATCCCCCGCGGACGCGTCACAGGCTTCCGCGAAATTCGCGCGCGCGAACTTGTCCTAGCGCAACCAACTCCTTCGTGGACTTTGTTGAAATTGATGCCGCGAGCCTTCTGAGAACCCTCATCGAAGTGTTCTGTGAAATATGGCCATGTGGTTGCGCAAGAACGCTACGTCGATTGTAAACTTCACCCCCTTCCAGGCGGGGAGCAGTGAGTATGCTTCTGAAGGCGAGTTACGTGATTTAAAATGTAGAGTAACGGATTCCCGGGGATAATGAAAAGAATAGTTAAACTCACGTTTAGTCGAGTACGCGGTACGTTCTAATAAGTGAAATCTAATTTAAGGGTGGGTTGAGCAGAGTTATACTCCCTCTCAATTTACTTTCGAGATCCGGCAATTTAAGTTGCTGAACTGAGTAATTGAAGTAGAATATTCAAAGTGGAATTGGAATGCAGGAATATAACTACACTTCGGTGGAGTATTTGCACGGAACTTTTCCATCATTTCTGATTGAGACTAATAGTAGTATAAACTGAATTAAATACTGAGCTGCCTTCCAGTTACGACGGTACAAGGGAACCTCAGTTTCTGTTAGCAAAAAGGTGATAATTAATTTATAGTTCGCTTGCCGACATCAAACGCAAGTATTTTGTAGCAAAAACGTATTACCATTCATTAGTGGTCGAGAAAAATGTGATTTCCGTCTCCTAATTAGACCAGAAATCCGTAAAGAATATAGTACACCGTTGCCAGTGGATAGTGTGTCGCCGATGGAGCAGCCGATAATTGCGTGGTCGATTGAAATTGACTAATGAGCAACGAGTTGGCGGGTGGACAAAGCTGCTGATCTTATCGCCGCCCCTCGGTACACAATGTACGCGCGCAATTTCAGAGGCGCGATCGAACTTACCGGTACAGTGAGCTTGCTCTGGGACATCTTCGATATCGAGATCTCGCCATCCGGTTTCATCGGTCCTCGAGGCTTTACCGCCTGCGTGCCAGCGTACTCGCAGTCGATGTACACCATCATCTTGTCCTTGAACGCCCCGATATTAATCTTGTGCCAGTTCTTGTCGAACATCTGTGCCAACCAAGCATCTCAATATTTTCGCCGCTGCAATTTTTCGCGTCGAGCGCCAAATTCGGATTTATGTGCCTAACGAGAGCTGATGCACCCGCAAACGATATCGGTATCATCGACGATCACGGTATATCTTGTAGGGGTGCGCGAGTACTCGATTTATTCGAATACGTTACGAGCATTTGAATATTCCGAGCTGCTTGAAATCGACGAGTTATTTGAAATGATGTGAGCTACTTGAGAAGATCAAACAGCTCGAAAATTCGAGCCCTCGCAAGACAGCGAGTTACTTTTTATTACTTCGAGTTACTAGCGTCTTATGCAGTTAGACCAGTATTTGATACTAAATATTCAAGTAATATTCAAGTAATTCGAATATTTTACGAGTTACTAGAGAACTTCATATATTAACAAGTAACTCGAAAGTTGACGATCAGTTCGCATATATTTTAGTAATTCGAAAATTTAGGTAATTCGAAGTCTTAGAGGGGCTCGAATATGCAAGCTGTTTGAGCTTTTCAAGTAGGTAGCTCGCTTTTCAAACAGTTAGTCAATTTCAAGCAGCCCGAAAAATTCAAACGCTCGATTTTACTGAAGCAATCGAACCGAAGTGAGCTCAGCTCGTAAATTCCGGGTACTCGTACACCCCTAATTCTAAAGCAGCCATAGATTTCTGTGACTTAAAGATACAAATTGTGACGAATTTTCATCTACCGAATTGGACTGGTATCGGGTTCAGTCTGCCTTTTCGACTTGTCCCTCAACTGGCAAGAATCGAGACTGAATTAACCAGGGAAGTATACGCGGTCTTTTAATGGTTGTGCTGTAAGTGGCGAGGGAGATACGCCCGGTCTGGGGCTTAGAAAACTGTTTTATGGAAGGTGAATCAGCGTTAGCGACGAAGGGTTCACCGGAGAACCGTTTAGCGCAGGGGCTGGGGTAGCTCGCGACTTGTCAATAGGTACATATTATGAAGTGGGAGGAAGGGGTTCAAGGCTTGAGAAATATTTGCTGGCGAGTGGTAGGGGTCGGCGAATTCCAAGGGGTTACGAGTGTCAGGAGGAATGGTGTTCTCATCAGTCTCTCCGATCTTGCATCGTGGGCGGCTTCTTTCGCGTCGCCCAGATGCCCTGAAAAAAAAAACGCTAAACCATTTCGCGCGGCGTTTACGCAACGACCCGTGACACGATTTCCACGTGCCGCGGCAGGCCTGCTGTAATTCATACGCCCACGCGGCTCGCGATTGATATTCGACGGAGGATCGACCTGACACGTCCGCCTGAAGTTCCAAGCTTCGTAGATCACACCCGCATAGGAGTTGTTTTAATCACCACGCGATCGTCGATGACACTTTTAAGAGGCGCCCGCTTTATAAACCAGCCACGAGTTGACAGCGCTCGAGATTAGTCGGGATGCTTCCGCATGTTGGACCGCGTTTCGTCGTGTGTGCATGTCGATTGCTTCGGATTGCATCAGCAGCTAACAATAATTCGGCATGAAAAAGTGGAATGCAGCGCGAATTCGAGGGAAGAATTGTCGTTCCACATTTTTAAACTGTTAACGGGAAGTTTCTTAAACAGGAAGAAACGAGTTAACTCGGCTTGGACATTTTCAAACGACGAGTTACAAATAACTCGTCTTACCCGGATAACAGAGGAGGGCGAGTGAATAAGAAGGGAACATTAAAACCATGAAGTCATATAAATTTTTGTGAAAAATAGCAGGCATAGCAACAAAAGGCAGGGTGTCATCGAGGGAGGGTTTGACAGGCCAGGTCTGCAGGCTTTATGAGTGGCCCAGCTGACGAGAACAAAGGCCACGGCGATGATGGCCGTTCCTCAGCAGCGTCGTCTTCGCCACAAGTGGTACCTAGATGTGGACACTTGAGAAAGGCGCGGAAAGATAGGACTGTCTCCTGGCATTTTGATGGGAAGCAGAGTTATCCTGTAAGGATGGGGATCGACGTGGGAGCCATCGATCTTTACGCAAGGAAATGCAGGATTGCAAAAAGCATTCTGGAGCTGGCCTTGATAGCGAGAAGACCAAATCACAGACGAACCAAAGACTTGTACTTTGAACTCTATGTAACCAGAGCGTAACCAGGGTTGCCACCTCTCCGGTTTTCGCCCGGAGACTTCGGGTTTCGAAGCAAATCTCCGGGTTGTAGAAAAAAATGAGATAATAAGAAAATGTGGTATTATACAATGGTAACAATTTTATATACAATAATAGTTATTAATTAAAAAAGCAGATACTTTTAAATACTGAATTGATTGAGCTTAAAAGAATCACACATCTGTTTCCCGGATATTCGAGAACAAAACTTTTTTTTTTATTTTTCCATCTCCGGGTTGGAATGTGTGGCACTCCGGGATTTCTATGGTGAGAAGGTGGCAACCCTGGGCGTAACTGTACGCGTAGATGAAGTCTGTTGTAAGGATCTCTTACATTCACAAACCTCGAATTCGGCTATCGTAATAACAGAAATCACTGTCGCGTGATGTAAGGGAAAAAGTTGGCAGAGCGAGTTCTACTCACACGATCAGCCGAGAACGAGGTTGTCTGCAGGCCCCCTTCCTCGTCCTTCGCCGAGATGTCCAGGGTCAGATTTTTCGGGTTCAGAGCGATCAAAAACTGGGGCTCGTTTTCTATGTCGACGATCCTGATAATATGCCAACTATACTTTGGCAGTTTCCTGGCTCTGAACGTGCACACTGCGCTGAATATCTCTGGCAATCCGTTCGGAAGTATGTTTCTGTCGAGGTCCAGCAAAAAGAAAAACGGACGCGATACAGTTCAGCCGACCTTTCTGCGATTTAACGGGGAGAGTAGCGAGCATCGCTCAGGGGGGTAGAACGTTGGAGCGTACTTTGTGGGTAAAGTGATATCGGTGTCTTTCTCCAATCGGTAGGCAATTTGCATGCGATTGCTACCTCTGACACGCGTCACGCCGCCGTAATGGGTCTCTAGAAGGTCCAGCTTCAGCTTGCTGATGAAGTCGAAAGTCTGAAGATCGTCCTCGCCGTGCTTGTAACCCTCGCATGGACCTCGTGGCGAATCTAAAATGCTTTCTTCCCCCGAAGCATACTCTGGGAAAATTAGTAACATTATTCCATTTTCGCGAATATATTAACCACGTGGACGGCGGATAGATCGGGGCGCATGGAACGCTGGGTCCATTTTCACCTACAACTGCGGCCATGCACACCTCGAAATAAATTTCTATATTGGACTTCGATAATTGAATATTCAGGTTATAGTCATTTATCGTAATTTATCGTAATTTGAATATTCGATAATTATAATAATTTGAATATTCAATAATTGAATATCTCGATCTACTTTCTCGTCACTTTGCATAACTCTACCAAAGATCTGAATTTCCACCGTGGCACGGAATGTGTTAAGCGTTAATTTTTAAGATAGATTGCTACGAACCGAATTGAAGGAATACAAGCATTTACCATTGTAAGGACGAAGAAGTAGGGTAAAGGCAGGTAATATGGAAAATCTGATTTCAAAAGCTTGTCAAAAGTAGGGGAATTTGTTTCTTTTTAAATAAAACTGACATGAGGGGACGAAGGAACTAATGCATAATCATATTTACATAGTCAAATGTAAAAAAATCCAATTGTTTTGCAATTATAATAAAAAAATTGAAAAGTGTGAAAATCGGCCATTCGAAATAATGGGTTCTACATACGATTAACTACACTTCCGCTTTCATTAAATTTCTTATTTATATAGTTAATCCACTATATGGGAACAATTTAAAATTTCTGCAACTTTTCGTTGAGTATTGCCTTCTTTCAGAAGTTTAATTATTCTTTGTTTTAAATCGTCAGAAAAATGCTTGCGTGGTGGCATGCTGAATTTCCTCGACCTGCTTCGATCGCTAGCTAACAATTGACTGATAGCGGAACAGTTTATTAACTTACGTATTGCACTCTGGTTGACTTTTAAAAGTGATAGCGAGTGAAAAGACGAAGAATGTGAGAAAACAGTCGACATCCAGCGATAAACGTACAAATTTCTTATTCGCTGGCATAGCGCAACACTAAGATACAGAGCTCCAGAATGCAGCAAAACAGTTTCGTAAAAGAATGCAAGATTATTTGCAGAATAATGGAATCAAAACTGAAAAATGGCCAGCCAGTAGGTACACCAAATCTATTTTTCATTCAAAATTTATGCGTAATATCTTCACAAAGCAATTAAGGCATCGTGGGATGAAATCACACCGACAGAATACGAGAATCTGATAGAATCAATGCCATAACACATAAAAGCGGTTATACGTGCACGTGGAAATGTAACTAAATATTAGTTACAAATTTGTATGGTCGAATACTTTTTTCCAGAGATCCCGTTGGCCAAATACTTTTTTCCAAGCAACATTTTGTTTGTTCATTGCTTTTAGTATATAATAAACGAATGTCTTAATTATTTTTGGTGCATTTACTTCATCTTAGACCAATTTAAAGTTTCCATGAGTGTTATATTTATACCGCATTGTTTTACGTACAAAAAATTATGGTGTTTCTCGTTGACTTCGTACCATTACGTTTGGTCGAAAACTTATTGCCAGGGGTTGTATTATCTGCCTTTACCCTACTTACATATGTAGAGGAATATAGTGGGAAAATGTGTAGAGCATGTGAAAGGGTTGAAAGGTGCAATAAAAGCGCTTCAAGCTACAAGCTGCATTCGGATAGTTGCATGCCTGTGGTGTGACAGTGCATGGTGACATCGTTAAGACGAAATGCCCTATTGTTGCACAACCCAATAAGTTTCTGCTTGAGTCATTCCGATCAAACGTTGCTGATGCCTCCATTCTCACGACAGTATAAATTGAACGGCACTTCCTTTTACGATAATGGTTGCCGAGCTTTTACACGATTTTAAAGGATTTTGCCATCCGAATAAAATAGATATAGAAGACTATTCGAATAGATAGAAGCAAAGGAAAAATAATATTTATCAACGGTGGATATGGAGATCTGGCATTCCTAGGCTAACCAGCGTCTGCACCAGTGCTGGATTAAGTAATAAGCAAAATTGGCACGAGCTTAGGGCATCAGGAGAAAGAAAGACGATATAGAAATTATTGGCATTTTAAAATCTAATTTTTGTTAGAAACACTGTTTAATCAAATTTTTGGAAATATCACAGTGCTTTAGGCCTCCAAAGTCTTATTCCGGCCCTGTCCGCTACCCTTTCCGTGAAATATCATCAAATATTTTAATTTAGAAGAATTGGGACGATTTTAAAATTAAATCAATACCACAGCCCACCTATGAGTTACTGTTAATTTGCTACGCATAAAAAGATTGAATTGTTTTTAAAGTTCTCTCAAGCCCCTGTGTTTAAACCTTTATCAAAATCTTTCGCCCAAAATTTGTCTATATACAAATCAACCCGTGATATTTATGCATTCCTTCGTTGGCAATATTATTATGCTGCCTTCAATTAAGCACCCGTTAATTGAGAAAAATAATGCAACCTGGAGGAGGACAGATTGCATCGTATGCAAAATGCTTGCATGGATTAGGAAATCGAATTCTGTCGCTCTTGAAATGCAGATTTTCAGTGAACCCAATTTCGCAACTGCGCGCTACGTAAACGCAATATGCAATTTTGCAGAAAGTTTTGGAAAGTACATTTGAAGACGAAGAGAATGATTGAAACATATCTGTGTACGTAATAATAATTTTCAAGTGAAACTTAGTTATAATGTAAGTTGTTCGATTATATCCAAGAAACTCGATTATCCAGCCATCCTGTAACCGCATCAGTTCGGATAATTGAGTTCCTATCGGAATAAATTCAATTGCTTTTGCGATCAAATTCTACTGTGTGAATTTAAGCGCCGCGTGCAAGTTAAGAGGTACGTGCCCACATCAAAGGGACAATATATACCTGCAACACGTGCAGTTTTACAGTTCTGACATTGTTGGCAAAACTTTTACCAACATCTGGCTGCGGAAAGTTTCAGTCGATGGTTTCTGGAAAACAGGCCCATCCCCATTGTCTGTTTATACTACATAGTTTGTAGCCCCCTTCAAACAGGTACTGTCGTAAAAAACCGGTTCGTTTATCTCGAAAGGCATTCCATTATTTAATCATGTGTTAAATACATACATTTAGCTCTACGTTTGACCATATGTACTATTTACGCGGTACATGTGTAAAATAAAAGGAACTTACGAACACATCTGAATTGCACAAGCACGAATATCCATATTGAGAAGTACATTCGCAGGTCGAGTTAGCCCTGTGGAAAGAACAGTGTATTAACTTTATTAGGTACTACATGTAAAAAGATTGAATATTAAATATAAAAAGGGCAATGAACTCGTAACGTGTTTCTGATAATTATCAATATTAACAAACTCTATCGCACAGATTTCTTTTATACATTATTATTCTGCACTTCCAATGCAAAAAGCTGACGTGTTGATCAAAGTCTTTACTCCTATATTATACTATATTAAGTTGTTAAGTTGCTTATTATTTCATATTAATAATCATTACATATTAAGTAGTAATTTAACCGAGGATATTGAAATTTGCATCCATTGCAATGCGAAGCACAACTTCTTTTTAAGCGCCTATGTGAAGTTCTATGCTGTGAAATGTAATTTTGAATGTATGCACATACAATGTAATACATAGTCGCTAGTAGATACATACATATATAATGACAAAGTCCACTGAATGTTGGCCTGGTAGATGGACGATACGCCAGACTTGCGGAACGACTGCTCTTTCTTATCCCCTTTTTTGTCATTCAACGAATAGTATGTAGACATTTATATATGTATACACTATACAGTAACCTTCAAAACTATTTGCTCACCTGTGTATGTACACTTTGTTGTAGAGGAAGTGCAGTATATTTGGAATACCAGTTTGTTTAAGACAAATAAAAAATTACGGCAGAGGATGGGAAGAAATAAAACTGCATAATATCGTAGGGAAATTAATAACCTTTTACATTTCAAACTCTCAGTAATAATAAAAAAAACAAAAAGTAGCTGAAACTTTGATCGAAATGAAAAATGACAGTAAGTATGGGTTTCGCTAAGGTGCAGGTAATTTGGAATACCGGTATTCCAATTTACCTTCACTTTATACAGTTAAAAATACATGTAGATAATAAAATTATTTCCTTTATGATCTAATCAGACTGAAAAATCACAATGTAGGAAGAATTTTAGGTAAATATAAAATGGATAGCGCTGGCCCAAACCGACGCGGCGCACAGTGGGTTGAAATCTCAGAAACACGGCAAAAATATGAAGGCAATCTTTGATATTTACAAAAATGAGTATTCTAGAGTTTTCGAGGGTGCTGATTACGAATTTGAAGTAAAAATGGCAAAAAACAAAATGGCGGATCCAATATAGCGGACGCGTATGCCAAAAAAATATCAGATTTGGTTTAAACTTGGTATTCTAGAGTTTTCGAGGTCGCTGAGTACGAATCTGAAGTCAAAATGGCAAAAAACAA
Source organism: Andrena dorsata (assembly GCA_929108735.1). NCBI lineage: Eukaryota > Metazoa > Arthropoda > Insecta > Hymenoptera > Andrenidae > Andrena > Andrena dorsata. The sequence continues at coordinate 13,548,498 of OV815488.1, forward strand.
AATGGCGGATCCAATATGGCGGACGCGTATGCCAAAAAAAAATCAGATTTGGTCTGAACTTGGTATTCTAGAGTTTTCGTTCGTGTTATAATTTGCTGTCTTAAGAAAGAACATTGATCATCTAGTTTTCGATTTGGGGATTTTTTTAAGAGATTAAAAAGTTTTTGTCTCGTTATAACAATAGTATTTAGATTCATATCTGAAAATAGCAACATATAAATATATAAATATATACGCGTGAAACAAAAGTATCGCTAAGCTTTGAAATATTCCAAATTACCTTCACCTTCGGTATTCCGAATTAGAAACGTGACATCGAAACCCCTAATTTGTTTGTTGTTTGATAACAGATAAATAAATTTTAATTAATTTTCCATAAAATGTGTATCTCTTTTATTCCTGATGGAATAACGTAATATATAAATTCGAATAAAGCCATTGATGTTGCTTTTCCAAAACTATGTCTTTTCTCTATAAAGATTTCTCATTTGGCGCCCCCCGCAAAGCGGCGCCCGGGGCAGAAACACCCGCTGCCCCCCCCCCCCCAGTTACGTCCCTGGATATTAATACGAATCCTTACACAAACAGACGCTTATAATAACTACGAAAGCACTGACACATAGATATCTAATCCACTCGAATATTTGATTTTATCAATCACATTAAGTAATCGTAAAAATTATATTATTCCTGTAAGTAGATTAAGCTTCCGTGCTTTTAATAAAAAAACAATTTTCCACGTGGAAAAAAGATATCGATCCTGCCAGGATTCGAACCTGGAATCTTCTGATCCGTAGTCAGACGCGTTATCCGTTGCGCCACAGGACCGTGTTGGTACACATTTTTACATTCAGTTTAATGGGGTGTTAAAATGAGCAACATTTTGCAAAAAATAAGTCAATAATCTAACATTTGTATGATATTTATCGCTGATATGATATTTAGGAAATAACGGTGCTTCAAGATGTGATCAAAAGATTCATTTCCGCAGCTATTTGCGTATAACATCGATTCACATTTGTTTGATTTCGCAAGTTTAAATATTTGCTGTTAATAGTTAACTGCGTAAAATATGTAAGTTATATATTCATGAAGTGGCGTTATTTTATCTTCTTTTGCGTCGGCAATTTCTATCCTCGGTATCACATATCTCTATATACAATATACATATCAACTGAATATGTATACAAGTTTTATGGTGAGACTTATTTAGTCTGACGTAGCGGATTCCCAGTGAATTTCCAACTGACTCGCATAAAGGTCGGTTTATACAGCCGCCGAGCCGAGCCTTCCGAGCACGTAGCAACTTTGTAACTAAGAACCCACAAAATACGTTTGTGCAAAGCGTTTCCTGGTTCAAAACTGCAGGAAACTTTGGGACGAAAAAGGTCCTTTGTGTTATATGTACATGAATCAGAAGAGGGGTTATTCAAACCTTGCCTGAGGCCTTATTTAGAACGATGGAGGGAAGTGCCTCAGTCCGAGGGGAGCATTGCAAATTTTAAATACCAAACAATACACGCCCGCGATGGTTAAGGATGACTGAATAAATTTGTGTTTACGAAAGGGGTGAAAGGTTTATGTAAATTAAGATTTATGCGCATTGACAATTGATGAATGTTTAGAATGATGTGTAGGTTCGTTTTAGGTAGACGTAATTGGCATCCTATTTTTTTGTTATTTTTCAAACTTGTATTAATATTTGTTTGACTCGGCCCGTCCGTCTAGTCGTCTCAACGAGTGGCCACTGAGCCCGGGCCCAGCGTGCAACGAGGAGCCTCCGAGGTGCCACCGAGCTGGGCGACTCCTCGCCGCCATAAACATACTATAGAAGCTCGGACGGCTCGGAAGGCTCGGCTCGGAAGGCTCGGCTCGGCGGCTGTATAAACCGACCTTAAGGCGCACAATTTAATGTAACATAAAAAGTTCCCTCATTTATCACATACTGTTTAAACATGAATATTTCCACTTACTCATAAGTTCATCAATCATTTACTTAACACGTTAGTATAAACAAATATTAATACAAGTTTGAAAACTAACAAAAAAATAGGATGCCAATTACGTCTACCTAAAACGAACCTACACATCATTCTAAACATTCATCAATTGTCAATGCGCATAAATCTTAATTTACATAAACCTTTCACCCCTTTCGTAAACACAAATTTATAATATATTATTTAAATTATATTGAATAAATTATTTATTCGGTATTGTTTGGTATTTAAAATTTGCAATGCTCCCCTCGGACTGGGGCACTTCCCTCCATCGTTCTAAATAAGGCCTCAGGCAAGGTTTGAATAACCCCTCTTCTGATTCATGTACATATAACACAAATACGGTAAACGTAAGAGACAGGACCTTTTTCGTCCCAAAGTTTCCTGTAGTTTTGAACGAGGAAACGCTTTGCACAAACGTATTTTGTGGGTTCTTAGTTACAAAGTTGCTACGTTCGACATTCCAGTTGTTAAAGAGCATAACTGGTCGTGCACCATGAGGGGAGGGGGTTCACGGTGTAGTGTGAGTGAGGGTGCGCCGAGCATAACGTCGACGGTGATTGGTCGGGTCGTAAACAACTTTGCTCGCCATTGGGGGAGCCGCCTGGGTCTTATCGGATCGTTTCACTGCAACTGCGTAGTGTTGCCACATTGTGTTCTTGAGCCTTCTAAACATTCAGTTTTCAGTGGCACGCCGAATAGAACTGAAGGTGTGAAATTAAAAATCGCGGTTTCGTAATCGCAATCATTAATCGGGAGTGATTTTCGCTTTAACTGTAGCCGGGAACGGGGTGTCTAGTGGCGATAGTGGGGATAATATAAGTACCTGGCAACGCTGGAATTGCGTCATAGCGAATGCAACACTGGCCGTTGGGTTGTTTCCAGCGGGATTCTGCGCAACATAGTTTCCTCTGGGGGGTTGCTAAGAAACGATTTATCCGTTCTCCTGCAACTTGTACCGCGAGGAAGATGCTAATTAGGGAATAAAGGATCTGCTGTGATCGGGGATACGCTGTGTACTTTATCGTGAGTGATTTAATTTTTTAAGTTATCCAAAGAAAGCTATCTGCGTTTTATAGAGTCGTGCTAAAAATTTTTAAACGTTTTGTAGAACAATTTGAAATACGAAATTTGTGTTTTATATTGTATTAATTAAATTAAAAAGTTAAAGTGGTCACTGCAGGCGAGAGATTCTTTTGCTTTTTTTTATAAAATTAAAGGAAGAATAAGATAATTATTTTAAGTTTCTTTAAGTGTTACGTCCTGAAGGGACTTTTGTGAACCACCCCGAGCGGTTAGGGTGACTCACCGGGTTCTTGCTCTATCAAGGTGCTAAAGCACGCTTTGACTATACTCGCGGGGGAAGAGGAAGGTGAAAAAGGGGTTAAACCAAAGAATACAATGGATATAAAGGAAAAACAATAGAGAATATATATTGTTCCATACAACTGTCCTACCTTGTGTAGAATAACTACTAAAAACTGACAGGTAGACTCGCTGTCTGAGTTACAATTGAAATATTTATTTGGTGTTGAACAAGCGTAAGACGTTTTCGTCTCAAGGTCTGGAGAAGACTGACTGTCCGGGACCGAGAGTCCTTACAATGTCGCGATCGGACCTTCCTTAGTCCTATAGAATTATAATGGGGCTGACTTCATGCTGTCTGGACTCGGCATTGCCGTGCTCGCGTTTTATAAAATTGTTCGCGGCGTCTTGTCCGTTGAACGGCATCTCGATTTTTCTAACACTTGAGACGGCGCTTCGTCTCAGCTGTCGCTCGCAGGTCTTAGCTTACAGGGTGATTCGCCTTGTCGTTATCGCCTCGCTCGCGTGCCGCTCGAACGCCGTAGGTCGCGGTCGTCCTCTTCGCTGGCGCGATTCTGTGTTTGTAATCGCGTAAAGTCGAAGACGCGGTTCTTTGATAGGGACGGTTTCCCTCGATTGATTATGATGGATTCTTGAAAGCACCTAACTTCGATACTACGGAGTTTCCCCCGAATCGCGGTGGTCCGTATCGGCGCGTAAGTGCCCTCCCGGCTAGGCCCTTTCTCGGTACGTCGGATGGAGGCACACTTCGCCTAACCTGATCGGCCGAGCGCGATTCGAACTTTGCCCTGCGTAGCACGATCGCTAGTCCGTTCTCAACGGAATCCAAAAATTGACTCCCCGACTCTACGCAACGCGGGCCGCACCTCGGACGATTTCGCACGATGGGGGAAACTGCCCCGTCGGCAGTAGTCCCGTTCGCGAAGGTTCGGGGGCCCGGGCCGGCGACGGTCACGTTGACGCTCCGCGTGATCGTCTCACGTTCTTCGTCAACGTGACCGACACGCGCGAGGCGATTCCGCTGAATCGCCGCCGGAAAAATACGCTGGACAACGAGGACGGATGGACCTGAAGGGCCCACGTAACAAAGCATCTTAAAATAATATCTATATACAAAATTTTAGTTACAAAATTCACCTTTGTGTTTTTGACACCTGAACAAAATCTTGCATTTACTTTCTTGTAAAATAAGCTTTCAGAGATTTAATTAATTTTAACTAGCGTTGGTGTGCGTTGTTTCGTTCTGGTAGTATCTGTACATTTGCGATTTTACAGTATTTTGTTTACTGACGTAGTCATTTCGATTACATCTTATTTTTAGTTCGCATATATCTCTCACCCTGCTTAATGGATTGTGATATTTATTTCGCTGTATGCATATTAATATCTACTGCTTTTAAATTTAATTCAAAGAAATATGCTTATCTAGAATTTTTTCTTTACTTCCAATGGCATTTCTTCTAACTTGCAAGCTTAACTTCGGTTTTCGCGTCCACCGGGTAGTTACCGTCCTTGACTCTCAGGATGAGTCACTTCTTTATCTTCAATGGACCCGACTGTGCCAGTCTGTCGAGAAATTTTTCAATATCATTCAACCATACGACGTAAACGCGTATCAACGTAATTAATATCATCTACATCATCCCTGTTTTACGAAGTGTTTATCACATCGTAATGAAATATATACAGTTGTGCCCGGTTAACGTGATAAATTTGCCTCGGTTAGATTGATACAAAATCCTTCCCCATACCATTTTTTGCGGGAACCTTTCCAACCGAGCGCTCGGCTGTCGACAATAGTATACCGGAAATACAATGTTGCACTAGACATTAAAAAGTGAAAAATGTCATGTTCCGCATTTCTTAGCGGATCTTTACAAAAGTGGCCGATCGATTCCTTGTGTTTTCCCGACGGTACCAAACCGGACACAATTCGGATTGTAATTACGTATAAAATTAATTTGCAGAAAAAAATTTAATAAATTTAATAAAAAATAAATTTAATAAATTTAATAAAAAAAATTAATAAATTTAATAAATTTAATAAAAAAATAAATTTAATAAATTTAATAAAAAAATAAATTTAATAAATTTAATAAAAAAATAAATTTAATAATGTGACGTCCCGACTCCAGCACACGCGACTTAGTGTCAACGAGCGGCACCAGAGTTCTCCAATCTTTCCCGCTAGTCCTAACTCTCAATGTCATTAGTATATATACAAGTTCCAAATCATATCCTCTGTGTCCCCGTGCGTGTCTAGGACAGGGACCGCCAGCGATAGCCCTACTGACGAGTCTGGCTGGCGGTTCTAAGACAAAACACACCAGTTCTTTTCCTCCTCGATCCCAAAAATGCCAATCCACCTGCCCCGCACAGTTTATACTCCATTGCGGCGTAATCCGGCCGGCCTTAGAGCGCGACGGTACACGGAAAAATGTTTTCATCCTTGAAAACAGTGCTTGTCGTACACTGTTCAGATGAGTGCGCTCGGTCATCATGCGGTAACGTGTTCAGCACCGTCGCTTTCGATGCGCGAGCACCGATATTTTCGGTGCTCGCCGTTCGTCGTAGTTTTCGATCACGGAGAAATGTTTTCACCCTTGAAAACAGTGCTTGTCGTACACTGTTCAGATGAGTGCTCGGTCATCATGCGGTAACGTTCAGCACCGTCGCTCTCGATGTTTTCGATGCGCGCATGGTACTGTATATATACTGTTCAGTTCCTGATCGAAACTTAATGGATCTATCTGGTTGGCTTATTAATTAATAGTTAAATTAATAAGCTAAGAATAAGCCACATTATAATCTGGTTAAAAAACAGTTCCGAATATGCTTTTAACAAATGTGAATTTCGAATGCAAATCTAACCTATATTCATATTATTTTATTTAAAGTTTTAACGATATAATAATAGTTTGTTAATTAAGTAATTGATTGTTTATTTATTTACAAAGAAATACTGTTATCTACAATCGATGTCTCGTAGCAATGTATGTTATTCCTTGTTTTTGGTCAATTACGCACGGTGTTCTTACTGCTTTCGACTCGTAACTAATTATCAGTTTGTTTTTGGTATCTGCAACGACACTGTATGCGAAATAATGGCTATTAAATCCAATCACATTAAAAGGCACATACCTGAAGTAGATTTTATTATTTACTACATAAATTTTGTCTATTTCCCCAAAACCAGGACAATTTTCAGACGTCCTTTGTCTACGCGAGGGTATATTTATCGTTTGGGTGTTGCTTTTGGTTTGAAGTAAATATTATCACACATTTTTGCCAGAATTTTCGTAACGATCGACTTTTCGCGCATGCCCCCCCCCCAGTATTGTTCCGATTTTAAGGACGTATTTCCGTGAATAAAGAATTTGGTTTTTAGTAAAATCGCCCGAGGGCCCGTTGACACGCATGGGCGTCGAGCGGCGGAATGTAACAGGTGTCACGCAGCCAAACATAAAATACCCACCCTACTGGCATATTGAAATTGTTATATTTTTCATATTCTTCGCGAAGATAATACCATTCGATTCCATAGATTTCTGTGATGAAAATGATCCCAATCACGTCCTCCATCGGACTATGTTTCACAAACTTCGCTTTAAATTCAGAAAATCAATTATTCCTGTAATTTCCTTAATTGTATTCCGAATTATGTTCAGTTTGGTATCATCTTCATCGGCAAAACACAAAAAGCCGATTGATGCCACTTTAGCGAATATCCGCCGAGAAATGCTTAACTTAACTATTTCCATTTCTAATGGCCAGTAGAAGATTTTATTCCCGGTCTCCTATTCTTCAGCGCCGTAAGCAATAAAACTCGGTGAAGCGTGAAGTCGGAGGTGCGCCGAAATTCGCCTACCACCGCGAATAAAAGATATTCTCCGGAAGCTGAGATTATCAACTTAACCGGGCGCAACTGTTCTAACACCTAAAGATCGAGATCTAATTTTTCCGTCGAGACTCACCTATACTACATTTCCCGTCGGAGTTAAACTAAACTATTTGCGCCAAGAATTGTGTTGGTCGCTCACAAACGTATTAGCGGATACAAAAGTGAGGAGGAACATCGATATAACGAAAAGTTTTTGATATTTATTTGCAGGGGTCACTGACCGTTAGGAGATGGCGCCACGTATGCCGAGGGACTGCCACAGTGCTGCGGATCCAAACAGTTACTCGCCACGGACAAGCAGCAACCGCGGGGAAAATCATCTCCCACGGGCGCACGATGTCGGTGACACGGCGATGACCGGGAAGGAGGCGTTCTTTCACAGCACGGCCTTCAAATGAAGGGATGCCAATACGGATACACCACGCTGGACGGTGTCCACGGGACGAAGAAGATTAACGTGCCGTGTGAGGTGAAGTTGCGTGACTGTAGTGTCGTCGTCCCAGGAGCGATGTGCAGACTATGTGGAAAATATTTCAAGTGCATAACGGACGTGAGCGCGCACGCGACTTCGAGGCACGGTCACTATGAAACGAACGACGGCTTCGCCGGCAGCGAGCTTGGCTGTGCGAGGGACAGCAGCCGAGCATTGGAAGCAACGGCGAAGTCTGCCGAGAAGGCGACCATTTCCACGAGGAAGAGTCCTGGGGCAAAGTCGAGCGGGAAGTTACGGCTGACCTTGAGGATAGGAGCGGAAGTCGTAGCACGGAGGGCCATGAAACGTAAACATTTGAGGATACACACCAGCACAGACATAGCCACGCAAACCGAGTCCACGCATCGTGCCGAAGAATTAATCATGAGAAAATGCGAAAGTGCCGCTCCAGGTATCGATCTCCCTGTATTGGATAATAGTCCTTGTCAGTGTTGCACGTCGAGTGTGCATGTGGTAAACAGCACGAATCAATATTTGGCCGGCAACATTGTAGCAAGTACGGACACCGATTGCGAGGCAACTGCGACGAACAAGGGAAGTCCCGACTCGGACAGGCTGGCGAAGTCATGCGCAACGTTCACGGGCGAGAAAGTCAACGGTGCCCCTGTCTCCCCATCGAATGTAACGCAAATTGTCAAGCAGAACGACGCCGCGGGCATGTTCTCTCTCGGAGACGGTGACCCAGGTGAACTATCCAATCCGCATTATCTATCGCCAGTTAGCGACATGGATGATAATTCCTGGGTTACTAGCTACAGCTCTATCGGTAATGACAATGCTGGGATCATGAGCGACGATAGTAGCATTTCGTCAGAGCAGACTGTACACTTCCCTGAAAAAGACATCAATGCTAACGAGAATCCCAAGAAGATGTTTGCGGAACAGAGCGTTCAGAACTCGGGTGCAACGAGCCCAATGATATTCCCGATAATCATACCAATCATCGTGTCGAAAAATGACACCCCGCCCGGCGATAACGTCCAACGCCGTTCTCCGATTTCATCGCAACAGCGAAACTTGACACCGCCGTTCGTCGCCGAGCGGAATGCCGACGACGACGTGCAGGAGGTTCTGCGAATCATTCGGGGCCAGGCGATTAGCGAAGAAATCAACCACGAGTCGCCGAATCGCAGTGAGCAGGAGATGCTGCTGCGCGACGCTATCAGAGACATGCTGCAAATGGAGGAGCAGGGATGGCACTTGCTGGAGAAGGCGGATCCCGCGGAACTAGCGAAGAAGAGGAGACGAGTTGCCGGGAAATCTGACGCGAGGAACGGTAACGGGAACGACGATCCCGGCAGGCGAAAGAAGAGAGCGACGGCACAGCCGAGCCTCGACGGTAACGTTATCAGGAGTCTCGCGAACGAGAACTACGTTCCAAGCACGAAGGAGCTGCTAGCGAAGGTGCAGAAGTCGAGTCAGAGCAGAGTATGCATAACGGACAGCGTGAAGGAGAACGTGATGATGTTTAATAGCAACATCAATGTCCCGTCGGAAGTGTTGCATCGTTACGGGATTAACTACTACAACGAGCCGTACGAGATAAACAATAATACAGAGACGGTGCAGGGATCTGTTAATCGCTTTCTTATGTCGTGTTCAGGCGGAACGGAGAATAGGGGCAATAGACCAACCGTAATAGATCTAGTCAACGACACTGATGAATAGACTGTAATAGAAGCGATGGGTGACGAGCGTAGGCTAGGAATAACGGTGCCATTATAGTCGGAACCAGGGTTGCCAGGTGATCCAGCACGCGTACAGATCGCGGAATATAACTTTGCCCTCGAGCGACCACTGATAGAATGTTTTTCGAATCGATTTAAAAGAACGCCGACTGTCGGGGTCTCGGGCGCGCAGCGTTGCCGGAAAGTGGGCCCCCGCAAACTATTCGTAGTGGATGGGGAGAGCTGTAAGTGTTCCCCCTCCACTGCGTGATCTGTACTGGCATATATGACGTCACGGCGTCACCAACGAAATATAAGTATTCCCCTTCTCCTACACCGTGTGACGTCATATACGTCTGGCAACCCTGGTCGGAACAAAATCTGTCGGTCGTTCTGGGTGGTTGAGGATCTTACTCCCCCACCAGTTCCCTTCGCCCCGCCCCTTAATGCTGGGCATTCTAAGCTCTGGAGCTTATAGACTTTCCGACGCACTGCTTAAATCAGTGATGAGCAACCCGCGTTCCGCGGGCCACATGTGGCCCACCTGAACATCGCCGCGTGGCCCACCTGAACATCGTCATAACGGATTTTTCACGAACGAGCTTGATAATATTAGGTGCGATATTTGAAATTTATACCTCATTTAGGTTCAGTTACTACAACAAATGTGAAGGTTAACAATTTTTAGATTGATTTTCACTAAAAATCAAGGTATTTTTAAAGCAGGTATTTTGTTTATTTCACCATGAGTTGAAATTTTAGTAGAAAACGCAAAGTTGTAACGGCAAATCGACAGTTTCACAAAAGTTGGACATATGATTATTTTTTTATTTACATAAAGGACAATGCTGCTTGTTTGATATGTTGTGAAAAAAAAGTTTTATTGTAAATCAATGTCAGAAATAACAAATTTAGCCCATAAATTAAAATTCTTGGATTCGTTATATTTATGTATTTAATATTGTGGCCCGCGTAGAGAAGTAGGTTTCCACTTGTGGCCCACTTCTGACAAAAGGTTGCTCATCACTGGCTTAAATTACCCTACGCACCAACACTATACTACGTGACAGCTTCCTACGTGCATTTCAAGCGCTACTCTCCTTTTCCCGAATGCCACTTGTCAGCGGGCGAAATGTTTTGTTATTTAATTTATGGTATAAACGATCGTATTTATAAAAGATATATTTATCAAGAACCGTACGAGCTTACGACTACGAGAAGGCTTAGGTGAAAAGATGGAGAGAATCGCGTATCCTGGAAGGTGACTATAAAATTGTTTTCTAGTTTAGTTGATACCACGTTATAGCTGTACCTTATTTACCTTATGTAAATCGTGACGTGCAATGGGGAAAAATTACACGTAGGAAGCCCTATCTGCGAATAACACTGTATTTAAAAGACAAGATGCCAACGTCCCTAGTTATAAATAAGTGGAGGAGGTGTCCACTTCAGCGGCCACTTCATTTTATTCCGACTATTGTGAATACGTTTTTTACAGTATTGAAATAGGAAAGGAAGATGTGGCGTTCACGCGAAAAGCAAGTGACTTTTCAATCGTCGAAAGGTATTATTTTTTTTTTTTTTGTAATTGACGTTTCGCGTGCCGAAGTATTAATGTGATATTTTATAATAAAAGTTACTGTACGGTGAATAATTTAATATGTCACGGTATAACTCACACTGCACAGTGGAATTAGTATTATTATCGTAGATATTGGTTGCTTAGTTTCTTCATCATCGCGTTCACGGACAATTGCTTTCATAAGTGTGCCGCAAAGATGTTTCGTCGTTAAAGTATTATTATTGTTAGAGTATTATCAGTGCGACTCGCGTTACTGAGATATTTCGTTTGTTTCTCGTTTCGTTTTATAAAAATTTATGCGGCCGCTATTTATTGCGAATAAGTATTTTCATACCGTATGTTTTAATTTGATATATGTCGGTCGTGTCATTTAAGTACATGGAAGATATACTTTTGCACTTTTATACTTTTTTCTATAATAAATGTTATCGAAAAGAATGAGCGCTGGTGTTTCTGTCGTTATCACAAGCCCACACGTGTTTATTGTGATTATGTGTTCGAGAACGTGCGCTGTCATATTTCTGTTATATGATGTTGCGTGTTAATCGTAAAGAATTCCCTTAGGGAAAGATATAAATTCCAACTCCCCCTTGGTTAGATACATATCCAATTTCGTTTTCATCGATGAAGTGCGTTGTCAACGAAAAGAGTCTCAAGACTGACAATCAGTAGGTATGATAATGAAGCGGAGCAAAAATAAATGGAAAATGGTCCGTGACGTTCGAAATAAAAGTACATACCTAGTACGTAAATAAAACCGAGTACCAGAATTTTGAATGTACAAGCACAATTGTAATTGGGGAATGCATGTTTTATAAGAAATTATGCTCCCTTCTCTAGGTTTCCACTTCCCTACGGTTTCCGAAGTTACGCGAAAACAATATAAGTATGCGGTCACTAAGTACGTCGACCCTGACAAACACGGAATGTTCTGAAGTATAATTAAAGTGGATGAAAAATAGACGACCAGTCCCGTTATGAAATAATAAACTTCCTCGTTTCCGTCATGCACATACATATATGTATATCATAATGCAATAAATGCAATGCCCACGCGATTTAAAAATGAAAATTAAATAAGCTTGAGTGTCCATTTCACAATGGACCTTAGTTGTAAAATACTTCTGAAACTGTGCCAGCACGTTAACCGAGTTCATGTATTTTTCATTAACCCTTTGCGGACGAACTGAGGCATATAACCGCCGAGGAACATTTCAAATGAATATTTTATAAATATTGAAATGATATTGGACCGACACAAATCAGTCATGAACTGTTAAAAAATGATCTTCAGGGATATTTCATATGATCAAGTTAAGTATTTTGTAGATACAGATATAGTATTGGAAATATTTATTGCGTCACTCAAATATTAAACGCGTTAACGTTTATACCACTCTTAGTACTATATTGTATAATACTATATTAGTACTATATTGTAAAAATATGTAGTTCACTATTTTGGCCAAAACAAGTTGGATACCAATCATTTTACAATTAATTCTGTGTACTACCTAATTTTGAAAGTAATGCAATAAATATTCCCAGTACTGTATGTATATCAAGCACGACGAAGTCATTTCAGCGTTTTTTTAATAGGTGTCATATATATACATATATATCTGTGTCAATTTTGGACGAGTAAAATCATGCACAATGGAGATCGTATCACCACCATACTAAAAGAATAGTATTTCCTCGCCAGATAAGACAGACAACTAGAACCGTCCACTGTACGCTCATAGGCAACTGGTCCCCATTGCGAATGCATCTAAAGATATATTTCAAAATGTATTACAGACACACCACTAATAAACCGCCAATTTTAAACATATATATATCTCGTCATTTAGAGAAATCAAGATTTTAGTTACGATCCACAACGCTTCCATCCGAGGGGCAAAACTTAATCACAGGTGTCTCTCTGAAGACCAAACGTTCCCCAAGGGAGAAAAATATATCACCCCTGTTTCTAAACACAGTCCACGACACTTCCCCTGCTCCACCCCACGATATCACACAAAATTCCCCATTTATTAATATGATAGCTTGCTCGGTCAGATGCCCCCGTCTTCTCAAAACCCTGGCTACCACCAGACGGATGGTGGAGAACTATCGATGGTACTATCGATAGTTATCGACGGTTCTCACTATCGAAAACTATCGATGGCTTATTTTCACTATCGATAATTATCGGTATTGAAAGTCGTAGGGTAAGTCAATTAAAAAATAATAACAGCTAAAATTCAGAATCCAAAATTTAATTTGTAATATTATTACTTGTATTAAAAATAAGCTGTATTATACATATTTGAACAGTGTTTTCTTATTACCTTTAAAACTTTTATAAATAAAAAATGGTATAGCGAAGTACATAGATTAAAACTATTCCGTCGAATAATAAAGAATAATTTGTTAGATTGTATTTCTCGTTTCCCTGTAAAAATTTAACGTTTCAAATTTGATAAATCATTCGAACTAAGTGACAACAATATCACTTACATATGTATTACTTTAATTTCCTAAGTATATCAATTAATGCCGCGAATGTAAAAATATCGGTAACCAAAATCTATTGATAGGCATTTGTTCTGGAACTTACGATAGCGATCGTGTTTTGTCAATTTGGTCATACCACAGAAAGACATTTTGTGTGATTTTACGTACCAAGCATTTGTGGCTTAAATAATTTTCTTTATATATATATAGTTTATATAATATAATATAGTATATTACTTATAATACAGTTTATATTATATAGTTTACTGGTGTTCTAATATTTCAATAGTTAATTTTCTTTTTATCTGGTTTGCCCTTTGCTATAATAATGGACTATTATAATTACTATCGATAATTACCGATAACTATCGATGGTTAATGGCCTAATTATCGGAAATTATCGATAGTGCCGACTATCGATAATTCTCCACCACGACCACCAGTACGCATGCCAGTGACGTTCTGAAAAAGCTTAGTACGCGCAAGAGCTCACGTGTTACCAGATTCCGGCGAAGAAGCTTCCTCCACTCGCGCCGAACGCGAAGCAGCACCAAAATCCTGGAGTGTGGTCGCACGTAGGTACCTGGTCCGCGGTGGTCCCTGGACGATCAACGGAAGTCAGAGAGCCGGCACATATATTCCACGAGGGGGTGTATGTATGCCGCGCGTGAAATCGGAGCCACGATGAAACTGCAAGACGAAGCAACGCATTGCACGGCTGCCCGGCACGAACTGATAAGCCTGGAGAACCATAAGCGTCGCTCTCTCCGCCTCTCTTCAAGGAGATTCGATCTTGCTTTCCAGCTTCCGTCATCGGGGAGAAGAGACAATTACGGCTGATCGTGAATTAGCATGTGACGCGCGGAGAGAAAGGAGGCTGCCCTATTGATGCCGTACGGCAATCAACTTTGCTCGTTGACGGCAAGCTATTGTTGCAATTGCTGGCACTTTGGTTGTTGGTTTTCGGGCGGGTGATATTGGGCCGAAACGAGGGGAGGCTGTATTCGCTTCGCTCGCGCTGGGAGCTGATTCTACACGCTTCGCAAAGGACGTCTGCGGGAACGGTTAGAATTTTTGATGGGGAAGGAAGTAATAGACGCTTTGTCCCGTCTGTGGTTCTTTTCGTCTTGTTATTTAAATAGGTTCTTATATCTTGCTTACCACCCACAATTTAGATTCGAAGTCTTTTTATTTCTAGGGAAACTTCTAGTTGTATGGAACTTTCGACCACACAATTCATTTGACTTCAAATAGGAAGCCTTCCCGAATGTTCTATAACACAGTCCAACAAAATGAAACTTTTTTTCTGTTCCACAATATCCACTAGGTGATTCTTGTAGGGTTTTTCGCCCTGAACACGAATCCACATTCCGTTTGTCGCTATCACCCACAGTTTTTGAGAAAATCGATTTTGAAAAAACTGCAATTTTTCAACTTTGAACATTTTGTTGTGTCGAAACGGTAATAGTTATTCGATTGTTCGTTGCGTCAAATTATTCTATGAACCTTCCCGAATACAACGATATAAGTTATTATTGCATTATGAAAATTTAAATATGTTTAAACAACGATCAAAGGGAAAAGGACACCCGAAATGCACCAATTTTTGCGGATATCTTTCAATTTATTTCCAAAACAAAGGGTCTGAGACGAAATCTGACCATCCCACGCGATGCAGCGGACATTGTTCCTTCGGAAAGCGTCGGCAGAAGTGGTAAGTCTTGTTTCGTTTTCAATACAGAGGCGAAATAGTTTGGTAAAACGCGCGGTGTTAATAGCGGTAGTCATCGGCGGCGCGCGATCCACTGCCGCTCAGCGTGACACAATCGCTTATGGCGCGTGACAACCACTGTCGGCACCGCGCGTTTTGCCAAACAGTGGATATTGCGGACCAAAAATCGTGTTGGACAGTGTAATTGATACTTTGAATGGGGTTGGCTCGTTCTCATGGCGATATTTTTTGGGAAACAGTGAAGGTGGTGTCTGAGAATTACCGAATGTTTAAGTTTGAAGACAAATGAAGCTCGGAGCTCGCTTTGCAAAGGGGCATTTTCCAAAACCTTGCACCACTCGAATTTTTATTTCTATCCCTTTAATCAGAGAGAGTATCTGAAAACAGTTTTCCCGCTTCGCGTCTTCCACCCTCGCCACAGACATACGGTAACGCATACAGTTGTTGACCCCTATACAATGATTGACCCTTTTCCCCAAAAAGTAGGAAATATAATATAATGCTTTTTTTATAAGATACAATATAATTATATTCGGAACAAAAATATCTGGGCCACTGAAATATAGATATATTTTATTATATAAAAGAAGCATTACATTATATTTTCTACTTTTTGGAGAAGGGGGTCAATCATTTTATGGGTGTCAACAACTGTATGCGTTACCCTACCTAGGTATTACAGTTACATTTAAGGCAGTTGTGCCCCTAAAATATCGGAAAGGAGGCCAAGTTTTGCCTTTTTTTAGAGACGATGTACAAAAGAACTATATCTTACGCCTATAACTATATCTCCAGTAATTATTATTCTACGTTCCTGAATATTTTTTACAACTTACTGAATTGTTACTAAATACGCGTGGATACTACTCATCGGTAAAAACTGTGTAGTTTTTCTGTCCGTCGTCCTTAAAGGGAATAGAGGCTTTCGAACATTTAAAGCAGAGTGCTCAAAGATAAGAATCCACGATCATGCATCGCAAGCGACGGGACCTGATTAATTCCTTTGCGGGGAGCATTATCCTAGCGGAGAAAGTGATTTCGCGCCAAACCGCACAAACTTGAACACTTTCTTTGTTGTGAAACGGGACCACAGCCCGTTCAAGTGTACTAGACGTCGTTTCATTGACATTGTACAAACCGAAATAATTAAGCTCGCCTCGAGTCCAGGAAGTTTCGATACCTCAGAACGGTATCAAGTTGGCGTCTCGATATCCAAAGTAGACACACGGTCGACAGAGCATATTAAAAGATCCAATTTCAGCAGCGCAGTACGCAAGCAAAAATTAAAAAAAATTCCTCCCAATTCAGGAACGTGGAATTTCGCACACTACAAAATCTCAACTCTGGAATGCTCCGCAAATTCCACGCAATTCACGCCGACGCGGATTGCATACTCTTTTAACAAAAATGGCACTTCGTTGAACGCAATTACCAATTCATTTTACACCCATTGAACATCTACAATCGTATCCATCTCACAAAGTGTATTTATCAAAATGGAGGACAATAACAGGCACGACTACACCACATAACACTTACACGGACGACCACGAAGAATTATTCGAACCGAGCGAGCCGGAATGCAGTATCAGCAGAATTTGATATCGTGCTTCCATTTCACCTGACCAAGTACGATCAGATTTTAGCAGGTGCTCGTTAGCAGCTTAGTTTGTAATGGGGAACGACTGAAAATTACAGATCGGGTGGGTGAAAGGGCTGGTTCCAGTAGAATCGCGCGGGGCATCGATTCTGCTTACCGAAACATTCGAAGGGATTCAATTTTCTTCCCTCTTCACGTGCACCTTTACTTTCCTCAGTTCCTGAAATTGCCGGAGGCATACCTCCACCGCCGAGCATGAATCCTCCCCGCCCCTCTCCAAAGTCAGCTCGAGGGACGCGTAGAGGCTTTCCAGATCGTGACAGGGCCAAGTTTCCGTCGCCGCGGTGATCTTCTCTAGCAGCTCCTCCGCCTCGGAGTCTGTTAACTTCTCGCTGCTGGACGAGGACAGATTCCCTCCGGGCACGTTCTTCGCCCGTTTCGATAATGGCCCTTCGCCAGACCCGCTGGTCTTCCTTTTAATCGTAATTTCTGACGAGGAGGAAAGATCGTTTTACTTGTACGTGTCTGGTGATGGTAAATCGAGATTCGATTCCTATTACTTGACTTCGTCGCCGTCATCAGCTGGGCTGATCGCACGGTGCAAAGTTTGTTGCGCGTTCTCGACCCGGATTTGCTCCTCCGCGACGATGGCACCTCTTCTGCCGACGGCACAGTATCGTTAGTGCTTTATAGAGACTTTGGCGGTGGTTGAGTAAAGGATCGTGCACTTACGCGTCGAAGAATTCTCCGCGGAGTTGCTTTGCCCTGCTGACTTCCGCTTCCTCCCTCCGCCTTGGGTCCGTTTTGGATTCGCTTCGGTTTGAACGATGTCCACTGTTTTAATGGAAAATGGTGGGTGACAAATGAAGTATAATTTTAAGAAAATTTTTACGAGTATGCTTCTGCTACAGCGAGAGAATGTTGATTTAGAAAAATCGATAGCAGCAGTAGGGCAATCTTTCCCCTTTTTTTATTAGACTTCAAGAGAAAAGCTGAACAATAGCATTAGGGTTTTTAAGACTCATCGTGACGCTGTACCTTGGGAGGATTGATTCGACTCGATGTCAGACGCCGAGTGAAGGAACAATTGCTTGAAAAATGATTCACGCTCCTGCTCTCCGGGAGGCATAATTTCAAACACTTCGCCTTGATGTTCGTCGAATAAGCAGAAGACCTAATAATTTGATAACGACAAAACGGGGGATGAGTACAATCCATGACACATGAATAATAATTGCATCAGTATTTATTATTCGATGCATCGGAATTGAGTGTCTTCCACTTTCTTTACTTTTCAAACATCTATTCTCTTTGTCAGTACACTACTATTTTTTTTCTTATATGTCTTGCTATTTTATTCTAACATATTTTAATTCACTCAGTACGCATTAAAGCCTTCGATATTACTACTAAACGTCTGCCGACCTTTCCGCGAAATATCATCAAATATTTTAATTTAAAAGAGTCGAAATAATTGCAAAATTAATTCAATATGGCAACTCACATCTGAGCTATTGCTAATTCGGTACATGAAGAAAAGTGAATTGTTTTTAAAGTTGTGTCAAGCGTCTGTGTTTAACATTTTCCAATTTCTTTCGCTCAAAAGTTGCGGCTCCCTCAAATTTGCCGCTTCCCAAAATTCCGCCCCCAAATTTGTCGTTCCCCAAAATTTATCGCTTCCCAAAACTCCGCTCTCCCAAATTTGTTGCTCCCCAAAAGGGTCTAGCAGGATAAGCATGGGCAAACGGCCGGGCCCTCATGCCGATTCTTGGAGTTGTTATTTTTTAAACAATGCTCCTTGCCTGAAACACCATTATGTAAAGTTTTAGATCGCTGCCCCCCCCCCCCTCCACGTTTAAGGGGTCATGCTCAGTCAGGAGGCCGAAAAAGGGAGGTCTTTGGAAATTTTGTTACTCAAAAACTATAACACATTTCTCAAAAAATCTTTTTTCCTTTTAAGGATTGCATCTAGTAGCGTGCATCGTAATTTTTTTATTTAAAAATATTTATCAGTAACTAAGTTATTGTCCATCATTCGAAGGTTCTCTCAAATAAAAGGCTTCTGCGGTGACCAAAATATTTAAAAAACCATTCAACCGATTTACTTCAAATTTTACAAGCTTACTATAGGAACAATAAACTAGTATTTGAACGAAGGGTTTTTCGAAACATTGATTTGGGAAAAAATGGCTGATGTTTAAAGTCAAAGTTTCTATTTTTACACATAAACCGTGCTTGGTTTTCGTCAATTAAAAGAAAACTAAGCATCGGATAAAAAAATCCTTCGTTCAAACACTAGTTTATTGTTCCTATAGTAAGCTTGTAAAATTTGAACTACAGCAACCCACTGTCCTGTTGCCATTCGCACGTCGCTGCGATTATTTATTATTTATCATACGGGCGTTTTTTTATCCAAAATAGTTAAACCGTCCGAAATATTAACAAATATATTTGATGGAACTGACACAACGGCAGTTATTGACGTAAATAGCGACAAGGATTAATAAATAATAACCAATAATGATATCAACCTTTCTCGTTATTACCTATGATTTTCGAACTCCCATTGATTACTCTCACCGCACGCTTCACGACTTGCTTCTTTGCCCGACATTATGCATAAACAATAAATCCCAAACACTCTTCATTCACACTTCGATCTCCCCAACGAACCGCAATCGTTTCTTCTATTCGCATTTAAATGGCACGTACTCAGGCTTGCGACAAATACTCTTTCTCGCTACAAAACCCCACATATTTATAATATATTGATCTTCTATAAATTATTTAACTATGTTCCACCATCTCGACTATCTTCTGGTTTTTATATATAATAGCTTGATAACAGAGCATTATCCTTGATTTTTTTGGGGATGGTCACTCAAAGGGCAGTTTCGAAAAACCACCCCCAAAAATTGAATTTTTTTTTCTACCCTTAATAATTGAGTTAAAATTTTGAGAAAAATATATGAAGTACAGTTAGTATGTAGATATTTTTTTTTTCATTCAAATATCTTAAGTAGTAACCGAGAAAAAAATAAAAACGTTAAGGGCGTTTACCCCCGTATTACCCTTAAACGGGGGGCAGCGATCTAAAACTTTACATAATGATGTTTCAGGCAAGGAGCATCGTTTAAGAAATAACAACTCCAAGAATCGGCATGAGGCCGTTTGCCCATGCTTATGCTGCTAGACCCTTCATGGCTCCCCGAAATTAATCGCCCCCAAAATTTGTCGCCCTAGGCTGCAACCCAGCGGTGGCCACATCGGGCCATTTGGGAGTATGGTCTCCACGATGTTTAAGGGGGTAGTGGACTATTGGATACGTAAAATGGTTAGTTTCTTTGACGCTAAATTACTTTAATACCAAACAATCGTTATAGTCGTACTTTTGGCAATCTATTGTGGGCACGATTGCGAGTATTTACAAAAAAGAAAATCGTTGGAATGTATAAAATTGTCGAAGTTATTAATCGTTGAAGATAGTCCTGTACGGCGCGCCGCGGCAGGTGGTGTACATCAATTCAGGTGAACCAATCATCCGAAAGCAAAATGCTTTAAGGTGATTATTCTATACACAAATATCTACAGTGTGGAAAGTCGCCGATGAATTTGAACAAAAATTGTAGAAGTTACACACGAATCAATTTTTTCCCCACATTTTTATCGGAAAAAATCGTCTTTAATCAGTCATAAAATGTTTTATAAACATCCAATGTTGATGCGGAACTTCCACACAATAGAGAACAGAAGTCTACAGCTCCAGTTAAAATTTTAAGTGAAAATATTCACTGCTTTAAGAGTTGTGATGTACACCGTTTCTGAAAATGGTGTTTCGAGAAAACCGGCTTTAAAGTAAGGTGCCCTAGGGTAAAGGACCCAATTACTGCCACCTACCCAATCACTGTCACCTTAAGCTGTTTTACCTAAAATAAGGAATAAATCTTGTAAAATGATGCATAAAAAAAATTTAGCATACAATTCAAACTGTTATTTATACGATACAACAACCAGTACTTAATTTTTTCTTCGTTAATTTGGATAAAACGATACAAAATTTTAAGCCGATATTAGGAGAGTGGAAACGATGACTTCCTTACTATCGGAAGAGAAAACAAGGCGTTAAAGAAAATGCTGTAATTGTAATATTTAAGCTATTGACATAACAAAATATAATGTTTTACATAATATAAGCGAATCGGTATGTAACTGTTCTTTCGCTCGTTAAAAATGAATGCCTGATTATTGCAAACGGTTCATCACGTAACTTTGAATCTTAGAGAGTTTCAATATGTTTTTGCTTGTCAACGGTATTTGCCGCGCGGTCACCTTCTATAGGCTGATGTTTTGTTTCACGATATACGTTAGTCTTATTCCAACCGACTCGGGAGTCACATGTAATGCGTTAGCACGGTGACTCAATTAATTAGTAAAAGCATTACCTTATATATCTTTTCTAAAACTTTCCTGAAGAAGATCTAAAACAAGATCGAAACGTTGAAAGATTATATAACTAAAATAATTTGCAAAATAACTAATAATAATTAATAATTTTTAATTGTTTAACTGACCGAATCAGTGCGCCGAAAATATTTATATTAATTAGTACGGTCGAAATTTATAAACAATCCGAATTTAACGATTCATTACGTCTTTTTACTTATTAATTGGGTGACAGTGATTGGTACAAGCGTTTCAAGCATTTTGGTATTACTGTCATAGCAGTAGTTGCCCATGTACATAACCTTAAAATGAGATAAACAGTATTAGGTTAGCTGACAGTATTTGGTGTGTCAGTAATTCAGTCAAATACATTTAAAGGGTGTCAGTAATAGATCCCGAAATATATTTTTGAAATTAATGAATTTATACATAAAAATTGAAGTTTTAAGTTCCACCAAATTTTTTTCATCAAGTAAACATATTAAACAATAATAAATAACAAGATCAACATATACTTTTAGTCTATAAGTACAACACTATAAGATAATGTCAGCGTCAACGCTTAATGTGTCAGTAATTGGGTCCTTTACCCTATGCCAATAGCGCTCTGCGAGGTCGTTATTCGACGGTGCACTCAATTACGTTCGCTGCTATAACTACGACAATGATTTGAATTTCTGCATGAAATTTTGTTTAAAATTTTCATAAAGGATATGACTTACAAAATCGGTAAAAAAAAAAGTAATCGATATTCTGAAGCTGAAATAGTCCACTACCCCCTCAACATAGCCGCGCGGAAGGGGAGCTGGAAGCCAATGGTAACGTGGACGCGCCACGGATAGGGAAAACTGTAAGAGTGTAAGTAGTAGCGTGCGGTGCAGACTCGTGCCCCTAGGCTGAATTGACTGGCCCTCTTAACCTACTTAGCCTACATGCAAAACCACACTGACTACTATACACTTTTACGTATGGTAATCCATTGCATCCCTTACGTCTGCTGGCAAATCTTCTCGCGGGCAATTGGCCGTAGCCAAAATTAACAAGTGCACCGATCGATCTAGGCCCTGCAGCAGAGACGTGAAAACAACACGCGCCGCTTCGTCCACCAAGTACCACCAAACCAATATATCAGGAACGTAGAGCAGCGCCGGCAGACTTCGCCGAGCCATCTTCATCTTCTAATAAGCAGCAGGACCAAGCACACGATTTAATTAAATGATTATCATTTCGTGCTAGAGTTAACAATGAAATAACAAATAACACGGAATAAAATATCCCGGAGCATTGCACCGCTTGTCACGTTTGGTTACTTGGATAATGGATTCTTCAGCGGCTCTACCCGTCTCCTCGAACAAATTCGTAACGTCCAACATGTGGCAAGGAAGGTGCTCCAGCGTGTGCAGCAACGCTGGCCCCAGATGACGAGTGTGGGAGTCATCGTCGCCGCACAATAAAATCCTTGGGCAACTGGTCGACCTGGACGCAGCTTTGCCAGTGCTATAACAGAGATCCCTCAACACTTTCCATGAATTAGGAACCGCTGGTAACTACAACCAACCCCAATTTCGCCTTATCTGAAGCTTTAGTTCCTGGTAAAATATTAATAAAGAAGAGGCAAGCTCCAGGCGTATAATATTCATCGGGGTCATCGAGCACGTGTCGAACATGTTATACCCTACTTACTCTTTCACTCAATCACGATCTAATACTCACATGACGTCGCAAACCAACATTCCTGCCGGACAAAGGATCTCGAGTTCCGATAGAATGCGTGACAAGTTGTCTTGAAGGAGAGGCTGAATCTTGAACGACAAAGATTTTACAGGCGTGACCGAAACGCGATGGCACGCTGGCGTGATGTTCTGTCGAGCCCTTAAGAAATCTTGCTTCTCAACCTATTGCGACAGAACTTTCGTTAAAACGATTGAAAATTCAAGGAGTTAGCAATTAAATAAGGAAGGAAATAACTCGTTTCGAGGAAGGCATTGTTTTCGGATGTACTTGTTCGAAAAGTGTATAAAAAGTCTCTATTGAGAAACTTCACTCTGCCTTGAGGAACACATTCTCCTTTGCAGTACTTTATGAAACGCTATCGTGTCTGATTGTATACCCCTCCAATGGGTATAGATTAAATAAGTCGCTCCAGGCGAACATACCAGCCACTTCTCATTGCACAAACACTAATATACCTCGGTGAATGTATGCTAATCTCGACCTGCGTTCCTCAAGGGTTAATTCAACGTTCCTCGATCCATCTATCACCGTGCTATATTTTGCAAAAAGGGCGAAACTTGCGCAAAACGATTCCACCGAGCTAAACGCATTCCGTGCATGATATGCCAAGGTATTCGCACAATTAGTATCACTTGCCTGGTTTTCTTTACCGCGTGTAATAAACTCTCAGGGAACTACATTTTATCCCCCCCCCCCCCTTGCAAAGTTATTTCTCCACAACACAAGAGTCAGTAAACTATGAATTACGCTACGAATTCTTTAAAGTGCTCTTATCTTCGTTCTAATTACTTTAAGATGTCGCTCGTTGATATGATGTTTCGCGTTGGTCGTGTATATTTCCGGGTAGTTCCTCCGAACGCAGCACATGACCGATTCAGCGCAAAGGGCTTGCAAGTCGCTGCCACAGAATCCGACAGTCTTCGACGCCAGATAGGCCACGAATTTCTGTGGCGGTTTCTGCTTCCAGTTCTTGATGTGCACCTACCGTTGCGCAGAAGATCAACATTAACTAGACATTCCACAGTTGGGATCTAAAGAGTGACTCTTGGCGGATCAATAGTACCCCGAGGATCTCTTTCCTAGCGCTGTAGCATGGCAAGGGGAAGTAGAGCTCTCGGTCGAAGCGACCGGGTCTCCTTAGAGCTGGATCTATAGCATCGACCCTGTTGGTAGCGCCGATCACTATGATCTCGGAGTTGTTCTCCAAGCCGTCCATCAGTACCAAGAGAGTGGAGACGATGCTGGCGTGCACAAAGTCCTGCCGGCTGGACCTGACCGGCGCCAAACCGTCCACCTCGTCGAAGAAGATGATGCAGGGCTTGGATTGTTGAGCCTGAAAGACAGAGGCGGATTAAGGTCGGCTGGGGCCCCAGGCGCAAAAGAAAATATTGGGCCCCTTACAAAAATGGGAAAGACAGGAAGAATAAAATCACGTTAACCATATTTTTAAACACATAAACAGATTATGTATTCATGAAATCAAATTTGGTGTCATTAAAAAAAAGTGGAAAGTTGGTTTTTGTGGGGCCCCTCCGAAGTCGGGGCCCTAGGCGCGCGCCCAGTGCGGCTACTGGTAAATCCGCCTCTGCTGAAAGATTTGCTCAGTGGTGGTGGGAAGTTTGGGAATTGGACGCCTCGTGTTGCGTAATTTCTGGGTGGAAATCAGAGATGGGCAGAATTTTTATTCAAATAAAATTTCGAATAACGAATAAAAGTTAAAAAGATTTTTCGTCATTCGTTCGTTAACCCGAGTTAGCTTTATTCGACATGTGGCGAGTATTTTTAACTTCTATTCGTTATTCGAAATTTTATTTAAAAAAAAATTTTGCCCATCTCTGGTGGAAATAATGTAGTGGGTGGAGGAAAATATGGAGGTCGTAAAAGTAGGAGAAAATGGAGATAGTAAAACAGCAGAGTGGCTAGAGTAGCGCTGTCTAAAGCAGGGCATTCCCGTCCGCGTTGTCAGGGATCGTACAGGGTTGCCAGAAGAAGAGTGCTATATGACATGGTAGGGAGTAGTAGAGAGGGAATCCTCGCATGCATAGAGCTATATATTTTAATTATTACGGTCGAAATCAAATTTATAAATAACTGCTATATACGACTCCGGCCACTATGCGAGTTTCAACTTCCAATAGCTGCTCCCCCTCTAATAACCCTTTGTTTAGAGAGGGGGGATACTGCATTTATGCATACCCCGGCCGAAAACACCGGGGTTATGCGGGACTCACCGAATTATCGGCATTCCCGCTAAAAAGCGGGTATCACCCAGATCTGGTTAGGGATTAGTGCGTACTACTTCTTTCCCCCCTCCAATAGCCCCTACTACGTTATATGAGGTCCTACTCTGGTAACGCTGGGTAGCTAGCCAATGCTACTATTTCCCGCAAAAACTGTGTGGGAAAGAGGAGATTGAAAGGGGAAACAGGTGTGCTAGAGTTAAGCGGCCAGGGGCACATTCTATTTTCTACATTCTGCATAGTCTGAATGTGCTAATATACGAAAGGGGCGGTGTAGACCGTGTGATCCTGTAATGAATCGCGCAAAACACATTTGGTGATTCTTATTCACGAGAGAATTACGTTGCACGATACTTGAGTGGCCTAAGTATGCGGTTTGCTAGATTTCCTTCATCCACGTGACTTTCACCCTGTGGGGATGTTGAGTATGACTTTTCTATGCGACTCTTACTCTCTACAATAGCATGTAATCCGTCGAAGGTGGATAGCTTGCACACAGTGACGATGGTCAATTTTAGTCCAATTCCACACTTACACATCTCAGAATATGCTTTTATATTAGAATCTGATCTTGTCATGATCCGAAATCCTGATCTCCTTCGAGAATTAATATGGATACTAAGTTACACCGCATCGGCCAAGCGAGGATTAGAGACTGTTCGTACAAAATACTCCCCCAGGATCTGGGCCTTGCTTTTGTGGATGACGGGAAAGTGAATGACTCTCAAGTTAGTCGCTATATCTTTTATTTGGATGGGAGCGGAGGCAGCGGAGTCGCCCGTGCTGTTCTCTGTGATCGGTTCGGTTCGACTGCCTCGACGCGGATCTTTGGGGACCGTCATCTCTCGCGCCGTACAGGATGTTTATGCAATCATATCGACGACGGTCCTCGCCGCTTTCCGAGAACCCTTAAGCAGCAAACGTAGCAATTCGATGCGTCGCCGATATCGCCGATGTCCAAAGTAAACGCCGCTTGGACGTAATGAGGCGGCGTGCTCGCTGCACGTGCCGCCACACTTTCATGGGTGTTTTAATGTCCCCAGGACGGGAATTAGCAATCCCGGGGTCCCGAGCTAGCTCATAAATCCTGAGACTTTGGAAAAGTCTGAGTAAGAAGAGCAGTCTGTGAGTGCAGCTGCCTCGCCCAGGCTTAATGGAGGGCGAGGGTGTCTGGTATCGGAGTTAGATAAGGGTATCTCCGGTCTGCTTCGCATAAGTGTAAGGCTCGAGTACCCCCTTCGCCTCCTAAGCCTGGCAGAGTCAAGTGAGCCTGGGTGGCAGTCATCAGATGTGACGTGCTAGCCCGGCAATCGAGTTCGGACTCTCGTGGGCAGTGGTTGAGCCTCAATGATTCTTAAGGGTGAAGGTCTTCGAGGTTGGTAAAAAAATTCGGGGCAAAAGGGGGATTACTCCCTGGCACTCTCTACGCTACCATCTTCACCTCCTGTATTTATATTCTCCCTGCAGAGTGTTGCCTAAAATCTGGAATAACTAACGGGAAGACGATTCCTCGCAAAGAAATGAATTTAGAATAACTAATCTTCATTCACCCTTTACCACAGCGTTTCCCAATTGGTCTTTGGGGTTCCGCCAAATTTTAATGAATTTGAAAGGGTTCGGTGGCAAGATTTTATTCGGAGACGCTGCATTAACACATACAGTATTACCTCCAAAATTGAAACCTCCTCGGATTCGGCCAGTTTCAACTGCGGAGCACGGAATTTATTCGTACCAGCGTGCAGTATGAAAAAAGAGGGACAGAGCGCAAGAGATCTCTTCTTACCACTGGCACGGAACCGAAATGTGTGCAGAGACCTTTATTCTCTGTCGCGGCGCGCGAGAGGGACTGAGCGTAGGGTTGCCACCCGTACTTTAAAATAAAGTATCTTACGTTATTATAGGTAAATGTACTCTATACTTTTGAATAACAATAAAGTATGCGAACATACTTTATTTCACAATTAATTATATTATGTCAAACGTAAGGGAATATTATTATCTTGTATCTGTTTCTTCCACTTCAACATTTACTGAGAGAGTTTTCTCTGTCATGAATGTGAAGTGGCGGGATGAAAGAAACAAGGCCTCTCTCAATCTAATAAGAAACGAATTATTTATATTATGTATTTCAATATGAATATTGAGTGCAATGGTGCCATTGAGATATTTTAAAATAATACAAATTTACTCTGTAATGCTAAAAGCAATAAAAGATATACCGTTATGGAACTAGTTCTTGATCAGGCACTAATTTTTGATCAGTTCATGAAATAAATCGTTCTTTGAGTTTATGTTAATAAATAATTGTTTGAAATAATTACTAACATAAAAATTGATAATTCAAAAATATATGTGTTGTCTGTGAAAGCAGTTAATATTCTTAGTTTTAGATGATCAAAAACTAGTTCCTAGTCACCTTATTATTCCATACCTTATAAATAATTAAATTATATAGTTATTTTCAACTTTTTAAAATTTTTCCTTGAAGTTTAAACATTAATTCAACTTTTAGTATAAAAAAAAGTCTATGGTTTAATGTTTTATTAGGTTAAAAATAAATATTAAAGCGGGAAACCCTCTAAACTGATCGGAAACTAGTTCCTTAACGGTATTTGTAAGAAATAAAAACTAATAAGATTAAAATGTACGTTTAATTTGTTGAGCGTACTTTTTTGTATACCTCGCAAAAGCAAATGTACGTTATTTTTCTGTAAAAAAGGTGGCAACCCTAACTGAGAGCGGCAAGCCATAAATTTATAGCGAATTCGGGAGACCCGCACCGGGCGCACTGAGTGCGTATTTTAACTAATCGGAACCGAAAAAGTTCACACTCCTCGCTTCCGATTGGCTAAAATTCGCACTCAGTGCGCCCGGTGCGGGTCTCCCGAATTCGCTATAAGTCTCCCCACTCGCCGCGACAACTACAAACGAAGATAGTGGTGGGGATGGCGCGTTATCACTTATGGAGGCAGTACTGTATGCGCGTCGAATCTGCGAACGTATAGAAATCGTGAGGCGATCGCGCGCGACTGATAAAGTAGAAAGCATCGATATCGGTAATGAAATACGGTGAAAGTGAACGAGGCATATTAACCAGGGAAAAGATTTTTTGAAGCTTCTTCTCGCTCTCGCCGACCCATTTGCTAAGGCAGTCGGAGCCTTTGCGGGATATAAAGGAAACCTTACGCTCGGAGTTGCTACATTCGACGGCCAGAGCGCTGGCCACGAGGGTCTTCCCTGTGCCTGCGAAGCAGAGGATCGTCAATCGGAGGATTCACGGTTCCCGCACGATTCTGTTTCACTACGAACCGTAGAACGCGTTAGTTTACCAGGAGGCCCGTAAAACAGCAAGCCCCGCGGCGGTTTCAAGTTGAACT
Source organism: Andrena dorsata (assembly GCA_929108735.1). Classification (NCBI taxonomy): domain Eukaryota; kingdom Metazoa; phylum Arthropoda; class Insecta; order Hymenoptera; family Andrenidae; genus Andrena; species Andrena dorsata. The sequence continues at coordinate 13,577,092 of OV815488.1, forward strand.
TTGCGTAAACCTCGCCGTACATGAGGGGGAACAGGACCGTCTCCTTCACCACTCTGATGTGCTTCTCCAGACCTCCGATGCATGAGAAATCCTTCGCGCCGGACATCTTTCGTGAAACGACCGCCCGAGCCTTTACTTTGCATACCCGACCAACGTGTTTCTCATTTAGACCGTTCGATTCTCACGCTCGCCCGTTCCTCGCGCTTCCATCCGCCGTGATCCAGATCAAACGAGCGCGCGATCGATGGCCACGTGCATCGTGAGTTTCTGGAAGCTTCACTGGAATTTTTCTACGCTGCTTGGCTGTTCAAATCCACTCACAATGTAATTTCATTATTTTTGACGTCTCGCCGATCCCACCGTAAGGAAACATACGAACCGTTCAGCCGCGATGTAGAGCAACATTCGTATGCTACGAAATACACGGTAAACTCCCCTTCAACTCCCTTCAGGACGATTAATCCTTCCCGATTTCGCGTTGAACACAATCTATTTCTTGCTTCCTGACTTGAACGTACTTATAAAATTTAAAACAATTATTTATCGCCGGTTTCGAAGGTGAATTTCTGTAACTCCAGAGGTAGAAGTTCATCTGGGCTTCATCCGAGTCTTGCAATTCTGTGTCCACTTTATGATCCACTGACTGATATATAGAATTCAATGAGAGGGCGATTTGACAGGATTTGTGAGGTGGTAATACGTTTAGGTACATTACGAAATTTCAATTTATTATGCTACAATGAATGACAATAAAATGTATTACCTATATGGTAAAATAAATAAGGCAGTGTATGCTCTTTTGCTTATTTTTCCGTATGTTTTACACATCCACTCCATATGTTTAAACCTACTGTCCTGCAAAGATCACACTGAACTGCCGAATCTGTTAAGACACATCAAACGCTAGGCGCAATGTGTTCTTCGCAGGCAGTTGCGTTACAAGTTTCATTATCTGAATACTTTAGCAAAGTAATTATAGTAGTTAGTTGAAAACGGCAGTGGTTACGAGAACCTCGCGATTAATATAATTTACATGTAATTACATGGTATATTTGCAAATGTTCTTGGTAATACAGAGATGACAGCGACTGAGAAAATAGCACCAGAAATTACTCTCTGAATAATTACAAGTTTCGGATCTTCAGTATAAAGTGGAATGTAAAATATATCAATGGATACAGGAAAGTCACGATAATTCGATTGATATCTCTATTAATCGCATCCGTGACTTTGCTGCAACATTTACTATTCGTTAAGGGTTAATATTTGAATTTTTTATTATCGAGGTGTATTACATAATTTCTTTGGCAAATGTCAGCGATAGAGCGTGCTCGAATTAAACAAACAGATTACATCGTTGGGTCGAATGGATGTTGCGAGAACCGAGCGAGCCAGCACGGGCCGTAACATTAATGCGCAGGTTTAAAAGAAGTTCTTGTATCGCTGAAATTTTCATTAAGGCTTTAGAAACTAGAAGCAACGTTACAGCCAGCTTTCTCTTTTAAGTTCTTTGCGTAGAAGTCATACAAGGGCTCTATATATCAGGCAAATCATATTACGCAGTGGTAACAGTATTTTTACTAATTCATCTTCGGTTCAATTTCCCTATCTATCGTGCACTAATTTGCACAATGTTGACTGTGTTGTAAGAGACATGTACCTGAGTAATAGAAGGTACAATTTCAATATATCATTTCATCAACGTTAGTATGCTCGTTAATTCTTGTAAAATGATTTCGTAAGAAGTTTAATGAAGTTAGCAAGAAATATATTTTTCATATTCTCATGTAAAAGACCTTGTAGCATTAGTTTCTTACTGTTCGGTACATTTCGAAATTTAAAATAATACATATGCACGGAACAATTCGAACATCTTACAATTAAACGTGGAAGCAACTTTGCGTATGGTAATAAATTATTCACTAAATATGCCATTCGAGTTCATGAAAGACGCTACTTAATTTGCAACGAGCAGAGAAGATGAATTACTTTTGTGCGCCAATTTATAATTCCCATTATAAATTATCATTGCTTTAAATCGATTATTATAATTCTAATGTATCACTGTAAGACATGGGACATGTATTAGGGCATTAGTCGCACAGCTATTAATTATGTTCGTAAAATTACGCATATAAAATTCCTTTATCTCGAAATTTCGTATTTACATTAAGGATCACGTAATGGGGTATTGAAGATTACTTTGCTAATTCAATCTAAACGCAAACTGCGGCATACAGAGAAATAAATACTACATAGTGAGCATTTCTAAAGATCAGTCTTTTCATTTCTATCTTCTACGAAATTTTAAATAATGATGTAAAGATTCAGCTATGATTTCATTTATAAATTTACAGATCAAACGTGTGCCTATCGAGACAATTAATTTAATTCTCATACTTCGAAATTCTAGTTAACACGAAAATAACAAAGCGCGAAACCATTCGACCGTCACTTCGTGACCGTATCGTGTTAGATTTTCATGCTATCAATGGCATATCATACTTCTAAGACAAGTATTAGTCGTTAATCACATAGCATTCTTTTAAGAACTTCATAATATTGTGTATTACGTGCTTGACTCTAAGAAATTCTTACTAAATCCTTACTGTCCGTACTAAACTTGAATATATTCGAATGTACGCATCCTATTTCTGTACCTATCTAAGTAATTAAAACCGAACAATGAAATTCGTTTGCACGCACAGCTTTCGCATAAAATGAATGCTGCGCGTGTGATCGATTATAACAGGAGAAACCATACTACTTGCACTCTTGAACGCATCAAAATTCTCTTTTCGTTTCACGTATATTATCTGGTAACTACCCTTTCACAGTTACGGTATGAATCACAACCAGTATACGAATCTAGAATGTAAGTTTTACATTTAAATATTCGCTAGGATTTATACAGACACAGTTCCCTCTGTATATATTTAAGATTTTTTTACCGAGGTATTTCACATTTATAGTAGAGCTTTCAATTATGTCCACTTTTCCACTGACGATCACATGGAAACCTATTTGTAATTACTTTGCTTATGGCGTATAGCTTTGGTCAAAATAATTTGAAGAGTAAGAATTACATTTCGATTGTACATCACCTGCCACAAGTAAAATCAATCAACCAGTTACTTAAATATAATTCAGCTACGTGTTATTATAATTATAATCAATTAAATATATTAACATAAACAGCAAATACTAATTATGAATAACATCGCAATGACATCGACGATCTCTAAATCTTATCAATGTATATAAAAATTATATGTCTACGCTACTATCGTGTAATTTTTCATATTCATTCATAAAGGATCGCTGCGTCAGATGTTACTCCAACTAGTAGATATACTATACATATTTAGTGCACTAAATTATCCATGATCTTCAATTATGAATATTTTCGAATATGTGCCGATTCGTTCAAGCACTTCCAAATAAACCCTATAAACTGAGGAAATGATATTACACATAATACATTGGTACTGAAATCTGGTACAAATTATTGCTAAAAATAAATTATGTACAAAGCCAAACATTCCTAATATGCAACGTATAACATTGCTTATATGATTTGGAATGTATTTACAATATTCTTTTCTATGAAGCGAACTTATAAGCTTTCATCGGGTTAATAATTAATTAGAGCTAATACATATAGTCATTATCGGTACTAAATAGTAAGCAAAACTATGATTTGCAAATGTACATAAAATGATTACAAAGTAATGTTAAATCGCCGAATTTTCAAATGTATCTTTTCTTACGAGTAATTCTTTGCATTTGTTTTCGAAACAATAAGGCCTTTTAAAACAGGGCGCGCGTGCTTTTATTAGCGAGCCTATACACGGCTGTAAAAATCCAAAGTAATAACTGGCGCACGTGAAGCCCGTGATAGCGATTTATCAAAGCGCTGCTGTGTGAAATTACAAGAAAATAATTTGACACAGTGTACCGTAACATACTGTACGTAAAGAAACTATTGTTAAGTACATATATTAAATTACCATCATCTTTGTATAACCAGTGTTTGCAATGCTTTGTTATTATGAGATATTATACCACTCTGAGGCATGAAGTATCATAAATTAACCCAGAATACTTTTACAAGTACCCTCTTAAAATTAACTTGCACGAGAACCAAGTTTGTTCACAATCTTACGATAATTAATTCAATAATTCGGTTATGGTGTATTTCTTTGCTAACTTTTAAATAAATATTATAACTAAAAGAGAACGTAGAGTCGGCGAATGATGTATCGAAATTTTGGCATCCAAGCATTGTCCAAAGAGCGATATAACCTCAGCCATTAATAATTATAGATAACGAAGCCAATATTGTTACAATAATTTGTAATTTCATATTCAAAAGCTGAGGCGATTGGTTCGAATTGTTTTCTATCGCCTCTATACGTAATACTCATTCTTCTGGAAGTTAAATGCACAGTTACATTTTACCATGCCTTTAAACATCAAAATTCAAACACGCGACTATCTTATTTGACTTTTCTTTTCTCATAAATATATATACGATAAGAATTACTTTTCAAATTACCGAATTCCGAACAGAATACACTATTTCAAATTACCGTGTAATTCTACGTAAATAACCAATAGCCATCGTTCGGTGTAAATGTACAAAAGAGTTTTGTTATAATGATACAAAGAAAGCAACGTGACTTATACCATGTCGGTTTGATTAGCGACATGATGAACTTTCTCGTACGATGTCTTGAACTCTTCAAATCTTTTCACTTCCTTGAGCAAGTCCTATACACAGTAAAAATCGTCAAATACTTCACGCTATAAGGAGCATTATACTCTCTACGTTCTACCAGATGAAAATAGATAGCACAGTGAATGAATAAACGTTAGAAAAGGAGGGAATTGAAGAAAATATTAAAGCATGCAGAAAGGAATAAATAAATAAAATACAGAGCGGTGTAGTCGAATAAAGCATATTTACCTTTGGCAGTGATTTTCTATCGTAACTCTGAGCATATTTCCCTACGCATCGACTTAGTTGCACGTAAATGTCGCACAATACTTCGACAGGGGAATCCTTTGTGACGTTAACAGTATGTTGCCATGCGCTCTCCAACTCATTTTTATCCACCGCGAGCTTCTCGTTCTCTTCGAATCTGGCTGGACTAGAATCACTTTCAATGGCAAACGACAGTTCGTCCATACTTTCCCGTCTGGACGACGAGTTCGAGCCGCTGTTCTCCACATTTTTGTCGTCCTCCATGTAACTTATCTCCATATTCTCGAGTTCCTCGATGCGCTGATCGGCGACGTTATTGCTTTGCGCCCCCTGCGCGTCCTTCGAGTTCTCGTTCTGCGAATCATTCTCCGAGTCGGAATTGTCGAAGAGAGCCACATGCCCGTTAAGAACGCTGTTCGCCTCCGTCTCGAATTCCTGGAACTTTTCTAAATCGATGCTGGTAGTTTCGCTGGCGAGGCAGACCTTGCTGTCCGGCGTAGTCACGCTGTCGTCGAACGCGATCTTTTTCTTTTTATGGACTTTCTTCACGTAGCCTCGGGCCCAGGCGGGTATTCTGCGCTTTCTAGAGTTACCGTATCTCCTCCCATTTACGACCAAAGAGTGGCTAGGACTCCCGGTATCCTTTTTATCCGCCCGCTCGGCTGCAGATACAGGCAGGTCTGGTTTCGAGTGGTTCTTACTTTCTGCCTCGTTGCTGCAAACGTTGTCGACGACTCTGCGGCTCTTCGAGATCTCGCGGCACTTGTCTTCGAAGTCGGAGTCCAGTTCCGCTTTTATTAACGCGTACGCGTTATCGCGAAGCGAGCACGCGCGGTGCCTTATCAGCTTGTCCGCCGGATCTCTGTGAAAAAGTAGAATAGCGCATGTACATACTGAATGGCAGGAAAGCACATCACTAATGAGAAGCAATGTGAACTAATGTGAGTGGTCTTCAATGATATAATTTTCCTTTAAATGTATATATGGAACTAGCGAAGTGTATATATGAGAGATTGAAGGCCACTGTTTCTACGGAGCGACAACAGCAACGGATAAACAGGAATGTCAGAACTACCTCTTCAATATTCCAAGGGAAGGCCTATCGCGTAAGCTGACATGAAAACACACAATATGAATGTCAGTATAAACTTTAGCTCCATTATTTATATTTACATGTCTAAATGTGCCATAAACAAGATAAACAAGCATCTATACGAATAAATATAAATAATAGCGTGTAAGATAGAAGTCCTTTATAAACCTAATAATCTGTTTTTTCAACCAAGAAATCAAAATACTTCAACGTATATGAAAGTATTAAAAACTTTCGAAATAATTCATAAAGGAAATCGAAGAATACGAACTTAGCAAATATTTCTGCGCTCAGTTACGCTTAATGTTTAAATACATTTCTCTGAATATGAGCGTGAGTTTTTATTAATGAGTCTTAAAATATATCTGCTAATGGATTTAATGATATAAATGCTGCGCATTGGATGTACTGACCTGTCCGGATTATATTCCAATGCATTTTTACATATCAAATCAATGTCGTCAAGAAAGTCTCGAGCGCAAAGATAACAGTGCATGTCGATCTTAGTCATCATCGTTTCTAAATCCATGGGCTGCTTTATTATCATGTTGTAGTCTGGCACTTCCTCCGTGTCCACTGGCTTCGTGAACATGAAAAATCTGTAACGCAGGCACTCGATATCAATTATATCTCGCGATACATAATCAAGGAAAAACGATGTGCTATATATATAAACATATTTACTGTCTGTTTCTCGCAAGTTTCGCGCAGATTTCCCTCAAGAAGATTCTTAATTCTCTGAGTGAAACCTCTTCTTTCTCGTACAAAAGCTTCCTCTCTTCGTCTGTTAATTTCTTTGGCATGGGGTGCGGCGCTAGCGGAAGCTCTTCCAACACTTCAACTTTGTAGTCCTTTATTTTCGGTGGTTTCATGCTTTGAATCATGAATATAGGTCGGAAGAATGTCGATCTCTGCTCCGCCGTTGGTGTTTCCATACAGTAGACTTCTCCCCGAAGCTCGCTGAAAAGGCTTCGCAGCTGGCTAGGGAGGTCCTGATATGTTGTGTCACTCGTGGCTACAATTAGGATAGGCAATGAGGGGTCAAGCGCTGCGATGCGGCACAGAAAGACCGCTTTCACGGTCTCGGGTACAAGCGGCCACCATTGATCGATCGATCGGATATAAATTATGGACGGCACATTCCTGGCAGCTTCGTTAAACACCTACAATACGAACGTTAAGAATAGACCTGTCTTGAACGTGGAATCTCTACCGTTATTATCGGCAACAAACCTGTACACAGGTCTCTTCCGGAGATCGCCCGCTCTCCGCAAAAAGAGTGCTAACATCTAACGTTTGAACTGGTAGATGCTCCATATGGTACAGTAGTGCCTGTGCTAGGTGTGGCCCTTGACCTTCGGATAAATTCCCTCCGGAAATTAGTAGCCTCGGGCGATGTATTCCTTTGGTAATCTTTATCCTGGGTGGAGCGTTTAATAGAATAGCAATGCAAGGAAACGTGATATCAGAGACTGAGGCAAGAAATTTCCTTACTTTGCCATAGCCGGGTTGACTCCTTGCGGAAATATTCCTTTTACCGAGTTGAGTAACACTTCCAACGGAGGTCCTAGCAGGGGTTCCATAAAAGGTTGTAATTTCCTGCGAGAGCAGGGCGACACTCTTTGCGACGATGGTACGAGTATAGAACTGGCTTGTAAAAAATCACGTTTCTTTACCTGTGAAAGACATTGCGCGACGTAGAATTTGATTAACTTATGGTTTACTTGGCGTGCATTAATAACCACTCACTTCGACTCGCTCTGGATCTAAGAGTAATCTATTATTGGTCGTGTATATTTGGGGATACGTTCTCCTCAGTCCTTGCAAGACCGCTTCGGTGCACAGAGCCCTCAAGTCGGAGCCACAGTATCCAGTTGCTTTCTCAGCCAACACTTCTAACAGCTGATCCACCGGGGGGGTTTTCCATTTGCTGACGTGGATTTTCAATATCTCTAATCTTTCCTTCATAGCTGGCAAAGGGAAGAATAATTCCCGATCGAAGCGACCCGGCCTGCGCAGTGCTGGATCGATGGCATCTATTCTATTTGTTGCTCCAATAACTATAACCTGTTGCCAATAGGATAACAGATGATACTCAATCTCAATCTGCGTTATGTAATGAAAATTCAAGGTGCCTTACCTCTCCCCTATCACTGAGGCCATCCATAAGCGCCAGAAGTGTAGACACAATGCTAGCGTGAATTTGGTCCTGCTTCGTACTTCTAACAGGTGCGAGGCCATCTATTTCATCGAAAAATATTATGGACGGTTTCATTTGTTGAGCCTGCTCAAACAACAATCGTAATTGGCGCTCCGATTCTCCGACCCATTTGGACAGGCAGTCCGCGCCTTTCCTCATAAAGAACGCCATCTTTCTAGTGCCCCGGCTACATTCGTTCGCCAATGCTCTAGCTATTAACGTCTTGCCGGTTCCTAAGCAAATATTTCATACTCAGCATTAATCGTGGCAATTCGTACTGTCTGCTTTCTGATTATGTATTGATTGATACTATTAATGTACTGCAAAGTGTAATGATTAATAGTTATGTAAATAGATATGCGAGACAGTACCTGGTGGACCGTGAAATAGCACTCCTTTTGGCGGAGTAATGTGAAAACGTTCGAACACGTCTGGATACATCATTGGGAAAACAACCATTTCTTTAAGGCAGTGAATGTGTGACTCTAAACCGCCAACATCGTTGAACCTAATGTTGGTATCTAAAGTGATTGGATTTATGTCTGCTTTACGATCGGGTGGTCCACCTTGAGGTATTACCGATTGCCTGTTACAGAATTAACAAGATCAGTGGCTTACTGCTGATGCACTCCAAACTCGTCGAAACCATTTATACATCTTCGGATCATACCTTGCCTTCTTGCTTTTCTTCTTATCATAGCGCTGGGGTTCCGAATCGCTAGAATCACTAGAACTTGTACTTTTGCTTCTATGCTTACGTCTTCTCATAGAATTACTAAGGACACTCCTAAATGCTTTTATAGATCGTTGAACTGGCTCTACGTTGGCTTGAAATCTATCTACAGTTGGCTTTTTCTGACGTAAACTGTATTTCCTAGGGCCAGGTGAGTCAGAAGATTCGCTTAAATCACTATCTACCACTGTAAGATAATTGAATATAGATAGCATCAGTGCACTGTTCCCAAACGAAGAAAATGATCAAGTCTGTGGCTTAAATATGAACGTCAAACCTGTAAATTTCTTACCCCTTGGTAATTGCCTCTGCGCTGTTCTTCTAGTTCGTTTAATGCGCGTATACATATCTTCGTAACCCTGTAAATATTTCATATTTAGAATTGGTAATAAAATATGTATCTGTCCGTACTATAATAGAAAACCGTTTACATCTTCGTTCTCAGAATTATCATTATTCTCTGCTTTCTCGCTCTCCTGAGAGCTACCTTCGTCACCTTCGACTCGCTCCACTTTAGGCTTCTCGTCCTTCTCGACTACATTCCCACCGAGCCTTGTCACGGGTCCCTCTCTCAGTCTACTCGGGCTATCGGACTTTCTTGTTCTGTGAACCAAATATTTGAAACGCATGAGCTCGGTCGTAGCGTGCATTTATAAAACAGATATTTACCTCACGTCCTTTTCCTCGGTCGATTTACTTCTAGTTTCTACTTTATCTTTATGCTCTCTCTCTGTTCTGTCTCTTTCCTGCCTATCCTTTAGATCTCTAATATCTTTCTCCTGTTCAGTTTTCTCTCTAAGGTCACGATCGCTTCTGCCTCTAAGCTCCCTACTGTTTTGCCGATCGTGCTCGGCTCTCTCCCTAATATGCCTAGATGAATTCTTGTTGGGAGGATGATTCTCGCGCGATCTAAGAGGCATGCGCTCTCTCAGATCGCGCTTCCTTTCGGGAACTTCGTCCACCATTTCTTTATCGGACGAGGAGCCATGTTGTTGGAACATAGGATAACCTTTCAATGTTTGCGTTCCTAAAAATATTGTGCGCACTTGAAACAATCATCTTTATTTGTTTATTAAATTGTATAGTCTCTTATAAACGATTGGAAATATCGACTGTCATGCAATAACGGATAAAGTAACTTCATATCTGAGTATAATTGAAAGGGCTTCTTCACCTAAAATCCAGCTAGTATTAAGATTATCATATGTTTGCATTCTATTGCGCGTACTACGGCGTACGCTTAGATTATTCATAGATATATGGCGAGTAGTGTTCGAATGCGATCGTAAAGTGCGTAGACTTTTAACCCGCCTGGCATTGGAGCTCAGACTGCGGGTTCTTACAGAAAAAATATCTTCTTCGGTATCCATCGAGTCCAATGCAGCATCATCATCTGACATTATCTATAATATATCAATTAAAAATCAGCCGTCAATGTACATCAATTCGATCGCACTGTACGCGGGTCTCTAAAGATCGTCCTATATATTATTTTTAATCGTACATTTGACAAGTGCACGCGTATAAATTGAAATACCGAGTTCTCAAGAATTACTGGGAGAAAAAATCATGACATCAATTACTATGAAGTATTAACAGCATAAAACAAAGCGTTGGAAATTTATCCTCCACCGCAGGGGGCAAGAAGATGAAATTTTCATCGTTTGACAGATAACAGGTGTCCTTTCGCAGTGTTTCCTTTTTCTCTAAAATGGAGCACCGCCCATTTGAATGGCTTTTGAAAAAGGCAAAGACTGTACATGGAATTGTGGATAAAATGTTCCTTAATAGGAAATGATGGTGAAGCTAAGAATCCTTAATCTACAATGCGAAAGAGTGGGGATTGAAGTATGCACTGTGTATAATAAACAAAGCACCGTGAAGGCAATTAGTCTCTTCCTGAAACAGGCGAATTTTAACCTTCGCGATCATTCGTTGTCGGAGGTGTTCGGTGGAGGAAATATTTCCTGCCTTGCTGCATCGAATTACCTTCATCTGGCCAGTTCTTGCTGCCGATCTTTATAGAAATTAAAAACGAAACTTGCAACGTCCGTCATATGCCTCGGGTGAAGTAACACCACTTTCTCGATCCAGTGCACGTAGCGCATGCACACTGAGCCTTCACAAAGGTCGTTTTACCATCGACTATCACTTAAAGTTATTGCACATCGGAACGTGGTAAATAATAACTCTCGCGGTACACATGATAACCGACGAGTCTGCTGACGCGATTGGAAATTCTGTTCAGAGCCGGGTTATTACAAAATTTCTATTGCAAAGTCTCTGCATTTGCGAACTCATACTGAAATTGGCTGTAAACGTACCCGTGGGTCTAACCTAACCCGTTTGCCAATTGTGAACACCTTTAATATATGGGGTGTCTGTCGCAATAATAGCCACGGTTTTTCAATGACTTGGGGAAAAAATTGTTACCAAAAGAAATTATCAATTGAAAGCTGTTAGCTCTCAGCAAAGATTAAATTGTTGTGATGAGGGTATTGAAATTACCTTTCTTCGGCTCGGAAAACCGAAATTATCAGATTACATTTCTCCTCGAAAAATTGTGGTGATTATTAAAATGGACACCCTGTACAATTTAGGAATAAGACAACAGCGCTCATCGATTCAATGGTGTATCTGCGAACGGTAAATGTACGATTTAAGAATGGGAATTTTTGAAATTATTGTGTTCGGCTTAAAGCACTCGTTTTATGTTGAGAAAGAAACGTATATTATTTTAGCATTAATTCGTTTACAATACACAAATGATGAATACATGCTTGTGACATTTGTTCTCTTAATTTCAATGAAAATAAATCTTTTCAATCGAATCGGACGAGAGATTAAAGTTAAATAGAGATGTTGTTTACCAGTTATAAGTTGTTTGGAGTTATTTCGACTAACCAAGAATGTATAGAAAACGTTTATGGTCTATTACTTTCTGGTGCCGCCCATTCAAGCGCCCTCAATGAGAATTCTTTTTGTAAGGCTGAAGGTGCAAGAAACGGGAAACGCTTCTTTCTCGTAAAATTTAGTCCTTCGCAATTTAAACCAACGAAAGTGAATGAATTCATTTATTATATACATATGTACGGACTGCCTGATACAAATCGAGATATATAATATTTAAACGAAAGTATCAGCAATCGAATTAGCTAATTATTTCGTACTTTTACAGCCCTCGTTACTAGCCCGTTTAATTAGACATTTGAAAGACAATTGAAAGGTGTAATAGCGAATTCGGGAGACTCGCACTGGACGCACTGAGTGCGAATTTAAGCCAATCGGAAGCGAGGAGTGTGAACTTTTTCGGTTCCGATTGGCTAAAATTCGCACTCAGTGCGCCCAGTGCGGGTCTCCCGAATTCGCTATTAGAATATAATGCCGAGTAACGTTACATCTCAATTCCAGTGGAAAGGGTCGGCTTACCCCCACCCCGCGGCGTGTAACGCAAACGTCTTTCGCAAGTATTATTGTTGAACGTTGTCAGTTCTGTAAGGAATGTCAAGAGGTGAATACTTACGAGCGTAGTGCTCCGCTGTGTATTTTCCACCACTAGCGTTTTCTCGAAGCAAATATCCGAAATCTTTCTAACTATAGGTAGATGCGACTCTGTTTCTTTGATGCTACCAGTTTCTTTTCTTTCATAGTTCAGAATCACAAAATTTAAATTTAAATTAAATTCGGAAATTAACACGTGGTATAATTCGATTCTTCTTAATGTGACGTTTTCAGCAGTATATAAAAATTGTGATGTGTTCTCACAAACGTCGTTCTTTGAAACAGTTGGAACATTCACGAACCCGCTTACCTTTTTCGTGTCGCATCCAACATTATCGATTCAGTGTGGAACGATATTACAGCACTACTGCTGGTGAACTCTGTGACTAAGTACTGATGCCTGAGGCATCATGCCTCGTGAAAGTTTCGCTCATTCTTTTGGTGCATGCGTCGTGCAGGATTTGTATTAAATGGTTTGTGTACTTTTTGAATCGTAACGAGGTGTATTATTATTGTACGATTATCGATTAGAAAATCCAGAAATTTTCCATACCTGGCGAATACTTCTTAAATAATCATCGGCACATTTTTCATTGTTGTTCGTTTTGTAGGTTACAAATGTGTACAGGGGGATACTTTGTAAAATACTAAGAGCTTTAAAACATCTACGCGGATGAATATTAAATATTCTGTACAAATGTTTTGTGGGACAAAATATCGTTTCCTAACCAATTTACCTGTTTTACGTTTATCAAACTTCCAATTCGGTAAGCCAGTAATAGATTTAATAATAATAATCCAGAAAGACAAATACTTAGATCGATGTGACATGTAATTTTTGCTGCGTGCACGATACAAGTTCAATGATATTTCACTATCGATTGCTACACGATGGATCGCAGGAGCCATTCGTTTCTCATGTCGTATCGTTTATTTGCAGACAATATATCGCATAGAAACATGTCTGTCCAAGTGGATGATAGTAACCCAGACACTGTTGAGAAATCCAATAAAAGACAATTGGTCGATGAGAACGACGAGGTTGTAGCCAAAGCGCAGAAGGTAGAAGAAATAACTGAGAATGTTAAAGAAAGGCTTAAGAGAAGAAATTTCGTACTAATGTTGGGTTATCTTGGCAAAGATTATTTTGGTATGCAAAGAAATCCTGGTACAAAAACTATAGAAGAAGATTTATTATCCGCTTTGCTAAAGTCTGATTTCATTACAAAGGAACAATTTGAAGATGTAAGGCAAATCAAATTTCAAAGAGCTGCACGTACAGACAGAGGTGTGTCAGCAGTTAGGCAAATCGTTTCCCTTAGGCTGCGTAAGTGACACATCATTTAATAATGTACGCGACGCATCGTAGCTCAATATACTTTTCGTAAGAACATATTAAGGGGTAATGCCACTGTAGAGCCTGGAAAGGCAACCTGATTTTGAGAATTTTTTTATGTGAGCAGAAGTGAATAGAATACAAATTCTGTTTGAAGGGCTTTATTGTACATACCTTGAAGTATGATCACAATTTTTTAAAATTTTTCTAATAAAATAGTTGAACAAAAAAAGCTTCTTTTGGAAAACGGTTTCACGGCTGGAAATATTTCTCTTTCAATTTTTGACCTAGAACAAAAAACCGAAAAATTTTGAGTTCCTTATAAGATTATCTCGGGAAGTACATGAGGAAATTAAAAAATACTATTTTTTCTACGATTGGTGATTGAACAAATCACAGAACTGCCACAGCCTCAACATTTTGTTCAATCAGGCACCATTATTACATAACACCGTATTTTTTAATTTCCTCGTGTACTTGCCTAGATAATTTTATAAGGAACGAAAAAAATTTCGGTTTTTTGTTCTAAGTCAAAAATTGAAGGAGAAATCTTTCCGGGCGCGAAACACTGTTTTTCAGAAGAAGCTTCTTTTGTTGAGTTGTGGCGCCGCCGTTTAATATTAGAAAAATTAAAAAAAAATTGTGATCATGCGTCAAGGTAAGGTCGAACAGAATTTGTATTCCATTCACTATATAGTAATGCCTCGTTAGTATCCTGACGAACGGGGCTGGCGGCGCGATTCAAACGCGATGCGGACAGTATTTCCTTAGAGTAGTATATGCTCTAAGACTATTCCGTGCAGCCGATGCCGCGAGTGAGAAATCCCCAGAGCCGAGCGAGAGGGAACGAAACAGTTGACATGAAGTTGTCGTCGTCTCTTTCGTTCTCTCACTCTCGACCAAAGGATTCCAAGAAATGGTGAGGATAGTGAGCGGAATTATAACGCATTGTAAAAGAGCGACACTAACGACGAATTACTGTACTCGCATAAAAAAATTCTGAAAATCAGGCTGCCTTTCCGGGCTCTACAGTGGCATTACCCCTTAATGGCGATTGGGCTACCTTGTGCAAAAACTGGTTAACTATAATGTCTTTTATTAAGGACAAAAATAATTGTTTAATCAAATTTCCGTTAACGTATATTGAAAAGGCTAATTAAGATATTCCACGTTACATATTTCAACCGAAACTTTCTTTCAGCGGATCACACGAATAAGGAAGAAATAAATGCACATCTTCCACAAGAAATTAGAGTGTTCGGTGTGAAGAGAGTGACCAAAGGTTTTAACAGCAAGAATCAGTGCGACGCAAGAACGTATCGATATGTTATTCCTACATTTTCTTTGGCCCCAGAAGATCCAATCTTTTTACAAATTGGCGAAGAGCGGGAACTAGATGTAGAGAAGCGACTCGAGCAACTCTCTACGATAGATGGAAAACCGTATAATGAATTTCGATTGACCACAGATATGCTAGATAAATTGAACGAAACTCTAAAATTATTTGAACGCACGCATAATTTCCATAATTTTACATCGAAAATGTAAGCAAGTTTAAACGGTAGAACACTGTTATACATATAAAACAATAAACCCCTAATTTTGTAAATTCCTTTACAGAAGACCGTTGGACCCAAGCGCTCGACGTTATATCATAAGCTTCCGTTGCGTCGAAACGTTCGTTGCTAACGACACAGAATTCGCAGTATTGGAAGTAAAAGGACAAAGCTTTATGCTGCATCAGATTAGAAAAATGGTGTCTTTAGTAGTAGGAGTTGCCAGAAATATTGTTACAAATGATATCCTTAAGGATGCATTTTCGTTAGAAAGAATTGACATTCCTACCGCGCCCGGCTTAGGATTGAGTTTGCATCATGTAAAATATCGAAATCTTCAATTACTCCCGATCTCTTGTGATTAATGTTTACTACAAAAATTCCATTTTTCACATTGCTCAGGTACATTATAAGTATTACAATAAAAGGTACGGGACAGATGGAATTCACGAAACGCTAGACTGGGACGAATGCGATGAAGAAGTAGAGAAATTTTATAAGGAATACATCCTGAAGAATATAGTAGACACGGAAGTTTCCGAAAAGACGTATCCTTTTTCTCAGCAGCTATTTACTTGCGAAACATCCTGCACAGCACATTTACCTTAACTAACATAATACAGGACGCTAACTTGGTTGGCAAGTTTTCTTACGCCAAAGAGGTTCGCTTTCAGAGACCCTGTTGCCCCTTGCGAATATGTTTGATAAAATATACCACTGTATTTGCACACGTCAGAACTGTATTAAATACGTTTCTCACTAATCATCGTCCATTATTTTGTAAATTACGATGCTGCTACGCGTAAATCATCACATCGAAAACGTGTTACCTTGAAAGTATCATTAACTTGTGATTGCTCGTTGATTAATCGCAATAATCACTTGTCTTGTTCTTTCTTATATCTCTTCTAAATATTGTGACATGTCAGTTGTTTATATTATTTACGCTTTTCTACGTACGTCCTCTTTAAATGGGGATATGATGCATATGCGCGTCGCGTATTTTCCCTCGCGAACCAACACATACAAATAACTAACAGATACGGCGGCTAGCTTGTGTCTGTGTTCGCGTGAGACGGGTAATTCCAGATTGCTTCAGGATCAGTAGGCGATCGGCGAGTACCGGGTCGAGACGTGAATTGCGATATTTCTTTACATTTCGCTTCATTATTATGAAGGACGCTATAATTATAATTATTTTGACAATTCTTTCTAGTAAGTAAACGCATTTATTTGGCAACAAAAATTTTTACATTGTTCCTTAAATTCAATTCAATTAAAAGTGTAATGATGAAAAGTGATGGGAAACTAGAATTAATAGAAAGTACTAATATTTAATATTTCAAGTGATATTCTTAGTATTCAGAAAAACCTTGATTTAAAGTGAATAAATTTAACGTACTCTTTAATAAATTTTGTTGCCAAGATTATAGTAAATTGTTTCTAATAAACGTGGAATCATTAATTTCATTGCATTAAAAAATAATTGATTTATAATTATCCGGGATATTCCGATAATTGTGATGTAATAAAATAATCAGGATAAAGTATGCAGCAGGTTTCAGAAACCAGTTTACTGAAGACCTTGAACTCTAGAGAGAAAGAAGATGCTGATACATCTAAGTCAAAGATGATGTATTGGTGTATGATAACAGAATAGTGCAGAATTATGAAATGAAGCTTCACGATTTTATTGGTGGCAATTTACTGTAAAACATTAAGGATCGGAAAAGGATATATTCTGAGAATATTCAAATAAAATACAAATACACAAAAATTGTATGTGCATTTCTTTACAGATCTATTAGACTATGGATATGGGCAGAGTAGTAATTGTGGGTAAGTTTACTTGGATACTTCGTGCTATTGAAGTATCTCATTTAATCTATAATCATAATATTCGATAAGAGGTTTATTTCAGTAATTAAAAATGATAAATTAGTCCATGCTTTTTTTCTATAGTATGGAAAGATTTCGATGCAAGGATGGGCAGTGTATAGCGAACGAGTTGTTGTGCGATGGACGAGCAGACTGTAAAGATGGGTCTGACGAGACAGTTGTAGAATGTACCAAACCAGAAATAACATGCCCTGATTATGCATTTCGATGTTCATATGGTGGATGCGTAGATGGAGATGCAACTTGCAATGGGATACGTGATTGTGTTGACAACAGCGACGAGACATTATCTAGATGTAGGGATAGAGGGAATAATGAAACCAAAACGTGTTCACGGAATCAATTCTTATGTGATAATAAACAGTGCATCCCTGGAAGCAGTTTATGCGATGGTACTGCTGATTGCGCTGATAAATCGGACGAAACTTTTATTCAGTGTGGATCAATCACGTAAGTTGTAAGCTGGATAACTAAAAGAATCCAAATTTATACAATTCATAATTATGTGAGAGTCGTATTATAATTATATCTATATTGTAATTATGTAGTGTGTTTATGTAAGAAGTAGAAAGTCTCCACACCTATAGGGAAGAAATGGTTAACCGCGCATTAATATATCTACCTTAAATCTCTTTATAGGTGTCCACAATTAGTCTTTCGTTGCAACTATGGTGCCTGTATCGATGGTGACTTAAAGTGTAATGGAGCGGCGGATTGTGCAGATGGTTCGGATGAAGATCCAAGAGTATGCAGAGATATCGCAGTCACAAGCCTACCTGACACAACTTTTACCACCTCTACTACTCGGACTCCGAGTCCAAGGCAACCTTGCAGTACACCTGCGCAGCCCAAAAATGGCTCCTGGAAGCTACATAAATCACAGTGCGCCAGTGGAGAGCATTGTGATGTTGCAGAAGGTATTCAGATGGAGCCTGGAACGTATTTAGTTTATAACTGTAATCCTGGTTATAAGATTAGAGGCTCTGCTGATGTAGTTTGCGGCCCGGGACGTGTATGGTTGAATATTCCAGTCTGCACAGGTACAAGAATGCTTGGATATAAAATTCTGATATATAATCGTGCCGAGATATCATAAGCAACATTCTCTGTTCTAGAAATACGCTGCAGACCTTTACAGTCAGCATCGACAAGTGCCGTATGTTCGTACGACGACGAAGATGTGTCATGCCAGTCTCCCGTTTTACCCAAAACAGTAGCAGTATTAACGTGTCGCACTAGTTATCGCCAGGATACGGGATTATTGTCGAGATCGACAGTTAAATGTAATAAAACTGGTCAGTGGGACCCGGAACCGATACGATGCATTCCAGGTCCGCTAACAATAAATATATACGTTAACGAACCTGTCTCGCAACAGAAAAACATAACGAGGAATAATTCCACGTTGATAGAGATTTTGGACGATAAAATCGTTATTTATAGAAATAAAGAAAACAAGTTTAATCCGAACATTGCCGTTAGCATCAATAATGAAAGTGCACACAGAAATCTGCCGTCTTAATTCGAAAGGGCGTATCTGGTCAAACGGTGGTTCTGAGATAAATGACTTTTAGTTTTTAGTATTCTGTGCTATGCTATTGATATGATATATGAATCGTGTTAGGTTAAATATTAAATCTGGATAAAAAAGTATCTAAATATTTCTGACAAACCCGTAAAATTTGAATATATAAAGCAGGAAGCTTCTATATGTTGGTGTGTTTGTCGCCTAAAAACTTTCGAACGATAAATTCTGGGTTCACGAAATGTGCCTCAGCTCACTGTGCCTGACTAATCCAGATGAATGTGACCATTTTCACAAAAAATTTTTTTTTATAAAATCAAAATCTAAATTTTTAGCGAAGCCGAGTAGTAAAGCTAGTATTTCATAAGCTCCAAAGGAAACTTTGGTATTTAGATACGCCCAAACCAGACATCGATTACAAATACGTCCGAATTATGAACTGTTATATCTTCAGTTTTAATATAAATATGGCTTTCTTATTTAATATACATATACATAAACTATTTTTCTGTTACCTGGCAGTAATAACTCAATTTAAGCGAAAGTTGCACATACGCCCTTTCGAATTAGCACGACAGAAATAGCCTACGCTTGATCTTAAATGTATGATATAAAGAATTTCACAAATTAAATTGAAATTATGATAGTGAACGTCTAAAAGATCTGCATTACATTTTTGCATTTATTGAGATAATTCACGTGACAGTATTTGTACATGAGGTATTGGGTAAAGGAGTATTATAAAGTTTTATATATATATTTGCCTGTTAACTCACGCTATATATATATGTTTCTAATAAACTTGTTGATGTATTTACTTTGAAATTTGTTATCTATTCCTATACAGCACTGTTAGTTTAAGAAGTAAATGTGGATTATCTCTCATAAATTGCAATTTAAAGTCGAGCGTAATATGTAAGCACTAATCGCGATGTTATAATTCATAATTACACGTAATTCTACTAGCATTTCAATTCGTACGTATTACTATAATTTGTGTAACGCGTACATGATCCAGCCTAAGCAATACAATAATTTAAATATCTGTTTTAGAATGCGGCGTTGTTACTCCAGACAATGTGCCGCTCATTGTGAACGGAACTCGACCAAACATTAGTGAATTCCCATGGCATGCTACGCTGTACAGAGCGGAAAAGCCTGGCGAAATTAAAGAATTCATTTGCGGCGCAACAATTATTCAGGACAGGCTTTTAGTTACGGCAGCACATTGCGTTTATAACGAGGTCAACAAACGATTAGAGGACCCTTCGAAGTTTTTTATAGCAACAGGCAATATTTACAGGGATTACGACTCCCCTTTTCATAATTCGATAACTGTAAAGAAAGCTCAGGTGCACATATACACGCAGACACGCTATTACAACTGTTTCGAACTGGCGCCAGTGATTCTATTATTAACATTTTCTTATTTCAGGTAAAAAATATGTACGTCGTTTGTACTTACCTTGGATTAGAGGGAAATTATGCTGGGGATATAGCTATATTAGAGATCAAAGAACCGTTTATATTTTCATCCCTGTTACTGCCGATATGCATGGACCATTTTAACGACCAAGTTTCATTAGAGTCGGGGGTTTTGGGGAAAGTAGCAGGATTTGGTAGAACCGCCGTCGGAGCATCTAGTTATATTTTACAGTCGATTACGGTCCCGTACATTCCCTTGAACAAATGCAAAACATCAAGCATGCCTTATGAGACTGAAAGATACATTACGTTCGATAAATTTTGCGCTGGTTACACCAATGGTTAGTAGAGAATATTTATTAATCACGATATCACACATTTTATGATTTTTCTTTTACTATATCTTATATCTGTTAATACTCTTCTGAACTAAAGTAAGAATGTGAACATTGTAGGAACATCAGTTTGTGACGGCGACAGCGGTGGTGGGCTAGCTTTCAGAAGAAGAAATCTGTGGTACCTGAAGGGCATCGTTAGCGTTAGCCTTGGCACAACAACAACAGGGGCTGGCAGAATTTGCGACAGTAACTCATACTCTTTGTACACCCAAGTTTCTTATCACATGCCGTGGATACAAGAAGTTATGCTTCGATTAGAATCGTACAAATCGTATCCTTCATGTCGGACAACATTCTAATCTCTCGCATTCTGCTTCAATAAAGCAAGTGGGTTAATATGTTCTTTTTTTCGCACAAACGTATCAAGACTGCGCATTCGGGAATGAATATAACGCAGTGTGTTCGTGGATCATATATTATATTCATGTTATCATACATCATTATTACATACAGTTAAAATAAGAAACCAGTAGGACATAAATTACACAATATACGATATTAGAAATACGTTTCATAAGAAATGCAGAACTATATTACTAATTTAAAAAACCAAATATAGTCAAACAATGCGTGAACACATTAATAGATTTTTCAGTATACAGTGAATGTAAAATGACAAAATTAGTTAAATACTGCATTTATTATCATATTAAATGTACTGATTATAAGTTAGACTATTGCTCAAATAATAGATAATGCGCTTAAGTAATTCCAAGTATATGTATCGTACGTTAATTAGGTTTTATAAATATCACAGAATAGCAAACGTTTTACTTGTAAGGGTAATTCGATATTCATACCTCATTCACGAATATTCAGGTTCCACTAGCGATTGTTTACTTCGAATAGTTTGCGACGATGATGGCATCGGTGAGGATGTTTTGGGTACGGTAGTACTTATGGAATAGAGCGTAAGTGGTACAATAGCGAAAGTTTGGATACATGATATTTCCATTAAAAAAATTTACCAGTAACGTGTATGTCTCATAAACTTTGTTCAAGTTTATTGACGCTTGAATTCCAATTTTGTACTTGGCATCGGAGGGAAAATACTTTCCTCGAGTCTCATTAATTCTCCTAATTCCTGTTCTAGGTCAGTATTTGAATCATCATTCTTCAAAGTCTCCGATAAAGTAACTTGCACTTCCCTTTGTTCTTCCAAAGCATAAAATCAAGAGAATATACAAACAAATAGTAAGGAATTTAATTACATGGATTCAAGACTGTACTCGCCTCGTCAATTCATCCATGATATCTTTAAGATTAGTTTCAGGTAAATTACTTTCATTTAATTTCTTTAACATATCGACGATTAAGATTTTAGAAAAAATGTTTTATACTATACTTATTTTGATTGCCCATAAAAAATTCTGAAAAATCGTAATGAAACTTGCACGCTGGACCGAAATACCCAACCAGGGCCGGCGGAACAAAATGCGCCGCAAAAAGCCGTCACCCATTACGCCGAAGCGAAGTACGGCGACCAGAACGAAATATTTGTCGGCGCTGTTCTGTCATATAGGCGATGCGTGGTCGCTGCTGTTCTGTCATATGAGCGATTCGTGGTCCCCGCGCTTCGCTTCGGGGAAATGGGCGACGGCCTTAAGAGCGCCAGGCGAGAGGAGCGCTAAAGAACTATTTGGCACGCTTAATAATAAAGGAGTCCACCTTAAACGTAAACAAAATGTAAATATAATTCTTTTTCTTATACTCCGTAAAGGCATATAGAATAGAAAACAAGTGCAAAAATTTTCTTGCATAAGAGTGCCAACCATCCTCGCGACGGCCCTGTACCCATTCGGAGTACTGGGTATACAGTGACATTGGCACACGGCTCTTTTAAATGTCATTCATTTGACTTTTAGATATTTTTTTGTGTTACGTTAAGTTTTGAAGATTAACGATTTTTCTTCGAATATAAAATACACCATTTTTAAAAACAAAGTATGTACCTAATGAATTGTTCATAAGACATGAAGAGAAATAGTCGAACAAAGAGCGACTAAAGCTCGTCCCCGTAAAATGTAATCTGTACATTTACCCCGATTGATCCTGCGGCCGCGAGCTGGAGTTTTTCTTCGCTTGAAACGGGTAATTCCAGATTGCTTGAGGATCAGTAGACGATCGGCGAGTACCGGGACTAGAAGTGAATCGTGAAATTTCTTTACAATTCGCTGCATTATTATGAAGAATGCTCTAATTATAATTATTTTAACAATTATTTCTAGTAAGTAAACACGTTTATTCGGCATCGTAAATTTCTACATTGTTTTTTAAATTCAATTAAATTAAAAGTGTAATGCGAAAAGTGATAGGAAACTACTTAGAAAATATTAAAATTTAACAATGACGTCCGCAGATTTTTTCGGGGTGTGGGGAACTTTTTTATCGAACACATTTTGTATTGTCAATTTAATTAAAAATTAAACCGTAATTTAAAAATTAAAAAAAAGTTTTTTAATATAAATTTGATAAGAATCAGTTTTTAAAAATAAGCGCTTTCTTCTCAAAATCTGGAGGGGGACAACTGCCCCTTTTGACACCCCCTCGCGACCCGCCGCGGACGCCTATGATATTTAATATTTTAAGTGATATTCTCAGTAGTTAGAAACGCCTTGATTTAAAGTGAATAAATTTAATATAGTCTACTAAATTTTGGTGCCAAAATTATAGTAAATTGTTTCTAATAAACATGGAATCACTATATTTCGTTACATTCGGACAAACCCACATTAAAATTTTTTTTCCTATTTTATATGATTAGCAGAGGCTATTGTAATATACATTATTGCTACTGATTAAATTTCGAAAAAAATGTGGATTAGTCCGTTGTTGCTCTTACTGCCTCAATTTATTTAGAGATCTCCGGGATATTCCAATTGTGGTGTAATAAAACAAATAAGGATAAAGTATGCAGCAAGTTTCAGAAACCAGTTTGCTAATAGCCTTGAAGTTTGGAGAAAACGAAGATGTTGATGAGGGTGGCTCTTATATTTACTCTTCCTGAAAATTATTTCAAGATTTTCTTCGAGGCACCCGCCAGAATAGTTCAAAATAATAAAAAAAAATCTGTGCAAAGTTTGAGTACGACTGAATAAGGCGAAAAGGGGCCCTTGAGCATTTAAATAATTATTTAACAGCTCACAAAATCGATTTTATGTAATTATCCTCCAAGTTATTGATTGCATAAAAAAATATGTCAAACAAAAGTTGTAGATCCAGACAAGGAGCATCTTTTATGTTGTATTACTTTTACTCGTGCGGCAAACGGTTTTCGAGCAAAGTCCGTAAAACTAAAATGAAAAAACAATTTTTATAGGAATAGTGCAGAATTATAAAACGAAATTTCATGGTTTTATTGGAAACAATTTACTGTAAAACATTAAGTATCAAAAGAGGATATATTTTGAGAATATTCATAATTCGAAGTGAAGATAACTATAGAATTCGAATAAAATACAAATACACAAAAATTGTATGTGCATTTCTTTACAGATCTACAGTTTGGATATGGGCAGATTAATAAATGTGGGTAAGTTTACTTGGATACTTTGTGCTACCGAAGCATTTCATTTAATCTATTCATAATAATTTCTTCAAAGTTTATTTTAGTAATTAGAAATGGTAAATTAATCCGTGCTTTTTTTCTATAGTTGGGAAAGATTTCAATGCAAGAATGGGCAGTGTATAGCGAACGAGTTGTTGTGTGATGGACGAGCAGACTGTAAAGATGGGTCTGATGAAACAGTTACAGAATGTAACAACCCAGACATAGTATGTGCTGATTTTGCTTTTCGATGTTCATATGGTGGATGCATAGATGGAGATAAAACTTGCGATGGAATACGAGATTGTGTTGACAATAGCGATGAGACATTACCTAGATGTAGAAATAAAGGGGGCGTTGGATCTACGACATGCTCACCGAATCATTTCTCATGTGATAATAGACAGTGCATCCCTGAAAGCAGTTTATGCGATGGTACTGCTGATTGCGCAGATAGTTCAGATGAAACGTCTGTTCAATGTGAACGAATCACGTAAGTTATCAACTAGAGAAGCGAAAAAATCCAAACTTATAAAATACATAAATATGTTAGTCATATTGTAATTATATCCATATTGTAATTACTGTGTTTACGTAAGAATTACAAAATCTTCACTCCTACAGATAACAAATGACTGACAGTTATTTAAATCTGTTTAAAGGTGTCCACAATCATTCTTTCGCTGCAATTATGGTGGGTGTATCGATGGTAAATTAAAGTGTAATGGAGCTTCGGATTGTGTAGACAATTCAGATGAAGATTCAAGACTATGCAGACATATCACAGTCCCTGCCGCGCCCGACAGATTTATTGACGCCCCTAATATTACGACTTCGAGTTCGAAGCGATCTTGCCTTACACCTCCGCAACCCAAAAATGGCTCCTGGAAGTTACATAAATTACACTGCGTCGGCGAAGAGCATTGTGATGTTCCACAAAATGTCGAGGTGGAGCCTGGAACGTCTTTAGTTTATAACTGTAATCCCGGTTATACACTTAAAGGTTCTCCTAATGTAATTTGTGGTGTAGGACGTACATGGTTTGATATTCCAGTCTGTACAGGTACAGGAGTGCTACGATATAAAATGTGGATACATAATCGCGCCAAGATATTATAAGCAACATTCTGTATTCTAGAAATACGCTGCAGAGCTTTACAGTCAGCTTCGACAAATGCGTTATGTAGGTACGATGACCAAGAAGTGTCGTGCCACTCTCCTGTTTTACCCGGAACGGTGGCAAGAATAACGTGTCGCCCTGGTTATCGTCCCCAGGCGTCAGTATTCTACTCACCACAAGTGAAATGTAATAAAACTGGTTGGTGGAACCCGGGACCACTGCAATGTCAGCAAGGTCCGCTAACAGTAAACGCATACGTAATAAGGAGTAATTCCATATTGTTAGAGATTTCAGATTATATAAAATCGTTATTAACAGGAATAAAGAAAGAGAGCGAATTGCGGTTTTATAATTCGTAATTCTACTAGCATTTCAATTCATATGTATTACTATAATTTATGTTATGTGTACATGATCCAGCCCAAGCAATTCAATAATTTCAATATATGTTCTAGAATGCGGTCTTGTTCCGCCAGAAACTTCGCCCCTCATTGTGCACGGGAGTCAAGCGAAGATTAGTCAATTCCCATGGCATGCTACGCTGTACAGAGCGGAAAAGCCTGGCGACCCTAAAGACTTCATTTGCGGCGCATCAATTATTGAGAATACGCTTTTAGTTACGGCAGCACACTGCGTTTTTAATGAGGCCACCAAACGATTGGAGGACCCTTCGAAGTTTTTTATAGCAGTGGGCAATGTTTATAGGGATTACGATTCACCTTATCATAATCCAATAATTGTAAAGAAAGCTGAGGTACATATATGCGCGCTATTACAGCTGTTTCGAACTGGCGCCAGTAATTCTATTATTAGCGTTTCATTGTTTTAGGTAAAAAATATATACGTGCATTGTAATTATTATGGACTAGAAGGAAATTATGCTGCGGATATAGCTATATTAGAGATCAAAGAACCGCTTGGATTTTCATCTCTGCTACTGCCAATATGCCTGGACATTTCTAGGGACTCAATTATATTAGAATCGGGGGTTTCTGGGAAAGTAGCAGGATTTGGTAGAACCGCTGTCGGAGGATCTAGTTATATTTTGCAGTCGATTACAGTCCCGTACGTTCCCACAAATCAATGCAAAACATCAAGCAAGCCTTATGAGACTGAAAAATTCCTTACATATGACAAATTTTGCGCTGGATACACGAATGGTTAGTAGAGAAAGTTTATTTATCATGATGTTACAGATTTCACGATCTTTTTTTGTACCATAACTTTTAAGGCTCTTTTAGTACTCTTCTGAAGTACAGTAAGAATGTGATCATTGTAGGATCATCAGTTTGTGATGGCGACAGCGGTGGTGGACTAGCTGTTAGAAAAGGAAGAATGTGGTATCTGCAAGGAATCGTTAGCGTTAGCCTTGGCGCAAGAGAAACAGGAGCTGGCAGAATTTGCGACAGTAACTCATACTCTTTGTACACCCAAGTTTCTCATCATTTGCAGTGGGTACAAGAGGTTATTCGTCGTGTAGCAGTATACAAATCATATCCTCCATGCCCGACACTATAAGTATTAATCTCTCGCATTCAGCTTCAACGGAGCAAGTGGATTTAAATCTTCTTTTTTATTATGAATAAAAAAATACAATTTTAACTTAAACGGTTTTATTTAAAATGCACTAAAAACTATAAAATATTTCTTTTCTTGTACCCCAATTTCAATAGTGCTTTTTCACTTTAAATAAAATCGTAGAGCAGGATATCTCACAACAAATTCATTTCGACGTTTGATTCTGTATTATAATCTGTATTAAATTGATTCATATTCTGTTATGAAATAAGATGTATCCTGCTCCACGATTTTATTTAATATGGAAAAACACCATCGAAATTGTAGTACAAGAAAAGAATTATTTTTTTAGTTTTTAGAGCATTTTAAATAAAACCGTTTAATTTGAAATTGTTTTTAAACGATTCTTTTACATACTTAAGCAGATTTCAAGTCGTTTAGATTTGTGGTTGTGGGTTATATTTATGACTGGGTAATTTTTTTAATTCCTCTATTTTAAACTTTTTTTTAATAATGTTGTATTGTTATCTAAACTGTGGATGCCTGTAAAATTTCAAGTCTATTGAATAGCTGGAAGTGGATTAAAACTGAGATTCTAGGCTTGAACCAAACATACATACAGAGAATCGAAGTTGAATAAAATCGTTTAAAAACCTCGCACAAATATATCCAGACTGTGCATTCAGGAATAAATATAACGGAGTGTATTAATGGGATCATATATTATATTCATGTTATCATACATCATTATTACATATAGTTAAAAATGGGGGAGCAGCAACACATAAATTATACAATATTAAAAATACATTTCATAAGAAATGCAAAACTATACTACTAATTTAAAAAGACGAATAAAGTCAGTCCAGGTGCGAACACATTAATAGATTTTTAAGTATACAATGAATCTAAAGTGACAAAATCAGTTAAATACTTTTATCATCATACTAAATGTACTGATTATAAATAAAACTATTGCTCAAATAATAGATGATGCGCTTAAGGTGCGTCAAGTATATGTATTGTACGTTAATTAAGTTTTATAAATATCACAGAAAAGCATACGTTTTACTTGTAAGGGTAATTCGATATTCATACTTCATTCACGAATATTCAGGTTTCGCCAGCGATTGTTTACTTCGACTAGTTTGCGATGATGATGGCATCGGCGAGGATGTTTTGGGTACGGCAGTACCTATGGAATAGAGTGTACCTAAGTTGTACTATGGCGAAAGTTTGGATATGTGATATTTCTATTAAAAATAATTTACCACCAACGTGTAAGTCTCTTAAACTCTGTTCAAGTTCATCGACGCTGGAATCTAATTTTGTATTTGGTAGTGGAGGGAAAACACTTTCCTCGAGTCTCATTAATTCTTCTAATTCCTGTTCTAGGTCAGTGCTTGAATCATCATTCTTCAAAGTTTCCGATAAAATAACTTCCACTTCCCTTTGTTCTTCCAAAGCCTAAAGTCGAGAAAATAAAGAGACAAATAGTAAGGAATTTCATTACATGGATTCAAGACTGTACTTGCCTCGGTCAAGTCATCCATGATATCTTTAACAGTAGTTTCTGGCAAATTACTTTCATTTAATTTCCTTAACACATCCGATCCAGCTTTGTAAGCCGAGAGTACAGCAGTATTCGTGTGAGTGTCTTGAATACTCGATATCAGGCCTCGAATGTTTTCAAGGGTCTGTGACCGTTTCTCAATTGTATTTTCTAACTCTAATTTTTTCCTTAAATGTGTTTTCGCCACTTGCCTTAATCCCTTAGCTAAGTACGACTTAGCTTCGTTAATGATATTTATCTTTCCTTCTTCCAAAAGTTGTATCTCTTTCATAAGTTCATTTTCCTGCTTCATTAACTTGTATAGTCCTTCGTCGATTTCGGTTATATTCTCCGACGCGCGGACAGCAATTTTAACCAGTAACTCATTCTCGTTCGCATTGTTTGTAAAGGCCACCTTTCTTTCGTGCCTCAACCATATTAAAACTAGCATCACAGTATTATCCGTTATACTTTTGTCTACTTTAGATTTACAGGTCTTTGCTATTTCGGAAAACGGCACAAGAATATTTTCTTTCTTCTCCTCCAAAACAGAAAATACAGTCTCTCCTAATTCTCTAACACTTTTTAAATGTATATATCTAGTTTCCTTATTTATTTCATTGCTTACGACGTAACTTTTAACTTTTGAGAATGACCACGTCAGTGGCCTTTTCACGAATATATCGATCGACCATGCTGTCCACGAATCACAAGGCTCTTTTAAAAATTCATTCTCTAGAATTATTTCACGATTTCTGCAATTTTATGTAAATAAATAGTTGCGAAAAGTCTTTGTAGCTGATATAAGAGTTACAGTAGGGCGTCAATTATCCGAACCGTCGATTATCCGAATCAGTGCTGCATCACCACTATCCCCATTACTGTTTTGAACCAGTGTAGCAGTATCGACTGATTGATTGACTTTTGCGTAAATATTTAATAAGTAATAGCTCTTGCATTTAATAAGTAATGTTAGGTGTAATTCCTATAGTTATAAACTGTGTAAAGTACATGCATGCTTCAATCTCCGAACTGTCGATTATCCGAACAATTCAAATTTCCGAACCACCTTGGTCCCAAGCAGTTTGGATAATTGATGCTCTACTGTAGTTAAATTAGATAAGCGATTTATCAGCTAGTTAAATAATAAGAATGCTGGAAACAATATTACCGAAGTAGCTCTTCAACGACAGTTACCAAACAAAGTGGTGTGCACCCTTTCCTCTTAAAAGCACCATTTAGGTCCGTAATGGAGAAACTGCATCGTGCGTTATGCTTTAACCAGTCATGTATTAAACTCTGCCAGAACTTGTACTTGGACGTCCAATCTTGTGGATTGGCTAATTTACTTCGAAAAGGCGAGAACAAGGCGTTTATTCTTTCTTCTTCGGTCCAACACTTTGGCATTTTTCCAAGTGGCAATGGCGAATTATTATCCATATTTTTAGTTTACACAGTATCCTTTTTCAAAAAGAGTTTCAATTACTTTTTAACTTAAGTTATATACTTACATGTCCTTGTGATATTTATTTAGGTAATATTCATACATACTCTTTTACAATAATTAATGCTAAATTTCCTGTTACGTATAATTAAAACGATTTTCAAATTTTCCAGGCTTTGAGAACCTCCTAGTGTTAGTGAATAGGCTGAAACCTCTCATTTCCTAAAACTGTCATTACATCGTTACAAACAAGTTGGAACAAACAACAAGTAAATGCGGTAAATACATACGTATATAAGTGCATGATTTATGATTTATCTCTATACAGCTGATTCAAAACTGCGTAAAGTGCCATCTAGTAGGGTACTATGTAGCCTGAAAGAACATAAATACCTTAACCTTAAAACTGCGTAAAAGTAGTAGTAACACATTTCAGAGTAGTTCTTGGGTGTGTTCCGATTCGCGCATGAAGCGCATGCTGCGCAGGAAGTTTCATTTTGGCTGTGTTCCGAATCACGCATACTGCGCATAGACTGCATAGGATATGTCACGTACCCTATACACTTCATGCGCATTATGCTGCATTATGCGTGAATCGGAACACAGCCATAGATGTATGCCCTGTTGGCACACGAAATTCCCTAGAACCTTTAATTTCAGGTGCATGATTTGTGGCGTCTTTTACCATCTAGATTTGGAGTCACGCAATCACATCTAAGGCTGTGTTCCGATCACAGACTTATATATACTACACTAGACTGCTAACAGCCGACAGAAAGAGTGATGCGAGTAGTGGGGGGTGTCCGCCATTTGCAGTGTAGGCAAGAATATGTAAGAGGCTTATGGAGCTATATGGAATTATAGGAAAAATTAAAGTACAACATATTTATTAGTGTGAAAAATTTATTACAAAAATATCAGTATATAAAAATAGATTAATCGTAAAAATTGTATTGCTATATGCATAAATTATTCGTTAGCAAATGCTAACGTCAGATGCTAAAGTCAGTGCAGATTTTTATATACTGATATTTTTGTAATAAATTTTTCACACTGATAAATATGTTGTACTTTAATTTTTCCTATAATTCCATATAGCTCTATAAGCCTCTTACATATTCTTGCCTACACTGCACATGGCGGACACCCCCCACTACTCGCATCACTCTTTCTGTCGGCCGCTAGCAGTCTAGTGTAGTATATAGAAGTCTGTGAGGGTATGTGACATATCCTATGCAGTCTATGCGCAGTATGCGTGAATCGGAACACAGCCTAAGTTAGGTCGGTTTGATGCCATGTTTTGTCAAAGGTGAGAAAATATAAATGTCGGCGTAGTGGTGGTATATACAACGTTGCTTATGTATAAAGGAGTTGTACGTATCGCTATACTACATCACTATTTGTATTTTCACACCTTTGACAAAAAATGGCGGCACGAATCAAAATCGAGGATGTGTGTGCGTGACTCTACTTAAAGCATTGAGGTATAAGCTCAATGACTTAAAGGGTCTCTATTTAGATTGAGAGTGAAAGTGGGGCGAGTGTATCTTCGCTTCTTCCATTTCCTCAGGAATCGGAGGTCTCCGGCCAGTGTTGATGGGGGAAGGACACCTACAGGAGCGGTGGTAACGTGTGCGTGAATTGACGGCAGCGCGAAGCCAGCCAAGTGCGAGTGCATAGGCTGCAGAGAAAACCGTCCAGTTCAGTTAACGCGGGCATTGGTGGCGTTGGTGGTGCACAGGATTCTCTAGAATTCTCTCAGTTCTAACGCATCAAGCATGCAGTGACCGCGGGATAAGGATAAAATGGTGTGTATTTTGCAAATAAATATAATATTGAATAATAGTAAGTTTGCTTTAAAGTAGTAAGAACTCTCTAGTGTTCAAGTAGCAATTATATTACGAAGACTAATTAATTAATTCGGGGCTTTCGTCTGTTATAGATACGCAATTCTTTCCTTTGGAAGCGTCGGTTCGTGTCAACTGGTGTAACGAAAACGCACTGGACGAGTGCAGCATTTACAATACGTGGTTTTTAAGTGGAAGTTAAACTTAAGTAATTAGACAATGGAAATAATTACATTATAATAATATAAGCACATCTGTACTAAGTATCACTGTACATTATTCAGAGTATTTGAATAAACCACATGTAGAGAAAAACCGCATCTTTTACTTTAGAACTATACCCTGTATCTTCCATTTCCATTTCCATTTTCCTCAAACTCTCCATACATTGCACTTCACGCTTTACAATAGTCATACACTGCTCTTAACTTAGGAACTAAATAGTCTTTATTGAACGCCAAAATCTCCCAATATCATCCTCAGACTATTCCGATCTCAACGGATTTGGACGCCCCGCGAAAATGTAACAAAGTTGCAAGGGTCTAAATTTTTGCAACAATGTTGGAATCGAAAATCGCCGGTTCGCAAGAGAAAAACTCGGTTTGCAACTTTGTTGAGATTTCGCGGGGAGTCAGATTCCGGTTAGCAACTTTGTTGAACGCCAAAATCTTCGAATATCTTCTTCAGACTATTCCGATCTCAACGGATTTGGACGCCCCGCGAAAATGTAACAAAGTTGCAAGGGTCTAAATTTTTGCAACAATGTTGGAATCGAAAATCGCCGGTTCGCAAGAGAAAAACTCGGTTTGCAACTTTGTTGAGATTTCGCGGGGAGTCAGATTCCGGTTAGCAACTTTGTTGAACGCCAAAATCTTCGAATATCTTCTTCAGACTATTCCGATCTCAACGGATTTGGACGCCCCGCGAAAATGTAACAAAGTTGCAAGGGTCTAAATTTTTGCAACAATGTTGGAATCGAAAATCGCCGGTTCGCAAGAGAAAAACTCGGTTTGCAACTTTGTTGAGATTTCGCGGGGAGTCAGATTCCGGTTAGCAACTTTGTTGAACGCCAAAATCTTCGAATATCTTCTTCAGACTATTCCGATCTCAACGGATTTGGACGCCCCGCGAAAATGTAACAAAGTTGCAAGGGTCTAAATTTTTGCAACAATGTTGGAATCGAAAATCGCCGGTTCGCAAGAGAAAAACTCGGTTTGCAACTTTGTTGAGATTTCGCGGGGAGTCAGATTCCGGTTAGCAACTTTGTTGAACGCCAAAATCTTCGAATATCTTCTTCAGACTATTCCGATCTCAACGGATTTGGACGCCCCGCGAAAATGTAACAAAGTTGCAAGGGTCTAAATTTTTGCAACAATGTTGGAATCGAAAATCGCCGGTTCGCAAGAGAAAAACTCGGTTTGCAACTTTGTTGAGATTTCGCGGGGAGTCAGATTCCGGTTAGCAACTTTGTTGAACGCCAAAATCTTCGAATATCTTCTTCAGACTATTCCGATCTCAACGGATTTGGACGCCCCGCGAAAATGTAACAAAGTTGCAAGGGTCTAAATTTTTGCAACAATGTTGGAATCGAAAATCGCCGGTTCGCAAGAGAAAAACTCGGTTTGCAACTTTGTTGAGATTTCGCGGGGAGTCAGATTCCGGTTAGCAACTTTGTTGAACGCCAAAATCTTCGAATATCTTCTTCAGACTATTCCGATCTCAACGGATTTGGACGCCCCGCGAAAATGTAACAAAGTTGCAAGGGTCTAAATTTTTGCAACAATGTTGGAATCGAAAATCGCCGGTTCGCAAGAGAAAAACTCGGTTTGCAACTTTGTTGAGATTTCGCGGGGAGTCAGATTCCGGTTAGCAACTTTGTTGAACGCCAAAATCTTCGAATATCTTCTTCAGACTATTCCGATCTCAACGGATTTGGACGCCCCGCGAAAATGTAACAAAGTTGCAAGGGTCTAAATTTTTGCAACAATGTTGGAATCGAAAATCGCCGGTTCGCAAGAGAAAAACTCGGTTTGCAACTTTGTTGAGATTTCGCGGGGAGTCAGATTCCGGTTAGCAACTTTGTTGAACGCCAAAATCTTCGAATATCTTCTTCAGACTATTCCGATCTCAACGGATTTGGACGCCCCGCGAAAATGTAACAAAGTTGCAAGGGTCTAAATTTTTGCAACAATGTTGGAATCGAAAATCGCCGGTTCGCAAGAGAAAAACTCGGTTTGCAACTTTGTTGAGATTTCGCGGGGAGTCAGATTCCGGTTAGCAACTTTGTTGAACGCCAAAATCTTCGAATATCTTCTTCAGACTATTCCGATCTCAACGGATTTGGACGCCCCGCGAAAATGTAACAAAGTTGCAAGGGTCTAAATTTTTGCAACAATGTTGGAATCGAAAATCGCCGGTTCGCAAGAGAAAAACTCGGTTTGCAACTTTGTTGAGATTTCGCGGGGAGTCAGATTCCGGTTAGCAACTTTGTTGAACGCCAAAATCTTCGAATATCTTCTTCAGACTATTCCGATCTCAACGGATTTGGACGCCCCGCGAAAATGTAACAAAGTTGCAAGGGTCTAAATTTTTGCAACAATGTTGGAATCGAAAATCGCCGGTTCGCAAGAGAAAAACTCGGTTTGCAACTTTGTTGAGATTTCGCGGGGAGTCAGATTCCGGTTAGCAACTTTGTTGAACGCCAAAATCTTCGAATATCTTCTTCAGACTATTCCGATCTCAACGGATTTGGACGCCCCGCGAAAATGTAACAAAGTTGCAAGGGTCTAAATTTTTGCAACAATGTTGGAATCGAAAATCGCCGGTTCGCAAGAGAAAAACTCGGTTTGCAACTTTGTTGAGATTTCGCGGGGAGTCAGATTCCGGTTAGCAACTTTGTTGAACGCCAAAATCTTCGAATATCTTCTTCAGACTATTCCGATCTCAACGGATTTGGACGCCCCGCGAAAATGTAACAAAGTTGCAAGGGTCTAAATTTTTGCAACAATGTTGGAATCGAAAATCGCCGGTTCGCAAGAGAAAAACTCGGTTTGCAACTTTGTTGAGATTTCGCGGGGAGTCAGATTCCGGTTAGCAACTTTGTTGAACGCCAAAATCTTCGAATATCTTCTTCAGACTATTCCGATCTCAACGGATTTGGACGCCCCGCGAAAATGTAACAAAGTTGCAAGGGTCTAAATTTTTGCAACAATGTTGGAATCGAAAATCGCCGGTTCGCAAGAGAAAAACTCGGTTTGCAACTTTGTTGAGATTTCGCGGGGAGTCAGATTCCGGTTAGCAACTTTGTTGAACGCCAAAATCTTCGAATATCTTCTTCAGACTATTCCGATCTCAACGGATTTGGACGCCCCGCGAAAATGTAACAAAGTTGCAAGGGTCTAAATTTTTGCAACAATGTTGGAATCGAAAATCGCCGGTTCGCAAGAGAAAAACTCGGTTTGCAACTTTGTTGAGATTTCGCGGGGAGTCAGATTCCGGTTAGCAACTTTGTTGAACGCCAAAATCTTCGAATATCTTCTTCAGACTATTCCGATCTCAACGGATTTGGACGCCCCGCGAAAATGTAACAAAGTTGCAAGGGTCTAAATTTTTGCAACAATGTTGGAATCGAAAATCGCCGGTTCGCAAGAGAAAAACTCGGTTTGCAACTTTGTTGAGATTTCGCGGGGAGTCAGATTCCGGTTAGCAACTTTGTTGAATGCCAAAATCTTCGAATATCTTCTTCAGACTATTCCGATCTCAACGGATTTGGACGCCCCGCGAAAATGTAACAAAGTTGCAAGGGTCTAAATTTTTGCAACAATGTTGGAATCGAAAATCGCCGGTTCGCAAGAGAAAAACTCGGTTTGCAACTTTGTTGAGATTTCGCGGGGAGTCAGATTCCGGTTAGCAACTTTGTTGAACGCCAAAATCTTCGAATATCTTCTTCAGACTATTCCGATCTCAACGGATTTGGACGCCCCGCGAAAATGTAACAAAGTTGCAAGGGTCTAAATTTTTGCAACAATGTTGGAATCGAAAATCGCCGGTTCGCAAGAGAAAAACCCGGTTTGCAACTTTGTTGAGATTTCGTGGGGAGTCAGATTCCGGTTAGCAACTTTGTTGAGCTTCCCGCGAAAACGCACAAAGTTGCAAACCGGGATTTTATTTCTCGAACACCCCAATTTCATTTGTAACAATGTTGCAAAAATTTTGGCCTTTGCAACTTTGTGGTTTTTTCGCGAGAAGCCAAATTTCGGTTTGCAACTTTGTGCGTTCACGTTATTAGTCAAGTTTTGCAACTTTGTGCATTTTTCGCCGGAAGAGGGTTTTTTCAAATGATAACACAGTTTTGTATAGTATTTTTTTGTTTATTTCCCTTAAAGCATGTTCAAAATATTACAAAAAAGTGTTACAATCGTGTACAAATGATTATTTATGTATGTATATAAATAATAAATATATTTTCACTCTTAATCTATATAATCACTTCACTGTATATATAAAATCACTGTCTTCTTATGTTCATTGTTGAGGTTAACAGCTTTCCATCTTTGTCCCACTGCAAGTTTCTGTCCACGGAGAAATATTCCCAAGTTTTATCTATAACAAAAAGAAAAATATTTTTAATAACCTGACTTGTGTATTATAGAAAATACGATAAGTGTTACAACATAATTTGATGTAGAAAAGATGTAGGAAAATAGACCGCTACGTCGATGATAGGAATAATTTGTGGGAATAGAGTAGGAATAATGTTGAGAAACGGTTTGGAATTGAGGTAGCAACCATGTTGAAATTGCGTTAGGATGTGTGGGAACTGTGATAGAATAGTATACTAACTTCATAGACTAGCAGAGGTTGCAACATGTTGTTCTGAATGTCTTCTTATGTTCATTGTTGAGGTTAACAGCTTTCCATCTTTGTCCCACTGCAAGTTTCTGTCCACGGAGAAATATTCCCAAGTTTTATCTATAACAAAAAGAAAAATATTTTTAATATCCTGACTTGTGTATTATAGAAAATACGATAAGTGTTACAACATAATTTGATGTAGAAAAGATGTAGGAAAATAGACCGCTACGTCGATGATAGGAATAATTTGTGGGAATAGGGTAGGAATAATGTTGAGAAATGGTTTGGAATTGAGGTAGCAACCATGTTGAAATTGCGTTAGGATGTGTGGGAACTGTGATAGAATAGTATACTAACTTCATAGACTAGCAGAGGTTGCAACATGTTGTTCTGAATGTCTTCTTATGTTCATTGTTGAGGTTAACAGCTTTCCATCTTTGTCCCACTGCAAGTTTCTGTCCACGGAGAAATATTCCCAAGTTTTATCTATAACAAAAAGAAAAATATTTTTAATAACCTGACTTGTGTATTATAGAAAATACGATAAGTGTTACAACATAATTTGATGTAGAAAAGATGTAGGAAAATAGACCGCTACGTCGATGATAGGAATAATTTGTGGGAATAGGGTAGGAATAATGTTGAGAAACGGTTTGGAATTGAGGTAGCAACCATGTTGAAATTGCGTTAGGATGTGTGGGAACTGTGATAGAATAGTATACTAACTTCATAGACTAGCAGAGGTTGCAACATGTTGTTCTGAATGTCTTCTTATGTTCATTGTTGAGGTTAACAGCTTTCCATCTTTGTCCCACTGCAAGTTTCTGTCCACGGAGAAATATTCCCAAGTTTTATCTATAACAAAAAGAAAAATATTTTTAATAACCTGACTTGTGTATTATAGAAAATACGATAAGTGTTACAACATAATTTGATGTAGAAAAGATGTAGGAAAATAGACCGCTACGTCGATGATAGGAATAATTTGTGGGAATAGGGTAGGAATAATGTTGAGAAACGGTTTGGAATTGAGGTAGCAACCATGTTGAAATTGCGTTAGGATGTGTGGGAACTGTGATAGAATAGTATACTAACTTCATAGACTAGCAGAGGTTGCAACATGTTGTTCTGAATGTCTTCTTATGTTCATTGTTGAGGTTAACAGCTTTCCATCTTTGTCCCACTGCAAGTTTCTGTCCACGGAGAAATATTCCCAAGTTTTATCTATAACAAAAAGAAAAATATTTTTAATAACCTGACTTGTGTATTATAGAAAATACGATAAGTGTTACAACATAATTTGATGTAGAAAAGATGTAGGAAAATAGACCGCTACGTCGATGATAGGAATAATTTGTGGGAATAGGGTAGGAATAATGTTGAGAAACGGTTTGGAATTGAGGTAGCAACCATGTTGAAATTGCGTTAGGATGTGTGGGAACTGTGATAGAATAGTATACTAACTTCATAGACTAGCAGAGGTTGCAACATGTTGTTCTGAATGTCTTCTTATGTTCATTGTTGAGGTTAACAGCTTTCCATCTTTGTCCCACTGCAAGTTTCTGTCCACGGAGAAATATTCCCAAGTTTTATCTATAACAAAAAGAAAAATATTTTTAATAACCTGACTTGTGTATTATAGAAAATACGATAAGTGTTACAACATAATTTGATGTAGAAAAGATGTAGGAAAATAGACCGCTACGTCGATGATAGGAATAATTTGTGGGAATAGGGTAGGAATAATGTTGAGAAACGGTTTGGAATTGAGGTAGCAACCATGTTGAAATTGCGTTAGGATGTGTGGGAACTGTGATAGAATAGTATACTAACTTCATAGACTAGCAGAGGTTGCAACATGTTGTTCTGAATGTCTTCTTATGTTCATTGTTGAGGTTAACAGCTTTCCATCTTTGTCCCACTGCAAGTTTCTGTCCACGGAGAAATATTCCCAAGTTTTATCTATAACAAAAAGAAAAATATTTTTAATAACCTGACTTGTGTATTATAGAAAATACGATAAGTGTTACAACATAATTTGATGTAGAAAAGATGTAGGAAAATAGACCGCTACGTCGATGATAGGAATAATTTGTGGGAATAGAGTAGGAATAATGTTGAGAAACGGTTTGGAATTGAGGTAGCAACCATGTTGAAATTGCGTTAGGATGTGTGGGAACTGTGATAGAATAGTATACTAACTTCATAGACTAGCAGAGGTTGCAACATGTTGTTCTGAATGTCTTCTTATGTTCATTGTTGAGGTTAACAGCTTTCCATCTTTGTCCCACTGCAAGTTTCTGTCCACGGAGAAATATTCCCAAGTTTTATCTATAACAAAAAGAAAAATATTTTTAATATCCTGACTTGTGTATTATAGAAAATACGATAAGTGTTACAACATAATTTGATGTAGAAAAGATGTAGGAAAATAGACCGCTACGTCGATGATAGGAATAATTTGTGGGAATAGGGTAGGAATAATGTTGAGAAATGGTTTGGAATTGAGGTAGCAACCATGTTGAAATTGCGTTAGGATGTGTGGGAACTGTGATAGAATAGTATACTAACTTCATAGACTAGCAGAGGTTGCAACATGTTGTTCTGAATGTCTTCTTATGTTCATTGTTGAGGTTAACAGCTTTCCATCTTTGTCCCACTGCAAGTTTCTGTCCACGGAGAAATATTCCCAAGTTTTATCTATAACAAAAAGAAAAATATTTTTAATAACCTGACTTGTGTATTATAGAAAATACGATAAGTGTTACAACATAATTTGATGTAGAAAAGATGTAGGAAAATAGACCGCTA
The DNA here is from genome assembly GCA_929108735.1 of Andrena dorsata. Lineage (NCBI taxonomy): Eukaryota > Metazoa > Arthropoda > Insecta > Hymenoptera > Andrenidae > Andrena > Andrena dorsata. The sequence continues at coordinate 13,616,438 of OV815488.1, forward strand.
CGTCGATGATAGGAATAATTTGTGGGAATAGGGTAGGAATAATGTTGAGAAACGGTTTGGAATTGAGGTAGCAACCATGTTGAAATTGCGTTAGGATGTGTGGGAACTGTGATAGAATAGTATACTAACTTCATAGACTAGCAGAGGTTGCAACATGTTGTTCTGAATGTCTTCTTATGTTCATTGTTGAGGTTAACAGCTTTCCATCTTTGTCCCACTGCAAGTTTCTGTCCACGGAGAAATATTCCCAAGTTTTATCTATAACAAAAAGAAAAATATTTTTAATAACCTGACTTGTGTATTATAGAAAATACGATAAGTGTTACAACATAATTTGATGTAGAAAAGATGTAGGAAAATAGACCGCTACGTCGATGATAGGAATAATTTGTGGGAATAGGGTAGGAATAATGTTGAGAAACGGTTTGGAATTGAGGTAGCAACCATGTTGAAATTGCGTTAGGATGTGTGGGAACTGTGATAGAATAGTATACTAACTTCATAGACTAGCAGAGGTTGCAACATGTTGTTCTGAATGTCTTCTTATGTTCATTGTTGAGGTTAACAGCTTTCCATCTTTGTCCCACTGCAAGTTTCTGTCCACGGAGAAATATTCCCAAGTTTTATCTATAACAAAAAGAAAAATATTTTTAATAACCTGACTTGTGTATTATAGAAAATACGATAAGTGTTACAACATAATTTGATGTAGAAAAGATGTAGGAAAATAGACCGCTACGTCGATGATAGGAATAATTTGTGGGAATAGGGTAGGAATAATGTTGAGAAACGGTTTGGAATTGAGGTAGCAACCATGTTGAAATTGCGTTAGGATGTGTGGGAACTGTGATAGAATAGTATACTAACTTCATAGACTAGCAGAGGTTGCAACATGTTGTTCTGAATGTCTTCTTATGTTCATTGTTGAGGTTAACAGCTTTCCATCTTTGTCCCACTGCAAGTTTCTGTCCACGGAGAAATATTCCCAAGTTTTATCTATAACAAAAAGAAAAATATTTTTAATAACCTGACTTGTGTATTATAGAAAATACGATAAGTGTTACAACATAATTTGATGTAGAAAAGATGTAGGAAAATAGACCGCTACGTCGATGATAGGAATAATTTGTGGGAATAGGGTAGGAATAATGTTGAGAAACGGTTTGGAATTGAGGTAGCAACCATGTTGAAATTGCGTTAGGATGTGTGGGAACTGTGATAGAATAGTATACTAACTTCATAGACTAGCAGAGGTTGCAACATGTTGTTCTGAATGTCTTCTTATGTTCATTGTTGAGGTTAACAGCTTTCCATCTTTGTCCCACTGCAAGTTTCTGTCCACGGAGAAATATTCCCAAGTTTTATCTATAACAAAAAGAAAAATATTTTTAATAACCTGACTTGTGTATTATAGAAAATACGATAAGTGTTACAACATAATTTGATGTAGAAAAGATGTAGGAAAATAGACCGCTACGTCGATGATAGGAATAATTTGTGGGAATAGGGTAGGAATAATGTTGAGAAACGGTTTGGAATTGAGGTAGCAACCATGTTGAAATTGCGTTAGGATGTGTGGGAACTGTGATAGAATAGTATACTAACTTCATAGACTAGCAGAGGTTGCAACATGTTGTTCTGAATGTCTTCTTATGTTCATTGTTGAGGTTAACAGCTTTCCATCTTTGTCCCACTGCAAGTTTCTGTCCACGGAGAAATATTCCCAAGTTTTATCTATAACAAAAAGAAAAATATTTTTAATAACCTGACTTGTGTATTATAGAAAATACGATAAGTGTTACAACATAATTTGATGTAGAAAAGATGTAGGAAAATAGACCGCTACGTCGATGATAGGAATAATTTGTGGGAATAGGGTAGGAATAATGTTGAGAAACGGTTTGGAATTGAGGTAGCAACCATGTTGAAATTGCGTTAGGATGTGTGGGAACTGTGATAGAATAGTATACTAACTTCATAGACTAGCAGAGGTTGCAACATGTTGTTCTGAATGTCTTCTTATGTTCATTGTTGAGGTTAACAGCTTTCCATCTTTGTCCCACTGCAAGTTTCTGTCCACGGAGAAATATTCCCAAGTTTTATCTATAACAAAAAGAAAAATATTTTTAATAACCTGACTTGTGTATTATAGAAAATACGATAAGTGTTACAACATAATTTGATGTAGAAAAGATGTAGGAAAATAGACCGCTACGTCGATGATAGGAATAATTTGTGGGAATAGGGTAGGAATAATGTTGAGAAACGGTTTGGAATTGAGGTAGCAACCATGTTGAAATTGCGTTAGGATGTGTGGGAACTGTGATAGAATAGTATACTAACTTCATAGACTAGCAGAGGTTGCAACATGTTGTTCTGAATGTCTTCTTATGTTCATTGTTGAGGTTAACAGCTTTCCATCTTTGTCCCACTGCAAGTTTCTGTCCACGGAGAAATATTCCCAAGTTTTATCTATAACAAAAAGAAAAATATTTTTAATAACCTGACTTGTGTATTATAGAAAATACGATAAGTGTTACAACATAATTTGATGTAGAAAAGATGTAGGAAAATAGACCGCTACGTCGATGATAGGAATAATTTGTGGGAATAGGGTAGGAATAATGTTGAGAAACGGTTTGGAATTGAGGTAGCAACCATGTTGAAATTGCGTTAGGATGTGTGGGAACTGTGATAGAATAGTATACTAACTTCATAGACTAGCAGAGGTTGCAACATGTTGTTCTGAATGTCTTCTTATGTTCATTGTTGAGGTTAACAGCTTTCCATCTTTGTCCCACTGCAAGTTTCTGTCCACGGAGAAATATTCCCAAGTTTTATCTATAACAAAAAGAAAAATATTTTTAATAACCTGACTTGTGTATTATAGAAAATACGATAAGTGTTACAACATAATTTGATGTAGAAAAGATGTAGGAAAATAGACCGCTACGTCGATGATAGGAATAATTTGTGGGAATAGGGTAGGAATAATGTTGAGAAACGGTTTGGAATTGAGGTAGCAACCATGTTGAAATTGCGTTAGGATGTGTGGGAACTGTGATAGAATAGTATACTAACTTCATAGACTAGCAGAGGTTGCAACATGTTGTTCTGAATGTCTTCTTATGTTCATTGTTGAGGTTAACAGCTTTCCATCTTTGTCCCACTGCAAGTTTCTGTCCACGGAGAAATATTCCCAAGTTTTATCTATAACAAAAAGAAAAATATTTTTAATAACCTGACTTGTGTATTATAGAAAATACGATAAGTGTTACAACATAATTTGATGTAGAAAAGATGTAGGAAAATAGACCGCTACGTCGATGATAGGAATAATTTGTGGGAATAGGGTAGGAATAATGTTGAGAAACGGTTTGGAATTGAGGTAGCAACCATGTTGAAATTGCGTTAGGATGTGTGGGAACTGTGATAGAATAGTATACTAACTTCATAGACTAGCAGAGGTTGCAACATGTTGTTCTGAATGTCTTCTTATGTTCATTGTTGAGGTTAACAGCTTTCCATCTTTGTCCCACTGCAAGTTTCTGTCCACGGAGAAATATTCCCAAGTTTTATCTATAACAAAAAGAAAAATATTTTTAATAACCTGACTTGTGTATTATAGAAAATACGATAAGTGTTACAACATAATTTGATGTAGAAAAGATGTAGGAAAATAGACCGCTACGTCGATGATAGGAATAATTTGTGGGAATAGGGTAGGAATAATGTTGAGAAACGGTTTGGAATTGAGGTAGCAACCATGTTGAAATTGCGTTAGGATGTGTGGGAACTGTGATAGAATAGTATACTAACTTCATAGACTAGCAGAGGTTGCAACATGTTGTTCTGAATGTCTTCTTATGTTCATTGTTGAGGTTAACAGCTTTCCATCTTTGTCCCACTGCAAGTTTCTGTCCACGGAGAAATATTCCCAAGTTTTATCTATAACAAAAAGAAAAATATTTTTAATAACCTGACTTGTGTATTATAGAAAATACGATAAGTGTTACAACATAATTTGATGTAGAAAAGATGTAGGAAAATAGACCGCTACGTCGATGATAGGAATAATTTGTGGGAATAGGGTAGGAATAATGTTGAGAAACGGTTTGGAATTGAGGTAGCAACCATGTTGAAATTGCGTTAGGATGTGTGGGAACTGTGATAGAATAGTATACTAACTTCATAGACTAGCAGAGGTTGCAACATGTTGTTCTGAATGTCTTCTTATGTTCATTGTTGAGGTTAACAGCTTTCCATCTTTGTCCCACTGCAAGTTTCTGTCCACGGAGAAATATTCCCAAGTTTTATCTATAACAAAAAGAAAAATATTTTTAATAACCTGACTTGTGTATTATAGAAAATACGATAAGTGTTACAACATAATTTGATGTAGAAAAGATGTAGGAAAATAGACCGCTACGTCGATGATAGGAATAATTTGTGGGAATAGAGTAGGAATAATGTTGAGAAACGGTTTGGAATTGAGGTAGCAACCATGTTGAAATTGCGTTAGGATGTGTGGGAACTGTGATAGAATAGTATACTAACTTCATAGACTAGCAGAGGTTGCAACATGTTGTTCTGAATGTCTTCTTATGTTCATTGTTGAGGTTAACAGCTTTCCATCTTTGTCCCACTGCAAGTTTCTGTCCACGGAGAAATATTCCCAAGTTTTATCTATAACAAAAAGAAAAATATTTTTAATATCCTGACTTGTGTATTATAGAAAATACGATAAGTGTTACAACATAATTTGATGTAGAAAAGATGTAGGAAAATAGACCGCTACGTCGATGATAGGAATAATTTGTGGGAATAGGGTAGGAATAATGTTGAGAAATGGTTTGGAATTGAGGTAGCAACCATGTTGAAATTGCGTTAGGATGTGTGGGAACTGTGATAGAATAGTATACTAACTTCATAGACTAGCAGAGGTTGCAACATGTTGTTCTGAATGTCTTCTTATGTTCATTGTTGAGGTTAACAGCTTTCCATCTTTGTCCCACTGCAAGTTTCTGTCCACGGAGAAATATTCCCAAGTTTTATCTATAACAAAAAGAAAAATATTTTTAATAACCTGACTTGTGTATTATAGAAAATACGATAAGTGTTACAACATAATTTGATGTAGAAAAGATGTAGGAAAATAGACCGCTACGTCGATGATAGGAATAATTTGTGGGAATAGGGTAGGAATAATGTTGAGAAACGGTTTGGAATTGAGGTAGCAACCATGTTGAAATTGCGTTAGGATGTGTGGGAACTGTGATAGAATAGTATACTAACTTCATAGACTAGCAGAGGTTGCAACATGTTGTTCTGAATGTCTTCTTATGTTCATTGTTGAGGTTAACAGCTTTCCATCTTTGTCCCACTGCAAGTTTCTGTCCACGGAGAAATATTCCCAAGTTTTATCTATAACAAAAAGAAAAATATTTTTAATAACCTGACTTGTGTATTATAGAAAATACGATAAGTGTTACAACATAATTTGATGTAGAAAAGATGTAGGAAAATAGACCGCTACGTCGATGATAGGAATAATTTGTGGGAATAGGGTAGGAATAATGTTGAGAAACGGTTTGGAATTGAGGTAGCAACCATGTTGAAATTGCGTTAGGATGTGTGGGAACTGTGATAGAATAGTATACTAACTTCATAGACTAGCAGAGGTTGCAACATGTTGTTCTGAATGTCTTCTTATGTTCATTGTTGAGGTTAACAGCTTTCCATCTTTGTCCCACTGCAAGTTTCTGTCCACGGAGAAATATTCCCAAGTTTTATCTATAACAAAAAGAAAAATATTTTTAATAACCTGACTTGTGTATTATAGAAAATACGATAAGTGTTACAACATAATTTGATGTAGAAAAGATGTAGGAAAATAGACCGCTACGTCGATGATAGGAATAATTTGTGGGAATAGGGTAGGAATAATGTTGAGAAACGGTTTGGAATTGAGGTAGCAACCATGTTGAAATTGCGTTAGGATGTGTGGGAACTGTGATAGAATAGTATACTAACTTCATAGACTAGCAGAGGTTGCAACATGTTGTTCTGAATGTCTTCTTATGTTCATTGTTGAGGTTAACAGCTTTCCATCTTTGTCCCACTGCAAGTTTCTGTCCACGGAGAAATATTCCCAAGTTTTATCTATAACAAAAAGAAAAATATTTTTAATAACCTGACTTGTGTATTATAGAAAATACGATAAGTGTTACAACATAATTTGATGTAGAAAAGATGTAGGAAAATAGACCGCTACGTCGATGATAGGAATAATTTGTGGGAATAGGGTAGGAATAATGTTGAGAAACGGTTTGGAATTGAGGTAGCAACCATGTTGAAATTGCGTTAGGATGTGTGGGAACTGTGATAGAATAGTATACTAACTTCATAGACTAGCAGAGGTTGCAACATGTTGTTCTGAATGTCTTCTTATGTTCATTGTTGAGGTTAACAGCTTTCCATCTTTGTCCCACTGCAAGTTTCTGTCCACGGAGAAATATTCCCAAGTTTTATCTATAACAAAAAGAAAAATATTTTTAATAACCTGACTTGTGTATTATAGAAAATACGATAAGTGTTACAACATAATTTGATGTAGAAAAGATGTAGGAAAATAGACCGCTACGTCGATGATAGGAATAATTTGTGGGAATAGGGTAGGAATAATGTTGAGAAACGGTTTGGAATTGAGGTAGCAACCATGTTGAAATTGCGTTAGGATGTGTGGGAACTGTGATAGAATAGTATACTAACTTCATAGACTAGCAGAGGTTGCAACATGTTGTTCTGAATGTCTTCTTATGTTCATTGTTGAGGTTAACAGCTTTCCATCTTTGTCCCACTGCAAGTTTCTGTCCACGGAGAAATATTCCCAAGTTTTATCTATAACAAAAAGAAAAATATTTTTAATAACCTGACTTGTGTATTATAGAAAATACGATAAGTGTTACAACATAATTTGATGTAGAAAAGATGTAGGAAAATAGACCGCTACGTCGATGATAGGAATAATTTGTGGGAATAGGGTAGGAATAATGTTGAGAAACGGTTTGGAATTGAGGTAGCAACCATGTTGAAATTGCGTTAGGATGTGTGGGAACTGTGATAGAATAGTATACTAACTTCATAGACTAGCAGAGGTTGCAACATGTTGTTCTGAATGTCTTCTTATGTTCATTGTTGAGGTTAACAGCTTTCCATCTTTGTCCCACTGCAAGTTTCTGTCCACGGAGAAATATTCCCAAGTTTTATCTATAACAAAAAGAAAAATATTTTTAATAACCTGACTTGTGTATTATAGAAAATACGATAAGTGTTACAACATAATTTGATGTAGAAAAGATGTAGGAAAATAGACCGCTACGTCGATGATAGGAATAATTTGTGGGAATAGGGTAGGAATAATGTTGAGAAACGGTTTGGAATTGAGGTAGCAACCATGTTGAAATTGCGTTAGGATGTGTGGGAACTGTGATAGAATAGTATACTAACTTCATAGACTAGCAGAGGTTGCAACATGTTGTTCTGAATGTCTTCTTATGTTCATTGTTGAGGTTAACAGCTTTCCATCTTTGTCCCACTGCAAGTTTCTGTCCACGGAGAAATATTCCCAAGTTTTATCTATAACAAAAAGAAAAATATTTTTAATAACCTGACTTGTGTATTATAGAAAATACGATAAGTGTTACAACATAATTTGATGTAGAAAAGATGTAGGAAAATAGACCGCTACGTCGATGATAGGAATAATTTGTGGGAATAGGGTAGGAATAATGTTGAGAAACGGTTTGGAATTGAGGTAGCAACCATGTTGAAATTGCGTTAGGATGTGTGGGAACTGTGATAGAATAGTATACTAACTTCATAGACTAGCAGAGGTTGCAACATGTTGTTCTGAATGTCTTCTTATGTTCATTGTTGAGGTTAACAGCTTTCCATCTTTGTCCCACTGCAAGTTTCTGTCCACGGAGAAATATTCCCAAGTTTTATCTATAACAAAAAGAAAAATATTTTTAATAACCTGACTTGTGTATTATAGAAAATACGATAAGTGTTACAACATAATTTGATGTAGAAAAGATGTAGGAAAATAGACCGCTACGTCGATGATAGGAATAATTTGTGGGAATAGGGTAGGAATAATGTTGAGAAACGGTTTGGAATTGAGGTAGCAACCATGTTGAAATTGCGTTAGGATGTGTGGGAACTGTGATAGAATAGTATACTAACTTCATAGACTAGCAGAGGTTGCAACATGTTGTTCTGAATGTCTTCTTATGTTCATTGTTGAGGTTAACAGCTTTCCATCTTTGTCCCACTGCAAGTTTCTGTCCACGGAGAAATATTCCCAAGTTTTATCTATAACAAAAAGAAAAATATTTTTAATAACCTGACTTGTGTATTATAGAAAATACGATAAGTGTTACAACATAATTTGATGTAGAAAAGATGTAGGAAAATAGACCGCTACGTCGATGATAGGAATAATTTGTGGGAATAGGGTAGGAATAATGTTGAGAAACGGTTTGGAATTGAGGTAGCAACCATGTTGAAATTGCGTTAGGATGTGTGGGAACTGTGATAGAATAGTATACTAACTTCATAGACTAGCAGAGGTTGCAACATGTTGTTCTGAATGTCTTCTTATGTTCATTGTTGAGGTTAACAGCTTTCCATCTTTGTCCCACTGCAAGTTTCTGTCCACGGAGAAATATTCCCAAGTTTTATCTATAACAAAAAGAAAAATATTTTTAATAACCTGACTTGTGTATTATAGAAAATACGATAAGTGTTACAACATAATTTGATGTAGAAAAGATGTAGGAAAATAGACCGCTACGTCGATGATAGGAATAATTTGTGGGAATAGGGTAGGAATAATGTTGAGAAACGGTTTGGAATTGAGGTAGCAACCATGTTGAAATTGCGTTAGGGTGTGTGGGAACTGTGATAGAATAGTAAACTAAAGGTACGGTTTCATGCTGACGCTTAACGCTCGTTTTGAGCGTCCAAACCAGTCACGTGATCGGTCTACGAGACTTTCAGCGTCGACGCTCATTTTGAGCGTCAAAAACCAATCACGTGGCCGACGCTCAACCAACGAACGAGCGTCCAGCGGAAAAGCTAAACTCGGTTTAGTTAGAAGTAATAAAATAGGTATTGTGACATAATCAATGGGAATCAAAGAAAAATGCCAGTATCTTTAGGTAAGAATTATTTCACTCGCACAGTCTTGAAATAGAAAATACTTGGTACAAATACAGTGTAAAGTATCTTACATGTAAGAAAAGGCGAGTTTGTTAGTTCGATGTAAATTGCATTCATTGCATAGGTTCTATAGTATCCCTTGTCTTTGTGGCGGTTTTGTGGGGTGGAACCAATCCATTCATCAAAAAAGGAGCCAAAGGTTTAGAAAATGTGAAATCGTCGTCCAAAATTGGTCAGTTTTTTAAAGAGCTCGCATTTCTTCTTACAAGTTTGCAGGTATACTTTGAGAACTCTTTTATTTTTAACATTCAAAACTATTATAATTTCATTGATTCCTTCTATTTTCCAGTATGTCGTACCTTTTATCATCAACCAAAGTGGCTCTGTGTTATACTTTTTAACTCTGAGTAGTACAGACATATCACTGGCTGTTCCTGTTACTAATTCCCTGACCTTTGTGGTAACCGCGCTGACTGGTTGGATCTTAGGCGAAGAAAAGATACATAGAAGTCTGTGGATTAATTGTTACTCTTTGACACTCATCGTGAAGGGATTGTTATATGAATTATTTTATTTTTCAGATACATATATTGGAATGACACTGATATTGGTTGGAACAATGATTTGCTGCTGGGATAAAGTACAGGAAACTGTATGATGTGAAATTTCATGCAGTATACATGGTTAGAAATTGTAATAAAACAATATTTTTTCATTTATCTTTGCAGTCATATAGTTCTATCATATATTACTGTTAAAGTAGTGCTTCCTAACTGCCCCTTTCGAATTTCTGTCTCAGAATCACTTTTGAAAGGTGTTACTCTACGTCAACACTATCGTCAGTGTATTCTCTTAGCAATAAATATTGTAATACATTCGGTACTATTAACTTGTTTATGAACAAAATACAAAGATTTAAGAGGTTTTTATTTTATATGATTTGAAGTGGCTTTTTATGGGCTAATTCCACTTACGCCCAAATCGTCCGCGTCCACAAACGTAGGAATTTTTCGTTTTGTAATAAAATGAATATCGTAAATTATATGTACCTGTTTTCGAAGCGTGATTTATATTTAAAAACCTGCATTTTCCGATAATGGCCCTTTCACAGATTTCTCTTCCATATTTCATGCAGGGGCGGGGGGGGGGGGGGGGGAGGCCAAAAGGAGCAGTTGTCGACCCTATCTTTTGAGAAAAAATCGCTTATTTTTTAAAACTGATCTTTATTAAGTTTATACTAAAAAAGGGAATATTTTTAAATTTCGGTTTTAAATTTTTAATTAAAGTGGCACTATAAAATGGGTTAAAAAAGGCAAGAGGGCTATATTTTTCTTTACCATCATCTACCATCATTCCAAAGATGCCCCCCTCTGGAAAAAGTCTCCGGACGCCTCTGATTTTAGGAGATTTTCATAAATTTTGAACCGAAAACAGCGGACGACTTGGGCGTAAGTGGAATTCGCCCTATATGGTTTAAAGCACAGATGGTAAATTGAGCTTGTATCCAAAACGTGCAGAAAGTCTTGTTCTACTTAATTGTAATTCCAGCAGTTAGTGGCGTTGTAATCGCATTCTATGCTGTAGCGATAAAGTTGCATGCGACACAAAAGTGATATGGTAGCGATGGTGGCTCTAAAGCCTCTAATCATATGATAAAAATTTACATTGGATACAATTGGATATTTGGTCTATCATACAACTCGTTTGTGACCACATTATAACCTATAATCCCTTCCAAAACTTTCATGTCGCGTATGGTTTGCATTTGCCAAAATGTGCTCGAAAGACAACTTTGACATTTATATGGGTAGCATATCTGGTGTCTTCAAAGGTAATTATTAATTCAATGCGTTAAATCCAACAATTCTTATTTTCCTCTATACTTCACATACAATTAATAAATGTAATAATAAACTTTCCACTGTTGCTTGTAGGTTTAAAAATAGGCAGAGAAAAATGTGTGATGGAAAATATTCAAAGTTTGGGGTCCATAACAGACAACGACGAAGTAACAACAATTTCATGGGGTGACGATGAAGAGAAAGAAATTTTAATTGCTTGTGGGGTGAAAGGGACTAGGAGGTTATATATAATGAGTAATTTATCAAATAAACTACGGTTGGCCTTATCATCTCTGACAAACTTAAATTGACCCTTTGCATTTTGCAGCGTAAAAGTTTACGACACGGACTGTTCAACGTTTACATCCTCCTTCTTTTGCAACATCGGGATAGGGAGGATCAGCGGCATATCACGATACGACGAGTAAGTAACGACGCCGCCGAGTCAAGATTGAAAAGGTAAAGTAACGTGCGATTTTAATATGCCACGTCTTCTCAGAGCAATTTTGACTGCAGTCCATTCCGGCGAAGTAAAGCTATGGCGATTCGAAGAACAGGATGAGATTTTAATAAAAGCTGGAAACAACTTGAAGAGAATGCGTCATTGTAAAATAAATAAAAATATGATAGCGACTGGAGGCACCGAAAATAAACTAAAACTGTTCGACTTAGACAGAAAAGCGCAAGTATTTATAGAAAAGGACTTGCCGCATGATTCGTTGCAGTTAAGGGTTCCTATATGGATATCAGATATAGAATTCCTTCCTAGCACGGAGCAGATCGTTACAGTTAGCAGGCACGGGCATGTAAGACATTTATTCTTTACCAACATTTTATATTACTAAAGTATCAACGTCTATAAAATCTTTCAAGATACGATTATACGATCCGAAAACACAAAGAAGGCCAGTTATAAATTTGGAAATGAAGGACGAACCGTTAACGACTTTAACTGTTACGCCGAGAGAGAAGTAAGCGTAGTTTGTGATGCTATATACATCATTTAAATATGGGAACAATTATATCGATTGTATCGTAGGCAAATCATAGTGGGCTCTGGCAAAGGTAAAATGAACCTTGTGGATTTAAGAAAACCAGCTAAGATATTAAATACATACAAAGGATTCGAGGGTGCTGTAACTGGAATAGCTTGCAGCACAGTCGAGCCTTACGTTGTCAGCGTTAGCTTGGACAGGAAATTACGAATACATCATATGGATACGAAGGAACTACTAAAAAAGGTAGAATCAAATATGAGGGAAATAATAGTAATTGTATCCATAAATTATTTATCAAATTACTATTTAGAACAACGGATGTATGCGTAATTGAATAGGCAACTTTGCCCTTCAATATTTACGTTTCATTTTTCTATCTTACAGACTTATTTGACCTCAAGGATGTCATGCATGTTATTGCGTTCAGGTTTCACATTCGCCGCAGGGGATGAAACGAACAAAGGATGTGTACGAACGCATAGAAATAACACTGAGTCTCTAGAAACCAACGAACGAGAAAATAGCGATTCGGAATACGATACGTTATTCGATGAAATGCCAGTTATTACCAACAAAGAAGATACTAAACGGATGAATCGTAAACGAAGGAAAGCAGATGATTCGTCAGTAAATAAGGAAATTCTAAAGGATACGGTACAGTGATTTTTATAACTGACTAGCTTTACTACTCGAAATTTAGATTCTGATTTTATAAAACAAAAAAGTTTTTTGTGAAAATAGTCACATTTATCTTGATTAGCTAGACATAACGAGCTGGGGCACATTGCGTGACCTCAGAGTTTACCGTTAGAAAATGTTTTTAGGCGACAAACAAACACACAAACACTTTCTGCTTTATATATTTAGATATTAAAAAAGAATCACGGGCGTCTGAAGGGGGGGGGGGGGGCAAAAGGGTCAGTTACCCCCTCTGGCTTTTGAGAAAAAAATCGCTTATTTTCCAAAACTGATCTTTATTAAGTTTACACTAAAAAGGGAATATTTCTAAATTTCGGTTTCAAATTTTTAATTAAATTGGCACTATAAAATAGGTTAAAAAATGCAAGAGGGGTATATTTTTCTTTACCATCATCCCAAAGTTGCCCCCTCCAGAAAGAAGTCTCTGGACGCCCTTGAAAAGAATCATTTAATAGTCATAAAATAACGAATGCCCGTTGTACCTTTGATACGTAGGTAACTCATAATTCTCCATCAATGACGACCAAGCAGCCAGAGAAGATTTCTAAGAAGCTGAAACCGGAATAACTACAAGACAACGAAGTAAAATGTTTCTGTTACGATGTATTTTGTCATTCAGCAATTGTTTTTTTTTTCCATTTGTAACTTACACGTACGAGGGACACGAATAACACGCTAATCGTTTTTGCCCTGGATATACAGTACTGAGACGCGACTAAATGTACCATCTAATTATTCGATTACTTTATTGTACAATTTATTCTTAATACCTCGTCACTCTGTCTCTCTCTCTCTCTCTAAATATATATATATTTTGGGGCTTGAGAGAAATGGAAAAGCAGGCGAATGAAATGGAGAAATTGGAGGAAGAAGAGAAGTATAGAAGGAATGGAGTTGAAAGCAGGGATTGTAAGTGCTGCCGAACCGGAATCCGGGTTACCGAAGGAGGGTTACTGTAACCCGTAGTAATCGCGAACGGCTGCCAAAAAGTACAGAGAGCGGGTTACAAGAAATGTACATTCTACGTCCACAACGCGATGCGACTGCGATTTGACCACTTGCACGTGATGGCGTCAATCACTCGCAGGGTTTTTGAACTCTGTCTAATTTTTAATCCCTCGAGGAGAAATCTGACGAATCTTCCCGAGTTATACCCGCGACCTTACATGCATATCGTTTCTGGGTAAGATTGCAGTTGCAACGCGGCCCGCAACAGGTGCCGTAACAATTCTGTAGGAGTTCGAAAGGTAATTTATTCATCTAGAATAAAAATATTTTTTTAACACAACTAACGTGTATGAAATTCACTGATTTCTGGGAGAATAGTAAATTTCAAGGAATATAGTGACATTTTTTTCAAATTTAAAAACGCAACCGTCGAGAGATTTGCAAAATGAAGATTTGTTTATAATTCAACATGTTACACGAATGATTTTTCAATATGAACAAAATATTCAGATAAGCGAAACCTTCTGAATTGAAATAAAAAAGGAATGAACTTAACGCGATATATAATTTCTGAGATAAAAAGTTGTAAGTACAATTCGGTTTCGCGAAAATAGGGAAAAATGGCAGCAACCCCTACCGTATTACTGTTCACCAGGTTGCCCTCGTTACAATCCCCGGTTGATAAAGGAGGCGAAAGAACGAGAAAGGCAGGAGTTGGAGGTATGGATAATGAATAAATCTAATCTAATCTATATATATTTATATATTGTTTTGGTTCGCAAATGCAGCGTACGCCGAGTTCAATGGCTCCTCGAAGTACAACAATAACCATCGAATGCACGTTTTTCGTAATGTTTTTAATGAAATTGCGCTTTAGCTGCGAGATTGCGGCATTGAAATCGGGCGCGCTGCAGAGTGTAGGCTACTGTAAAATTTTACATCTAGAAACTAGAAAAAAGAAGGTGAACGTGACAACTCGCAAAGTTGAAACGTATTTTGTACTAAAAGGAAATTCTAATGTACGCAAGCTACAACAAGATTCAGTGCGCTAAATCTTATTCGGCTATTATTCTCTTGGCTGTACAAAAATCATTCTCCGCTACGTCTCTTGTCAATTAATACTAACGCAACTTTGCTTTATCCTGACTGCGCTTATTACATCTGAAAATGGAATATTTATTCTCTTATCCTCTCGTAAACGTACTTAGGAATAAATTTACTAAATTACAGGCACTGTTCCCTTCAAGATCAAATAGGTGTTTGTTTCCTTTTTTTTTTTTCCCCTCTTTACCCACATTTCTACTGGAAAGCGAATGGAGCTTTGTGCCAAATAGGAAAGCATTCCTTGGCACAGAGGCCACTTATATACAAATCTCCGCGTAATTCTTAATTCCATCTTTCTCGCGCAGCAAGCGTAGAACAAAAGGTTGGGTTGTTTTTAATAAACGATTTTTCTTCAACAATCGCATTTGTACAGGAATGCCTCCTCTCGCTTATTTTTCAATTCATTATTCAAATAATATATGGATACAGGGAATCTCCAAAATATGGTTCAAAATATGCAATTTCTAATGTTAACAGAAATCTAAAAGTCCTCCAGCTGTTTGCAATCTGTGGCTTTGTTATCGAGATACAAGCAGTTGGTGTTTAAGGGTCGGACATAAGTAGGGGTGGGTTTGAAGCTAATTTTTAAATTCTCGAACCTCGAATCCAAAACTTTTTAACGTTTCGAAACTCTCAAAATATCTTGCTTTAAGAACTGAAGTTAATAAAATCTTTAATTAAATCTCTATTGACCACAGTTAAACAAAATATAATATACAAATTCTAGAGGCGCGCCGCGAACGATTCTTTATTCATTGATCTTAATTTTTTTTTATCTGGGCTTCAAGAATCTCGAATTAGGAAAAAAGTGGCAACTTTCGAATTCTCAAAGCTTGAAACTTTCGTGGGTTTTGAGGTTTCGACGCTTCGAGAAACCAGTCTCTAGTTATAAGAAATATTCTTTCAATTCTCATTCAAACCCTCGCCTTCGCAGCCGAAATAATACTGTCCATTCTAAGCTGGGTGCTACTCGAAAAGGATATTAGTGATTAGTCTCTAAGTTCAGAATGCATGAAAAATTTCAACGGTTAATAACGGTGGAGGAGTTGGTCAATGGTAAGAGGTTTAAGCACAATGTATCAATCACTTGTATAGAAGGTTTATGACAAAGGGCAGGAATCTATAAAAACCTGTTTTTTTTTCTTAACTTTCCGTGGTTTCATCACTTTCTTAAGAATCAAATCAAAGTTCATACTCTGTCATAAACCTTGTATTAAGCTTGCCACTCATTTAATTTCCTTATCATTCCACTATTGACTCTACAAATTTTCTACGTATTCTAGATTTCAAACGATGGATTCGCACACTTTAATTGCTAACATCTTAAAGACAAAAATATCAGATTGCAAGACAATACAGGACTGCCAGGTTTCTTTAAGCATTGGAAATTTGCACGCTTCTGCTTGCACGATTAATTTTAGGATACCCTGTTTCGTTTTAAGTTTTACACGATCGCCGTCGGCACTTCAAACAAAACGATTGAACGCCCGGTGCCTCGCCTAACTTTACATGACACTATTACACAGAGCACATGAAAACATTAGGATCGACACGAGAAATAATTTGCGTGGTTTCAAAAATTATTTTCTTCTATTGAACGTAGATCACACGCGAAAATTAGCAACGATATAAAATGTGATTACAAAACTTTCCTTTCTCGTGTTTCGCGCGACGCCCAGTTATGTCTCTCGTCGATAATTACATAAATGTACAGAATTTGGTCAGAGATCATATAAAAACTGTATGCCAGTATGCTCTTTACCCTTCCATTTCTGTTTTGTTCTTGTTGTTTAATGAAAATTCACAGATATAACGGTTACTTTGTAAAAAGGAAAACCTCACGCAGGCACAAACAGGATGTAAGTATTTAAAAGAGGTAAGATTAAATAAAATTATGTATATATACACACAAATCTAAGGTAAACGTAAAAATGAACGTGTTTCACAATCAAAACTGTTTTGTAAGTAACTCGATTAAAGTACTGCAGATACTTCTAAATATTCGAAGCTTTCAATAAAAGATTGACGTGGCAGCGCAAGCTCAAGGTAAGGGAAAATCCTTTCAATTTTCCGTGCTACGGTAGGCCTGTCACTTAATATTTAACAATATATTCTCGTGTTGTAAAGATTGCTGTACGAAATACATAAAACAATCGCGTATAAATTCAATGACAGATCCCAAGTTTAGATTCATATAAGTATTGCCTTCCTGTACTCAAACAATTCTCTTCTTCAAAGATGTACAGAAATCATAACATAACGCAATCAATCATTAATATCTTATCTAGTATTCATATTTCATTGTTTGTTATTTATTATACCCACGCTAATTTCATTTGATAGTCGCATCGTAGTCAGTGTCAATGAAAAATCAAAAGCACCATGTTTTTTTTTCTTTTCTCTCTCTCTCTCTCTTTCATTCTCTTCTTCTCCCCCCACTCTCACCTTCTCGTAAAGTATATCACATGCTGCGCAACCGTTTAAAAACTGAATTCTTTATTATGCACATCACTTTCTAATATTCAGACATCTACTGTGATAGTTCACGGACAAGAAGCTACTTTTATAAATAAGCATACAGGATATACACCTTTAGAGACTTCTGTTTTAACACTGTAGCGTTCGTTTCCGTCAGGGAAAAGCGTGGAAGGCCTCTGTAAGAACGAGGTCCATATTTATTAATTATGGAGCACTCTTCGATATACAACTACTCTGTTTCACGATGTCGCGGACACGCCTCTAAACTATATCTCGCGTAAATAAGGTAAGTTACTCTGTAATCTTTGATCTGAAATAAAATACAAAGGGTGTGTCGGTATAAGACGAGCGTAACGTTGTTATAAAGGTAAAGGATTTAAGACAGCTATTTGTTTCTGCGAAATTCCTCTGAAACATTCCCCAGTGTACGAATGAGAAGAAAGGGCGCCGGGAATCCATACCCTGAGCAGATAATGGCGTAGCGATCGTTCCTTGGCAAGAAGCTCGAACGTCTATGCTGAGTAACGTTTGTACCATAAAAAATTAAGCTTAATCCAACTTTATACAGTATACAGCATCACCTTATTTGTTTGTCGCGTCCAGTAAAATTCGTCCGTTAGTATCGCGCTCAGCGTGACTCGATTGTTCCCGACCTAACAGATATTACCTTCTTGCGAAACGTGAACTGACCGAACCGAGCAATCGAACGGCGTGCCCCGCGTGTTTCTCACGAACTCTTAAGTAAATAGAACGCAAGCGTTTAAGAACGGGTGAGAAACTAATGGCCCACGCCCGTTCGTTGCTTGCCGCTGTTGCGCTGTAAAAATCGATTTCAACAGCAATGGAAACCGGTCACAATCTCGTGCTCAATGGCACGTTAAGGTGACATCGCCTCATTCACCTCCCGACACGGTTACTTCCCTCCATGCAGGCTCTTGAGACTGGCTGACTAAAGTTGATTGAGGCTCAGAGATATCTGATGCTGCTGGACTCAGCGGTGGACTAGGTGTTGCGGGTGCATCATCAGGCTGGCTTACTTCAGCCGCATTCTGATCGGCCTCTGGATCGCAATCAGCCAGAGAAGCCTCCGATTGCACAGAACTCGGAGCCTTTGATACAGAATCCTGTACTCTTAACGATATAGAACTATTTTTATTGCTACTGCTATCTTCACCTGTAAAAGAATAGACACATCTGCTGTTGCTTCCTGATCGGAATAATATATTAAGCGCGGTTAAAGAGTATCCTCACCACAAGGCCTAAGAACGAGGTAGAAGAGTAAGTCAGATAGAGAAATTATACCAGTCACTTTGTCATCATCATCAACGACTACTAGCCTATGGACCTAAAAAGGAGTTTGGTAATTAGTAATATAATAAGTCTCTTTCGGCAAGCGTGACTGGGGAATACTGTACCTCGGCCCTAACAATCTTTTCCATAATAGTAAACAGGGTTTCATCTAATTTACAACTTTGAACTCCTTCGAACCATTCATTGCGATGTTCATTTGCTTCTCTTAATGAAACATCTAAATTGTTATATGTCTTTTCTGCAGCTAAATTCTGGAAAGCAAGAGAGCGTGATTAATTGAATACAAAGAATAATAAGCATACACTGAGAAATTACAACGTCAGATTCACTTACGATAACATCAAACTTTGAATAAATGTTAACCAACTTCCCCTCGGCATCAACGATCGGCAATGCTGACACTCTCCTCTCAACGAATTTCTTGAGTGCTAAAATTATGCTAGTTTCTTCCGTCGCTGTTTCTATGTTATCAAACGTACCTATCCTCAACTCCCTCAACGTTTTATTTGTAAAGGATGGTTTCGGTAGCTCGTGAATCTGTTGTCAATCGTAATAATATACATTTCCGGACCAACATCTTCTCTCTTTCATAGTTCTTTACGTCTCGTACTTACATAAAGGAAGAGGAACCTAAGTATTCGTTTATGTGTCAGGATATACAGAACATTTCCAGTATCTGGGTCTATCACAGGCAAACGATGAATTCTATTTTGAATTAGAGTTTTAATAGCCTCGTACAAAGACGCATCGGGGCTGATGCTCACTAACGGATGAACCTGATCCTTCAAGACTTCTAAAATAATCAAATTCACAAAATACTTTCATCAGCGGATGACGATACTTAAATGAAATTAACAGAATTAAATCGTTAAACATTGAAGCATCCAGTAAAAAGAAGAAGCGCTTACTTCTCCATGTATCCAACTCGTGCTCTTCCAATTCATCCATTGTCACAGACGGGCTTGTGTAATACATCTGCAGGATCTTTATGAAATCCGTTATAGTCAACATCCCGACGAATTCTTGCTTCGTACTGTCCCATAATGGCGCAGCTCTCACACCTACGTGAAAAAGAAATACCCATGAGCGACGGTGTTGCTTTGACTCTTTCAACGGCAAATGTAACTATCCTGGAAGTCCAGACACTCGTAAACCATTCTCCGATCGCAGCTCCACGCGCTGGAGTTTAACGCTTCGGGCGGAAAAATAAATAAGGCATTCTCTAATAGATTAGTTTGATTTTCACAATTTACCGTTGTAGACAAGAGCGAAGAAGGCCTTCTTGACGAGGAGGTGGGTGTCAAAGACGACCAGCTTGGCACTGGTCGGTATTAGGTCGTAACATTTGTGAAATTTGAAGAACTTCACGAAGATCTGTGATTCGTCCTCCTCTGAAAGTCCAAACAGTTCACAGTAGAGTAGAGCTTTCTGATTTCGACGAAGCATTCCTGTTTTATTATCCACTTTCTTTTAACGATGCCACAATGTTCTTACAATAATTACGCGCTACCCCGTCAATCTACTCGCAGAGCGCGTTAAGACGCTGAAACACTTTTTATTCCATTAATGATTCGCGGCGCTAATTTTTCGGTCACTGTCACGTTTTACCGCCATACCGGGCCCGGGGAATGTGCGTTGGGGTAGGTTATGGTGGTGGCGGATTATTCGGCGCCGTGTCGAGAATTCCGGCGGCGTTTTCGAATATCAGATCGAAGCCGCAAGAATAGAACTTGCTAGAATGTCTGATAAATAGAATAATTTACTAAAATCTCTGTGTATGCCCTAATACTAATTAAAGAATATCTAACGAGTATCTATTTGGTAATTTAGTCATATTGCATGTATTACTATTTTCATCAAACAGCGTGTAAATTTGGAATCGAAAGAATCCATACCAACTTGTTCATTTATTCGAATTCTACTGCTAAAAAACTATTCGCACTCTCATTTCGATCAACGAGCGTGGGCAACGATAATACAGGTCACAAGTACTTAATCAAACGTTCTCGCGAGGGGTGATATGTTATGCAACGTTGAAACAAGATCCATTAGACCATAATACGATGATGACTTTGTAATTGCAAGAGACAGATTGCCTTTAAAAAAGGATGTTTTCCATTTAGCAAGATAATCGTGGAATAATTCACTTGAATGTTTTATGGAGAACATTCTAGGAAGGGGAAGATTGTACTTCTGATTGCTAGATTAAAATTTCAACGTAGACCTGACCGAGCTAAGTAGATCATCGATACATGTCTTCTTCCTGAACTTATAAGAGAAGATCCCCAAGCCGGGAATTAAAAAAATTATGAAACTTTAGGGACATGTAGAGGATATATAGGTATGTATTACGAAATTTTTTTTGGTGCTCAAATTCACCCTAAGGGGGTGCAATTGACATCTGGAAATTCGGCTATTTTCCGATTTTCTGTTACAACTCGCGAACTGTCAGAGATTGAAAAAAAGTTTTCAGATATGAGTTACTTCTTTTAATTGGGACTATCATGTGGTAAAAGAAATTACATCGGAAAATCGGAAAATATAGGAATTCATAATTTTGTCAACTTGCTGGTTGAGGATCTTCCCTTGTTGGTATTTAAAATTGACTGCCACTTACAACACCAGCTGTTTCACAAATGTGCAACATTTAGGGCGACAAGGCTCTAGATTTGAAATAACACGAAAAAGAAACTAAGAAGCGGAGATGAAATTCCATTCCAGAAAATTTCAGAACGAAAAGAGGTGGTCGATTAAATTGTCAGATCGGTATTCGAACCATCTTTCGCTCGTAGGATCACTGCTCGACCAATTGAGTTATTCAGGCCGTCGATAATTCCCTCTTGCTATGTCCAATACTCTTTTATATCTCGACCAGTCTGTTGAATACGTTCATACACGCTCACGTGTAAAAGAAAACGAAACACAAAGGCACGAGGAAAATTTGAAAATTTTATAGACTCCAGGAAAAAGACGAGAATATTGTTGAATTGAGATGTTAAACCTTCCATTTCCCAGGTAAATAATCTACCAATCGAGCTACTTAAATCGGGGACCAGTTAATATACTCATCATTGTAAAATAATAAAATAATTGCTACCACTTATATAACAGCCAACGAAATTGTATCAAGGTTGAAATTTCAGAGATGAGAATATTTGCGACGCACTGGACGGAATACAGCGCAGGCATCTGACTACAGCAAACGTTTTATAACTCGGACACGACCGATTTCCCAACTCATGTTCATTAACATACACTGTGCCGTTCACCCACGGTATTCATCGCGGAGTCAAATTTTCATTAAATGTGGAAATATATTCCTCGACACCAGGGCCGAATTAAGACCTTTAGAGATCCTAAGCACTTAAAAGATTATTCGACTAAAAAATTAGATTTTGGAAATGTGTTCTGTTTCATTCACATGCTTATTTTGCTTATTGGTTAATCCAACACTGCCCGACACGATGTTTGATCTATAACAGAGGAAAGGGTACACTACGAAGACCTCGGTTGCTTTCCTGTAAGTAAACTTTTCCATCTGTTTGCTTACTGCTCGTCCACAGACTGCTCTAGACGTTTTTACACATCCTGTACTGTGCGAGGAAAATTGCAGTCGACTTGTACGACACGGTTCCGCGAACAGAAGGCTGTTTAAATATGAACAACCTATCGATACGTGGCAACAACAACGCACGGACACAGCGAGCGTTTTAATATTGCGGGCGGAATGGCGGGGCACTTTTTCTTTTCGCCGCATTGTTCGTCTCTGGACAGAAAGTATGTTTTTTCTGGACGTGTGAGATGACAGCGCGCAGAGGATAAAAACCGCGGAAAACGAAGGCGAAATGCGAAGTCTGTCGTGAAAGCAAATTTACGGGATAAGGGAGAACTAAGGAAGACAATAGGGGCAAGGAAAATGGGGGTGCGGTGACGAATCAGGGAAAACAGCAGCATTCGTGTCAAAGATGCAATAAAGTGTTCTCCGACTTGCGTGTAGCAGAAAAACACAGATCCGGGTACGTTAAATTAATTGGTAAATCTGTTCTAAAGCTGTGCCATTAAAGTTGGGCGCGATTCTGCAAAAGCAGGGAATATTTTAATTACTTTTCTTTTATATGTAGGACACGGTTCACCATTTTGATTGATTTCTTTTGATCTTGCACTCTTTGATGGTTGCACCTTTTGGGGGCAAATTTACGCCCACTGTCGATCTGTCTGATATTTCACAGCTATTTATTGGTTTTTTAAAACCATCAATAGAAGTGGATCTCACTAATTACATCTATTCTGTGGCAAAGGATGGGGATTATAAAGACGACCTCAATAACACACGTTAATTGATATGTAATTTCCAATTTTATTTCTTTGATATTGCGTTTCCTAGCGAGTTGCTTTATTTCGGCCGCGATGTGGACGGTATATTAGAACTTTTTAATTACTTCTGTATGTAGGCCGAGGTCTAGCAGCAGTATCATCAATTGATTCTTTTTTATTTGATCTTGGAACGTTTAAAAATAAAATTCACCCCTGGTGCCTTTGTGTTTCATTGTGACACTCAGTTTCGTGAATCGAGGCGTAAGGTGATTTTAATTACAGAATATCAGTTACAAACTAATTTCATTGCGAATAGTTCCTCTGGCATTGAATGTAAAACTCTTGATCGTCATCTGTGTATTATAAGAGATGGCGTAAAAGAATTCTAAATTGATTACGTTCATCGTTGGAAAAGCATCATCCTTTTGCCCCACCATTGATAATTAGTGGAACAACAACAGGCATTTAACCGTTCGATGCAAGACACGATACGTTTAAGCCTCGTTCACATTAGGCAAGTTGTATTTCAAGGCAAGTAAAGTTGAAGGAAGCTCTACTATAGTTGAAGCTTGAAAGAAACCTAAAAGGATATTTCAAGTCAAGTACGTAGTTTCAAGTTACTTGACTTCAAGTATTTAGTTAATGGAAATTACTTGACTTCAAGTATTTATTTAACGGAAATTACTTGACATGAAATATCCTTTCAAGTTTCTTTCAAGTTTGAAGTAACTTGAAACTACATTAAAATTGTGAAACTTATTGTTTACTTCACTTGAAATATTCTGTCAAGTTTCTTTCAAGTCTCAAGTAAAGTAGAGATTCTTCCATCTCCACTCGCCTTGAAATACAACATGACTAATGCGAACGAGGGTTAAGCCCTTTTAATCAATTTCTTCGAAACGAAGAAGGCAGAACCCGAGTTTAGATCAAGTAAATTATGAAGGTATAGGTGCAATTAACCGAAGTGTCACACAAGTGGAGCGTAAAATACCAGCCTTTAGCTTCAATATCTTAGAATTGAATTATTCATAAACTACCAAGAAATGGCGTGGTTAAAGGAATCGCACAAATGCTGCCCTGCGACGTTTGATCACTAAGAAAGATCGAGTTCCGCGGGCATCCGATCGAAAACAATTGGTTCTCGACACAGTTCCTTAGGCGTGGGAAATCCAAGTTTCCAATTTGTACGCAATCACGTTCTAGGGATAAAAAAAAAATGTCATTAACTACTCGACCCACTTGAAGATAAAGCTCTCCACGCTATTACCCCGGGTTTTATGAAATACCTCGTGCGATAGTTATGCAAGTGAACGAATACTTGTAGATAAAAAGGAACGAAGCCTCGTACATTCCTCGGGGTGACTAATAATTTCGTGGCACTTAGAAATCCACGGGTTTCACTGCGACGCGAGTAAAGCGGGCAAAAAAGGGTCCAGACTTCCGTGGCGATTGAGAATAAAGAGAAGAGGAGGCGACCTTGCGTCGTGAAAAACCAGTTTACAATATTATATAGATGACAAATACGACGCAGCAATAATATCACTGTATTCGTGGAATATTAAACAGCAGAAGAATCTAGTGACATACACCGATGGAATGAAAGACAGGCAAATATAAGCAAAAGAAGCAAAACGATTATCTAAATTACTTCAACCTCGAAGCGAAACCTATTTGTAATTACGTAACACCAAGCGAAAGGAAAAAAATGGCACAATCTACGCAATTTTCTGCCCCAACGAAACCTAAGGAAAACAATTGACGCCTTTTCCACAAAATCCGCCATCAACCTTATTCAAATTAAAGAAACAAAAATTCTACCTCTCTAATTATTCTCTCCGCTCAACACGGTATAGCGACTTTCGCAAAGCAGACGCGTAGAAAGTTTAATTTCCCGTGCGAATGCCACCCGATTAGCGACTGGAGGCCGGACCTAGCGAAACCCTACTTCAACCTGCACATCGCGAAGATGGAAGCTTCGGCTTTGGTACCTAAAATCGAATCGCCGGCGAGTTGCGCTTCCTGGGAAAGCGAGTTGCATGGAGTAACGGGCTAAACGAGGCGCAATTTCCTACGACTATGTAGACGCGATCACGCTTCATAGAGACACTGATTGCCGGAGGGTGCAAAGGAGATAAGGTGCAACTGTTCTTAAAATTCACCAGCTCACTGGAATCGATAAATCGATCGGATCGCACTCGGTGTATGCACTCGCGAAACTTCACTGTCGTCTCGGCTGAGAGAATACCGGGTAACTTTCACGAGCAGCGCGGAAACGGCACAGTGGCTACCTATTAGAACGCACGCGGAAAAATTCAGCGGCACCGTTCGCCGCGAGCTTTCTGTACAGAGATCATGAAGCTACTGACTGGCCAGGCGATTGTGCGGTACACCGAAGCCTTCGCTCGCCGGAGCGGGCACGCGTTGCAAATATACTGGCAAAGACAGGGACGGTGGAGCCGTTTAGAAACGCGTCGTCACGCTGTTCCCTTTATATCGGATTTCGGCGCGGCGCGCCTTCGAAGTATCTCCCGCGATTATTTATCGCGAGATTTCGGCAGTAAAGTGTGCTCGGGTTGTCTGGAAATAGGGCGATCCCGCGCAGAAGTGTAAATCCAAGTTGTAGAAAAAATATCGATCGTGGGAAGCTTGATTTTCTTTTTTAAATTCCGCTCGGAGCGAGTGTATTTTAGATGGCAGTTGTGCTTGTTGCTCTGACGTGTGTAGTTTACGTATTTTGGCGTGACTAGGTTGCTTGACACCTAGAGCGAAATAGTGAAGATTCTGGTGAATCAAGATTTGCCGAGCAATGTCTGGGTCAAGAACACTTTGAATACGTTTATCTCGAAAGAGAAGCTTCGTATGGAAAATTTGTGTTCCACGTTATCGACTTGCTTTCCCACGTAGTCATCTGTATTTCATAGTACCTCGTGTATTTCTAGTCTCATAATAAAAGGAATTGCTATTGAAATTCTGTCGGCAGATGGCGTGTAAAAATTCAAACCGAAGATGAACTTTAGAATATCCTTTGCGCTGGCTTTTGAATCACTACGGACCAAGGAAGACATTCAAATGTTTTATTTGCTAACAATAACGAGGAGAGATTTTTGGATATGTTATAGAGGACAGAAAAATAAGAAATACGTGTTTTTTTATTTTTCCCCGTTTTCATATTTGGGGGGTGAAAACTGCGTTCAAAGTTAGGGTTGAAAAATCATTTTTGTGGAATATCTCGAGAACTATTAGAGATAGGAGAATAGTGTCAATGGACGAATTTTGTGTCTTTGAATGTGAAATATGACTGACTCACCAGATTTTCAAAAAGTCCATTTGTTTAAATAATACATAATAACTTTGAACGCAGTTTTCACCCCCCAAATATGAAAACGGGAAAAAATAAAAAAACACGTATTTCTTATTTTTCGGTCCTCTATAACATATCCAAAAATCAAAATGATCGGAGGCGGACACCTAAAATACTCTCCTTGTAAGTAAGGAATTCCTATACATACGTGATGATTTGTGTGCTCGAATGTAAGAAGAGGTTCAGCGATCGTTGACCTGGCGTGGCGTTTATGCGAGAACACGAATCGATGGCCATGAAAACATTGCCATCAATTGCACTTTGTTCTTGAAATGGATTCGCGATGTCCACGCTTCGTTCGACGACCCCGGCCGCCGCCGACGTCTACACTCTCGTTTTGTAGAAACAAATATAACTGCGCGGAAGCCTTCGACGCCGAAATGCAAACCGCGCCGTGGTCGTTACGCGAAGTCCGTTCAGGAAATTGCTATAATTCCGAGGAATCTATGGAATCGGAGTGATTTACATAGGGGACACCATTGCGCTCTAATAGGATGGCATTGTGCCTTTTAGAATCGGTACAATCTACAAAGGACGCAATTAGAGAGTCGAGTCTTGTGTTTCGATGCTTCCACTGGGCAATTTTATTCCTGCATCGCTTTTACGTAACGCAGCCTCGTCCAATGTTTCTTTTTTCCAATTTGATTTCACGCCACGCTTTGGATCCGAAAAAGTAGGCACAAGCTTTACACGCAGCACAATGATAATACGTATTCTAAAATGAGTCATGTAATTGGATCGTGCGGTATCTCTTGCTCAATGTTTATCTTCGCATAAAGTTACTTTTATCGTTAGTGCAATGAGGCACGTAGATAGCAGCTGCACTTTTCTTTTAAGGGGTTACATACCCTTGACAGGTGGGAAAATAGGGTCATTTTTATATTATTTTTTTTTTCGTATTTAAAAATCAAGATAACTATGAAGAGGCCTTGGGAGAAGGGGCTGCTATGGCACCATTTTTTAAGAGATCAAATTATTTTTTAAGAGAATGCAGCTTAATTTATACACAATAAGGTGTATACATGGATTTGTAATTATCACGTCTTTTTATAATGAAAAAATAAATCATATAAATCACCCTACTTTTCCACCTGTCGAGGGTATGACCCCCGTTAACAGAATTCTAAATCTATTAAAAATATCTTTATTTTAAAGAAGTCTATCGCGAGAAAGTAGAGTTTTCCTTTATAATTAAATTTCTCCCCCAAGTTTCTTTTTTACTACCAATAATGGTAACGTCAAGATACCCACAAGTTTGATTTCACCTATCATTTAGCATTATCCTAAAAAAATAACTCTTCATATTTGCAACACCTGGCACCAACTTGTAACACATACAGTTGAATATTCAGCGCGGATCAAAATGGACCCGTTATCCGGGTTGCGAGGGTGGGATATCTGTCAGCGGGCTATCAAGGACGGAAGCTCAGCCGTAGCAATATAAATTCGCAGCAGATGTATTCCGAGGACACTCGAGAACGTTTCACGTAAATGTCAACGGGATACCTTTTTTGAGGATCCAAGCGAGCTCGTCTTCGAGGGGCGGGTTCTCGAGCTCGAACTCCTTGATGAGATCCTTGGAGTAAACAGGATCGTCGTCCTGGCTCCACCAGGCGGCCGTGACCCGCCCCAACGTGCCACGGGCTCCCTTAGAATTCGGGTAATAATGCAGGGCCAACATTATCCTCCACTGTCATCCCTCGTAGCCGCACCTTTGGCCGAGCTGTCGTCCGCCCTTTCCACGGTGTCATCGCCACGAAAGTTGTAGGATTGCCTCATAAGCAACGTTGCTCCCCACAGTCTCTTTCCACGCTCATCACAATCTCCTAAGAGCCTCTCTCACGGCTGACGATAACGATTGGGCCATTTGCACGAATATCGACATAAATAAAAAAAAGATTCCACGTCTCATCTTCGCTGCGCCGGCTTTGTAACGGAGAAGCATATTCCGCTAGGAAGAACTTCCCCGCGCGCGGAACCTTTACGCGGCGATGTCAGCGATCCGACTTATTAGACCGTTCGATGTCTCGCGTGTCCGATGTAATTTCATCTTTCGCGGAAGAGAATCCTCAAGGATAAGAGAACCAGGATGGATACTCTGTTAATCGATAGTTACGAGGTGACCGGGCCGGGGCGAAATGTACACTCTCGAGCCTTGGAAACTAGTCGCGATCAGCTCAGCAGAATTTTTCGCCATTAAAATACGTCCGTCCGAACGTTCGAAGTGTGATCGAATTTTCGACTGTCGGTAATACAATCCTGCAGGGAAATTTATTCAGCGATCGGGGAACGTAGGGGGTAATGATATAGGGTCGGTGGAAATGTGAATTCGGAGCGACGATCCGACATGTCGAAAAATTCGGACGGCTAAACGTGTTTGATCTCTGTAATATTAATCCTAGGAAGCCCGAGCTGTTGTTTCGCTCAAACTATTTTCAGGTATATAAAATATCTAAAAACTTATTACTGAGAGAAATACGGAAGACAGTATAAAAATAAATGTTTAAAAAAAAAGACTCAATTCATGACTTGACACTTATTTACTCCGAATTCACCATGTTACAAATAAAGTAAACATCTGCTTTTACACTGTGCTTGCCACAAATTCACGGAAGACAGTTTGAGCAAAGGATGGTTGTTTCAGCTACTTTTAACACCGTCCAAAAGAAATAAACACCACTTTGCAATCGTTAAATACAATTACTTTCTGACACGAATACACAACATTGGTCTACACAAGTTATTTTATGGAACGAACTATAGTTTAAAACTAAAATATTCTGACTTGCATTCGGTTCGGGGACAAGTATGTTGTAATAAAAGTTTATTGTAAATCTAATCTTCGTGAGCTCATATTTCCAGAAGAATAATACTAAATGAAATAAAGATTTATAAATATTATTTTGTACGGATTTTAGTTATTTTAGTTTCTTTATAATTCCATAAATATTAAGTAAATTGAAAAGTTTTAAAATAAAAATAAAAAAACCGCTTTGTTTCAAATGTCGGCTTTTGTATAAATCCTATTTAAAATTTCGTGGATATTTTTTACCCATCCCTTGGGCTTCCTAAGGTTAATAATCTCTGTCCTTATCGTGTTTGAAGCGTTTCAATTAATTCTACCGAGCAGCTCGCTCCCCGAACGATATACCGGAGAGAGGGATGGGAGAAGTTGGCAACGAAAACAAATCTCGCTGCGATTACGGTAACCGAACAGAGGGAGGCTTCTGCTCGCGAGCAGGAATCCGTCTGGTCCCGTTGCCGACGCGACTAGATCCCCACGGTTTGGATTAAATCCGCGATCGAAATAGAGTTTGCTTGGCGATGGAACGTTGGCCGAATCTCGCGAGAAAAAAAAAAAAGGACAAAGTCCCTGATGAACCTCGACCCGCCTCTGCCAGGCCAATCTTCGTGGCCCCGAAACTGCGGATTCGAACCGTTTGCCCGGCCAGCGATCCAAGGATCCACGGCGCTACAGTAATTGATTTACAGGCTATATCGAATCACACGGTCGAAATAAATCACTCGCTCCGCCGGTAACAACCTCCCGCTGTACGATTGCAACCGATGCGGAAACACGTGGATTTTAACGGCGCCCGTCTACCAGACCTCGCTCCAACTGTGCCAATCGAGGCAACAGTTTCATCGCTGGATAGATCACAAACGAATTTTAAACGAATTCGGCGGATTCGGTGTCAATTGCCGGAATTGGAAAGAAGGTGTAAAGTGACAATTAAATCTGAGTAATTTTAAAAAGACAACGAAGGCGAACTCCGACAAATTACAGAAGCAGAGCCAACGTCGAAACGTCAACGACAGGGCTCCGGAATAAGAATCGATTACGAAGACGCAGCTTCCGGCAGTTCCACTTAACATATTATCTACACCTGGTAGACACTACCAGGTGTTCTCACAGAAGCAGGAACAGAACGTTCCATCGACGCTGTAAACGCACAGTATAAAAATGCGGTTACGCAACTAAACTGTTTTCGCTGCCAATCGGCGGGTATATGACGGGTAATTGACAGTTGGTCCGTTGCCCGGGCGTAAGGTGGTTACTCCGATCGCGACGCCCCACTACCAATAAGCCCACAGAATATCCCTCGTAACTTCGTGAACGAGCAACAATTATTTAGCCACCTCGGCCTGTTGGCAACGGAACCGCGGTGCCGCAAAAATGCTCGGTCATTTCTCATCGATCCGAATCCCGGGACCGGGCGATCACGGCTAATATACCTGCTTAGTCAACGAGAAACTGCGAGAACGAGTTGTTCGTAGGCAGGAAGGGCCAGCTTCTATCGTCGCGGTAAGAAACGGCAACCTGACGTTTGCTCGCCGCCTAATGACGGAGGAGAAGGCTTCCGAGGGAACATCTTTGCTCGATTCGAGAGCCCGCTGGTGGTCGTCGACGAGGAAACGGCCCACCCGACGGCACCAGGCCCGCGAAGGAACCGCCTCGACAACCGATAGTCGACCTCTGGCCGATCTGCCGCGCGATGTTCCTCAGCTTCGCCGCTGGCGAACCGAATAACCGTCTTCGACTGCACGACGGCTTCCTTCTGTTGCCGCCGCGGGCGACCACCACCTCGTCGACGCCGCTCGTCATCGTCATGGACGCGATCGTGCCAGGAATAACTCTCCACATGAAATCCAGGGCTGTTGCCAAGAAAAAACCCACCGCCGACGATCGCCCCCCCCCCCCCCCGCCGCCCGTTCTAGCCCCGGCTTTCGGCTACACTCGCGGCGAGCGCGCGTTTTTAATTATTAACCGCATAAATAAGTCACGCCCAGCAGGCCAGCAGGCTGGGCTGGTTCGCCGTGCCCGAGGTTCGACCGATTTCGATCCCATCTGGACGCTGCCCGCCCGGCTCCGATGGCAACACTCGAGACGCTCGTGCGAATCTGGCGATCTACCAGCAAGGGGCTCGCCTGGCGAATTCCTCCTTTTACGACGCCGCGACAAGTACAACCGCCGCTTTTCAAGGTGAGATCCGTCGCCTACTGCGACGCCTTCCTGCCTTTTTCTGACCGCTTATAATACCGGCAATGGCTGATGACTGTCGCTTCGTTATTGGTTAATTAACTCGGGAGCCGTCGCGCAACGAGGCACCCTGCTACTTTCTGGTTTATAAAGTCGTGCCGGGAGCTACGGGACTGCTCCGAATACTTCTCCCTCTCAGTACCTCGCTGTGGAATGATATTCTTTTGCGTCCTCCTTTCAGTTTTATAGCCATTTTTATACGTTCCGCAGAAATGTCTCGAAGGAAGTTGAAGCTTCTAGACGAAGCAAGGGTTCAGTTTGGAATCGAGCACTTATTTATAGTACTAATTTTTAAAGAAACTTTTTTAAAAAGCCGCTTTAATGATCCACCTGTAGCGTCATTCATGAAACAGGTTTTTCTAAAGCTCACGATGTTAATAAACATTGTGCCAAAGAAGAAGTCTCAGCTTCAATTTATGTCTTTGTAATTAATTGAAAGAGAAACGCTTCATTTTCGACAAAAACGGCTGCCTATTAGTACCCTTAAGGGGAACCTCTATTTGGATCGTGTGGTGAAGATAGTTGAGCAACTTCTTGAATTTCCATTAATAGTATTAGAGTTTATTAACGACCCACGTTATCTAACCTGTCCGACCACAGTGCTCTGATCTACGACATTCCAGTAATTTTCAACGCTAACGAACCTCTCGGCGGAAGTTAAACCACACGTTCAACTAAAGCTGGTCCCTTGTTACCGCGTCAACGATCACCTAATCATTTATTAATGGGATCCATGTGCTTCCAAAATACGCTGGATAGGGAGAATGTAAACTACTCCATCTATCGATTGCAAATGAGAACGAAAATCACGTGAAAAACGGCAACTGTCACTCTGCTTTTCCAAAGCCCTGCAAACAGAGATTAATAATAATCCTCACTTTTTATAACGACCACCCATGGTACATTTTATCAAAACTTTGATGTATCATATAACAACTTTGTTGTTAAAACATCGTGTAAGAAATTAATTCAACGCAGAGCTCCGTTCCTACACTGTGCTCGTTAAGAGTGTCAAAAAGCAGATACGCACAAGTGAAAAAGAGTCCTCATTAACGGAGCCTGTCCGCGCAAAGAAACGAAGTAATTGAACGCAGTTGTGTAAATACGAACGGTGGAAAGGTTATTACGGAAATTGAAGAGCCACGGGAAAGCTCGATGGCATTAAGCTACTTGGAATTAATTGGGGCCGCAAATATCGATTCGCAACAAATTCCATTATCTTTTTCAATAAGAAGGACACAAGAGAAAGAAACACAATTATCAGTTAATTTGCTACAGCATCAACAGAAATTAAATTCTGCCTCATAAACTCAATACGCTTACTCCAAATATTATTAACCCTCGGTTGTCACACTGAGCCAATTTGACCCTGTTAATTTTCAATCAGTTGTTATTTAAAAAGTATTTGTTAAATTAAGTCTCAAAAATTCTGAGATAATGTTTGAACATTGTAGAATATGTGCCCATCGTTTAAAGTGTCATCGTGCATAAAAAAAATTTGAAGCAATAAGAGTTTCGACAAAAAGGTTTTTTGCTTAAAAAAACGCAGGGTCAATTTGACCCAGTCTGACAACCGAGGGTTAATAATTCCTATTACCAGTGCATTAAACGTCTCCTTAAATTCCACTTGTACATTTAAAAAACAAAAGTGTTTCCCCAATTGCAGAGCGTAAATCAATCGGTCAGAATTTGTTTCGGAATTCCACCTACCATTACTGTTATCGATTACTTCGGTTTAGCAACAAATACAGCCCGGGGAATGGTGACGTTTAATCGATAGCAACCATTATCGAGATTATTATTACGCAGCACAACACAATCCGTTTTTCCACATCGAAATATTCCAGTAAATTTCCGCAGTGTTGTTTATATTGCGGCACGATTAAGGATCGCCTTTCCCGTATAATTACTCAGAACGTCGAATTAACAATCGTAATAGGTTGATGCTTAATTGGTTGTTGCACGCGGGCTCTCAGTACTTAATTACTACGACGTAAAAAGTGGTTCATTTCTAAAGATCAATTTAACGTCTCGCTAGTTTCTGTACACCAAAATCAAATACATACAGAATTTATTGAAAATAAATAGAAAAATTCAAATAGATAATGCCTGTTTTGTTTTTCTGTAATCTAAATGCGTTTTATTAATATAATTAACGTTGTGATATCTTACCTAGAACGATTTATTTTACCGAATATTGCCCTTCATTCGTTCAGTAGGTATTTTCCTAAGCTCTTTCATAAGTTTCGTAGAAAATTTCTCGAATTCATTATCAAAAAAATGAAATGCTGTTTTTAATATTTTAAGAAAATCTGCGTGTTGCGTGTTTAAGTTTAACAAATAAATAATTAATTGAATTTAAATAAAAAAAACTTGATATCTCTTATTTGATAAATATAAGAGCCGCGCTAGCTATGCAGAATGCTCGCAAATGTAATTTGCTAGGGATTGCAACAGGTGACACGGCTGCGTCATGCACGTACGCAGCATTTGGCTATGGTTTCGCGTCAATAACAGTTCTGTAAAATCATTTTACATTGCCACAATTTCTCATTCCTTTTACGACAGTTAATACTAGGTAAGTAGATAAAGGGCATTGTGCACAATGCATTTAGTCGCAGGTTTTAAAGAATGCCCCTTTAAGCCCGTCAGACCTTTTGCTACTTTCTAAATAATATCGGCGTGAAAGCGCACAATTTGACACACAGTGTCAACTTCATAATTCCAAGTTCCTACATACTGATACCGATTGTCAGAAACAGGCGCCGGTAAATTGCCGGTTTATTTTGCAATTCGTGGTGCTTTCCTGTGTCTCCTAAACGACGTCTAGAATTTTATTTAAATAAAAATCGAGAATGGAAATCTACCGAACACGGAGTTGTGGGTTTCTCGTTTCTGTACGCGGCAGAATTAGCGAGCAAGGTCCTCGAACACCGGACGATTCCATTTTCCAATGGCTAGAACCTAGACCTCGACCCGTATTAGTTGGATTATAAATAAACACTCCCTTCGGCGAGCAACGTTGTAGAAAATCGCGGGGAAACGCGTTGAAACGCGTCCATATCAGAAAAAATAACTTTTATATCGCAAATAACACCATTCCCCTGCACACGGGTCCGAACGGAACGAGCAACAATTAAACGATATTCAAAACAGTCCGTGGGATTGATAAAACTCCACGGGCATTCGTGTCCTGGAGCACGTTCGCGTCGCACAGTGGTGAATTTGCCCGAAATCATGGCCAGTAAAAATAAACATTTTATTTTATTTTAAATCTCTGTGTAGTGTATTTCATTTGTGAAAAATCAGAGCATGCTTTCCCATTAAAATCAATTTTAATCTGCTATTCTGTAATCTGATATTTTTCAGGTAACATAACAAATTGTGCTATGTTTTATGGTCGATGTAACAAGATAATCTGTCGATGTTGGTGTTATTTAATATAGTAAAAATTCCTATTTACATTAATTGTATTATTTTTTAAATATGTCTACAGCTGTGGTAGATAAAAATACAAGATCTATATATGTTTCTCTTTCTTTGAGCGAATAGTTGTGTATCAAGCGAGATCAAACTTCGATTTGATTTTTAAAGTAAAGTTTAAAGGGCACAGAAGATGTTCTGGTTAAAATTAGAATTCAATTTTTAATTCTATAGTTAAAAAGGAATGGGTATATTATTTCCTATATTCAACATTGTATTATAACAGCTATTATTTGCGATTAAATATCAACTAGAATGTGTCTTTTGCATATGATAAAAGTACCGTGACTCACTTTATAATTGAATGTATTAAATACGTTATAATCTTAAATATATCTATTATTACGTTTCTGGAGTCATGTTACTGTAATTTATTTGAACAATTTAACTTAGATTTGGAGATATTAGTACGGCCACAATATCCGGCAAATTCGCCACTGTGCGTCGGGTCCTCGCGAGAAATCGCGATTCGTGACACGATACGTCGGTCGACGTGACTAATTCGCTGCCAAAAGGCGTGCAGCGTATCGAAAACTGTTCCGATACCAGGGCCGAGGGAGCTGTACGAAAATTCCATTACCCCGTTCGCCGGGGGTTCCCGTATTATCGAACGCACCTCGCCCCATGACCTAGACCCAAATACAAATGTGCGAATGCGTCATCGAATGCAATCTCCGCGACCTTGATAGCGCGGGCAGCTCCTCTTTCATCCCTCTTTGCTCGTCGACGTTTCCCCGCCTCCCTATGCACTCCCTTCGCCACTCCTTCACTTTGTAATCCCTCCACTTGCCCGCCGACGTGTCTACACGTGTACAGGGCTCGCCACAACGCGTGGTCATTGGCACGGGGATGAAGCGAGGGGTAGGAAAACGGGGGGCAATCCTTCCTCGTGTTCTGTGTGTGATCCTTTGCTGGTTTCGCGGGAATGATTGTTGGTCACTTTGGGGAATTATTGATTCCTTAGGAAATATTTATTGCATCCCTTAATATTAAACACGTTATCATTTATACCTCTCTTATTAGTAAATATTAAGGGATGCAGTAATTAGTTTAATATTAAGAGATGCAATACATATTTCCAATAAATATTTCCTAAGGAATCAATAATCCCCCGAAGTGACCAACAATGATTTCCGTGAAACTAACAAAGCATCACACATTGAGAAAATATTATTGCAAAAATGTGTAGCTCAGATTTTAGCTAAAATGAGTTGACCGCGCTCACAATCGCTTTATTAATCACATTGCTATGAAAATTTTTAATAAATATTTCCAGTACTGTATGTGATTTATAGCGAGCACCTTAGTTTAGCTTTTGTTTAAATAAGAGGTAATCTAATAAATCACCCTTTGAACGCTCATATGTTAATGTCCGTATCATGAAAACACTTAAAAGCGTCGCCCCGAAACGACAGATCGATGAGCAACAAGCTAAAACGACCTCCCCGAGCATTCCAGAGATGAGCGAGATACAAAGTTACCTCGACTGGCAAATATCCGTGCCGGAGCAATTACGCGAGCGGAATCTGCGATAAAACTAATTGAAACAGGGAAACGGTTGTGGAACTACACGATCAGATAGGGTTAAACGTTTCGGCGAACTTTCGCTGCCTTTGCGTCATTCAATTCATCCCGAAAGTTTCGCCCACGGTTTATGATGAACCCTATAGAATTCCCCCTTTTCTCGGCTCTCCTTAGTCCTGACTTCCCTCGCCCGCCATTCCACTTCCCTCCTTGTCCTCCATTCGCCGCCAATTACCTCCCTGTTTCGTTTATTCCCGTCTGCCGTTCATCCTGGTTCCCAGCCTCCCACGAACCCTTCGCCCGTTTCCGGCGCGCGGGGGCGAGCTGGACTCCCGGGAATTCATCGATCGGCACCACCATACACCCACGACACCGGGGGGAAAGGATAACGGAGGACCGGGGAACCCAGTAACCACGATTTCAAGGGGGAATCTATATAAACGGATCGCCGAGCACGTGGCAACCGCTTCCTGGTTTCATTTAAAGCCCCTGGCTGCCGTGGCCCGGGATACACGGCCATGATTCGGCGCGCTCGACGTCACGGCGCAATTTTCGAAACGCACGCGTCCAGGGCTCGCGACGGGCACGCCGGGTAATACGATTACGCTTTCAATGGAGTCAGGGATGTTTTGCGCGCTGACTCGTAGGTCTGGCAGATGAACGTCTCGATCATGTTCGAGGATTATTAACCTTCTCAAAATTTCAGGGTATTCTATTTTACTGCCTAAAGTGCGGAAAACGGAATTTGCCTGTCCCTCCCCTGAGCCTCTCGTACTACTTAGATAATTGTTTTAAATAAAATAATAGGCGATTTATAGGCGCAACACAACCTATTTGCGAGATTATTTTTTTTAATATGGGTTACTTCGTTTTTGCTCTCAATGCTTCATTTTATAAAAAATTATTTGATTAGGGACCCAATAACGAAATAACTCGGAGGAGAATTATGTGCTTGTTCCAATAGCAATTTATAAGTTTTGAAGCTAACTTTCAGTGAAACAAGTTACCTAATATATTCTTCGAATAACCATTTCTGAAATATCTTATTCAAATAATGGCCAGGTGAAATTGGTAAAAGCGACTTATTTATGTCTTTGGCGGAGTTAGAGCTGGTAGGCACGTGTTCGCGAACAACCAATGAAATTCAACGATCCATAATTTAATTAGCTTCGCTTAGAGCCCCCTTATTTACGCACTGACACTTATTTATAAATACATTACCTGCTCCATCGATTTACCGGCTTCTCGGTGCTTTTCTAGGAAAGCTTTCACCCTGTTGCTACGTAAAGGTACGCGATTCCACCAGCGATGGGACGAGACGGGAAAGCGACGATACTAATGCACGCGAGTAAAGGATGTTTCGAAAAGTCGGAAGAGCAATCTATTACGACACCCCCGCCGGGTCTCTGTCCTCTTGGCGACGGAATTTGACGGAGTGCTGCTCGAACAAGAAATTCCATGAACTCGATATTCATGCTTTCGTGCGAAGACCATGCATTAGCCTTTGTCGTTTATAGATTCTTCCGTTTTCAACGGGACATTGTGACATCGTTTCGTTGAATATTTATAAACGCTCCAGGAACGCTGAAGCATTACTTTGAGTGGATTAAATACTGTATAGAGTGAATCTTCTGGGACTGATTGCATTTCAAGTATATTGAAGATAATATCTAATCTTTTTGTATACGCGATATAACTATGAAATATATGAGTGGAAGTTTCATTCGTAGGGAAAAGGTACTTCTCAATTCAGTGTTGAAATCAAATTGGAGCAAAGGAAGCAGAAATTATCAAGCATATAATGCGGCTACTATTTTTCCATAATTCAATATAGTAATTTAGATATCTCGTTAAATTCTTAAACAATTATACTACAATATGTATTTCACATATTATTGTTTCTGATGTATGCTTACATTTTTGTCAATCCTCTTTGCTACAAGAAGGATTTACACAGATTGTATCAATATTATGGGACAAGTCAACATTTTCACTTGGACTTTTAAATTTCAGTCGCGCATGTTTTGGAAACGAAGCTTCAGATTACAAATTGGTGAAGGATTCTTCAATTCCTTATAATATTCCTGCTTGACCCATAAATTTTAAGGGAAGGGACTAGTTTCTAGTTTACAATGCAGTCCCAGAAAATGAAAATAAATCAGATGATCAATGACAGAAAACTCACCAAGATCAGAGAGCGAAACTTTCTCCAGAAAAGGATCAACCACAGGCAGCTGTAAAAAGAAAAGTACAAATTAGTGTTGTTCCCCATTAATAAAGCCACCCACCAAGGTTCCAACAAATTCACATGAAAATTTAAAATATCTTATTTCCGCGCTGCATGTTACTCCAGCGCGGTTACTGAATTTTAAAAATATCGATTATCTTTTCCAAGGTAATAACCATCCCCTAATTATTAAGAAAAGTGAACGAATTCCTACACTAAAATCCAAAAGACACGTTTTCGAGCGGCGTTCTATACCACAGCTCGGTACTCGGTATACACCATCTCTTTCACATTCCTCTCCCAAACGCATGACAGTTACACGTCTAAAGTATCGAACGAAAATAACGATAAGTATATACCAACGCCTTCTTCAACAGAGATTTCGGACTGAACGGCTGTCTCTTCTTCACGTTCGTCGTTATTTTCGTGTACCAACTCGACAGAATACCAGAAGAGCTGCTGCTATGAGCCATCGTGCCGGGGCTCTTGGCGACGCTTCCGGTCGGCTCGCTAGTTTGCCGTCGAAACAACATTTTGACCCTGTGGCCTAATATCCTCGACGAAACAACGAAATCTACACCAGGTACAAGTCCGACAGTTTCAACAAGTCCACCGAATCCCGTTCCGTAGGATCCACCGTACTCGGTTACCGAACAGCTGTAAAGCTTCCCACTACGTTGCCGCGCGCGGAATCTCGTATCCGTTCGAATGATTCGACGAGACTCGGTGGCAAGCTCCGCGGTCTTTAAGTTCCATGGCTGTTGAAACGTTTCGAGGAGTCCTCAGGAAGAGCAGCAGGTTGTGAAAAGTTTTTCCAGCGATTGTCGCCGAGCTTCCATCTGGGACGGCAGAGTCTCCCTCGCGTCACATCATGATCGATTCCCCGGGCTCCTCAAGTCGTGATCAGGAAGTAATTGGACATCGAGATCAACAGGCAACAGATGAAGCACATTTTAACGAACGGTCCTCGCCCTCGATGCGAACGGGCGATCTGTAGCCACGTTTACACAGCTCGAGTATCGACGGAACACTTCGCGGAATGTTTGTGAAACGTTTTCCAGGCGGATTACACACGGATGATCTAGGCTATTATTTCGTGGGTTATCTGTAGGAGGAACAGGTTCAGTGGTTGAGTAAAATTATCTACGAAAAGACGATTGTCGAGTGGAGTGTTGTGTTATATTGGCGTGGTAGAGTGTGATTTTGGTTTCGGTTGAGCGATCAACAGGGTATTGGGACGAATATCGCAACAGGATTTCAATGCCACGACTTTCTTGGATGCACTGTGTGTCTTCGAAGAATGCCTGACAGTTTCGAGCACCGCAAATACCGCGTTGGCATTGGACGTCGATGACGGCTCACGATGAATACGAATCAGTTGGGCACGACTGTGTATATGGGGAAATGATTTCTAGTGGGGGGGATTGATGACTGATAACGAAACTGGATAGCCTTAAGGGGCTATGCCCACCTGCCAGGTCTGAAAAATATTTATATTCGGGAATTTTGGGGGAAAAGACTTAAAGGCTTTTTTAATCAAACCTTTATCTATTCGAAAGTTCACATGTTAAACTACTTGTAGTAATTTTCTACGGTGGAAAATATAAATAAATAAAAGAAATTTTTTTCAATAGTTTGCGGTGACCACTCTAATTTTTACCTGGTTCATTCGAAATAAAAAATTCGCGGGAATTTAGTTAGTATATTAGATTATATTAGAAAATGCTGCCGGAAGATCGTCTATAATTCCATTATTTATTTAGATATCGCATTGCAAAAAACTACAAGAATTTTAAAATATACATACACTTTCGAATATATTTGTATTTTCAGATCTTACAGGTAGGCATAACCTCAGATTCCAGTAGCCAGCAAATTTCGCCGAAGTCCCATCAACTGCGTAAAATTTCCGCGACCTGTCCTACGCACTACTAAACACTGAGCAGCGTTGAAAGACCACAGCGCAGCGA
The DNA here is from genome assembly GCA_929108735.1 of Andrena dorsata. Taxonomy (NCBI): domain Eukaryota; kingdom Metazoa; phylum Arthropoda; class Insecta; order Hymenoptera; family Andrenidae; genus Andrena; species Andrena dorsata. The sequence goes on from OV815488.1 coordinate 13,656,962, forward strand.
ACCTGGGGATTACAACAATCTTTCCCACCAACGAAGCGCTGCCAAATGGAAACTCCCAGCCCGCGTAAAATATTCTAGCGGCACGGCTCGCGACGGCCAAGGCGGTTCGTATGGGGAATTTAAAAAAAAAAAAAAAAAAGAAAAAAAAAAGAATACCAACGAAAGATTACGAAACCTGGCCGAGTGACAATCCCGCGTATGAAACTGGCGCTTCCCAGTGAATCAGCCGCGAAACGTCGCCTCCTCGTTTCCTTTCCACGAGCGTTGCTCTTTTTTCAACGAGCGCACGACTGGCTCATTCGATCCGTGCCAAGAATAGTGATGCTGCAGATGGTCATACAAGCCGCGTGTAACGAGCACAACAAACGGACGCGCGATAGGAGCGAGGTAGGCGCCAACCATCACGACCGATGCGTGTATCACACCAACGAGCTTTCCCGCTGGGTAACTTTCCAAACTACCTTGTGAAAATTCCCCCGACATCTCCAAGACGACCGGGGAAATGTCGGGACAAGAAATCGACGCGGCCAATAAAATCACTTAGCTTCGAGTCGCAGCATAGTATATATTCTTTTACGAGCCCTGAGGAATTTTTAAACAGGAGGAGGAATTTGGAGTGGAGCAGGAATGAACGCTTATTTTTTTTATATTTTTTTATTATCGTTATTTTTAAAGTGCGAGATGGGTTAGTTGGGGGTAAGTCAAATGTAAGTTGCATGGACAGTATTAATTGGGGTTTTTAAAACCCGTTTCTTGGAATGAATTTGTAAAATTAGAAACCCCGTTTTTAATATGTAAAAATTAACTAATTATTTAATCATAAACGTTCACAATGTCACTTGAAATCGCCTCGGGCAAAAGCATATTGTTGTAAAAGACTGCTGTGAAATTAATCTTTATGAGTTCATATTTCCTGGAGAAAATTGCTAAATGAAATAAGGATTTATAATTAATATTTTGTATTGACTTTTATTACTTTAGTTTTTATGGTTTTGTAGAGTATATTTTTGTAATTCCAGAAATATTAAAGGAACTAAAATTTTTTTAAACAAGTATAAATATTTTTTACAGTTTTAATTTTACCTATATATGTTTTCGTAAAAATTCAAAAAGCGATTTTTTCAAAAGTCGCCTTTGTATAAATCCTAGTCTTAATAGGGGTCATTTTGGTGAGTTGGAGTATTTTAAATATTGTCAAAATTGAATCAGGATTGAATTAAAGTTCGGAGTTTCTATGGAGAGTGAAGGTGGAGATTCTGAAACCAAGACTTTATTTTGCGCAACTGTTGATTCGGTATATGTGCCGGTAATTATGAAAGTGCTGTAACTAAAATAAAAAAACAAAACTAAGATTTCTCTTGTTTTATAGCTTCATGTTCATTTCGATAGTGTAAGTCACTTGTTCCCTGTAAGTAATTTGTGAGAGAGGAAATAATTACATATTTTTGTATGAGGCATTAACCTTAGATGTGGAGCAAAAAAAGAAAGAAAGCAAGCGCGAAATATACTTTATTAGGCTGAGAATATGATTGAAAATTGGAAGAAATATCGATAAAGAGTACATTATCAAAAATAGTAATGTTGTTACTGGCAAAGTATTTGAAAATAAAAATTGCTTTCCTTCGAAGAAATGTTTGAATTTATTAAGTCGTAAAGATGGAAACGTTAAGTTTCAGCATTTCTAGAATTTGGGACACATTCAAAGGTTTAAAAAACAGATTTTCGTATCAGTTACTCATAAAACTTTACAATAATAGATAAGTTTGACATTAGAAGAGCATATACGTTCAGAAACACTTCCTTCAATAATGGAAAAATTTTTTTAATACGCCCGAACGAAACAGTCTAAATATCTCGAAAAAAAAAACTACATGACTTACACCAGTTTCATAATCACCGAGGCACATATGTGATTACAAGTTGCGAGTACGTGTCTGTTTGTCGACTGGGAGCTTAAAAAGTGCCGAAGGAGTCGATTCTAAGAATAATATACTAGCTTCTGGCGTGCATTCAACCACAGCTATCGAGCACCAGCCACCAATCGATGAAGCACTCGTGGATTGTTAGAAACATCGAGGGATACTTACTGTCGCGAAGTTGAAACTACGAGGCACTTACTATCAAATAATTTACAGATGTCTTTACAATTCCTCGGCGAATATTCTAATCCAGAAACGCAGTTCTCACGAATACTAATTTCTAAAAGAATTCCATCAAAATGTACACAAAATTTCCACGAGTTACCGTAACGCTGCTATGCCGAACCGTTCAACTCTAAAACAGTCCCGACTTCAGGCACAGAAATTCTCGGAATTAAAGCCTGCGAGTGAACTTATTTATTGACAGGCGAATTATTAGCGCTTAATTAAACTACAAGAAACGCAATGGCACCAGGGAACGCCTCGACTACGACGCTGGTCGCCCGGAAACTTTTGCCCGGCGAACTTCTCACCGAGTTGCTGAGCGCGGAAGTAGGCGTGATGCACGAACCGAAATTGGAAATTTAAGAAACCGGCTGATCGTTTAGGGACGCCGGGGTATTGCGCCGTTAGCTGAACGTCAAGCAAAATATTATACGTTCGACTTCGCTGCTTAATGCTTCGAACAGACTCGAGTGGAGTCTGGATTTAAATGAGCCACCCACGCGTGGATTCCATCAATGTACCGCGGCCGTGTAAATGACACGAGAATCGTTATCCCCGAGCACGACGTTTCGAGATCATTGACGCGTCATTTGCGTTTCACGGCATTCAAATGTCTTCAACTGATTCTTGAAAATGAAAAGGCAACTGAAATACAAACGCGTGAATTTATGTAGAATTAATTTTTTTTGGACATGAAGATAATACGGATTATCGAGGGATCCATTTTGACCACTTTGACCAAATTTCGTTCTTTCTTTCTCTGTTATTTTGTTTATACTTCAACTTTGTATATCATCTCAGTTAAACAGATATTATTATGTTTTTAATGTTTTTTTTTATGATCAATCCTGGCAGGTTGCATCGAAATTTATTGGACATCTTGTATGAGCATAATGTTCGTGTGAAATGTTAGCATGACAGACGAAGAGAAATGAAGCTACTGAAGTTGAAGAATTATGTGAAAACAGGAAGAACTTTCTTTCATACGAATTGTTTGCAATGCGAACTTATTCGCGAGGATATATTATCGTGTGAATTCCAGAGCGTGTTTTGGCTGACGGATATTCTTATAACGGAGAAATTTATGACTCTGCGAAATTGTCAGTGGTGTGCCAGATAGGTAGTGGAATACTATTCGATGACGCTGTTGCGACAGAATCATCACTGACAGTATCTAAATATACATCCGCGAGGAGAATGTTTACAAACGAGGAAGACAGTAAACGAGTGTGGGTCGAGTAAAGATAGAATCGCGGGATAAATCGAAGGCTGCAAATTTCGTCGCGATCTGCGTCCTAGGAAGAGCACTGTTAGTGACACGGTGTATGTGAATCGATTTTCTCTGATTTTTTTGCAAGAAATTTTTCGAGAAGTTCGAATAGAATAAGGAAGACTAAGCTTTGCGTATTACGTTGATATCACTGTTCCATTTTGCACCGCCTATTTGTGCAAAAAAAAACAAATTTAAAAATATACATAAATAAATAAAAATAAATATCTCATTTTTGTCACCGTTTATAATTCAAACTTTTCTTTGCCCGCTGCTACAAATCAAAATTGCACGAAGACTATTCACACTACAACAATTGTTCTGACGCAACTTAAATATCCACCTACGATTTTGCAATCCACATTTCAACATCCCAATTGAACAAGCAAAACAGAAACAACCACCAATCTGAATTTTCTCCAGGAGGCCATACAATACATTATTAACCCCTGGTTCAATTATTCATTCAAAAGCGTCGAGTTTCGTTCACAGAGTTCCCCAAACCGTGCGAAAAAGTTCGCGTCCGGCAATCTCCGCTATTCTCCGCAATAATTTCACCAGAGTGCAGTGTCAGGGAGCGGTAGAGAGTCCGTTGGTTCGACACGTCTCTAGCAACAAGTGTTTGTCGTCGCTGTCCATCGGTAACCAACGACCTCCAAGTTCCGCGGAGCGTTCACATCTCGAGGAGCAATCCTCGCCGACCAACCGCCCCATCGAATCCAATTCACACTGACCTAGCCCACTGCCATGCACCTTGACGTTCTACCACGCGCCCATAACCGTGCGGACCGATCTGCCACCATCCACCGAAACTGACGCAACAGCCCTCCGCGATCACGCGGGCACATCCCCTTTCAACTTCCCCGAGCAACGTGTCACCGAAAACCGTCCACGGTTCCCGTTGCACGTCGCATCAGCTGGCTCCACGCCTATCCACCTATCCGCGAAAGTTTCGACACCGTGGAAACTCGAGTGGAAACTGGTTCTTGCACTTTGTGGACAGAGGTTTCACCTTGAACTGCACTGACCCAAATCGTCGTTCGAATTAGTCGTCGGGTGGATCGCGGAGTCGCGGGTGCATCGCTGGTCGAAGGGAAGATGAAGGGACGCAAGGGAGCGAGGTTTAGTTTTGATCGGGCGCGATATACGGGAGGCTTGAGAATGCTCGGTGACTCTGCCGCGCGGGAAATAGCGCGAAAACGATCCCGGCGACGACTGCTTCGGCACAGAGACGAGGTTCTGACGGAGGCGAACGATTTGCCCGTGTCGAAGAAGACACCAGCGCGGTCGCTCGTAGCGAACTGGATCGGCCACCGAGCCGGCGGTATATACCCCGCGACACGTTGAGGCGGAATTTACGGCGCATCGGCCGTATGCGCGCGACACCCGGCCGAATGCAATTTCACGGAGTTTCGGCTTTTCCCTGGGAGAGTCACGTGCGTCGCATGAATCCCTGCCGACGATTCTGTGTACAGTCTGTTGGGAATCGTTAGGTCGCGGAAACATGTGCGCGGCGAGTTATGGAATTGTTGTGATTTGTTGTGTGTTTTGTCCTTTAGGTGGGGTGTAATAGTTATACTAACGAGAGGACCAGAAAAGGAAACGCGCTTTTCTAACGTGTCGTATATTGAAGAATTGAAGACTTTGCCGCAAGAAGGGTGCAGCGTCATTTTTACTAACTTCGAGTAAATTAGAAAAAAAAACTGTTTGTAACATTATTGCTTTGACTTAACATTAAAAAGAGGAAATATATATTTTTATAGAAGAAGTAGTAGTTATTGAATTGGTAAGTTTTCGTTTCCATATTTGGCTAATTTTTCAAATCTGGAGCTGCCCAAATCAAAAGTATTGCACAGAGCAGTGCAGAATTAGCAATAAATCGCTCATTTGTTATCGAACGGGCACCAAACTAAATAGATTTTTTACGTATACTACACGTCAGAACTCACAAATTGTCGAAAATAGAGTTCGCCAAGCTGCTCAAGAAACACCCCTCATTTTTCGTGCAACTGGTCATTTGTTTTCGAGATTTTTGCGTTTAAGAAATCGGTTGTCATAGTCGACACTGACTCATAAATCCGGAGAGATCGGTAAGTCGATTTCTGTTAGGTGCGATTCGGGCAAATAAATATTTAGAAATCTGTGCGATTTAAACGCAGCGGACATGGAAACGAAGTTGTTAAAATAATTACTTTTACTGCTAGTATTGTTTCTTGGATCATTCTTTCTGGAATATAAAAGAATCATCACGAGGAAAGTGACTGTTCTATTAATGGGAAATTCTCCTATTTATATCACCCTATTAATTCGAATACTGTTTATTTAACTGTAATTAATTAGCAGGTTACGCAATATAATGTTATAAATTAGAGGTCTGTTCCAAAGGTTACCGAACACCCAGCACGATAACAATTACGATTGTAAAATCTGTAACTCACACCATCCAGGTTGCACAGTTGAAACTGCAGCCTTTTGAAACGCGGCATGTAATCATCGTTCATAGCGAAACGCCGCATAAATTGCTGCGGTTCGGTTAAACGTTGTTTTCTTGATCGAATATCGATTATCTAAGCACCGTTGAAGGGCATTTCTGCCTATCTCTGCGTTCAATAATTGAAGTGCGAACAATCACCTGTATTTTACGTGCCGAGCGCGCGATCATGTACGCTCCGCAGTATCCGAGCTTCGCATTTACGCAATTCCCATTAAACATGCTTGCCTGCTTTCCTTCGAACGCTCAATGTAGCAATACCGAAAAGAGCAGCGTCGAAACAGATTTTATCGTGCCGATTACACGACTCTGGAACCGTGCATCATGGTAGATAACGCCCCACGGCAGACGAATGTTGCGTGAATCAATCGAGAGTTTAAATAGGTCCGATGATATACGATTATCTATCGCTCGCTTTATCGTAATTCGATTTCACGTCAAGTGGTATGTCATGTATCGCGTTACTGACGAAATAAATCTTCACGATCGTCACTGCTATCTGTATCGCTCTATCTGGTACCCAATCTTTTTTTAAACATCGCCCACTATTTTAAGCACCCCTGTTTCTAATCAACACTGTTTTATTATTCTGTTTCGTTTATTTCTTTGAAAGCGTATCTACTGAAACGTAAACATTTTATACTGTTATTCTTTGGAATGTTACACGCATCAACGAAGGATCAAAGAAAAGTTTAGAATATTGCAAAAAGCTTAAATTTTTTTCAACATTCTCCTGACTGATGCGGGGTCAATTCTGACCCAACCTAAAAATCAAATTACACACCCATAACGCTTATCATTGGTGCCCCTTTGACAAAGATAAGAGTTTAAGATCGTTTGGTGCACGTTTGATGCAGTTCTGATAAGAAATAAGCGATTTATTGCAAATAAATAAAAATAGGAATATTAATATTTTTATTATAGAATATTTTTTCGCCAAAAGTAGAAATAAAAACTTATCAACTCAATAACTATTACTTATTCTGTGAAAATATATATCTTTCAATTAGTGCTCTCTTTTTAATGTTAAGTCAGAGTCATAATTTTATAAACTGTTTCTAATTTACTCGAAGTTGGTAAAAATGGAGAAATGATCTACATGACTCTGACGTAGAGGCTTAGTTTGATGCGTGCATGAGTGGATCTACGGGTCAACATTGACCCAGCGTTCGACGTGGCCGAAACTATCGAAGGATTAAATACATTACGCGTCTGTAGCGACGGAAAAATTGTTTCATGTGAAGCAAACACGAGGTAACAATGGATTTAATACTGTAGCGAACGGGGAATGAAAGACCTGCAGTTGAGAGGCAGTACGCATGTAGCATCGCGACATGTGAATGGCCTTTGGGTGGGTTCGCAGCGCAGTACAGAATGCAACTGGTTTTTTATCTACTCCAGTCGTTTATCCGTAGTTATTCGAGCGATAAGGCTCGATAAGCCTGCATGTGCGCGCTCCGTAACTATAGGCTTGTGTATAGAAAGCAACAGAGAGACAGGGGCAATTAAAAAATTGAAAAGGAACGAAACGATTGACTCATACCTACTCACTTCTATTTTTTTTATGCGAAACGGGGGGGAACGAAGGGAGAATGGGAAGCTGGTAGATATTGCGCGATTTTCTCTTGCAAAACAGGAAGCCAAAAGTTATTCTTGAGCGATATTGTGGAAATTGGAGTAGCAATTTGGAGAATAAATTTCAATAGTTTTAGAAAATGTCAATCGCGCATTACAATTATATATAAACTAGCAAAATACCCGTGTTTCGCTACGGTAAAATAATTAAAAGGAATTATTTTTATATGTATCTTTTTCTTTTTTTTAACAACCTTTGTATAACGAACATTTATATATTATAACTCTTTAGTACACACCTACTATTAAAAAATTAAGACGCCCCAACTCCATGTAGACTTAGTACGACATGTTACAAAAAAATCTGTTACCAGCTCCAGATTTGACATGTTAACGGTTGATTAGAGCAAAATATTGAAATTGTTTTTTAGGGATTTGTGTCGTTAGGCTAAAACGAAATGTCGATATCAAATTGGGCCGAAGAGATTTTCACGAATCGGTGAAAACTCCACCCGCCACCCCCTTACGGGTTGATTAGGGTAATATTCTGAATTTTATTTTTAGGTATTTGTGTGAGTAACCTTTGTAAGGAAAAACCAAGTTTATATATAATCGATCCCAAGAAATATTAAGGAGTCCGTGAAAATACATTTACCCCTTTTCACCCCCTTGGAAATGAAATTGCTAGAAATACTTCCTTAGTGGGTGCCTGCGTCATAAAAAAAAGGTACCTTCCAAAAATCATGTTCCTACGTTAAAGGATTTGAACTGGACATTGACGAGTGAGTGAATGCGTCAATCAGGACTTCTGCTTTTATTATACATAGATAGATAAATGGAAAAGGGGGACAGGAAAATAAAGATAAACTGGTGTGAAACGCTGGAAAGAAGGGAAGGGAGAGATAAAAAGAGATTCTGTCCTCTTCCCTAACATTTTCTCTAGCTATTTGTAAATTTACCCATCACTGCTAACGCGTTGCACAATCCTTCCATTGCACGCTCTTGACGAAGATCCAAGAAAGCAATTTAGTGGATCGTAAAATCCTCATTCGCTATTCTGCACTAAAAGCATTTTAGAATTCACGCAAGCGCGTCCTTCTCCAATCTTTCCTCGCGTAAAATCGCGAATATATATTACTTTAATTCGAAGTGCCCCTAAAGTCATGAAAGATTGAAGACGCAAGTGAAGGTGGAAAAAAAAACAACTTTCTTCCATGATGTAAGTAGCCTGGATAAGTATATGAAGTTTGGTTAAACGGACGCCGGTCTGCTGGTGGTGTGCCAAAACGTGTCAATTCGGATTTGTTCCCAGTTGCAGAGTAAATTTAAGTGGACTTTGTCGCCTGTCACTGTCAGGTCCGTTCGAGGAACACGTGTAGATTATATAAATTCGCAAGCACGTGTTACTCGGCTAGGCTGGTAATCGACACAGATTCGCCGATGGTTGACGAGAAAGATAAATTTTTCACGATCCTCTGAACCACTGCTACAATTTGGGAGAAAATTGTGATTTGAGAAGCATTCACTGGAAAACTCTTTCCTCGGAATGATTTTGAGGATTTCAAAAATGGAACTTATATGAAATGGAACTTTTTTTTAAATGTGTATAGAGCAGGGGATATTGCAAATTTAACTGTTTAAAATTTTAGCACGACTTTTCTTTCGAGCTACCATCGTGGGAAATAACATAGATTAAACAATAAATTTCTGAATATGAAGAATGGCTCGCGTTCGATTTGAACTTTGAAACACCGAAGGTAAGTGAAAACTGGAAATAATTATTTGATAACCGAAAACCTTTGTTCCACGTAAATAGGTAACCAACTATCGATAAAGTAGGTATAATTTGTTATTAACATCAGGTAATAGAGAGTTCTGTTTTACCCCAAGTTTCGTCGTTACGAAGAAACCTATATAAACAACAGCAGCAAACTCCATCTTTACCGACTGTCGAGTTCCTGCACATGTTTCGTTAGCGAAAACGAAACTGAGGCGAATAACAGGCACATTATCCACGCAGCCCTTTTCACCTATGCGTCTTCGTGTAGCTACAGATAATCAGATGCATAGAAGAAAGAAGTAACCTCGACCTAGTTGGCGACGTGATAAAAACAGCTATAAGAAAGACACTCTCCTTTTCTAGAGGATCGAGCGAATTTCCCCCTCTCTGCCTTCTGATTCGAGCTTTCGTCGTGACCCAGATACTTCCTCTTGCTTTTCGTCGAATCGATACTTACGGACGGTACACATGCAATAAATCGTTACGGGGTAGAAACGCGGGTAGGCGTATGGAGGCAATGCCGAATGCAGAGGTTGCCACTGCAATCGCTATATCTGTAGTTATGCCAGTCGAAGGGACTCGCACGGGAAAACGAACAAGATATTACGCGCGCCCATCGTGCCATTGATAACACCTATCGCCGCCAGTGCAACTGTACGAGCGTATCTCATCTGAATCGCGTGATAATTTGGAAAATTTCACGCACCAACAGCTTGTTCGCGTCAGTGCCGATGGGGAAGAAAGTGAAAGAGATTGTTTGCATAAACATAATCGCTGCTCGATAATTATTTAAATGAGTAAAGACACAGAAAACGTAGGAAGAGCGTACTCGGGAAACATTTACCTTCAATGTTTTAGCATTGTTATTGCTCCGAAGACCAGATATTTTCGCGCAGCTGACGATGTGTTGTGATTACGCTTGGCACACAATCAAACGATCAATCAAAACAACTGCAAATGCATTCGGTACATGACTCTCGCTTTTATGACGTGTTAAGATTGCATCTCTGTTTTGCCAGATAAAGATCGTGTGCCTGCAAGTTTGCTCGGGGAGACGGCAGATGGCGTCGTGAGGTAGATGGAGTGGTGGGGCTGGTTTTATACTAGTATCGAAGGGACACTTGTGTTTGGTCTGACCATAGAACCCGAGACTACTGTTCCATTCTAAGAATAAGAAATGGGATTCCATCCTGATGTTATTAGACTTTTAGGAGCTAAGGATGACAATCACAGATGTTTATAGAAGGTGATAAAAAAAAAAAAGGGTAAAAGAAGGACATGCAAGTAATTGGATGCATAACACAAGTCTCGCGAAACTTTAAACGAAACATGAAACTTCTGACGTAAAAAGTTTGCAGATAGAAACTTGCAAATTATAAGTTACCATCCACTAACACTCGAAAACTCGTTCTCAGAGAATCTCGAAGATGTTTTAGGACCTATATAGAACCGAGTGAGATTCAAAGTTCGAAAGGCCAGGATGAGGTAGGATCCGCGGGGAAAGTTTTGTGGATTATTCACTCCGAAAGACAACAACAGGGCAACTGATACAGTACTGGAACGATTCTATCTCACTGTCCAGAAATCACGTAACTCGTTGCCTCTGCAAGTGAACGTTTCCCAAGTTGTCAGCTACTGTGTCTCTACTTATTCTACCACCCTCGCGCGGGCGCCGATTGCCAATCGCGAGAGCAAGTTTTGCAGCAATAAAAGGAACACGCGGTGAAACCTGGTATTTGTACGTCCTCCTCGTTTAAAAATAACGATACCCTGGAAGCTCTGATTGCGACAATCAATTCCAACGGACAGACATGTTAAGAGGGGTTTCTCATTCATAGGCCCGAAAAACTATTCTTCAGGAATTCATGGATAACGAAGTACTGGCTGGATTGTTCTCAAATTTTACACACACGTCCACAGGCTTCCGGTCAATTTACACCAATATTGTAAGAATATAAGAACCATTAAAAGATTTTAACACCATTTTTCTCGAAACTATATATTTCTTGAATTTGCACGAGTGATACCTAAAAAATGACTAAACCTGTCGATATAAAATTTTCAGAGATTGTAGAAAACATATGAATCTCTCTGTTAAGTTTAAATTTCATTTAAACTCTTCTTTCAGCTCACAGTGGTGGCCCACAATTATTCCCGAACTGGGCAAGACTTATCCACAAGTATCTTTTTAATATGATATATCCGAAAAGCAGAAATATACTATTTCCGATCTAAAAGCCAATACATTTACATATGTAAAATTTGAGAGCATTCCACCCAACAGTTTATTTATCCGCCATAAATTCCTGAAAACGCCCATGTTTTTCGGGCCTCCGAAAGAGGATCCCAGCTTGAATTCCATCGGGGGCAATTAAAGTTCGAAGAACATCGACACTCACCCCTCTGGCGTCCCTGAAGAGGATGGCAGCGTGCACGGGGTCCAGGCAGGCGTCGGAGGCCCTGTGAGGTATCGCAGGTGTGCCCAGAGAGAACCTCCTCGCACCAGGGTCCAGGGAGCTTCTTCTGATAGCGCCTGCAATTCACCATTATCCTCTGTTAGGCTGAAATCCAGGGAGATCGAGATCAGCGACGAATCGAGTGTCCGCTATCGCGATGAAAGCGCGCAAACGAGCGGGAAGGGCCGAGTGCCTCGGCCGTAAGGACTATGATAAATCGTCCGTGGTTCGTTTCGAATACGCGGGAGGTAACGAGGATCGATTAAAGCTTTCTTGTTTCTTTTTCTCCTACCCCATTTCTTCTTACTCGGCTCCCAACCCCCGTCCCCTCCCGCCGCCGGGCGTGCTGGTCGGCTGCAATCGTTGCCTGGGATTATGCCAAACGGAGTTACAACGACGACCTTAACTCGTTACAATTTAACGGAATTTACGAGCAGACGTGCACAATCTTTTACACGGTTACGTAAAACGTGACTCTCCACGTTATTTACATTCCAATTGCGTGCACGTCCCGAACGTGTTCGAGTCCACGCCTGACTCATCGCGCCACGCTTTTTGCCACGTTTTCGTCCGCGGCGACGATAACACGAGCAAGTGTTATCGAAATCGATGAAACGGCTGGCTTTGCTTTATCGTTTTTAGTTTCTTGGGATATGTTTCAGTATTTTCAATCAAATATGTACAAATGAAGGGTTTTGATTTGGTTGGTGTTCTTTTCAAGACGATTTCTGGAAAACAAGGTGAAATTGTGCGTAGTAAGAACGTTCTTACTCTAAACAGGATTGGAAACCCACAACTGCTTCTGCTTTGGCTAATTATAGGCTTATTGGCTGGTTAATGTAGGAGAATTTTACAGAGTCGGATTTCGGTGTAGGCTAATTGTAAGTAGGAGGCAAATTTTGGGGAGCAACGAATTTAGGAAGGACGACAAATTTGGGAGAGCTACATATTTTGGGGAGTGGCAAATTTTGAGGAGCGACAAATTTGGAGCGAAAAAATTGGGAAAGGTTCAAACACAGAGGCTTGGGACAACTTTAAAAACAATTCACTTTATTTCATGGAGCGAATTGGCAATGACGCAAATGTGAGTTGTCATATTGATTAAATTTTGAAATTGTCTCGACTCTTTTAAATTGACATATTTGATAGATAGGGTGGTAGACGACGCTTGTTAGCTTAGGGGCGCTAAATCTCCAAATCCTCCCCCGATTATAATTTTCTTAACAGCGGACCCATCTCGCGTCTTCCCCGTCCAAGTCTAAAGCGGGTTTCGTACATATATAGAATAAAGTTTGCTCCTTAGTTGAAACGCGAGTGTTCGTCCTACCCGTAACAACTGCACAGCTTTGATGTATCCGATCCCAGACATGGTACGCGTTTAATTCGATATGCACGTGTTTTGCGAAAAACGCATCTCTTTCACCTTTAAAGTATCAAGTATTTGATATGGAAACCACCACCAAACACTTTTATCCCCATTCTTCGCGCGCTCTGTTTACTTAATAAATAAGCTGGCGCACCGGACCGTGCTACGGAGATACTCATTAACCACAATCATGTACAGCTCATATCAGCGCGGTGCTTCCCGCCCCCTCAACTTTGCAATCGATATGTTACCTCGTTTTTAACAAGCAACATAAAGCTATTTGGACGAACATGCATAAAAAGGAACACCAATAACGTTTCATATTTCAGCCAAGAATAATAAATAGAGTTTCATTCCGAATTGAAGGGGTTACATACGTTTAGTATTTTTTGGGGGATCAAAGAAAAACTTATTGCACACGATGTATTCGTCCATAAAGTGCGACGAAAAATTTATTTAGAATAATTTTTGTATTAAATTAGTTATCATTTTTGAGGTTGTTTAGACCACTACAACAAAATGGCCTGCATGACATCGCCTTTAAACATTCATGGATCGGAAAATTAAAATTATATCCCTGTAAAATAATGTTGCCATTATGGGCTGACGGGACATTTCTTGGTATTTTGTTTACGTAATTCTTCATACACAATTACAGAGCAAACTTTTGCATGAAAATAAATCATTTATCTTTAATGTGCCATAATTTGCTTTTTTTTAAATTAAAAATGGGGCCTATAATGACAACATTATTTTACAAGATTATGGTTCTATTTTTCAGATCCACTGACGTTTAAAAGAGATATCATGCTATAATAATTTTTTTGTTTTAATTTTTTATTAAGATCCCTAGAAAAATTCCAAAAATCGTTCATTTTTGCTGCGGCTAAACGTATCTACTTAAGTCCCTTAAGGCTATCAATTCTCACTTTTCTTTCAACCGAAAGTCGGAGAGATATTGTATTTCAGGTTTTGAACATTTCGAAAACATTGCTCCCGACAAATGAGCAGTTTCACTGAAAATAAGAATATTATAAACAGAAAAATGCATGAATTTACAAAAACGAGAGATTCGAAGACAAAGCTTATCGATTGCAAGAAAATGATAGTGAAAGCGAAAAACCTTTTCGAAATTATATAGAGCATGGTCCCTTCAATTCCACATAACACGATCCTAGAACAATTACATGGTTGCATTTTCTATTCGTATCGCTCAGCTGACATTTCATCCCACGACTGTCTAATTGACGGTCTGAATCAATTCTACCTTGAGCAAAATTGAACTTGCCCGATGTTTTTCTTGGTGAGCTCCGCGGGAATGGGGCCCAAAAGTGGGGCGACGAGTCGTTGAAAATAATTGCTCCAAAGAAGTGGCGCACTCAGAATTAATTTTAATGGAAATTCAATAAAATTCGTTAGGTGATTACAAAAATTTGTTTCAAGAATAAAATTCAGTTTTCGTTTCTTTTTACAAAGCTCTTGAATTACTTCAGTCTTGATTATGTTAATCTCATTTTTCTTTGAGGGGTGCCCGGACCCCCTGACCCTTCATCGGGGTGCGACACTGCTTCAAAGTGTCTTGCACCGGTCATGTTCGCGCGGTGGAATAATGAAACGGTAAAAATGAAAGCGGACGGTTCGGCGTAAAAATTCATGACGATGTCCATCGGGTCCAGTGCGGCGCGATTTATTTTTCTCGCGAGGAAGGTCACTGGTGCACGTTCCGGCGATTAAATCCGCTTCCTCAGCTCGAAACGTTACCGCGATATCCCGCCTTATCGACAGTATTTATTTCTTTCGTGCATTCCCGTCTACGATATCGTCGCTCGACGGCGCGGACTAACGATGCTCCCCGCCGAATGATCGACTAGCGGCGTGGATATTCAGATACTGCCATCGATGAACAATACAGTCGTCTGGTGGAGATCCGTATCAGCGCACTGGCATTGGGAGTTTGAAACCATCCCCTTTTTATTGCCACGCACTTCGGAGTTACAGAGTGCTTTTAAGGGGGCTGGTAGAAACCGTCCTCCGGACAATCTTTTTTTCCCCAATCGTGATATTACGGTCCCTGGGACTTTTGCGGGCCGCGTCAGTTCTCAATTCTTTGAGGAAAATATGAAGAAGTTGTGTATTTCTTAATAAAAAATTCTTATTCTTGGATAATATGCGGAGTGTATAGATGAAGTGGAGACTGTAGCAGGGTTAAATATCTATAGATCTTAATTTGGGTCTTAAAGGGTTTTCGAGTGAAAATGAGCTTAAAATGTAATCCCTGGGTTGAAATGTAGAATATACAAGTAATTTTATAGATTAAAGGTGATTTAGAATTGAAACAGATTTTACATTGCATGGGTGCAGATAAAGCAGGTAGAAGAAATGGGGTTTTGCTGAAAAGTTGAAGAGTGGGTGAGTAATTTACCGTGGCAAGGAAATTTCACTCTCCTAATTTGATCTGGGCGAAAGTACTCGGCACTACGAGACTTGAAATTTTCGACTACCCGCGCACCTGTACATTGATATTCATGCTACGTCTCAGATTTATTTTCTCACAGCCATTTCCATCATCGCTTAAACAATTTTCCAACAGAGATACCTTTTTATCGATTAAGAAGCTACAAGATACGCTTCAACGGAATGCATAGAACGCAGGGCATGGAAGTTCTATTCAAATGGGATTCAAAGCCTTCTGATTAAAAGTGCTGCAATCAAACGATGGGAACTTTGACTAAAAAGTGGTTCTATTTCGATGCGAGAGAAATCAACGTTTCATGCGTCGCCACTGAATAATTCCTATTTACCTGCACGCTGAATATCTTGTTCCACTTGATCGAAAATAGCAGAAAGATACTATTAAAACCAAATAAAAAAATAGGTATCGAAATATTTAAATCAAGAATATCTGATAATCTCGTTAATAAAATAAAGCAATACTTAGCACGCTCGAGCTTTATCAGTAACCCATTAAGTGCTGTTTTCAATTCAGCAAGAAGTCGTCTCAAATTTCAGATAAACGTACCACTGTGTTTAAAAAAGCATATACCAATCTGCAGGAACTTGATTATTCGCGACATCGAGTGAATATTACCCAAAGTATTATACCCACTGCAATTAGAGCCACGATAATTTAATTCTCCGCCCAACTACGCGACCTCTGACGGGTGTACTTTGCTCCTCGCGATATCCCGCTCCAATAATCCAAATCCCATGCTACTAATCGTTCGCTGATGAATAAAGTTTTTTAATACGTCGCACTGCACCGCGACACACTGCCTGAAAAAATTTTAAATTTGAATTTTGCTGAGGTGTTGGTTAGCATGTTTGGAACAGGAGCAAGCTTGTGCAGGACCAGCATTTTATATTAGAAAAAATGGCCCACCCTATTAATTATATAGGACGCCCGATAAGATACGCGGCGCAGAAGAACTCGAATGCACTCGAGTGCACTTTACAATTGGAAACAGCCTGTGCATCGTTCAAACACGCTGCACAACTCCACCGTTATCCGGCATCAATTAATCGTTAATGTACAGCGATAGCGTGTTTTGACGGTCTCAAGAAAATATGTACACAACAGCGGCCGCGCGAGACAAAATATCGCAACGAGGCGGAGCAATTATTATCTGCATCGATGGCAGTTGTAAAAGCAAGACTGTTGACGAGGTGTACATTTGCAGGCATCGATCGCCAGTGCTCGGATAAAATAAAAACCAGGACAGTTTGGAAACAAGCATAACGAGGGTAGAAAACTTTACGGCTGAACCGGGCGAAATCACAATTTCGGTCTCTCAAACCGATGCATTGCGATGTGAAACGATAATTGACGTTTTCTATACAGGATGTATTATAAACCATGGTACCGGTTGCCAACCGTATTATAATATATAGTATTGTACTATATTTTTGTCTAAGTAGTGTGCTACTGTTAGCAAAAGGATATAGTAGATACGTAAAAATACTAAATTTCCATTGCATCGATAAAATTCTATAATTTTTACTAATTTTTGTATTCCATGGCAAACATCAAAACTTCAATTTGCGAGTTTAAACTTTCAACTTTTGAACGCGTCTTTCAGAAAGTGTTGTCTACATGTTGCCAACTGTGGTAAAAATTTATATAAAATAATTTCATTCTTTCATGTAATATATAACAGAAACTTACGGTTTCTCAAGTTTTGAAAAGCCGTCTTTGGGGGTAGATCTGTAAAATTCGAAAACCGGTTTTCCGGAATTAATATGTAAAAATTAATTCATTATTTAATTAAAAACGTTAACATTTTGACTTCAAATCGCCTCGGGCACAGGCATATCGTAGTAAAAGCTGACTGTAACACTAATTTTTACGAGTTCATATTTGCTGAACAAAAATACTAAATAAAATAAGGATTTATAATTTATATTTCGTATTGATGTTATTATCGTTTTCTTTTTTATTTGGTTTTGCATAGGTAGAGTATAGTTTAATTCGAATATCGGTTTCACCAAAAGTTGATTGTTGTATAAACCCTTCAGGAACTAGCGATTTTTCTCCACAATAGCGGGAAATCCGTCTTTCGAAATTCGATCGCGAGACATCGAAAGTCATGAATAGAAGGCATAAGTAGGTATATTTTCAGAAAACACAGCCAGTAGAGTTGTGCGTAAAACAGAGTGAGAAAGAAATTACGCAGGCAAGGGTGACAGCCGATTTTCCAGCGTGACAGCGTGTATACATTCCACTTCCCGCCTAATTCCCAAAATTAAACCGTTTCCGGCGTCACTGATCCTCGAAATAACCGAGCCCGAGGCAGAATTCCTGCCAGCAACGTCGCGGGCGTAAACAATCGATGGGAGCGTGTTAATTATCGTCGCTCGCGCCGGCGGCCGTGTTATTTTAGAGAGGCTATAGCGCGGCGGCGGCCTTGGATCATCGAGTCAAACGGATTCAAAAGGAACTGCGTCAATGGACGGCGGGCGCGTTCGGTGCAGCTGCAGCCGCGATGCACCCGGCGAAGAAGCCCGCGGAGCCGAGCGTTTATTACTTTTATGAAGCACTTCATAATGTTCGGAACTCCGTTCCGCGGGCGCGCGGAGATTGATGGGAACCGCGACGGTTGCGAAACAAGGCCAGCCGTTCGCCAAATGGAGCGCGGTACGCTATCGCATAATAGGGTGTGATTGATGTAAAACTCGAATAGAGAGGATTCAAATCCAATAAACCGCTGGCTGATCGCGAAACAAATCTCTCGATCGATAACCACCGCCCGCTCTGATTCGTCTTGAATAGAAACTGAACAGGGTCAAACGGTTCCAGTGAACTATCCGACTCCGCTCGATTAATTAGATATCCTTTGAAGAACATATTCCGGGTGGATGTAAAATCCAAATGGGGAGGCGGGCCTGCATCACGCGGAGGGGGATTCTTCAATGCAGATGCGGTGATCGAGTGGGATAAAATGTTAAGCGACTCGATTATTCTGTTTATCTGCTTGCAACGCCACGCCGCGGGGAGTTGGGGGTCTTGTTAAATTGATCGGTTTGGCGGAAAAGATACAAATAGCCTCCCTTGACCGAGAAGTGGTTGTGTACGAGGTTTGAGGGTGGCGAGGGGCGCGTAGGTGTGTGCTTGGCGAAGGGTGGCTGAATCCGTAATGAGGCTTGTGCCTGAGATGCTGGGCAACTTGGAATAATGATCGGGATCGTCGAGCTGAGCTTGCAGGACAAAATGATATATGTATTAAAGTCATTCGTTGGCCAAAAATAGAAGCGTTCCATATAGAGTAGAGCTGAGCCCAGCGTGACGGAAATACTCTTCGCTAGCATCAGGAAATTACGAGATAAAATTTGCGCGTCACGCGGGCACCGCGGTCGCCGAAGAAAAGCAAAAGAGCATTTTCTTTTCTTAAACCATCGACTTGCGAAACTTCCAGTGGAGATCCGAATGATTTATTATAGGTGTACGAGTGATTTCATTGAGATGCCATTAGAAACAAACATTAAATTTATTTTCTATGGCGTTTGCCTAGACACTAAATTGTACGAATAATTAACACCGATCCTGTCGACAAATGATCCGGATCACGTCTAACGCGGATGAAATAGTTTAACTTGGCACGTCAAAATACTCGAGGGAATTGGTGTCTTCGATCGTCATCAAAACAAATTGCGCAACTCAACGCGGCTAGAGGGTTAATGCATGAAATTTGCCAACAGACACCACGTGTGGCGTAATAGACACTTGAAGACATAATACAGTAGAACCTCCAGTATTCGAACGTTCGTTGTATCTGCTATCGCCCTTCGAACGAAAGTTATTACGGAAATAATACGTTTATATTATTAGGTCAAGTGCAAAAGTTCGTTCGCTCACTGTTCGGTGACGTTAGGTATACGCAAATGTCCTTTTTTATTACACCCCCTTATGGTTTTAGTGCAGAAAAGTGGCAAAAGGTCGTAGATAGCCAATTTTGATTGAAAAGCATGTAATATATTTTT
The DNA here is from genome assembly GCA_929108735.1 of Andrena dorsata. NCBI lineage: Eukaryota > Metazoa > Arthropoda > Insecta > Hymenoptera > Andrenidae > Andrena > Andrena dorsata. The sequence goes on from OV815488.1 coordinate 13,676,518, forward strand.
ACTTTTAATAAAAAGTTGATAAAGCGAACCAACTTTTGCATCGACCTAATATTTTTTAGTATTACTACTTGGATTATTTCTTCTCTAACATGTAGAAAATAAACATTCTATTATTAAAAAATTAGCGTACTCTGAACAGTCGCTTCTCTATTAATTCAGATACTGCAGCTTCTACTGTACCTATATTCAAATTATCCACAAAATTGAAACATCATTAAAACCGTCACCAAGGCTCCCCATTGAATACAAAACAAACCTCCAGTTTCTATCCCAGCGTTTCCCAACCGGTGTTTCGCGATACGAAGTTCAGAATCCGGCGAAAAGTTACCTGATAATAAAATACCTAATTGCTCTGTGCTATTTACAAATTACTCATTTCGATGTTGCAACCCATACACAAAAAATAAAACTGTCGAGGTTGAGTATCCCGCCAAATTTTATTGTGATTCAGAAATGCTCGGTGGCAAGATTTAGTTGAGAAACGCTGCTCTACACCTGTAACCACAACTTCGGTTCCCGATACGAACGCGAGGAAGGGTACTCGATAGAAAGGTACATACTCGAACCGCGGTACCAAAGGAAGGGCGAAACGTCTTTCGTTTCCTGCCTGAAAAGCCATGCCCGAAGTTTTCCCCCAGCTTCAGAGCTCGAAACTTACTGATTCCGGTTACCTTGCCTGAGTATGCTTTCGTAGATCCTGTAAGTGGTCTCGCAATCGGCGTCCCGCAGGCTCGGTACGCGCGCACCTCCGTCCAAACTTTGGCTTCGGTTCCTGAAATCGTCCTCCTTCTTCCTGGGCGGGTCCTGGCACTCGCTCTGCCTCCTGATGTGCCCCAGCCGCCTGCCGAAGTGACGTATCATCTCCTGGATGCTGTGATGATGGTGGTGGTGGGGCTTTTCGGAGTCCCCTGTGGGGCTCGGCGACGTGGGCGACGCTCTGCCGTTGTTGCTCTGATACTGCTGCTGTATCTGCTGGACATGGTGAAGGGGATGATGGTAGTGCTGGTGGCCGGTCTGGTGGTGATGGCTGCCCCCGTGGAGCGTGTGGTACACGGAATGATGATTGTTAAGGGACGAGCTGTGGTTGGACGAGTTCGAGCCGTGAGAGGAGCTGTAGGACGTGGACGAGCCGTAGGAGTACGTAGAGCTGACGGAGCCCCGCGATACCCTCTTCTGTATGTACTTCTGGTTCAGCAGCTCGTGCAGGAACCTCGCCTCGTTCTGCCTGGCGTCCGCGACGGACGAGCTCTTCGAATCCTGATTCTGATGAGAGGTCCTTGCATCGCCGTTGTGAGAGCCATGATGAGACAGCAGCTGACTTATCCCGTGCATCTCGACCGGCAGCGCTAAACGGTTCACGGTTCTCTGCACGCCTACCAAGGCGATCTTCACCCTCGATCTCCTTCAACGGAGATGCGCTTCTTCACTCTCTGCTTCTTCGCTCTTGGAGTGCGAGCGACAATGAAACTCGCTAATAACCGGCGACGTGACTAGATGATTATCAAAATCGAATAGCTGCGTTCGCTGATACGGCCTGGAAGACTGCAGGAGCGTAACTCCTAGTGGTGCTGGTACTACTGCGAAAAATTCATCAACAGATATTGATACGAGAGAAACAAGAGATATGGTCCCGGAGTCGAGAGACGTCGACGATATTGGTTTACATAAATCCAGTTACGAGGAGTCCGCTGGCAGACCCGTGCTCCGCTGATCCATATGATTTCTCGAGAAACTGCATTCGATTGCTATGATACGGTAACGTATTAGGTCGGCGCAAATGTTCGTTCGAAGCCTCTATCGAAAGTAAAAATTCTATTGCGCGCTCTTTCAATCGATGTATTTCCCTTGGCTGCCCGTGACGCCTGTTGCCACTTCTCCGGCGAAAGTGCGAGTGGGTGTAGTAACAGGAAACAGCGTGTGAACTGACAGTGAGCGAACGAAATTTGCACCGACCCGAGATTTCGAAATTTCAACGAGGTTTAAACGCTTACTGCTGGCTCACCTCTGACGCAAAACAAACTGCGACTCCATGAATTGTGTGGGAGTTTTGAATTTCATTTTTCCATATCATACTTTCAACGTTTAAATGCTGTGAAAACTGGGGGAATTATATTCCTCGTACAGTAATGCAAGGATTCATTCCTACACGAATAAAATAGAGATTACGTCCGGACAAAGTGGCTCGAATCGATTCTTGGCAACGCTAACGACCGGGATTTCTATAAACAACAACTTCGTGAAATAGCCGCGGATCTATGTGCGCATCTGGCAACATCACAGGGTTACACACCTTCCATTGATACTCTAACACGGAGAATGCTCAATTTCCCTGCACATCGTCCTTAACACTTTCACGCCGAAAGTTGCGCATCCCGTGCGCGCTTTTCACAAAGAATATTTGCTGGGAAATTGATCGAGAGCCCCCGAGTGTATACTTAAAAAATGAATTAAGCTGAAGGTCGTTTTTTACGCTTCCCATAAAACTAACGACAGAAGTGATTAGGTATTCGGAATGGCCTGATCGACTTAAGGGAGCATTCTCGTCTCTACACGCGAGAGCCTCTATCCCCTTTAGGGATGACGCATAAAAAAACTACACAGTTTTTACCGATGCGCATTAAAGGGGGAATTATTAACCCCTTGTTTGGGAATTCTTATGTAGTTGCTAATATGTTAATGTAATAGATTAATCTGTGTGGTTATGTTTTTCTTCCATCTAAGTTTACTTAACGCCTAGAAAAATCATGAGGTAGGGGTTAAGCCTCCGCTTCGCGCTACGACTGCATATTTAGTTCAATAGAAATCGATCGTTAAGCTTCCGACAACATGCTTGTTGAACTTTGTCGCTAAGTAACGTCTGCCAATGGCTAGTCCGAGACCCAACTAACAATAAGAGCGGCCGAAGCTCGAAGGAGCGAAGTATTGCGTGTTACGCGCTCGGCCGAAGGATTAACAAGCAAACGCGCGAGGAACGGGCTACTTAACTACATGTTATGGTAGCGGGATTGAAGTGCCCGGCACATCCTCGGCCGAGGTTTCAATTATAATTCAGGGAGGAAGCGTTTAGCACACGCGACTGATTGTGAGATTAGAGGAAGTAGTCAGAGCTACCAATTATCGAGTTGTTTCTACGAGAACGACTTCAAATGGCCCTCTGTCATCCAAAACCAATCTCGCGACACGTTCAGAGGGACGGAATGACGGAAAAAATCGACACTTCAGTTACGCAGAGTTACAGAAATGGAAACTCCAAAATTAATAGAGTTTGCATTTCTTTAGGCTATAGTGGCCATTCGTGTTATCAGGTCGGTGGAATCGCGTCATCGGCCTTACGGCGGCACAACACTTGGTTACGTCCCGATTTTGACAACGGGGTCGTCGATGTGGCAAATTTCGGGGTCGTGGGTGGGAAACTGGGTCATATCGATTGACTGTCTCCCCCATTCTCGAGGAGTGCACGCTCAGAGGAATTATTATAGCTCCACTTCTTTCCCTCTTTTGTTCGAGGAGATGAGGGGGGGGGGGGGGGGAATTGGCGGTCGGCGTTAAGGCAAGGAAACTCGGGCAACGATACCGAAAGACAACGGCCGGGGGACGTGATCTCTCGTTCCCCCGACCTCCTCGTCGCTATTTTATTACGTGGGATCGCTTCCCTCGACTGCAACAAACCCGAGAATTACGTATTTCGTGCAGTAAGATGGCAGCTGTGGTAAACAAGCGGAAACCATCACAGCAGAAAACTACTTTCACTGCAGACTCGGCGCAAGCGTCGCTGCAATCGAGGAGTTAAAATGGTAAATGGTGTGAAATTGCGAGAAGCGAAGATTTTTAGTATTCTCTTTCCAACCACAGCGCGACATTAGTATATTAACGATCTCAGTTCTATTTTTCGACAGCCCTAGAAACTAAAATAAATTATTCTAGTATTTACTGCGTATCGCATTCAGCATAGAATTTACATACTCTCCATTAACAAAGTAATTACTCATTTCTTTAGCACTTGCATCGTTTATCATTTCAACACCTGAGTTTTATATTTTCAAATTTGCCTACTGCTATGCATGTGAAAAGTTTGAAGTCTATGGAAACTAATTAGAAGAATTCTTCGCCCTTTGGGTTGGAATAAAGATTATTGGAATAGAAACATAAATATCTTTTTTACTCTTTTGGTGAGACTTTGAATATATTTCGTAGTGTCTGTATGGTAAACAGTATCAAATGAGATATTCCTTCGTATTTTTCAACGGTTACATATTTCTTTCCCAGTTTGGAGCAAATATGGCAACTGTTATGAAACTGCATGGAGAGAAACAAGTTCAAAAAGAACAGTGCCTAGCAGTCACAGCGACACGACGAGTTGTTGGTAACTTAATTCACGACGACTTCTAGGAAGTCATTGTTTTTCCCATCACGCACAGCTTTTGTAACGGAAATGGATGAGGTTCACGAATCTATACTTAGAAAGAATGATATTAATTCCAACCATTATTCCATTGCCCACTCATCTAGAGAATATTTTTCAAGCGTTGTACACGAAAAATTTGTTATAATCGGCCTCTCGAATGCTACACCAAATTACTGCCAAACTAATTACACATTCCAATAAATTCTTTTTCAAATAAATTTTTAAACTCGTCTTCTAATTACCAGTTGTTTCGAGGATTATCTCGCACTAAAAAGAGTAAAATTTTAAGAAAATCTAACTTCTTCGGATGCACTTTCGCTTTCCTCTTCTCCGAGTAAATATTGTACAAGTATTTGGATATAACTTGATCAGGATAGTAGACTAATCCAGTTCCTACGGCCCTCACGCATAATTTATCGTCCAGTTCCTGCATTCGGTGCCACAGAATTGACTGCGTTCCCACCGAACCTTTCCCCCACGATCGATGAAATCTCCAAGTTCGACGCAATTCCTGCGGAGTTCGCGCCCCGAGGGCATACGAACGAAAACCCATCAAGACCTATTGCTCCCCGCGTCTGAAACGGTTAGGGAAACCGACCACCTTCGCGGTGCTTGGTAAAACGTGGAAAAATACGCAATTCATACTATTCCTAGCAGTCTGTTCAGCATTTTCAATTACCGCGGGGCTATTAATATTCCGAGGCTTTGCGATGCTTTGCTACGCCAGCGCGTTACTTTAACGTATATTTCAGTTCCGCGGAAAATGGCGATAAATTCTGTTTACCATAGTTTGCTCCTCTGCAACGTCCCCTTGTCGTCCTCTGTTATTTAACGAAGGACTCTGGCGGCAAACACTTCTTCAGTGATCTTGAAATTGCGCGCGCCACTTTGGTGAAACAGACCTAACGATTCATGCGTTTAAATCGACCAGGAGTGCAGCAGACATTTCTTCGAATGAACGGATGACTGTTCTATAATTGCAAGTGGGCTGATTCTCTTCGACTTAACGCTTCAAGTGACGCATGGTTTGGAAAAGTGCAACTCTAATCGCAGAGGGATTACCCTTAATTGAAGGGTAAGGGGAATGTCACAAAACAATTTTATCGAGAAAATTAAGTTTTGATACTTCAGTCCATCAGTAAAGAAACAAGGTTCAAAATAAATTTCTAAAATAATTTCCTTTTTCTAAATATTGAATCTTCAACGTTATCTTCCAGGGGTATTTGAACTTCGTAACCCTTTTTAATGCGACAATTCCGTATTTCCAGTTGCCACCAACAAAATATGCTATAAATCGCAAAATCATGAAAAATAGACATTGCCGGTTTTCCCCCGACCCTTTAATTGCGAGAAACGTTGTAAATTTATTGAAGAACTCTAAGAAACTTTAGTTTATTTGGTATTTTAAATTAAAAGCAGTGAAGAGTATTCAATCTGTACCAAATGTACCTGTGATTATGAAAGTGGTGCAAGTCAAAGATCTAAAAAAAAAAAGAATTCATCACCTTGTATTACAAAATAAGTAATAAATTCAATTTTTTATAATGTTTGAATCACTTTGCGGAAATACAGCGGGCCTCCCAATACTTATAGATGGCAGTGTATTTCTCTGCATGTCGATGGGCCACCTTCGCGTGTAGCCAGTAGTTTAGCAGACCAGTTCGTGTAATTAACATTTGAAATGACAAACAATGCGATGGCACTGTGAAACATCGATCCCTGGTGCACTCATCATCTCTGTCACGCGTATACATCAATTATGGTCGATTCAGCTGCGGCGGTTACATCTGAATCCATGCCCGTTTCGCCGTGCCCGCGGAAATATCAATATTTCCGTGCGCGAAACGACAGGAATTAAATTACAGCCTTTCAACGATCAGGCGATAATGCGCTCGCGTATATGTAGATAGACTGACAACGAAATGACGCTTGCAATAGCACGCATTCAGGCTGGAGAATTATTGGTTTCACGGACCATGTGCTAAACGATTTTCATCAACGTGAAAAAGTAATAATAATTTTTTTGCGAATTAATTACAGGGAGATGAATACAAATTGTGCGTAGTACGTTTGGGTAATGTTTACTAATATTATAAACCGAAAAAAGTGTTCTTTTTTTTGTGTAAATATAATATATACATATATGTGACTGCGCTACAGTAGTGTCATGTGTAGGCGTTTTTCCTGTGGTTTTGCCCTGATCGCGAAAAAACCGAAGTCCGGATCGACTTGAAATTTTTAAAACATATTCAAAACATTCTTTTCTGGAGTGTACTTCAATATTAAAGTGTAAAAATCGCTTTCTCGTAGTTGCTATTTTAATAATTTTGGTTCAATTCCTTTTTCAGAGCTCCACTCCGAAATTACAGGTTGTAATTTTTAAGCTCAATAACAGGGCAAAACCGAAGACTGTTTTTCTAACCACTGTATATGTAATCAACTTCGTGTGACGCCATTTGTAAAAATAGATGTTTAGACAAAAAGAAATATTTGTACTCGACGTGATAGTAATAAACACTGTGTGAAAGGAAAATGCTGTGGTTGCTTTCATTTCCTTGTCATTAATTCGTAAAAAATACTTGATTTTCGAGCGATTTCACGGCCGAATCTCCTTAAGGGACTCGTACAACGTTATATAAGGGGTTCTCGTATAACAGCCCCCGAAATTTATGATTTCATAATAAAAAAAACTATTGTTAATATTGCATTAAAGTCTTTTGGGATATAAGGAGGCATCTTTAAACGCGTATAATTTTTTTTTGTTTGTTAATCCTTTTTATTATTTATTCATTATTGTGCAATCGTGTTAACCGCTTCGACGATGTTGACGTGAGGTGTAGCACCTCTCACAGTCATCTTATTACAAAAAGAAGAAAATTTTCTTAAAGTTAAATTATTTACACTGTGACTGGACTAAAAATTTTACTTTTAGTTTTTATTTATAATACCTTTTTCGTCTATATAAAGAATATTATAAAAAATTTGTCTAAGAAAAAAATTACTTTTTCTTTCAAACGCTATAACTCTTTCAATTTTTCCTTCTTTCTTCCTTCAAAGTGGACCAATTCCAGCATAAACTATATAACTTTAGAAACTTCCATTTTTTTTGCAATCAGATGACTATGCTAGGTGCTACACATCCCGCCAACAGTAGTTCCATCTTCGAAGAGGTGGACAAGATTCCACAATAATTAATAAATAATAAGAAGGATCGACATACAAAAAATATTTTCGGCAAGTTTAACACTATTCGTACCGACACTTCATGTATGTATACCTATTCCTTGAAAAAGAGTTATATTTCTTACAATTGAACGTAGATAGTAGTCAATTTGGTACTTAATTAAATAATAAATGATTCATTGTATGCATATTTCAAGAAAAGTCGTAAAGATAAATAGCGATGTGATAACGTTGTATGCGGGAAATTGTACGCTAAACTTTGAAAACGGTCAAATTGACCGGTCTGGTACGAATAGTGTTAAAGATACCTCCTTATATCTCAAAAGAGTTTAATCGAATATGATCAACAGTTTTTATTTTAAAAAAAAATCTGAAATATCAGTTACTTCAGGGGCTGTTAGACGAGAATTCCCCCTTAATACAACTATACGACTAAAAAGGTCGTCCCACTTTCCTGAGAGTGCCCAAGAAGTGTGCGCCTTAGATCTCGAAACACTTCTACTGATTACACCTTGTAAATAAAAAATTCTGTGATTCCTGGTACTCGGCTGCGCTCTATTGAAACTACATTTCAGGCTAAAGGAATCTTAAACACTTAACAATTCATCCGAACATCTGCAGGAACTCTACAAAGCCCAGGAGCCAAAGTTCACGACACCCACGCCATTTTCCATGATTCGCGAGCAAACGAAATATCTCGCGGTCATTTGCCACCTTCCGGTTTGCTCGCTGCTACCGTGACCTAGGTTCTATTCCGAGAGCTCCCGACGAACGTGTTGAACGCGGCGAGTGTCACCATTCCGCTGCCGATGGAGCTATCCTCTCGCCACTTTAACCGTTTATTAATGAAAACGCAGCCGGGCTAATCGTGTGAACGGGGAAGGACGGGCGCTAAGTATTCGCGAACGCACGTGCTGCTTTGCATGGACAAACAACAGTATTAACGCACGGATGATACTATTCGCGGACGGGAATGGTGGGCATGTGGCTTCATAATTGATGGAAGAGAGTTGCGGCGAAATCGTAAACAATGTAGAGGGTGAGGGCTGATCCTGGCGCACTGGAGCGTTTAAAGCGAAGGGCAGGGTCCATTTTAATAGGTTTTACACGGTATTTCAAGTAGGCGTCGACGTGTTTTCACGCAGAGGCGAGTTGAGTGGGAAATATTCGACAGTAGATCACTTGGAAAGACCTGGCCGACTTGAAAGGGACCATGCGCCACTCAAAGTGCTAACGCTTCATTCGTGACATTTATGAGCGATGGAAGAGGAGGCCGAAGGTACTAAGAAATTTCACACTACTTATATCCCTCCGTAATTGAATGTGAAAATAGAATTTCTAATTTTCCTCGCCGAGCAGTTAGAACCCACTAGTGGCACTAAGCTTGTGGTTACACAGCCATGTAGTTTCGAGGATATCCCTTTGCACGCACTCCGAGTGTGCTTCAAATGTACGCTAGGTGTCCGTGTTCCATCTGCCACACGCAAGTTCCAACTTTCTCTCGTGCTCGATGAAAGAGAAAAATTACGGGAACGAAGGTACGGGCCATGGGAATGCCGACAGGTAGACGCAGCCTTTAGAGCGTGAGCTCGGGAACCCGGTAGGCGTTGTGTACAACGATTACGTAAAAGCTGCACCGAAGATCGGGAAAAGAAGCAGGAAAGTTGACACCGGCCTTGTACAGGTTGATTCAACTTTACGCTCGCGTCGACTTGCTTCATATTGGATTATCGATCGCGTTTAGATGCGGCTGTTGGTTTGCTCCAGTGCTTCCATTTCGAGACACTGTTTTTTACCCAGCACGAGCCGCCAACGTTAGAATTATGCGGAATCCGAAATTACTCCATCGTCATGTGGGAGTAGGTGCGTATGTAAATTCTTCGGTGACTAATATCGATAAATTATTAATATGCTCAAGAGGGGTCCACTGTTCTTTTTAGCTTGGATTAATATTTATAGCCGCATACGCGTGGTTAAATATATTCGGAACATTCTCAAAAAGGAAGTTCGCTGACGCGAGAATTAGAAAAAAATCTGAAACCTTACAGAAATGAAGCTCAAATGGTGCTAATAACGTAACTCTACTTTTATTCTGCAATAAAACGGTCCTAAGGGTGAAAACACATCCTCGAAAAATTCTATGGTTTTTTATACCCTCTAAAGCGGGGATAAAGAATTTGCGAAAACATTCTTTTTTCCCAAATTTACCCTCACCACAATTTTTTCGATGTTACTTTAGCCCTATATCGGAGGATATCGAAAGCCATGAAACTTTGAATTCAACCTTTTTTATATCCCTTACGGTTTATATGAAAACTCACAATTTCTTTGAAAGGGTGTTTTCACCCTTTAACCCGTTATATTGCCGAATCAAAAATAGTTACATTGTTAGAATCAATTCAGCTACATTTCTGCAAAGTATTAGATTTTTTAACATTTTCAAATTGCCGAACACTTAAACTTCTAAATGAACATAATCCACACACCTTATATTATATAAATTACCATCCATATATTCTCACTTCAGCTGCGCTTCAAATTCTCTGCAGGAGATATTACCTTTTCAACGAGATGAATTTTAACGAGATCAACACGCCTAGCCTTGGCCATTACGTAATTTCGCCTTCCTAGTTCATTACGAATCGTTTTTCCTGCTTCCACGCTGACGGGCAGACTAAACGAACAAAAACACGGCCGTTCCCTCGTGCAAACCGGTCTTTTCAAATGCATCGCTAGACGAGGGCATTCTGCTCGGGCGGGCGAGGCGGGTCCCACCACTGCCAGCGGAATAGAGAAGAATCGTTTGCGCTTGCATACGTGCACGTCTTCGTTTCGATTCAATACAGCGGTGGAATGGACGATTTGAAATGGAGCGTCGCAGCGGGCATGGAAATTACTTCGTTCCTTGCGCGCGACTTCGCCGCTGCAACGGTATTGGGATATAACAGAGGCTGACGCCGGACAATGCCGAATGCCTTCCAATCAACTGGCAACTCTCGGCGTTCTTTTTTTGCAAACGTACCGAGCGGGATGAGGAGCGCGACACCAGCGACCCGGGGCGCAGATAATAATAATAACAGGATGACTCAAAATTGACGAATTCGGACGATGGCTACGGAGCTTTGGTATACGCGTGCTCAAGAGAACCGGCACCGGAGGATTCAGAACTCACGGAGTGGATATAGGACAAGTTTAAACTTAATCGACCCCGACACTAGCTCTGTACACACGGACAACTCAATATTCGCGACTAACGAGGACAGTGCATGGGGCTCGGGTCACCGATTTCGTTTAAATTTTACGTATAATTCCTCAGAGCGCGATTGCGCCTTTTTCGACCGAAAAAATAAGTAATTCTTTGTGAATTTTTAGTATAAAAACGGTTCGAAAAATTAATTTGAGGTTTGGCAGGTTGTTTTATTGTATCTTGAACTATTGTTCTGAATTTTTGTGTGTCAGTGAAAAAAATACTTAAACCATATGAATGTGGCTATGGGTGGTAGTTTTTTTGTGGTAGTATTTTTTTAATTTTCTAATTTTTCGGAGGCCCCCTGAACCCCGGGGCTCTTTCGCCTCCACATTAAGGCGGCATTGATGTATCGGTATGGGTGAAATATGGCGGTGGTCTTAAGAAACTTTAAAGCTGATGTTTTAATATCTACTAGGCTTTGTTTACGTAAAATATAATTTCTTGTAATAGAACCTTTGAATTTCGTTCCCGTTATCGTTCACAATTTCAACTTCCCTTTGACCGCTACAGTAGTTAAACAGTGGCAATATGCATACTGAGTTTATGCAAAATTTGAGCCAAATCAGCTACCCGAGCCTGGCGCACCCTCCTTGGAAACCAATAACCCAGAGATTCTGGAGCGACACGATATCGAAGTATACCGAGCTCGAGCGACCTGGAATTGGAAGCCTCGAAATTGTGGGGTATGATACTGGCCGCGTTAATGTCGCGATGGTAATGGTACTGGCGAGTAAAGTACTTGGAGGAATAACGAGAAGGTGCTTTCGGAATGAAACAGAAAGTGAGAAAGTTCCAGAGAAATGGATAGAAGTGTGCAAGAAAAGAGCGGGCAGATATTGTCACCGAATGAAAGTTTACAGGTCGTTGATACTGAACCACGTAACCGGGTCCCCGGTATTACGCCACACCCCTGACGTGCACTTTAATACGCAAGACAGCGGCGCGAGCCCACTGGGGGAGAGGAAATCGACTAAAGCGATAAACGCGTCCGTCTGTGGGCGACGAGAAGTCTTCTTTTCGAAGACGGGATCGCAGCCCTCGGTGCGTGATATACAGAAGTGACCTATCTTCGTATCTAAAGCCCGCGCGTGTAAATACTGATAAACTGGGGCATCGTCTATCTGTGCGCCCTGCGTAAAATCAGGGCGATTTAAAGCGTGGCTCGAACGGCACGTAAGCGTCAAATGTAACACGAGAGTGTTACGGAGATTCCTGTAACTTCAACCTCGGTTGCTTGATTATACCGTGGACAGGTTTTATAAGAGTATAGTTGAAAATAATGCGATTCTCTATCTAGGGGACGAGATCGATACAAGGAGTTACAGAAATACGGTATTTTTGGCGCATTAGTTTAGCTGCTATACCCTATTTGCATTCTCCATATATTAACCTTGAAACCGTTACATTCTCATTTGCAAGTCCTACTTGGAAGAAAAAAGAGCAGCGATGAAAAAACATTTGCATTTAGGTACAGCTGTGATTTAATTAATCTTTAGTTTTGTTTGATTATAATTTTGATATTGATACTATTGATAATATAGTATTAAGCATTTAGTAATATTATTGTAACAGTAACGTTATTTTGATTGTAATAATATTAGTATCACTAGTATAAGAATACAGAGTTATGTAGAAAATGTTAGCAGCGTGCAAACTGCAGGATTTCGAAACCCAGAAATTGCGCAGTTTTTAAATCTAATCCTAAACTTTTAAACCCCCTCATGCGCCACTCCCTCGTCTCCCTGGACGGCACTGAGTTCGAAAGAAAAGCTACTATACCTTTCCGTGCACCAGCAACGAAGCACAGGGCGCGCGGATTACTCGCAAAGATATGCACCCGAGTGCAGTATCGACTGTGTCGCACTAAACTGCAGTGGCGACGCGGTGGCCAGCGAGCAGCCGAACCGGGGGGAGGACTTTTTCGTTCACCATTTTGGAAACCCGACACCCTAATACCGGCCTCCTCCGGAGGTATTACGTCGCGAAGACCTTGAGCAGTGGATTAAAGAGCACAGGTGCGATCCCTCTTAACAAATTGTAATTCAATTTAGGGGAACAGCGCCACCCGAAGCAAACGTATGGCGCGCATTTGCTCAAAAGTCCCCGTGGATTCCACGTAATAAGATAAATGTCTAATAAGATTTCGACAGCCTTCCATTGTCCGCGTAATTTTCTTCTTCGTGCGACAAAACGCGACTCCTTTAAAGTCCATCTCTCATCGATCTGCACTCCTCGCGGGGTTAATTGATCTCCAGTGAACTCGAGAATGAGGATACAATTTACAGAATAAGGAAACGCCGCGAAACCGCATGCTAAGTTAGTTTCTCGCCCGTTATATATTCGTTTCTTTTCTCTTTAGAGCAATTGAACTTTGCTTATCGCCTGATTAGTGCATTCGACGGAGAGCCGAGTCGTAAATAGGATGCCAGGTAAACATGAGAACGGCAGTTCCGTCTATGGCCAGCGCTAAATCAAAGGTTAAGGCTGAATCGCATTATGGAAGCATCGGCACGCATCTGCATCCCGGCCGTCACGTTTTGCCGATGCAACGTGATCTGCGGTCAGAAACGTTTGTTTACGGCCGCCACTTTATAAACGGGGAACGATGCGAAAAACAACGACCGGGTAGCTATTAAAAGGAACAAAGAAACGCTGAAACGAACGACGTGTAAAACGCACAGCAATTCCATTGCACGCTGGCGGGTACACTAACGACCAAAAGTACGACCATAAAGGTGTATTCACACATACTTGTTCCGCCAGTGGCAATGGTCCATTCCAAAACAGGGAAATATATATTTTTACTGCTTAACCGTCACGAAAGCAACTTAAGGACTCGCGTAGCATTCAAAGGGCGAATAAACACACGTACAGTTAATTTCCTAGGATCACAATGTCTCTGGCGCTTTCTGAAACACCCCGCAGAACCGATCAAATGCTTTTGAGTGGTAGTGTATAAACAAGGGCCCCAAGCGTTTTCGCCGCCTCCCGAAACGCGTTTCCGGTTCCAAGCGTCGATACGATCGACATGTGGATCTCGAACCGGTTTCCCAAGGACGATGAGGACCCCGCTTGCCATCGGAGCCCGCAATTCCAGCGCCCGCCGTGGCAAGGTGTTCCCTGCGCTTGAAAAGTACTCACTGTGGCCTACATCTCCGAGCGCGTAAACCCCGTCTCGCAAATAATCGAAAGTAACGGCTGATGCTCGCTATCCAATGCACACCTATTTTCGTTAGAAAGAATTAGAAGCCGACGGATCGCGCGTGATGCTTCCTGCGAGTTCAATGGCGGATTTGTATTCGGTAACGGGAGGTTGGTTACATTTGCTTGTACAATTTCAATAAACGTAAAATATGCGGGAAAAGAACTTGTCGCCTATTTTGCATTCTGTTTTTTTTTTTTACGCTCGCCGTGCGGAGGAAATTTATGGTTGGCGATTTACATTCTCGTAAAGGCGGATTATATGTGCACCTTTCGCGATTTAATGGTGTTTGGATCGTTTAATGTAGATTTCGTTTTTTATCACTATCGTGGAAAGACTGTGTAAATGGTTGCGAGACGTGGCCTAAGTGAGATGATTTTTAATTAGCTTTAGATTTGAAGGGGATGCCTGTTAGCCATCGCGTGGAAAGTGGTAATAATGCTTTTAATGTTGTTCTTATGAATGTTATTATTAATATATTACTCGTCATACGAAAAACGTAATTTATAACTTCATTGTTATTTCGTGGCAATATTGAATATCAAGACTGTAAGTAGGAAATTTGTAGATCGAAATTGGAACAGCAGTTATAATTGTTCGAAGGACTGGGACGAAGATTCGAGGCACTCGGGTTTATTTCAAGCTCCAATGAAATTAAATAGACAACCGTTTCATTAATAAGAAAACGGTTATTGCGTTTTCGAATTCAAGCTGCCCCATGCGAACCTTAACGCGCTTAATGCCTTAATGCTTTCAGCCTTGCGCAAACACAGATAGTACTAGACTCCTTCAAGGAAACAACGATTACTAATTGGCCTAAAAGTTTCAGTCAAATAGAAATCGACATGATGGAGTAGGTAGGTACTTGTTTCTCGACTAATAAAAAACCATACGTTTCACCAGTTTTTATATTAGATCTTAGAAATGTTCCTTTAGATACTGCTACACTTCAACTTTCACCAGAATGTAATATTTCATTTGGAATTTTATACATAGGTTGTCTATATAGTAAAACGTGGGACAACCAGCTATGAGATGATTCCTCGCAAAAGAACGGTTTATTTTGTTTATATTTCAGGTTTGTATATTACTTTAGTTCAATAACGACATAAGTATTATTTTCTACTCGTCTTTCTATGACGAATCGCCTTTTAGCTGGTCACGCCGCGGTTTACTGGACACCCTGTATGGCCACAAAAGCTGCTATTATTTATATTCGAAGGAAATGGAGATTTCTGAGTTCAACAATCGACGTTGATCGACAGATACGGTGTCATTCTCCCCTACCAAAATATCCGACCGCGTATTGCGAAAGCGAAGACTGAATAAATTGATCGTCGAATGTACAACCCGCCCACCATATTCATCGGATTCATCAGCCACGGATTGCAATTTAGTTAAACGCTCCGATCGTGCCTGGAGTGAGAAAATCTTCCGCGATGTAGCTGACGCGCATGTTTCATCGCCTCTGGAAAAAAAACGTCAGCGAAAATAGAAACCAACGGTATTTACGTCGATAAAAAATCTTTTTATTTTGAACGTAGTTCCGTTTACCCAAACCGGAGATACAAAATCGGGAACTCATTCAGAGACACTGATAAATAATGATTATCGCGTCTCTGTTTACGTTTATCGTTCAAGCCCGCTTACTCGCGCAATAGGCTATCGTTGTTAACGAACTCAATTACTCAGCCCAATCAGAAGGAAAAAGTAAAACGAAGCAACGATTATACGTAGACTCGCAATTAAGTATTTCTTGATCCGTTTCGTCTGCGAGTCGTCGTTCGTAATGCTGTTATGACGGGGTGCGACATTGTGTCACGGTTTTCACATGTGATTCTACAAGTCACTGCGATTTCATAGAATTCACACTGGTCTAGAAATTCAAAGGGACGACTGGTTCGTTGTTTGGAGTAGTGTTCCATTGACAGTTTTTATCCACCGACTGACAATGAGTGAAACACGTTACAATAAGAAAAATCAATTTTAAATTCTTCAATTTCGATTTCAAATTCACAAATTTCGATTTCAAATTCACAAATTTCGAATTCACAATTCACAAATTTCACGCTCCTAAATTTTGAATTCTGAATTTTCAGCTCGCAGATTTCAAATTCCTACATTTCGATTTCTCAACTTTCAAATTCCTAAATATCGAATTCTCAAATCTCAAATTCTTAACTTTCGAATTCTCAAATTTTCAAATTCCAAAATTTCGAATTCTCGATTTTTAATTCTTAAATTTCGAATTTGTAATTCTCAGATTTCAAATTCCTAAATTTCGAATTCTCAAATTTCAAAATTTGCAATTTCCGAAACTTCCCTCCATTAATTTAACAGATCTCTACTGACAAAGCTGTGCAGAGTCACTCGTGAAAGCGATGAGGACTGAATACAATTTTCCACCCTATACGAATGAATCACTTTCTTGCCCGCTACGCCATAATAATGCAACGGGAATAAAGGTCTAGACACACTGATCTGTTCCATGCCGGCGTGCCATTGGTAAGAATAAGAGGGGCGTAGAGGATCTCTCCTTCTTACCGCTGGCACGCTGACAACACGGAACTGATCGGTGTGCCCAGAGCTTAATGGTGTCGACAAGGGGTATGGTGGAAATCCATGGGAAAAGGGTCCTGTTTAGAAGGGAACGCAGCGTGACCTTGTCCTATCCTTGAAGCACTACCATCGGGATTCGAGCAGTTGGCACAATGGAGGAATGCAACTCCCATTGGCTGGCGCCTACTACATTGGCACGGCGCTCACTCATGCACACTACTGTCACCGCCCCCCTACCGATTGCGAATGTATCTAGAAACGGTGGTTCTGTATGAGTATCCCTTCCCTAGCCATGCCTCAAGTCAAAAGTACCAGCTACTACAGCTCACCAACGGTACATTTGCATCTGTGGTTCAAGGTCACTGTTGTTCAGACGAACAGATGCAGATTACGTGCATAACACTCGCATGCACCCGAATTCGTTTGTATGCGCCCTGACACTCATTACTCCCTTAGTGCAGCTACTCCTTTTTCTCTGGTTAGTAGGAAGCGCGATAGAGACGAAAACAATTGAATTTAAATAATTCGATTGCTTCCTTGGATTCAGACATTGAAATTTAATCAAGAGCCTCTGTTGTTCAGTAGTGCACGTTTAATAATTGGAACATTTTAGGGAAGCTTCTGTTATCGAGATATTGGAAGTGAACAACAGCATGTACGTTTGAGAATTTATCGTCATCAGATGCATTAACTATTTGAAGAATCTCTTTTATATTCTAGCTATTAAAAACTGTAATACATTGCGAGGCACGTGCAACAATTATCCATTAAATATTCCCAACAGTATTAAGAGAATATGTGGTCTGAGTGATGATCCCAATTAATTGGATGTTGATGCTCTGCCAATTCCAAAATTCTCATTCAATATTAATACCCCGGATATAACCCAACCCGATTATATGATCTATTACTGATCTTGCAAGAACATGTGTGTTTTTGTCCCCCACAAAATTCAGTGCAACAAAATTTCCAACTAACGCGTAGCAAAATTTGAATAAAATTTATTAAGTATTTCACCCAGTTACATCGTATAATATATTCGTACGAACAGTATAATGCAATCCCACGAACCTACGTGTCAGGAATATTGAATTTTGAGTACGAAAATTGAAACGGTTGGTGTATCTACATAGTGTGCGGAAATCCTCCCGTCTCATTTGCTCGCAGTACTCGCAGAACGCCGTCAGGCGTTGCCAGCACCGGCTACATACATTGACTGAACGCACACATGGGTCCAACTTGCTAAAAGGGTTAACCGACCTACATCTACCACGGAAACGTGAAAACACGTCCTACGCAAAAATATGTCCGAATAAAGAAGACGAAGGAAGAGGAAGAGGCTAAGAAAAATACAAGTGATTGCACCTAACTACATAATGATTACGCATACAGAGTTTGCTGAATTTATTACGGAAAGAGATACGTCGTTAAAAACGAACTTCAACCAGAGTCAGTAATCTAGCTCTCTAAAAATGTTAAACCATGAACGTGAACGTTTTAACGGGTCGAATTTAAATTATTATGTGACTAGAAAATGCAACGACATTGTCATTAACTTATCGCTGCCTAATAATTTTACATGTTTCGTTTAGTAGTTATAAGTTGTTATTCCGCTGCACGGTAGAAACCTTATCAAATTTAATGCAGTGTTCGATACGTTTAGAGGGCGCATTACGCTCATCAAGGTATTCAGTGTAGTTAGCAGAGCGCTCAGGAAAAAACGAGCTGAACTAAGGTTGCTCCAATTGTTCGAGTAGCTCCCCTTCGAGCACTAGTCAAATAATTGAGTGCTCGTCGCGACTCGGCGAAAGAAAATGAAAGAAATTTCGAGTATGTAATCAGCTCTAACACTTTTTTTCTAAGATAGGGACAACATGAACTACATACACCAGTAGAGAGTTAAAGACCTTGAGTGATCTTGAAGGCTGGGCAAACATAACCTCTAAGAAACCACATTTATTGCATCAGTTCTTGTGTGCTGTGGGCGCACGTAGACGCTCCTTCACTCCATCACTGTGCGCGAGGAACGCTTATAGGCGTTCAGCGACTGTGATTCGGATATACGACTAGAGGAATCCCGCACGTGATGTGTGTACGCTGAGCATATAACCTAAATATAATTTTAAATGGGAAGAATTATTAAATCGACTTTAAACTTCGATATTAAAGGGATATCATTTATTTCGAATAAATATAATGCAGACGAACGTTTTACAACATCAGGCTCAAATTCGTGAGCTGAAAAAGAGGCAAGGTCCTCGGACCACCAGTCCGCCTCTTTATTTCGCTCCTTATTTATTCTCGTATGACCACACACGTGCGGAATGACTAAACGGAAAATGGACGAAAAAAGAAATGAAGTATCCAGAATACGAGGCGTTAGTGCACCGATACACGCTCGTATGGTTACACCATTCGCCGAGAATTCCGAGGCATAACCATGCGATGACTCAATTCCCATCTGCAGCGCCACGAAAAGAAAGAAACAGGCGAGACGGAGCCTCGTGGCCAACTTTCCAATACCAACAGAATAATTGCTAACATTCTTCGCCCCGCAAAAGAATACGACGAATAAAATGTACACAATGCACAGGCGTAGGAACGAAATAAATTTGAATCCAAAATACCTTCGGATTTCGAGCAAAGCTAATCGAACGGAAGTTGTACATCAACACTGACTAGGTACGCCGTACTCCGTGAATCCACGAAAACTCCGCGAAGCGGATCAATTCGTACGCGCTAATTAAATTCTACACCGACGACAACGTGAATCAATACCAATGTTTGGCACGAGACCTGCCGCGAGATAAACACGGCAGCATTGAAAAACGGGACGCGACACATTCGAGATCCCGGCCTTATTCCTACGCGGACTTTAAACCCCACAACGATAATGTACAGATTAGCGCGCGGTGCAGCAGTAAGACGTTTCGAACCTACCAGGTAGAGTTAGGCAGCTTCGTCGCAACGGCCACGACTCTCGACGGGCGAGTTTCTCGTAAATCGAGAAAGTGGGGAAATGATACTCACGTGTGCCAACTACAACGGGGGGGGGGGGGGAGGAGGATCGTTCGCAAGGCGGCCCTGTTTCCCTCTTCTTCGCACTATCCAGGTCTGCCGAGCACACGCGTCATGATTCACACACGTTAATTTCGTTGCCAACGCATGGCCGGTTATATATCGATGCAGGAGAAGCCCGCGTAGCAATGCCTCCTTTCGCGAAATAAAGACGGGCCGTTAACACTCCGCGGGATTACAGTATATTACGTCCGCGTGTAGACGCCAAGATCCGCAGCGTTCAAACGCTTGTCGATGAACAGTCCCAGGGGCACTGATTGATGGCACCATCGACGAGGCTCCGTGGCCAGCGCGAAGCAGCGGACTGATGGCTGATGACCGATTACTGCCGACCAAAGTCGCATCGACGGCGGGGCAAAAACTACCGGCGTTCGTGTGGCAAGCGAAGCGGCAACGATTCCCGTGTGGACCTGAGGCAGGCCACCGCTGTGCGCGCAGCAATGTTTACATTCACGGTCACGGGTCGCGTCGTTACTGACACGCTCACGACGGGACGCGTTTGAAAAGCCATTCGACTATTCTAACACGTTGATTGATATTGGAGCTGCGCGGGCAAGTAGACGAAACTGTAAGGATCCGCGTTACTTTCAGGCCTCCTCCAGAGGTCTCTTCTCGGCGCTACGTTACGTTCTGCACGTACGACTTTTTCGTAACGATTGACTGGCGCGACACGCTGTTCAGCGCCCGGCTGGATGCAGCGCGGAACGGTTCGGCGGGTACGGGTAACCGGGGGCGGACTGGAGGAGGGAAGGCCCTCGACGGGGACACGGCGACTGAAAGAATCGCGGGCGCGAGGGTGGCGTTAGGCGAATACACGCGAGCACTTCGGAGCACGTGCCACTGTACGCGTTGCGGTACGAAAACGTTCTGAGGCGCAGGTCCCAGCGGCAACGGGGCGCGTACGTGCTTCAGAATCTGCCCGCCATATTTGCTGCGACCCGAACGTCGACATCTGCCGGCGGAACCAGGCAGTTTCTTATCAACCGTTCCAACCGCAGGGTAAGAGGGTACTCTCTGGTATCGGGTAAACGCGGATTTAACACGCCAGTGATTTACTAGAAATGTAAATTCTGGAGAAGTTTGTTTTCAAGGAAGCTCTTGGTTGTAGAATCCCTGCTAGGAATACGAAGAACGAAAGTGGGTAAATGTTAGATGCGGTCAGAAGAGATTCAACGAACTGTATCAGGGTTAAAATAAAAGGTTACAAGCCTGGAAGGATAATATTTGATATGCGCGGAATAATAATCCAGTGTTTTGAACCACCGGCAAGGTATATATCGCTTATGCAATATCGCTGGTTATTCAAGCTGCAACTGTATTAATCAGATCTTCCTGAGTTTTAAAATGAGTTAAATTCTGGACGTAATTAAAAGTTTCATTAACGAAGCTAGATAAGGGGCCCCGAAGATAAGCACGCAGCTTTTCGTTTAATTCATAGATTGTAGTTTATACCGTAACGGTGCTTAACGCGTACCAAGTTATTTTTCAGATGCTATCAAGCCGAGTAACATTTCTCGGTTATCTCGAAGCATATTCTCCATCTATAGTGCTTCCATGTTTATGAAGACGGGGAATAATCAGACACTCGATTCGGAGTCTAGTGGAAAATCATATCTACGGATGTTACTCACCCTGTGCTGCTATTTGCGCCTGATGCTGGGCAGCGGTTCTCTGTAACAGACAAGCGTCGTACATTAACGTAAAATTTCGGAGCCATCGGGAATGATGATACTAAAAAACACGCTTGTTATGCTCCGTGTGATAAAGAGTAAGGAGCACGTTTATCGAGTGTTCACTGCCGAGGTGTTATCACGAAAAAAGAATGTATATGGTAAACAATTTTTTAAATGTTAAATTGAGTGGTGGTATAAAAAAAAAGTTCAAGTACATTTTGGATAATCAAGCGTATGCCGGATGCCTCCAGGCTCTTCGAGTCTAAGGAACGACTCCTGGGTTTGGCGCCGAAATAATCATCCTTCTTCCCACCCTTTATCCATCGAAAGTACGAGGACATATTGCACTTTTCACTGATAATACCCTGTCACAATATTATCAGTCACATAACTTTGTTGCACGGTAGTATAGAATTGTTCACTGCACTGGCTATTATTCGAGGCATTCGACCTTAGACCACAATAATGTTATTCCAAAACCAATGGAGGGAGATATTGTTTCTTGCTGATACAGATTAATTACATACACTTTATGGACGAATAAATACGCACCGAGTGACGATGATGAATAATTAATTTCAGGTTGAGAACTGTGTCGGTATTTTAATATAAGAAATCGAGAGTGAAACGAAATGATGTACACGTGGATCGGTGGGGATAGCGAAAGAATATTTTAATACACTTTAATTCTGTCTAGCAGAATCAGGTGTTATTCAAGAATGCTCTTGAAACTTTAAGAAGACACTGCACCTCCGCGGTGCCTCGAGGAACACTGTATACTTAAAGCGATAACAACCGCGCACTAAGAACTCTATACCCTCTCAATTGCGCTTCAACCTGCTTACTAAAGTAGTTTTTCATAACTTTCAGTGGTCGCTTCGTGAAAACACTAACGACATCCTAACCGTGCGAATCACGTTACTGCATTACGCACCAGGGAATAATATTTTAATTTTAATATATCCGTTTTAATGGCCCCTTCTAATTATATACTTTATCACCGGACTGGCATAATACGATAAAAACGCACTAAGGAAATATCAGGTCGCGAAGGTGAAACCGGCGCGAAAGATAAAATAAACAATTGAGCATTACGTTTTCTGGCCCATATGCAACAGATGCAAAACGCAGACACTGTTACGTCACCGAATGCCTCGTTATAACATCATTATTATCGTGGCTCAATTTATCATCACATAAACTAATCGAATGAATTCTTCAATCGAAATTTCTGGGACATTCACAGACATTAAAGATTGTGTATAAATTAACAGGCACAGAGTAATCCTGTTTCGTATACATTTTGTTGCGAAATAAAATAATTGAACTAAACTAGTAACTCTTGTAAATTAGCATCCGCTATATAAAACACAGTTTTCTGTTATAGCTGGTTTTCGGTGGTTAAATAAATTCGGGTGCAAGCTAATACGCAGAGGCATGAATTTATTTATCGACAGTGACGTCCCAGACTGCCCACCATTAACTCTCCTCATGTATTCCTAGATTGCGTAAGAATAATTCCTATTCGGCCAAAGTGACCCATCCAAGCCGCTGATAATTTATTACTTATACTGATTTTCATTTTGCATACAGCCGACGTGCACGGCATTACACAGCGTCTATTCCGAGCTCTTGACAAAAACAGCCCGTATGAACATATTTTTACAATGCTAATACAGCGGCAGCACTGCGGCAATGACGTCACGGGCACAATGTTAAACAGTAACTGATAATGAGGACAGATAAACGCACTATCCGCGCCAGGTCTTCGGGTCCTGAATAAATGGGATATAGAGCATAAAAGAAGTATGTATGCTCGCGCCGCTAACTCCGTTTAAAGTACCTCTCCTCCTATATCTAATCAATTTTCAGAAATTAAGAAGGGGAAAGCGGGGTAATTTCGGCCACTTTTATTTCTCAAAACGAAACACGCGGAACTTGACTCTGTGAATGGTACTGTCACTTGTTAATGATGCGGCTAGCTAATATCCACCGTATCCATGACTATAGCAGTCCTTTGTTGTAAACAAATCCGCGAGTGTTTATTTCGCAACGTAACTTTATAATAGTGGTGCATTTTTAACCCTTCGTTGACTCTCTGGGTGTGAGCCACCCATAAGCCGTTTTGGACTCTCTGAACCTTTTATATGCAAAATAAATACCATTTTCTCAAAGTCGACTTACAAATTATTTTTTCTCCTAAAATATTATATCCGAACATCAACTCTGTAGATTTTTAGCTTTTAATATCGACATTTGTAAAAGTTACAATTTTTTTAAGATTTTCTTCGTTTTTTCTCGACATGTGGTAATGTAGAATTATTTTACAAAAACTGTGATGAAATTTCAATAAATAAATTATTGGAATACATTTTAGAGACCGTGAAATTGATCCACGATTTTTTTTATAATAATTGGATTCTTTGCATGCAAATGGCACTCGTTCGAAAATTGCTCTGGGTGTGAGCCACCCAGGTATGTCAAAGTTGATTGAAAAAAGAGGTGTGTCAACGAAGGGTTAAGCAAGGTAAATTATTACTTGGAATAGATATAAATTATTAAAATTATTCTCATTAAATAGAGAAATGTTTCTACTCTCAAACTCACATTTGGTTTTTGCTGGTATGTATCAGTGCCGTCTATGTGGCCCCCTAAATTATTCTAGATTAAACAAAATCAAAAATACCGCGCTAACACGCGAAATGCATGAGTATTAAAATAATTAAATAAATAAGATTGAACGTGGGGTGCATTCCACGAGAAGAGGGCCCCATTTTAAAACTAAATTCTGGTGTACCTATTCGTTATTGTCTTTCCGTCACAGTTGGAGGGCCCATTTCTAATTCTTTTCTAGCTTTTACAACTCTTTTTTTTTAATTTTCCAATTTTTCAGGGGCTGCTTCTTTCGCCTTTATTTTAAGATGGCACTGATATGTATATTCAATTCAGTATATTACTTCGAGTATCTGAACATGTGTTGTGGGGTAAGGCTGGTTAAAATTGAAGGGTATAATTCCAGCCAGCTTTTAACATTACTTTTTCTAGCATAGATGCAACTGACATATAAACGAATTACGAACCAGGCAGAATTCTTAATATACTTCCGCATGCCAAACACGAAAGGGAGGTAAAAGGAAACAGAGAAAGAGAAAACTAAATTTTGGCACATGAACAATGCTTAGGATGGGACATCCCTGAAAAGTACATTTGTGATTCATGTAGTAATTCACTTAAAAACAAAAAAATTAATAATTTCTTTTATCAATTTAACAGTTACATCATTTCTTTTATAAAGAACAGTCATAGCCAGCCAAAAGAATTCCAGTTAAACGACCATTTTTGTGTTATTGCTTCCAATTTTGTTACACCGTAAATTTATGCTTTCTCGGTGATACTAATACAAACCAGGCACTTCAAACTATCAATTAATATAAAAAAAAAAACTAACAAATGTGTGACTTGTTCAAATTTTATAGCATTTTTTGCTTA
Source organism: Andrena dorsata (assembly GCA_929108735.1). Classification (NCBI taxonomy): domain Eukaryota; kingdom Metazoa; phylum Arthropoda; class Insecta; order Hymenoptera; family Andrenidae; genus Andrena; species Andrena dorsata. The sequence continues at coordinate 13,701,357 of OV815488.1, forward strand.
TGCAGCCGGAGTTACCTCGCCTTCCCGTACGCCACACTAGACGCCAGGATGAAATCAAACAGCTGGTAATAAAAATTCTGTAGATATTCCACGTTCTCCAGGGATCCTTTTAAAAAGGATTCCTCGTACGACGGAATAAAACCGTAACGTGGAAAAACGGTAAAATCGTCGATCGCCAATTGCATATTTCAATTCCATCCACATGACCTTTTCATCTCATTCGAGTGGAACAATGCTCGTGATTTACACGCGTCGTCGCTTCCATAAACGCCCGGCGGAAAAAAAAAAGGAAAGCATGACATAGTTTGCTTAAAGACAGCGGATCTAGGTCGTCGAATGTAGGAGCTGCAAAAATGTCTAGAAACAATAGACGGAATTGAATTTAGACGTGGCCTGCGAAAGGTTAAACGGGCCGGAGGATGTTATGTACAATGAATATTTCTACGCGATTGCCCATTCCAAGGTGTAATAAACAGTTCGTGGCGGGTCAGGATGAAAATGTTTCGCGACTGGTTGCGTAAGGTGTCGCGTGTCCCGTGTGTGTGTGTGTGAGAGGACGGTGGAAAAGAGGGAATAAAGAACTGAGTCTAAGAACCGAAAGGAACGAGTGGGCCACGCGAGATGTTGGGGTATTATGCTAAGAGCTTACATCGGCGGAGAAGGTGAAGGAAAAGAGCAAAGAGGAGGGCCGGGAGGGGCTGCTAGCTTTCAATTTAGAAGAACCGAACAATAGAGGAGCTTCGTCGATGAACTCGAGGCATTCTCCGTGACCGTAAGTCACCATTCAGCGTCTTTTATACGACGGTTCAGAAAACTGCGGTGTACTGTCGGTTTTTCTTTTTTCATTCAAAATGCCGGATAAATGGATGCACGGCTAAGCGGAGGTAACTCCTCGGGCGAAATAATGACGACATCTTTGAACGTTTAAGTTTCTCCGTAGAATGTCGGCGAACGTGGGCGTTTATATTGCTCCGCGCAATCTCTCTACATAAAAGAACGCGATATCTTTTCACGAATTCCACTTGTGAAGATACGTAATAGGGTATCCGAGGTTGCAACCGTAAAATCAGTGTCCACAGCTTGGCACTGGCGATGTACAAAAGAAGCAACGCGAAGCTGTAAATGCAACTTTCTCGTGACTGAATACTGCAACGTGACTGCGACCCATTTTTGAAGAACTGCCAGGTATCACAAATCTCGCGCATAACTCCGCAATTGTTTCAGAATTTTATATATAATAACTTCTATAAATATCTGCCTCGCGATAAATTCAGGCAGCGCGAGAGAGTACAACAGTGTGTAGCGATGAGAGGAAGTAGAAAATCTGCGATTTCAAAATACGATAACTATGAATTGTTTCTGAAAATTCATCTCCTACAGATTTGGAGGTTTGCCTAGATCAGACCAGCGATACCAACGTGATACGCAAAGCCCAGTGTTAAGTTTCTTACGCAAACATGTGAAAATAATTTTTAACATCCTCCTCTGACCGAAGCTGTAACCTCCAATGCCGCACAAATAATGATTAACACGCGCTAATAATGTTACGCGGTGATTTGCAATATTTAAAATTCAAGGATGCAATTTACGTTTCGGGGGATACTAATTTCTACATAGAACTGGCGAGTAAACAGTCCAACGTCTACGTCACACCACCGGTGCGCACACCGCCACGATCAATCCGCATCGATCGAACGAACAACAAACTCGAGACGCACGTGATCCGGCGAGGAGAGATGCGCGCGCTTTCCTAGCACCTTCAGCGTTGCATGTTCCGCGAGTCACTGAGTGAAAAAGCTGCCTTTGAATCTGTCTTTTTCCCGAGCCCACGGTCGCACACAGTCACGCATGCAAATACACTCGGTTACATACGCGACGCCGCGCGCGTCCCACCCTCCCGCCGAAATCTGACCGTTCATGTTCTTTCGCAGGCATTTAAACCACCTGCCCAAGGAGCACCATTTGCATACCGAGCCGCGCGACTAATGAAAAGCTACAATCGGGCAGCGTGGATGTCGCGAAAACGTGACGATACAACTTTGCCTCTTAGCTACATATATATATCTATCTACACAACGACACAAAGGTGGCGGATGTTTACCGATTGCGCAGTGTTACCTCACTCCCAGCTTAATCCCCGGCTAATGATCGTGGAGCAGTGATTCTGGTTATTCACCGCGACAACTGCTTCAACTCAACGCTGATGAATTTCAACAGAGAACCTGGCAGAAATAGTATTCTAGAAAATATTGCCAACGGGAAGAAAACATTGAAATTGCGAGCGCCGAAAGTTAAAGCACTTTTTGTATTAGGAAATCGGTATAAAGGAGTAAATCGGGATTACGTGAAGTTGTTTACTGAAAGGAACAAAGGTGAGGTTTTCAAGTGAGAGCATTTGTTACGGTATCGCGCACGATATACCGAGGAGGGAAACTGGTTTCAACGCTAACGAGTCACGTGACGAGGTGGAGGAAACGTTCAAACACGAAACACGATTTCGTTGAAATGTGTCCCTGAAACGATTATTTCACCGTCTACCGTGTTTAGCGGGAATGCTGATTTTTATTTAGGTGCGCTCGTCGGTCGTATACATTTATGCGAGAGGTGCCGAGACATGTACTACTAAGTGATCAAGGTAGGGAAATTAAAGTTCATCGGGGAAGCGCGTCGAGCATCGCGCGGTGTGTTATTAAAATAATCAGGGACGAGGCGCGAGTTAGTCACTTCAATATTTGAACAGATGCGATTTATGGCTCCACTGCGAGAGCCCACTGCTGTTCACTGTTCAGCCAACGATGCGCGAGTTTCTTCGTTCAGAAGTTGGCTGCATTCCGCAAGACGCTTTCAACGGGGCACAAAACGGGGGAATAGAGGTTCCAGCGATTTTTTCATTGTAGCTGAAATTTGCAGGTGATCTGTTGATGGGCATTTTGGAATTTCTTGGGCGGGATGTAGAGTGGCGAGGTTTTCTAGTCACGGCCAGCCGAATTTTGCTGAGGAAAGATGAAGACGCGTAATCGTCGACGTCGAAACACGTGTTCTCTGCTTTCAGAGATCATCCTTTTGTTCGCCGAGATACCATTGTTAGCGATGGACCAGCGGCGGTTTCTTCGTTTCTGAAAAGTCACGCTCTGCCGAGAGCAGAAACGTCGGAACGGAGCGCTCGCTGGAATTTTGAGTTTCCTATTTGCGGCCGGGAGCTAAAGGTCTGAGCAAACAATGCCCAATTCGTATGAAGTAGCATTTTCGGAAGTGGAAGTGGAATAGTCGAAGAGTTCATAAATTCTTGCCTCTTGATCTTAGAAGTTGATTCGAGGACACTTACTATGCGGTAAATGAAATAGTTAGCGTAAATGGAAAAGTTTATATGCTTTGTTAAATAACAAAACGAATCGCAGATCCTTTCTGGCGCGTGTCATTCTTGTTGCACGCTGAATTAAAGTGAACGGCTGTAGAAATTGAAGTAGCACTTTCTATCAATGAACTAAATCACTTTGAGTGCCATTTGATCATTCTGGATATCAAGTGCAGGATTATCTACTGGACCATTGAAACCCAAATTATTTAGTGGAAGGAAGATGATGCCTTTATCGACTGTTACTCACAGCGGTAAAGCAGAACTCTGTTCTGCATTCCGATTCCCGACAGTCGGTTGGTGGTTGAACATTGCTCGACGATTTAATCAGTGAAGCTCATTACATCTTAACATTAACAGGCAACAAGGACTACCAAAAATACATTAACCTAACCAGAAGGGACTATATCCTTCGTTCTCCATCAGATATATTGGGGAAATTGCTCAGAATAAATTAGTAGACACCGAGATAATATCCCTAATTCAATTCATTTGAAATCACACGAAAAAACAATGTAATGACAGATGACTTACCGCTTTCCTCTTGTCCTCCGAGCTAAGGGCACTGTGGCTTCTATGCCTGATGAGATCCATCACTTTGCTCACGGGGTTCCTGCTGCTCTCCGATCCAGCCCGCGGTCGTCCCATAGATTCCTTGCTATCTCTGTGCTCCTTGCTATCCTTGTGGTGGTCCTTATCTGTGTGTACATCTGTCGATGAACTTCCATGAGAACCTCTGTGCAAAGAATGCTGAAAGAGGCAAATCAGAAACGTTCAATTAGTCTTACCAATTGCCTGCTAACCCTTTCCTTACTAACGGTAACTAGTTTAATATACTAATCAAAATTCCGCATAGCTAATAATATTAGTTGTGCCTAACAACAATTCTTAATCTCTTTTTTTAATAGCACTTTTTTTTAAATAGAATAGTTTAAACGGTTCATTTTATTCTTCCTATGCTTTTCTTAGTTTAGCAACTTAATTCACACTGCGCCTCGGTGCGACTCCGAGCCGCGGATTTCTGCTCGAGAATATTTTGAGGAAGAGAGGTGAGGCAAGCCGTAGGGTGAGTGGATGCAATGCCACCACACAGGAAGAGGTTTTTTGAACAACTAACCAAACACATGAACCTCAGATAACCTCAGGTACGGAAAAACCGAGGCGATGCGAGCCTAGATGTGAGTGCGAAAACGAGTTGCCCCGAGCCGAGGCGAGGCGTAGTGCGAGCCTAACTTAAGTAATGATTTGAAAAATTTCTACTGCGCGCGCAGTAAGGTGCGTATTGACTTTGCGAGGGTTCCTCGCGAGGCACGCCTCGCGGAGTGGAGGGTCCGGAGACTACCTGGACATGATCACTTTGTGCAAAGTGAAGAGGAACGTGGTGTCCACTCCGCGAGTCTCGCATAGTCGATACGCAGGTTTAGGTGGTAATTCAGAAGAATGCCCGCAGCGGAAATTTACCTGCACAGCGCTCTTCATATTCGCTATAATACTGGGCTTTCTTTTGCTGGCGTCGGATTTGCTCCTTGGCCTGAACGCATCGAACAGCGCCGACTTCCTAGTTGGGCTGTCGTCGACAGTCCCACCGCTTTTCCTACGTTCGGCGCTATTGCTACGGCTATTACTTTGGCTGGTGGACCCAGACCGAGTGCCCGATGCTTTTCTACCGCCTTTGCTCGAGCTCGACGAGCTCGACTCCGCCTGCTGCGGGAGAGGCGTCGACTTCCCAGAGCCAGGAGCGCTCCCCGAGGTCGGCTTCCTGATGGTCCTCGAGTGGGAACCCCATGTGCCTGTCGAAAATGTAAACACGTTCCATGAAACGCTCGAAGCACGCAACGAGAAACGGAATCAACGGATATCTATCATTCATGTAATTAATCTAGGCGAGGATAAAAAAAAATTCACTCTACATGCTCGATCGAACGATAAAGCACGAGTGATTATCCCACCTGCTCGAGGTCTCTGGCCTTGATCTTGAGAAGCATGACTCGAATTGTCCGCATCCTCAGTCACGATTGTCGGCAATGGTTGAGATCCAAGTTCCTGTAACAAAATAAGCACAGTTTATACTATCAGGCTCGAATATTATTGAATTATATATAGACACGCGTCATTGGAATTTCAATCGCCCGTATATTTTTATCTTGGTAATTGAGAATCGCTACTGTGATCGGAGACTGCTATCGCTCAAGTGCTATAACAACAATTTTTTTCTGCTTTGTAAAGTAATTATACGTGGATTACGGTTGTTAGCTGATCGTTCCTATAGCGAGGGCCCGTCAGCGGATCGAAATATTACAGGAAACAAGATGTGATGAAATTTTATTATCCGCGAATCTAAAGCTACAAAATACAATAGATTAGATATGATTGTTTAATCAAGAGCTAGTTGACACAACGTTTATATTTAGCCGGATTATCTTCCATGGCTTTCTTTTCGCAAAGTATCTCGCGTAACGGGGGAATTTCGACTTGCTCGGATGGCTTCCTCGATAGAAATTATCTCTTAAGATATCTCCTTTCAAGAGCTTAAAGGAATAACACACTCCGCTTTATCGCCGCCAAGTCAATCTTAATTTTTATTGCCACTTGTCGAGGAGCATTCAAAAAATTCGGCTTCACATCTCTGTCTATGGATTCTAGAAATCCAAATCGAATATTTATCGTTTCGCGGACTCGAGTGTAACCCAGTGGTGCAATCTATTAAAAGATAAACTCGGCCAAAGCTGTTAACCGAATCTGATAGAGCCAGCTGGTATTTCCATCTTCCAGATAATTTGTTACCGCGAGAAGCACACCAAATAATCGTCGGGAGCCTGTGCAACAATACATTCAAGATTTCAAATTTTTTTTCAATAAAATAATTCAAGGAAACATTTTTGTATTCTAGGACAGACTGCTGGTTGATTCGAATAAAACAGAGATATTGTCCTTTGTTGAATAAATCCTTGGAGTACTTCTGATTTCACTAAGGAATCAATTGGAGTGTATTCAGCGACTAATAATAGATAAAGTGTAAACAATGTCTTGGATGTTTCATGCTTGCAGCGAAGAATTGCTTTGAAAGATTGCCTTTGACAGCAGTCAAAGGAAGCTGTACATTTAAAATGCAAAACGAAATAGAAATGAAAGTAAATACCACATACAGGCATCTGCTCATAGAAATGAAATATTATGAATGGAAAGTTCACGAGTTGCATCGTGGCAACAAGATAAGAAGCGTAGTGCTCCTCACGTGTTATCTATCACAATCCAAAAGCAAAAAAAAAATTGAATCTTACAGGAAGAAAAATGTGCATGATCACATCTTTATCTAAGATTTTCCAAAGCTAGCGTGATTCAAGCTTTCAGTCATCATTACTCAAACTATGTACACAGTTCCCGTACCCTTTTTTTACAGTCTGCCGACAGGTCATCGAGCACGCTTTCTGTAGCCTCCTGAAGCGTTCTCAGAATAGAAGCTTTAAGGATCATCTCATGGTAAGATTACGAATCTTGTTCGACACAGACACATGTTCTGTACAGAAACATTTCTGGCAATATTATAATGCGCCACTTCAACAGAACTATAAATTTTAAACGAGTTTATGTTTTATCAACTTTTTCGTGTAACACGTCTTGCAAAAGATTCGCCGGTAATTTCCTTTATCAAGCTTTCAACACAACGATTAACATATCTTGGACATATCAGGATATACCTAATTAGTTCCAAAAACCAATTTAGAAAGCAATTAACCACTGTTAGGTACGTATTTTCTGTGTAGACTCAAATTCAAAATGGGACATCAGTTAGCATTCTACTAATTGACAATGTAAATGATATAAATAATACGAATTCGAGAGACTTGAAAATTGCATGGGAAATAAGTTTAAAATAAACGTTTGATTTTTTATCGAATGCCACGCGGTCGGTCGCAAAGATTTGTTCATTCAGCGTATCCGAAAATCACGAAATGTTTCATTCGCTGTACCGAACTCGACTGGCATTTTGAGTCATGGTCGCGTTGGTCTGGCGTCTGATAGGAGACCACGTGAGCTGCGCGGAATAGTCGGCAGGAGTGTTATGAAACCGAAAATAAATCTAGTTTAAAGTTTACGGAAATCGTCAAACGGTAAGAATATCAAACTATTGATTCGGGATGCTGTAGCTTTCCGTAAACAAGTTTCTTCGGGAAAAACTAAACCAAATTATCGCGCAGAGGTGTGCTCTATATAGAAATTTAATTAATCGTCTACATTTCAAAACAATTACACTTCTTCTTTTAAAAATGGAACTATTGATTCAGAATGCTGTGACTTTTCGCGAACCAGTTACTGGAGGAAAAACAAAGTCAAACTTTCGTAGATGTGTGCTCTATGTACAAATTTAATTAGTCACCGAGTATTTGTTACAACCACACTTTTAACCAACATATCTCAGAGTACGAAAAAAATGTTTCGTTCTCCATGAAAAGTCTCCTCGATTCTTAGATATGTACACTTTCGATTTCCTCCTGATAATTCCCACAAGTGTTACTGTTCTATTGATAAAACTGTCTAGATGTCTTATCTTTTTGTGAAATGCGGCGAACAAGTTGCATAATGCCATAAAACACGTTTCAAATTTTACTCGAGTCTTGCCTTTATCTGCACCACCTTGCAACGACGTCCATTTATAGAAACAGCGATAAACAGCGAGAGGAAAAAGTGCAACGGATTGAACCTGCTTTGTTCAACCGAGAAATGAAGATTAGATGCAGTTAAATAAAAAATAATCTGGTTCGTCGAAAGCTATTGGTAATTTTATTGTTTGTGAAAAATAAGAATAAATAAAAAGAATATAAAGACAGGGTGATCAAGTACTTAGAACATGCTCTAAATTAAAATTAAAATATCAGTCGACGCGTAGGAATACAGAATTAAAAAGTAATCGAAGCTCAAGTTATCAGTCACGTTATTATGATTACACGATGTTGAGGACACAATCAATTGGATAACAGAAATGGACGTTTGAAGGTAGGTTAGAAATTAAATCGATCATACTTTGTCAAAATCCATCTTCATTTCGATGGGAGGCTCTACTGTGTCTTTCTTAAGCACAATAAATACAGTTTGCCAATAGTCAATCAATAGCTGAGCTCGTGCAGATAAGATTACCGAATATCCTGATCAACAATACAGACTACAATTAGTAAACAAATATCCAGGCGAACTCGTGACTCAAATGGATTTGTATTATTACAGTACCTATTTTCCGACACCGGCGAGAATTTCGAATATAACTTTGTAACGGTGACATATAGAATAAAACTTTAACTGTAAGAATTGTTCAGTTTTTTATGCCCTGTCACACTACCAATCGCAAAATAAAGTTAGATTTAAAAAAGAAACACCGCAATGACTTTAAGGGCTGATTTCACCCTTTCACGGTGAACTTTCGCAGAAAAAAAGTTGGTCCTTGCATACTCTGATATGCTCTCTACAATCCGCATCGGAGGTGCAACAGAGCGAAGATCTCCGGCTCCGAGCGGCTCTTTGTGCACTCCCATTCTACATTCACGCGGAGTTTGATTAAAATCAGAATTTTCGGGTTGGGACCGTTTCCTTGTCAATCATTTCTCCAATACATTTCAGATATCTGAATTGAGAAGCTGAGAGAAATTAGAAAAATAGTATTCCTCCAAACCCATCAGCTGATGAATTGTAAGCATCGATACCAATCAACAGGAACACCAATGTCAAGACATCCTGAAACCCCTAATCCCTTAATCAGGGGTGGAATGGAACAGTTAAAATTTTCAATTGATTACGAAATACTGCATTAACTCAAACCTTTATTCTATACATCTTTGCGTAAATAAGAAACTTTTATTTTCTTGAGAGTAGAAAAAAGTTCTAATTAAACTGGAACATTTATTCTGCTCTGAAAAATTTAAAATTATGACAACAGATTCCCTGCAGATTATGTGGGCTTGATAGATCCGACGATGAAACCTTAAACCGTTCGGTGAAAATATGACCAGAATGTTTATTAATCGAACAAAAAATAACCGTTAAAACTGAACTCTTACAACAGAGTCAAAGTGTTAATGTACAAAGTTAACTTAAAACAGAAAAAAAATAGTTTAAAAGTTAAAACTTCGGTAAATAACTTTTATTTGTAAAAGTTAACAGTTTCATAGTCAGTACTATAGTCAGCACAGCTTATAGCTGGTCCCTCAGAGCCGCTACCCCACCACCATGCTACCAATAAAGCCAACTATGTCTAAAACCGAGGGATATAAACTTATATACATGATGATTGCACCACATGAATATGGAGTCTCGAATATACACCCAGGAAAAACAGTATTACTCACGGGGTAACCCAACCGGACACACACAACCTTAACTGGAAATCCTCCGTATAAAATAACAGTTATCCGCGAAGGTTTAAAAGTGAATAACAACGTGCATACTCAGGACGATAATTCGTCACGAATAGAAGCTTATTTCCACTACCTTGTACGTTCCATGGTACTCTGGACAACGATCTAAATACGGCACGAGGGAGTACTTCCGAATTCTGCCCAACGACACCGTCGACATATTTTCCCGAGGTACGCAGAAAACGGCGCGTGCGGTTTTCAAACATTCATGACGCGGGTGGAGCACGCGGTGTGCCCGTCGCGGTTTCACCGTTCACTGACTGACAGGGCCGTCTGTCGCCTTCCCCAAGACCCACCGTGATTCACTATCGGCTGGTATCGCCCCATCTCGCCGAAGAGACCGGTATCGACAATCATTTTCCGCGGAGGGCCGTCCCAATTGCCCCTCCCTTATCGCGGATGAATCGCGATTAGCACGATAATGCCTCGTGTATTCCCGCGTATCGCTCTCCGACCAGACACCCAGAAACACACGACCGTGATTTCTGATCATTCGTCCAATTGGGTACCCGAGATTGCAGATCAACGTAGCAGTACGAGTAGTACGAGGTAGATCCCCAGTTTTCCGGCGATAACTTTATTTAGAATCTGTGCGTTTGGTACAGTCTTGAACGCATTGAGTTTATCGATCTTCTTGATTTCGTTGTATTATTAGGGAAAGGATTTCGGGAGGGAAGTGAAACACTGAATGAAAAATTGATGGGCATGGATTTGATTATTATTGGGAAAAACTAGAGAGGTTAATGTAGAATACTAGTGGTTAAGTGATACAATTAGAACTAGAAACTGGGATTGTACTAGCTTTTTAATGTTATCGAGAAGATAGCATCAATAACCGATAGGCGTCGATATATCTATTGTCTGAGTGTTGTACCTAAACTAGGGTAGATGTCCCTATTACTGCCACTTTATTTATTTTGCTTAATAAAAATGTAATGTATAAAGAATAGTGTACAACAATAATATTATTATTAAATTGTGACTGTTTTTATTATTATTAATATTATTGTTGTACACTATTCTTTATACGTTACATTTTTATAAAGGAAAATAAATAAAGTGGCAGTAATAGGGACATCTACCCTAACGTTATTCGATTGAACAGTGAAGACGAAGCGCGACTTTGGAGATTTATAGGTTATTCGTGTTATAGTTTGGAATATCTTCGTGATCCATATTATTTCGTCGCAAATCGTTCATTGAACCGTTCGATATTGACTACTCTATTAATAGAACATTTCGGTATGCCTCTCTTATTTCCCTTTCCAAAGACCAAACAAAGAACGCGATATTGCTTCGAAAGGTAAGTACGTCACAGAAAACGGGCGCATCTTAGTACCAGCAATGCTCTATTCCGAGCTGCAACGCACGAGTTCGATCTGACACGCCACTACTCAAGCCGAGTCAAAACAGACGAGTAAATCAGATTATTTGTGGCCTTAACAACCTACTGTGCCGTCAGCACGCTTTTCAAATGCACGAACGCGTTTCCATTTCGAATAATTTCGCGAAGATGGCGGACACGACGTCGAGGGGAATTTCCATTTAAGTAGCTGCTTCAAGTGTGCTTGCGCGGCAATTTCAAATCCGGCGACGAAAGTAATCTCGTATTCGTGCCTTGGGGAACAAATTCATTTAGTGTGATCGATAAAACTGTTACCACAAGTGTCGACGCTGAGCCAACTAGATCACTGGAGATAATCCGATGAACGTTAGGTATTTGATTAACAATAAGTACAGTATTAACAGCGATATAGTAGCGTGTCGCATCGCCACCTACCGGCGAGCCTGAGAGTTACCGAGAAACCTCGTCGCGGAAAAGTGAACGTTCGCCGGTAACGATGCTCTCCCCTACCCATTCTCGATCACAAGGAGTCGAATAAGAAGCAAAGTCGAATTATCATCGGGGGGGGGGGGGGGGGGCGCGACCGAGGGATTCGATCGGACAAAAGGCGCGTCGGAAATGTCAGGACTGAAATAGAATAAAGACAGGGCGAGATGCAATTACTCGGTTCGGATGCCTGCGGTAGCGAAACGAAGCACGTGTAAAATTCTTTGTACTCTAAAACGGGCTTATGAGTCGACGCACGACCGAAACGTTACGCAACAAAGAGTGAAATATCGCGGGCAACAAATAAAGCGCGTTCAGTTCGATTAATTACAAACGGTTCACCATCGGCTCGACATCCGACAACGTATCCTGTCGCCATAATTATGAATCTAGTATTTCTGCCCTCCCGCCATTTACCGCAGAGCATGTACACTGCCAATTGATACTGCACGATTGTCGGTACGCTCGCATTACGGAGTCTCTTTTACCTGCGATTCGTTTTACTGACCTAATCCCAGCGGATTACTATTTACACGGGGGCGACTCGCGTACAGAAGCATCTGCAAAGGAGGCCTTACGTGCCGGGATATCCGTCATAACAGTCCTCAACGCATTGTAATTCGCCTTTCGGCCGAATCGATAGAGCTTAAAGGAAGCCTTGTACCTACGCCCTCTCTCTCTCTCTCTCTGTCTCTCTCCCCCCCCCCCGAGCCGCCCCTCAACCTCAGCCCATGAAACATTAAAGCCGCATCCAGATCTGGGCCAAACGATACCGCGAACTTAGAAGCGCGTATCCCCGATAGATTCTTTTTATCGCGCCGGGATCGCCGCGCGATTCCGTATCGATCGCCGCATTCGAATTTATAACAGCGCGTGCTAGAGGTCGACCATTGCAGCGCGGGACGATCAACTATTTTCATCTGTCAGCATTAGCGATTCATCTGGGGCAACGCTTCGCTCGCGCTCGCCTCTGACCGCGGTCGGCTCTAGTTAGAGCAGATCCACGTTGCTTGAAATAATTAAGAAGACCTCAAAGGGGAGCCACTCGAACGACTAATTCAACGGCTGCAGTATTTCTAGTAGTCGGCGCAGAATTGTCGGGCTAATCTAACGATACCGTGGTTCGGGCAGCCATTGCTGTCTTCTCTTCTTCCACTCGAGGGTCTGTTAAGTTCATGTAGGGGTTGCCGATATCGCACCACTTAAGATATTTTACGTTATATTTCATATTCGGGACTAATTTGAACGAATATTAATATTGGGTATTGCAACTTCATCTTTTAGGCACCTACTTTATGTGTTTAATCTTTCGTTCAATCTTAATTAATTTGTTATTAACCTTTTTGTGACATTCTGTAGAAGGTACGATTTAGGCAACCGGTCTCCCAAATCGTATCTCTTTTCAAAGTAGCATCAACAACGAATAAAGAAGAAAATATTCAACGTAAAGTACACGCGTGATATATTTAGGAAACACGATCCATTTATTTATAAATATCAATAAATGTAATATGTGCATAAAAGGAATGTAAAATATTCTACATTAAACCCGCTTTTAGAAGAATACAAAAATACACGATAAACCTGCATTGTTTGATTATTGTCAGTTAAAATAAACTGGTGAAAAATTACGTGAATCACACTTAACTTTTTTAAAAGTTTATAGCACGTACAAAATAGTTGCCGTCTTATCGTTTTCGGGGGCCCTGAGGCGAGCTCCACATGTGGTCCTCTAAATTATGCTAAATTGAATAAAATCAAAAGTACCGCGTTAAACGCGAAGTGAATAAGTATTAAAACAATTAAATAAATAAAATTAACGTGGGGTCGATTCCACGAATAAGGGCCTGATTTAAAATCTAAATTTTGGCGTATTCGTTATTTTCTTTCCGCCACAGTTAGAGGGCGCATTTTCAATTTTTTTCTCGCTTTTAAAACTCTTTTTTTTTTAATTTTCCCATTTTTCGCGGGCCCCCTGAGCTCCGGGGCCAGCCGTCTCTTTCGCCTCCAGGTTAAAACGGCACTGGTTGTAAACTCGAAAGGTTTTGTTTCTATTTCTGATATCGAATTTACTTGATATTTTTATCCTCAGATGTCGTTTATATTCATTAATTACTTAGAAATTGATGAGGCACGATTTTGGTGACCAGTACGATATTGGCAACTCCCCACTACTGCTCTCATGTAAGGAAGCATTTTCCGAAGATGGTGTACAGTTTGAAATTAGAAGATCGCTAATACATAGCGGACTCGAAATCCACCCTGCTATCAGAATTAAATTTTGACTGCCTCATATTAGAAATGTCACAACTTCGCTGCTTTTTTTACATTCATATTTGTATACCTTCGTACGGATTGCAATGCATTGGAACCAGCCCCGATATCGATCTCGATCGTTGTAGCCACGAAAAAGGGACTTCGTTAGCAAGGTCCGTGTTCGTAACTCCGATACTTCGTGACCAAGGTAATCTACCCTTCGCCGAGAATAAAGGCAAGGCCCTCCAAGTACCCTGCGGCCGGTTCGTCGAACCTTTCTTTTTATAACCGCCCAACAACCATGGCTACGCCGAGCATCGGTCGTTAGCCTCGTTGTTTACGGAAGCTCGTGCACACGATTCGCGAGTTCCACTCCACAAATATTAATCATCCCTCGACGGTCTCCATAATCCTTTCTTTCTCGACATACGAACCAACGGTGATAAAAAAAAAAGACACTAGGTTGCGATGCAGCCGAGAATAATAAAAGAGTTTCAGCTGGTGTCTCATTTAAATTAGAACTCGGGGAAAAGTTTTTCAAACTGGAATGAAATTTTCTGCGGAGCCAATGAAGCCACGGTTAACTTCGCGCACGCGACAACTCGGAAATTTCTTCGGTCCTGTTAACTGCAGGAACTTATTGGTAAATTCGATTCCACGACGAAGTCTTTTGATTCAACACGTTCCGTGCCATGTAGGTCACAAGTGACCACCCCCTCGAACTTATAATTCTTCTGCGGACGCTTGAAATAAGTATAACCCTACTATAAAAAAATTGTAATTGAAAATACAAATATTATTCAGTCTTCCTAAAATTTGGCAGATATCCTTTTTATATTAACAGGAATCAGGGCGTGGCCAAAGTAAACAAAAAATGTAATATTTTAATTTTAACCCTATAATATGAAACACTCTAATACACAATGTGTCCCAAAGGTAAACAGTCGAAAGTATCAAACTTGCAGGCTTCGCCTTGAAAATTACGAACTTTGTAAACTTCCAACACAGAAATTGACCAAACAATGAGATCCATGCTGAAGTACTGTTTCCGAAATGGCTATTTCTGTGTTTCCACCGGAAACGAGGAGTATTATCAACATTGGTCGTTTCCTGCGGTAGCATAGACTTGCTCCGAGGGCATTATTCAAGTTATGCATGACTTGCAGCGGATAAACTTCGGTTTTCGAAATGCCACCGCAAGTAGCTAAGTACGTGTATCGCAATCTGAAACTCAATCCGCCAATTTCGTTTCATCAGGCGCGAGCAAGACGACATTCTCGCGCTATGGACTCTCGCGCGAGTTCGTGCTGCAACAAATTTGCGAGACCGTTCCCTCGTCACAATTAGTCAATTAATGCAATTAAACGGAGCATATCTTACGCCCGATTCATGCAAAGCAGCTGCTCCGTGAATCGAGCTCTTCGATTTACACATCTGACTAATTTATTGTAACAAACCACAGACCACAGCGAAGTTCCTCCATCATGATAAATATAAAAGCTACCAGTCATAGTTACAAATTACATACCAACAGTCTAAACCCTGAAGTTACCCTACGCAAGAAACCACCCACACCACATCCCTGGTTTGATAAATTTTTCCAGCAAGCCTGCAATTAGCCAAAACCTACGCTAACACCCTTAGCTCTTGTTGAGTTCCACTTACTTCCTTCCGAGCAGAAGCGCGAGGAGTCATGACCACGTCTGAATAATTCCCTAACAACAATTTTCAAACTTTCGTACACAAATAAAATGTAGAATAAACTGTGGAACCTAAAGGCCAGCGATCGAACTTCCAAAAACGAGCATAGAAGCGCAAAATGGTCCCACTTACCTTCCTCTTCCGCTCCTGCACGAAGTCCACCCTCCGGACCCAGACTTCCTCGGTAGAGTCGTAATCAAGGGTGCTGGAGCTGCTCGCTTGGCTCTTCATCTCTATCAGGCTGCTGTCGAAGAACCTTTTATCTAAATGGGGGCTGGGGAGAGGGCTGGTCCTGGAGAAAGTCATGCTGGCGGAGTAGGTCGGTGGATCGGTGGCGGGGAACGTCATTCCAGGCCCGGTGGTGTGCCTCCTCCTCAGCGGAGGCTTCGTGGTGGACGTGGGCGAGGTGACGGTGCAGGTGGTGAACCTGGACGCGGTGGTGGTCGGGGTGCCCGTCGACGTCGTCACGGTGATCGGGGCGGTGGTCGTCGCGGTGGCCAGCGGCGACGCCACCGCCGTCTTCGACTCCGATATGCTCGAGGTAGCGGTTGACTTCTGATCGATTCTCTCCGAGCTGGACTTCTCCGAAGCGGTTGGACTAGAGGCTTTCGAGGAAACGCTGTCATTCTTCTCTTCTGGTTCCTCCGCCTTCGCGAGTTCTTTCTTGATGTCGACGGTGGCCACGATCACTGGCAGCTCCACGTTTTTCGCTGGAACAGAGGGCAAGGCGGGAGTAGGTGAGAAAGCGGCGCGATTAAGACAAAGGAGCCATTATTCGATTCAGCCGCACTTGTCACACTCGCCGCGCCGTTTCCAAGGCTGAGGATATAAAGGCTCGACTGTTACGTGGTTCCGCGACGCGGTGGCTGATTCAACGTGCATTCGAGTGGTCCGGTGCATAGGGACACTACGGTCGTTATAGCCTTTCTTTGCAGCGGCGCCTGATACAGTGATACACTCTAACCCCTTGCCTTAGGGGTCTGTTAAAGGTTGCGAGAGTTACAGTGAATATGGAGAGAAGAGAAAGAGTGATAACTGATAATCTATGAATCGTTTAAATTATATTAAGGGGAGTTCCACCTTGGACGCCTGAAGGTCATAGGTTTATTTAGAAATTTTTTCTTTTAAATAATACACTCTTGAAGATTAAATTTTTTTTTTAAAAATAGCGCTGCTGGAGCCGCTGCGAGGATCTTCGATTTGGTGTTTCCTCGAATAATAAAACCAAAGATTTTCATTTTATATATGGCATGAACTAAAGAAGTACATATGGATATGTCAAAATAAACATTTTTCTGGAAATGGTGAGTGTCTGAAGAAAAATTGTGATTTTTTAGCAGAAAATTTTGGTTACAAAAACGTTTATAGCTAAAAACATTTTCAAGCGGTCATAAAATCCGTATGCACTTTGTTAGATTAACATAAGGGGAAGATTCACTCAAAATTTCAAGTTAATGGGACTAATAGTCTCTAAGATCCAATCGGCGAGTCAATTATAAAAGACCCACGGCGTAACGGAGTTTATTATTTATAAGAAAGAATTGCTAAACAACCCTTAATCCTACTACGGCCTTCTATTCAACTATAATTTAGCATAACGTCAAAAAACGAGGAATACTCATATTTACAAACAACTTATAACTTTCTGAAGATTCAACATCACAAGTAGGTGAAGAATGAGAATACCATTGGGTGAAAAATGCATTATATATATATTATTAAAATATTTACTAGTAATTATATTAACTATTAAATATATTAAATTAGAAAATTAATATATTAACGATTGCATAAGAATTCCCTGGCTACTTCTGTTTTTATTGAATTCAACTACGTTACTACGTCTGCTCCAGCATATGGATTAAAGTGCGACTAAACTTTACGTTTGTATTATGGATTAAAGTGGACCCTGGAATCCGCCATCGACACTCAGACCACCCGGCGTTCAAGGGTTAATTGTACCTAGGTGGCAATTCGAGTGAACTATTACATCGTTAGCAGAGTGGACTCGTGATTTCGGAGACTTCCTATAAATAAACATCGCCGTCCAACCGAAGGAACTATCTAATAGCGTTGCACCAAGCGGGTGAATCGGAAATTATACTCGCACTAAAGCCCATTTACTTGGAAGCTGAGCAAAGGACAGCGTGTAATGTGTTCCCCTAACATTCGACCAGCAGATCGTTAAGTAATCGAAAGGCCTCGAAGCTTGGACTAATTACGCTAATTAGGTACAGTACCCTTGACCATCTTGGATATTACAGTCCTCGCGAAAATTTGATTGTTGGGCCGCCCATTTCGGATATAATCTATAAATACCCATCCATCGTTACCTAAGTGGAGTGGCTTTTTCGCGCTGTTTGTAGAAACGTTGCCAAACGGAACTGAACGAAGCTAAACCACCGGCCACGCACGCTAATCTTAGCTCTCATTGAACGAGTGCGAGCTCCTTCTAATAGCTCCTCGCGCGTTTTAATGCCCGAATACTGTTTCGTAATGCGGCTGCTTCTCTCGCGACCTGCTATACGTGTACGTGCCACACGACTCTCGATCTAACAATCTAATCCATCCGGTTCCCAAAATCAAACGGCCGACATATTGGTATCAAAAAATTTCTGGGGACAATGGGGTGCGAGAGTCTCTGGTCAGTTGAGTTTACAATTTCCCGTCCACAGAACGAAGATTGAAGGAATCTGAAGTGAAGCATGAGGTGTCTACCTGTAAGATAAGATGAATAAATGGAATCTATGTGGTCGGGGACTTTTGCGCAACATTGTACATTTTTATCGAACAGGGAGAACGATGATTTTTAATCCAAATAACTGCGACTCGTTTAGATGCATTTCGTAAAAACTATTGCTCGCTGCGAATTATGGAATAGTGATGAAGATTCTACTTGAAACGCAGGAAAAGTATTCAATATTCGAATATTCTAAGTAATTCGAATAGTCTAATATTACTAATGGTTGTTTTCGTTCCAAAATTTATAAATTTAGCAATGATTTAAAAAGTTTTAAATTAATTGTTTGAAAAGCAAATAGCTGTAAATGCCAATATGATAAGAATTTCACTATAAAATGTGGAGAAATAATTCGATCACTCCGAATATTCGAATACTTCCAATCATTCGAATGTTCGAATATTCGAAGACATTATTCCTATTCGAAATTATTCGAATATTTACAGCTCTACTGTTGACTGTACCTACTTTCTATAACCCCAAATCGTTACAGACACCGGATGACCCCAACATCCGCCATTTGGCGACATAAAAAGCTACGGCCATCATTCATTCAGCAGCAATGATTTTAATCACACCAACGCGCGCCACCTTCAAGACCGTTTATAGGAAATCATCATCGATAGCTCACCTTCTTCGGTTTCGTATTCGTCCTCCTCCCTGCACTCGGACAACCTTCTGCCCCAAGGATAGGGGCTGTGCGTCTGGTTCCTCGAGGGTAGCCTGTTCACATGGGACAGGAAGTAGTGGTGAAAGAAACTATCGACGCCGTCCGAGTCCTCGCCGGAGGACTGCAGCATGTCCTTAAGAGCGGCCAAGGAGGTGATGGTGTTGTAATTGATAGCCGAGATCAAGTCGTCCTCGATGTCGCTGTCGTCGGTGGTGTCTTCGTTTTTGCTCTGCTCCTCCTTCTTCGGCTTCGGCTCGACGATCTTCGCCGGCTCGGCTTTCGAGGCTTCCGTCTTATCGTCCGAACTGGTTTCAGACTCGTCATCGGAGGTGCTCGTGGACGTGGTGCTGCTGGAGGACTCCTCATCCTTCTTGCCATCGGTCTTCTCCTCCTTGGCCTCCTCCTCGTCGGAGCCCTTGCACTCGTCCTCGTCCTCGTCGTCCTGGGAGACGGTCTTCGACAGCTTCTCCGACGCGTCGTCATTCTGGCTCATCTCCAGATTCTTCTGGTTCTTCAGCGTCTCCTGCTTCTCCAGGCCCTTGCTGATCTTGGCGTTGGTGTCCTCCTGGCCCGTCATCTTTTTCTGATGCTGATTGTTGCCGATCACGTCACAGTCGTCTGTCTCGTTCTGCTTGTCAGCGCCTGAACTCTCCATCGAGGAATCTGGAAGAAGGTAAGGGTAGCCTTTTCAGTAATATGCGCATCCACTCTAACATTACCATGTCGCGAATACATTCTCAAAATTCTCTCGCCGCGAGCAGCAGGTATCTAGAATAAGAGTAAATTTCAATTCGTGTCTTCGCCAAGTTTCTTCTTCCAGGGGGAAAATAGCAAGTCCGCAATGCCGGTACTTTAAACACGAGAAAGTTTCATGCTCTCAAACTACGTTAGAAAGTGAGACGAATCTATTTCCAGGTGATAAACGAACGTCCGCGAAACGGCAGCCAGGGGGACGTTGGACACATTGCGAAGGATTGTCTTCGTGACCCAAGGTTATGGATCCAGGCTCATCAAAGTGGGCTTCATTTCTTGAGCATGAAAGACCTTCTCCGTGACAGTTAACGACGGGTACACTGTGGCTACTTGACTATTCATTGCACGATTATTTCGCCGCTCTTTGGGCATTTTCGTACCGCTCTGAAACGATCGTTGAAGACACTTTTGTGATCCTTTAAGCGGCAACTTGGAGCTTTTAGTATCTACGTAGGGCGGCTTATAATCAGGCCGATGATAACTGGGGCACCGAAAAAAGGTAAAAATAACTCGGCAATCGATTAATTTACACCAATAATATGCTTGCGCGTGGGCACCCTTGAGCATATTATAAAGTGGACTATATAATGCTGTGCAAAAAGGCTGCGAGAATGTAAGAATTTTGTACGAGGAAAAAAAGGAAGTAGTAAAAACTCAGGCGAAAAAATTGTTTGATCTAGATTAACAGCAAAGTGTCTAGAAATAATTACAGTGATAGTCAAGATGCAAAGTCTAAATACGTTCGCGTGATAAAATTGTATCTAATTATCATAGGCTAGGGACTCTAACGAGGAGGCAAACTAAAACTTTTTAATTGAAAAACGAAGCGTTTACAAGAATCCTCGATGTAACGATTTTAATGAGCAAGAGGAAAAGAGGCTCGAGAAATGTGACGAGGAAGGTATGTATAAAATTTAAATTCCACTCCTATGTAAGAACCCGTCCTTCCTGTTATTGACCAACTGCATTCGATGCTGCGATCCTGGATCTTCCGGGTGGCGCATGCTGTATTTCATAGAATTTCTAGAGGGGAGCATTTTGATTTTTTTTTAATAGAAATTAATACGATTGACTTGCGAATGTATACTTATTCTGACGTTTAATATAGTTCTGATTCTTTTAATATCTGCTTTCATATTAAAATTTTATTTATTATAGCTAAATAAATATCAGAATGTAAATGAATTTAATTCTTCTCAATAGAATAATAAATTCTTCACAATCAGTATCGTACAATTCTCTTAAAATAATTTCCACAGTCGAATGAATTAGAATAAAAGAGGACCGGCTAGCAAAGGAACACGTACAGGGAGGAAAACAGAGTGGATGAAGAGAAAATCAATTCCTGCGCCCCAACCTCCAAGGGAAGTAGAAAATCAAGCTCCTTAACGACTCCAACGAATAAACTGAATTTCAGTAATAAAAGTGTACATTCACACAAATGTATATTGTAGCTTTCAAAGAATCGAGCAACATAATAAGTGATGTACACTCTTCTGCTAGTAATTCCCTACTTATTTCGAGCTATGAGTATCGACTTTCTACTTCAATCCTTGACACGGTAAGTTTCGTTTAAACATCACTCTAGACCAAATCTAAAATTCCTCTAATTCAAATATAAAACAATAAATTCAAATGGATCCTCCAATTACTTTAAACAGCTCCATTTTGTTTCATAGCAGCCCAAAAGCAATCCCACGAAATCAGATTCCTTTGCGTGCCTATATAAAACACCAGTCCGCATTGTTTCCAAATTCGTTAAATCTTTAAATAAATAGAACAAAACATTTAAAATAATATCCGACAGAAACTCCAATTAATAATATTCAAGGAAGCCTGATTTCGGTCCACGAGGCTTGTGTGTGTAATTATTTCATCAAAATAAATCCCGTGTTTATTGGAGAGAATGTATGCAATAGCAATATGTAGGTCTCTCAAAAATCAATTTCGCAGAGAACAGAGTCTATAGTCTGCAGGAACGTGTAGCCACTTTCGTCACGGTCCAACTTTCCACGCGTTATCGATCGATCGTCCAGAATAAATAATTACCGCAGAGGACAGGTGAAAATTGGTTGCTGTATTTTTCAAGATGAAAAGAACGCCTTGTTGCATACGTGAACACGTCACTGGCGCATTGCGGGTAAGCACGCCCTCTATTTCGTAACCGTGGAAACGTTTGTCTATACATATAGCAGGTCTCGCCAGGGATATATAGACGTTATACTGCCGTATTTCAGTATTTTATAATGCCCGGCACGACTGTCGAGTAAATCATCCGAACCGTTTAAAAGACGGCAAAGCTACGTCCAGTTACGACACATTCTGTCACGATCCAACTTCTCACCTGATATAGCTACTCATCGATGCGGCGAGCGAGCTGCGCGGCGCGAAATTAATTTTTACACCGATGCGCTCGTTCCCGTTGACGTTGCAAAAATATTGTGCACAACCAGGGCGCAAATAAAATTGATAATCCATTCAGAGGAACCTGGGCGTTATCGCGCTTAAGGTTACGTTAATGAACTTTGATAATGATTGCCTGATCGACGATAATACTACGAAGTACATTAATTTCAACTGGAATCAACGACTATTTTGTTGAAATTATTGCGTAATTTTACGATATTTGAAAAATACGGAAATATAGTACCTATTTATATTTTTGAACGCTGATGTATTTCGATCGACTACGAAAATTTTCAACTTGAATATTTTAGACAGCAACTATGAATATCGTAAATTTTATGATATAATAATAATAATAATTACATAGGTAGTTGTATTTTTTAGTGGTGAAATGGGTGAGATTCAGCAAAATGGTGTTTTAAAATCTTACCCTTATCGGATACTAGCTTTACTACTCGGCATCGCCCGAAATTTAGATTTTGACTTTATAAAAAAAGGCTTTTTTATTTATTTCTTTTTGTGAAAATACTCACATTCATCTGGATTAGCTAGGCATAATGAATTGGGACACATTTTATGAGCCCGGAGTTTGCCGTTCGAAAGTTTTTAGGCGACAGACAAACACACAAACACTTTCTGCTTTATATATTAAGATTATAACCATAACCGTCGTCCTTAAATTACGCAAGGCTTGTCTGGGGGGGACCAATTTCTTACGTTTTTTTTAGAAAGAACGTTCTAAAATAAAATGCCCATCTGTTTCCTCCAAAACCAAAACTGAACGGTGATCTTTAAACAAGAAGCTTGAGACAACTTTAAAAAGCAATTGAATTTTTTTTACCACGTAGCAAATATTGAATTAGTTGTAGATTGACCTCAACTCTTCTAAATTAATATGTTTGATGGGATTTCACGGAAAAGGCGTCAGACGTTTGCTAGCCTAGGGGCGCCAAATATCCAAATCCACCCCTGCTCGTGCTACTACCCGGCATCACCCTATTTTATCGCGTTGTACGTTCCACAAGCAGATAATGATCTATATCAAACTTTGTTGTTTCTAAGATTTCGAACAGCTCGAATATTTATTTACTTAATATGCCGACTCCCGACTGGGAATGTTTCCTTCTAAACCAATAAAGTGGGGGTAGATGTGTTTCGACGAATCTGTTCAATTGTCGTTGAAAGAAGCCCAACAATTTCTAACGTTTAGTGGTAAAATCGCCCAACTACTAAATACACCTCCAGTTTGACATTGCCCAACCGGTTGCAGACTTAAGAATAACGCAGCAACAGGTACGGTTTGCCCAATAACAAAATTGCCCGTTCCGCAAGGATGCAAACAAGGCTCCCCCTCTGCAAATGGAATCCAATTTAGAAGGCATATTCTTGCGTGTGACATGTTAAGCACTTTTTCCATCGATTGCATCGTGCGGTAAAAACGTCTGTTCGACGAGTCTTTTAAACTGCAGACACGCAAAAGAATGCGAAAGCACTGCGACACCGTCTTACTCAGAGTCGCAGAGGAAATAGCAGGGAATAATTATTTAATTATACTTAATACTTTGAGTACGAAGGTTGAAACGTTTGACGTAGGTCGTCGCACAGTCTCGCGGCGCATGTTCAAAAAGCAAAAATTTGAGTTTTGAAATGTTATATTTCATTTCATGGAATTGATAGTAAACAGTACTCCGACATAAAATCATCATAACTTAGTAACACAAATAACGGATTTAAGGTTAGTAATTACATACATTCAAAGTCGAATAACCAAACGCAAGCTGCCACAGACTACACATATGTAGGAAATATTTTCCCACTTGTATTTATAAATTCTTTTCTTCCATTTTTTTTTAGAATAAGCAAAGTATATCCTTTTCGTTTGATTAATTAAAAATTCTTCCATATAAAGATATGGATACGTACTAATGGCTCAAATTATTACTTTTCTTTGTCGCATTTTCTAAATTCTGGAGAGAATGAAAAAAAAACATATCGGTTCTTTTATTTTTTAACTATAATTAGTTCTGTTTATGCCTTTTAATTTGGTACAAATTTGAACTGCTCCCGAGTGCTCCCACATAAGAAAAAATGCACATAATAAAACGAAAAAACTAGACAAATCTATCCTGGAATATTTATTTTGTAAAGACACTGAGCTTTGAATTCCTTCAGATTCAACTGATAGTGGTGGAGATGTATAATAAGAATGAATAATTTAAAATTTATTATCAATTATTTGAAAAATTAATTTTATTCGTTTATAATTGTTTCATATGTTTGTTATTAATTTGTGTTTCAATGTGTAAAAATATATATATTTTATTTGTTTTACTTTTATTATGTTCAAAAACATATTTTATGTTAAAAGTCAATCTTTTTGTGTATAAATATGATTAACATATCAATTACATGTAAATAACTTTATCATAATGGAGATTTTTTTCTTTTTCCTATATGTATACTCGTTACACTGTGCATCGTGTGCGGAAATACTCCAGTCTCATTTAATAACAGTACGAACTGAACGCCTATAAGCGTTCCCCGCACAGACTACATGCACTGACTAAAAGGATTAACGGACATCCTGTAATACAAATCCGAAATATAATCATAATTTGATCTAGTGCTCGAAATTAGTCGGACGGTCCATTTAATATCCATTCACGTCCATTAGCGAAGGCGTGTACTCGTAGATTGCAAAAAGCAATTAAGGGATCATGTTTCCGGTCAGTTCGAGAGGAACGAGCCAAATATCAAGGGCGAAGTAAATCCTTCATGCTTAAGCAACAGTATTTTTACCAAAGATCCAACTTACACACCGTATGGAAGCTTGTAATAACACTTAACTGAATACTTCGGTAAACTAAGTACCACGTATTTAACACAGCCGGTACCACCATTGACAAGTACATACCACAACAGACCTTTTCAAGCACTCAGTACCCTAAACGAACGCCTTTCCGCAACCCAGCTGATCCCCCAATTACCTCAAGCATCGTTTTATGTTGCAAATATAATCATCGGACCGACAGATAATCTACGTAATTGATAAGATAAATAACTTTCCACGCAGGCGTATCGGACGTAAATGCAACACCTGATTTGCAACAGATAAACACGTGGAATATCGACGATCAGTAAGGCTCGGCAAAAGGAATCACGGTTACGTAACGCCAGCGAAGTGCAAGTATTAGTAGAAAATTAATGGATTAATGTGCAACAGATACCCTCCCGTCTGAAATTAATCCCCCTCTACATGAAACGTTACCGGAAGTGGGAAGCGTGTGCACCGTAGTTTAATACAATCTTGACAGGAGTAAAACGAAGTGACGGCGATATGGGTGGACAGATATCGCGTGAACATATGCGGATCTTTGGCGGTGGGCCAGGCTCGTTTCGCGAATACTTGTTTACCGCGTGCTACGGAGTGACGTAAAGCTCTATTGGGGCTGGCGGACCGATCCGGGGACACGTGACGATCCGTTGCGCGCACACGTCGCAGTCGTTCGGCAACCGAAACCGAAGCGAGCGTACCGACGAACCGATCCACTGTTACGAGCGACCGTCCCAGGCACAGCAGAGTGAGTAGACAGTAGAGAGTCTACCGACTAAACTTTCCCACGGAACCCGTCCGAACTCACTGAACTTCGGCGGAAACCCTAGCCTCAACAGTCTCTTCTTCTCTATATACGAAGGGTTGTAACACCGAAGTAACTCATTTATAAGTAACACAAAGAAGTTAGGAAATTTTACTGTAAGATAACTTTCCGCGGAACATCAGTGGTGAAACGCCTGCAGTAGACCGAAGATATCAGACACTCAAAGGAGTACTTGCGATTACGAGCGCGCCGGTCACGTTCACCGAGCGGCTACGTGCGTTAAACTGCACGTGCCGAACAAGGTACAGATACATCCAGTGGACACGTTCTGTGTCCTTTTGCGAAGAGAGGAAGTGCAGTATATTCGGAATACCAGTTCCTTTAAGACGAATAAAAAATTACGGCAGAGGATGGGAACAAATAAAACTGTGTCATATTATAGGGAGACTAATAAACTTTTATGTTTCAAACTCTCAGTAATAATAAACAACAAAAGGTAACTAAAACATTGGTGTACATGAAAAGTAACAGGAAGTATATATAGATTTCGTCGAGGTGCAGGTAATGTGGAATATCGATATTCCAATTTATCTTCGCTTTATAAACTTAAAAAAAAACATGTAGGTACTAAAATTAGTTTCTTTTATGATCTAATTAGGCTCATATATCACAATATAGGAACAGTCTTAGATAAATATAAATGGACAGCGCTGGTCCAAAGCCACTCAGCAGTAGCCGTTACGCATGAAACAAAAGCATCGCTGAGCTTTGGAATATTCCAAATTACCTTTACCTTCGGTATTCCGAATTAGCAATACGGCACTGAAACCTAAAATTTCATGTCACAATTTATATTCTCGATATTATCGCAAAACTGACACGGAACCATAAAAGGAATATGCAAATGTGTAGATTAAGTGTTTGACTCTAATGTTGGGACATATTTTAACCACCATTGGAACGATTGAATGCTTGCTGAAAAAGTTTTGCAGAGTCACGTTTTCTTATTCTGCAGAGTAAGTCGAAAATGCCAAAATAGCGGTTTATCTATAAATGTCATTAGTTAACAAGCTAACATTAACATTAGTTATATTGCAGAGGGAGTGGCTTTTTTTGGCAATCATTAAACGAAGTGTTGGGTAAGGTACTTGAGGATTTTCTGTTGTTTTTGTGAGGAGTGAGCTTCAATAATTTGTTGAGTCCAGCAGGTATGGAGAAATTGGTGGAAATAGGACCCGGTAGTGTTATGTGAAGTGACTTTTTTCTAGTATGTTTTTGCAATGGATGTATGATGTTTTCCAAAACGATGCCTCATTTTCTAAAATATCGTTCAGTATTTCAGATTTATTTCTGAACGAAGAATCACTATCCCAATTATACCGCCAGGGATGGATCACCTTGTATTCTCTTGACTACTTGTTGAATCCAAACTATGTGCCACTTGAAACATTGATTGTTTTCTTTTTAAAGCTCGGCTGACGGTGCCTGGGTCTTGTTAGACCCAAGCATACACCGCTGAGAAGAATAATACACGATAAATAGAGGAAAGCTCAGAAATGGAAGAAGGTGAGTTGCTGAAATAAGTAGGAAAGTCACTGCGGGTCTAAATTCCTACACAGTCCTCGAACTATGCGAGGGTTAACCTGCCTTAGTGTTTTTAATTCTATATAATTAGAATCGCTTCCGAATTCCGTAGAACAATTACACTTTAAGTTTTCGCGAAGGTGGGAGCATTTTTAGGTGACCAGTTAATGGAACTACCTCACCAGCAGGTTAATGAAATAAATATGCCAACTTCGCGGGGATTATTTTATGTAACATCAAAATTGTGACTGCATTAGATATTGTCGCTTATCACGAAGCCGATCGCGAGGAAACGCACCCGTAGACTTTTATCGGCTCGTTGAAGAAAAATATCAGGCTTCGCAGATAGCACGCTCGTTGCGTGCGTGCAACAATAACAGTAACGCCGAAAGCGTCAGTAGCTGTAACAGCCACAAACCCACGGAAGAAGTGAAAGGTTCTATTTCTTGAAAGCGTCCAAGAAACGCGCCACTCTCTCATCGTCACTGACACCACGCTTGCGTTTACTGGTTTAAAAAAAATACCACATCGAAACGAAATTTTTATTTTCAATAAAGTTTGATCGAGTAAAATAAGAGCTTACTGATTTTAGATAAAAAAAAAAAAGAAGCTAGATTAAAATAACTGTCGGAGCAAATTTATAAGTATAATCGTTGAACGCGTAAACAACAATTGATAACACATATCAACTATAATCCCTACATATATTAAACGAATAAATAAGTGAAACCTAAATAATTCCATTGAAATAATAAATCAATTCTGAGCTCAATTTACCTGGTGCTAATGCATCCATGAAATTCTATTTGTAACTGATGGAGTACACGCAAATCGCCAGGAGCGACAGTTCGTTCTGTACGTTTCAAAGTCGTTTATAATTCGAAATCTGCAACGAGAATTTCTCAAAACATTCGTAGAAACTGGGCCAGAAACAATAAGGACGATAATGCTAGGGGACAGCAGCGAGAGGTCTACTTCTAGGAATTATCGACGAGCCTTTCAATTTTCATACTGTCGTTGCCATAGTTCTACATATATTGGTTACTTGACCACGCAATGGTGAAAAATGGGAAAAAGGCGAAAATAGGCACGACCACGACGAACCGTGCCGTTCAACGTCTGAACATTGGATTCGCGTTCGTCGTATACAATAACGCATACTAGTAGCAGAAGTACACACTAAATTCTCCATTCAGGCTACTTGGTAATTATCATGTTTAGAGCAGTTATCACGTCGTGCGCCGCCGGTGGTGCACGTGGTATAGCAATGAGTTGCCATATGCTCAGATACATAACCATTCAATTTCAATTTAATAAAAAATATCTTATTTGTTCCATAACGCTCTATATGTTCATAAATTCCACATCTCTGATTATTTTTGCTTCACCGTATTATGCATGTTTATTTGGAATTATCAATTGCTTACGCAAACATTCTGCTCAATGGTGCCTTTTGTTCGTTGCCATTTCTTCTTGACAATACTGAATCTTTTGATCCCATTTTATAAAATAAACATACGCTAATGTTCATAAGTATTAGGACACCTGCGCCACTTCCACAAATTGTGATATTTGTTACAGACAGAGTTGAGCAAAATTTAATCTAATTACGAATTACGATTAAAATGTGATTGTGTAGTAATTGATTATACATTATTTTCTGGAACAGCGGTGTAGCCCGCGTGAGCTCCCGGCGGTGCACGCAGCCCGATTGGAAAGTCGCTGCGGCGCCGAGCACGTTAAACCAAAATGGATCCCAAACGGGAGCGTAAATCTCTTGCGCCGCGCGTTGCATATTTTCATCCGCGACCGGACTGGCAGGCCGCGTCGTTAAAAATGCATGATTTTATACGACTTTACGGCCGAGTCGTGCCCAAGCCATTCGATATGTGACGTAATCGATCCGGTGCCCCCCTAAAACCTGTTAACGATCCAATCCCCTTCGCCCGATGACGGCCGCGGCCACGCGAATTGTACACACTCATCGACAAAAATAATACGGAACCAACGCCTTTATACACGCGGTGGCGCAGGTTGAAATCGATCACGGGCGACGGTGCCTAGGCGCGCGCGGTGACCCTTAGCTTTCTATTATCGTCCTCCGTCACGGAAGTGGCTCTGAAAGTGAAATCGATAAAGGTCGATGCACCGGCAAGTACGCCGCTTATAATAATCGGAAGATCTCGCGTCGAGATAATCCAGCGGGCAACGGGAATCGAAAATTGAAGGCGGGTCCACGCGTGCCGATGGTGTCTTTACGTCAGTGCCAGTAACTGACACGGGCAACAGCGAGCTCCTCCATTCCAAAACAGAGAAACGATATTTATCACCACTGAACACATGGGCAGTGCAGAATCCCCACGCAACTGACACATGCGAACCCGCCTTTAACCGTCCGCCGGCGAAGGTGGGTCAATTTTCGCCCGTATTCCATCTTCGTTCAAAGGCGACTCATACTTGTAAATCCCATGCAATCGTTTATCTACAATAAAATGTTTATTAAACATCTGAAGTGATCTAATAAGAAACTTCAGCTTTTAAAGACTAAACGTCATTTTAAACTCCACGCTATCTTCATTAACGATATTCAACGCGAAAGGTTGCGAAGAGGAGAAAAATCTATGGATCCATGAAGGAATAATCGGAGCGGGGATTTAATTTATTACAGAAATGTAATTTCTGTTTCGTCATAAATTCCGTGCCGCGACAGCAGAATGACGACTATCCGCCAAGTCGCTTCCGCGAACACGCGCGAGCATTATTTATTACACGTTGAATGTAATCGTCGATGCATTATGCAACTGTTATAGACAATGCCTGCATGCCCAAGGAACGCCCGAGCAACCGGCCGCGCCGGTTTCAGGGGGACACGCGTTGTATTAAATACCGGTCAACATTGAAAGCAAACAGCTGATTCAAGGCTGACGCCCACTGGAGCCGGTGTACGCTGCTGCGATAGTAATGAGCTAGCGTTGGAGGTAACCTACGACCTACCTTAAACGATCCGAGTCGGGCAACATTTGCCCCGCTGTTCCAGAATCAAGAGCAAACTCTCTACGCTAACAAATGTAGGCGATGGCCGCGCACGAGCCTCTTCGAGTAATTTTCCACGTGGAGGGAAATCTAAGAAACCTGCTAGCTTCCCGTATGGGCCCCTCTTAAAGCGATTACAGGATTACCAGGAGGATTCGCGAACGGTCGAATGGAACGGACCAAATTGCATGGGAAAAGGTATAGCTTGCATTTCGCGGTTTTAGATTCAGTGGACAGGAATGCATGAGGAGAATGGTAAATGCATTCACTCCTGAGAACTAAGGCGTAAGTGACGCAGCTGATGATAATGAATGGAGGAAACTTCTGGTGGACTGAGGTCGACGCTGGCGATTCAACGTGCAAATTATTAAATCTACTGAAATCTTCGGTACATATTGAGTACAATGACGAGTGATTAAGTTCTTTGTTGAGTCTAAGCAGCTGAGGATAAGACGACAATTGGGGGTGAGATATGGGAGGTCCTTGTCCTTAAACCTTATTTGAAAGAAAAATATTAATGCGGTGTTCAGTGTTATTCTTCCGTTCCCTTCAGTTTTTTATTTTTAACGGGGCAAAATTTGGAGACTCCGACGGGCTTTATTTTTTAAACGAATTCGAAACCAGCAACTTTCACGTGGAGTGTAGTATATTTTATTTTCAGTGGAACATAGAAATCGACTGGAGTTTCTGGACTCCCTATGTACCTTCGGACCCCAGGAACTTGTGGAACCCTTCAGGTCCCCAAAAACTTATGGTCTTATCGATCTTCTGAAGATTTTGAGATCTCTGGAACCCTCCAAGGACCTTAGGTCCCCACAAAATTATGGGAAAATTATACACCGATTCTTTGAGCTAATGGCGCCCCAATTATTTTCAGTACTACCACGAGCTTGAAACAAACGTTCCGTTTAAAATGAACGTATGCAGGAATATTGTTCCAAAATGATAATCTTTCGTTTCGCCGCTGACGTTCGTGGCAAAAGCTTCTTCTTTTATATAATGCCCAATGCCACAAGAGCGATCCGCTCGCTTCAATTGGCAAGGGGGTACGAATTATCCCCTGTTATTTCCGGCGGAATTTTTTGGCATCGCTCGAAAGCAATTTGCCAGCAATTAAAGCGTTCCCTTCGATGAGCCTCAGACGAGCTTTGATGTTAAGCGAACTGTATTGCTGTCATCAAGTGAGTGTCTCATTAATTCCTGCTGGCACGTGCGTTGATTATACAACGCGGACCATGAAGAAATTTACATTCGACGATGAATATTCCTATCTAGAATTTTATCTTCTCTAGCTTTACCATTAATGACAAACAAGAGGTCTCCAATCACGTATTTGTCAATACCACCGATAGAAGTTCATTCAATTTTACGCACAGTGAGAATAGAATACCCACAATGTTCCCTAAGTCGATAGCGCAAATAAAAGTCATAAAACAATTTAATGAGACTTTCTAGCGAGCTGTTCCAACGCCTTCTACCGATTGCCATGCGCGAGATCGGGATAACTCTTCCATCTCAGCGATTACTACAGACAATAAACGAGGGAAACTTTCCACTCCCTGGAAAATTACCGAAAGCTTATGACGTAAATTTTCCAGAGTATCTCGGGGTGGTTGTGCCAATATTCCAGTCCATAAACGTCAAGAGCACTTGCATTTACCACGCTTGAGAACTGCAAAAACAGTCTCGCAACACTAGCGTGCGCTCCGCTAGCGATTCGAAAAACGAGCGTGCACATTTTATCCACGTCGTTGACGATCGCAGGTATTAAACAGACATTTCTACTTAATCAAATAATTAAATAAAACCTGCATCATTCGTATTGATAAAAAAAGATACCTGCCAAATTCTCAGCAAAGAATAATCCAACATTCCACTCGGAGTACCTTAAACGTCGAGTTACGATGAAGCATCAGACGCGATAGTAGCTTGAATTACTCATGTTGAATCGCGTGGATCATGGTCGTTAGATCAGGGAACCTTAGAACGTGACTGTTCCGAGTGACTTTATCTGCCAGTTGCTACAATTCGATCGTTTAAATCCAATAAAAATTTCAATAAGAATTTCCAAACAACGAGCCGCTAGCGGCGAAGCGAGAGGCTCGACTCGCGGTGGGCGGTCGGCGTCGTTAGCGATAGGAAAGGCCGATAAATCTGCGGCGCTGAGTCGCCCGATCTCTCGAAGAAATCGCGGGAAACGTCGATCGGGGACTGGGGAACCGCGGGGCCGAGCACCACGTGACGATCGCTGGGAGCACGTGCTCGGCATCAATTATAGTCGAAACGAGCGTAGCATCCGCGCAGGAATTCCGCGCTACCCCGGCCGGCTCCGCTCCCTCTCGAATACAGATGAAGAGGATCGCATTGCGGCTGTTTCGCAACGCGAAGAAAGACACAGATGCAGGAACAAAAAAAAAAAAAGAAGATAATTCGATCGTGCCGCCCGTCTCGTGGCCCGCAACCGCGTTCCCGGTTGTAGTATTTACGCGCGAGCAAAGTGTGACAAATAGAACGTGTCACGAAGTCGATCAGAACTGACGAGGACGGGTGACTGAAACAATATCGTCCCGCGACTGACAGAGTGAAATGCTGGTTGCGCAACACCGCCGAGCCCGTTTGCCCGCGATGAGTGAAAAACAAAAAATGCTTTATCTCGTTATATAAATGGAGATGCTCAGGTCAATTCGTGTAATGACTAATCGTTTTAGAGTTATTGTCTGCTCGACGCGTTGCAGTAAATGCAATTATTCTGAAGTGGAGGAATAGTAGTTGAGTAGAGAATTCGAGGAGTGGGTACTTGAACCTTGTGGAATATCATTGGGGTTTATTGACAAGGCAGCTTGTGCTCAGGTAGATTCATGGTAGCACTTTAAGTAAAGCCGCATTTATAATTTTGGAAATCCCAGTTTTAGGCGCAACGTTACGAAGCCTCAAAAGAGCAATTCTATTTCTATGGTTGTGTGAAATATTTAGGTAGGTAGAGGGTGCAAAATTGCTATTACCCAAATAGTTTTTTGCCTCGTTAGTGGTACGCGCAGGTACATGAATTTTATGCAGTACTGCAGTTCCTGCTAGTTTTATATTCAAAGGAAAGAAAAATGTATTTCAGGTGGGGGTGGTAAGCCTCACAAAATTTCCAGCTGCCTCTGGTGTTTATATTATGAACTTAATATTTAAAAAGTATTTTATTTTACAGCTATGGCTAGACTGTTTTTTATATTGTTGTTTGTGAGGAGTAAGGTTTTAAAATGTGACCCTATCTTGCGCCGTATGGTAAGTGCGGCCTTAACTTTGAATGGCGCAAGGACAAGATGCACATCCCTCGGCATAAAAACACGCCCACGCCATTCAAAGTGTTAGTGCTGAATATTTATAGTTTCTGATGTGCTCGTGTTTTAAAAAAATACGTATTTCGTTTGAGGTAGAGAGTGAAGGGATAGAAGATAATTTGTTTTTATCCTTTACACGAAGGATTTGGCTAAAGTAGATTATTTCTGTGCGACATGAAATATGTTTGATACTTTTTTAGTTTCAGGTAAGCCTTTCATTTTTATTTATGACTTTATTTGAATGATTTTATGTTGTTGTATAGATTAATAGAAGCATCTGTTCCATTAATAACGTATATACAGTAGTCGCCACAGAAATTGCACCATCTTTAATATATCGATGTTTCTACTTTAAGTCTTCGGACAAATCTAGATTGCAATTACATACACAGAAATAAACGGGTTGTGTGCGGCTTTTAAAATTGCTAGGTTTTGCCAATGAATAATAACTTGCCAGTGAATGTTACTTTTAATTTTTCAGACAATTGGCTTTTCCAGTTGTTCTAGGGCGTATTTTTGCCATCTACAGAATAAAATTCTTCTAATGAAGAAAGTTATTTTTATTCTACACTAGGGAATAATGGTAATCACGTTGCGGACGCTAACTGTCAAGCGACCATTATTGCCTGCACACGTTTTCATTGATAAAATTGAAGATTACATAAATAAATTATATATATTTATATTAAATTTGATTCTAATCCTTTGCCTTGATAGTATATCTGTATTTACATAAAGTTGAAATGTAACAAAAGCTTCAAAATTAGTGTTTATCTCTTACATGGTGCACACAAAATATAACATCAATGACGTTTAAAATAGGGCTGGGACTATTCGAATAATTTAATATTCGAATATTTTACAAGTATTCGAATACTACGAATAAACTTCGAATATTTGAGTATTCGAATGTAATTATTCGAATAGTATGGTGTGAAGTGAGTCAAAATTAGCTTACAAGATTTCACCCTTTAATACTTAAATATTCGAATAGTATTCGAGTACTTGGCTATTCGAATTATATTCGCCAAAAAATTGTGCAACTGAAGTATTCGAATATTCGAATACCGAAAAATTCAACAAATAGTCCCAACCCTAGTTTAAAACACAAAAAGGGTTGTTTTTCTTAGTTGCGTAGCAACTATTAAGATGAGGTCGTTCGACAATATAGCGAATGATGTCGTGGAACGTAAAGAGAAGAAATTGCACATTTCGGACATGCCGGTTTATAATAACAATACTGACCATCATTTCCCACTGACTGCGATCTCCCCTATCTACCACGATTGCAACGCACCTATATATTCGACACACTGCTTTTTAGCGGCGGTGCAATTTAATTGGCCGCTACTGTGATGTTAAAATGAATGACAAATTGGTATAATACTTCAAGTGAAATCATTCGCCCTACGCGCGCGCGGGGGAGGGCCAGTGGAATGAGTCAGGGTGGCACGCGTTGAGCAACATTTAGACCGCCGAACTATTATTTGAAGCCGCAGTGCCCGCAGTAGCGCGAGACCAACGATTACAACAGATTTACTGAGAAGCTCTGCTTATATGCGCGTATGATCTCATCTTTGGCATCTTCCCACAAGAACGCTGGAAAATACACCGATCAAAGCCAAGGCTTGAAGAAGGCGAATTGCGAAATCTAGAGTAAAAACAAAGATCGCGGGCCCTTGAAACTTTCACCGATCGATGTGGAGTTTTCGTAACGACCGATATCAAGCCGCGTTCGAATCGAATTATCCTGGATTTGTGGGCGGAAAAAACAAACGCACACGTGCATACGTATTTATGAAATGTACTATCGGTTCAACGCAGCAGGATTAAGGGACTAGTCACTATGGCTATGCAGTCAAATCGCTCGGTATTTTTTGCGAATAAATTACAAGGAGATGATCAAAATTGGGACTAGTATTTTTGGGTAATTTTTTTTAATATTGTAAATAAGGGTTGTCGGTTTATAAGAATCGTTTTTTTTTTTATAAATTTGAAAAATTCGAAAGCCGGTTTTTAAACTAAAAAAAAAACAATTATTATATATTAGAATTAATATGTGAAAATGAATTAATTATTTAATTAAAAACGTTAACATGTTGACTTGAAATCTCCTCGGACACAAGCAAAACTACTATTCGTAAGTTCATATTTTCGAAAGAAAAATATTAAATGAAATAAAGATTTATAATTTATATTTTGTACGGATTTTAGTTATTTTAGTTTTTTCGTTTGCTTTTGTATGCAGTGTATTTAATTGTGGTATATTTTTGTAGATCCATAAATATAAAATGAACTCAAAAATTGTACGGATTTGTACGAATTTTAGTTATTTTTTCTTTTATTTATTTGGTTTTATATAGAGTATATTTTATTTTGTTATATTTTTGTAATTTCGTAAAAAATAAAAACTGAAAAAATTTAAAATACAAATATTTATTTTCTATTTTATACTCCTTTTTGGAATTTATCTCGGCATAGAGTGTACTGAACACTCTAGTTTCCGAGATAAAATCATCTGCGCACCCCGAAAATCGACATTTATCGTACAAACCGCTTTCTCGTTTAAAAACTTAGAACCTAGGCCCGCAAAAGTTCATCTCGGCCCTGCCTTTACGTTCAAGACACACAATTAGCGTCGAAGAATACAGATTTTCAGAGAGGAAGAAGGTGATAAGCAAAAGGATCCGCTGTTAATTTCTGCGACCTTTTCCCCGACACGATCACAATAGACCCGTTAAAAGGAACGTTGCCAACAGTTTTCGCAAATAATGCAGGACGATCAAACACAGGCGCGACAAAGACGAGGATGATGGCGAGCCGCGCTGGCGACCCGATCGGTAAATCCCCGTCGCCACAATGTCTGCAGCGGCAAAAGATAGTCTCCACACCACCTCCCCCAACGATCTTGTTACTCATCATTAGAACAAGCATAGTACCTCGGCCAAATAAAGCGAGAGAAACGCTGGCACTAAGGCGACAGATAGAGACAGACCTACGAGCCGTAATTTCTTTACTTCAGCGGACGTTCGAATTACCAATCGAATAATTCCCCCATATCGATTTTTGCTCGGGTTTAGAAAACTGTGTCACCAATCGAGGACATAAAGGGAAAGGACTGCGCCATGGCAAAGGTAGATTTTGTAGAATATGTGCTGCCACGCTTCGGCGGACGTTGAAATTACTAATCGAATGATTTCTCTTCGTTCTGTCAATTTTTGCACGAGTTTAGAATCAAAAGCATGTAAAAAATTGAGGAAACAGAAGAAAAAGAATGCACCACGGCAAATGTGGGTTTTATAGATAAGGGTGTAGATTTTCAACCTAGGAACGTGATGTCTGGGTCTTTTTTTACCCAGCTGTACGCCGCCGAGAGTAATATTAAATAATAATAGGGGAACCTTAGAGATCGAGAAAACGAATTACGAAAGGACATTTAAAGAACGGAAACACGCGATAACTTTAAGGTGAATTTCCCTTAGCAGTGAATTTCTGTAGGAAAACAAAATTGCTCCTTTTCTATCGTGTGAAAAAATCTCAGCAACAACTATCTGTAAATAATGAACATAATCGTGAGAGAGATGAGATTTTTTAAAGAATAAACTAATCACAAAATAATTAAAAAAAATAATAAAATAATTGTCTCGTGAGATTAAAGTCACCTCAACCTGCAAATTCTCACCACTGAAATGAGAATATTCGAGTTGGAAAAGTTTCATGTTTCTTTCGTGCCGCGATATTTAGACCTCCGCGCCTATTCTGCCGTAATACAAAATAAGTAATGAATTCGATTTTTCACATTTTCGACTTACGCCGTGCACATAATCACCGGCACAATTATTCTCTTATTTCTGTTACCATACACAGTCGAAACCGCAACACGTTTCTGTGTTTGCACAATGATAGAGCTCGTTCCTGTCATCCAACTGCACAACAGAGTAACGTTTGCATTCCCCCGCGCTATCCAGAAAGAATAATTCCCCCGAGCGTTGTCGGGTGATGCAATCGCGCCAATCCTCTAATTATTTCGTGCGACACGAACAAGGGGATCGTTTAGTGTGACGCTAATCTAGCAGACGGTGATGAAACGACGATTCCGGGAAATGGGCACGGCGAATAGGGAGGGGAAAAATCCGACGTCGTACGATACGGAGCTCGCGGGGCTGCAGCGAATCCGATTCGACTTCGGCCGCGATATCGAACCGGCTCTGATAGTCCTGATATACGTGGCCGCGTGCACGTGCATCATCATCATCTCCAATGGAGGTGACGTTACTCTTTCTTCCGCAACAATACCGACTAATTAACCGCCGCGTTTACGCGACCTTGCAATTAATCGTACCCTGTTGCGCCGCGTGTCCATGCGACCCGCCGCAATCCCCGATATGTACACTGCCGATACCGTCTTCGCAATTACGGCCCAGCCGCACCGAGCCGCGCTCCCCGGCGAAAGATCTGGAGCGAGCGTGTCAGAGTGTACGCTCGCCGTACGCGGCAGAGTAATCTTTGCTGTTGAAAATAATTAGAGGATCATCTACTCCGGGCGATCTTATCTCCCCGCCGGGATTCTACTACTTTGAATGCCACCAGCGCGCGACGCACCGGGTGTCCAGTAAATCGCGGTAGAACCGGTAAATAAAATTTGGCCACGAATGGACCGAAATATGTATCTGCGGGAAGGTAATTTGTGCGTTTCAGTTTGAGGTTCAGCAACTACCACAGATTGAATCGTGTGCGGTATCAGTGTGCGGGCATATTTACCGATAAGATTAGCCACGCTATTTACACGTGGTGGAGGGGGGGAAAGATGCTTCGGGAAACTGACGGATTTAAACGACTGACGTGAAAGTCGAGCGGGGAGGGACTTTTCCAGCTAGTGGAAATGTACGAAAAGGGGGGTTGCTAAATATAGAAAGACAGTAATGCTTACACAATGGAGTTGACAGATGGAAACCATTTAAATTTCGGAATGTCAAACACCAGAGGAGATAGCGGAGAACTAGCAATTCACGGAACAACGGATGTTCGGTTATGATTCTGAAAAGAAGCTTAATGACTCAGCAGAATACGAATTATGGGCCCGCTGAGATTCGTTATTAAAGAAATTCCAATTCCTACGATTGCACGATGCTTCTGTTTAATTAATAGTGTTATACTTAACATGAAGAATTACCAAGAAGATTTATTTCTTAACTTACGATTTCACAAGTCTTTCTTTAATTTAGTACTGTTGGTAGGGATACTATATTATAATTTATGAAACAAAACATCGTAGATATCCATTTACTGCATGCGAATTCAATTTTTAATGAAAATTTTGCTAGTTCTCTACAAAGCGAACTTCCGTCTGCGCGACCACGAAGAATGCCGTCAATGACGTCATTTAAAGGCAGATAATTCGTTATTCGCGTTATCATGGTTTACGCTGCTATCACTAACGTAACAAACAATTATTGCGTGAGTAGCGACGTGCTCCTCCGCGAAGTTAATGGGAGCAGTTTACTGTTGCTGTGCGTTCCGCGTTGAGCAACTGCAGCAATCAGTAATTAGAAGGGAAGAAAGTGTTACTGATGTAACTAACACTTGTGGTGTCAGTGGCAATGTATTACAAGCTGCAGTAAATGAAGCCAATTGTGGTGCTTGCAGCAAGAGGGGTGCAGCTCCATTTTTATAGTTTTCGAGTTATGACGTGTGATATGTGGAAAAACAGTTCTACATCGTTTCGTGCACGTTTGATGCAGTTCCTATAACAAGTGAGCGATTTATTGGAAATTTTGAATCATTTTTTGTTCTGGGCAGCTCCAGATTTGATAAATTCGCCAAAAATAGAAATAGAAACTTATCAACTCAATAATTACTACTTATTGTGTTAAAATATAAATTTTTCAATTGGTATTCTCTTTTCAATGTTAAGTCTAATAAAAGCTTTATTTTTCGGGCCAAGAAAATTTCTTTTTAATCTTCCCGCTGTGCACCAACAATTTTAAACGAATTCAAAACGGTTGTTGAGTCATAACGATTTTAATTTTCACCGATTTTACACGTAAATGGAAAGAGACGATCTTGACAGATAAAACAGCTAAAAAAATGTTGAAGAAATGATATCAAAGTTTTCAATATTTTCATACATGTAGTATATCGATAGATGAAAACATCTGCCGAGTTTCAAGTTGTTTCACTCCACAGTTTTAAAGAAATAAATTATAACTTGCGAAAATTATAAATTCAGGGCACTTTCACTACCAAAAGTTTAGCAAATAATGCTTGAAAAAGCATTTATAAAGTGAAAAACACCTTCTTAGGATTAAAAATAAGACTCCAACTGTCGTCCGAGTTCCTTACATCTAGATTTACTATGCGTAAGCCGTACATATTCGAGAATTTGAATTTTCATACATTTTTATCTAATATTGTAGGTCCGGTACATACTTAAAGCCATTACATGAAGAATGTCCCTTCTTATCCATTGAGTCCCTGGAAACCTACGGGAACCCCAGAAGTCCTGAACCGTAGGACCCATAAACCCTTTAAACTTTCCAGGTACACAGGAACATGAAGGGACCTCCCGAAGCCCCGCACATCTCTGGGACCCCTCATTCGACCTTGAGGCCACAGATAACTCTCGTCCCTCATAGACCTCAGGGTCCCAGAGAATTATGGAACCCTCCTTAAACCTCAGCCTCTCAAAGAATTACGAAACCTTCCATGAAGGGTCCCGAGAAACCTATGCAGCCATTTAAAGCCCCTAACATTTCTGAAACCCCTCGGAAATCTCAGGACCTCAGAAACCATGGAGGTCCCCGGAAACCAATGTGACCGTCTGGAGCTCCCAAGATCTACAGAATCATGAAAGAACTGCAAGAACCTATGCAACCCCTAGGGGAATCCCCTGAAATTACAGAATCACGATATCGTCTGTAACAAACTCGGGTCTTAGCTCGTCTCTATCGTTCCTCTCGCGTTGCGAAGCTGTCTATATCAAGTCTCCTAGGGCCAGTATCATCTATATCCGGTGCCGGGCGTCCGAGATTGCCTAGTACCGTGTCAGTTGAGCCCGATAACGTCTTTATCGGGTTCCATTCGTTCGAAGTCGCCTGTATTACTTTCCACACGCCTCACTCTCTACTGCAGAATTCTAGTTTAGTCCGTCTAGGGATAGCTGTATGTATTTTCCTTGGCGAAACATGATTATGTGCATCGTACCCAATCAAGACGAGTTTGCCAATACAAACTGTTTACAAAACCCGCAAGTCTACGACATTCTGAGCGCTTTATGTGTTTTTGCGCCAATGTGTGCGGCAAAATGAATGCCAAGCCGATAAGTTTGTTCAGGCTGCACAGTTTGTTACAGCGATTGTGGGGGGGGGGGGGGGGCAGATGAAGGAGTGGGCGGGCAAACAAGTATAAGGGGAATTTTGATAAAAACGAGGTAAGTAGGCTAACATTTTCAAGTAGTGCCAGTCAATATCACCCTTTTCTCCATTTTTTAAATAAAATACAGCATAATGGCGTGAGTTATGAGTTGAGTTATGTCGATGAATACGATGAGAGAATAAAATAAAAATAAAATTTCCTTTGATCAATTTGTAATTTCATTCAAATTCTGTAATTTCTTTTGCGAACCTGAAGTATAGTTTGAAAGTCAAATGGAACGAGACATGTGTTATAAACATTCGTCCAATATTTGTCCAAAATTTAACACCTGATCTTATATAGCTCTTTAAATATTCCAAATGTCTTCCTGCGAAACTAAATATTCTGATTTATACTCGATACGTTCCATTAATTCACCGATAACAAAATAAAAATTGGGGAGCCGGATTTACCGATTCCGGGAGTTTTTCATTGGTACGTTGAATCCGAACGTTTCATAGCGATGAAAGTGCACCGCAGATGCACTGCCCCGGCGATATCGCAAATATTTGGAAAATAGGACGATGACGTAAGTGACCGTTAGCAACCCGAGCCGAAGTGTTTGCGTTGGGAACAGAGTCAAATCCGATCAACCCGGATAAAAGTGTATTCGCGATGCACCTAAATAAATCATCGCCTTTAACGATGCACGCGACTGTTTTCTGGCGAAAAATTCGGGAAGATTTGGTATAAGAGAATTTTTGGGGAAACGAGGTGGAGTGTAAAGTGAAACGGTATGATTTACAAAATAGGAAAAAATAATATACGATATCTTTTACATTCCTAGTGAAAAATTGTTAAATTATATTCACGAAAGAAATTTAATAAAATGTGTTTAACCCTTGTACAACGAATGCAGGGTCATTTTGACCCAACTCTGACAAAGTCTATCATGATGTTATATTTGTGTTGACAATGGCAAAATATAGTATACTAGCCTAGCCCGTTATCCGGTTTCACCCGGGAATTATTTGTGATATTACCAAAATAAAAAAGCGTAAAAAATAAAATGAGTAACCTATAATGTAATGTATATTAAAAATTTCATTGAAATCCGTTCAGCCGTTTACGTGTGAAAGAAGGACAAACAAACAGAAAACGTTTCACTTTTATATATTAATAGAGATGATGCCTAAATTGCAGGAACATTATTTGTAAAAATCATACAGGAGATACACCTATTTTATGTACCAAATGTACATAAATAATTTTTTTTATGTATTTCTTTATTAAT
This sequence comes from Andrena dorsata, assembly GCA_929108735.1. Taxonomy (NCBI): domain Eukaryota; kingdom Metazoa; phylum Arthropoda; class Insecta; order Hymenoptera; family Andrenidae; genus Andrena; species Andrena dorsata. The sequence continues at coordinate 13,743,668 of OV815488.1, forward strand.
AAAGTTTACTTAATATCAGAAATTTTAATTACTTGATTCATTTTATATTCAATTTCACTACCATTCGTCTTCCAAGGGTTAATAATATCTAGCATATAATGAGCAGGTATAAACGTTAGATAATTTTCATTTCGAACTACCTTGGGGATACATAATTATTGAACACCTACTTCGCGTAATGAAGAGAATATAAAATAGGTAAGTAAAATGTCTTGAAACTACTATAAGAAACGTATTGTTTAATTTCACTGCGTCATTCTCGCGTATGTACTTACGAACGAGTCCGAACAAAAGAGATTTAAAACCCGTTACAAAACAAAAGGGAAATCACTTTTATTGCAACAATAACGTGTAACGTTCAGCGGCACGCGCATAAAGTTCATCGAACGACGCATCGATTTACCCGCATATGTAACGGTAATTAATGCGGATAATTAATAGTCTAACGGCGACACGTTCGTCAATCGTACTAACTTGCACGGCTAAGTGATTACGAAAACATTTACACACAATCAAACCTATAGTGCCTCGTTAAAAAAAAAGAAAGTTATATTCAATGATAAGTTGCATATCCTCCCATTCCAAAGAGCCCACAAATTAATTCAGTAACATTCATTATCCATTCATAATTTTATTGTATCTAACTTTGAAGTAAAACTCGAAATACGTTATGCAGAAGCAATTTTACGATACCCATCAATGCATTTATACCGCGTCGAAAATAAAATCAGGCGAAAATAACATTATAATTTAAAGGAAAAATTGTTATCGGAATAATGCATGACAAAAGGCCACCCCTATGGATATAAATTGTCCCGAATTGTTTCCAATATACATGTAATATACCGAATGTACAGCGTGGCCGCCGCGAAATATTACGATCTGCTTGTTTACGAAAAATGTACGAGGCCCATGGAAATATATTAAAAAAAATTGGATGTATTTTCTGTGTAAGAAAAATTGTACGAAAATAGTATCCACTAACACAAATTTATACGTACTCTCGTTTCGCAGAATGATAAAGGAGCAACCCTCCCAATGATTGGCCAAGCACCCACGCGACTTACGTAAACTACTCCCCAAGAAATGTAACTTAAGATTCGAGGGGAGAATGTTTTAACAGTACACAGTCGAGAGCAATTTCTAAATCTCAGCGTGCAAGATGTTGCATAAAATTGATTGCGAACAGGCACGTAACGCGTTGTACGAAATGCGCGATACGAAAATAGACAGTTACCTTGATACAATGCGCTGCACTGTCGAAAAGTTGTCTGGAAGCGGTGTCGTTAATTTGCGTGATCGATCCGGCGTCCGCTAAACTTAAGTTCCCTCTTGCCGGCCTCGGCAATCTTTCGTTGCGTGCGAAAAATCGCCGACGCTTGTGTGCCGCGAAGCGTTTCGCTGATTCTTCGGGCTGCAGCTCGCTGGGAAAATCTTCCGCCACTGAACCTCGATGCACCGAGAGAAACTTCGTGACGCCGGCACAGTGTTTCCTCCCGAGATCGAACGGCTTTAAGTACGAATCGGCCGGTGGCTCGGATTAGGGCAACTTCAGAGGGCGATCCGGTGAATCACCGTTCCCGATTAAAATCGAAAGGGCGAACGACGCTTTGCGATTATGCCGGTAACGGACGTGTACAGCTCGCGTTGAGGTTAGGTTTTGAATTAAGTACGAAAATCATGCGAGCCATTAAGTGACGTCGTAACACCGGCCCTTATGATTCGCTGGCGCCCGTCAAGCGTGGATTTCGGTCGCCAAGTTGCATACGCTTCCTTCCGGTCTCTCGCATCTGGAACACGGTCGAACATAAACAATCGACGCGTCCACGGCTCCAAAATTCGATGAGTCGAAAACGTCGCAGACGGCTAACATCACACTATTCGTTCGTTTCTTGGGATTGATTAATACGTTCGATTCGTGGAAACTTGCACAGCCCCGGTAAACGTAGTCAGTAAACGTCGCCCTCGATGTACATATATATATATATACACCTTGTGTATATATATGTATATGCGTCGGTCGGTAACAGAAACGTGAAAGACGATTCCTACGGCGTTGTCAGAGGATCTTCACAAATCCGTTTTTTCGACGTGGTCCAACGTATCGACCGGCGTGTTTTTGCGGGTAGCTCACGCTGCACCAACGAACGCGCACAATTATGCTGGATTTGACCCTGTTGCAATGGCGAGAGGCTTCCTCTCCGTTTCCCCGCGACAACGGCCAATGTTTATCGCTCGTTCGCGGAATCAAAGATGCACGCGGGCCGTGGTGACATCCGTAGGAATGATCCTCAGATTAACCGACACCAGACGTGTCTCATCTCCCTCGAACTTTGCGACTCGCCAGTGCCGCCAGAATGACGGCTGACACTTAACCTAACCGCGCCGTGAAAAGTGCCGAGGCGCGCCAGCGTTGTCGCGTCTAGGAGTCGTATGTATCGTCGTTTCTAACCTTCGCGGGCGCAAATTTTTCTCGGCCCTCTTTCTTCAGCTGTGGAGAACGCGCGAGTACACCGTTACACGACGCTGGCCGCGGATGCTCCGTTCACGGGACTGAATTCCTTTATTCCCTCCCCCCCCCCCCCCGCCCCCCAAAATCGGTTGCACACGGTCGAGCACTGTTCGCGCACAGGACGGATGGATAAGCCGACGACGGATTGTTGTTAGTGAATGACCGAGGCTATGGTGCCGCGTTGTAGACCGTAAAGCGGCCGGCACGCAGGAAACCGGTGGCAGTCTTGAGAAGCGCACACCCCCGATCGCGCATCCTTCCTGGAGCCCTGGCGAGAGCCAACTGCCCCGCGCGCTTGTACGCCGACATTCAAGGCGATCCCCACGGACGACCAGCTGACCGAAACCTAACCAACGGCTTGGACGCCCGAGTCCCGCACCGGCCCGTTTCCTCGCCTCGTGTCGTGCATGAACGCGGCCCTCCGCCGTCGAGCTGGGGCCGCCCGGAAATCCGAACGCGAGCACAACCGAAAACACCGACCCGCGCCACCCGGCCAATTAAATGGGAATAAGAGTAAACCGGAAAAGAGAAACGGCGACCGTCCGTGCCCCTCTAAACGCAACTGTGCATAAGTGATTCCGGCTTCGAGCAACAGAGGGCACCATCGATCGCTATCTTCTGCGCGAGCATGCTCTTCTCTGCTTTCATTGCCGGCGTGTCGTTACGTCACGGATGAGGTTGCGTCGCCGCGATGGACCACGGACGAGATAATAGGATAGAACTATCAGCCAATGCATTTTTGTGTCACTGGTTTTTTGGGGGCTCGCGGGACCCCCTTGCCATTTTAGTGTCGCATGCAACGTTACCGGTGAAGTCTTAAAGCAGATTGTAACGCTACGCGTGGTGGGAATTAGAATTCAACGCGTGCAAAACTAGGGCATTCGAAACCCGCGAGTTACGAATGTTTCTGTTGAAGTAACATTTTGAAGATCACATATTTTTTTAAATAGGAATTCAGTGTGCTCCACAGCCAGGGCCGGCTTAACAAATTTGAGCGCCCTGGGGTAAACAATTTTGGCGCCGTAGCCCCCAAGGGTGCAATTTCTTCGCAATCGGTGCAAGGCAGTACATCACAAACCCCGGAGATAGAAATTTTTGTCTCCAAAATTGAAGAGAAAGAAGCATTTCAACATATTTGACTCTTAAGCGCCCTTGCACTATAGCTAGGGTTGCCACCCGTACTTTAAAATAAAGTATCTTACGTTATTATAGGTAAATGTTCTCTATACTTTTGAATAATAATAAAGTACGCGAGAATACTTTATTTCACAATTAATGATATTATGTGAAACGTAACGCAATATTATTGTATTCTATCTGTTCCCGCGACTTCAGCATTTTCTGAGAGAGTTTTCTCTGTCATGAATGTGAAGTGGCGCTATGAAAGAAACAAGGCCTCTCTCAATCTAATAAAAAACGAATTATTTATATATTTCAATATGAATATTGAGTGCAATGATGCCATTGAGACATTTCAAAATAATAAAAATTTACTCTGTAATGCTAAATGCAATAAAAAATATGTTTGGAAGAAATAAAAACTAATAAGATTAAAATATACTTTTGCAAATGTACGTTATTTTTCTGTAAAAAAGGTGGCAACCCTACCTATAGCCCACTTAGCCCATTGGTAAAGGCGGCCCTGTCCACAGGTTTTAGAAAAATTAAAAATTCATCTGTTTAAACAATATACTATCGATTAACATTTATTTGTCCATTTTTCTGGCAAAATGTTAACTGATGTTCGGATGTTCCAGTGAACTTATTTGTGTAAACTTTGGACCAGAATAAGAAATGCGAATATTTTGGATTTTGTATCATGTCCCTTATAATAAGTATTATTATATGCGCAGTTTACTGCTGTTCTGTGCAAAATCTTCGAGAATATGTCGTCGAAGATGTTAGAAACTATTGTGATGTTTTTGGTAATTACACTATGGCATACGGCGCGAGGATGTCCATTGAATAACCAGGATAGGTAAAGTGACTAGGTAGTAGACACACATTAGAACCAATTACATGAATTCGAAGCTTCGATTCTAACCTCACTCCTGTATTGCTTCTATTGAATTATGTAATTTTTCAAAGAACTTCGACTCTTTTCGATTTAAAAACTATATGATAAGTATGTAGATTCTGCAAACAAAGGAATCGTACACACGTTGCTTCGAAATACTTAATATCGCACAAAAAATTTAAAGAACTTGTGCGTAACCCTCCCCCATTTTAATAGCTCGACGAGTCGAGTCAGACTGAAGTGAGCTATCAATTAACACTGTATTTAACGTTTAAAGTAAAATAAACTTGTTAACGAGTGGTAATTACTACATTCCAAAAGTAAGTACCTATGTAGTCTGTATAGTGAAAGTATATAATTAACTACCGAATGCCTATAATTCATAACTTGCTAATCTAAATTCTAGAAGCACAAAGAATTCTATTTTTATAATCAAACCTTTCAGGATGTGAAATATTTACTTATTCCATGTTCTTTTCAAATCAGGCAATTCTAAATAACAGAATCAACTAATTAAACTATCTGTAAACTTTGAGCTTTTGTCCTACTTACCTGCCAGCCATACTTGCAATAGAATCTTATTAAATGGAACAGCTTAAAATAAATTATTCATTCGCAACCTGTGTACATACTCGAACCCCCCCAACGTCATTCACAAATAAAAATGATTTTTCTATTGCTAATTCGTATTAGTAATTCTGTCGCCACCCAAGTATTGCGCGCCACGCAAAGCACGTTTAAAAAGAACTGGTGTTTCCACACCACATTCATTTAGCAATAGCCCACAATATTTTAAATATCAATTTGAACGAAGTTAGTCTTCTGCTCGCATCAAGCTTAAAATTCGAAAACATTTCAAACCCAAAATATAATATTAAAATGGGCCAGACACCGCGCTAACGCCATCAAGATTCGAATCAGTCTCGCGCGGAGGTGTTCCAGGAACGTTGTTCTAAGGTGAACAGAAATAGGGCTGGGCAACGGTTCACGCTTACGTTTTTTATTGTAATAGATTGTATTGAAATTTGTCGCATTATTTTCGAAAACAAAAGGTGTTGTTCGCGTCGTGGGGTCGACGTGTTCCCCCTCCCCACCCCCCCACCCCCAGACGATCCGCTTCGCGCATCATTTTCACGCATCTGTATCTTTTTTTCTCGATCTCTCATTTACCGTTTCTTTTCAATGCACAACAAGTTGTTCGAAGGTTCGTGAGATACACCGTGCTTCATATACCATCGACGGCATATAACAAAATTCGACATATAGACTACAACAACAACAACACTCTTACTAGAACGCTCGGCCCACACATATTCTCCTCGTTGTTTTTTTTCCCCATTCACGCGAGAAATATATAATCTACAGGCTCTATATCACGAGGGATACACAAGAAGACACACGGTTCGAACAACTGTTTATCGAATAATGTCCAGAAAAATTTCTCACTCTCTCAAATTTCTCCCGTCTTCGTCGATCTTCATTCTTTTCGTCTCTCGATTTTAATATAATTAATTATATCTCGTGATTTCCTCTCACTCTACCTCACTCTCATTTTTCGATCTTACTATCTCTCTCTCTCTCTCTCTCTCTGTCTCTCTCGCTCTCTTTCTCTCTCGTAATCCTATGTACAATTAGATTCCCTTACGGTTCTTAATTTTTTTTTTGTTTAGGATGTTAGTAAATAATAGTTAGCATCGTATGTCTACGCTGTAAACAGTTTAACAGGTTGCTTAAACGCTATAGTGCTAAGTAATTTTATTAATTACTTATATCACATTGTTCATGTACACATAATATTCCCCCGCACGCGTTCTCCATATATACTGTCCCCCAATCGTCGACCGAGCTCGCCCCGCGGCGGGGCTACCGCCGACCGACGAGTTCTATATACAAAAAGGATATTTTTTTTTTATTATTATTATCGTAATTACCATAATTATTACTACTATTATTATTATTATCGCTTTTCATCTCTCCCTCGTCTCGACAGTCGCCGCTCGTACCCGCTACGCGACAGCAAGGTACGACCGCGTTTCTACTTTGATTCATCCTGATACCGGCTTCCTTTACAACGCCACTTCCGTCCGACACGGAACGAACGACACTCGACTCCTTCCCAACGAAAACGTCTCTAAGCTACCTCGGGTCAGAAGCGAACGAAAATCAGCGCAGAATTTACAGAACAGCTTGGAGATCCGACTACAAAGGAGCCACCACCGCGAATAACGGTGGCAGAGTGGTGAAATATAATAATGAACTATCGCGCCCCTCGAGGTTCGCTAATCGGTGGAGAGGGGGTTTGGAGAGGGGCGAGAGGGGACGGGGGTCGAAAAGTCGCTCGCCTCTGGTCCCAAGGACCAATTAAACGATCGTCCGCCGCCTTTCCTTGTTGCCCGCGGTTATACCAGCTCAAGAATGCCCCGAACATCTAGTACGACTATTTACATCCATTGCACGACTCGAGATTGGATTCAGGGGAAGTTGCGCCGAATTCTGTTGCGGTTCGAAAGCCCAGTGGACCCCGTTGGCCGCGTTAACGAAGGAGGGAACGGGAATGACTAGTGCGCGCGCGGATACGAATTTCCTCCGTGAAATTTAACGGCCAGGCGCGAGAGATCGCGTGAATTTTCTCTCTCGCTTCAACGAGACTGGAGGTCACCGTGCACAGGCGTCGTAGTAGGTGGGACAGGTACGCAGAGGTCGCGAATTAAATTAATCGGTCCGGTCGCGCTTTGTTCTCGATAAAAATCACATCCCCGAGCGTCCGCACTATCAGCCGCACGAGTGTGGACGCTCGGGCATGTGATTTTCATCGAGAACAAAGCGCGACCGGGCCGATAGTGTGGATCGAGCCTAATGCTTCGGATTAACACGCTCGCGTCGACGCTCGAAATATGCTAGTTACAACCGAGTTCGTGACAACGCTGCACGCCTGTTCCAGCTACTATGCACGCGCGGCGAATCGAATGGGGCTACGTTCCCTCGAGAGTCACGATTATCGCTAAATTTATAAAATGAAAGACCTCTATACGTTGACCGCGAAGACCAGCAGCAATGGACGACAAAAGCTTGCCCGGAATTCGCCTGTACCCGCCCGACGGGGGAAGTACGCTCGGATATGTCTGCGATTCGACGCTCTTCCCATCGGCTTCACTCGACGAGAACGAAATATGCGAAGATAACGTACGGAGAACGTGAACCGAGAGGCAACCGTGGGTACCTTCGATGAAGATACCGAGCGATTCCGGGGGGGGCACGCGAGTATTCAACGCCTCGGGGGCTTTCGGATCTTGTGCACCGTACATCGTACGGGTGGAACGTGAAAATGTCACCATAGTTGCGCAGTGGAGGCCGGTGAAGCATAGAAAATGACGTTGGACAGTGGTGGAGCAGTTTGATTCGTCGGACGGTGTTGATACGGCTGATTCTTCGTTAAAAGATTCGTCGGGAATGCGAAGCGCAGCTCTTTCGATGGACCCACAGTTTTCGAGGACATAAAACGACCGGGGCACCGAGCATACTTGCTCTCAAGAGATTCCAAGGTGACTTTTTTTTTTAAAAGAAAGCCTCGCGTCGAGGACAGGGATTTTACAGTTTTGACTACATTTCGGGCGAAGAATCATCTGCCGCTCGATGGCACCGCGAATCAAACTGCACGCTACTGTACACGCTGGACAAATTGTGTCTCACGCCATCGCGCGCGTACGTTGCAATAAAATAGCGCCTCTACTTTCTAACTCTACTGATTCAGTAGTGTCACTCTAAAGCTCTACTAATTTAGTAGCGCAATTGTAGATAAAGTCCATCAATATCACGTAACGCCTATGATAATTTTATATATTCAGTATTTTATTGAAACACGCGCGTCCGGGCGAAGCCGCAATTGGACACCTCTCATTGCCCCGCGCGCTCGTCGTGGGAACGGAGTCAGACAATAGTCATTTCACTATAGAAAATATTAACCGCCCGCTCTGGAGCAGTTTAGTATACTGATCAGGATGATGCGTGGGATCATCTACTCGGGTGACCCTTGTCGCTGAACAAAGTATTCGATACTTAAAATAATCTGCGCGCTCCGCAAGTTCAGTCGAGTTTCCATAAAAAAGAAAAAGGACATCGCTGTGTCAACAGCCTGTAATAATAATTTATCACAATGGAAAAGTCAAATGGGCAACATTTCTTTCGTCCCTGAAAATAATCTCGTTCTTCAGGATTGTCTGGAAACGACACCACCTCTCGTTTTAAAGAGCAGTATAACTATGAATAACAAAAAAACGAACGTATAAAGATGTTCCTCGGTCCCGGATCACATTTCACAGGTCATGGGGCGTCGCGCGAGAACCAGGGTGACATTTTCGACGGCCTCGTACGATAGAGAATTCACAGAAGTTCCTTGCATGCCGTTATCGAAGACGACACCGCTCCCCCGTTAACCAATAACTTAATATATAAATCCTTTAACGAATTCGATGATAGATCTAGAGACACAGCGCCCCACGCATGTTACATACGTACAATGACATCAGCTTATCGACTGACTGACCAAGCCTTTGATTAAATAATTTAAAAAATACAAAAAAAAACAAGATATATATGTGTATACGCAGATACAAGTAATAATAATACTAGTGTACAAATCGTGACATCCGAAAGAGACCGTTAACAGTCGCACACGCGTGTGAAAAGTAGCGATCGAATGTGTGCTCGATTCTCGAACGAGCATCATTCGCTTGTATGCTCGTGTGTCGTTCTTTTTTTTTTTTAAATTTCGTTCATTCCTCGGGTGCCTTTTTTTATTGGGCAAAGAATAAACGCTCGTTACTCTGGACCAATATGGGAATTTTTCGAGTCACGGGATTCACGAAATTGTAGTAGAGATCAAGTGACCACTCAAGGTCTACTATGCCTGCAGGATCTGTTTCTCAAGAAAATCTTCATTCAATTCGCTTCGGAGTGATTGAGCGACGAGTATCGTACATTACAGAAGTACACGCGGTGACAGTGCCTAAAAAGTATTACAAATTTTCCATCGCCAGAGAGCTTGCTTCGTACTTCTGCAGTCGTCCATCCCCGAGAAAGCTGCGGTCGCGGGGGACGAAGCTTAAACGAGGTGCATCGTCCCCGATTCGAAAGGGTTTTAACAGGACGCTCGAACGACAATGCGCCATGCCTCCTGGTTCGATCGCCCTCGAGCTTCCATCGTTTGCCTCTTTAATTCTACCTAAGCCGAATAAGCACCGTTAACGGTCTCGCATCGAGTATATCGAACGAAAGCTCGAAATTTAATGTTTGCAAGGTGAAACGTAAATTTCTTCGCTTCGCGCGTAGAAAGCGATTTAAAAATAGTACGGTGATCGATCATTACGTGTATACGACAGTTCCAGCCTTCCCTGATAACGCGATAAGAAGTCCCCGACGTCCGTTTGTTCGTTCGAACGCTTGCGAATTATTATGCAAAATAGTAACGTTCCGTCCGCGATCGTTAGCGAGAGCCATTTACATGTACACATTCAAAAAGAAAACGAAAGAAAGAGAAAGAAAACTGGATTACCATCTTGAAACGTACGTACACGTATCTCGTAACACTTTTTGTTTTTCCTTTTCCTAGTCACAGCTGAGCGTACAATGAAATTTCAGGCCCATCAGTGTTATGGAAATCAAGAAGCCAAGGCGAACGTTCTGATGCTCAGCTACGTTTGTAGTAATAAATATAAGCGAATAAATACTTGAGCACATTATATTATAAACAATAATCCCCCCCCCCCCAAGTCCCTCCCCGCGCGTGTCCCTCGACGCGTGCTTCGAACACGACGAAACTATCGATTTACGATCCTAATCCCTTCCGAAAGTAAATACAGGCGTACGATAATTAAAGTCCGAATAATCGTTACTCCACAGCCACTGTATGATTAATTTAAAAAGCGCAAGCGTTATCATCCATCCGATTCCGAGATTTCGATCAATCAATTTTCAAATATTTCAACCAATCTTATCATACAATTCATTTAATTTAACATCACTCGTCAAACACAGTCGCGTTTCAACACCCCCCCCCCCCCAACCCTCCCCCCCCACTCTTCTGTCTCCGCAGAACTTCTTCAATTGCAACAAGGTACCGGAAAGAGAACAGTGTCAATTTCAATGCGCCGGTCAGGCGGTTTAAAAATCGTACAAAACGAGATTGCACCACTAGTTGGGTTGTTTCCGTTAGCCTGCGCCATTAGACCCCTCGGTACTACACGATAAAAACATATGCGCAGGGGTTGCATCCCTCCCCGAAACAATACCCCAACAGAAGCTCCTTTTAATTGACAAGTCAACAAGAAAACGATTGCGAGGAGGTGGCAGTTCGATCGGTAATGCGACTAAAAGCAATTACGGCGGTCCCCGCGAGCGAAACCGACGGGGCTGGGGACGCGTTTCGATTTCTGTTCCCCGCAGCTCGCTCGGTTCCCCCGCGAGGGCCATGCATCTCGAGCTCTGCGACAGTGGTCGAATCGCTCGGAAAGATTTCTATTTGAATCCTCAGCTGCCCCCCGCGCGTCGTCGTTCCCGCGGTGCTCCCGCGCCCTGACTAATCGCCCGATAAGTACTACTTCGAATCGCGATCCAAGGTACCGTGCACAAGTCGCACAAGTTGAGCAAGGGGGCCCCCGCCTCGGCGCGCCCTCTCAGTCGGTTTACTCTTTGGAAGAGCTTCTACAGAACATCGAATTTAAACACGAAGGAACGCAAGTTGAACGGTGAAAAATAGAAGGACCCCCTTCGATATCGGGTAGAGCGCGACGGACACTGCTGCTGCCCGTTTGCCTGCGGCCCCTCGGGCCCCGCCCAGCTCGGCGTCGCTCCTCGGCACCGGCCCGCCCCGGTCGCGCAACGATCCACGGGGATCCACGTTGGCCAGCGACGCCGCCGCGGCACGCTGGCGACACGATCCGGCCTGTTCTCAAACTAATCTCACTTTCCTTTGATTCTGTCAGACGGTCGAGTGCGTGGTCGAGGAGGGTTGCGTGCTGGAAGGCGTCGTCGACTGTTGCGTCGACGTAGACGGGCTGCTGACGACCACTACGGGCTTCACCAGGGTCGTCGTGTTGATATACTGAGCGTTCACGATCGGCATCTGCGCCACGGACTTGAGTATCGGGGTGGTGATCATCTTTCCCGCGAGGCTAGACGGGGCGAGAATGTGAGCGGTCACTTGATTCCCTTGGGAGACAACGGTCATAGGAGTGACGATTGGTGTCAGCCCGGAGAGAGGCGTGTGGGGGCCAACGATGTGAGCTATGCCATCTGTGGACGGAGCGTTCTGCATCACGGTCGAGCCCGCTTTACCTGTCGCCGTTTGGAGCGATACGCCTGCGTGGCTCAGCGTTAATCCTGCAACCCATAACGTTAAATTGTATGATGATATATGCCGCGAAGGTCTGGGCAAGTATCAGGTTGAGTCACGAGTAACTTTCAAGGGCCTCTAGAGTTCTAGCTTCAATCTGCTGGCGCCTCGAGTGGCGTCGGCGTTCTTTCGCAGCTAAAAGATCTGACGGGCAAAGTTTAACTAATTCCAAAGCACATTCATTCGCTTTCCTTTTCAAGGTATTTTCAAGCTCCGAAATGCTATAATCCCTGTATATACGATTTGTGTCAGGGTGTTAGGTATTAGGCGCGGGTGTACCGAGCAATGGAGAGACTTCTAGGAGTTGGAAGCAGATACGGTTTCGGTACTCAGGCGTTCAGGCTTTGGCTCTAACTATGTTTTGCAGACGAAGCTGCGAGTCTTTGCTCTGTGTTAAGGTAGGCTCTCACTGTGCCTCGCCTCGGCTCATTTTATTCTTCCTATGCTTTTCTGATGTATTTTGACAGTTTGACAGATTTACAGACGTAACAGATTTCTTAACACGGCAGAATCGGAAGTTACGCACGACTCAACTTAATAGTTTCCGAACTTTGTCAGCCATTTTCAAAGCGACACGTACAGGGGATTCGCACGGGTCGCTCTGCAAATGAATTGTTTCCTCTGGCACCGTTTCATTACAAAATCGCAACGATGCGACCTGCCTTTGGTGTGCGATGCCTTACAGTTTCATTGCACCTTTTGCGCGCGACACTTATCGGTCGGCGTAGCGGCGCAGCAGAACCCTCCGTTTATGCGAGAGCACGTTGAGACGCAAAGACGGCACGGATGGACAGAAGTTTAGATTCTCCCTTTATCAATGATTTCACGGTTTGATAATAGGAGCTGACATTTTCGAAACTGACTTCGGGACATCCGTCCACAGTCCAAGAAAGTTGATAAGCTTCTGATAGCACCGAGCGTACTGCTTTCGTTTCTAAACATTATGCATCGTCGTGTACGATTATAGGATTAATCAGGCATTGTTCAATTGTGTTAAGTGGATTCTTTACATACAATCGTATATACAGGATGATCTTTAAAATTAGCGTCGCCAGTGCTGCTCAGAATCGCAGATATCGAGATTTTGAATATATTCGCATGTACTGGACACTGAGTTAATTAATTCCTTCGTCGCGACATATCGCGGGGGAATTTACGTTATTTTCAAAGCAGTTCGGTGCAAGGGCATGTCAGACATATTGGGCCGGCGCGAACATGAAATAAGGTGGATTAAATATACCTGATTTACCGTTTAGATCAATGATATCTTACTGTTTCAATGCGATGGCTTCCCAGCACAAATGGCAAGGATTTAGCAGTGGGTTCGAACACCTGGAGTTCGACTGTATTGGAACAGAGGAGATAATTGATTGTATTCAACGTAAAGCGTACCATTTGCCGGCAGTATGTTCAATTCGGCGCCACCAGGAAGTCTGGTCAGTTCAGACCCGTTCCCGCCGACCAGTGTCACACCGCCGACCATTTTATGCGTGGTTTGCGCGTCTCCTGCTCTTATCCTTGTTTGAGCGTCTGTAACACATGATTCGTAATCGTTAATGTCCATCCCGATTCCACTTAAAACTTCTGCAAACAGGGCCAAAATGAATGGGGCTTTAAACGAATCGAAAACTTAGAACATATAAACATGGAGGAAGCTTGCAATAGGCGATAGAAAGAGAAAGGTATACTTGGGGGACAGCCCCTCTCTTTCTAGCGCCAGCGTTTTTTTTTATGTTAGAAAGAGAGAGAGTGTCAGTCATGTATATTTTTCTCTTTCTACTGCCGTCTACATTTTCGCCCATTGCATGCTTCCTCCATGTTTATATGCTCTAAGATCGAAAAGGTAAGTAAATAAAACACTATCAGCACACCAATCGATTCGATATTCTAGTATTGTCTCGCTAGGATCGAAACTGCCTAGGTACTTATAAAATAAATATTTGATTTAATGTACACAGGGTGACCAAATTATTCTACTCTAAAGATTTTCGTCAATATTTGGGAAATTTTAAAATGGATTTAATACGATTAAAAAAAAAACTCGTAAATTGCCAACTGAAAGGAAATTTTCTTAACATTCCAAAACACTCATGAAAATTTGTCTACGATCATGAGTTCGCAAGTTATACCTTTTTTGCTTTGAGCGCGAATAACTCGGTCGATAAAAATCATACGACAAAACAAAAAAACGAAATTAAAGAGAGATGTTTGCTCTATTAGAGCTCTTGGTTGGATGTACTGGAAAACATATTTTTCGACCCGTGCATACGTTCAAACTAGGCAAAAATTTCTGCAACTTCGTTTCCTGCGCTTCATCCTGATAAAACAGTATCATAATGAATAAAAAAAATCGAGTCCTTGATTCAAAAGCTAGAAACTTCAAGCGTGAAAATGCGACTATTTTACGCAGAGATACAGCCATTCCATCGCTGAAACGTGCAAAATCTCAAACCTTTTTGTTTGAGTATAATAATTTGACCACCCACTGTACTTGCAAGATACTCGCTACACCGTTATAAGCTAATGAAACACAACTGAAAAATAATATTTTGTAATCAACTGCAAGTATCAAGATTTGAAATTTTAAATTGTCCTCGGAGGAATAATATAAGCAGTTTCAGAAATTGTCAGCCATTTTCGAAGCTCCACGTACAGGAGATTCGCACGAGTCGCTGCGCAAACGAATAGTTTACTCTGGCACCAATTCATTACAGAACCGCAACAGTGCGACCTGTCCTTGGTATATAATGCCTTCAATTCTGCTCATTAACAATACTAGAAGACCATAAACGTAAGCTTGGACCTATCACCAATCACAAATAGGTACTCTTAAAACCAAACAGCCCAGGTTCCTCATTAACCCTTTAACTACAAATGCAGCATACGTCCCCTCGCATTTTTAAACCCCACCTGTATAAGTCATAAGAAACCGTAAACCGTGTCCTATCGCAACACCGATTGCCCCTTTCGATGTCAAGTAAAATCGACGATGCGGAAACAGTAACGTCACGAATTAAAACAGTTCAGTGAAATTCCTATAATAGGTTTGAATGCGCGCAACTAAGGCGACGCTAGCAGGGAGCTATTTAAAGTAGTTGAAGGGTTCGAGGTAATCCTGATAGTTGCAGGCGCGGAACCACCCCGTGGTCCAAGGATTAACAGGCGGGAGGGGGCTACTCGTAACTGCGTTTGCACGGGGACAACGGAAGTTACTCACTCGTCACGTTCAGTGCAGGAGAATGGGCCGCGAGGACTAACGGCCTTCCCTCGTTCGTCGAATGCACGAATGTGACAGGCCTGACGTCATTGGCCGACGACTGCACGGCTAGGGCCAACGGCCTGTCGTTGTTCGACAGATTAGAATGCACGAACGTTACCCTGTTGTCGTTGGCCGTGGACGAGTGAACGACCAGAGCCACGGGCCTTGGCTCACTTCCAGTGTTCGATTGCACGGCGATCAGCGGTCTCGATTGATCGGAGGAATTCTGCACGGCCAGCGTCAGCGGTCGGGACTCGCTGTTGCCAGCGGTGTGCGTGACGAGAAGCTGCCTCGTGTCGCCGGGTATCACCCTCAGGCTGGGCCCGATGTGCTGGAGGGTCGGGACGATCGTCGCCAAACCTTGACTCGTGTTCAGCATCTGAGCGCTGATGGGCAGGTGCAGCTGGTGCGACTGCTGCACTATGCCGGCCGGCGAACTGTTCACTTTCTCCTGGAACACCGGACAATATCTAGGGTTAAACGGGGCAGATATAATGAACATGGGATTAGGACATAGCATTTTAAGGCCCCCAAAGTATATCAAATTCAACCGCCATGATGTCTCAAGCAGTTCAACGTGCGTTTTCTATTATTTATACGTCGTTGCTCTTGCTTCTATCGCATATATTGTACCACTGTTTTATTTTAATCCAAAGGATATTACCCTTCAAGTGACCAGGTACGTAAAACAATCATGGAAAATTTTATTCCCTCTCCATAATGAAGCAACGATGCATTTAGGTCCCAGAATTATATTGCACCTTGAGCGTCATGCTCATAGGAACTCGTAGGGCGAATTCCACTTACGTCCAAATCGCCAGCAACGCCCGCGATTTTCATTAAAGTAGGGTCTCCTATACGTAACTGGACGCAACGTGAAGAATTTCAAAGTCGATTTACTGGAAAACGAAGCGCGATATAAAAGAAAGTTACTGTTTCTTTTCGACTTATAACAAGTAAATAAGTCGAGAAAGAGGAATACAATTTTTTGATATTGCGCTTCAGTTTCGAGAAAATCGACTTTGAAATTGTTGACGTTGACTCCAGTCGCGTGTAGGGAAACTTACTTAAATGAAAATCGCGGGCGATTTGGACGTATGTGGAATTCGCCGTAGAAACAATCCTCGTACGTGAAATGCGCAGTACAGTCAAACCTCCTATAACGCGATTAATTCGTACCGCGTATTAAGAAACTCAGAATTACATAGTACAAATCACATTAATTCGTACTACATTGGAGAGTATCGGCGTTATAGAAGGATTTATTTTAATTATTACCTACTGGCACCGTGTCACGCACAAACGCTCGATGCATAGTGGAACCCTTCGATGCACTGAAAAACAGTCGAGACTCCAATTTTGGGACTTGTGGATACCACGATGCTATGCCATGCTACGTTTTAAAAAATTTAGCTTCAATAGATTCTTATGGAACCGTTTCCACCAAAATCTAGGTTAAAACATAGCATCGCATAGCATAGCTTAGCTCAGCTGCCCGGTGGATTCCCAGGCTTTATTTGTCGGACATCGAAGCGTCCCAGCTAGTTCAGCTGGCCGTGGAACTTCCTTTTTCGAACATTGAGACAGTAACAGTACCATTGTCTCTGCGCTCACCTGTGCTGGAGTAGGAATGCTAGGCGTGGGCGCTCCGGGACTTGAACTTGCAGGCGGACTTTCCCTGGAACTTTGCGCGAGGTTCAGACCCTGCGTCTGACAGACAACGGCCGCGGTCGCGACTTGATTATGAATATTGGAAGCGGTGCTGGCGGTTTGAAGGGTCTGCGGTGAACTGGCTGTGGCCGCGCTGCTCAGGCTACTGGTACTACTGTACCTGGTGCCACCCCGAGCGAGCCCAGTCACGTCCACCTCCATGTTCTCTGAAACTTTCACGGGTAACAGGTCGATTAACACTAGATTTGGGACAGTTTTACTACGGGGTGCTTCGCCACGTGTTGATAATTATATGGTGAGCAAATAAAGTGGGAATGGAGAATATAATTTCCCCATGGGAGGTCTTGTGTATTATGAAATTGGTTTTCCAGCAAAGTTGTGTATAGTTTGATCCAGTGATGGGAAATTTTTTTATTCAAATAAAATTTCGAAACACGAAGAAAAGTTAAAAAATTATTCGTCATTCGTTAACGTTATTCGACACATGACGAATAATTTTTTTTTTAACTTTTGTTCGTTATTCGAAATTTTATTTAAATGAAAATTTTGCCCGTCTCTGGTTTGATTGAATTTTTTATAAAGATTCCACGCGCCAGTGTTAACTTAAACGTGATTCCAGTTACTTTTGACAAAATTGTAATTTTTTCAGTTTGGAAATGATTGAAAATATTTGGCTTATTTAGTACTCTTGTTTTCTCTCAAAAACTCAGTTCCTGGTTGAACCATTAGGGACCCAGATTTTGTATGATAATCAGTGGCGAGCCACCGCGCAGATGCAAGTAGCGCGCGCCCGAGGCTTCAGATCCGCGGGAGTTTTAAAAAATCGAAGGGAAAACTAGATTTCTTTATATAATCCTATTCAATTGAAAGTTTGGTATCAAATGGTCCCAATGGTTAACATCTAAAAAAAGTCTCTTTCATTTTATGATTGAACAGATACCTACTATCTACATTCTAACTAATTATTCAACTACCATGTCAAGGTGATTATTAAACCTACCACTTTTCGTAGCTGTCGCGTCGGCAACCGAATTCTGCTCCGGCAAAAGAGTATTAAAATCAATGTGATCCCACGTAGCCGCGAGCTCCTTCTTCAAAGCCAATAATCTTTGTTGAGCAGCTATCTTCTCCCTGGCGAGCTTTTCCATTTCGTGCTCGCATTCTCGCTCCTTCCTCCTTAACGTCTGGAACAAAGTTATCACGCGATGATGAAGTAACGTCGACATTTAAAAAAGAAAAGGAAGGAAAGAATAGCAACGCGGCGTTGATAATTCTCAATAGAGCGGCTCTGAAAAATTAATTGCCTTCCGATTGACAGCGTATAAAATACAAAACGAACTCGACGCATTATGTAAGCGTGTGCGCCAGACAGATTCCGATTGTTCGCCGACGAGAAACCGTAAATATCGCTCGACCGATAAAACGATACATATATTGCACGCGAAATCAGTTTCATTCATAAAAATCGCTCCGTGTAATCGCCAGGGATGAAGTGCGAGTTTATCGCCATACGTCGAGGGAATATTTCGTCTTGCAAATTCGATACTTTTTTGGAAATAAGTGGACGATCGATGCACAATGAATTTTTCGCATACAAAATATAATTCGAGAGCCTCGTGTTTTTGGGAATAATTCGAATATCGGGAGTAAGAAGATAGAGCCTGGTTGCTCTATTTGACTAATTGTGAGGAGGAGACATCGCAGAGATTTTGCTAGTAGGGGAGAGTCGTGCAGTACAGACCGCTCTATGTTTTTTGGTTATATCATCGGCTAGAGTCGATACAAATCAAAAATTCAAAAACGTGTTTGTCATATAGATGGAACTTAATAAGCGGAGACAAATTATTTTTGTGAAATTTAATTATAAGAAATGATAATTCGCAAAAGTAAAAAAGTTGTAATTTCTAGGAAACGAAAAAGTGTCGTCCAGTACCGACCAACTGTTAAATTAGTAGATTTTTAAGTCTAAATGACTAACAATGTTAATAAAATAAGACATTTAACCCTCGGTTGTCACACTGGGTCAAATTGACCCTGCGTTTTTTAAGCAAAAAATCTTTTTGTCGAAAATCTTATTGCTTCCAATTTTTTTTTATGCATGATGACACTTTAAATGTCAACTTTCAACGATGGGCATATATTCTACAATGTTCAAATATTATCTCAGATTTTTTGAGACTTAATTTAACAAATAGTTTTTAAATAACAACTCATTGAAAATTGACAGGGTCAAATTGACCAGGTGTGACAACGACGTTCGAAAAAGTAGGTGTGACAACCGAGGGTTAATTGTTACAATAGAAATTTTTTTCAAATTTTATTAATACAAACATCGCAAGTAAAATAATTAATATTTTCACATTCGATACACTGCACCGAATCTTCGTCAAATGATTCCTTACAAATAACACAGTGGGTAACTTCTTTATTAATTTCTAGCTTCCTGTTTGGTCGGTTATCACACCTATCTTTATTTACTTTATCCCCTAATTTTCTTCTTTTCAAGTTTTTTTGGGGTTTCCTTAATTGTCTTTCAGCTTTTCTTTCTCTGCTTTTTTTGCACTTTCGTTTCTTTCGCTTTTCTTTAATTCTCTTTTAGTTTTGTTGGTCGGTACTGCACGACAGTCGGATGGTCGGTACTGTACGACAAACATGTAGGAACATTTTAGATCATGGTATATTATGTACCAAAAAATATTGAAAAACTAGGGCGTTTTATTAAACTTAATAGACTAGAGAGAGTACATATCATAGAGCATAATCATTTACTTAGCTAAGAAACAAAAAATCGGCTTTACAAAATAACTTTTAACCTATTGAATTTCAACGAATACGTTTAATGTCTCATAACATCAAGCGCAATGGAGTAAACGATATGACCGCGAAATAGGTTATTCAGAATTGTGATTTTTATTTGTTTATTCAAGTAAAGCGCTCATATCTAGTAGAAGAAGCGAGAACTAGCTTTGGTCGATACTGTAAGCTGGTCGGTACTGCACGACTCTCCCCTAAGGGTTTAATATACAGTAATGGTTAAAAGGAAGTTTAAACTGTGATTGCAAGAGTAATAAGATAGCTCCAATTATATAGAATTGAGGCATTTGATGGAAAAAGGCACATAGGCTTATGTGCCCTTTTTCCGTAAATCGGTTAAATCGACTCAGGTATATGTTATATATATAATATATCAAGGACATTTCTTCTCCCACGTTTAAATTAGCTAAATGCTGTTTTGTTACGTAGCGTGAGCGACATGCAGCTACATAGTCGCTGAGCGGTCGCGCTGCCGTGCTGTCTACTGTCTAGTCGTGCAATACGTTTGATTTTGTGTAAGCGAGGAACTATGGAAAGTGAGGCGAGTATCGAATCCGCAAGGAAAGAAGAAATCGAAGAAATTAATACTTACTTAAAACATAACATTTTTTGTTTAATTTTGCGCTTCATTTTGTATTTTTTATTTAAGCGATGTATAAAAAATGGGCAACGAAGTATGTAAACAAAATTGTATGTAAATAACTAAACAAAGAAGCAATTTTGTTACGAATTTACCCTATTTACGGAAAAAGGGCACATAAACCACTTGCATAAAACTATTAAATAAAGACACATATCACTTTCAAATCATAACTTCTGTTTACGAAATGTTTGAAGGATATGATACTACATCCTTAAAAAAATTTGGATTTAATTGCATTACTTTTCATGAAGTTATACTATAATGAAAGCTTTGAAGCCGATTTACTCGAAATGGCATTTTGGCATATGTGCCCTTTTTCCATCAAATGCCTCAATTACATCTCGAAATTTAAATCCCACGGATTTACATACAGCCGTGTAAAAATATAAATATCAAACTTTCTCTTGACCGCCATCGTACGTAGCTTTATATCAAGGATGGGTCAAAACGGACCCAGTATCCGCGAGGCGAGTGTTACAGATGCTAGCATTACAAGCATTTCAATTTGCTTCTATGAATCGATTTACTTAATCAAGATTCTCCAATTGATTACTAGGCGTCGATGAGCATGAGGCGTATCTTCAGAAGCGCCGATTGGGCACGTGAGAAACGCGGGAGAAAGCCGAAGTGTTTTCGCTTCACTTTCCAGAATACCTTCGCGCGAACGTCGCGCGATACTCCTGCACATTCAGGGCACCTCTCCCGCGAAATACGATAAGCCATGCATTTGACGTCAGCGTGGGACATGCGTGAGGAAACGTGCGCGTGACGAACGGCCGCCGAAACCCAGTCCGACGATACCGCACACGCTCCCGAAGAAGTCAGGGCGAAAGAGAGAAAGAAAGAAAGAAAAAAAGAGGTATGCAAGGACGAAACTCCTGGCGTGCGCGATTCAAATCAGACTCGAGCCCCGCCGTCGCACGGGCTGTGTCAGGTGCTCGAAAAAGTCACGCAACCCGAATTCGTATTCGCGATAACGATAACGAGCGCCGTGAAGAAATGGAGCTTCGAGGCAGAGTGACGACATTACGAACGTGATCGCACGACCTAGGTTTACTCGGCACGTGCACGAAATAATGAGATTCCGGACGGTGACGGCCTCACTTAACTGTCACACATCTTCTAAACAGATTGCAGAAAAAAAGTCTGCGATAAATAGTACTATCTAATTCTACATTAACATACTCGACGTATTTCTACGAACACATGCGAGATATGAAATAAATAATCCTATCTGCGGATATTGGATTAGACAGCCGTAGTGACAATTGAGGCAGTCAGAGCAACAATGGACTAACCCATATTTTTTTTCGAAATTCAATTAGTAGCAATAACGCGTTCCAATAGGCTCTACTAACCATATAAAATAGGAAAAACAATTTTTTTTTTAATGTGGGTTGGTCCGTTGTTGCTCTGACGGCCGCAATTAATCATGGCGATGAGTGGCGTGCAGTTCCTCCAACCCACGCCCCTAAGTATATCCGAAGCTGCGAATCTACTGTGCGTGAAGTACGAAAGCACCAAGTAAGCCGCAAAAGCGAGTGGAAAGTTCTGTCGGCGCGCGGTCATTTGTCACTAAGCCTCCTCTTTTTATCCAGCAACTGATACAGTGGAACGTAACAATAAGGACAAAACGAACGCAGGCAAAGGCGCGCGAGGAATACACGAAGCGACCACTCCTACGTGCGTACACACCTAGACACGTTCCCCGGCAGAAATTGGCCAAGACGCTTTTCCCTCAGAAGCGTGATAAGCGTTGCATGCAACGTCGGCGAAAATATTTCGCAAAAGGAACGCACGCGACAACGAACGCGCTAGCGCTACCGGCGCTGATACAGTGCACGTGGTACAGCGATGGTGGGGCAGGGGGCTCGGAGTGGGAGAGACAGGGTTGCACCGAGGCGCGTTAAAGTGGAACGCAGACGGAGGGCGATCGGGATCACCGTTCGCTGGGAGACAAACGGAGACGGGGAGCCAGACAGCCTCTGACTGGAGAAGGAGGACGATATAAAAAGCCGAAGGGTAGGGGGGGTGCAGAGACGAGGACGGGGAGGGCAAGGATAGAATAAGATAGTGTAATACAACACAAGCGGCAGGGAGGGGGCGAGCGAATGGAGGGGTAGGGTGTTGCGAGAATACGGGGATCCAGACAGAAATAGCCGGGCACATGGCGCATGTATAGGGGGCTAGGGAAGTTAGACGAAGACGGTGACACTGCGGGAGGGGAACGAAGGGGAAGGAGAGCGAAGGTCGTTGCATGAATAGGCGCACGCGCGGCGCGCGAGCACGTGGTCGAACCGCCTCTAACAGGGTTCGCACACAGTGACGCGTTCGACACACGCAAATGACGTTTTCGTTCCTTTCAGTCTCTCTCTCTCTCTCTCTCTCTCTCTCTCTCTCAGTTCTGTCTTATCTGACACATCGTGCACGCGTCATAGAGGTGCTTTACTTTATTGCATTCTACACGGCGCCCGTGAACACGCGAGGCTAACGGATTCTTCGGGACCGAATGGGTGAACGGTGAACGTAAAATGCGCCGCCGGCGTTCACTGTTTCATTTCCGCTAGTATCTCCGATGCGTTTCGCCTCCTCTGTATTTCTACCTCCACCCTTTTACGCGCCACTCCACGAGGCTCAATAACCGCGCACAGGGCTCCGTTAACGGAGCGCTACGCTATCGTGCCACTTAAGGTCCAATAATTGCATTGCACTTCAGTCTCCGCTCGTGCATATACCGAAGTACGTTTATCCGTGCTTATCGGTCGACTCTTTTTAGAGAGGAGAGACAATCGACGTTCAAACGGCCAGACGCTTGCACGGAATGTATATACAGCGGGGAGGGGGGGGGGGGGAGGTGGAGGTGGAGTGTCGGATGGGAGTAACAATCACCTCGCACCTCTACCAGGGCAGCACTAATCTCCGAAATAATACGGCGGCTTACTCAACGGTCTTGAGAAGTCTGGCAGCTATTCGCGAGGTTATTATTGCGTTGGTAATCGAGCAGAATTTCAGATCTCGGCACGAAGTCACCTTCGTGCACGCCATTCTCGAAATTACGTATCGCAGCCGACAAACTGCCTTTCAATATACCCTGCTGCTCGAACGGCAGCGTGGACTGTGTGACATTTAGAGCAGCGACGGTACAGTCGCGTTTCGTTATTCTTTATCGACTACGAAGGGTGTTTGCTCGATTAGCCGATCGATGTAAGAGGGAGCGGATCGGCGGTTGGGTATCCGAGGCGGGCAATCGCCCGTCGCAGGGTAATTGCGTCGGACCGCGTTGGTAAAGTCGCGTGCAATTTCGACATATCGGGGAGCGGAGCTCGGTGCCTTGGGAAGAATCGCCAACAATGGCGCCGCGCGATAAAAGTTCGGATAGCAGCCAGTGCCATACGTGCCGTGCGGCGCGACACCGATGGCCGCACAGTCACGTGGAACCAATATAGATACAGTTTCTACGTGGGGGAAGAAACGTCGTGCACGCATGCCGCGCGCTGCGAGGGGACAAACCGACAGAGCCCGGCCGAGCCGGACGAGGACGGGGCGAGGAACGTCTTGCGCGCGGTGCTGGGGGGGGGAGTGAGAAGGATGAGCTAGAGTGAGACGGGGGCGGGGGGTGGAGAGAAGGGGACGGAGAGTTGCGTACGAACAATTCTGGTGAGAAAGTGAAAGACAGAAGGATGCGCTGGGTAGGAGGAGATGAGAGATGGAAGGTGCAGGCGGGAGTGGAGGAGCAGCGGAGGCGAACAGTAGGCGATAAAAGAGGAGCCGGACAAAGACCGTAAAACGGGAAAGGAACGGTGATAGAAGAGGCGCGCATCGAGAGCGACCGAGCGCGGCAGACTGGGTGACGGGGAGACTGTGCGATAAGGCGAATACGGGGACATCGTAGGAAAAGAAAGTTAAATAAATAAGCTGCGTGGAAGAAGGGGGCGGGGGTGATGTGCCGCAAGTGCACGCGGCGAAATAATGATAAAATGGTAAAAGGGACAGGTGGAAGGGAAATATGATATTTCGGTTTCGCACGTACGATGGAAGCGATACGTACCCCGCTCGCGTATTAAAAAGAAACAAACGGATCGCGAAGTGAGCGGGTGGCGCGAGGAGCATGCGCCGCGGGCGGACGAAGGGGTAAAGAAAGAGACGGGGAAAGTGAACGAATTGGAGAGAGAGAGGGCGGCCGAGGGAGCGGAGAAGGTGGAGAAGCGCGAGGGAGAGGTCAAAGACTGGCGTGGTGGGGCTGGCGTTGAATCACGAAAAGAAGGGAATAGAGGAGGTGTGGTCGACCTTCGCGGGGACGCGCATTCGCGCGAGTCTCTTGGTCGTTGCACGTAAAGTTAACATCCGTTTCGTAACTCGACCGAAATTCAATCAAAGGAGAGACGCCGAACCAGAATATTCAAAAGTGTGCGAAAATCTCTGGGGCCGTATCTTCGTACACATAGTTGCCAATATCGTACCACTTATATTTCATATTTGGTACTCATATGAACGCAAATGACTATTGGATATTGTAGCTTGATCTTTTAGGCACCTACTATTATATGCTTAGCCTTTTGTTCAGAACAAATTAATTTGTTATTAATCTTTTTGTCACATACTGTCAAAGGTACGATTCGGACAACCGGTCTCCTAAATCGTACCTCTCGGTTTCCAAAATCGTACCTCCACTAAAAAATAGTATAAATAACAAATAGAGAAGAAAATATTCAACATAAAGTAATGATTATTATATAGTTACATATACAAATGTATATGGATCACACACAAGCCGCAATAACCTATGTAAATGATATATGTACATAACCTATAAACATACGAGTTGTCAAATCCTACTAGTAAGAAAGTAGTGGTACGATTTAGGAAACATGATCAATTTATTTATAAATATCAATTTAAACTTTATAATGAATGTAATATGCACTTAAAATGAATGTAAAATATTCTACATTAGACCTGCTTTTAGAAAAATACAAAATTACGGGACAAAATTGTATTGTTTGATTATTATCAGGTACGATAAATTGATAAAAGGTTACATCAATCATACCTGATTTTTTAAAATGTTTATAGCACGCACAAAATAGGGTGTAAGCTCAAAATGTTTTGTTTCTATTTCTTATTTCGCATTTACTTGATATTTTTATTGTCAAATGTCGTTTACATTCAATAATTACTTAGAAATTGATGAGGTACGATTTAGGTGACCAGTACGATATTGGCAACTCTCCCCTACTACTCGGAATCTTATAACGGGGTGGTAAATTACATGGGTTGTCTTTCCACATTTGTACTGTTGGATGCAGGAACCGTCTCAGGGCACTCGGGCCCTTTTTGCATAAAACGCATACCTGCTTAGATTCCTAATTCTTTTCTACACATGTCCCCAAAATATCATTGCCGCGGTATTTAAAATTCACAGAGCTATGTCAAATATTAAATAAATACTAAAAAAAACAATTTAAAATAAAACAACATTGTTTTCTATATTTCTCCATTTTATGCAAGAAGAGCCTCAGAGGGCTGTAATTAAAATTAATTTCACTGATTCATTTATTCCATAATTACAAAAAGATGATATATACTTTTTTAAATCTGATAAACAGTTTTACAACTTCACTATGCATAAAAAAATATCTAACTTCGTAATGTTGACAGATAGTTTTCTGGAAACTGACTTTTGCCACTGAGGCCCTTCTTGCATACAACAGTAGGGTGGATGTACCAGTAACTGAACACGCACAAGTGAATGGACATTTTTTACTAAAACGAGTAAAATAAGTTATTAAAATAAGCAACTGATTAATTAGAGACCTCTTCTAATTTCTTGCTTCACATCCAAACAATTTTTGCAACACGTGGAATCAATCGCGCTGCAAACATAATTTTATAAAAGTGTTCATTCATTAGCCTTAAGTGTTCATTTATTGGTGCGTTTACCCTACTTACATTTTTGTCAATTCGTTTCGAAAGCATGTACGTACTTCAATGTTTCACCGTTTTTACGACCGCGATATACCGCTTCCAGCTAATATACTTCAGTGACGAAGGGTTTGAGAAGAACGTTTCAGAGGTACGAAATGCGTTCGAAGTGGGCATCGCGTCGATGCGATAAAGCGATCTGCCTCGCGCCGCTGCTCTGTCATTATATCCGATAGATTAATTGTTATTTACCATCGTGGCGCATGGTTACATCACGACCCGATATACAATTCGGGAGATACAATATATTAACCGCGGCGATTAAGAGCATGAAGATTAATTGGATGTACTTATCATACGGGAACGTAATTCACGGCGAATGAACATGGCCGCGTGTGCACGGTGGTAGGTACTGTATACTGGGCACACTTTTCTCCTCCACGATTTCTACCTTCTTTTGTCATTCTTTGAGCAATGAAGCATGCAGCTGTTTCATGCCGCTAATGCTGTTGCGTTTAAGTACTGTATGATGTAAGTTAGAAGAATTGAATGAATTTTCCCGTTAATAAAACGAATTTTTCTTAGACCTGCGTTTCTTCTTGAAATTCCACAAGCCTGATTTCCATGTACACTTTTGGGCAGTGCATCAACAGAATGATGGGCACCATAGAAATTTTCTGAATTTTAAAATCTAACTTTTGTTAGGAACTCTTTTTAGTTTAATGCCTAAGAAATCGTGCGCTGCGGTGAAGTGAATCACCCTGTATAAGGGGGTGTCAAAATCTTTTACGTGTTTGGGGCCTCCAAAGGTCTTAATTCGGCCCTGACCAGAGTTGGGCAAAATGTAATCTAATTACAAATTACAAATTGCGATTAAAATGTAATTGTGTAATTGATCACACATTATTTTCGGTACTCAATTACACAATTACATTTTAATAGTAATTTGCAATTATGGCCATGAGACACGCAACTACCCTATATTTACAAACGCAAAGAATTATACCCTTTTGGAAAATCCATATCTATATCTTATAAAGTCCGTCTACACTTCACATACGATTTACATCGTGCGTCACGTAGTGCACAGATCCGAAATCAACGAGTTTTAACGGACAGGGTCGATTCTCCGGTGTTTCGGGGGCCCAGATACCAACGCGACAAAGAACCGTTTATACCGTTGGGATTGAACGAACAATTAACGAAGGCGTCGAAACTTAAGCACTACAGTACCCCTCTCCCTCCCTCTCCCCCTGTGTGGATTACCGCACAAAATCATATTTCACGCTAGCTCGGGCCATCAATCCACAACGATGGAAATCGCGCTGGCAATAACAAAGGGGGCGATTAGCATTTTTCGCGATACGAAAACGTTTCGTGCGCGAGTCCAGTCTCTAAGGTGGAGGCGCTTGACGTCGGTGCACGTATGCAAACGATGCGTATAACCGATGTAGGAACTATGTTCGTGCAGAAGACTGGCGTTGATGATTCCCGTGGATAGAGAAGCCCGACAACGGAACGAGTTTTCCGAGGGGAAATTACTCGGCTCGACTGCGGAGAGGCGCGTGTACAATACGCGTGCACACTGCACAGATCAGTGGAAACACTAATGCACGCAACGCGTCGGCAGATACGGAATATGGAAAAAGGGAGGGTGCATGTGCAGCGTGAAACGAAATCGGGCTTAGAGGTCGGCGATAAGACAAAAATACCGTTAACGACATAATTATTGAAACCGTAGACACCAGTATCGATCGGAAAAGTATATGTGCAAGGGTGATGGTTAAAAAATATTATCGAACGGAGTGTAATCAGTGCCGTTCGTCAATCCGCGGGGCGCGAGTCAACGCTGAAAAGCGGCGATATGTTTAAAGCAACCAGAGACAGTGTTCGATGGGGATTTGGAATGTTGCGGCATACTGTGATTTTCTTTTGATTACGATTTTCTTTCCTTTTATTTTCTTCCTCGGTTTTATTAATATTGTATCTGTTCCACATTGCCTAGATATTTATGTTCTATTTGTTTTACTTTCTGTACTAAAGGGTTTTCCCGTTTATCTAATAATAATAATTATTATTATTATTATTATATACATCACGTGTCTAATTTTTCTAGCGAATTTGAAATAAAAATGCTTCTACGATGTAACCTGCACCTACACGACGAACTCTTTATAACTCTTAAATTCTTTATTTCTTTATTTGTGTACACGATATTTGTTGTATTGTCTGCTCGATTTATTTGTGTTGCATATACTTTGTTCTTAATGGGCTTGTCCCGCAAATAAAATATTATTATTATTATATTCGATAAATAAACCTTTTAAAGTTATTCGATCTTTTTATTATATCCGATTTCTCGCTAATGGAACAGAGAAAAAAAATGAAATAGAGTGAACACGCACTCATACCTATACACTTTGCACGTAAATATTGGTAAATATTTCTAAGCAGAAATGTTTAAAGGAGAAAGTTAAACTTCGTGTTTCTCTTATATCCGGAGTAAGAGTAAGATTTTCAGAAAAGGATATAATATAATGTTTTTTAAAGCTCGAATGACAACAATACGCGGTTTTATCGAGTGGAGAAAGGATGGCGGTAACGCGACGCTTCATACCTGTATATGCCTGTTTGCGGCGTGGAGGATGGAAAGGTTCGACGACTTTTTCTCGTCCTGCGACGGTAGCTGCCTCTTCAGTAGCTCGAAGCATTCCTTCAAGTGCGCCCTTCGGTTCTTCTCCAATTTATTGTGCACCTCTCTGGTGCCAGATCGGATTACGCATGGTCTAGAATAGAGGAACGAGACCGTACAGTGGCGGCTTGTTACTTTGTACTGTAGTCGTGTTTGCTTCTATTTCGAACGTAGACTAACAAAGCGCCAGTTTCATCGACTACACGTTGGTCGCGAAAATGCCCCGTAAGCTCTTAAATGAAAGAGTGGAATAGAAGGTGTTCGCGAAGCGTGCCAATCGGGAAAGGATCAACAACTCCGTGAAAATGTTTCTTACTGGCTGAGTATATGCAATGGAGAGTATTAATAATTATGTGGAGTATGAAGTAATAGATACAGACTCAAAGTGAGAAAAAAAAAACGATCGCAGTGAAAGATCACAGTTCGAGTGAGGATATTGTTTGTTCTTCAATTCCGAAATAATAATATACTCTCGAGGAAATTGAAATGTCATCTATCATTGTCAATTATAACGCTTGCTAATATAATTGAATTCTTGTAATAATGATAGCAGTGCTACCTGCAGTGTAACAATATATGAGCCGTTTATTTTGAAAGTGGCCTAACTTTAACTATTGAACTAACTTTGAAAACTTATGTGTCAAGAATTATCGTATTTGCTCGGAATATAAGCAACCTGAAATGCTTTACTGATAAATAACATGAAGTTGTACATGTAACCATGGTAACCGGAAAAAAAATTGAAAAATGTAGTTAGGCCACTTTCAAAATAAACGGCTCATATACTAATACACCACGTGTACAAAATCAAAAGGAAATTGATTGGCAGGCCCTGTCGACGAGCGGTATCTATTAAAGGGAGCTCAATTTAACACCTGTCACTGACAGGACACGTAGGGGTATCACGTGTAACTTTATCATAAACACACCCGAAGAAACCACAATCACTTGCATATAAAAAAGAAGCTCGCGATCAATTTCTCTCGCAAGGATATTCTACTGAGCGCGTGTCGATATTTGTAATTATATACAGATGGAATTACCACTTACGCAATGCACTCTGCTTTAACCCTCAAACGGCGGATACATGTCACCCTACACCCTACATATCGAAATGCACGTATCGTTTACTTACCCAAGCCATTAGTCCACGACGAAAATAAAACTACTACATCACCACAAAATCCGAATTTAATATAAAAGCTTACTCTGCATCGTGACACAGGTCGAATTACCTGTATTGTAAAATAGAGAACAGTGTATTCGCCGTGCGAGGATTAAATCGACGCGCGTTGCGAAGAGTAGCACGTTATATTTTTTTCATACCGACAACCCCGCATTTTGAAGGAAAAAAAAAAAAAAATGAAACCTGCTACTTTTCGTAACGCGCGTCGAAATGAACTTATCAGACACAATGTTTGCAATGTAAAAATCGTGGACCGTGTAACATACTTGGCTTAAGGTGTCGACGATAGTAGATACCCCCCGTTTCACCCGTCGACTCCGTCGACGACCCGGCACAGGTAATCGTAACTTCTTTCGTTCTTCTTTACCCGCGCAGTCACGTCAATGCGCGCCACGATCTCACGGTAACGCGACACCGCGACACCGCGACACGGCGACAAGCGACGCGACGGGACGGGACGCACCGTGCACGTGCCATTCACCCTGGACACGTGCACCGCGTGAATGGGTAGCAAGAGACTCTGCCTCGTCCGCACCGCTGCCCCGTGCGTGAATCGAGAAAAGAGGGAACAGCGAAGACGGAGGGGTGGGGAGCGTGCGAAGCAACAGGCTGACGCACGGCCAGCGACAGCGAGACGGAGAAGAAGGGAGAAGCCAGAGACGCGGCACCACGGAGGGGGGAGGGGGGGGAAAGACAGAGAGCGAGGCAAAATGTCAAACGAGCGCGGCGGCGGAAGTAGACGAAATCGCGTGAAAGTCCTCCGTAGAATAACGATCGCATTTGTGGAGAAAATGAGGGATGGGACTTGAAGCAATCGCTGTATCGTAGTTACCATCATATTATTAAACAAATAGAACTGTCTATAATGTGTTGAACTTCTTCCGCGTAATTATTTACGAAGGCAAACTTCCCAATTCCTCGGCCTGCACTGAACCCACCCCCTCGCGCTTCAAGCGTCTCTCCCATTATATTTAACGGAAATAATATCTAGCATTCGCGATTCGTGGAATCGACGAAACGCTAGTTTTAAAATTTGCTCCGGCACGTTACTTCCGATTTGAAAGCCCCACTTTTACTAACAATAAGCGCGGCATCGAGCGATAGTATACATGCCTATATCTTCCGTCGATCAGCGAAAGGAGAATCTGGAGCGCGATGGGTGGAATTGAAACAGAGAATAGTGGTATTCTTACCCGTTCCGGTGCTTCTTATTGTCCTGGCCCGGTTCTACGTCGACGACGAGATTGCCGGCGTTCTGCTGCGAGTGATTCGAATTGTGATTCTCCGCGTACGGATTATGCGTGCTGTTGTTGTGGTTGTTGTGATGATGGTGATGGTGGTGCGGCGGCTGTTGCTGCGGCGGCTGCTGTTGCGGCTGTAGCTGTTGCTGCTGCTGCTGCTGTTGCTGATGGTGGTGGGGGAGATGGTGATGCGGCGCGGAGTGAAGGGCGGTCAGGTGACCCGGGTTTGCGCTCGCCGACGGTGGCGTTACTCGCGTGCTCGTGATCACGGGGCTACCTCGAGAACCAGCCGAGTGATTCCCGTTCGTCCTATTATTCTCCAGCGGCTCCTCCTCTGAAACATAAAACGCCACGTTCACGAAACACTGGCAACACATATCTTTAGCAATATCTCTGTCAATTTCGTTGCTCGTAGCAACGATCTAGTTTGAAACTTTGGGCGTTTATTCTTGGTCTATCGTTGGCCTCCTAGGGACACGCGCGTAAGTTGAATTTTCTAAGAGCAGTAAGGCAATAACGGCAGAAATTGATCTAGCATTAGTTTGAACAGAGTCACGTTGGGTTAGAACGTTGAGGGTTAATAGCGCCTCTGGTATGTTTACCTTCCTTTTGCTCTATTTACCGTAAGCAGCGGAGTAATGATTGTAACCGAAGAGATTTTCGTTTAAATGCTCTTTAGAAGTAGAATGTATCCGTGAAATTTACCATCCAGAAATTCTCAGGTGAATGCTTCGCCCGCGGAAGGCAGCTCACAAAGCCCAAGATTTTACGGCGGCAATTCCCGAGCAGTCGGGCGATCCCGAAAGTTTCATTCTGGATGGCATTCATGGAGGCACCGCAATTCCTCGCGTTCTACGATGCAGACGACAAAGCTCCCCTTGCCCATTCTATTCTATGCCCGAACCTGAATGACTGCGTTCTCGCCTAAGATTAGCGGATGCCCCTCTGGAGTGGCGATGGGTTCGATACGTACACCTTTCCCCTCCTACAATACATTTATATACAATCGCTCGACAGGTTTGATCAGTTCCTTAAATCGGCCAAAACCGTCGCTATGCTCCACCTTGAAAAATAAATATTCTTCGTTTCTTCGGATTATTACCAACAACAAAGGAGATAATTCGAGCTCCAATATTCGGCCCTAAATTAATCATATTTATGTAATTTGGTGGAAGTTAAACAGAACGGTTGGAAAATATGCCTTCTGTCGAGGATCGTCGAGCTCGCCGTTCGCGAGCGATCGAAATGCATCGCTACGACGATCCTCGGTAGGATCCGCGATTCTCGGAGGTCGGATCTCTGCTCCATTCGTCGCGATGCTATAAATTAGCGCAGCACGTGTACGCACATGCAACCAACTCATTCATGTACCAAGAGACTTGGCAAAGCCCCGTCGCATAGCTCGGCGCTTCCTAAATCTATTCCGGGCTTAAAGACGGCGTGTACGTACCCATGAGAACAAGAAGCAAGAAAACGGCCACGATATACCTTGCACTCGGTGCACGCCTGCATCGGCGGCGCATTCGACGAATAACGCTGAAACGTGCCTCGAAACACGATAAACGTGATCTCTACGCGACTTTCCACGGCACGGACACTCGCGCGGGCGTCGCACCTTCAAATTTTGTATTTATTTTAAACGGAGGCTCGCTTTTTCGAAAACGGGTATTAGAATTTATTTACTCGTATTTTGTCTGCTACGAGTAGGTTTTAAACAGCAGGAACGCTGAACCTCGATCTTCATCAATTAATTCTGTATTTTTTTTATGTAATAAAGAAGCCATTATTGTTATTAACATTAAGGTTGAGAAACACTGTTATAATAGTTGGTATATTTTGGGATTTAAATTCAGTATTTTGATTATAACCGTTACTAACACTTCCCTAGGGAATATACCGCGTGTCTTCGAAATGGAAACAGCGGCAACTGTAACTGATAGATTTTATTCGAAACGTTTTATTCGAATTGTTGCTCGAGCTACGGCGAATATCTCGAAGCCGTAGAGGCCACGAGGATAACTTCATTTTCCTTGCAAATCGTATGCCAATCAATTCGACGGCTTAACCCTGGATTTTTTTTTCGCAAACATTTACACGTTCACTGTATTTTTTCCCCGCGTTGGGAATGTATAATATATGTAGCGCGCGATCAGCGCAGAAGGCGGTGAATGAAATTTAAAAGACCAAGAATTCGCGCGTTTCAATTTGAGACGGATCGTCTTCGAATTTTTTCCGCGGCAAGAATCCATTTGATCACGACACCTAAGTAATCATGTGGGCTCGACAAGCCTTATCTTTTTAATTAAAATTTCACACTTTGCCTTCGGTAATAAAATTTATTATCGATGGCGTTGATATTACCACTTGTTGTCAGGGGCCTGGTAAAAGTTATTACAGTGCGACTACTTGGCGACTCTTTTTCACGTGAAATTGCAAAAGCTTGTAGGGTAAGTCCGGGACAGTTGCCCCATCCAATATAAAATGGTTTAAATTAACACTGATATTGCTTATTTTATTCGAATAAAAAATTATGTTTAAAATTTTATGCTGATTAAAAAAAAAAAGTGATAATATTTGCTGAGAATCGGATTGAAAATTGAAATATGACCATCTCTCCCGAAAAGTTTATTGAACCTAATCGGCGATACATTCGCGATTTCACGCGGGTTTCGCGATCCTTCATCGATTTCTATCAAACGACCTACTTCGAGTGATAAATTCTTGCAGACACGGGGACAGGAAGTCCGGTCTTGCGTAAGGGGGTTGACATATTTGACAAGTAATATCTCTCCGACGATCTTCGCATTTCACCTTTCCCTTGTTTTTTTTTATTAACAATTTCATACTTCTTACAAGGCAAAATGATTGACAAATTTACCGTATTTCGACACTTAAATTTCAAACCTCCACCATTTTGTTATTTTGTTATTAGTGAAAACAATTCTGCTCCCAACGATAACCACACTCATAATGACTACAACACACTTTGAATTTTTGGTTTTACATGCAACATTTTGCCGGAATCACCTGCACCAGCACTACATGGTGTCCACATCAGTGCGAAATATATATTTTAAAAAAAAACTGTTAAAAATTTAAAACAGATTTTTTGTTATACTATCAATAAGTGTTTACTAAAAAATAAATCCCAAAAAATGGCAATTTTCCACGACTTCACAGTGGAATGATCCCTTAATATAAAGCTAGAGGAAATGTTAGTTTCAACAAATATACTCGAACAATTGTTCTTTGAAACCAATACACTGATAATCGTGATATTCTAAAAAAATATTAAGATTATAATAACAAATTATAATATTTTATTTCTAACCCTTTGTTCCCCAAATGTTGGATTTTTTTAATCAATTCAAGCAGGGTGTTTAGAAAGAAATAATGAGTAGATACATTAAGAGAGACGCGTTATAACGATGTAACAGAATGGAATAGAAATGGTATTGGGGCATGCTAGGCAGAAAAGAAGAGGGGAATCGAATGGAACATCCTTGACACAAAAGTAGCGACCTCCACTAATTTTTTCTGTCCAAAATCGACGGTCGATGACGCGCTGCGACTGTTTGCGAATTTCACGAACGTTGTTCTTGTTCGCAGAGAATTATTAAGCACGCAGCACCGTTTACCATTGGGTAATTGAACTGGCAACGAACGAAGGGATTTATTGTCAATATTTCGCAATAAATCGAGGCGAAGTAGCATTAACTGCTAAAAGTGCACTCGTTAAATATCGAGACACATCCATTGAACTCTCCAATGAAATCCCGAAAACATCTCCACGTAATATTCAAATTTCTCTCACACCCGAAAATTAATTTAAAAAAAGATTCAAACCTTCAATGCACATTACACAAGCCTACAATTGCGTCTAGAGCTCTATTCGCGAAATTCTAAAGTAAATTCCCTCCGTTAAGCGATAGATGCGCGTTCAATTAAATTAAGGATTATTTATTCACTGCGTGGAGGTAAGAAAATTGCTTTTGTCGGTCGCGCCTTGAATTATTCAGCTGCCAGATACCCGACTCCGTCTTTAGGCGGTGGAAAGTTTCTCCTGCGACTGATAAAGAGACTTATATCGTACAATTCGAATTCGTGCGAGTCAATTAAGGTGTCCGGCGTTGTGCCTGCTTTTAAAAAAAAGCACCGCGCCGTAACCACCTCGGCACGGAAAAATTAATATTCCCACGGGCATGATTGGACGTCGCAAGAAATGCCGTCGAGCCTCCGTTCACCGGAGCTGCGTGCAAGCGGATTCAACGTCCGCAGGAGAAACTGCAAAATCCTTTGGAAAAGAGAAACTGCAGGCCAAGATTAAATACCAGCGGGAGAGCCTGTCCGTTTAGACTCTAGACACGGACGTTCGAATGGTAATTCCGCGCGATGAGCTAAAATGGTCAGAGACGACGTGACTGCTCCTTCGTTCGCGAAATCGGCTAGAAATCCGCCTTAGATCCGAGGTCCAAGCAACCGCGTGTAAATGCAACACCACGTCAGCGCCCCTTCCTCCAGGCAACCCTCCAATTTGAATCCATTAATGAGATTTCAAATTTCTTCCTGCAACTTTGCTCCGGCAAAGTTTCACAATTTTCGAAGTTCCAAGGTGAGTTCGAAAAGTGTTTCCAGCAGGTTTATCACGGCCCCGCGAAGCAGATTATTTTGAAGAATCTTGGAAGGTAAGATCGACTTTGAATACCATCTTCTTTGAATTCGTATAGTCCTGAGACTTAAGTGCGGAGCCATGTGTTTCCCCATGAAAGGAACGTGTAAATAACTGATGCATAGCCGAGCCGAGTTTTGCGTACAAACTTTCCGCCGATCTAGCTCAATCAGAGTGGTCCTGCTGTAACGCGAGAAGCCAACGTCCAGCTAAAGAATATTTATAGGCTGTGCGTGCGTAACCACTTTAAATCGAAGCATCCTCGATGCTGAAGAAAAAAAGCCGCGTGTTCCTCTTAACGATGTCTTCCTATCGATGAGAGTGCCTTTAAACGGGGGCAGCTTTAATTGCGGCGCTGAGAAAAATCGCCGCGACCACCGCAATTATCCCGCTATCGATAACTGTTCCCGATTAAAGTGGAGGAGACAACGGCAAGCTCGCCCTGCTGTTCCACGAAACCAAGATTTTACTAATAAGCACGAAAGCGCGGAGATGTGAGCAGCGATTCTGCGGGATTCTACAAAAATTCGACCGCGGAGGTTTCGGGCTGTAAAAATAACTCGGTAGGTTCGAAAAAACTGGCGCACACCCGTCGGAAATCGCGGTCTAGATAGATTCTCCGCGGTGCACATCGTGTTAATTTATACACCTTTCTGGGACACTTCTTGCGTACCAACCGAAAAAGTTACAAGCACAAGTTTACCAATTTTAATTAAAATAACTTTATATTAAAGTAACGAACAGTGGCGGATTTAACGGGCGGACGATGAGCAGTTGCCATCTGGGCCTCTCCGGCTCAAAAAGCCTCCACAGGGCTCAATCCTCAAAAAAAGAAAATTATGATTTTATATAAACACCACATTTTTCTGTACTACTACACTTAGCCCATTTTTAGTAAACTACCTCTTCATTTTCCAGAAAAATGGGCCCTTTCGAACGTTTGCCACCTGGGCGTGTCTGGGAAGATAATTCTGAATTCTGAAATACTGGGTGACATCTACTTATTTAAATAAAACTATCATTTTCTTTCCGTAACAATGTAGAAGACATTAATATCACGTGGAGCAGAGAAATACAAGAAGAACAACTAATACCCTCGACACTCTCCAAAAAAATATCGACGCGGAAACACGCCGACGCCAGTCGCGATGTGAATCGGCAAAGATTCGCCGCGCGGTGAATTGCTTCGATGTAACAGCGTTGCACGCTCACGAGTCGGCAGCCGCTAACGATGTTGTAGGTAAGCAATAAAAAAAAAAGGAACGCGACACATTTCGCGACACGGTTGGATCGATGGTCGACCCGCGACCGAGCCAGCCGCTGGAAACTGCAACGGCGGTGAATCGTTCGCGAGCAATCGATGGTTAAGTGGCAGTGTCACGGCCGCGATACGAAAGTCGAGCGCGACCACGTGCCGCGGCGATAACGCTGCGAGCGGGTGGACGATCCGCGAGGCAGGCGAGATCGAACCGGCCCCGTAGCGCACGCTTTTTCGGCTCGAGCGCGCGCCTAATTGCCTTGGTGTCACGCCAAACGGACGAAGCGGGATTAAAATTAGAAAGACGCTCCGTGGACCGTGCGCGGATCTCGCGAATCGAACCTGCGTGTCGCGTGGATCGAAGACGGGACTCGGGCGGCTGATTAAAGAGCCGAGCTATAAAACGACGATATCGCCGGAGGAATTCGAGACGGGCAGAGAACGCTCAGGCTATCGGCCCACGCATATCCGTGCCGGGCGAAACGATCCGGAGAGCTTTTTGCAATTTCTGGAATTTTATGGAGCCGATAGGCGATTGCTGATACCGAAGGATTTGGGGATTTATGGTGCTGATGAAAATGCACGGAGAGATCCGGGTGGCATAGAGATTTCCGATTCTTGGTCATTGCGGTTAAATTTGGGAAAGGTGTCGAAGTTTCACAGCTGCGAGGATGAATACAGAAGAAATTCTAAGGAATTATTATTTAATTTTCAAACGAATGTCTCTCTTCGTTTCACGTTCGGCTAATGGATTTTTTCAAAACGAATTTTGCAGCAGGATGCCTTGAAAAATTTCGGAGCATCAGTTTCTTTATGTCGTACATTTTATGATAAAAGGGAAATACTTGGAAACTCATCGTCACTGAATTAACATGCACTTAACATTCGTCATACTTCACCGCGCGATATAACGTGATAATGATAACATTCAATTCGTACGCGTATCACTTTCATAACGGATTATTCAATTATTTTAATAAAGTGGATCGGCAGAATGCGAGCAGCGTTGTGTCAAAGAACCACTCCATTATTTTCCGTAAAACCGATACCTCTCGGGGCAGGAAACCGAATTTCCATTAAAGTGTGCGCAGAAAAATTTCTGCGAGCGTGTTTGCTAAATATACTTGGATCTAATGGGGCGAAATTACCTGCGAACGTAGCGACCTGCCTGAAACATGGCTGGCAGAAATTGGGACAATTTACGGCTTCGTAAAAAACGCAATAAAATAAAGGAAAGTTTGTCATTTTATATCTGCAGGCTGTATCTTTTGTTGTAGAACCTGATTCTCCTATCCGAAGATCGTTAGTGCGTTCTGCGATACTTATTTTAGCTATCTATCGATGCATCATGGGCACATTTACATAAATTCAGTAAAAAGCAGTCAGTGCCGTCTGCTTTTTGCAACACAATTAAGACTCTTTAGAATCGATACTGTTAATATACCTATCGCATCTAAGCGTTCGTATCAACTTGATGTATTTAATTATATAAAAAGCCGTCGAGTACATACAGCTTCTCTCGTTTTCTTTCGATTTAATTTTTCGATTAGTTAAAGTAAAGCGCGAGGTATCGGTCAAACATGTGAGGCATTTCATCAGGGCCAATTTTACACCTCACCGGAATGGGAAAAGTTTATGTAAACATAGGGACGTTCGATAACCATTCGATTTCTAGTTATTCTTCTTAACATTCTCCAAGTACAAGCGAAACAGCCTTCAAAACCGCCACCCGACTCACATCATTCTGCTCGTTAAATCAAAGATTTAAATACTACCAAATATTTTAACTCTAATATATTCAAATGCGGCATTACTATGCACGAGGGTACTAAGTCAACCAATGCACAATATTAAAAGATGTTTGCCCTTCTCTATAAAACCACAATATATCATACAATTAAAGAATCAAGCGATATTAAACAAAAGTGCATATGAGCCCTCTTCCTTAATAAGAGGGGGCAACAAGATAATGTCCCGAAAAGTAAATGTAGTATCTCTGAAGATTTATTAAAAGCAAACAACTTAATGAATCTTTTTGAAACTTTCAGGACTTTTTATTGGATATTTAAGTTATACGAATATCTTTTTCGAAATTTATTTAAAGCAGATTTATGAGATGTGCAGGACCAGTAACTTGGCGCTGCAAAAAATTTACGACGAAACGGTTCTTCTGAAATAAAAAAACCACCAGTTTTAGAAACTATATGCGGATGGCTATGGCATAACGGGTTCGATTTTGAAAATTTTGAAAAATAGCAAACTGGCGAACTTCTGAAGAAAGTTGTGAAAGTTCGTTCGAGAAAATTACACTATTTCGCTGAAAAAAATAGGAACAAACGACCAATCAAAGAAATCCACATATATCTGTGAACCAGATTTTTTCCGGCGCTAAGTTACAGATCCTGTACAACTTATAAATCTGCTTTAAATAAATTTCGCAAAAAAATCGTAAAACTTAAATATCCAATAAAAAGTCCCGAAAGTTTTAAAAAGATTCATCAACCCGCCGCGGTCACACTGGGTCGTTAATGTCTTGAGCAAATTGCCTCTTTTCTCAAACATCCTTCCGACTGTTTATTTTCCCTAATTAATCCTTTAAACATTTGACTCAAAGAACGATTGTATATTAAAGTAGGGACTTGAATAAGTATCCCATATTTTTTCTAGATTTGTTGAAAGTCAAAACACAAAAAAAACAGCCATGGACATAAACGACCCAGTGTGCCAACGGCAGGTGCGAAAATACGTCTGTCTAAAGCGGGTTAAGTACTTTGCGTTTAATAAATTATCAGGCAATTACCCCATTGCCCCGTCTTAAACACATCAAATCGATCACCAGAAAGTGTCGCGCACATTAATACCCTGCATATCGATAAGTACCCCCCATTCGCTTCAGCCTGCAAGTAGGGTTGCCACCCGTACTTTAAAATAAAGTATCTTACGTTATTATAGGTAAATGTACTCTATACTTTTGAATAACAATAAAGTATGCGAAAATACTTTATTTCACAATTAATTATATTACGTGAAACGTAAAGGAATATTATTATCTTGTATCTGTTCCTTCCACTTCAGCATTTACAGAGAGAGTTTTCTCTGTAATAAATGTGAAGTGGCGGGATGAAAGAAACAAGGCCTCTCTCAATCTAATAAGAAACGAATTATTTATATTATGTATTTCAATATGAATATTGAGTGCAATGGTGCCATTGAGATATTTGAAAATAATACAAATTTACTCTGTAATGCTAAAAGCAATAGAAGATATGTTTGTAAGAAATAAAAACTAATAAGATTAAAATGTACGTTTAATTTGTTGAGCGTACGTTTTTGTATACCCCGCAAAAGCAAATGTACGTTATTTTTCTGTAAAAAAGGTGGCAACCCTACCTGCAAGTAACATCGTCATTCCTGCTACAAAGTTTCCCAGTAATGCCAAAGGGTGCGTTAATAAAACAATAACAACACTACCCACCGAATTCTAACTTGAACCTCAACTCTACCAAAGATAAATCACGAGAGATTCGCCGGCCGACCTCCCGCCTTTCTACCGACGGATTCGCGCGATCTCGGGGGTGGTGCAAGAACGATCGGGCATGGGCAGCGCGCGGCCTCGAAGGGAGTCAGAGGAGTGATTAGCTCACCGAGAAGATAATGCCGTATCCATTTTTTCTTGGGCGGGGGCGGCATCCAGCTGCGAACCGGCTCGTCGCTGACGACCACGTCGATTATACCGACGACCTGCGTCGGCATCAGGCTATTCGCGTCCCGCAGCCCGTTCACGTTGTTGTTCGTCTCGCCGCCGACCACGCCGATCGCGCGCTGCGCGCCCGCAGCCTTCGCCGCGTTCAAATTCATACAAGGTTGGACCGCCGCTGTGCCATCCGGGACCAGAAGAACTCCCATGTTCCCCGAGCACTCGCGATATTCCCCTCAGCGTACACCGATACACCGGACACGCAGTACCGCACTAGACGTCGGTGGCGCACGCACACACCTGGCTCGCTCGGGAGACCCCACGACCCCCTGACAAGAGCCTACCCTCCTCTCATCAGATTCGAGGCGCACCGTTCTACGTCCGCACCCCCGCCGCGGTAGATCCCCCCGCACGCTATGCGAGAAGCGAATCCACCCGCGATCGTGACAGGAGGGATCGCGAGAACGAGGCACGTCCAGCTGGCCGGTGATTGCGCCAGACGAAGAAGTAATACTGCAGCGGCGTAATTGCGGGCGATGGAGTTCTCGCCGATTGGCCGGCTACGGAGCTTTCTTCGAGGAGCACGGCTCGGTATGCACGGCGTCGCACGGCCCCCGTGGCGATCGATCGTGGTTTTTGCCGAAATACTCGGCGAGGCGCGAACGAGCCGGGGCGGACGGACACGTCGCCGTTGAGCGCATAGCCTGCCGACCGCCGATAAAACTGTCGCGTCCGGGACGCGTCGAACCGACCGACTAAGTCGAAAAGAAGTGGAAACGACCGGGAATGCGAAGCGCGTGGAAAAGAGAGAGGGCTGCGTCACAGTCGCGAGGGGAGGGGGAGGCGGTTACACGACGAGCGTGCACGGCGAGGCCGTTTATGCGACAGGGGAAAAAAAATCGCGACTTTCGAAACACCGTCGCGGCGCACCGTGGATCCTCGCGGGGGCCCCTCGGCCCGATCTGGACGGGGCTCCTCGCTGCTCTTTGACATCGGCAGCTCCCTCGGCCGGCGGGGGGGGGGGGGGAGGGGGCTTTTAATCAGTCATACTCGCCCAAGGTCGTCGGCGAATTTCGAGGCTCGGTAGATCGAAAGCCACGCGGGCGGTCACGCTCCGACGGCCTCGGTGCACGTGTGACGGAACAGGTTCCTTTTCATCGATCTTCGAGTGGACGTGATCCTCGCCCGGCAGCGTGTAAAAAATATACGGCAACATCGAGACACTATCCAGCCATTTCAAGCGGCTTCCACGGCCGTCACGTAATTCCTCTTTCTCGCGAGCTGTTAATCGATGGATCTCGCAGACATCTCGTGGCGTAATCGTTGTACTGATAAAGCGGCGCCTTTATCGGCCCGTCTGCGCCGACGTGCAACCTCGACACAGCGACCTTTCTGCGCGTATCTAACTGGACGAAACGCGGACTACGCGTCTACGTGTCCTTTCGAGCGAGACTATTGTGCGCCGCGGCTCGTCGAGGGCGAAACTACCGTCTGGGGCGGTTCCGTCGATCGATCGAATTGCGGTGGATCACTCCGCGACGGATCGCGGCGCGCGGGCAATTCTGTGAACGAAGGAAACTCGTGCCGCGTGAGTCGCGGGTGCCGACTGAAGTCTAAACGTAAGTGCCACCGCCTCCAACCTGAGGATGACGATCCCCTGGCTCCCTTACCCCACCCCGCCGCCCCGTGCACGCCGCCAGCGGCGACGGCGGCGACCAATCTCCTTCCTCTCGACCCGCCGCCGCCAGCCTTCCGTGACATCTCCGTTCGTGCGAGAGCTGCCTCCAGTCACCCGCGACCCTCTGTCTCTGTCGCCCGCGAGTCAACCGCCCGATCTCCCTCTCGTTCTACGCGGCGCGTTGAAATTCGAAACGACGCGTCCGCGAAATCGCGTGCGCGCCGCGAAACGTAATTGGCGCGAACGGGAATCGTCAATAGACGTGCGAAGCGATAAAAATTGTCGCCGGGGGAAGGAGGGTAATGTCTCCATCGAGACGCCTAGGTTGCGTCGACGTTTCATGTTTGGAGTTAATTTTTTTGGGTAATCTTGCTTGCGGGTATATATAGTTTGGTATTGGAAAAATCAATTTGGGGAAGCGGAGTTTTAAGAATGAACACTTTTTTTGAACACTGAGTGAAAAAAGTCACACTAATAATAATTTTAATTGTGGGTAATGAAATAGATTGATAGGAAGTAATAGCGATCAATTGAATCTAGAGAGGATCTAGAGGTAGTAATTCAAACAAAAATACTCGCGATGCGTTCGAATCCATCACTACTTTCGCCACAGATTGCCCAACTCTGAGTATACAAGTCACCGACCAAGGAAACGAGCTGTGGAAGAGTTTCCCTGGTCAGGACTGGTGGGAGGTAATCAAAGTTGATTCTTTCTTCGACCCCAGGGTAGTTAAGAGCGATACAACGCCTTGTCACGTATAGCAACTGGATCCTGGCCGGTCGACGACAGGTTTGGAATCGAAGCTGGCAGTGTGGAATTGCTCTAGCTTGGTGAATTATGCATGATCACCGTAATGGGAAAGACAATCGATTGATCGGTTGAAAAAAAGAAACGGTTAGCGCTTGCTCTAAATTTGTAGTTAAAAATACACGCAGCCCTCTTTACTGCAAACACGCATGCACATACGCCGTGCACACGTGTCGCAATACTACGAGTTCCTTTTCGCTTTCAACTAAAATCCACTCACCGTCGATGATGAGCATTTTCTCCTCGCAGAACAAGTCATCTTGCTCCGTGCGTTCCCTCTTTAATTTGGCACCTGAAACAGCGCAAACAAGAAAATTAATTAAATCCCCGAAAACTGAAGAATTCACGCATTATGGAATATTCTTATTGCTATTATTACTTCGACTACGTTTTATCAGAACGTCCCCTCAGCATTATTCGCTGTGCAGATCCGCTTCGGGAAGATAAAAATGAATTTCTCAGAGGTTCGCCAGCGCCAGGTTTGCAAGTTTAAATGCACGTTGCGCTCGAGAGTGTTCGCCTTTCCCCTTTCTCCCTGCAGCGCGATGTCACCGATAAACGCGACAGCGTGCGGCGGCCGGGAAAAGCGGTAACAAGCGCCGAGCGCGGCGAAGCGCAACGCGTCACCGTTCCCGTCGCGCTTCCATCGTTCTCCTCCGCCCGGAGATACTTCTTGGATTTTCTTCTTGGCCGCGCGTCCCGCCCCGCGTGCAGACGACGCGGCTGAATCCACAGGTCGATAAGGTATGAAAAATTGAAAGAGGCGCGCCTCCACGTGCTGCGGCGGTGGGGATGGGCAAGGGTATTCCCCTAGGTCAGCAGGGTGAGCGGTAACGCTAGGTGACGCCGATGGGCGGGAGGGGGGAGAAAGGAAAAGGCCGGGGAGCCTCGTCTCGCTTC
Organism: Andrena dorsata; assembly: GCA_929108735.1. Lineage (NCBI taxonomy): Eukaryota > Metazoa > Arthropoda > Insecta > Hymenoptera > Andrenidae > Andrena > Andrena dorsata. Next base: position 13,788,025 of record OV815488.1, read on the forward strand.
ATCTTTCTCGCTCCCTTCGTCTCCGGGTCAGCCGAGGACTCGGCAACGTCGCAATTGATCTGGACGCCACGCGGCCGGACGCGCGTGGTGGGGGATTCGCCGGGGACAAGGCGCATGCGCACTCGAGCAACTCATTTGCCCGCGTGCTCGTCCGCCGATACAGTGCGCTAACTGCGTTCCGCCTGCGCTTTGTTCCCGTTTCTCCCTCGATCCTCTAGTCCGACCTTACGCCGTTTCGTTTAGAATCTGATCGATTCTATTTATTACTTTATCCCTCTCCCCCCCGTTGTTTTCCATCGGCCACTACCGTTTTCCTCTCATTTGTCCCTCCCTGTCCCATCGGTCCAGCCTATGCATGCCCGGTTTCGAGTCTAGTCCCCTGGACTCTACTTTGTCCTCGCCGTTGTTTCTCGCCCGGTGAGCACGCCTCTCGCTCGCTCCTTTCTAAAAATTCCCCCACCCCGATTGTATTCTTTGCCTACTTTCCTCCTACCGGGCGTTCTCTCCCTCGCACACCCTCGCCCTCTACTTTCCCCACTCTGACCTGTTGGTGGTGCTCTCCTACACAGAGAGGCAAGCTAATCTGCGCGTATCTATCCGGTGTAACGAACACATCTCGACAGTGACGACGAGTGGGCTACAAGCGCCCCTGCGTGAGACGCCTTGGAACAGCGTACAAGCGAACCTGACTGATGCTGTGCGCGCGGTAGGAGTGGTAGAGATGGTAGCGGTCGATCGCACACACCTAGAGGCCTGGAATAGTCGAGCAGCGCGGCGACGCTGATTCCAATGTCGACGAACTTCAGCGCGCAGTGTTTCGTGAAAGTATTAAATACCAATGTACCACAGAATATATCATAATATACAGACGAGAAACCAAAGAATTTCTCAATGCCCCAATGAATCCCCTATGGAGCTCAACAATATTTCTAATCGAAAACGTAGCAACACCTCCAATGTGTCCATGGAGGCGATCCAGCGCTCAAGCACCGCGGCGCATATAGTTAACGATCTACGGTCAACAATTTCCGCAGAAGGCGCGCGCCGAGCGGTGAATCCTAAGCGCCTAAACGTCGCTCGATTCATAATCGAGCTAACGCATCGCGTATAGAGAAGACGACGAACCTTTCGAACCTATATGCTCGCCGTGAATTTTTCAATCAATTAACCGCGCAAAGGAGAGAAATCGTGGTGTAGCCAGCCTTTCCCTGCAGAATTCACGCTCTACGCGGGGTTACGTGCCAGACCTGCGCACGCCACGCGTGTTATGAAGTTGTAACGCTGAATTGTAAAGCATCGTTTAAGTACACGATAGACGGACTTAAATTATCGTTTAACGCGCATTGCCTGTTATATCACGCATCGCCGTGCCAGCGAGCACGCGCAACGCGGCAACGGACCGGATGCGCGGAGATAGGGAGCGAATTACCACGTTTAAATCATCCGTATTACGGATCGAGCCCCGTGTGCGAGACCGGTACGCCCGGTTTTCCACTACGCAAGTCACCGGTGACCTACCGAGTTCCCGAACTCGCCCCCGCGAATTTCAAAGGCTTGTACAGTTTTCATCGAGAGAATTCTAAGCACGGGCAGAGGTACCTAAGTGTCCCCATTATCGACCTGCCACTTTTGTACAGTTAAAAGTATTATATTTATTAATTCGTTTATTGTTAGTTTTCTATTATGGCATCGACTAGTAAGCGTGTAATATCAAATTCACAGATTGCTGAAAATACTAAGGTAATTAAATACCACAGAATTGAGTATATTAGATAAAACTTCATAATTATAATGTGTTATTATATAAATCTGCATAACTCAATGCTAAGTAAGCATTAGGGGAGAGTTGCCAATATCGTACCATTTAAGACATTTTACGTTATATTTCATATTTGGTACTCATATGAACGCAAATGACTATTGGATATTGTAGCTTGATCTTTTAGGCACCTACTATTATGTGCTTAGCCTTTTGTTAAGAACAAATTAATTTGTTATTAATCTTTTTGTCACATACTGTCAAAGGTACGATTCGGACAACCGGTCTCCTAAATCGTACCCCTCGGTTTCCAAAATCGTACCTCCACTAAAAAATAGTATAAATAACAAATAGAGAAGAAAATATTCAACATAAAGTAATGATTATTATATAGTTACATATACAAATGTATATGGATCACACACAGGCCGTAATAACCTATGTAAATGATATATGCACATAACCTATAAACATACGAGTTGTCAAATCCTACTAGTAAGAAAGTAGTGGTACGATTTAGGAAACATGATCAATTTATTTATAAATATCAATTTAAACTTTATAATGAATGTAATATGCACTTAAAATGAATGTAAAATATTCTACATTAGACCTGCTTTTAGAAAAATACAAAATTACGGGACAAAATTGTATTGTTTGATTATTATCAGGTACGATAAATTGATAAAAGGTTACATCAATCATACCTGATTTTTTAAAATGTTTATAGCACGCACAAAACAGGGTGTAGGCTCAAAATGTTTTGTTTCTATTTCTTATTTCGCATTTACTTGATATTTTTATTACCAAATGTCGTTTACATTCATTAATTACTTAGAAATTGATGAGGTACGATTTAGGTGACCAGTACGATATTGGCAACTCTCCCCTATTAAATAAAGCTTCATAATTATAATGTATTATTATATAAATCTGCATAACTCAGTGCTAAGTAAGCATTACTGCCCTCTTTAGTTAAAATGTCCTATCTAGCATTTTGAAACAACCGAGAAAACTGATGTTTTATCATTTACTTTGTACCGTCCTTCTTTCCCATCATCCTAATTAAAACTTTGTTGTCATTATTTCGTAATAGCCTAATATAATTTTTTGTAATAGCTATACCGGTAGGTAATGTATTATTAACGTACCAATTACTTAATTGTTTTAGATAGGCTATTTTAACTATTTGGAAAAAAGTTAGGTTAAATACATTAAACTGTTTTTAAATCTTTACAAAGCAAGTAGAGTTTTCTAACTTTACTTAAAAGGTAAAAGACGTGTGGAACTTCAAATATTTCAACTAATCTCTAAAAATGAAAAAATGTTAGATAGGACAGTTTAACTAAGGAGGGCAGATTATATATTATGCTAGTGTTTATTCTTGGCAACCCCCAATCTAGGGGATATAAATTTTACGATATTTTAAGATCTCATTTCTGTTATCGTCCAGAGTTTACACTTTCTTTCAACCACTGCTCTGTAGATTTTTAATTTCTTTTAGCTAGCAATGTGCTCAGTGGTGTTGACCCGAGAAGGGTTTAAAACGAAGAAATTTTGATTTAATTACACGTAACCAGCGTTTATCGACGGGATAATCGTTCCGATAAGGGTTCTCTCTCGATAACGTCGCCGACGAGGAAGAATCATCGACGCGCGAGGGCAAATTCGAGACGGAACCGTCGGGCGCGCATTTTCCCCGTCTCGCATCGCGTTTAAACCGTGCGCATAGAGGCGTGACCGTGAAAACAAGGGATCGATCTGCCGATACGTGTATGTTCACCTTCCTTTAAGGTTTCATCGCGACTCACGGGGGAAAATAGCTCGACACGAGGCAATGTAACAATTGCACACGTATTTCCTCGCGTGTCTCTGCAATAAAGCACGGATTTAGGATACGAGCGTTTCGAGACCGTGACGTATACCCACCCCCGCTAACCAAATAACCGTCTCGGAAAGCAAATGTTCCCTGTCAAACCTTTCCTACCTAAACCCTGCGCCGTCTAAACTCTAAGCATTCCATCACATGTCATCTGATTTAATACAACTCCCCGCGAAACAATCTTCTAAACCCTCGCCTCGAGATCATAAAAAATGCTGCAGATTTAGCCAGTCAGCCCAGATTTAATTCTTACTGCAGCCCGAGTTCGAGTTCAGCGGGGGACTCTGTCAGTGGAACTTTGCGACCAGTGTGCCAACGAAACAGTCCTCCCGTACACGGTTATATTCGAGGGAAACTTTTCCTGATAAAGAAGGTTACGATTGGGGCGAGGGCTTTTCCGCCGAGACGGGGAATCGGGAGGTAGTTGAGTCGGGAAGAAGTCGTACGGGAGTTCAGAGACGAGATTCAACCGTAGCGGAGAAGAGAGTTCTACCGAGCGGTATCGTCATGGAAAAGTCACAACGTCGACGTTATTGTCTTCTTAGTTTTAGTGTTAAACATATTATTCCTTAAAACGAGAGTCTTCCTCGCGAAACCTGGACTGCTTCTCTTATATAATAAACAAAGAAGCGTCAGTGGATATCATGAAATCGCAATTTGTCCCGCCCGTTATGGAGTACACACTATCGCTGTCGATTCCCGTCGCCCAGAGTGGCATACAAAATTTAATGCATATTCGATACACGTTTGCCAGCTCACCTGACACATTCATTCGGGCACACGTCGACGCGCCCCGGCTCACGAAACGAGAAGATCGATCTGACCTGTATCCTATGCATTTTTTGTCTACCTGCGTACCTTCCTTCCGTAGGCGCGTACAGGGCGGAATAAATGCAGCGAGCTTCTCTAAGCGCGACAGAATAATATTCGAAGATATACCGGTGCACCATATGCACGGCTCATGGATACGGGATGGCTTAACGCGCCGCCGATAATGGACCGCCCTATACAGTGGGCGGGGAAGAAATCTATCGGTGTACTTGGGACACGTTCAAGCGGTATATAAAGCGATGCCCTTGGGGATACGAGTCGCCAAACGTTACTACCAGAGGCGACCTATACCCCTTTGGAAGAGTATTCTCACGTTCCCTCAGCACTGCTACCATTGCCAAGAAGTACAGTACCAGCGTGTCTTCGAAGTCCCCGGTCGGAGTGATTGGATGGCAGAGCGGACTAAACGGCGCGCGGCGGTTTCTCTATGCCAATTTTCTCTGTCCTCGCGTAGAAAACGGCTACAGCCAACGGCCCACTTTCTAGAACCGCGCTGTACTTCCCCCCCCCCCCCCCCACTCGCCAAGCGCAGTGTGCACCTCGCGCGTTCCCCTCACCTATCCCCTCCACCGTTCATTGCGTGCACGGCGCGCAGCACCGGCGCAAGGGAATCGCTGGCGATCGTAAACGAACGGCGCGCGCGATAAATCAGATGCGTGCTCGATAGCGATGGAATAAGCCGCGTGGGGCCAAGGGAGTCCCTATGATACCGATACACGGGCCAGGCGGCCGGAGACGGACGGCTGTCGAACGGAAAAGAGAAAGGGACGGGCGCGAGAGGCACAAAGAGATAAACAGAGAGAGGGAGAGAGGGGAGGGGAGGAAAGGAGCGCGCTGACAAACACAACGCCCGTGCGCGAGTAGGTGGCGCGCTCCGTGAATGAAGCACAAAAGCTGTCCCGTAGTTTCTAGAGTCAGTGACCGAGAGGGAGGGAGGGAGGGGGGGGGGGATACCCCAAGCTCCCCCTCCGGCCGTCCTACTACCTGAGTATCCAGGTTCGTTCCTACCATCGTCACCGTAGCACCACGGTCACCATCGTTACCCCTCCGAAAGCGATATCGTGCTATCCCCCTCCCGCCCCCACTCTAATCCTCGATCGCCTCCCCCCTCCCGCAGTGCCCGCCGATCCGTGTCCCCTCGCTCCTGTCCAGGCCAACCTGACTCGTACCCTTCTCCGTGCCTGCACCTAAGTCCTAACTTCCGCCACCCTTCCGCGGGTCACTCTCTTTGCCTTTATGCGTGCCCGTTCCCGACGGCTCCGCTCGCCGTTCACGTCGGATCGACGACCAGGGGGGAGGGCCTCCACCCCCCTCCCCCACCCCCACCCGGTGCATGCGAGCGCTCACGGTCGGATCGCCTCTCCCCCCCATTCCCTCCCCGTTTTACCTTCTCTCACTCTGTCTCTCTCCCTCGACTTCTGAACCGTCGTATCTCCGCAACGCTCGTAAACACCTCGCGTCGCGGCCCTTGTCGATCGCGATACACTTTCGCGCGCCCCGATAACGGGCGAGAGGGGCCGACAACAAAACCTTCGACTTTAGCGTCCGCTCGACGAGGCAACGATAAACGGGCCGCGCACAAACACATGTGTCGATCGGCCGCACCGCCGCGGTACGATTCCAGATAACTCTCAGTTTATCGCGGAGCGCGCAGGAGAGAGCGGCGGAGGCGTTTCAGCGTTTGTCCGTCGGCGGACCCGGGGGGGGGGGGGGGAGGGTGAGAGGGACGCGAAAACTTCTAACCACGAAGGTGCAACCGTGAAAGGTGGCTGGCTGGTGGCGAGGTCTTTGTCGCCGGGATAGGCTGCCGGGATTACCGGTTCACCTCGGCAATGATCGTACGGCCGGCGATGTATCGCGGGCGCACGCGTCGCGGGTCGTTTCGACAGTCCTTTTTTGCGAGGAGGTTATCGCGCGGATCGTTCCGCCGGTAAAAGTCAACGCCGTGGAGAAAGAGACCGATGGCACGGTAGCGTGCCGGTCACCGCGTTTTCGTGCTCGGCAACTGTTTCGCGTGTATCGGGGCTCGCTCAGCGAGATCGGCCGGTTGAGTCGTTGACCTGGGAAAACGCGGGAATCAAAGGGACACGGCCGATGGTCCTTTTCCAGCGTTCGCGCGAGCAGTTGCGCGATCGTTATCGCGAGGCATGCTTTCGAAGTAAACGGCCCCGGTGGCGCGTAAGAACATAATCGTTTTGGAGCAAGCACTTTTTTTTATATATATATATATATATGTAAAGAAATGTGTTTTGACAAATCTTGTAGCGTAGAGGCTTACGGATTTGTCTCTTAACCCTTCACTTTTTGTTTTGATCAGTCTTTGTGAATACAAAATTTAATGTGCGACATATCTATATTTTTTATTTCATTCCCATTGTTTGTACTGCAACTATGGTTTTATCTATCTATGCAAGGGGCACGCCACTTGTATACACATTTCCAGGAGGTCCATGAAGCATAAAAGGTTGAGAAACACTGAACTACTGTACAACCTTGCAAAACGTCTCTCCTTTTAACGAAATTTCTTTTCACAGCTGTTGAAACTAATTCTGATCGTAATAGTTTATTATGAAACTGATATACAAATACGTACAGTAATTGTAGCACAATGGAAACTCCTGATTTTAGGAAAATGGGTTTTTGCTGGTTTGAGGTAGGGTGATCAAATTATTAGTCTCTAACAATTAGAGACACAATACGAGAAATATGTTTTTGTGTTTGTGTAGAAGTAAAATCATCCGTGTGACAGATAACGTTGTCTAAGTGTTGTCAAGTGTACATTTGCTAATTTGCAAACGTCAAGACTTCATAAAAAAAGTAATAGGAATTCAGTGTAACTAAGCTTTCATTTCAAATTTAATTGTTTCAATGTAGAATCGTCAATTTCTATAGGTGGCCCTTATAATTTCATCGCCCACTGTATAAGAGAAATGTTATACCATACAGTTGAATACGCTATAATCTTGCGCGATTCAGTATCCGAAAGGAAATGACATTCCCATTTCAATCATTCTTATTGATGTTATTTTATCTAAAGTGTGATATCGTGAACGTAAGAAGTGCGTGATCTACTGTCAGAACTTTTTATTTATACGAACAATGATATCCCTCTTTTAGATCGGTTAATACAGGTTTTACTGCGATTTCGAATGCGACTTTTTAATGTCGTAAACAGACCAACTCAAGGAAATCTAGACGTTTTCGTAGTATTTTGGAGCGTGGTCTTTTCGCGAAACTTTCCACTGGACGTTTTGCAAAAGACCATCGACGTGTCTGAGAGTCACTGTTGCGAGGGAAATCATACCTAATTTGGAGGCGGTGAACGCGTGGGTCATCGCGTGCTATTCGCATGTACAGTGCAGTGTTTCTCATTTCTGCGCGGAGCGTCGAAATTATTTCTTTCCTAAGACGAAAGACGATAAGAACGCTAAGTTTTCTCCAGGAAAATATTATCACGTCAATCTCGCGGTTTTAATGAGAACGAATATCCGATTTTTCAAACTTTAAACATGGAAGCCGTTCTTACAGCGCAAGCAGTACACGCAGAAATGCAAAATAATGCTCGTGGAAATTTTTGGATTGACGTCTACACGCTACGTCAATGTTATTTGTTGTCAGTGATACTACTAAAATTTTCGAAAGAACCTAAATACTGATAAGCTATCGAACGAGTGGCAAACACTGCAATTATCTATTGGACCCGAAAAATATGAGCAAGGTTAACAAGGTGAGCAACTTTTTCGCCGTGGAGTACCGCGATCGTCCAATGAACAAACATTCAATTATAACGATCAATGTATTATATAAAAATGTGAAGCTAATTTTATAGAAGTCTTTAAAATAATAGAATTCTTAAACCCATTCGCCCAGAGTGCGATATTCGTTTAAAATATTTGAAACTTAATTGCTACTCTCATTAAATCTATGAAATGTGCGCGAATGTGTCAGACGCGAAGAAATAAGTGAATCTAGAGACATTACTTGCCTCGACACTGGATCACCATCAAGATCAACGGAAGATTTCGAGAATGCAATCAAGCTTGTGAAGCTCATGCTGCATACAGCGTGTCACTAAAATACTGGCGCAGATACAAACTTAATAATAATTTAGAAATAAAAGTATAAATGAAATCTACCAACGTTGATATAAAACGTTAACAATTGTCCACAAAACCAAATGAATTTCCAGGTCCTCGATATTTTTCTCCCATCGATTTCTACAGCAATATTCAATGTTTCATGGAAATAAATTGAATGTCTGACGATCGTACGGTTAGACGCGTAAAATCACGAAGAGAAGCAGCCCGACGGTTTAACCGGCAAAATTTGCTCGCGTCAGTAATTTCGTGACTCACTGTATATATGCTCGTACGTATTGCGAACAGTCGGCGAAAAGTGGCGCGTGGTACTCACCACGTGGCTCGTTGGAGTTGTGATGGTTGGAGTGGGGGGCAACGGCGAGCGGATGATCGGAGGAGGAGGAAGAGCTGCTCGCGAGGCGCTCCCTCTTCTTCTCCTGCTGCTCGACGAACCGCGCCGCTTCCAACAACGTCTCCAGGCTCATCCTGACGTTGCCGACTCGCTCCACGACGAGCCCTGTCCCCCTTCAAGATCCTTCGGGAGATTGAGACCCAGCGATCGGACCGTCGATTCCCGTCGCCGGCTTGCGAGGACGAAGAAGTCGAGAGCCCGTTCTCGTGTCTCAACCCTCCTCTTTTTCTGCTGCAGCCAGCCGCGGGTGGCAATCTGCGCGCGAAAACAAAAACAACAAAAAAAAAAAAAAAGAAAGAACGATCCAGCGTTACATCGAACATGCACCACACTGCGATGTCATTGCCGCGAGAACGGGTGGGGGAAGGGGTGGGTGGGGGGCGGGGTTGGGGGATGTGGTAATCCCTGACGGTTCTTAATTCGTCGACCTTGGCGGACGCGAGAAGAAAGGTCGTAATAACGTAAATAATCCACTATCCCGCATCGTGTTCACTGAATAGAGAAAGGGCGGGTGGGGTACCGACGAACTGAATATGATTCGGCACTGATCGACGTCACTAGAGACGTGAAATTTTCTATTACCGTAGGAAAGTCACACATGTTACACTTTCTCCTTTGTCTGTAGGAGCACCCGGCACAACCCCGAGCTACTTTAACAAGACCCCGGCTACGTGGCTGTTTTTATAATGTTCAAAACGTTGCTGTTCGATAATATTATTAACTTGTTCGAACGGAGCTGCAGACGGCACGGGCACGACCGGTGTCTGAGTATACGTCACGTGACGTACGCGTGACGTAACGCAGTCGCGCGGGAAGCTTTATCCCCACCCGCGTACAAGTCTTCGTAATACCACACGGAGCAGGGACGCGCAAGCGCAACGTGCGCTTTCCTGGAGCGCAGAGAGCATTAGCACGCATCTCAAGTTCCGATCGCTGGAAACAATCTAACAGCCGAAAAGGACAATAAAGCGCTCAAAGGGCGCGCACCGTTTTTCACCATTTGAACCGCAGAACCGAATTATCGCATACTTTTACCAAAGATTAGCTTTCTATAATAAAACACGCTTTCGAAGAAACTAATTTCGAGATACGACAAGTTCGCCGTCAGAAACGTTAAACAAGAGTTTTCGACGGTTACATGCGAGGTGTGAGTGGAATAAAAAAAATTGTATCCAACATAAAAGAAGTTAATAAAACAGCATACATTGCGTTGGTTCCTCCCGAAAGTGTTGATTTCTACGGAAATGGTTAAAAAGTGACCGGAGAACGAATTCTAGAAATTGACAAAGATTCGACGAACTCTTAGAATTGGAATTTGGAAAAGTTGGTTTTTCTGATTGACAGGGTTTAGTAACGAGAGATTGAAATTTGAAAGTGACATACATACTCGTTTGACGAGGCATCGCCGCGTTTAGGCGAGTCGGATTAGTTTGACTGTTGTCGCTACGTAGCATCGAAAGCAGGGACGAGAGAGTCGTTACGTGGCGTTCGTACGCGCAAGAGCGTGCTCGCGAATACGAGAGCTGGCACGCGAATGTATGTAGGATTGGTACCGGCCGCGGCGAGCCCCGAGAAATCAGTCAGCGAAGAAACAAGGCCCAGGAGACAGAGGCGGGAAAGGCGAAGCAGGGAAACGAGGCTCCGCCGCTGATTTGAAAAGTAGATATATCCCGGGCCAGCGTAATCGCGAAAGCGTACCACGATCGCGTAGCGGGCAGAATTGCGTTCCGCGGCGCTGGCGGGACCACGGGGAAATAGGAGAGGAGAAACGGCGCGCGGCGTCGGGCTGGTAAAATAGTAGTCACGTCTCTTCCATAGTACGAAAAGTCAAGAAGCGTGCCGTGCACCGAACGAGCTCCTTAAACTGACAAAGCGACACACACGTTAGACGGGCGACGCACGCACCGTTGGCCAATAGGAGCTTGCGATAACGTGACGTCATGAGTTGAAGTACCGTGCGATTGGCTGGGTCTATTATGGCACGGAAAACACGCCACGCAACCACCTATACACATGTTAATTAAATAGGCGATAGTCCCGACGAGATAATGTTCCGCGATGGCTTTTAAACGGGCGTGGTGAGGCTAGAAACGGATGGAATATGATCAGAGACTTACGGGTACGCCGCGACTGTGTCCCGGCCGCAATGGAAACACGCTGGAACCCACTTTCACGGTGGAAATCAATTTCTTGGGTGAATATCTGCGGTAATTCCGCTGTCAGGCATGCGGCACACGCGGGCGATCACGAGGCACACGTAAGTTTTACGAACAGCAGACGATCTCGCGACGTTTCACAGCACACCGACGGTTATAACCTGATCGATCTAGCGCGTGGCAGAAACATTTTACAAGTGCTAACCACTGCGCATCAACAGCCATGCTTGCTTGGCCACGATTCACGTGTCTGGGGTCCGAGGTATAGACCAATCAAAGCGCGACTCATGACGTCACCTGGCTGTATCGACCAATGAACGCAGCCCATGTGACGCAGCACTCCGCTGGGCGTGTAAGAGAAGTGTCGAGCTGCTGTATATTGCTCGTTGGTCGGCGCACTTTTTTCGCGATTTTCTTAAATTCCCGTCGGCATCATCGCGAGTTACGTGCCGAAATGGTATTCCGGGAACGGCCGATGGCTTCTGCGGGCGGGCTTACCTTCCGGTGGACGCCAGAACGGACGAATATCGCGACAATCGTACACAGCACACCCGACACCCGGCTCGCCCGGGCAAACACTCACTCCGATCTCGGCGGCGTCACCCTCTGCCACCTTTTGTCACGTTCCTTCTCTGTCACATGGATCGGTGCTGCGCGCTGTTGCCGCATCTACCATATGGAAGCATACACTTCATTGTTTACCTTTGCGCGCGCGCCAAAACTACGTACCATCAATTTTTCGAAAGCCAATTCTATTGTTGATTCCTTTACAGTTTATTTAAAATCGAATACGCGCCCCTGTATGCTCTCAGCCGATCCGATACAAATCACATCACTCTCGCATCGTCAATCCATCGAATGTCCCTCGATAAATCTAGCAAATTGGTTAACAGATATTACATCGTTGGTCCGAAACTACCTACATGATTAATCAGAAAGTGTCAAATTTATAGAAAAATTCTTATTACGCTCGATCGAACAAATGTATATATAATTTATGTGTTATTGCTTAAAAATACAGGTATCTTTAGATGGCAAGCACAACTAATAGTTCTGTGGTTTATAAACGTATACAGGATATTACAAATTAAAAATACAAATTGTATGGAGAACTTAAATAAATACAGGTCATCAGTGATTGAAATCAGAATTCAGATTTCAGTGGTTTTTTTTTCTCAGAAAGTATATTATCACCATGTATATACGATAAATAAAACATTTGTAAAAATCATGTAAGTACATTTACACATTATGAGCGTTATATGCACGTGGTACAAAATATACTCATTTTTGTAATTGACAATAAAATTTACCTATACTGTATGCAGCAACATTTCCTGCCCAAGAAACAGGAATAAAAATTATCATTTACTACACATTTGCAGAAATATTTTACTTCGAAATGTACATTTCGCACAAAAGAAACACGTGCTTCTGTGATTTTACGGATTAATCTTCAACCATTCTGTGTAACCTTTTAAATGATTATAGTGCAGTTTGTTTCAAATTATTGAACACTAATTTTTATTTATTTATTTTTATCAAGAAAAATTAACTAAATTTCGTACAAGTTTTTTCGTCTATGATTTATAATCTAAAACAAATTCAGCAGTAGAAAATATGACTAGAATTTGCACAAAATATTATATACTACAATCTACATACAGATCTTAGTAAATAATATTACTATGGAATACATTTTTACATTACAAATTTGAACGAATTCCGAGTTACGCATAATTCGCATTTTAAACGTTCTTATTAATCCTGCTAAATCTTTTACTGTAGATAATGTATTCTTGATGAATTACGCAGAAGTTGAACTTTTATTCGTACCAAAATATAGTTTCTTTCCAAGTTTTTACGATAGCTGTCGCCGATCGCAGCTTCCAATGTCACGTACAATTAATGTCAAGAATATACCACAGTAAAAGTATCAATACAAATTTAATGTCTCGTGTTGCTGATTTGTAATAAATTATTTAATATTTATTTACATGGCTACCGAATATATTTTATAGAAACTGTACAAACATAAGAAATATAGTCATGGAACAAAACTATAATATACTGTATTTTTATGTTTGTACGCGAAAGCACCTTCGTTCATATTAAACACATAATCATTTTCAGAGTCTTATTTCCATTTTTCAGCACATGCAGAAACTCCTTCCTAGACTTATTCATTATTTTGCGAAATAACTTGCTTCATATTACATTGTGCTATGAAAAGAGCAAAAAATACTGTAAAGAAAGAATTATTACAAATTTAAAACAGAACATTCAAAAAAATAACTTTACAAACTGTTTTCAATATAATACTTCATCTAAACACAAAATACACTCTAAGGGCGCGCTACTAATGGTTTGCAGCATGTCACTGGCAGAATTCTTCACATTTCCTAGCAGTCCTTTTAATAAGTATACAATTTACATTCGTTGAGCAGCACCGCGCGTTAAAACAATGAGCCGGGCCATCTAAGAGGTTCTCAAAGTTAATAATAAATATGCAGACCCGTTTCCCACGCGAGAAATTTCGGAATCGGAACCAACCCAATTAATGCCTCCCTAAAGGTGAGTAGCACGTTGAATTATTTACCTTACGATACTGCAGACTCGATAATAGAAGTTTATGAACACCATATAGTCACTACAAAAATGTTTACAGAATCACTTGTTTTATAGCCAGAGCCAAGAGAAAGTATTATGATGTTTCACCCTTTTATATAAGTTATTTATTTTTTTTTTCTTACTTAATATTTTGTTCAGATACTGTAAATCTCAACTAACATACGGATAAACAATTTTAACTAAATAATGCTCTGTCAAAGCATTGGTTATCTGCTCAGATTACTAACATAAAGGTGCTTCAATTCCGTCTTTGGTGTGTTTTCGAACAGGGCAGCTCGATTTTGTCCTTCCCCTTTCTTCACCCAATGACCATACACTCTGAATGCACAACCGTCAATCACCTACAAATATTAGACAAAATATTATTCTATTTAATTAAAAACGCCGGTTGAATTAGCTGATTAAATAACTTCATATTTCGAAATTAAATCGATAATGCTTCCTATCGCAAATGCGTCAATGCTATTCTATATCCGATGTTTCGTCAGAAAATTTATTAAAATAATCGCAAAATAATACCTTTCGCAGAACTTTGATCCTATAAGGATCGGTGCATGCCACGTGAGTCGAAAGAGGTTCGGGTGTCGTATGAAGCCGTTTGATACGTACCACTGCACGAACACAAATGATAGCTAACTGGAATCTTTTTCTTGCATTAAATGATTTTGCCTTTAACTCCTGTGTAAAATATAAAATCAGATAAAAACTGGGAAAGTATTGAAATAAGATATTAAATCTTACATTTTATTAAGTGGTGCCCTGAAAGAAAAGTATGTATTGTTAAACGAATAGACGATATTAGCAGCGATATACACAATAATGAAATTATTTATAAAACTGTACACTTAATGGTTCTAAAAAGAACCGAAAGCTTTTATCTTTAGAGTGTCACGCGATTTTTATAAACTTCCTTTACGAAGGCTGCAGAAACAGAACAAGCAATCAGGGAAAAGCTGACTTATATATGTAGAAGGTTTGAAATATTACACTTTTATATTCCTTTAATTTACCATGCCGAGTTAGTAGTTAATGCTCTCTCTTTTATTACTATTGATTAATTAATGCCAAATGCACATTTACGTAATCATGCCTTAATAAACTTTTCCCATGCTTGTAGGAAACGTTATAAATTTTCTGTTTTTATTGAACAATTGTAAATCAGTTATGCACAAATATATTCAGTATTTATGTTTATGCTTTGCTTCTCGCACATCTAGATAAGAGTATTCTTAACGCAATCTGTTTAACAAACTCACAGAACGGAAACGTAAAACGAAATAAACGTATACATTAAGTTTTAATTAATACGACGTATTAATAAAAAATCAAATTAATCGGTAGAACCCACATTCAACAGCAAACAAAATAAAAACAAAAAGAATTTACCAAAGCTAACTGAGATATCCTACTCAGACGCCGCGAATTAGATGATAGTGAACGTTTTAGAGGAGCGATGTCTTGATCCCACAGCTGCAATTCCAATAATTTTCTATACATCGTAATATTACAATATCCTTCCTTAAAATAACTGTTTCCAAATTAGTAACATTTACTCAACTGCGAGACAGACGTTTCACATTGTTTTTGTGAAGCAAGTGTGTCGTGTTGCCGGTACACAGAGTTGAAGACGTAAAGCAAACAAAGAAAAATGTATAACCATGAATATAATACACTTTCTTCCAAACGAATACATAAAATAAATAATGGCTTGAGAGTATCCTGTCTTTTTGTGTGAAAATTTACATGTTACGATACAAATACATATGTAGAGTTGAAGATATTTACCACTGTATGAAAAAACGTATGCTCCAACGCTTCTTTGATAGAAATCCTCTTCCTAGGATCAATGACTAGTAACTTTCTTATCAGATCTTTTGGGGCTTCTGAAAACAGAATTCAGGTATAAAAGTAACGAAAGCATAAACTTCGACTGTATTATAAAATAAAAGCATAAGGGTGTGGCAACCGAAACGTGCATCGTACTCGAAGATTAATAAATAAGCAGCAACTCTTACCTTGAGCATATTTATTATTCATGCATGGAGTGGATCGCATTAAGAGAATTATCTAAGATGATAATACTTTCCTGATATTATCGTGGATTATCATTTCACGTTTACGCATCAATACTATTCGAAGTTCATTCGGACTTCCACCTAAAATATTAGGTCTGTGTCTCGCACAGGTTCGTAAATTTTACACAAATTTAACAACTCACAATTTAATTTGTAACACAAACTGTTATTATCGCTCATAGTAATGTACTGCCTTTCATCATTTCAACAGTATAGAATAAAACGAAATGGAAAGCAAACGAATTAAACAATATTTGAGAACAGAGACGAAATTTAACACAATCGCGTTTCGTTAATAAGGCAGAGCATTATCATCTTCATTTCTCCCCGTTTATACTATATTTCCAAGGTACCGTTTACTTCTTACAATATAGTATCCTCTCACTCCCATATGTATCAGAAACAGCGAGGATAGCGACGAGCGTATAGAGGGTAAATCGAGTTTGTAGCGAGAGGATACTATATACCACATAGAGTTAGAATAAAATTTTCTAGAAACGATGCATACTAACACATTCAGATTGATAATTAACACATTCACTGCCACCGCTGTTGCAGCGGCCCTCCACGCGCCACTCCACCGTCAACGATCATTCACTTCTGGATAAATTAAGCGCAAATGTACTCTTCATGCAACGATTTACAAAAACAACCTTCCTTACGAATCTATAATTACGTTTCACGTTCATTTTAATATGCAACGATCGTCACCTGTTATGTCTGCCCATTCCGGGGACGTAAACGTGTATTTCCCTTCCATAATATTCCTAAGCATGACCATCTGCTTCCTGTGCCAAAAAGGTGGGCAACCAACTAGCAAAGTAAACATAATTACCCCACAGGCCCATCTAAAAATGAATTAATCGATATGGCACGACAGTAAGAATTTAATTCTTATATTATTGCTACGCAAATAATGCGCCGGTACTAAATCGGGTTCAGCTTACACATCGACTTCATAGCCATAGCCTTCTGCATTTTCGAACATATTGCACTTCAGCACCTCCGGCGCCAAGTACCCAGGAGTACCGCAGAGATCTACGAAAGAACATCGATAATTAAAATTAGACATTCTTACGGATTGCACAAGCGTATTACGTAATTCTTTCTTTTACAAGAATAATCACCAACCATATAATTTATCTCCTATTTTCAATACTCTAGCGAAACCGAAGTCCGTTATTTTTACATTCAGATTGTCGTCCAGCAATATGTTCTCTGGCTTCAAATCTCTATGTACAATTCCTTGATTATGTATATGTTGAACTCCTTCAAACACTTGTCTCATAATGTAGCGTGTCTTTTTCTCGGAAAGAGTAACAACAGATGTGAGGTAGTCGAATAATTCTCCGTTCTTACAGATTTCAAATATTAAAAAGATGAATGTACTAGATTCGAAGACATCGTGCAATTCAACTGGAAAGGCAGAGAAACAAGTTTGCGTGTAAAATGAATCGCGTGTAATTAGCTCTGTTTCTGTCGCGTCTAGAGACTTACTAATATAATGATGGCCGGCCACTCTGCGAAGAATTTGCACTTCCTGCAACGTGGCATCCTTCATGGTATGACCCTCCTCGTTAGTTTCGTTACTAATATCTATAATTTTAGCCGCATACTCTACGCCTGTTTCTTTTTCTATACATCTTCTCACGGTGGAAGATATCCCTCTGTAAACATTAATGTAGCATTTAATTTTCGTTGCGGAACATCCGAACGGATAATTAAAATAGATTATTGAAAATTGAACAATTCTCCACCAATACTAACGCATTTGGAACAATAGTATTTCTGAATAGTGACGAAATATATACGTGAAGTTACTTTGTTTCGTGTTTATTTGCGCATAGTACACGTTCCGTGTTTCGGGTTATCGTTAATGCTGTACAAATAAACATCATTCGACCAACAACTGACACGCATGAACGAATCTTTTGTTACATCTCTCCCTGGAATATGTTTTCAAGACTTTCATGATACAGAAATAAAGTGCGTCGCATATTAACGTACGCGCGAATTTGGGAGATTCTCTGGAATAAGTAAACGACAGAGGCATCGAGCGATCGACGCTCGACACGAACGAGAACGGAACGTTTGGTTTTCGCGCAGCGTTTGGCCAGTGCCCGTAGTCCGCCCCGTCATTGGTACTGCCTATCTTTTCCGGCGGGCCCTGTCATTTTCTTAGTTTACAAAGAGAGAGAAAAAAGAAAGGCGAGAAGACGAAACAATTGTCATTGAATCGTACGTAATTAGCTTGGTCAAATTATATAATTGTACAGGTTAGTTTGCCCGAGGCGGTGGGAAATTCACGGTTCGTTCATTGTAATCGCGATGCACCAGGATCTAATAATATAAACACGAACATATCTATCATACGCCTGCACTCGCCGAAGTAATAAAAATAGTACGCTATGTTGTCCCTCTCTCTCTCTCTATTCCATTCTCAGTTTTATCTTTTTTTTTTTGTCAAATATCACGTGACGAACCTTCCAAGGATTTCTTTGGGTTCGTACTTCGCGTAAAATCCTTTCGCCGCGTCCTTGTCCGGCAAGAGGTCGTCCCCTTCGTCTTTTGCCATCATAAGCACAATATTTCTTTCATATAGGAAATATCACATTCAACAGCCACCGTGTAGATAGCACATGTTCCTTCAGCTTGAAAGGAACAAGTTCGAACGGATGGCTCCTCCGCCCGACGCGATTGTCATTATACGTATCTTTACAGAGCGTCGCGCTGGGTTGCACGCCTACATTCTAAACGAACGCCGTTAACAGATCACTGATCACCGTCCACCGCCGATAATGGCTACGATAGATCCGTTGGGGAGACGGAGATAGACACGCGAACGCATAAGCACTGTGAGAGGAACAATGGCGATAGCCGAGCGCGGAGTAACGAACGAAGAGGGCTCTGACGGAGCAACTGGGAAAGCACCGACCGCCGGACGAGTGAAATGGAAAACGAGCAAGCGGTAAATAGTACTTAATCTATTATCGGACGAAAAATTGCCATCTCAAGGTGTGCACGCGTTATGCACGTCGATCTATACTCGACTGGTAAGTCCGACGTCACGTGACTCCGGCGCATTACTATTTTAAATCATACGACTCCGATTGTTGCGCCCGTTTCGTTTTTTTTTTTTGGCACCCTATTCGCCCCGGACTCGGATAGGTCAATTTCTGCCAGAGATTGATAAGCGTAGATTATAAAAGGAGGGTAGGGTAGACGAAAAGCCATCATCTTTTACGAGCTTTATGCGACCTTTTTTCGTATAAAATTTACAGTCTAACGGGCAGAGGGAAAACGTCGTTTGAATTCTCATTCTTTCGATCCTGTAAATCCAAGTTACCCTCGGGAGTATGAATCTGTAAAACAGCATGTTTCGTATGGACTAACGATATACAGGGTGTCGCGTATAAACGTTTACAGACTGTCTTCACCGTTCTGTCGGATAGAACAGTTTTGTAATGCTTTATGCGTGGGACACCCTGTATACGGTATGAATATAAATAGAAGCTACCGCTACCTCGGCTGCTCCTCGCAGTTTTGCCCTTAACGTCGATCGCTATTGTGTCGCACGATGCATCCATCTTTTTCTTTTTTTTTAATATTGCAACGTGGATGTTAGGGAAGAAAATCGAAGCAAAAATACGAGGATTCGATACATGGTTTCAAGGTAGCCGTAATGGAGTATGTGTTTACGGACCGCGCAGCTGCGCGAGCAAGGCCTCGTTTTTCCGACATTCGATAGTGAGCTGCCTGACCGCAACAACATATTTGCGTTGTTGTTCTATCAGAGTGGCTAGCTGACGACTCAGGGCATCCCTTCTGTTCTTCTCGTCGCCGCATCGCTTCTCCACCTACGAGAAACACGAATCTCTTATTAAAACGATTCTGGGTAAACCGAACGGAAAGCAGTATGTTCATTATCGTTTCAGGTTCTGCGTAGCATCTTCTGAACTGACCTTTTTCGGTTTTATAAAAGACACTTGATACCACTGACCTAGTATTCCTTGTGCGTTCTTTTTTATTTTAATTAATACGAATACAGAACTGCACGAGATTAGTTAGAGACTTGTAAGTTCCTTTACCTTCGCTTTATTGCGTTTCACGCCCGCAACGATCGCGTCGAATTGCTTCAAAAACTGCTCCTTACCGCTCGTCGATGCCATTGCTCTGATAAAAACAGAAAACAAGGGTCACAGAATCCTTTATCGGCGAACAATCGATGTAAACAGGACGTTTGCGTGCCACTCACTCGTTATAATTATCGTGGATGGAATTTAACAGCGACAACTCTTTGCTCAGGTAAAGCTTCGTGTCGTCCAGGGTGTTATATAGGGTGTAATATTGCTTCGTTTCTTTGTGCTTGGCCGAAACTGTAATTCGGGATAATTAAACGATAGTTTATCGGCACAACGACTTGGCAAAACATCGACGAATGAAAATAGGTCGGCGAACCTTGGTTGTACAATTCCATAAAGCGTCTTTGGTATTGCGTAAGCTCAGAGCGACCAGGTACGTCATCCAATTGCCTAGTCAGAGAAGCGATGGCTCTGTTCTTCTTGGCCAATTGTAATCTGGCCTTTGTCACTGTTTCCTTCTGTTCCTCGTATTCTTTCAAACGATCCTCCTCCTCCTCCGACGTGCCGCTCTCGATTTCTTGCAACTTGCCGCGCAGCAGATTCAAATCGGATTTGCATTGCTCTCGGAAATTGTGCTCTTGCTCCTTCAAACCATCGTGCACCAACAGCAGCTCCTCCAGACGCTTGTAAACACTGCAGAGGCAACGAAAATCAAGCTCCTTTGACTTGTAATTACGGGAATGTTACAAGAAAATTGTAGAATTATTAACGAGTACCTGTCGTGTTCGTCGATCCCCAACTCCTGTGCCTTTTCCAACGAACGCTCGACAGCTTGTCGCTTCGAGCGGGACTCGTTCGTTTTATCAGTTAATTCTGACACTTTAGTGGACAGGCTGTCTTTCTCCTTTGTTAATTTTCGCACTCGATTTTGGAGCGCTGCCCTTTGCTTCTGCAGCGCAGTTAATGCTGTTGACGTGATGCCACTTTCCTGCGATCAATCATCGATCAATGTCAGATTTGTAATTTGTTTGTAGCGGAGGATTTCGAAATTTAATCTGATTCGTCCGAGAGACATTTACCTCCATCTCGGATGTGGACATTGTCGCATACTTCTCGGCCACTTTGGCGATCTCTTGGGCTTGAATCCCAACAATGTTGCCTACCGCCGCGACGCTCAAACGAGCCTGCGCAGATTACGATTGATAAACATCAAATTGATATCTGTTTAACATGCTTACTCACCGAACTTTCTTCAATGGCAGCCAGGTTTCCAGCTAACTGTTCCGTGTTCTCCTATAACAGAAATCGATTTCTGTAAATACATACTGGCTCACACATTTAAACAAGCGCCAACTTTTCGCTACTCCTCTCCCATTTTCTGCATTCTCAATGGAATAAATATGTAAGAATCTTATTTAAAGTTATTCCTTCACCTTTTCAATTAAATCCTCTTTGCCTCCACTTTCTTTCGCATCGCTCGCAGCTGTTGCTGTTGGCGATCCAGCGGTTTTCGTAGAATAATATAAAGGCGCCTCGTACTCTAATACGGTGCCAAGAAACCTGGTAGACTCGTCTCGGGTAGAACCGTCCTTGTGCTTGAAAAGGCGCCGTGGTTCGTACGATTTCTGCGAAGCAATTGTCACTTCAATTATTTAAAACGAGCGAGCGCCTTGTAACGATATATCTTACTTTGACCAGTTGAATGTTTCGTATAAGATTTTCTTTCACCGCTGCTGCACTGCTGGCATCCTCGACGAAAGAATGCTTCTTATCAAACTGATTTAAAGCAAATGATCGCACGAAATCAGCTGTCCCCTCTCGCGTTTCCATAGAGCGTTTAATTAGCCACTAAAATTTACAAGACTGTTTAAATATTCATAAAGATTTTGTCAAGCATCGGAGGATTAGAGTCCCTACCTGAATAACAGGGAAAATGTGAATACAATCCAAACCCTGAATTTGATGTGGTTCTATTCTATAAGGACAGTTCATTTTGGGCAGCATGGCCACAATCTTTTCGGTTAACGATCTGAAAAGGAAGTATATATAAGAATATTTTATACCAAACACGAAATATTTTGTATACTTACATTTTCTGACCTATGGTCAGATTTTCACGGAATAGTAAATCGATGTCCACGTCGAAATTGCAGGATTCGATGCACCATGTCATCCCACCAATCACCTGGAAAACACTGTCATGTATATTCAATTTTTTTTCTCATAATATATTAGCCCCATTATGTTTGATTTTAATTTACTTAAAAAGGTAAGTGTCGTACGCACCTTGTCGAAGTTCGATAAACCTTTTATCCTTGCCCGGAAGTACCCTGCCGCCAAAAGAAGATCGATGATATCTTGAAATCTCTTAGCCTGTTCTTCATCTTCGCGCACATCAGCCTGAACAAAAATATTTTACGCAGCTATTAGTGATACTTACCTTGACAATTTGAATTTCCCACTTTCCGTCGAATACGCGCTTAATAGTACGGGAAACTCAAGGTAGATGACGTTGGCAATTTCAAACAAAAATCGTGCATTTCTATATTGAAATATCTACTACAGACTGTAAAATTCTCGAATGATAACAGTGTCAAGAAATACGTAAATAAAGATATAGATCTGAATTGTATAAACGAACAATTTAAGTATGAATTACAATGGAAACAGGTGAAACATCGAATGGACCGGGGGACTGGCGAAACGTGGAACAAATAGTGAATAACGGTGCATCATATTCTGAATAATGCAGTGCACGGCCTAATACTCATAAACAATATGAAAACTTTGTATTAATTCTTAATAAACAGGATGTAATATCGAATATCAGCACTGTTGTAAACATACCTCGGTTGTTTCTGAGCTTTTCGACAATCTTTTTGGTACGTCGTTTAACATGGTTAGACGACGTTGAGTTTAGAAATTACGAAGTATTTGGAATAAAAACAAAATTATCGATACTTTTGACAGTATTTAGCTCGTAGAACGCTGTCACTTGACATTCCACACTCTTGTTCTGGTTGCAGCCATTTTGTTTTCATCAATCATCACACCCAAACTTTAAGTTGCGTTTCTACGTAGTGCGTTGTGGTACTGCCTTTTCTTCGGGCTATTCTCAAAAGTAAAGAATCTGAAAATAGATGGAATTATAGTGATAAAAATAGAAATTGAATATTGAAACTCTTCGTGGATCATTCTTGCATTCGTTTTCGACTCAAATATTCCTATTTCTATCACTACGAAGAACGGGTTGTAAATTCATTGATTAATTCATTTTCTTGCAGTAAAAGGTCCTCGCGACTCTTCACAGCCATTAGAGTTCGTTACACAATCGCATGGACCTGAAGGACAGTGCCTAGTTCCGGGGGGTTACAGCGAAATACGGATGGGGCTGCGATTGGAGGGATGACTGGTAATGTCCTCTACAGCCGACTATAAGTTTTAGGAATAGCGTTCTTCATTGTACATACTTGGTATTCTTATTCGACCTTATTATGGGCGAATTCTACGTATATCCTTGTGACGCAATTGTGCAAAACAGTGTAACAGTGTTTATATAAATAATTCTCTTATTATTTGGGATACTTTCGAAATTACATAAGTAATATTAAATTTTTTGCTAGAAGAAATTTTCTACGGTATGGCACAGATGGCGCCACCAGTCGTCCCTCAAAAAGCAGTTGGAAGGGGTAGATTCCCCTTCCGTCTTTCGCTTCAACCCTCGCGTCCATAACTCTAGCTTATGCACTGTCCTTTAGGTCCATGCACAATCGTAGAGACCCTTTAAGTACAGTCAAGTACAGTGAAAATAAAAATGTCGGCATAGTGGTGGTATATACAACATTGCTTATGTATAGAGGAGTTGTCTGTATCGCTACACCGTCATTTTTATTTTCACACCTTTGACAAAAAATGGCGGTACCAATCAAAATCGAGGATGTGTTTGCGTGACTCTACTTAAAGGGTCTCTACACAATCGTGTCGAGCAGCGATGCGCGGTGGTGAAAGATATGAACTAATATGGGCGTTAAAATACGTCCAGTGTGCCAGTCTTAAAAATGTGCTACTTCCCCGTAGCCTGGCATTGGCGTGTTTTGACGCCCGGGACGTAGCTGCAATTACATTGTTTTATTCAATGATCGTCTCATACACGAACAAATTATCAGTGGTTGCATTCGTTCATTTAGTTAATCGAATAATTTTCTTTATTGTTCCACAGAATCTTTATTATAATTTAAATCTGTATACCTATAATATCGAAGTAAACGTACGAAACGATGCACGATAACAGCATACAATTTATATTTCCGATAGACGGAATTGTGAAAGAATCTAACGCAACGAAAATCTCATAGCTAATCATTCCTTCCTTATTATTTGAAAATATCTCCCCGAAGAGGTTCAGTGAAACCCTGGTAAGAGCGACCGAGCGTTTTCTTGGAGGCTGGAAAATTTATTTTCGCACTGCGACTTCGTCATGGCGATTATCATAATACGGGACACTTTCTCGTCGTCAATTATCTTCCCACAAGGAACAAGAGGACTCGCGTCGAAGAGAAAAATAGAAACGACAAGTTATATGTACAACAGTTGCCCGCTTGGCGATCGAGAGCGTGGCACGGACCGATCGATCGCTGATCGAGCAACCTCAGGTCAATTGTCAATTTTTTATTTTTATGATCCATTTATTAAAAATATGCACTAATTCACATCGAGAGGTGTGACTGTGTGTGACTGTATGTGTATGTATGTATCCGTATGTTCCATTACTTTCAATCAGAGTAGAGTATGACGCAATCGTTTAATATTGTCCTCTATCTACGCGTTCAGACACTTTCTAGCACGTAATTCTCAAAATATACAATATTCTCGAGTTCTCGCCGTTTTACAAAAGACTAGATTCATTCTTCCTAGACGCTTGGGTAAATTTTGAATTTCTAACTAGAATCCTGACCATATCTCTTTCTATCTTCATACCATCTTCACTTCTTCGTTCTACGATTTCCCGTCACCCTTGAAATCATCCTTCCTTCTCTCTTTCTTTTTTCGCTTTTGGTCGAGTTCGCAAGTAATTCCGTTCATCGAAAATCGTCGCGTTTCCATCCTGCACGTGTCGCGTACGTGTACATATTACATGTTACATATACGTGTAGAGTTGAGTACATAGCTATGCGTTTCCTGAAGATTTATAATTTGGAAATTTCCCATTCGAACGAATATGGCACGTTGTACACGCGTCCTTGCCGCCCCGCGCGCGAACATGCGATTTACGACTGAAAGTCGTGGATACCTTGGTTGCCGATCGTCCCTTTGGATCTTTCGATCTTTCGTTATTTTCTCATCGAGACTCTTACGCTGCACAGTGGTGAAATGTGGAAACAGCAAAATTATAGGTGTACCATGCAACGAGGATGTTTGCAGGAGTTTCGAAGAGTGAGTTGGAAATAAAAATAGAGGTAGGCAAATGCTATAAATACCTCTCACAATATTTTTTAGCAGGAGATATCCATGACTTTTAGTTCTAGCGACGATTACGGGCGATTACTCTGAGTATAGCTTGCGCAAGAATCGGAACTTAATTAAAATTCGCTCGCTTAGCATAACATAAACAGGAAATTCCGTTTGTAACAAGTGCATATTTAATATTTTAATGTGAGTGTCGAACGTGAATCGTTGCACGGTTCCACGATCTTCTAGGACCAATAATAATACGATGTCCGAAAAGATAATCGTATCCATGCGATAATAAAATAGAAATAGTAAAAATAATAACATATGTTAACATAAAATATAATAGAACGTAATATATTACATATCTCTGCGATAAAATTACGTGCGTATGGCGCCCCCATACGAACACGAAACCAGTAGAAAATAAAAAAATAAAATAAAAATTCCAACCAAATTCTCGAATTCGCGACGTATTGAATTCGTTACAGTTTCTCGTGTCATCCGCGAATGATTTTCGACCGACGTCTATGCACGGGCGTCCGGAGGGGTGGCAAAAGGGGGAGTTGCCCCCCCTGGCTTTTGAGAAAAAATCGCTTATTTTTCAAAACTGACCTTCATTAAGTTTATACTAAGAAAGGGAATATTTTGAAATTACGGTTTTAAATTTTTAATTGAATTGCCACTATAAAATGGGTTAAAAAAGCAACAGGGGTATATTTTTCTTTACCATCATCCCAAAGTTGCCCCGCCGCCGTGGAAAAAAGTCTGCGAGGCCCTTGCATCTACGTCGATCGTTCAGTTCAAAATTTACGTGGTTGTTCGTGCGGTTTACATAGAGTATTATAATAATAAATTCACGCTGCAATAAATACGATATATTAAAATACGAGTTCAGATCAGCGCATGATTTCACACAGACACAATTAATCCACAATTTTCAATTCTTAAATTACTTGTTAACGGTGTCAACGCAACTCTCGGGGGTGGGGAGGGGGGACGTATCTCTACGTCGACTATACCTGAGCGTTCAAATGTTAGTGTTCGAAATATACATGAAACTATTCAATAATGTACTGTAAACGTTTAAATCGCATAAATGCGTTGCTGGTTCAGGACGTGCGATTATTTAACGACGTATTGGTACGTCGATCTTCAATGGCTACCGTAAAAAACGGTATCCCCGATATATTAATAGTAAAACGAAATATTCCATAATTTAAGCAGACCTTGATTGACAACATACGACAATAGCATTTCCACACAAATTCGAGAATTGGTTCTCCGGCGATTCGCAAACATTGCGATCTTCTTGCACATTTCGGGGTATATCGAAGATGGCCAGTAAAATGCAGCGTGAAATTGCCGAGTCGTTGGAATGTGGCGAGAAAGGTGATAACGGGGGATCTAAAGGATCTTAATCGCGCCGGCGATAATCGTGGCTCACGGTGTTTAGATATTTCGGATCACAGGTTGTGCGTTGAAGAAGAAATCTTGGCTTCGGTGGGGAAGCACGAAGAAGGTAAAATAGTTGCATCTTCGATATACAGTGAGCTGCAATACTCTCAATTGCGAGTGTAAAGGAATAGAAAAGTGTACGAAACAAAATAGTGCTGCGAATGATCGACGTTTCGTTTCAATTAGCAACGATAGCTTAGTGTTCTATGGTTCTATCTCTTCGGTTTTGTGGAAGAGAGACTATCAATTCAAATCCTTCCGTTGTTTGTGGGTATTGCATAAACACGTAGAATGCTTATAAAAGAATATATTAATATTTTCATATTAGTATTGTAATATCGCTTTGTAGAGGAATTTTTTACTTGTCCATTGAAGAAATAGCCAACGATAAGTAAATCGATGCTTCCTGGCAAAGGTATGCTAATAATCAATGAAAATGATACTCCTTTAAAAATAAAATTCCCTATAGGTATTCAAAGAATGAAATTGTCTTTCATAATATAAGAGAGACCTTAATGTAATACAAGCAAATGTATACATATGCAGTCGGTGATTCATTATCAATAACACGACGATATTGATAAAAAAAGCAGGTTGAGTTGTTTATTTAAACAAATAAAACTTATATATCGCGTAATACGTTTTCTTTCAGTCACCAGTAACTGACGCGCTTCGAAGTCCTTATGTGCTTTAAAATCATAATTCACTCCATTATAGTTGACGTCCTACTTTCGCAAAAGTAGTAAAAAATCGGGGAACCTCGAAGAATTAAAAGTGTAAGAAAAATCGTAGAAACTTAAAGTAGTCACTAAATACCAAGTGGGAAACCAAGTGGAGGCGTGGCTTAGACTTCCGCGCTGTTGGCGAACTACTGCAAGTAGGCCCGGATCCCACCAAACATTCCGAATAAGTATTTATTAATGGAATACAATTTTTAATCGTAAAAATTTAGTGTTCAAAGCAATTTAAAAACACTCGTTTTTCACAACATGTCTATATAAACACTGATAATCGACGGATGTCGGCCTACTCACAGTAGTTCAATTTTCTGTCACTAGTTCGAAGTTGTTCACTATCGAAATTCTTGGTTTCCCAATAGGCTCCAAACACACATTGGCTTCTCCTTGCCCTGAAATATTACGTTCCACCTACAGAGCCATAAAATCAAGCGATGCGAATAAAAATAATAAACGAACAAAATGAAATTACTCAAGCCTCGAAAGCATTCACAACAGCGTTGCTAATTGAAACAAATATAACGACATCAATCGTTGATACTGTCCATGGTTCAGATCGAAATTCTTTTTTCCCTTTGCTTAAGATAAAGAATAATAATAGTAGAGTTTTATTCGTTCCACGAACGTCAACGTGGCGAGCGTTCACTTATTCGTCGACACATGACGCTTTCGTCAAAACGGGACGATGCTTAATTAATACGAACGTTCTTCAGTAAAATATAAACACTTTGTTAGTAATACATGAGTAAAACGTGGAGGTACGCAAACATGCGGTAAAACAAATAGCTTACGTCGATTGAAGAGAATAGCTAGGCTATCAATTCGCAAATCGCGATTCGCTTAACTAGGCTCGAACGACAAGGCGTCATTCTTCTTTTCCTTTCCCTTTCTTTCCTGCCTACGCACCGGTAGCTTGCAGTATTATCGTAGAAGTGATACTCCGACGGGTCTGCGACACACTTGAGCATGGAACGAAGAAGAGATTCTCATGAATTGTTGCCTCAAGCTTGACGAAAATCGTCCATTTGCCGAAACAAACTCTCATCCGCGAAGCTGACACTTTGACGAAGAGTAAGAATGAGTATCTTAGAACTGCGACGAATGCTGACAACATTGGAGCTTCTTCATTTTTAATCAGAAAGGGGGAGGAAGCAGTAATAGTTATAAAAGTAACTATTAACGGAGGATGATTAATTCTGTGATGCTTTTTAGGCTGCTACATTAAACGCACCTACATTAATTGTTAACCACAGCAACGTATACTGAAAATTATAAATCGATAACCTAGTGCACAAATATTGTATATCCACTTTTAGCGTTTTCCAGAAGATAAAATTCAGGGACATTCAAGGAAGAAAAATATTATTTTTGACAAATTTATGAGGTACTTAAAGAACTATCTGTTGCATATAAAAACTCAAATTTGACAAAAAGTGGACATGCACTATTTGTGCACTAAGCCATGGAAATACAAGGAGGAAAATCGCTCGTGGAAAATCCTTTCCATTGAACTTCGTGGTTCATATTCTCTTTCCGCTTAAAAATCACATTTCTTATAGATCTCGCATAAAGTCTTACGCAGAACTCATAAAAATGTAAGTCAAATCATCTACCAATTACAGTACGGTAAAGTGAAGTACAAATATACAAAATTCATCGCAAAACATTTATCGGTTTACACTAATATCATTAAACTATCCTTTCATTTCACCTAGGATGGGACTTGAGAAACGAAAGCATAATTTTTTTTCCACCGCGAGCACGTCTTCTGTAGGAGAAGAGCACAAAGTTACCGGGCCATTATCAACGTCCACGAAGCGTAATTGAAAAGTACACAAAAGGAAGAATCACTCTGATCCGAATAAATCTCAGATCGAATAGAGAAGTGTCTAAGAAGTCACATCGCATCCCCACGAATCTGGAATCGTCTCGAGTACTCGAGGACTAATACGAACTATCTACGTTTTTAATCTCCGATTGGTTCCCCGCACGATCTCGGATAAAAACCGAGCACTCTGCGTTCCATTGAATTTCCAACGATTTCAGACGCTGCTCGCGAAACGCGCAGACGCCGCGTTTCTTTCTTGCTTCCCTTTACGACGTTTCGTTCTCATTTTTAATTAGTAGTATCTGAACTTTTTTGATCCACGATTTCGAAAAGAAAAAGAGAGAAGCTCTCGAGGCTGTTAGAATCATCCACGGCGCGTTCTCGCATTGACTACCCATCGGAAAGGGTGCGTGAAACGTTACTAAAAAATAGCTTATGTGAAACATCTGTTTGACGAGCGATAGATCTTCTTCTCTACCCCGACGTAATCGGCATTTATGGGCTCCGATCGCTTCCTATTATTATTAAAAATACTATATAGACATATGGACCTTGCACTTACGGATTACGACCTCCTCTCAACGCCTAGTCGAATATATATAGTTTCACTCTGTGCAATTAGTTCTCTGTCATCTTTGTTTGTACTGCTCTAAAACGTACTACACTTTCTCCTTGTTTCTTCTTCTTCCTTCGCGTATTTGTTTTCCTTTTTCTCGGGGAAGACTTTTTATTCTTTAACATCTGACGATCTTTTACGTTCTTGCACTTCCCTTTCCACTGTTCCCGAATGCTCGTGACTGTTTCAGGGAGGAAGAAAGGCGATCGATTTTTGCTCTGGCGTTAGTTTGAAGATTAAATAATAAAGATCGGAATTTAGGTACAATTGAAAACTTAAAGTTTTCGTCAAAGATTTTATTATACATGTCACCGATTGATTCTCTACTTCCAAAGTTCAAGAATTCGTGAAAATTTCTTATCTGCAAATTGCATAGTGTCCTTTTCAATTAACAAACGAATATAAAGAAATAAACTGCCCAGAAAGTCCCCTTTCTCCCAACTGTCTTCTTCGAGCATCAAATATATAGGGTGTTTTATTACAAATCGACATAATTTCAGATGCGAATTCAACACACCAAAATAATTAGGAAGCAAAGCAGCTCGGCTGAATATTGCTTCCACCTTTCTCCATTATTGCCTCTTTGAAAGAAATATTGATAATAAAAATACTACGAAATTAGCGCCCCTAGGTGGAGGCTCGTACCAATACCCAAAATGACCAAATCTAATCCACTTTTACACGAGCATTCTCTTTCATCATTCGTCGTGCTGAACTCATTCCTGAGACGATGTTGAAAAACAACGAAACGGCTTGTAAATTGGGAGCAGAGAACAATGGAATTTGTACACGGCGACTCGCGATCCTATTACAAGCTATTCTCATCGTAATTGAATCTGTCTCGAATTCTCGGCAAAATAATACGATCAATGGATCCCTTGAGAGCCGCTGTTGCTGCTCGGAGGCGAGCACTATTGCGAACAGAATAAAAACGTGCGATACAACAGAATGCTCGTTACGCAATATAACATATAATCGTGTTGCTATGGCGTCGAGACGATACTGTATTTACAACTTGGCACTTTCGTCGGTTTGGAAATATATGGTAGCTTGCTTGTCGGCAATGCGATTGATTCCGATGCGTGGTCAACCGAGAGAATTTCGAGCCCGGACGCGACGAACGAGAGCTATCGTGCTCGCTTGCGTTCTGTACCCTTGAGGAAGGACTGCAACGCGCTTGAAACAGTGCCGCTATGCTATGCCGATGTTTCGCAGTTTAGAGTGAACTCTGTTCGAAAGAAATTTGTGTATAGTTACTTCGTAACAAAATAATCCGTCTGTACTAAATATGAATATGAGCATGTATATTCCAATATTTCTAATAATTTTAAAAGACTGCGAGCGTTAATTAATGATTACCCTAATTTTCAAAACTTCCCACTGACTCTACCATTCTTTAAAAGATACAAAGGATATCCCTTTTAACGTAACTGCGCTAAATACTCCTCTCGTTTCAAAGAAAGAAGCTGATCCAGGTTTCAACGTTAATTACCATTGCCCCCTTCTTTAATCGGGACTGTTAGAGCTGTTCGAGTACACGAATATTCGAGTAGCTGGAAATTCGAGCTGGAAACAATCGCATGGCTCGAATGATCCACATGTTTCGTTCGTCAATCGCTACCCTCACTATACAATCTACTCGCTTTTTAATCGAGTCGCTCGGCTCGAATCGGTTATTCGAACCGAGTATGTCCCGGCTCGCTTGTTTCGAGTACTCGAACAGCTCTACATTGTACATTTTTACTAATATACAGTCGTGATTGAAGTTGTAGGAGGATCAACCGCCTATCAGAATACCCAGCCGCACAGTGCCGCGGCAAACTCCTTCAAGCCCGCGCCTAAAGCTCAAGAAACGCCGCAAACGAGCAGCAACCGGTTCCCCAGGATAACGTCCTCCGTCGCGTCTCGTTCAGAAGCAAGGCAGAGACCTCAGTTGCTATTTCTACACACGTTACTAGGAGTATGTACAGCGACTACGGGCAGTAGACTTCTGCGTCGCCTGATCCCGCGCGAACCGCTCCCGCACCTCTCTTCGCCCCTTCTCGTTAAGTTACTTAATTATGTTGAACACAATGATCGAAAGCTTTTCAATCACAATAGAGCCGCGAACGCGTAACACGGCGCAACTACACGCGAGGTCGTTTATCAATTTTGTTTCTCCATTCTTGTCCTTCCTCCTCCGATCGATTTTCCGTGCGATCGCGATGGATCCTCGTCTACATCGATTTAAAGTTCCATGGACGCCGAGAACCTCGAGCCCCGAGACTTTAGAGCCCTCGAGTTCAACGAGTATGCCGGTTCGATGCACGCTGAAGCCGAGCGCGCGCGTTTAAGCACACCGAGGGGAGCGTTTCTTTGGACGTGAATTGGCTTAACGTACCTACGTCCCGGCGGACTTGAAATCGACGCGGCTTGGCCCAACCGATCCGCTTGCGTTCAGCCTCGCTTTCATCTACGTTTGGGGTAGAGTAATTCGGGAAAGAGAGAAAAGTGGAGTGTCACCGTGATGGATAATAGAGTAGCAGAGAAACCTTTGGCAGTACAGAGTTTGCTCCATTCTCCCGCTGATACAGAATGTCCGATCGCCTGGTCGCCGTTCTACCCAATATGTCGCTCCGTCCGCCATTACTTGGCCCCTGGTATCTTCCCTAACACCTGCAAACGACAATGCACGTGGAATATTAATGTTTCATGGCTCCACGCTGCCTTGCTACACTGAGTGCTAAGTCTTGGATTAATGGGCAGTGTGGGGAAGTCTACTTGTTAAAAATATAAATAAGAATATCAGGTAAAGGAAATTTTAAAAAGTGTCCATGCCAACATCGAGACATTGAAGTGAAGATAAAGGATCTCGATTGTAAATAAAAGAATGGTAGCTAAGTGGCTGCGAAATGGACTTTCGTGTGGAATAATAGATACTTTCTTCTTCACATCTGCATGTTTACTGACTTTCGGACGCTCTCTGTCACACTGAATAAGGGGGTCAAAGGCAAGGCCGCATTTATACTTTTGGAGTATTACTTCAAACATACCTTAATATGTAGCTTAAACGCCAGATAGTATAAACAGGTTTTGTTAAATAAATTTCCGAAGATGGCGTTGAAAAATGGGCAGTTTGGAGTACCCCCTTCAGGGGGGATCCTATTCTTTGTACTAAAAACATAGCAAAATTTGCGATTGTTTTTTAAGAAACCAGCGATTGGGTTCATCCGAAATTTGGACCATGTTTGATGCATCTTTGAGGAAGCTACAGTTTTTTTTAACAATTTTTAACCATAATGTGCATGATATTTGTCTACCAGGTAATGTGAAACAGAAAAAAGAAACGGCGTTTTATTTTATACATATGTAGTTTGAAATTGATGAACCAGCAAAAAACAAAAAAAATTATTACGCAGTGTGGAGAGTTTTCAAACTGAAAGGTCTGAACCATTAATTTTTGCGATCCAATTTTCCGTCAAGTTTCTTATGTAACAAAAGAAGTATATAAACTTAGCGGTAGGTATTCTGGTTCATCAAATTGTAGTTACATATGTACAAAGTAAAACGCCGTTTCATTTTTCTGTTTCAGATTACTTGGAAGGTAAATATCATGCACACCAGCGGATGACGAGTTCTACACGGCGTGATGCATAACTCCTATATTTATTATTAAAAATTAATATAAAAAAAAAACTGTAACTTCTGCAAGGATGCATAAAAACATGTTCCAAATTTCAGATGAATCGAAATGCTAGTTTCTTAACCCTTTCGTGACGGAGTACATTTCCGCGAAAGTGCTTTTAACGATTTTTTTTAAACTATCGGAGATGTTGACTAAAGTCGGCTCAAGGAACGGCGGCTCGTTCCGTGACGCCGGATATATCCGGCGCTAGCTAGTGAAGCATTTAGTGGAAGCCGGATATAACCGGCGCTGGTCGCGAAAGGATTAAAAAGAAATTCCTAAATTTTGCTATGTTGTTAGCTAATAAAATAGGATCCCTCCTTAAGATGTGGCACCGGCTCGCGCCTAGTCCACCTTACGGTAAATGCGGCCCCGGTCAAAGGAGTCTTCTGAGCTTTCATACAGCACCTAGTCGAGCCTACGGTACCTTCGGTACAGAACGCTATATACATTTTCTAGGAGGCCGTGGACCTCTCGCACATACTTTTGAAATATCTACACCGGTCAGTGCTTGAACAGCTGGAGGTACTTGCCCCACAAGGCGCGAAATTTCTCCGGTGACAGCGTCGTTTCCGCCAAGAAGGACGATTTCCTCGGTTCTGGCCAGCGGTGCCGCAACCTCCGCAGCGATCTACAACAAACAATCCGCCGCGTTAGAACAGCCGACAGATTTCCAACGAGGGTCGATATCAGAACACCGTTGCTAATCACCTTTGGGAGAGCGTTCAGTGCGATGTTCAAGATAGCCGCTTCGCCATACTTTTTGTACACGACGGCTTTCATCCGCATGCGTTCAGCATCCGATATTCCTATCGCCTCCATAGCCTGCGCCTCGGCATCTCCGATCAATCGAATCCTCTCGGCTTCAGCTTCGGCCGCGTTCACCGTCTGCGTCCTGGAAACGACGAAACCAGTAAAAAAAACATTTTTCCCTATATTTTTCGTGCTTTCAACGCCTTTAACGATTACAAATTTTCAATTTTTTTTAACTGATTGGTCTGTCCACGAGCCAGAAGTATATTTCTCAAAATAAAAAAAGTTTCAGTCGAATCGGATAATATCTTTGGGAGATACAGGTTCCATCGATTTTGAGAACACTGTTACGAGAAGGACGCGTTTAAAGATTTACGTGAGTGCCGAGTGGCCGCTACTCAAATACCTATAACTTCGGGAACATTACGAATTTCAGAAAATTCTTTTAACCGTCTAGGGACGAGTGGGACTCCACTCATTTAAGTGAGATTAACACATTTTTATTTACGTTCCATGAATAAGATCGAGATTTGATAGGTATAGTGACCTTTAGTAGGCAGAGAAGAAACTGTTGTACCATCAGAACCCGAAATTAAACTTTTTTTTGTTATAAAGAAATTAAAAAAAATTTTTTAAAAATTAACGAGTAGTTTCCAAATCGAAGTATAAAATAGACTATTTTAACGCTCAAAAAAATTCTACGTTAAGTTTAAAACATCCCCGTCCCTAGAGGGTTAAACACTTATTCCTAAAAGGTTGAACATTCGAAAAATTAAATAAAAAAAAAATCGATTTTTAGACCGGAGCCTCCCCTTAAACAAGGGCTCTTAGTTTGCAATCACCTTTTCCCTTCGGCCACTCTGCCGATTTTGTAATGCTCTGCCTCAGCCGGTAGCCGGACGGTGCTCTGAAGCTCGTGCTCCTTTCGGCGGACTTCCTGTTCCTCCACCTCGATCTGCTTGCGCCTCTCCACCACTTCTATCTGGATCTCTTCGTTTCGTATTCGTTGCCTGATCTTCGCCGCCTGAAGCTCGTAGGCCAGCTGCGCCTCAGCTTTCTGCGAAAAGCCGACGGACCGGCGAATCAACGGAGTGTCGCCGAGCATCGGACTTTAACGGGACCGATTAGATAGAAGCCGCGAATAATTTCTGAGCATCGACGTACCGCGGTGTTCACTTCCTGGTCGAAGTTCGCTTTCTGCAGCTGGAACATCCTGGCGTTGTCCTCGATCTTTGTGTCGGTGTTGTATTTTATGTCCATCGCCGCTTTCTCGCATTCAGCTTCCTACGCGAGGGTAGAGACAAGTCAGATAGATCGCCACCGGAAGCGTAGTAGGTACATCACGCGGAAGAGAAAAATGTACAAACATTTTGATATCTCTATCTTAGTAGTGATTAACACGTTGACTGCTACGAGGAAAATTTAGCAGAATGTAATTAAATTTGTGGTCAAATAGTAATGCTCATTTAAGATTCCACAATAATTAATCAATTATAAGAAGGATCGACATAAAGAAAAAAATTCTGCAAGTTTAAAGGTGCATTCTTATATCCCGAAAAAGTTTAATCCGATATTAACAATAGTTTCTTCCAAAAAATTGATAAATATCAGTTATTTTGGGGCTGTTACACGAGAATCCCCCCTTAGCAATTTGAACGTTCAGCGTACACCCCGTGCGGGACTCCCCTTGGCGCATCTCTTAACCATAGTCTCCCAACGCTTATAGGCGTTCCCCGCACGTGCTGTCTGTACTGTGCCGCCCAAATGGTTAACAGTCTAACTTTTATGCATTATTATCATCCACATTTGGTACATAAACCATGTTATGAGAAAAACATCAAAGTACTGGTGGCAGGCAACGTGTTAAGCGAAGAAAGTAGAACGAAATTCCTAATTTATTTTCAGGTTGTTAGATATAAATGTTCCCATTGTGAACGCACCCGAATGCCAGCGTCGCGGTTCGCCTCGGCGACGCCAACGTCGGCGTCACGTTTAACAGCCGCCGTCTGTGCCTTGCCAAGAGACGCCAGATATTGAACGTCGTCGTAGACGTCCTTTATCGTGAACGACAAGATCTCGATGCCCATGCGACCGACATCCGGTGCGGCGACCTCCCTCACGAGGGTCGCGAACTGATCTCGATCTTTGTACACCTCCTCCACCGATAGCGTGCCTAG
This sequence comes from Andrena dorsata, assembly GCA_929108735.1. Lineage (NCBI taxonomy): Eukaryota > Metazoa > Arthropoda > Insecta > Hymenoptera > Andrenidae > Andrena > Andrena dorsata. The sequence continues at coordinate 13,824,613 of OV815488.1, forward strand.
AAATTCAGGGGTGGTTCAAGGCTTCGGCTACTAATGCGTCAGCCATTGATGGCTGACATCACGAGGATCCAGTGGCGGCACGTCAGCCACTAAGTATGTACAGAAGGTTGGAAAGAAAACGGGGTCACAAACTTTTCGGGCTAGCGATGTTTCTTTAAATAAGTGAAAATAAGGCTTTGGCCATTGTGTGCTCTGGGATAATAATTATTTAGACATGCAAGGTTCTCTTGTGTTACCACTGCGGGAGGCATTTTATGTAATTTCTTTCCATTTCGAGAGAAATTTCCGTTCTCAGGCGTGGAGGTCGGAGGAATGTAAATGTTAGTAGTGTTTGTATATTTTAGGAGGTAAAGGTTTGGCAGTAATAGGTGCAGGACCGGCCACATGGGGGTGCCAGGCACCCGGGCCTCCAGAAAAAGGACAAAAGAAGAAATGAGAACGAAATTTTTTTATGTCAAACCGCAGAACTAGTAATACTCCGGACACTCCGCTCAAAAAAGAAATTAGAATTTAATTTCTAATATAATAATTGAATATTATTAATTGATACGGCAATAAATAAGTCATATATTTAAATATGTTAATGTTTATTTGTTTTTCCTTTATTCTTTTATTATTGTTATTGTTATCCTTTTTTCGAGAAAAAATGTTATGCTTTTTTTCCGTTGACAAATTGTTTGAGACCCCAAAATATTTCTTGCAAATCTATTTTTATTGTAGTGTGTAATTATGTTCTCTTTTCTTGTTTTAATTGCAGGAGGGAATGAAATTTGTTAATTTAATTTTGTTCTTTTAATTTATTCGGCGAATGCGTAGTTAGCCCTTACAGTATTTGCTGGAATTTACGATCGTGCCAATGATCGATTCTACTTATTGTTAACCCTCCCCATTCGAAGGGTAAATATGACCTAATTCTCCTCCACGTGGCGACGAATGTGCCTTTGACACGCGAAGGATTACACATCGAGCGTAATATTTCACCGGGCTCATGTTTTCCTAGGAAACAGTCCATTAGAAACTCTGCTCACAATCTATTATTTATTACATTCGTAATTGTGTTTGACAATGAAGTTGCGCGATAGGGAGACTTTAAATGCAATACATAGAATTATTTAAAACTGCTTTTCAGAATCCTATTTAATTCACAGTCAATAACCTGTCGTCGGTAATAACTTTTCATCATTTTTTGTTTATAAATGTAATTTATAAATCACTTTAAAATTCATGATATATGTAGATAAAGACTTAAATATTAATTTGCAATTTTATTATTTACACAATATTGTTCTAAAACCTTTTAAAATCTCAATATTAATTCAAATAATCGACGACTTTGAAGGTACCTATCGGTGACTGGGTCAACTACCTTATACAGCCAGTAAAAAATATTTGCACATCCAGCAGATTTTCTCAAATGGAAGAAACGTATCGGGTGTGCGGCTATATTGTCGCTATTTTTTATTAAACAAATTGGGGAAAATTTTTTTCTAATATATCATAAGAACCTTTTGTTACATTTTTAATAAAGTTCATAAATTTCTTTAAAATCACTCCCAAAGTTATCCTATCATTTTTGGCCGATAATCGTGGCGTTACCTCTTAAAGAAACAAAAACAATCACAGCAATGTACACATTCATATGTTATGAAAGAAGTTTTGACAAACTCGCAGAAATAGAATAATTTAACCAGAATTTAAATTTAATAGCCAAGAAAGAATTCGCACAGTAGAACCGTCAAAGGAAAACGATGGATTTCGGAGATAAAAAAAGTTTTAATATTTAATATGCGTTCCATTTGCATCGAAATTTCATGCCGAATCTGAGCCTCGTAGGCAGGGCTTGAAACCGTTATATATGAAACCGTTATTATAAAGATTTAGGTTCTTGAAAGAGTTATGAAGAACCTTTATTCTGAATAACCGTTATAAAGAACCTAAATATCAGACTATATAAGTATAAGTTAAGGTTCCTATATAGCTCTATAACTTTTATTTTTTAGGTTCCTATATAGCTCTATAACTTTTATTTTTTAGGTTCCTATATAGCTCTATAACTTTTATTTTTTAGGTTCTATATAAGTTCAAAAACGGTTATAGAACCGATTCTTCCGGGTAGCTCGATTCTTTCAGATAGCTCGATTTTTTCGGGTAGCTCGATTTTTTTCGGTTAGCTCGATTCTTTCGAGTAGCTAAAAAACGAAGCGATCTGAACATTCTGTAAGACGACGGCAACAACGACGGTACCGTTTAGAAGATGGAATTCAGAGTTCACTTTTTGACACTTTGACGCTGCGTATCTCCTAAACAGCTGGTCCTACGTCGTTTTTGACGGAAATTTCGAAAGAAAACTTAACTAAAGAAAGATATAATCTCCTCCTTTTAAAACATCCCATGCACTTTAAGCAAGCAGACTGCCCGGCACCGTCGGGTTGACCGGAATACGTTCGAACTGTTGGAAAAAAATCGAGCTAACCGAAAGAATCGAGCTACCCGAAAGAATCTGTTCTATAACCGTTTTGGAACTTATATAGAACCTAAAAAATAAACGTTATAGAGCTATATAGGAACCTACAAAATAAAAGTTATAGAGCTATATAGGAACCTAAAAAATAAAAGTTATAGAGCTATATAGGAACCTAAAAAATAAAAGTTATAGAGCTTTATAGGAGAAATGTTAACTTAGATATTAATAGTGTAATATAGTGTAAAATTTAGTAAAGCTTTTAGTTTCCTGATTTGAAGTACAATTTTAAAGATAATTACAATGAAAGTCACTGAAATTCTTAAACTGCATGCTTCAGCAGCAGTTTGTTTTCTTCGTGAAAGTGCAAACTCAACGTAAAAATTAAGAAACTGTGCTTATTTTTGTAATTTCGATTTTTCCCAGATGATTAAATGAATTGTCGATGTCAATTTCGCTCGAAAAATGACTTTTTTCGCATATTTTCATCGATTTCACCCGAACTATAGAACCCATTTAAAAATTTTGCGTAATTATGGGAACACATAATGCAATCGTTAATATTTAAATGCGGTGCGCCCTTCAAATTATGGAGTATTCCAATTATCGTTATCGTAAGTGCTAAGTTCTGTCATAAAACTGTTTTGCCACCTAATCGAGCCGCAGTAGAACGAACACGTGCACTACTATCTATGTATCAAAGTCGACCTTCACAATGAAGCATCGCATAAAAACTTTAATCTACTACTTGTAACAACAAAAATGACTAAAGAATTAAGTGGTTTCGGCGCACTGGTTCGGTCACTTAACAATTTTAAAGCTAATTTGCAATTTTAAATTTAATTTTAAAGTATAATTTTCCGACGTTTCGGTCTTCGGTTTAGACCTTTTTCAAGGAAAGGTTAAAAAGTATTGCGTTCGCTTTAGAGTCACACGTTTGGTAGGACGCGTAACCCGTTAAAGATTTCGCCTTCCATTTGAAATAAAATAGTTCAGATATCGACCGTATTTTTAGAATAAAGAATTAAGTGGTTTCGGCGCACTGGTTCGGTCAGTTAACAATTTTAATTGCAAATTAGCTTTAAAATTGTTAACTGACCGAACCAGTGCGCCGAAACCACTTAATTCTTTATTCTAAAAATACGGTCGATATCTGAACTATTATATAACAAAAATCACTGTGCAATAATTGTGCAATACGTTGCAAGTTTATTAAAGAACTCTAACAAATTTAACTTTATTTGGTATTTTAGATTAAAACCGCTGGAAAGCATTCAATCTGTATTAAATATCAAAACTGCAAATACAGCAGGTGCCCTAATACTTACGAAGAGCAGAGTAACTACATTAAATTTCCCATGCCAAATACCTCCCAAAATTGTGGCACAAGCAATATTCCATTTAAAAAAAAAAATCGTACGAATTCTAGAAGACTCACCCAATATTGCACGAAGATGGCCCTCGAGGGTGGAGAGGATGGTCGTTTTGATCTCGTGAACGCTCTTGCCGAGGAACTGTTCACTGGCAGTGTGCAGTAGTTCGTCAGCCTTCATGATCTTGCACTGTGCCACCCCTGTAACGGACAATGGCACCCCCTGGGCAGTTTCCACGCTCTCGCAGACCGGGTTCAGGGTCATCACCTCCAGAGACAGCCGCTGAACGTCGGTGACGAACCACCACGTGAAGGCGTAGCCTCCAACGATGGTCCTCTTCTTCATCGACCCGCACCATCCTCCTGCGGACACGATCGAAGCACTAATTTAATTCGCCGGTCCGTAATTAAATCGCGTTTCTTCTTACCACTTTGAGTGGTGCGAGGCAAACCTCGCCAAAGCTACAAAATACCGTTTGAGAAAATATCAGCGTGGAAACACGCCAATCCCGTGTAGGGGGTTGTTTCGTTAAATATTATTGCTCGTGAAACCATTTAGTACCTGCTAAATTTGTGGAGGAATAGGGTAGATGTCCCAATTACCGTGCCTTTATACTTAACCCTGTCAGTACCGCGTACATTTCCGCGAAAGTGCTTGTAAGTAACGACGGCTCGTTCCGTGACGCCGAACATATCCGGCACTGGTACACACAGGTCATCAGATGGATGCCGGATATATCCGGCGCTGGTACCGAAAGGGTTAAAGAAGCTTTATTTGTTTAAAAATGCAACCTACTCGTTTGTAACACATACATTAATAGTACAACTTGATTAAAAAAAATTCTTTCCTTAGTTATGTGTGCGAGTTTTTTTGTACGGCTTCTTTAAGTATAAAGGCACGGTAATTGGGACATCCACCCTAGTAGCATTATGCAAAAGAATGATAAAAATTTGTGTGGAATGCGGAGGATACACGTTAAAGTAAACTCTAGAATTTTCATTGCATTTTCTTTCATTTCACTCACCCTAATTAAAAAGAATTACATTTTAATGTTGCGTTTATACAACAATAGCTGCTAATGGATTAAGGGCTAAAAAGAAACAAATTGCAGTTGAAATTTGTAAATGCACCGACACAAAGCTTATCAAAACCTTCAATTTATATCGAAAGATTTTTAAAATCGTTAAGATCGCAATGTTCAAAATGATTCGAATTTTTTACCGAACAATTAAAATGATTCGGTGTACTTTGAATATTGTTAGTTGATGCACCTTTAGTTGCGACTGGCGAACGTCGAGACTGTAAGCGTAACGAGCATTTCTTCGCGCGTTGTTTATAACAATGCCACAATTCGATTCGTGAGTCAACGATCGTTAAGCGAAATACATAACCGCCTCGGTGTTGCAACAGAAAGTAGGCCGTTCCCGTATGGCGATCGACGCGTCGCTCTTTACCGTAAGTCCGCTTGATGACGTCAGAAAATGATTCCTCGAATACCTCGGTATCAGATTTGCTGTAAACGTGACGCGCCTCACGTAGGTAATCCACGGCCATCGATTTTGAAATTATTCGCGGTGGTTCTTTTCGCTTTCTACGCGGGTGCTGCAATTCCATTTTTTCAAATTTACAGTGATAAAGCCTATGGAATTGTTATATCAATATTCCTGATTTTTATCGCGAAGCGTTAAAGTGGTCTTGGCGATGAAATTAAAACAGAGTAAAAAATTAATAAATATTTGAAGAAATGGATTTGGGAGCTTAAACTTTCATTATCAAACACTAAATAGTAGGTATCTCAAAATTTTCTGGAATTTTAAAATTCCGAAAAGTCGATCTTTTATCGACAGATATCGTTTCATTCTGTTTAATCGAGAATGTTAGGTCGACGAAAGAGAGTTAAGTAGGACGCAGTCAATTATGAAAGTTTCTCCAGCTCGAATAATTAGAAAGAAAATATTAAAGATTATTCGGTTACGAATATCGATGATCTAGTCAGTTTTTAGGTAGCGAAGATTGATAGAAAAGTCCTGTTAACACATCGAATGCGTGTTCGGAATACGTGAAAAGTTGAGAACAGTGCGGTAATGCTATTCAGGAATTCTCGTTCGAGTATTGCGGTAATTCAAATCCCGTTTACGACACTCTTTGATGTTCCATCTAGTGAATTCGAAGCAAACTTATCAAAAACGTAGTCGATTAACAACATTCCTTCTAATTTACCTATAATACCAACCAAACTTTATACTTGGGTCCCACATAGGGAATGCAATTCCGGGATCCCGGGAATCCAGCTGCTTTTTGGATTTTAAAACTCTCGGGATTTGATGTATCAAGTTATAACTTACCTATCCCGAGAATTTCGAGAATTTTTAAAAACGTATATTACTTTATGAACAACTAAAAATATAACTCAACGACTCAATATATATATCTATCGAGATAACTCTCGGCTCAAATTACTTTAAAAAAAAAACACCCCTTTACGGGGATTGCGCCTTGTTGGGACGAAAAATAGGTAATTCTTTATGATTTTTTTGTAGAAAAACGGTGCGACAAATTAATTTCAGGTTTGGCAGGCTATTTTACTGTATCTTGAACTATTGCTCTGAATTTTTCTGTAACAATGAAAAAAACAGGGCAGATACGGAGACAGCATTGAAAAAAATCGGGTGGCCCTGGTATTGACGAAAAGTACTGTAATGGTTATCCGAAACACTAAGAGGAAAATAGATTCTTAACTATATGATTCTTAAATTATGGGTGGTAGTACATTTATTGCCACATCGGTTACCGTTCCTTTTAGGGTTCGTCCTTAAATTACGTAAAGCTTTTTGAGGGGGGAGGGGGTCGCGAATTTCTTACGTTTTCGTACAAGAGAGAAAAGGGATTTAGGTAGCATCTTCCATAATATTTTTTTAACCTAATTTTCAATATGAGCAGTCTAAAAAACGACGCTTCGTGGCACACGCGTTAGATAATTTTGTTTTAAATCGCGAAAAAAATATTATGTGAGGAAGGAAGATGGAGGGTGTTGGAATATAAAATCTTACGAATTTTATACTGGGGAGGGAGGGAGTAAAAAATCTCCCAAATTACCCTTACGTAATTTAAGGACGGCTCCTTTATTTAAAGAAGTTTTTCAAATCAGGGCGCTTCATCTTCTTCAAACGGCTGCCATTTTAACATTTTTTAAAATTTTTTTTTAATGTATCTACTACCATACATAGCTACATTCATACAGTTTAAGAATCACTTTTCCGTTTCGCGTTTCGGTTAACCATTACTTACAGTACGTTTCACGAACACCTGGGCCCCCGATTATTTTTCAACGCTGTCTCTGTATCTGCAGTTTTTTTCTCACTGTCACACAAAAATTCAGAACAATAGTTCAAGATACAGTAAAATAGCCTGCCAAACCTGTAATTAATTTGTCGCACCGTTTTTGTACAAAAAATTCATAAAGAATTACCTATTTTTCGGCCCAACAAGGCGGAATCCCCCCCCTTAAAGAGGCACCTATCCGTTCCACTTAAATTAAATGAAAATTCTCCCACCCCCATCGGCCCACGAAAAGCAAGGGAATGCTCCAGGAATGATCCACGAGAGAGTGATTCCAGCGGCCACCGAATTCCTCCGTGCGCGCGTGAACTTCCATTTCTACGAGGGCCACGTCGATGGGGCCCACGGTGCCGGAAGAACGGACCCACGGAGGCGGAGATGAAGGCTGAAAGGAACGAGCACGACGGTGGAGGAGGGGAAGTCGGTGACCGTTATGCGGCGTGTTCGGCTTCGAATGGTTCGTAACCTGCTCGTTCACCAGCCCCGATCTCGGCTGGATCACCAGCATGCGGACACCCGTGCCCGGAGCAAGGTCATGGTCAGTGTTACACCGTCCTCCGATCGGCCGTTACATCGATCACGTGGATCATCGTGGATCATCCTCCGCACGCTGGAAAACCAGCGACAGTACGAATGGTGTTCTACTCTGTGTTCCAATGGTGCCTACCCGGTGACGTTGAATTTTTCTGGGTCGTTCACTCCCGGCCTGAGACTGTGGGGATGTTTGCACTGATTTTTTAGAGGACAAGTGTTTTTACCATCGTGGTCAGTGATTGGAGTATCTGGGAGTGCTTGAAGTGGAACAGTGAAAAGGAGTTCTGGCTCCTGACGGGTCTGGGAATTGGTGCGACTGATGGAGTTGTGGGATATGTTTTTGGGATTTTATGTAGAATGGAATTCTCCTGGAATTGGGGAAGGTAGAGCGAGGGATCACTGTTGAAGTAAAAACGAATACCGAGAAAGTTTAGAACCTAAAAAATCCAATGGTTAGTGAATGCCTCTAAGGGGATCTGAGACAAGAATCTTCAGGTTTGTAATTTCACTGGGTGCAGACTTAGTATTGAAAAAGTTGAAGAGTTTCGAGGAAGAGGTCCAGAATGTTCTCCTTTGTGCTGTGATGAGACACAAGGGACCACGTGCTCAAGAGAGGGGGCTAGAAATGTACGTGGAAATAAAAGATGTCTGTTTGAAGCATGGAGACGTGACAGAATGCCCAAGTGCATCGATTATTTAGAGGAAGAGAAGGTTCGAGATCGCACATCAGCCACTGTCACCCAAGAAGTAGGTGAGCAAGTACTGCTTTCCTTTTCAAATGCATTAAATCCTTATCGAACGCAAAACGTGTCTTCGTTCCTCGTATAATGCGGTTTCTTAATCTACGTGCTCCCATTTCGTCTAAGGACTTCTTCATCATCTTCTTACAGAACTATTTTGATTATAAAACTAGCTTAAACATGATTTCGTAGATATCTTCCTGAATGGATCGATTGCAATTTTTCTTTAGAATCTATTGAGACTAAAAATATAAGATTCAGATGTTACTTTGATGCAATTCACCGGTAGTCTGGAAATCCATTCTAAACTCGCTCTACAACCGAACAGTAATGGCGTCGCGATAGGAATATCAATTTGAAAATCACTATCCCGATTTGAGAATTAGCGTGGCACAGAAACCCAGAATACAAAAGGTTGACGAGAAAAGCCGATTTGCTGGCCGCATAATTTCATATTTGCCGCGTAAATAATAAAGAACCGTTTTGTGGGGTTGACCTCCTTCTACCATCTGCCTACAATGCTTACGCTAAAACCCCGTTAATTCGGTTTAAATCGCGCAGTGATATTTCTTTCCATAAAAAAATCATCTTAACAACTATATTGTGGTCTATACAGCATACCAAGTTAACAATTACAGTTAAAAACCCTTCTGCGAACGGGAAGAACTGCTCAACAAGGTATTAGAATTGTTTGCAAGAAAGGTACTTACTAGTGCGAATAAAATAACATTTTAACACAAGGTTGTAGAATATAGCCACTCTACTTTGATATTTTTGTTTTTCGAAATATGAATATTTCATAATTCTAGTTTAGTATAAATATTAATATGAAACATCTTTTTTGGAGTACCTACGTTCGTAATATTTTAAATCTTAACAAAATGTAAGAAATCAATTCTTGACCCGAAAAATGAGGACACCCCCACCAAATCGTGTCCACCTGAATAGACAAAGGGTTTCCAAGCGATCCTCCCTTATTCCACTTAAAATTGCAAGTCGAGTGATGGACCAACCCCTTCACCCACCCAGATTTATTCTGCAGACACCGGTGGGCCCCGAAAATGATTTGAAAATTATTCGGCATAAATCTAGGAGTGTTCGATAAGTATTATCTTGAAGAGTTAAGATTCCTAATCGATTTAAAAGCCACAATGCTAGTGCTTGGACGATTCCGTATACCACGCGCCCTGATATTCTCGCTTTTGCGGTTTCTGCGAAATTCCGTGCACGATCCGTATTCGACCGAGTACGCAAACTTTCGACGATGGGGTACGTGAGGTTCGTCGCGGGCACAGTTGGCCACACGTTCACAGAGAATTACTTAACAGCTGAAAGTTTCACGGCTCGTTGACATTCATCTCATGCGCGGTGTGTCCGACCCCCCTGACCACGTGTAGCCCTCTTCGTCTTCTCTTCGACCGATTTCTACGTGGCCGTGGATCGGTTGCGGTTCGCCCAGTATCGACGAACACTTGGGCGAAGACGGTCCTCCCCGTGGGTGATCGTGACGGGGCGATGGTAGCTTCTTGATTGGGATTTCGGACGGTGCGCGCGTGAAATTTTTAACGTCCGTGTTTTAAGGGGATTCGGCTTTTCCAAGAATTACATTCTGTTAGTTGGTAAATTAGTTTGTTTTTTAAATAACTTATACTAATCCCTTGAATGTACTAGAAACGTTTACTGCCCCGTGTACTTATAGATTGCAAATATTTATAGCAGGGAATATTTTCAGCTCGCGGTCTCGTTTATACACGATGATCCGTATTATGAATGAGCGTATTAATAACTCTCTATTAATGTATTGTTCCAGACGATCGATAGTGGATATAATTGAGTTAGAAAATGGGTATCGAGAGTGTTTTAGCTGGCGGCTTGACCTCGGCCTCCACTGGACTTTCATGGTTCTTCCCAGTGCTGGCGGCCGCGCTCGTTTACTTCCAATATGAAGTTATGGACAACGAAGCACCGCCGATTAATATACCTTCCGAGGTGCTGTTGCCGTCCTACGACTTCATCGTGATAGGAGCCGGTTCCGCGGGTGAATTTTCATCACGTCGATTATTATACAATATGCATAGCCCGCTCTACGAATTGTCACGAAACTTGACACGCGTGTACTTTCGCTGCAGGAGCTGTCGTGGCGAGTCGTTTATCGGAGATAGAAAACTGGAATGTGCTCCTCTTGGAGGCTGGAGGCGATGAAACAGAAATCTCCGATGTTCCTCTTCTTGCCGGCTATCTACAACTCAGCCAACTCGATTGGCAATACAAAACGGAGCCTGGAGGAAGTTACTGTCTAGGTGAATGACCTGTTCTTTTTCACATATATTATTCTATTCGTTGTCAAGAAATCTGGTGCGTTGAATGCTCGATTGTTTATAGTTGATATAATTTTGACGAATTCTTTGAGTAATCCTATGAATGTAGCAAATTAGTAGGTAGTTTGTAGTTTATATAATAGCAACTGCGTTGTTCTCTGGGTTCATATGTACAGTTAGAAAATGTTCTGAGTAACGATGTTTGAGAACTTTATGTACGCTGAGCAACAGACTTTTCTAAGCTCCCCATCTTCAACCTCGATTTGCTTAGGAAAAACTAATACAGAGTCTTTCAAACTTTTGTTTAATACTTCTCTGGCCCCACTAAGAACTCCTGAAAAATCTTTGGGGATTAAACCTCTCACAATAATCGAATATCCGAAGAAATGATTCGAATTCACTAATATTCGTTACAGTCCTAATTGTAACCCCCTTCTTTCAAACACCCACGTTTCCATTTATTTATGAAACTATAACACTTCAGCTAAATATCCAGTGCTCCACGTTGGGGCCTTCATGCCCTTTAAACCTAATAAACATCCCCAATCACTCACCTCCCCGCACACGAACCCACAAACCCCAGCAACGCATCACAACACCACAAACAGCACCTCGCAACTCTCATCACCCCCAATGATAATCCCCAGCAATGGAGCAGGGTCGCTGCAACTGGCCACGCGGCAAGGTGATCGGGGGCAGCAGCGTCCTCAACTACATGCTCTACCTGCGCGGGAACAAGAAGGACTACGACACCTGGGAGCAGCAGGGGAATCCAGGCTGGGGGTCCAGGGAGGTCCTCTACTACTTCAAGAAGTCGGAAGACAACCAGAACCCCTACCTAACCCGTACACCGTACCACGGCACCGGCGGCTACCTGACCGTGCAAGAGGCACCCTGGCACACGCCCCTAGCCGCGGCCTTCGTGCAGGCTGGCCAGGAGATGGGCTACGACAATCGGGACATAAACGGCGACCACCACACGGGATTCATGATCGCGCAGGGTACCATCAGGCGCGGGAGCCGATGCTCGACAGCGAAGGCGTTCCTGCGACCAGCTAGGCTGCGCAAGAACCTCCACGTCGCCATGCACTCGCAGGTGACCAAGGTCCTGATAGACCCGAAGTCGAAGAGGACCTACGGCGTGGAGTTCGTCAGGGACGAGAAGGTGTTCCGAATAAGGGCGAGGAAGGAGGTGATCGTGTCCGGTGGTTCGGTAAACTCCCCCCAGCTGCTGATGCTCTCAGGGCTCGGGCCCAGGGAGGACCTCCTCCGGCATGGGATCCCGGTGATCCAGGACCTCAGGGTAGGGGAGAACCTTCAGGACCACGTCGGCCTGGGTGGGCTGACGTTCATGGTGAACCAGGAGATCTCCATGGTGGAGAAGAGGCTGCACAGCGTGCAAGCAGTGATGCAGTACGCGATCTTCGGCGACGGCCCGCTCACAGTATTAGGCGGCGTGGAAGGTCTAGCGTTCGTTAACACGAAATACGTGAACGCCTCCGACGATTTCCCAGACATCGAGCTGCATTTCATATCGGGCTCGACTAACTCCGACGGCGGCAGGCAGATCAGGAAGGTCCACGGCCTGACCAAACGGTTCTACGACGCCGTATTTGGCGCTATCAGCGACAAGGACGTGTGGAGCGTGATCCCTATGCTACTGAGGCCGAAGAGCAAGGGTGCGATCAAGCTGCGCAGCAAGAACCCGTTCGATCATCCGCTGATTTATCCGAACTACTTCAAGGAGCAGGAAGACATCGCCACTCTGGTCGAAGGGGTGAAGATAGGCGTCGCGCTGAGCAGAACCGCGGCGTTCAGACGCTTCGGCAGCGAGCTGAACTCTAAGCAGTTCCCCGGCTGCAAGCACATACCGATGTACAGCGATCCTTACTGGGAATGCATGATCAGGCATTACTCGGCGACCATCTACCATCCGGTGGGCACTTGTAAGATGGGCCCTTACTGGGACCCAGAGGCTGTAGTGGACCCGCAGCTTCGGGTGTACGGTGTCAGCGGGCTTCGCGTCATAGACGCGTCCATCATGCCGAACCTCGTCAGCGGGAATACCAATGCGCCAGTTATAATGATCGGGGAGAAAGGGTCCGACATGATCAAGGAGTTCTGGATGAAGCGACGAGGTCGGGGATGAGTGTGATCGCGTTCCTGAAACTAACGATTTCGTGGTTTAAATGTTGATTGTTAAAAGGGGACCTGAACTCCGGCTGGGAGTGAAACTGTGTTTCTTAGAGGAAGCTCCTGGAAACGGGCTAGAAGCAAAGAGTGAATTAAACTGTTGGAAATATTGAATCGAGCTAGTTTTAAGATGCGAAGAGATTGTGAAGAGATTCGACGAGTCGGACAGAGTGACAATGGTGGTTGCTAGTGGCGACAGTGATAGAAGGTAGTATGGAAACTAGTGTTGGCGAAGCGAGGCTTGATTATTACTTTGAGTGGTATAAGATTTGGAAAGATATTGTTTCATGGTGGGCAGGCTTTGAGGGATTTGTCGATATTAATAAGAGTTTGAGATTCTACGTTTTCTATTAAGGCGCGATCCCACGACGCGTGACTCGGCAAGCTTTCTTTAGTACAGAAGTAGGGGTATGCTTGTGGTAGTGCGGCCCCAGCCATGCGCTGCAAGTCAGTAAGCTCGTGGGCGAATACCCAGGAATCTGGCATCACTGTTGAGCAGAGTTGCCAGGCAATTCCCTACGCGTAGGGGAGGCATGACGTCACATAGATCTATGTACAGTGTATATTACACACTAATGGGACTTGTGCACGCAACACAAATGTACAGTTATTGCTGTGGTGTTCCTCTTCTTCTACTCCGTGCTGCGTCATGTGGCATTCACGCCACCATTAATTCCCTACATATGGCAACGCTGGTTAAGACCTTGTTGCTAGGATACGGGGACTCTTATACGGTCTTTTGGACACGCTGGTTGCCATCGAAGAAGCTCTTCGCGTTTTATGTACAATCCAAGCGTATCTTGTGAAATACATTTGAGAGGTTACATTGACGTTTGTGTTAATTGAACATCCGCTTTCACCATTTTAACCCGACGTTGGTAAGATGGGATGTCACAGACTCCAAAGATTTTGAATAGACTATAACTTTTTAAGAACGCGTGGCAATGAGTCGTGTCCGAGTGTAGCTTCCCCAAATACATTATTTGGGTGGGTCCATGAGATCTTACCTTACCTTACCACTTTTGTGACATTTCCCATCTCACCAGCGCCGGTTTAAAATGTTTCTTACAATATTTTATCATTATTTCTTGATTGTAGTTACAGTCTAGAATGTACAGATATTTTTGTTTTGGGATATCGTACATGATCTAAGAAATAATTAAATGTGTACGGGTTTCAAGCGGAGAAGTCGGGGGCTTTAATGCTCTCTGTCGTGGATTAGTGATTTTACAGATAGCAGCCCTACCCTCCACTATACAGCTTTACACCATTATTTAAGCAAACGCCCTGTACCTGCGGGGGTTGCGCTCTGCGAAGCATAAATTTGTCCGTCGAGTAAGTAGGGCGAGCAACCACTTCTTGATGTAAGTACCGCTGGCAACATTCGTCGGGAATAAAGGAAGACGTTCTGGACGAATGTACCGACTTCGTCCAGGATTAATCACCATGCTCCTCTGACATTTGGTATTATGAGAAATATTGGTTTTGACGTAACAACGAATATTAGAAACGTTACAGTTCAAAATACAGAATAGATTATTCGCACGATCGTCAGGAGTGTTAAGAGAGATTTTTCAAGACCGATTTTTTACATGTTTTTAACGTTTGATATATCAAGAATGTTTTCGCAAAAATTGGGGCCGAAATTTGCAGAAACATCGAAGATATAGGTGAGGGTTGACTAACTGGTTGAGGAATTTCTCCTTCTTTCCTTCTCTTTTCGACGGCGATCGTCAGGGTCTGGTAGGTGTGGAGGTGGCCGTTTGGCATGACAGCAAAGCGGAGGTGTCCTCGGTGGCTCCCGGGCCACCAGTTGGTCAACCCTGATATAAACATTAGAAGCGACTCGCTCGACACCCACAGGAGCGGTGGTAATGTGTGCGAGCGTCGACTCGCTGATAGCGTAGCTTCGCCAGACTCGAGCTACGCGTACCAAGTGTCAAATGCATTCTTCTCGAAACCACGTTTTCAAACACGGTACCCACAATTAACCCAAAAACTATTCAGCCTATGTGAAGAAAAAATTAAAATAACTAACATCCGTACAAAACACGTCGCTCTGATCGTTTATCGCAGCTCCAACATAAAAGTACCCTGAGCCACTGTCGACACCTTGACCCTATATGAAATTATAACTCTTTCACATGATAGTGTGTTCTGTATTACGTACACAGCCCAATTTGTGTTGGTCTAAGTTTAAGATTAAGTACCCGTAAGTTATTATTTATTACATAAGGTAATTTTAAAAGGGTCTAGCCAGGTAAGCAGGTAAAAAGTGCCCACGAACGAAATTGAACTTGGTGCATAGTGTCACGTACGCAGACTTATCTTTGACTTATTAACCCTTTCGGGTATCCGGAATGCACGTGACCCGGCGGGGTCACCGTTTCCTGCAGTGGTGTGATGCATCCGAGTTTTCCCCGAAAACCAAAGATTCAATGAAGGCACTCATGGCCCCACTACTTTCTAGCCGAATTTTACCGTATAAAAGGGCCACGAATTCACACTCGGGGGCTCATTTCAAATCTAGTACGCATAGACTAAAGAGGCTTATTACTTCAACTTAAACCAGACAGAACGTAGAGTTGCTGATAGGTGTTGTTACTATTAAACTCTTTGAGACCCCCGCATTTCTCAGTGCGTCAAAACCGAGAGGTGGACTTAGGTACCGCGACAAACAAACACTATAACAATTGTAAAAGACTGAGTTTATAGAATGTAATTAGTTATTTCTAATTCAGAGTTCTTTTATTTGAATTAATCATTATCTGAATTTCCTCTTAGGGATAAATCCACATAGATACTCCTTTACCGCTCAAGGTGTATCACATTATAAAGTTACGAGGCGAAACTAACATTCCTAGTGGCTCCCGGGGATACCAGACCCCGGTTCGTCCGCTACTAACAAACTCAAACAAACAAAACCAATCCTCGACCTCGCAGCCGCCACTCTCATTGCCCTCAGCCTCGTCTCGTAACAATAGCAATCGATAGGTTCCTCAAAGAAAATTATTTCTGGGAAGTGTCAACCCGATACTCCTACTACTACTACTTGGGGTAGTTACTGGGTGAACCGTAATTTGCTGTTTAAGTTCCAATACTTTTCTTCTATTAAATTATAGGAAATATATAAACTATAGGAAATTACAAAAAAAGAGCAAAAACATTTTACCTTGTACATGTCCGCGAATTTGTTTGTGATGTATTAATTTCATCATCGGAATTTTAAGTTATGGTAACGTTGATAAATCCAGTTGCAAAATTCAATTTCGAAAAGTTGAAGAGCGAGTTGAGTGTACAAAAATATACACGTTTACAACCCACGATCTTCGATCAAACGCACGCACGGTACACGTGTGACGAAAGAGGATCAAATAATTTCGAGTGGAGTGGACTTTAACTAAACGAGTCTTTAACCCTTTGAGTATCGAGGCTGCAACACTTATCGGGCATCGGGTGCGGAAATCCTTCAGTTTCATTTGTTCACGGTAGGTACTCGCTGAACGCTGCTTGGGCGTTGTCCGCACAGACTGAACGCACATAGGTGATCATCGTACTTAAAAGGTTAAGGATACTTTGTATTCAAAGTAGCAGTAAATAATAAGTCCATTAAATGTTTTGTTTCTATATGGAAAGTTCTATGAGAAATGGAAAACTTTTTGTAGGGTATTACACACATCGCATATTTAGTTTAACAGATGTGTGTTAACATAGATTTGGTGGGAAATACTGTAATTGAAGGCTTGGATACAATAAGGGGACTAGCGCACCGAAAATGTGAAAAAGTATTGTCCAATCGCTAAAAAAATTGGAAAATTAAATGTTGTTAAACTGTATTTTAAAAAATATAGTCTTGTAAGGCTCATCGCGGCACATATTTTTTCTATTTACAGTTTTTTATCGAATCATTAGTAATCGAGATATCAATTATAAACAAAAAAAATGTCTTCGACCAAAATCATTATTTCTTTAAACATAAATTGCGATAACTTGAGTAAATATTAACGGATCGTTATCAGACTTGAAACATAAAACTCAAAAAGCTCTGGCGAAGCCGTGAAATGTATGCACAAAACCCTTATGTTTAAAAATGTAATAATATTTAATTAAAAAGTAATACTGGACATAAGACATGACCCAAGGTTTTCATCGTTCGCCGTTAAAAAGTATCGAGGCAATTTTGAAGTACATATAACTTGCGGTGACATAGTTTTTCCTTAATATACAAGGAAGTATTTTATCAATTTTCATACTGATTAATAAATAATTGTAGAAGATATGACGATATATGTAATTCTCGAACGGCGTCAACTGTCAACACGAGTGCTAAAACTGCTAAATAGAGAACTATACGTGGCGATTGACTGAACTCGGCCTTCCTGTATTTTCTTCGGATTCTACTAAATTACTGGCGTGCACAGCTGAATGCCTGCCGGGCAAAAAATTTCGGGCGCGTGCGGAAAGAGCATCGTAAAGCACTGAGCAATGCCTCCATGAGCAACAGTGCCGTGTATGCCGTGATGTGGAGTGTTTGCGAGTGAACGTCAGCAACACACCACACAGTTTACACGCATACTACGACAGCTATTGGCCACAGGGTGGGGGAACTGCTCACGGTGTCGCTCATCGCTTTGCTCACGAGCAACCGAGAGCGCTCTTACCGGCCCCAGCCTTGCTGTGCAGGCCTGTACTAAAACATGCCATAAACTAAAATTTCATAACTGAAAACCGCGAACCTCTTCCTCAAAATATTCTTGAGGACGAATCCGCGGCTCGGAGTCGCGCCGAGGGGGGGGGGGGGGGGGAGGCGAGGCGTAGTGCGAGTCAAATTATCCAAATGCATAAGAAAATCATAGAAAGAATAAATTGAGGCGAAGCGAGGCCTTTTGACGCGGGTGTAGAAAACCCACGTGTATCTAAGGTCTTACGATTTTGAAAAGGTAGTTAGCATGCTAACATGTCGCTTGGTATCTATCTCTTCCACGCTTTGGAGACAGTGAGTATCGAATTACTCGAAGGCAACTAATGGTGCGATATCCCGAATTAATGGGGTCATGCGCTAAGCGTTTTTTGAAAGATAAGTTCCGTGCGAATACTGAAGCACTACTATATAAATATATTATATGCTGCCTGACACAGAAAGTCGCAACATTGGAAGCATATTCAATTGAATGCATGGTTCTGCGTGAGACATACGTCTGTTGGTGAAAACAGCATAGTGAGTGCGAGTCATAAGGGAATTTCGGCATACTTAAGGTATTTTTGACATGTTCACTTGTTACCTATTTATCTTTCATGGTTTCTCGGCGTCGGCGGATTATACTTTTTGAGATATTTAGCATTAAACGTCTGTAAGGTTCGGATGTTCGTGACGCACAGTTGGGCCAATGGAACTCTGCCTTTACAGAAACGTACGATGCTCACAATGATTAAAGGTAAATATCTCAAAAGGTATTAACCATCTACGCCTAACTTGTTGTATCAACAGCAATCACCGTCTAATTGCAACACGAGAGACACAAATTCGTTAAAGGTTGTTACAGTGCATGGTGATTATCAAAAAGGATGGGGGCCATTGGTAGACAATCCAAGTTTTGGACAGCAATAGCACAGGTCCCACACATGAGCTTCGTGGTGTTGCTGCGCGCGGTGATATTATTGTACAGGCCCGATATAGTCGACCGTGAGAACAGAGTAACACCAATACCCCCGGCAAGTATTCAAAGTAATTACGATTACGTGGTAATCGGTGCTGGATCGGCTGGCGCTGTGATCGCCAATCGTTTGTCGGAGAACGGAAACTGGTCGGTGCTGTTATTGGAAGCTGGCCCAGATGAACCAGTGGAAGCTGACGTGCCCATAGCGTTCATAGGCCTTCAACAAGGCCCCATCGACTGGCAATTCAAAACAGAACCGTCAGACGACTACTGTCTGGCGATGAACAATCATCAATGCAACTGGCCGCGCGGCAAGGTATCGAGGAATCGAGTTCATTCGTTTCTTGGGTGCAAGAGTTGGGATTATTTGAATTTCATAGAATAAGTATAGCGAATGTGTTAAATATCTGCTTCAACCTGAATTTTTTAAGGCAGTTTGGGAAAATACGATATTTCTCGACTATACATCAGTTATAAAGTCGTTGGTTTTACAGATACCTTTCAAATTGTCCTTCTTGTAACTTTTTCCCATTTCCTCAATTAATCAATTAATTCTGCAGTCCCAATAAATACTATGTTCCCAAATAGTGGCCCCATTTGGTCCAACACCAGAAACGTCCCACTTCACCGTACACTTTAATAAAAATTCAAGAATGCTCAATTATCTTCCAACCCATAAAAGCCTATCTCGATTCAATGCAATCAAAAATTTCCAAACATTCAATTTGAAAAATGCGGTAGCGTTTGCGAATTACTTCCCCGACGATTACCATAGAACAGATCAATCGATTTTCTGAATTGAAATGTTTAAGACTCTCGGTGGCAGCAGTGTATTGAACGCCATGCTGTACATACGTGGCAACAAGAGAGACTACGACGGTTGGGAAGAGATGGGCAATCCGGGATGGAACTACGAGAGCGTGTTGCCCTACTTCAAGAAGTCCGAGGACATGAGGATCCCCGAGTATCAGGATTCGCCGTACCACCACACAGGTGGATACTTGACCGTCGAATATTTTCGGTATCGTTCACCAATCACGGACTACTTGGTGAATGCAAACATCGATATGGGGTACGAGCTGAAGGACGTCAACGGGGCGAATCAAACAGGGATTACGTTCTCCCAAGGGACGCTCAGGGATGGGCTTCGGTGCAGCACAGCAAAGGCCTTCCTTCGGTCGGCCTCCAAAAGGAAGAACCTGCTCGTCAGCACGGAAACAATTGTGGAGAAGATTTTGACGCGGCGGGGTGAGTCGCTCATTGCTTTCGTTTTTGTTAAGTGGAGTTCTATTAAGCATTAGTATACTCGAGACTTTCTATTTGAGGCTACCTGTAAAGTCCAGAAACATTGATTACTGTAAAAGTCTGAAAAAGAAGCCTCGGCCTGTTGCTCTGATCCTTCGAAAGTTAGAGGGTACCCAAGATAATTAAGGTACGTTTCACGTCATTATTTTGTGTCAATTCGCAGATTCACACTCCACGACCGCTTACGGCGTGGAATTTCGCGCGAGGGGGATACCGAACAAGGTGATGGCCAATCGCGAGATTATTTTGTCAGCTGGCTCGATACAATCGCCACAGCTGTTGATGCTGTCTGGTATCGGCCCCAAGGACCACCTGAAGGAAGTAGGAATTCCTCTGGTCCATGACTCCCCCGGCGTGGGCCAGAATCTTCACGATCATGTAGGGATAGGTGGTCTGGTGTACGTGATAGACCCACCAGCGGACTATCAGGGCAGTAAACACTTCACCTTTAATATAACAGACCCTAGCGAAACAGAGTCTTTAAAAGAATTCGCATTCAACCATACTGGGGTCTGCTACTCATTATCATTCACTGAGGCTTTGAATCACATTAACACCAAGTAAGTACCGTGGGAACAAATTGAAACGAATATTTGAAGAGGACTTTGCGTTTGGATATAGGGGATAACTTTTTTTTTAGGTACATTTAATGGAAAAATTGTACAGAGATTATTTAAAAAAAAAGTATTATTATCCGCGGAAGTAGGAAACATCATGTAAAAGAATATTCGCCAAAATTCAATATTTAATTTATAGAAACGTAATTACGATAAGTTAATATTCTTCTAATATTCCTGGTATTTCATTATAAACTTGAATCTATAATGCATAGATTCAACTAATTTTCTGAGAAACTCGGGCTGATATTGTTCAATTATTCCAAAAAATATTTCTTTAGGCACTTCTTTGGTAGACGCCACTAACTAACAATATATCAATCAAGGTATATAGCAGTGTAAATTATAATGGTTAATTCTGAACTTAATATTACTTATATAAGTAAAATATTTTTTATATATAGAGTGGGCGGATACTTTTGCGAGTAACTGTATATGGGGGTAGAAGGTTCTTTTCTTTAAACAGTTTTCCTGACCTCCTTTCAGTTGTCTACGAATGGCGCTGCTTGCCAAAATGAATCACTAATCCAACACATAAATCCTGCTTCCAGATACGCAAACAAGTCGGCGGATTACCCAGACGTACAGATTCTGTTTAGCTCCACGTCCGAAGCTGGAGTAGATGATATAAAGGTGTTCAGAGGCCTACAGGACGAAAACTACGAAAGTTTGTACGCCAACCTCGGGTACCAAAATAACACGTACCAGGTATTCCCATTGCTGATGAGACCACGGAGCAGAGGATACATCAAGTTGCGATCAAACGATCCGTATCAGCATCCGATCATCGATCCTAATTACTTCAACGACACTACTGACCTCGATGTGATTGTAAGGAAGCCTAACTCTATCAAATTATTTAACAAAGCGACAACTATAATATCGATGGTTTACTGCTCACCATATTGTATGTTCTCTTTTTTGAAAAAAAAGAAAAGAAAGAGACTGACATCTTGTTTGTTTATGCTGTATAAAAATCACAGTTATAAATGGCCCATAGATTGGGAGAAATTTGTCAATTTTGGACCTGGCCGGCAACGAAATATTTTTATTATAGGATATGTTTATACAGCTCTTAAGGCATCCAAAATGCATGATTATGATTATTTACACTGAAGGCGAGGGGAATGTTATAAAAAATAAGCGAATGTTAAAAAATTATTTTTTTGAAAATTCTTTCCAACAGATATACAGACTTTCAGAAACGGTATAACGTTTATTTAAACGTTTGTTCGATAAGTTATAAGCGCATAAGTAAACGGGAAAATTTGCCAATTTCTACCATTCTCCCTCTAAAATAAACTACTTTATTTTGTTACTGTTCACAGTTTAAACCTTGGAGCTTCACCGCGCGTCGCAAGCAGGCCGAATTTTTCCCTATAATTTCACTCATCTACTTACATATCGGAATAAACTTTTATATAAATATAAAATCTTGTCACAGTTTATAATCTTTGTATTCTTCAAGCAGTAATATCAATAGTACGTAAAACACGTAGTCCAGATAGACTCCGCATCCGCCAAGCAAGGGTTAAACTTCCTTATCACTATTACTGTAATTAACGTCACACTAACACCCTCCTTCCTCTCTTTGTTTCGCGCAGGCAGAAGGGGCCCGGTATGTCCACAGCCTGATAAATACCCCAACATTAAAGAAGCTGAATGCTCGGCTAAGCACAAACAAACTTTCAGGATGCTCGTCGCTGCCGTTTCCATCCCTTGAATACTGGAAATGTTCCGCCCGTCAGTACACGTTCACGATCTACCACCCAGTAGGCACGTGCAAAATGGGGCCTCAGGGCGACCCGATGTCAGTGGTCGATCACAGATTAAGGGTGCGCGGTGTCAATGGTCTGCGAGTGGTCGATAGCTCGATCATGCCGCGTATCACTAGCGGGAACACGAATGCGCCGACCATAATGATCGCTGAAAAAGCTGCTGACATGATTAAGGAGGGCAACGAGTCGTAGGTAGCTAATTATTGCCGTGGGTAAAACATCGGCGAAGGGGGAAGAAGATGCGCGCATGGATGTTCCAAGTCGAGGGAAAAACCCAATTAATGGGGTGACTACGGCGGCGGGATACAGCCTTATATTCCCCGTCTAATAAACAATTAGAAACTGTACGATGTAGTATAGAATGCTCCCAACAGAGTGCAACATGTGGCGATAATTGCAAATTGATGTGTTGAGCTGTAGTTGTTTTATTAGGGGAAGTGTGTTTTGGTGCTAGAAAAATGTTTACCTAACAGTGCAATGTTTTGACTAGGGGTTGCAATCCCGCTTGACGGGGTCCCGCGTAATGTTTGAGTCCCGCATATTTTAAATAGGAGCTTCGGGATCCCGCAGGGCTTGCGGGATTGTATATATAACCAAAATTGCGCAAATGACGACGCGCACGACGGCACGACGAACTATGTCGTAACTGATCTGAGGCGAGCGGCGAGCGCGATGTTGCTTTGTTTCGCGACTCTGCGCTCCTCACTTATTCCATCGCTATTGTTACGTGCCGGTTACTTTTTCCAAATTCATTTCTAAATTCTACTAATTTTTACAGTCAATTCGCAGATGTTCTCTATTGATCCAACCGCTTAGCGTGTTACGGGAATTTCCCTCAATCAATAGTAGATTATCTGTAGATATTCTTAATAGTGCTTGACTTATTTCTGATTTATTTCTGCTTGAAGCCGGTCACGTCAGGGCAGGTACTCACGAAGGAATATTATCAACGATCCTTCAACGCCATCGACGTTCCTGGAATGCGTGCTGTGACAAATCTTTCGAGGCATTGTTGTAGACTACCTTATATTTTTTCTTCCCTGTTAAAATTTTATTACAGTATCGTTGACATCTGATCCTACCATTAAGTGTTGTGGGAGTTTCCCTCGATCATTTGTCAATAAACCGATATGGTATATTAACCAATTTAAATTAATAACTGCTACGCCACTGCGTTCTTCCATGAGAAGGTCTTTCATCAGCATCAGTGTTCTTGGAACGCCGGATGCGATAGCATTCGAAAACCTAAGCATTGCGAGGCTGGGAACGGTCCGAGGCAACGACGGTTGGGCCTGTGTGTACGAAATGCATGCTCAGCAATTTGACTCTCTTTGTTCAAAGTCCCAAGTGCTCGGGCCTGCCCTGCTAACGCTCGGCGCAGTCGGCTGTTAAGTCGCGTAGTGCGTGGTCGATCTGTCCGAGGGACGTATCTATTTTAAAATAGTCTTGAGCCGGAGTTCCAGTGAATCGAATCTACGCGATCGTGGAAGGACTCAGTCCCCCGTAGAGACTTGTACATTTTTGCATTTTTAAACAATATAAATTTCCTTTAGCTTCAAACCGTATATTTAATCAAACTCTAATATCTTTTTACTTTATTCTACATTGAGTTTCGACATTGTGTGTTTGTGTGGTGCGTTCACTCCTGCGCTTTACCATCTCAGACGCGGGACCCTCTAAGACATACTAAGAGAGAGACATACAGAGAGAGAGGACTCGAAATTACGAAATTAGCAATCTCTTGTACTGAGTTGGTGAGTCATGAGATTTGTCATGATATTGTACGGAAACAACAGTTGATTCAACCACCTAGTGGGTTGTGGGTTTTCCCTCAATCGGCTGTTGTTTTCCCTTCGCCGTGTGACACGTTTTGTTTTTTTTTTAAATTTGGCTTGATTCACGTAATATAATTGTAACAACACCAACTATTCGAGTGAATGTGTAAAAGGAAAACGATTTACACGATTATTGATCCAACCACGTAGTGGGTTGTGGGGTTTCCCTCGATCAATTACCGTTGATCATTCATTGTTTCAAATCCATGTAATTTTCACCGTTTTTGTTCCACCCTTGAAACCTCCTATATATATATATATATATTGTAATACATGGTATATTATTCCTCAAATTGTCTAATTTTGTTTCGAACCAGTCTCCTCCAAAGTACCACATCCTGATTGGACAACCTGTATAGGTTGTAGACGAAAACAGCGCCCCCAAAATAATCATGATTTTTGCGTAATAATACGATTATGTCAAAATTATAAAATCTCTTTAAAATTCGTTAAGCGTTACCTGAGGAAATTTGACTCAACCGCTCGGTCTCTTTTAAAATGAACGCCCTCACGTAACACTATCTCACGCGTGCGTGTTTCGTCTTATTTAAGTACGAATTTACATAGTATTTATTCACTTTGGGTATTATACATATTATAGTATGCACTAATACATGCTCTATACATAAGAAGAAAATAAATAATTTCCAATCTCATAGTATCAGTAAAAAAATTCGTCTAGTTTGGTGCTGTTTCGAGCGCCTCAGGGTGGCGTAACCCCTATAATAGGGGTAAACCCCTGTAATAGTCTTTGCTTTTTGATATCATATTTTTAAAATTCTACAAATTAAAATTTTATTTTGTAATATGAATATTTTATTATTATTGTTCAAAATTTATTAGTTTATAGTTTGAAAACAAAAGACTGAATTTCTGTAATAAAAAATAATTATTGAATTATGATTTTAATGTGTTTCCTTATTAAATGTATATAGATGTAACAACCAAAAACTTAATCCCGCGGGATTGAAAATAACGCTGGATGGCCACCCCTAGATTTGACACTGTGTAACAGATTTTTATGAAATTATAATTCTTTCACACGATAGCGTCTACAGTATTACGTACACAGCCCAATTTGTGTTTGTCTAACTTTAAGGTTAAGTATTATTATTTATTACATAAGGTTGTTTTAAAAGGGTCTAGCCAGTTAAGCATAGTAAAAAGTGCCCACGAACGAAATTGAACTTGGTGTATAGGAATCGATAAGTTCCTTAAAGATAATTATTTCTGGGAAGTGTCAACCCGTTACTCCTACTACTACTACTACTACTACTTGGGGTGAAACGTAATTTGCAGTTTAAGCTCCATTACTTTTCTTCTATCGAATAGAAACAAATAAAGAAAAGCAAAGACATTCTACGTATTGGTGTACATGTCTGCGAATTTGTTCAAATTATTCATCTGCAAAATCGAATGCTAAAACATGCAAAAATATTATAAATGCCGATTTCATACTCAATTTATCAACGCACCACATTCATATTTATAGAGTTTTTGTGTCTTTGTATGGTTATTAGTTACAAAAATAAAAACTGATATTTCCTACCTTCTCGTACGCAAAGAAGTGGCATAGGTACTCATACGACAAATATATTTGGTTAATTATATGGATGATATAAGCAATTCTAAATACTTTCACGAGGGTTGAATGAGTGAATGTAATTAATCTGATAACATTTTACCGTTTGTAGCACTGGAAATTGACGGGATAAGGGAAAATAGCTGGCACGGCACGGGCAGGGCGAAAGATGTCGACGGTTTCAGTAGACTGAGTTAATGTTTATTTCCTTCAATGTCTCCTTGGCAGCGTCTGACCCACGACTGCCTATTTCTTCTTCCCGCTTGCTTACCATATAAATATCTGATGTGAGGCGAGATGTCGCCGGTGGCAAGCGGGAGATTCGAATTCTATAGTCTACACTCTACAGTGTAGACTCTACACGTTGATAAATGTGAATTTTGACTAATAATAACACTGCAGCGAATGACGCATTGGGAATTAGTCTCTATAACTGTATTATACGACTAATATTTTTAAATACAAAAATTGAGTATTAGCGTAAACCGACCAGTAATTGACCGCATACCAGTGAATGACCATTAGGCAAAGAAATGTCAATTATTAATTTAAAAATTATTATATGTTTATAAATGGAGTGTGGTTGCACTTTTAATATCCCATATTTTTAGTTACGCGTATTAAACAAACATTAATAAGTACAATTCTCATTAAAAGTATGCGGCCATTTACTGCGCTTCTCATTTAAAATTTTTTCAATTTTCAAATAAAACACATACGGGTGCTATAATATTAATACTTTCTTTACAAAAAAATCTAAAAGAACGTCAGTTTGCAGGGCGTTCCAGGTGTGGGTATATCTCCCCTTATTGGCCGATGAAGACAGTTGCAAGCGATTTAGGATTATTACCCTATTTAAGGCAACGTACGCTTGTCCCTTTGTAAATAGTGCTCTTCGCCCATTGCACTCTCACAAATCTATCAATTAATAAAAAAAATGCAAATAAAATAAATTTTATTTTATTTCACTATGATTTTGTGAAAGATACCTATGCTTATGCTTATACAGAATAATTGGTAATCTAATACTAGCCATTTACATTACTGTAAAATCGATGCGAGAGTCGATATCAGAACCGTCTTGGAACCGATAGAGTCAGAAATGTCGGTTCTTTTTAACAGTTATACGGAATATCAGCTTTTCGTAACTGTTGAAGATCCGTTATATAACAGTTTTTAATGGTTATTTCTAAGACCGTTTCCATCCCTGCTATTAACTTGTGTAAGAATAATTGATATTACGAATCAACCTCATTATTTTAATTAACAACAGTATGTAGATACCTACTACAATATTTTCTAAATGTCATAATGTCTAGTCTGTTGCTTAACATTAGACGAACATGCGATGTTAATTTGATTTTTAAATAGGGTAACTCGGGGTAATATGCCACCGCGGGTAATATGCCACTTCTCAACATTTTTTTAAATAATGCACAGATGCCGTTATCATAGCACTAATTCCGTTCAATTTAGTTTAACTGCTAAGACGACAACAGATTTTGGCTTTTATCTTCTTTTATTTTCAATAAATCCTGGTCAGTTATAAAATTATCGGCTTGATCTAATTTCATACTGTAATTAGAATGCAGATTATATATTTGTGTGAACAGTTCTACAAAAAATCAATAGATTATGATAAAGTATACTAACAAACGAATTTTATATGCTCTCAAACATCCGTTAAAACTATGTTCTTTGTGGAGAGATTTTCCATCCTTCTTTTTATGGCCGTTTGAAGTAATATGCCACATGTTTGTCGGTATAATATGCCACTTGTATTTCTTATGTCGATTCGACTGATGTAGAAAATGACAATTACTGGGCAATATGCAAACTCTATTATTTGATTAAAAAAAGGACCTAAATGTGACTGGGTAAAAACTACTTGTTGCAAAAAGTGGGTTCATGAAGACTGCGTAGAGATTGGAGACTGTTTAGGTTAGTTTGCAAGAAATAGCTATTTTTTCAAATATATTTTACCCTTCATTGAGTTCAAATATTTGTTATTAGTTGCTAATAGCTGAAATAGTTTAAAATATTGTTGATTCTCCAAAATTTGAGTGATTGGTTCGCACTTCATAGCTTGTGGCATATTACCCCACCACCTGGGTAATATGCCACTTTCGAGGACTTTTGTATTTGTACGTTTCTCATTGAACTATAAAAGTTACATATCTCTACTTATTAGTCAATACACAGAATTAGTTACACTTTCATATGCTTTTATCTTTTTCCCGGTATCTATTTATACTTGCGAGATATCGCGTTTCAAAGTTAACTGTGGCATATTACCCCGAGTTACCCTACCATCGCATATTTACACGAAGATATCTTTTTCGCTCTACAGCTAAACTCACTTCCTACTACAACTTCATCCTGATATTATACCGAACTCGGCCTTCCTTTACTTTCTTCGGATTCTACTAAAACATATTGACAACTATAATTTCATGACTGATAATCGCGAACTTTCGAATTTTCGTATTCTGTATTTTTGCCAGGTTTCGGCGGTTCTGCTCCACTATAAGCGCGCGTGTAAAAGGCCCGTGTATATGAGGACTTATGATTTTGCATTGGTAGTTGATACCAGTGATGCCAGATTCGGGACGGGAGCGCTCGAGAATTTCCCCCACCTCGCATGCACACTACTTATGCACCAATCACGTGCGTGTAGATCACATACGCGACTCCTGCATAGTGTGCACGCGAGGTGGGGGAATTTCTCGAGCGCTCCCGTCCCGAATCTGGTATCACTGGTTGATACTCCGATATGTCGCTTGGTATCACTACCACGCGTCCGCGTCGGTGGCAGGAGGTACATACCTAATTGCTTGACGGTAGCCGGTCGTGCGATAACCAGAATTAATTGGGACATACACTATGCGTTTCTTGAAAGATAATTTCCGTATGAATAATGAAGCACTACTACATAAATATATTAAATATTGCCTGACACAAAAATCCCAACATTGAAAGCATATTCAATTGTGCGTACGGTTCTGCGTGAGACATACGTCCGTTAGTGAAAACAGCATAGTGAATACGAGTGATTTATGGTAAGATATTTTCGAGATTTTCATATGCTACCTATTTATCATTCATGGTTATAGGCGTCGATGGCTTATACTTTTTGAAATATTTAGCATTAAACATCTGTAAGCGCCGGAATATTCGCGACGCGCAGTTGCGCCAATGGAAATTTGCCATTACAGAAACGTACGGTGCTCACAATGTTTAAAGCTAAATATCTCAAAACATATAAACCGTCTACGTCCATAACCATAATTCGATGTGCGTTACGAAAAGTAGCACGTTTCAATTTTCTTACGAAAAGGAGCACGTTTCAATTTTCTTACGAAAAGTAGCACGGTTCAATTTTCTTACGAAAAGTAGCACGTTTCAATTTTGTTACGGAAAGTAGCACGTTTCAATTTTCTTACGAAAAGTAGCACGTTTCAATTTTCTTACGAAAAATAGCACGTTTCAATTTTCTTACGAAAAGTAGCACGTTTCGGTTTGCCACGAAAAAAGCACGTTTCATCGTTTCCGAAGAATATTAGCACGTTTCGTCTTCCGCCGCGAAGGATAACACATTTGACAGCTTCGCCACGAAGAATAGCACATTTCGTACTGTTCCGGCTAAAACAAGCACGTTATATTGTCTCGCCACGAAAAATAGCACATTTGGGGATTTACGGCGAAAACTAACGTATTATCCGCTACAAATGGTAAGTAGGGGGAGTTGGGGCACTTTGATGAAAGGGGCACAATGGAACATTAATATTCTCTTGATATCTAGAAACAGTCAGAAGTTCAAAAAATGATCAAAAACAGTATACTCTATGATCTTGAAAGATGATATAAGATTATAAAATGATACCCTATAGATATCAAGATAATATAATGTTTCATTGTGCCCCCAGCATCAAAGTGCCCCAACTCTTTCTACATACTACTTTTCGTGACAAACCGCTCTAACATGCTAGTTTTGGCAGCAAAAAACGAAACATGCTATTTTTCGTGGCAAACCGCTCAAACTTGCTAGTTTTCGCAACGAAAACCGAAACGTGATAGTTTTCGTGAGAACGAAGGCAAACGTGCTATTTTCCGTAAGAAAATTGAAACAAACTTCCTACTTTTCGTAACGCACGTCGATATATATTCTGCATCGGTAGAATGTGATTTACATGTGTGGAAAGTTGCATTAAAATCTAGGAGGATTTCCCTCGTCAGATGCAAATGGCGAAGCAAGGTCTAATTTGAATATCTACCACTCACAGATCTGATAATATGAAAATGTCATCATCAAGTTTTCCCTGCGCTCTAAATTCGTGTAACACAGATTTTAATGTAACAGCATTGCATTAAGGGGGAAGACCACTGTAAATAATCTGAAAAATCGACGTAGAAAAAAGACGTAGATTTCAAGAATGCTGTCTCCAACTTTTATGAAGAAATTCGCAAAATTGAGGGAGATATGGTGTTTTCCGTGAAGCGGTGTCAAACGCGCGACTGATAAGGAGCCGAGCGGAACTTTGAATGCGTTTTCCCCAGAATGACATTTTTCAACCGCGTTGACAGTCTACAGAGAAAACTATACATCCAATTAACATGATCAAGGACATTTATTGTACGGAAAACCCGTCGCTATTACGTGACGATCAGTTTTTTTTTTTTTTTCAATTTTCGACCTGCTTCTATTTTTTTTATTAACATTTCCTCAATTTTGTACCCCGAAAACATGAGTTTCTTTGTCAGTGGTCCGCCATTTTGTAATTTTTTATAATTTTGACTTTTTTTGATCGTCAGGTAATAGAGGCAGGCTTCTAGTTTCTAAATATTAGTTGTTTTTTAAAATCGGATTACCCATATGGCCTGGGCACTGAAAAAATTTTCTTACCCTTCGATATGTACACTATTAACTATACTGAGCAATAAATTGATTTACTTGTGTTATTTGGTTGAATTAAATTCCCGAAAAGACCGTCACAGTGGTCTCCCCCCT
Source organism: Andrena dorsata (assembly GCA_929108735.1). Lineage (NCBI taxonomy): Eukaryota > Metazoa > Arthropoda > Insecta > Hymenoptera > Andrenidae > Andrena > Andrena dorsata. The sequence goes on from OV815488.1 coordinate 13,855,353, forward strand.
TAATCTTATAATATGAAATACATAAATAGAACAATTGGATAGTTTTATAAATTGTAATTTATATTTTCCTACGTTGACTTCTTAGGGATAACGTCGAATGTCATGAGAAACCTGAACTGATATAAAAAAACAACTGCGTTGTTAGTTGTTCTAAGGTCAAAGCTGATAACACTTCCCATGTTAATAAGTCGAGTAAAACAGTAAATTTCCTCCACATTAAACTACAAAAAATAAATTTTTGCATACTCAAATGCCGTTAAATAGAATCGACGCAGCATGCGCAACTTGTTGTATCGGTAGCAATCGCCGTCTAATTGCAACACGAGAGACATAAATTCGATAACGGTTGTTACAGTGTTTGCTGATTATCAAAAAGGATGGGGTTCACTGGTAGACAGTCCGCGTTTTGGACAGCAATAGCACAGGTCCCACATCTGAGCTTCGTGGTGTTGCTGCACGCGGTGATATTATTGTACAGGCCCGATATAGTCGACCGTGAGAACAGAGTAACACCAATACCCCCGGCAAGTATTCAAAGTAATTACGATTACGTGGTAATCGGTGCTGGATCAGCTGGCGCTGTGATCGCCAATCGTTTATCGGAGAACGGAAACTGGTCGGTGCTGTTATTGGAGGCTGGCCCAGATGAACCAGTGGAAGCTGACGTGCCCATAGAGTTCATAGGCCTTCAACTAAGCCCCATCGACTGGCAATTCAAAACAGAACCGTCGGACAACTACTGTCTGGCGATGAACAATCATCAATGCAACTGGCCGCGCGGCAAGGTATCGAGGAATCAAGTTCATTCAAGATTTAGGATTACTTGAATTTGATAGAATAAGAATGGTAGATTGGCCAATTATCTACACCAAATTACATTTATGAACGAAGTTTGGAAAACTATGACATCTTTCTGAATACTAGGGTAAACCAACCAGTAATTGACCGCATACCAGTGAATCACCATTAGGCAAAGAAATGTCAGTTATAAAGTTAAAAATTATTATATGTTTATACACGGAGTGTAGTTGCACTTTTAATATCCCATATTTTTATATAATTAATATATTCATATAATTAGTTACGCGTATTAAACAAACATTACTAAGTACAATTCTTATTAAAAGTATGCGGTCATTTATTGGGATTCTCATTTAACAATTTGGTCATTCACTGGTTGGTTTACCCTATATATCAGTTATAAAGTCGTTGACTTTCCTGGAACTTCTTACCATTTCCTATACGCATTGTTCCACACGCAACGTTCAATTAATTCGATTAATTCTGCAGCTCTACGAAATGGTATCTTTCCAAAGAGCCCCCATATTATGCAACACGAGAAACGTCACACTACCTCGTGTACATTGATTAGCATTCTAGAAACCTTAATTATCTTCAACAAAATAGAGTGCCATCTCTAATCAATCGAAGCAGCTCTTGCAAAACTTTGAAAACTGCGCGGAGCGTTTGGGAATTACTTCCCCTTCTATAACAATAGAACGGATCAATCGATTTCCTGCATTTAAATGTTTAAGACTCTCGGTGGCTGCAGTGTATTGAACACCCTGCTGTACATCCGCGGCAACAAGAGAGACTACGACGGCTGGGAAGAGATGGGCAATCCGGGATGGAACTACGAGAGCGTGTTGCCCTACTTCAAGAAGTCCGAGGACATGAGGATCCCCGAGTACCAGGATTCGCCGTACCACCACACAGGTGGACACTTGTCCGTCGAATATTTTCGGTATCGTTCACCCGTCACGGACTACTTGGTGAATGCAAACGTCGACATGGGGTACGAGCTGAAGGACGTCAACGGGGCGAATCAAACGGGGGTTACGTACTCCCATGGGACACTGAGGGATGGACTACGGTGCAGCACAGCAAAGGGCTTCCTTCGGTCGGCCTCCAAGAGGAAGAACCTGCACGTCAGCACGGAAACAATTGTGGAGAAGATTTTGACGCGCCAAGGTGAGTCGCTCGTTGCTTTCGTTTTGTTAATTCGAGTTTGTTAGATAAGTGGAGTTCTATTAAGCATTAGTATACTTGTGACTTTCTACTTGAGGCTACCTGTAAAGTCCGGAAACATTGATTACTGTAAAAGTCTGAAAAAGAAGCCTCTCAGCGCACCTTGACTCTCAGGTTAGTTGGCCCATCATAAAATCATGCATAATAGCTAGTAAATGTTTTTGTAGAACCTGCCAACGGAATATAAACGAAGATGTAATCAGCGTAGGAAGTTGTGGACAAATGAGGTATTGTTGAAAGCCGTAGTAGCAGTCCAGCTGTACATCGAAAACCGATGACTGGCTTCGCTGTTTGAGCTGCGAAAAATGGTTTCACGAAGGATGCTCGAAATTTTTGAACTTATGCAATGAGTGTGGAAAAGTTCTGTGCAAGAGAAAGAAATAATTTCTCGTCTTATTAACCTCATAACATGTATGTTTCACGTGGGTCATCTCACCCGGACTGTCCGCATAGACTCTGTCCGCATGGTCTCTCGCATAGACTGCAATTTTATTTTATTTTTTTAAATGTATGATTATTTTTTTAATTCAATTTTATATTATTTATCTAAATGTATTTCCTTCCCGAAATATATTTTTGTCCTTTGTAAAACCACTAAATTTACGGTGTACTGATTGTTTTAAAAAAGGGGGCCATCTCTCCCCGACTTACCCCTAAGGTAGAATTAAGGTCATTATTTTCTGTCGATTCGCAGATTCACACTCCACGACCGCTTACGGCGTGCAACTTCGCGTGGGAGAGATACTGCGCAAAGTAATGGCCAATCGCGAGATTATTTTGTCCGCTGGCTCGATACAATCGCCGCAGCTGTTGATGCTGTCTGGTATCGGCCCCAAGGACCACCTGAAGGAAGTGGGAATTCCTGTGGTCCACGACTCCCCCGGCGTGGGCCAGAATCTTCAGGATCATCCAGCGATGGGTGGTGAGGTGTACGTGATAGACCCACCAGCGGACTACAACGGCAGCAAACCCTTCACCTTTAATATAACAGACCCTAGCGGAGCAGAGCCTTTAAAAGAATTCGCATTCAACCATACTGGGGTCTGCTACTCATTAGCATTCGCTGAGGCTATGGCTTTTATTAATACCAAGTAAGTCTCGTGGGATCAAATTGAAACGAAAATTTGGAGAGGGCATTGCGTTTCCATATACTTTCGTTTTGGATGCATTCAGTTGAAAAATTGTACACGGTTTTGGTTTAAAAAAGTATTATTACCCGTAGAAGTAGAAGGGACCGTGCAAAAAATATTCGCTCAAATTCAATATTTAATTTATACAAACGTTATCACAATAAGTGAATAGTGTTCTAATATTCGCGGTATTTTATAATAAACATTACTCTATTATGTATACATATGTATGCTAAATAGTAAAAAATATATAAATCAAGGCTTATACCAATGGAAATTATAATGGTTAATTTTGAATTTAAATTTTACTTTTCCGAGTAACTGTATGTCGAGGTAGAAGGTCCTTTTATTCAAACTCTTTTCCTGACCCGCTTTCAGTAGTATACGAATGGCGCTGCTTGCCAAAATTACTCACTAATCCAACTGATCAATCCTGTTTTCAGATACGCAAACAAGTCGGCGGATTACCCAGACATACAGATTCTGCTTAGCTCCACGTCCGGAGCCAGCGGGGATGATATGAAGGTGGTCACCGGCGTACAGGACGACAACTACGAAAGTTTTTACGCCAACCTTGGGTATCGAAACTACACGTACCAGCTATTCCCAATGATATTGAGACCTCGGAGCAGAGGATACATCAAGTTGCGATCAAACGATCCGTATCAGCATCCGATCATCGTTCCCAATTACTTCAACGACACTATTGACCTCGATGTGATTGTAAGGAAGCCTAATTCTATCTAATTACACAGTTCCACAGCTATCAGGACATGCCACATTTAATAGCCGTTTCTTATAGGTTTTCGTGCGCTGAAAACGAATCCGCAAACCGTTTGTCGATCCGTTTTTGAGAATATCGATTTTGAAACAAACTTCAGATTTTCAACTTTGAACATCTTTTGGGTCGAAACGGTAATAGTTATTCGGTTGCACGTTGCGTCAAATTATGCTATGAACTCTGCCGAATACAACGATATAAGTTATTATTGCATTATGAACATTTAAATATGTTTAAACAACGATCAATGGGAAAATGATACCTGAAATGCACCAATTTTTGCAGATATCTTTCAATTTATTTCCAAAAATAAGGGTCTAGGAGAAAATCTGATCATCCCACGCGATGCAGCAGACAGGTTTGCCTCGGAAAGCGTCTATACAAGTGACGTGTCTCGTTTTGTTGTCAATACAGAAGCGAAATAGTTTGGCAAAACGCGTGGGGCCGACAGTGCTAGTCAACGTTGGAGATCCACTGTCGCTCAGCGTAATACAATCGCTTAAACCTGTCAGCTGCATCACGTGGGATGGTCAGAATTTCTCCCGAATCCTTAGTTTTGGAAATAAATTGAAAGATATCTGCACAAATTCGTGCAATTCGGGTGTCCTTTTCCCTTCGATTATTGTTTAAACATATTTAAATGTTCATACTGGACTAATAACTTACATCGTTGTATTCGGGCGGGTTCATAGCATAATTTGACACAAAAGATGTTCAAAGTTGAAATTTTTTTTTCAAAATCGATTTTCTCAAAAACTGAAGGTGATGGCGACAAACGGTTTGCGGATTCGTTTTCAGGGCATGAAAACCTATAAGAAACGGCTTTTTAATGTTACAAGTGCGAAAAAAAGTAAAAATTTGTTGTACTGTGTTATTTAACAAAGCGGCAATTCTAATATCGATTGCTTACTGTTCAAATATTGTATATCCATTTTTTGTGAAAAAAAGCTTGACATCCTGACTGCTTGTTTATGCTGTATAAAAATCACAGTTATATACTTGATAAATGTCCCATAGATTAGGAGAAATTGGTCAATTTTGGACCTGGCTGGCAACGAAAGTTTTTTTATAGGATATGTTTCTACAGGTTTTAAGGCATCCAAAATGCCTAATTATTTACCCTAAAGGCGATGGGAATGTTATAAAGAATAACATTCACTATACAACAAGCTTTTATCTCAGAATCAAAACTTGTTACAGTTTAAAATCCTTGTATTCTCCACGAAGTAATATCAATAGTACGTAAAACACTTAGTTTGTTATTTAGGATGGGTCCAGATAGACCCTGCACTTGCCAAGCGAGGGTTAAACTTCCTTATCACTATTACTGTAATTAACGTCACACTAACACCCTCCTCTCTTTGTTTCGCGCAGGCAGAAGGGGCCCGGTATAGCCACAGCCTGATAAATACCCCAACGCTAAAGAAGTTGAATGCTCGACCAATTCCAAATAAGGTTCCAGGATGCTCGTCGCTACCGTTTCCATCCCTTGAATACTGGAAATGTTCCGCCCGTCAGTACACGTTCACGATCTACCACCCAGTAGGCACGTGCAAAATGGGGCCTCAGGGCGACCCGATGTCAGTGGTCGATCACAGATTAAGGGTCCGCGGTGTCAATGGCTTGCGAGTGGTCGATAGCTCGATCATGCCGCGTATCGTTAGCGGAAACACGAATGCGCCGACCATAATGATCGCGGAAAAAGCTGCAGACATGATTAAGGAGGACAACCAGTCGTAGCTGGCTAAATATTGCCGTGGGTCAAGCATACGGTATTAATGCATCGAGAAGGGGAAAGAAATTGCATGCATAGATATTATAAGTCGAAGGAAAATCCAATTAATGGGGGGAGACTGCGGCGGCTGGATATGTAGGAAGGATTGATACAGCCTTACATTCCTTGCCTAATAAATAATTAAGAACTGTATGGTGTAGTATAGAATGCTCCCTACAAATTGCAACATGTAGCGATAATTGCATTGATGTGTTGGGCTGTACTTCTTTTATTAGGGGAAGTGTGTGTTGGTTATAGAAAAATGTTTACCTAACAGTGCAATGTTTTGACACTGTGTAACTGATTTTTATGAAATTATAACTCTTTCACATGATAACGTGTTCAGTATTACGTACACAGCCCAATTTGTGTTGCCCTAAGTTTAACGTTAAGTATTATTATTTATTAAATAAGATTGTTTTAAAAGGGTCTAGCCGGGTAAGTAGAGTAAAAAGTGCCCACGAACGAAATTGAACTTGGTGTATAGCAATCGATACATTCCTCAAAGAAAATTATTTCTGGGAAGTGTCAACCGGATACTCCTACTACTACTACTACTTGGGGTGAAACGTAATTTGCAGTTTAAGCTCCATCACTTTTCTTCTATTATAGAAAATTATAAAAAAAGTAAAGACATTCTACCTATGTAGCTGGCAAGATCGAGTGTGCTGCAGACTTTTCTAGCGAAGAAACCACTGGATGGGCGGAAATAATTAATTGTAAAGAAAAGGACTTGACTCAAAATACACTAATCGACAGGACATTCAAAATCAGGATTTTTGTCACTTTTTTAGTCGGCGAAAGGCACGAAAAACATAAAAAAATTGATAGTCAAATTTCAAAGTGCCGCAATTTATTTAATTGTCGATCTTTTTCCTCATTTTCAGCACTTTGGGTTTTTTATTTCAGATGAGCAGAATTGCCGAAATCACGGAAGCCGTAAGAACACTCTTCTTTTTTAGCGAATCCGTTCAAACGTCTGCAGTGTCACATATTTGAATTATTTCTCCCTAATAAAATTTGTAAACATTATTCAAATATGGATAAATAACTGAAGAAATTTTTCACGGGAAAAGTTGTATAGCTGATTCATAAAAAAGAATACAAGAAATTGATTAGAAAAGGGCAGTTTGTAGCAGAATAACTTCAATCTATCTATAATGAATTTCACAATGAAGAAATAAATTATTTGAGATCGTTTTAGAAATATAAACGTTACTTTGCTGAGTTTTGGAGAGTGACACGCCAGGGCACTGATATCTTAAGTTGTTAGTGTAGATATCACCGATGTTATTTCACGAAAAAATGTTATTCGTGTCAGCATAATATTATGCAAGGTAACATTATAAATAAATCAGTTATGATTTTGTATTAGTAGTTGACACGTTGACACGTCCCTTGGTATCTCTTTCAAACGTCGGACGCAGGGTGTTGGATGCGTGGCTGCTTGAGCGATATCCAAAATTGGTGGGGACGTTGCCGTGTGTTTTTTTAAAGATAAATTATTGTTATTTTTTATTATTATTAAATGACGTTATTGCACCATTACAATTAAATCCCGTGTAAATAATCAAGCGATACTGTGAAGTGATTGAAGTGGGTCGAAAGTAACATTTAATAAAATATATAGATAAGCAATGCTTAAAGAGGTACAAAAAGTTAGTTTTCTAGTGTCAGTGGACGAATGACGAATCCGAAAGGTCTCCTTTCATGATCCTGGAAACGTTCCGCGTGGGAGTAAGGGTGGCTACCGCGAAATCTCGAGTCTTTGTTTCACGATCCGACCTCGAATCGACTTCGCATGATTCAGGACGTCAAAATTATAATACCACGTATAAAATCTTAGCTGACACGGCAAATCGTAACAGCGGACGACGAATGTTTCGGCATGTTTTATTTCGACAGTTGAATGCGTGGTGCTGCGTGAGACATACGCCCGTCAGCGAAAACAAGCGTACGGATTGCGAGGAACCAGGGAGTTTCGGTATACTTGAGGTATTTTTCACATACTCATACACCACCTTTCTATTTTCCATTTCTCTTAACTAATGTTGTTTCTCTCACGGAACTACATCCGACGAGGGAATCGTTTGAGATGGTAGATTTTAATATGAACAATGACAATATGAAAATGTATTAATCTAAGTAGTTTGGCCTGTACTCTAAATTCGTGTACTAATCCAGATTCTACTGTAACAGAATTCCATTAAGCTTATAAGATGAACTACATAAATTGAATAATTACATAGATTCATATTTTCCTACATTGAATGATTAGGTATAACATCGTGTAAAAGTTGTTTATAAATTTCGACCGTACTAATTAATACATATGTTTTCGGCGCACTGATTCGGTCAGTTTAAACAATTAAAAACTAGCTATTTTGCAATAATAATTATAAAATCTTTCGACGTTTCGATCTTAGTTTAGATCATTAGTTTTATCTTAGTTTATATCCTTTCTAAACTTTCCTGAAGATGATCTAAACTAAGATCGAAACGTCGAAAGATTTTATAATTATTATTGCAAAATAGCTAGTTTTTAATTGTTTAAACTGACCCAATCAGTGCGCCGAAAACATATATATAACATCGTGTCCAAGTAGAAAGTAATTGCTTGTATAGAGGAGGTATGAACAAAGCTGATAAGATTTCCTATGTTAATTACGCGAGCAAAACAGTAAATCTGACCCATATTAAACTACTATAATTAAATTTTGGGTACTAAAAGTATCATTAAATAGAATCGACGCGGCATACACAACTTGTACCAACAGCCATCACCGTCTAATTGCAACAAGGAGAACAAAAATTCGATAATGGTTGTTGCAGTGATTTGCTGATTATCAAAAGGCATGGGGGCTATTGGTAGACTGTCCGTGCTTCGGACAGCAATGGCGTATGTCCCACAACTGAAGTTCGTAGTGATGCTGCACGCGGTGATCTTATTGCACAGGCCCGATATAATCGATCACGAGAACAGAGTAACACCAATAAAGCCAGCAAGTATTCAAAGTAATTACGATTACGTGGTAATCGGTGCTGGATCAGCTGGCACTGTGATCGCCAATCGTTTGTCGGAGAACGGAAACTGGTCGGTGCTGTTATTGGAGGCTGGTTCAGACGAACCATTGGAAACTGAGGTACCCCTAACATTCACGGGCCTTGAACGAACCCCCTTCGACTGGAAATTCAAAACGGAACCGTCGGACGAGTACTGTCTGGCGATGAACAATCATCAATCCAACTGGCCGCGTGGCAAGGTATCGAGGAATCGAGTTCTTTCGTTTCTTGAGTGCAAGATTTGGGATTATTTGAATTTGATAGAAGAAGTATGACAAACGGGTTAATTACAATAGTTTACAGCAATTTTGCGTAACAGATGCGACTACTTTTTTCTTATGGAAAATGGCCCGCTGATGTCGAAAATGAGGTGTAAAAAATTTTCTGTGGATACGTTTTCGAGATATCGATAGGAAAACTTTTTACCTGCCTGTCAAAGAGGTGATCCCACATAATTGCGAATATCTCGTGTTGCGAATAACCGACACAGTCAGAAATTATCTCAAATTAAAGATAATTGAATCACCAACAAATTTGCCTGTCAAAATTTTCAAATCGGTTCAGTAGTTCGGGTGAAATCGATGGAAATATGTGAAAAAAGTTAAATCACTTTTTTGATTGGCAGGTAAAAAGTTCATACGAAAAAGTAGTGGCATCTGTTGTGCAAACATTTTTTTTATTTTGTAAACTAGTGTTAGCTACTTTAAATTAAATTTTTGAGCTTGGAAAACTAAGAGATATTTCTCAATACTATGGAACTTCTTTTCATTCACTACATACAGAAACCGGTCAATTAATTTAATGAATTCTGCAATTTCATTAAGGGGGGAAGTCACTGTGAAAATTTTTATTTTTAGAATTTTTTTGCATTTTCTTAATGCTTGGAGTCTCAAGATTGTACCTGCATAGTTTCAAAGTAGATCTCCAAAAATTCTGGGAGCTACGGTAGGTTTTGTATAGGTTGCGCAGCGCTCATAATCGAGTGCACACATAGATAACTTGGTGTGAATCGCCCGGAAAGTTTATGTCCAAAAACCAAATCTATCTAATAAGAGGGATTGTGAGCTTATATATTGTTTAGAACTAGGTAGAGAATCACTGGCCACGACAAGACCGTACTTAGCTGCGATCTTTGAGCTCCAGAAAATAACTTCTGTCGAAACTTTAAACGCGAGTATCTCGAAACGGCATTTTTCAAAACGGGCGCATTAATAACTCAGTCAATTTTTATCGGATTCACTTGAAATTTTGAGAGAATATTCGTAATAAAATTATCTTCAGTTAAGCGTACCAGTTTTTTGATCGAATAATTCATTTAATCGTAACATTGAAAAACATGTAGATTTTTTTTTACTTTTTGTTCCAAATTTCTTCTTAAGTCCGCCATTTCCTCAAAAATTAATATTTTTTTAAATCCGTTCGCTTAACTGAAGCTATTGCAATATATTTTAAGAAACAGTTCGAAATTTTGGACAGTTACACGTGCGCCCGTTTTGTAATTTTGTTTGCAGAGCCTAACATTATCGTATATTGTGGTCATACAGCCGAAAATTTTTTCACTCTGGGAGCAAAAATATTACTTAAATATATGTATTTTCAGTTGGTAATAAAGATTTTTCGTAGAAAGTTACATATCAATATAAAATAATGTCTTGAAAATAGGTAGCCTTTATTTTCGACCGTCACAGTGGCTTCCCCCCTTAAATAGCATGTTCCCAAATGTGCCACCATCTTGTCCAATACCAGAAACATCACACTTCATCGTACACTTTAATAAAAATTCGAGAAACCTTAATTATCTTGAAACCCATAAAATCCTATTTCGATTCAATGCAAACAGCACTTTCCAAACATTCGATTAAAAAATTGCATGAAGCATTTGCGAATTACATCCCCGACGATTATAATAGAACAGATGAATCGATTTCCTGCATTGAAATGTTTAAGACTCTGGGTGGCAGCAGTGTATTGAACGCCATACTGTACATCCGTGGCAACAAGAGAGACTACGACGGCTGGGAAGAGATGGGCAATCCGGGATGGAACTACGAGAGCGTGTTGCCCTACTTCAAGAAGTCCGAGGACATGAGGATCCCCGAGTACCAGGATTCGCCGTACCACCACACAGGTGGACACTTGTCCGTCGAATATTTTCGGTATCGTTCACCAATCACGGACTACTTGGTGAATGCAAACATCGATATGGGGTACGAGCTGAGGGACGTGAACGGGGCGAAGCAAACAGGGATTACGTACTCCCATGGGACGCTGAGAGATGGACTGCGGTGCAGCACAGCAAAGGCTTTCCTTCGGTCGGCTTCCAAGAGGAAGAACCTGCACGTCAGCACGGAAACGATTGTGGAGAAGATTTTGACGCGGCAAGGTGAGTCGCTCGTTGCTTTCGTTTTTGTTGATTGGAGTTTGCCAGATAAGTGGAGTTCTATTAAGCATTAATATACTTGAGGCTATCTGTAAAGTCCAGAAACATTGATTACTGTAAAAGTCTGAAAAAGAAGCCTCAGCCTGTTGCTCTGATCCACACTCAGATTCACACTCCACGACCGCCTACGGCGTGGAATTTCGCGCGTGGGGGATACCGATGAAGGTGACGGCCAATCGCGAGATTATTTTGTCAGCTGGCTCGATACAATCGCCACAGCTGTTGATGCTGTCTGGTATCGGCCCCAAGGACCACTTGAGGGAAGTAGGAATTCCTGTGGTCCATCACTCCCCCGGCGTGGGCCAAAATCTTCAGGATCATGCAGGGATAGGTGGTCAGGTGTTTATGATAGACCCACCAGCGGACTACACCGGCAGCAGACCCTTCTCCTTTAATATAACAGACATTTCTGGAGCAGAGCCTTTCAAAGAATTCGTCTTGGACCGTACTGGGGTATTCTACTCGACACCATTCGCTGAGGCTATGGGTTTCATTAATACCAAGTAAGTATCGTGGGTTCTAATTAAAACAAATATTTGAGGAGGGCTTTGTGTTCCAATATACTTTCCTTTTGGATGCATTCAATTGAAAAATTGTACACAGTTTGTTGAAAAAAGTATTATTATCCGTTGAAGTAGGAAAGATAGTGCAAAAAAATATTCGCCCAAATTCCATGTTTAATTTATACAAACGTTATCTTCGGAGTATTTTATTATAAACTTTACTCTATTATGCATAAATTGAACTAATTTTCTAAGAATTCTGGCTTATCTTGTTCCATTCTTCTGGAAAAAATTCTTTTAAGCATTTATTTGGTAGGCGGTAGTAACTAAGAATATATTAATCAAGCTTTATAGCAATGTCATTATAATGAGTCATTCTGAATTTAACATTACTTATCTAAATAAAATATGTTATACATGTAGGGTAGGTGGATACTTTTGCGAATAACTGTATATGGAGGTAGAAGGTCCTTTCCTGAAAATTGTTTTCCTGACACCCTCTCAGTTGTCTATGAATGGCGCAGGTTGCCAAAATTAAACACTAATCCTTCGGATAAATCATGCTTCCAGATACGCAAACGAGTCGGCGGATTACCCAGACATACAGATTTTGTTTACCACCGTGTCCGAAGGCGGAGACGGTGGCGTGTATAGTAAGTGGGATTGCAACGTGCGGGACGACGTCTATATAAATTTTTTCGCGAACGTCGGGCACCTGAACCATACGTACCAGGCATTGCCAATGCTGCTGAGACCTCGAAGCAGAGGATACATCAAGCTGCGGTCAAAAGACCCGTATCACCATCCGATCATCGTTCCCAATTACTTCAGCGATACTAGTGACCTCGATGTGATTGTAAGGAAGCCTAGCTCTATCTAATTATTCAACAAAGCAGGAACTATAATATATGAGCCTTTCGCGCTCAAACTATGAGATGGAAATTTTACAATAAGCTATCTTATGTTTGTTACCGTTCACAGTTTAAAGGGGAACGCTGGTGTACTAGCTGAAAATCGAGTAATTTTGGGGATTTTTTTAAAAGAGAATATTTAATCGATCTTTCTGAAATTTTCGGGATATTGTATTGACAGATCGCACGCAGAAAAGCTACCTTTTCGTCAGTTTAAAGATGCAAAATTGAACAAATGGAGTCCCATTGAAAAAAGTTCACTTTTTCGAACGATATTTTGCCTTAAATGTGCAAAAATAGTTAATTATTTAAACATTATCATTATACGAATAGCTGATTTCTATGAGGAAAATGTTGATTATTTTTGGATTTACATTGTCCGCCAATTGTAAAACTGTCTGTCGAGAGAAACGCGTTTAAAATTTTCTGGGCAACCTGCGTCACCTTTCGCTCCGTAGCAAAACCGGCTATAGCCGCTTTAAGTTTTCGAATTTCCTTTTACTGTTTGAATTTCTTCTGCTTCTATATAAGAATCAAATCTCGTTGCAGGTCTAAAATCTTTGTATTTTACTAACAGTACAACAAGCTTTTATCTCAGAATCAAATTTTGTTACAGTTCAAAACACTTAGTTTGTTATTTAGGATGGGTCCAGATAGACCTTGCACTTGCCAAGCAAGGGTTAAACATTCTTTTCACCATTACTGTAATTAACGTCACACTAACAGCCATCTCCTTTTGTTTCACAAAGGCAGAAGGGGCTCGATATGTCTACAACCTGATAAGTACCCCAACGCTAAAGAAGTTGAATGCTCGACCAATTCCAAACAAGCTTCCAGGATGCTCGACGCTACCGTTTCCATCGCTCGAATACTGGAAATGTTTCGCCCGCCACTACACGTTCACGGTCTACCACCCAGTGGGCACGTGCAAAATGGGGCCTCAGGACGACCCGATGTCCGTGGTCGATCACAGATTAAGGGTCCGCGGTGTCAATGGCTTGCGAGTGGTCGATAGCTCGATCATGCCGCGTATCGTTAGCGGAAACACGAATGCGCCGACCATAATGATCGCGGAAAAAGCTGCAGACATGATTAAGGAGGACAACCAGTCGTAGCTGGCTAAATACTGTCGCGGGTAAAGCATGCGATAGGGGAGAGTCGTGCAGTACCGACCAGCTTACAGTACCGACCAAAGCTAGTTCTCGCTTCTTATACCAGATATGAGCGTTTTACTTGAATAAACAAATAAAAATCACAATTCTGTATAACCTATTTCGGGGCCATATCGTTCACTCCATTGCGCTTGATGTTATGAGACATTAAACGTATTCGTTCAAATTCAATAGGTTAAAAGTTATTCCGTAAAGCCGATTTTTTGTGTCTCAGCTAAGTAAATGATTATGTTCTATGATGTGTACTGTCTCTAGTCTATTAAATTTAATAGAACGCCCTAGTTTTTCAATATTTTTTGGTACATAATTTACCATGATCTAAAATGTTCCCATATGTTTGTCGTACAGTACCGACCAACAAAACTAAAAGAAAATTAAAGAAAAGCGAAAGAAACGAAAGTGCAAAAGAAGCAGAGAAAAGAAGAGCTAAAAGACAATTAAAGAAACCTCAAAAAACTTGAAAAGAAGAAAATTAGGGGATAAAGTAAATAAAGATAGGTGTGATAACCGACCAAACAGGAAGCTAGGAATTAATAAAGAAGTTATTGTGTTATTTGTAAGGAATCATTTGACGAAGATTGGATGCAGTATATCGAATTTGAAGGTTGGGCACACGACGAATGCACAGATCAGGAAAATATTAATTATTTTACTTGCGATGTTTGTACTAATAAAATTAGCAACAATCTTCTATTGTAACAATTAAATGCCTTTTTATTAACATTGTTAGTCATTTAGACTTATAAAACTACTAATTTAACAGTTGGTCGGTACTGGACGACACTTTTTTGTTTCCTAGAAATTACAACTTTTTTACTTTTGCGAATTATCAATTCTTATTATTAAATTTCACGAAAATAATTTCCCTCGTCTTATTAAGTTCCATCTATACTACAAACACGTTTTTGAATTTTTTATTTTTATCGACTCTAACCGAAGATATAACCAAAAAACTTAGAGCGGTCGGTACTGCACGACTCTCCCCTATTAAGTACACCGAGAAGGGCGAAGAAGCTGCACGCATGGATATCGTACGTTGATGAAAAATCACTTCAATACACCAAAATTGATTTTGTAAGATCTCTACTTGTTACAGAATAAATAATAGAGTATTATTATCACCAACTCTATGTTCTCGCGTGGTCAAAGCACGAGGATTAAGGCATTTCACTCTCACGTTTAAGGAACACTTTAATTCGTTTCTTGCGTACTAATATAACGTGTAACGTGGTATTTAATATTCAACTTGGAGAAAATATTTTTGAAGAAGATTTGTTCGTATATTGTACAAATTAAAGGCCAACTAGAGCACAAGCGTGTGGCCTGACGGGTGTTAGGCTACAGTGTATCTAAATTGAAGGTTAAGGGGAAAAGCAGCGAATGTTACAAAACAGCTTTATCGAGAAAATTAAGTTTTAATATTATAGTTCATCAGTAAAGAAACAAGGTTCAATGAATTTACTTTTCTTATATAAGATTTGTCTTAAATAATTGTTTGTTCTATCATGGCGACAGAAACTTATGCTTGGTCAAAGAGTGGGGACATTCCGTATTTTCGTTCCAGTGCAGAGAGGACGTTTCCTGTTTTCAACCAGTATACCAAATCTTTAACGTTATCTTACCGAGGTATTTGAAGGTCTATAACCCTTTTTAATTCGATTGTACTGTAGTCGCAGTAACCACCAACAGAATATGCTATAAATCACCAAATCAAGAAAAATAGATATTCCCGGTTATACAATAATTATAAAACAATTTTCACTGACCAAGCCTTTCAAAGCCCACCAAAACGCTCAAAATCAAATATTCAAAGCGACTCCAAACAGCACAGCAACTGAATCCACCAAAAAGTTGCAATAGAAACATCACGCTTTCACCTTCAATCACGCCCCAACATTCATCAACAACGCAACGCCACTCATCTTCCTATCAATTACAAAAAAAAACCCAACCACCTCCCAAGAATCCCCCCAGTGCCACTACGATCCCAACAGAACATTGTTAAACACATAGCCGAGCAGCTGCACCACGATCCCCTAGTGCCACGAGACTTTCTTCCACCACGCGGCCGCCATTGCTCAGCCGCATATATCCGAAATGTGAGCCGCGATATGCTTCACTTCCCCGGTTAAACTAGCATAAGTTGTTCCCCGTTACCCGAGTGTTGTTCGCGCGAGAAAGAGAGGCCAGCCTCGTAATTGCATAATAACACCGGAGATTGTTAACCGTCGCAAGGTAAGAGACGCGCGGTCACAAGCTGAAACCGGGCTCGGCCACTGGAACCGGGTAGTACCCACTTTAAAAATTGAATCTTCCTTCGACGAAGGGAATTCGCGGGCTCGAAGAAGAGAATTCTCGTCTCTAACAGGCTGCTCCCTATTTTTGAACACTGACGTGTGTTTCACGCGTGACTGGCACCGCCATCCGATATGCACGTTTCTAAAGTGTGCTGTTAATGCATGCTGCGACCACAACCGTGTTGGCGATCGTTTCGAGTAAAAGGCTGGCTCCTGATAGCGGCGGAGATAATCGATCGCCTTGATGCAAAAGTAAAGGGACCAGCGATAGTTCGTTGTGCCGGAGCGTGGCTAACCAACTGGCCAGATTAAAGACGATTGGTTAATTGGCGAAGTAAATTGATTCGCGGGTTATGCAAGCGTGGCTCCGAGTAAAAGTCTGAGGGATAGCGTGGATATTATCGCACGGGGGATTGCTTCAGCATTCGCGCATCGTAATCGAGGGAAAAATAGGATGTTGAGGTAATTGTGTGCGCTTTGGTTCGATCTTATCTGGCTGGTTTTCCAATCGAGATTCGAGTCGAGCGGAGAATTTTCTGCGCCAGTTTGCGATCGAACTACAAGACTGACGGGTGAAACTTTCTTGGTTTAAACATTCCTGTGGAAGTCATAACTGTATTTTATATACTTTATAGGTTCTTATTAAACCTTCGGCTCTTACATGCTTGCTAGTAGCTTGATAATTCGATTTTATTATCATACCGAATTGCGGTTGGAAGAATCAATACGCTGAATTCCAATGTGGTCATAAGTTCTCCCACATGGAGATCGATAATTTACCTTTACAGTAAGAACTTCGATTTACAAGTACTCCACTCGCCCACGCACCTTCAAGCTCCTTACACACCGAAAACTTGGCGAAAGTGAACACCTCGAAAGACACAGATCTCTATTCCTCCTCACGATTTACCTCCACTATGGGAAGATCAATTTACTCATAAAACAGTGTGTCGAAATCATCTCGGCGTTCCGCAGAGTCGACGAGGGGCCCCGGATTCGCGGGGCCCCGTCAAAGTCCGCATTTTTCAACGCAACAGCCTGGTCAATTAAGCTTTCAGTTCTACTTTCAGCGAGGTGAAACCGCCAACACCTCGCCGCAATTCAGTGATTCGGGTTCCCTCGTGGCCAGGAGTCGTCGACTCGCCAGCTCCGTCCCAAAGAATCCGCTCGGCTCTGCTTTGTTCCCAGGACGCACAGCGCGCGTTGCTTGTTTTTTTCGTTTTCGACCCTCCCTCCGTTTTTTGCAGGCTCGTCACTTTTCCGCCGGCTGGACCAGTCGAAGAGTCGAACGCGCGTGGAGGAACGAACAACGGCGCCCGCCAGTCGTTTCGCCTCCCTCGAAAATTTTGTGCGCGTTGTTCGTGGGTTACGTTTATAAGATCGGTGGCGGGGGGCGCCCATGAGTCCCTGCTCCGCGGGTGTGGGCATTGTGAACAGTTTGCTCGCGAAACGTTCCACGATATTCGAAAGGCGGAAGGGAATATGTGATACCCGTGCAAATTTGAACGATAGGGCGGTGGACGGGAAGCAGTGAACTAAAAATGGCCGCGGGAAGAATGTGGTGAGACTGGGTGGAGATCTTGGTGTGGCCTGGTCAGTGTTGAGAGGTTTGTTGAAGCCTCTTTCGGGACGTGGTGGATAGAGAGAGAGTTGATGGTGAACTGGGTGGACAGGTCGACCGGGTACAGGGGATGGGGACTGTAAGTTTCACAGGTGCTAGTGAGATGAGTTGCTTCGGGGTAGGGGTCATAAGAGTGAAGAGTTGGACCTTGTGTGTTCAGGGTGCAGTGATTCGTCTCTGAACTTGGATGAGTCGACTTGGAGTAGAATTTATGCTAGGTAATTTGAGCAGTTGAGTAGTTGGGTTTTGAAAAGATTGAAGAGAGATAGAGGGACTTACTGATGAGTTTCATTTCGAATAAAAGAGAGCAGAGAGAATCTATTTGGGAGTTGGCGGTGTATTGTTTGTGGGGATGTTGACGGAAGACAAAGGGACTTGCTAATATGGTTCCTTGTATCTTATTTGATGTTTATACAGATCGAAATTGGGTGCCACTTGTTCAGTATGAAATCTGTCTCTCGACATTTCCTGCGAGTTCACGTGGAGAATAAAATGCAGACAGCATTATGCAAACACTTGGAACTTGCGAAATCATCGTGCGATAATTATCGACAAGATTGAAACAAATACTTGGAATTGAGATTGAAACTGCCTCTTTGCAGTCAAAATCTTATTATTGAAGTACACGATAGTTTCTCCTTCGGCAAATTAACACGCTCGTGAAAGTAATTTTTCTACCTCCTGGCAAATTTACCATTCAAATGAATTACCTTAATTAGAAGCGATGAAATATGTACATAGATACTACTTAAGCTGGTTTCTTCCGAGAGCACAGACTTACCTGGAACAAAGGATAAGATCAAGATTAGAATAAGATTACGATCATTTTACAAGCGAATAATACATTTCATCATCTGAATTTTAAGTTATAGTAACGTTTATAAATACAGTTGCAAAATTCAATTTCGAAAAGTTGAGGAGCGAACGGACTGTAGTGTACGAAAATATACACGTTTACCACCCACGATCTTCGCTCAAACGCACGCGCGGTGCACGTGTGACGAAAGAGGATCAAATAATTTCGAGTGGAGTGGACTTTAGCTAAATGAGCCTTTAACGCGTTGAGCACCGAGGCTGAGACACTTAGCGTACATCGTGTGCGGAAATCCTTCAGTTTCATTTGTTGACAGTACTCACTGAACGCCGCTTGGGCGTTGTCCGCTCAGACTGAACGCACATACATATATGGTCGTCGTACTCAAAAGGTTAAGTGTATTAAGTGTATAAGATATGTCTTATTTAAAGCAGCAGTAATAGGCCCATTAAATGCATTGCTCCTGTATGTTGATTCATGTGCATCGATGCTAGAATGACTTTGGAATAAATAATTTATAGATAACGAGTTACAATTTGTTATATAAATAAGCCTTAAATATGTCCAATACGCTGTGCACCAATAATATGGAAAGTTTTAAAGATATTGATAACTCAAGCCTATGTACTCCGTTCCCATGATTTTTATCTTATGTATTGTTAAAATATGCAGTGACTCAGATTTTTTGAAAGCCCAGCCGATGACGCTACTCCATCTGACACATAAAAAGTCACGGTGGATCATAAAAATCGAAGGTACATGCTATTCTTAGGCCTAGAGCAACACGGTGCCTCTTTCGCCAGCACATCGCCTCTAAAATACTAAACTCTGAGGCTAAAACATCATACCCAGTAGAAAAAATATCTAAAATTTTCTAAAAAAAATAGCTCACCATTTAATCCGAAGTTTAAAGTGAAATCAGCATAAATTATTCATATTTGATTTTACAGCTGATCTACGAAATTCGGAAGCGATTTGAATCGCGTTTCATTAAAAATATACGTTAGCTATGTTCATCGGAATAACTAGTATCCCCACGAACATTTGATAGACAATGTACAAATTCAAAGTTCCACACAGTTTTCTCGACAGAAGTCCTCCCTGTGAAAGTCCTGGTCCACTTGGGGACATTTTTCAAAATCCCTCGCCTCTCGAACTGTCACCAATAACAATCCTTATATTTCGCCTTCATCTCCACGACACCGTCCGACCATCGCTTGCCCGGCACACCCTGTAGATCAGGCAAGAGGATGGTCCCAAAGCACGCGCGACCCATGCTGCGCGTCCTCCGTAGCTGGTCCAGGCTTGCGGGGCGCCCTCAGCTTTTTGTTCCTCCACCCGGCTGCGTCGTTTCGCATGACGTGTACCCCGCTGGAATGGTTCACTGACTGGCTGACGTCACGTCTCCACAGTGCTCTTTCTCCGGAAGAGAGCGAACGTTCTCTCCGCCAGACGCCGCGGTCTCCTTAATTAGCGCGTCTAGTGTGGCCGCGACTACGGATGTGGCTGTTGCCGAACGATACCGCCGCGAGAGAATAGATGAACCGTCTGTCGTGCATCGGCCAGGAGCTTTCACGCGGACCAGCCTCGGCTCCTCTGTCTCGGATCAGCTCCTCCTCGCGTCGCCCCCGACCCAGAGGAGCCTGCTCGCCCATCTCCCGTGCCAGCATCCCAAATGTCTTCGAATCCTCGTCCACGAACCAGTGACGCCGTCCTCCTTTCCGCGTTCCACCGTTTCGGCAGGAATCACAGGTAAAGCCCACCCTCGGCGGATGTTCGCTTTCATTGGCGAGTTACTTGTTTCGGGGTTCAAGGTCTGTTGGCAAAGGTCAGTCATTGCACGAATAGCTTTGTTTGGTGGGCAGACTGTTGCACGGAGCTTCTGCTGTTCGATGGCCGAGATGGGGGATGGAGATGGGGAAATTGAGTGTCGATAGTTTCGTGAGTCAAGTGCTGGTATGCTGATTGTGTGCTGGTGAGGTTCAATGCTCACTGAATAAGGTTTTATAGGTGGATAGCATTGTTGAGTATCGTGGTTGCGACCTAAACTGTGTAAATGATTGATGGAGGCACTGCCATGAGTGGCTAGGGGGCGTTATTTGCGATTATAGATCGTTGGAAAGTCTCGATTCCGGAGGCAAATGTGCCCTTGCTATTGTGTTTCGGTTGCTCTTCAAAATTATCGCTGATGCACGGTGAATTGCACGTTTGGCATATGTATACAGTTTCCTTTGTCAACAACTTCGAATCTACGAACTGGAATTCGTGGAAGTTGCTCTATCGAATCGCCAGGATTAAAAATGGAGTCCTTCGATTCTCCTTGAACTGCCCAAAGTTGCCAATGACGACATGCTCTTTGATCACAAACTACTCTACAGTTTCAACACTGCCTTTTCCTTGGAACATACTTCACTTTGCCTAAAAGATCGTTTCAAATAAATTCAAAATCCCCTCCCAACATGTCTATCTACTGCCCCGCTTGGAATCATCTGTCATGAGAGATCAACACAATATCAGAAGCTTCCTACAGAAATCTCTTTGCATATCGAGAAACCTCGGCGAACAGTCGATTAATCGCGTGGTCGCTCTTTTTCTGTCGTACCTTTCAGACTGAAAGTTTTGCACGTCGATTAAACTGTGCAAAAACTACCAGCAACTAATTACAACTCTACCATTGCTAACGGGAGGCTCTTATGATCCCCGATGGAATCTTTTATCTGGTACTCGAGCGATATTGCGCCACTGTAGATGATTAGTTTGCCCATGTAAGTACTTTCACGACGAAAGGCAAACCCCGTTGTTTCGTTATTTCCAATAACCGTCGGCTGAACAGACAGCTCCCAGCGACTTTACAAGCTGCTTTTACTTTCCGAGTTCCTGCTCGCGAGGCGCTTTATCTCCAGCGAAACGGCTCCGTTGTCGCTCGAGTACCTGGTGAAACTGTAATTCAATTCGTTTGGTTCCGCGAGCGTATGAACTTTCACGCTGAAAAGATTTCACGTAGCCTCGGCCAGCGTTCTTCTGATCCTCGTAATTTCGCTGCACGCGGCCTCAGAAGCGAGTTTGGCTTGTTAACTGGCGGACGAGTCGAGGCGTCTTTTAAAAATTGGTCCGCGATAATGATTGCACAGCGACTTAAATAACAAATGTGTTGTATGGAGAAATGTTTAGCGTCTGATGATCGAATAGTTTATGCGTCATTTCATTATCATTGGTACTTCTTGATACACCCTTCGGTTTATTGTAGTATATTTTTTAGAGTTTGAGTCGCGCAAGGTATTGGAGAATGCCACTGCAGGTTGGTAAGGCCTTTCCGAAACAGAGCGGAGAGAATTCTTATTTACGTTTACTTGTAACACGGGTGGAGGTACATCGTGTTCGTTCGAATGCTTGCACTTCGATGTAATTTCCTCGCAATTAGGTAACTTACGTGCAATTATATATTTAGCCATAGCCGCGCTATTAGGCTCGCGGGACCATTAATTATCATTTCATTTCGAACCGTTGCTTTCTGTTTGCAGGTGACACTGGCTCTCTAATTAGATAAAATGCGGCTGTACATCCTGATCTCCCTTCTGGTGCAATTGGTATTCTCTTTTCGGCGCCCGTTCCCGGTAAATAGAGTTGTTTATCCGTCAGTTGGTAATTCTTTCTCAGCCAATCGATTCTTTGCTGTGAAATCTTTTGGTTTTGTAATATGGAAACAGAAATATTAGAGACTCTCGAATGATATGAGTATCGTCCTTGGAAATCCTGATGAATTTAATATGAGGAATTAAGAACTCCTTGGAAATGATTCAGCAGAATTGCGATGGACTTCATTAGAGATGTAAGGATACCATAATCAGAACAATTTTCACTTAAAAGTTAAAAAATTAAATATAAGATATATATTCGAAATTCTCTAATATTTTCCAATTAGTTCTGAATCACGAAAGCTCCGTGTAACACATTATTTCTATTTTCTAATGTTCAAAATTCTTTTCCTCCACATCTAATTATTAATACAATCAACCCTTGACTCTCGAAATTCCCATATTCATAATTAAATACATAATTAATGCACGAAAGGCAAAAGAATCCGATATTATTTCGGTGGCGAGGATCCTAAATTCGGGCACTAACTTATAGACTAAGGTCACCTGCATTTTCTATAAATTCTGAATGTATATCCGTGCTTTGTGATTGCCATTTCTGCATTCTGCATCCAAAGACAGTTGCATCTCCGTATGGCCCATCAAGGATTGTTCTCTCGCCTGTCTCGTGGCCGTGCCATCGTCCAGTTGGTGTCATTAAAACTCGCTGCGGGACACACGAAATCCCGAGACACGCTGATTTCATGCTCTGTCGTTACCCGGAAGACGGTTACGCCAGCAAATGAAATTACGTGACGCGTGGTAAAGTGAAAACGCGTCGATTAACGAGATCGTTAACCAGTTCCAGCCCGGCCAGTTGGACACCAACAACGAGACATCGGGATGCTGTTTCTGCAGCTTCAAGGACACGTCGTACATGCAGTCGAAATGCGGCGTGACCACGTCCTTCATGAATTTGGTGCAGAAAGTGGTGGCGTCCAGATGCGACATCGCTGATCCCTGCAGCAGGCTTGGCAGGGAGGAAGTGCCTCATGGAGAATGGTGAGGATCTTTTGGTCGATTCTTTAAATCGTTAAACACTTGGGAACGCTGAATTCGCGTGTGCGCCGAGTCACTGCATTCAGTCCACGCGGATAACGCCCATAAGCGTTCGCCGAATACTGCGTGCAAATGGGAGTGGAGGATCTCCGCACATGACATACGTTTAGCGTTTCAACTTACAAGGAAACGTTCCCAACCCATGTATGCTGATTCTTGATGAAGCTTCGCGCAAATGTAGAGCATATCGGAGTGTGCAAGAAGCATTTTGTTGCTGGGGAAATTCACTCTGAAAGGGTGAGATCATCCCCAAAAGGGATTGCGTTTTTTATTTCTTTAATATTTCCAAAGTAGTGGAATGTTTGTTGCGTCAGTATATGATTTCTTTGTCGAGGAAAGATGGGTATGTGGACTGAAATAGTCTGATGTTAAGGACCTATTAAAAGACCCTATTGGGTTTGGTCAAAGTCCCCTCAGGCTTTAATCAAGGCAATTGACACGAGAAATGGTGCATTTCACGTTAGTTTACTTGAGATATGAGCTCGTTGCATTGTCATTCAGGGCACTAATTCATCATGGGCGTGGGGTTACTGGAGAAAAATGCTTGTTCTAATAAAACGGTAATAAAA
This sequence comes from Andrena dorsata, assembly GCA_929108735.1. Lineage (NCBI taxonomy): Eukaryota > Metazoa > Arthropoda > Insecta > Hymenoptera > Andrenidae > Andrena > Andrena dorsata. The sequence continues at coordinate 13,879,150 of OV815488.1, forward strand.
ACCATATAGTTGGCGGGATCAAATAAATATGGCGGAATTCGATGCACGTGCAAATTAACATAACGTGCTCCACCTAATAATAGTGTAATAACTCCCGCTCTATTATCTTCAATCTTTCTTGTTGTTTAATTTTAGATAATCTGGTTCCGAATGGCAGTGCTCACCGCAAAATCAAATTTTTAAAAAGGCTTCTTGGATGTTGATTCTTACTTTATTGTAAACGTAAATATTTTTCTACGAAATAATTACCAAATGTTCTTTAAACGTTGCTCTACTAAGTGCAAAAAGTTCTATAAAAATATATGCTTCCGCTATTTAAAAAAATATTCACAATCATTCGTTTCTTTTCGGCCGCCTGACTAGGTATAAACCCTTAAAAAACAGCGAATTTTTTGCAGAAATCGATGTCTGTTGTAGACACGCTGCCATTTTTTTTTACTTTGCAGTATTTCTCATTTAATCTAGTTCAGATGATAGCCACACTGATACAGATTACAGAAAATATTAAATTTTCATTTTACACAACTACAACGGCTAATGTTATGTGAACCATGCTCATATGATTTTTGAAAGGCGATCTATATGAAGCACTATAGGGTAACTGGGGGTAATATGCCACCGCGGGTAATATACCACTTCTCAATATTTTTTTAAATAATGCACAGATGCCGTTATATTTACCATTATTATATTTTACCATTATTATATATTTGCCGTTATTAATTACTGTGCAATATGCAAACTCTATTATTTGATAAAAAAGGAACTAAACGTGACTGGGTAAAAACTACTTGTTGCAGAAAGTGGGTTCATTAAGACTGCGTAGAGATTAGAGACTGTTTAGGTTAGTTTGCAAGAAATAACTATTTTTTCAAATATATTTTACCCTTCATTGAGTTCAAATATTTTTTATTAGTTGCTAATAGCTGAAATAGTTTAAAATATTGTTGATTCTCCAAAATTTGAGTGATTAGTTCGCACTTCATAGCTTGTGGCATATTACCCCACCACCTGGGTAATATGCCACTTTCGAGGACTTTTGTATTTGTACCTTTCTCATTGAACTATAAAAGTTACATATCTCTACTTATTAGTCAATACACAGAATTAGTTACACTTTCATATGCTTTTATCTTTTTCCCGGTATCTATTTATACTTGCGAGATATCGCGTTTCAAAGTTAACTGTGGCATAGTACCCCGAGTTACCCTAACTCCGGATGTAACCACTATTTTTGCATACAATATTTTTTTTTTCATATTCTCTAAAGATTGACAAATAAATCCATAAAACTGGAAGTAAATATATTTAATGGTTTTGTTTTAAAAAATTCACAAATTTCGCATCATTTTTCGCCCGTCAAGGCTGGGAGACTCGTTAAAGTAAATCATGAAACTGCAGGTTCGACTTCATCGTCGTTGGGGCCGGCGTAGCTGGGCCTGTAATCGCCAGGAGGCTCAGCGACAATCCATGGTGGAGGGTCCTGCTGATCGAAGCAGGACCAGAGGAGCCAACGATGACCGCCATTCCAGGACTGGCGTTCCACGCTGTCAATTCCACCCTGGATTGGAATTTTAAAACGGAGCCTACGGAGCCCCATCCAACGGCGTGTTTAGGTAACCAATCGATTTCACAAAGTTATTTATACAATGGCACCCTCGATTTACGTGTTAACACTTTGAGTGGCGCAAGGTTTTGAAAAATGACCCTTTAACCTTCGCGTGTCGGATACGGGATCTATTTTAATAAGAACCTAATTTAAAAGCTTATCGCCAAGTGTGTATGAATTAAATTATGGGACAACATGCACCCGGTATTCCGAGGTGGGCAAAATTTCTATTTAATTAAAAATTTTGAATAACGAATAAAAGTTAAAAAAAAATTTTGCTAACATTTATTTGATCTGTTATTTAAATAATTGTTTATTTAGTTAACGCCCAACTCTGCCAGTATCCAATGCGTGATCAAACTATCGAGCAGTATCGATAAAATCAGACATTGATCCAGAAACATTTGGGGTACGTGCAATATATATGAAAAACAATGGGCACGACTTTCACAGACAGTGATTCATTCAAAAAACAGTGTTGAAGGACAACTGTTTTTCGTTACTTTTACGTGCTCGAATAAGAAATTGTATCCACATAAGTAGGTCTCTTGATGGCAGTCGATAGCAAGCTTTTATATAATACACTGAAGTAAAAACTGCGCACATTAGAATGTGTTCATTGCACAATAGAAAAAAAAATACAGCAGTGGAATGCAGAAAGCGGTTTCGATAAGGAGTTACAAATTAAATACAGTAGGATTGGGAAAGATCTAGGGAAGACCTTAGGAAAGATGTTTTGTCTACAGACGCCATTTAGCCTTGAAATAAAACCGTGTTTCTTAAACTTCTTTGAGTCGCGATCCACTTTTATAATATTCAAATAACCTGCGACCCTAGTCCCCATCTTTCATTTATGAAAATTCAGTGTTACATTATTAATAGAGTATGGCAACGTAACCATATTAAAATAAATAAGTGCTAAAAATCATCAACTAAAAACAACCGTGGCAACCCCCTCCCCCCCGGAAAACACTTTGCGACCGACAGGTTGGGCATCATTGAAATAAAGTGTGCACAGGAAGCTTCCATCGCAATTTCGTTACTCTTAACGTTCCACTTCATTCTCCACCACCTGTTACCCAACACCCAGTATACATATACACTATACTCGCTTGGATGAAGGAGAAAATAGCCACCCTCTCCAAGCTGCCCAACAGAGATGTCGAAATAAATAAGAAGAAATTCACCCTCGACCTTACTTCTTTACAACGATATTTCTCATCTGCAGAGACCGACGGTGTGTGCAGTTGGCCGCGAGGGAAGATGGTCTCTGGAACCAGCGGCATGCACGGAATGATGTACGCCCGGGGGCACCCGGAGGTCTACAACAGCTGGGCCAGAGGTGGCGCGATCGGTTGGTCCTACGACGAAATCGCCCACTACTTCGAGCGAGCCGAGAACCCGTTGGACCCGTCGATGGTGTCCGAGAAGATCAGAAGCGTCCCTATACCGGGGCCCATGAAGATCCAGTACTACCCGCACAAGCCTGCGTTCGCTGACGAGGTGCTGAAGGCGGCAGCGGAGCTGGGCTACCGAACGTCCAATCTGAGGGAGTACGCGCAGACGGGCTTTATGGTAGCCCCGATGACGACTGACAACGGTGTGCGCGGCACGACCTCGAGGAACTACCTGAGGCCGGTCCACGGAAGGAGCAACCTGAGGGTGCTGATAAACGGCCAGGTGACCAGGGTGCTGATGAACCACTGGCAGAGCAAAGCTTACGGCGTGGAGCTGGTAGACAAGGACGGGTACAAGAGGATCGTGAAGGCTAACAAGGAGGTGATCCTAACGGCCGGGGCGGTTGGGTCGCCCCAGATCCTCTTGAACTCCGGCATAGGGCCCAAGGAACACTTGACCAAGCTCGGGATGCACGTGGTCAAGGACCTGCCTGTGGGGAAGAACCTCCACAACCACGTGTCTGTCGCCGTTCATTATAGCATCAAAGATACCGCCTACGAAGCCATGACCATGGACAGCGTCAACGAGTACTTGGAGACCAGGACTGGCCCTCTGACTAGCACCGGGCTCACCCAAGTGACAGCGTTCCTTGAAAGTAGCTACGCGGCCAACGGCGTGCCTGACATTCAAGTCTTCTTCGACGGATTCTCGCCCAAGTGCCCGAGGACCGGCTTGCAGTTCGAGTGCCTGAACGGGGCGCTGGCTCTGTGCTCTGACAGGCGGGAGATCGTGATGAGGCCGACGGTGATCACTGTGGCTAGTCGAGGCTACATGAAGCTACGATCTGGGGATCCGCTTGCAACGCCTCTCATTTACCCGAATTACTTTGTCGACACGAAGGACTTGAAGGTCCTCGTCGAGGGCATCAAGAAGTCTATAGAGCTGACCAGCACACAGACTATGAAGAACTGGGACCTTCGGCTAGAGCCCGTGATCCATCCACTCTGCACTAAGTAAGCTTCTACCGAGTGTATCAATTGGGATAGGTTCCCTTAAGGGTAGTAAAACTGGTCCTACGATGGGTACTACGGTTATCAATTGTGGTTAATGTAGATTTAAATGTATTGATTCTAAATTTAATAATTTCTTCGTGCCACTATTTCTCGGCGGGGACGCGTAGTGGAGAATAAAATGGCTTTAGCAATAAATAAGCTGGGTTTAGAAGTACGGAAAGTGGGAGAGGCGTACTCAAGTGGTGTTGGCTGCGTTTTATAATTGGTTAGAAGTCGAAAATACTTGTATACACTGACGTGTCTAGGTATTTATTATCCCAGTGCTAAAAAATTATACAGAATGCACTTCTAGTTTCTGGAGTCCCTATACTTTGACTAGCATTGTTGTGTTTCCATGCATATTTATAAATTTGCTTTTAATGTAAGAAACTGCTTGTTCTATTCAGCTATCACTTTGCGAGCGACGCCTACTGGGAGTGCTACGTGAGAGCAGCAACTGGGCCCGAGAACCACCAGTCGGGCACTTGCAGAATGGGTGCCTATAACGACCCAACGGCGGTGGTGGATCCAGAGCTTCGAGTGCGTGGAATGTCGAACATTCGAGTCGCAGATGCGTCCGTGTTCCCAAGTGTGCCAAACAGTAACCCAATCGCTGCTATCATGATGACAGCCGAAAAGGCGGCTGACATGATCAGGCATACGTGGTCGAAGATGTGAAAGTGGATGATGCATGTTGGCGTACCCTTCCAGGGTGTTAGAATAAAGACTACCATTTTTAACAGAACCTCGACGCCTCTGCTTAATGCCACCATACCCATTGCATGGTATTTTGCATGATTTACGAATTCGAATACGGATAAAATGGTTTTGAATGAAGACCATGGAAAGTTTAGAAAGGATAACTGACAGGTAACTCGTTCCTTCGAACTCGCTCGTTAGTTGAAGAATCATGCAGTGGACAATGATATTTATCGTGAACAGTTTAGAAATCTCATGTTTTAAATATATTCAATTTTTGAAGTAGGTATTCGAATCCAAGATTTCATTTCCTGTCAGGTTTACCAAATGTTAAAGAATATTTCTTCATGTTAGGGTGGCTGTACCTAATATCGCCACCCCTATATCTCGCAAAGTAAGCACTAAAATTTATCGGTTATGCACTCAATTAGAACCTAACCATATGCAGGAAGACATACTGTAATTGCAGCTTGATGTGATCAACAATTACAGAAAGAGAAGTATTTTAGTGAATCTTAATAGTGTAAAAATTTATTGGACTGTCACAATTTTACATCCCATTCGAAGAAGGTAAGTCTAATAATTCCGTAAATGCAAGAATATCTACTAGAAAAACCTAATTAATGATGTAGTTAAGGACCGTAATCGATTCAAATAGTTTTTATAATGAAAATAACGTTTTTCTTGCAGTATGTGTGTTCCTAATACCGCCTATCGTTAGTGTCCCCAAAAACAGCAAAAATAATAAAAGCCCATGTGAAAATGACTTTATTTGTCGAATATGTACATCGGAACCTAAAAAATAAAATACTTTAAATTCTATATTTTTAAATTCTATATTGTTCTAATAAAAATAAAATCAAAGATGGATAAAAATACATTTGTAGTGCAAGAAATAATAAAAGCACGTGTGAAAATGACTTAAAAAACTCATATATACATGAATTAATAAATATTTCTTGAGGTGGCGATATTAGGTACACTTTTTTCAGGACCCGATTTTTGCATGTCTCACGTTTTTTGAGTCCTAATTAAAAAATTTGTAGGTTTCGACGATTCTAACTTATACTACATGAAAGATGAATAATTTCTCTTTACTTTGAAACAAACTGCATGCAAAAATATCAATTATTATTCAATTGACAGCGATTTAACTTTTGCCTGGCGATATTAGGTACAGTCACCCTACTCCTGACAAGTACGGCGTGTTTTATTTGTAGGTAGGTATATACAGTCGTGCATGCGAGAACGAACGCATGGAACTGCAAATGTTTGGTAAATTACGATGTGGCTTTTCTGAATACAGCGCTTCTTCGTGATAAGCTTTGAGAAGCCCCAAACCTTAATTATATATTTTACAGCATTAACAAGATTCTTGAGGGAATCATCTAACATTTGCAGAATCGGTACTGCATTTCACAAAATGGGGAAAAGTTAGAAAATCACAGACGCTCAAACATCGTCACAAACAAATAATGATTAAAAGAAAAAATGAATTTTCGTGAAACGGGACTTTTAAATTTTGATTACAGACTCAGACAAAAAAAAACTTGAAAAAGCAACCGTTACTATTTTCTTTGCTATTCCAGCCAATTTAATTTTTTTCAAAACGACGAAACACGTCACCTGGTAAACTAATCCTTCTAGCTTTTAAAAAAAAACTCAAGTCGTTTGAAATAATTTTAAAAAAGTTATTCTGGTTTATAGGGTTGTCCCAATACTTTTGTCCGGCACTGTAGAACCGGAATTACGTGGAGGATAATCTTTCGTGCGTATTATTATCGGCTGTTCTATTTTAATAACTATTTCTCAGAAATATTATCTTTATCTATATTCTAACTCTTAACAAACAATGTATATTCTTTTGTGAAATTGACATTATACTATCATTACGTGTGGACGCTAGATATGTGTACATATAGGAGAAGCTAAAGAACAGAATGTAAAGTATTGCAAGTTTCATGTGAATGGTAAACGCGATCGGTATCGAACTCCTTGGAAAACGTCTTTTCTTATTGAGCTCGTATTGTGCTCCGAATAAGTTGGGTCAAGCATGTGGACCTGGCTCGATGTTCATAATACGATCTATGCCTCTTTTGAATAACAACCATTGACAGCAATTGGCATGCAGTGACGCTTGGTTCTCTTCTACCAGATAAGAAATATGCGGTCACTTAAGCAATATGTGTAATAAAACCAAGATATAAGGTGCAATATTTCTTGAAAATGATTCTTTTGTAAACTTAAACCAGGGTTGACTAACTGGCGACTCGCGAGATGCTGGGGGGGGCCCCTCCGCCTTGCTGCCACGCTGAACGACCCCTTCCATACCTACCAGACTCTGACAATCGCAGTCGAAAGGAGAAGGAAAGAAGCAGGAATCGACTGCGATCGTCAGAGTCTAGTCGGTGTGGAGGGGGGTCGTTCAGGGTGGCAGCAAGGCGGAGGGGCCCGCGGCGACTTGTGAGTCGCCAGTTAGTCAACCCTGACTTCAACTATCAACCTATTCTTAGAATACGAAAATAATTGATATTATATTGATTTATTCAATAAAATTATAAAATATGGAGAAGATGTGTTTGATCGCCATTGTCCACACCTACGGGTAATAGCGGTCACGTTGTGGGCAATTACTTTCTAGGGGCTGCTAAATTTTTCACATATGTATCCATCCGCCGAGTCCCATTCACAACATACAGAATGAGCCCAGAGGCCACAAAAATGCATCGGAACCACATTTCATTATCAAGCGTTTCGGAAACCCAATTGACTTTTCCAGTTGTTCTAGGGCGTATTTTTGCCATCTACAGAATAAAATTCTTCTAATGAAGACAAATATTTTTATTCTACACTGGGGAATAATGGTAATCACAATGGAAACGTTAACTGCCAAGCGACTATCATTGCCCGCACACGTTCTCATTGATAAAATTGAAGATTACATAAATAAATTAACGTAAGGTTTAAACGTAAAGTTGAAGTGTAAAAAAGCTTCAAAATTAGTATTTATCGCTGACGTGGTGCACACACAATATAACATCAACGACGTTTAAAACACAAAAAGGCTTGTTTTTCTTGATTGCTTAGCAACAATTAAGGATAGGTCGTTCGACAATAAAGCGAATGATGTCGTCGAACGTAAAGAAAAGAAGTTGCACATTTCGAACATGCCGTTTTATAATAACAATATTGATATTCTCCCCTACATTTCGTGCCTGGAAGTCGTTTCATAATAATCATATATGTGGAAATATTCAGCAATTCAATAGTTCATTCATATAAAGGCTATATAAAGAGACTGAATAAATCTACACCAAATTCGAAGTCTATTGTGTCAAATTAAATTTAAATTTTACCGCTTAACTGAAGCTATTGTAATATATATGTGCCTACATATTAAGAAAACAGTCGAATTCTTCATTTCCGATCACGTTTTATAATTTTTTTTGCAGAGCCTAACATCATTGTATGTCGTGGCGTTACTAGTCAAATTTTTTTCTTATATAGAAGTATAAAATATTTGTTACGTATATGTATATTCCGATGGTAAGAACAAATTTTCGGAGAAAGTTACATTTCATTAAATGAGAATGCTGTGAAAGTAGCCTCTATTTTGTTATCGTCAAAGTGGCTTCCTTAAGAGGTTGCGGTCCACGAAAAGCGCATCGTTAATTTTGCGGGGCCCTATGCATAGGTATGTATTATTAGAAAATTTAAAAGTAGCAAAAGTGCACCACCTGTCGTTTTTCACAATCCTTTAACACACACGAGGATTTTCAGATTTTAACCCTTCGTGGTCACACAGGGTATATCGCACCCAAGAACAATTTTCGTATTCAAATGTCGCGCCTTTACGACTTCCAAAAGGGATTTTTCCTCAAAAAATCGTTTTTTCCCACAACCGTGAAAAATCGCTTTTTTTCAACTACAAATTTCATCATATCAAAATTTACATTTCTAGAAAAAGGCTATTGAATGAGTATGGCGAATGTACAAGTATCATTGAAAAGTTAAAAGATTTGAAAATACGAAAATGTTAATTAAAAAATGACGTTGGGGTGACGTGACTCCATGTGACCAATTTGTGATTATAAGAAGATGTGATTGCTTAAGAAGATGTACTGCTTCGAACTTTTTCCTTAGTATCCTAATAATAAATAGACCCTAGCACCTGCAACTTTTAAACTATATTACTGTCATTAGAAGTTACGCAGAATATTAAATAAATTATTAAACGCTGAAATATTCCCATTCCTGATGATTCGAACGACTGCGAGTGAACCGAAATCGTAAGACGTAATATCTACGAGTAGTGTTGTACAAAGCTCGAGTCTTCAAAGCTTTAAACCTTAACCTTAAAGATTGAGCCTTTAAGGCTAATATCATATGAAGCTCGAGCTCTCGAAGCTGGAGGCTTTTGTGTTTAATGAAGTTAACTCCAAGTCCT